>OY754473.1:35370186-36627909 GCA_963575645.1 Xanthostigma xanthostigma
ATTGCAATTTTGATTATGACGATTTGCAAACACTGTAAACAGTTATATATTCTTTTTACTAATATGCTTAGTTGTTGATAGTTGCAGACTTTTCATAAAGCCGATTAGGTCTGGGCCTAGGGCGGCCAGATATTAGGGACGTAAATAATAGAGCTATGCCGGCTAATTAAATAGTAATATAAACATAAAACTTTTGAATTACGAGGTTTTTTCTGGCGGGTGCAAGTTGAATTGCACGCAGTGTTGTTTTCATAACTTAACATTTTTACGCTGCAAAATCAGCAGAGAAAAGGGTGGCTACTACCATACGCCCTAGGGCGACCGAAACTGCTAGTTCGCCTCTGCTCGTTGACAATTTGTCTATCCTGAAATTTGTCGAAATATGTTCGTTGTGAACGGTAATGTTACATTGTGAATGATAAGGGCGGAAAATTTACGATTGCGAATACGTACAAAAACACCGTAAATGAATATTGTAGGTTATGGTCTTACAATCATCGCGTTGGATTAGTGCGCAAATTGTGTGTCCAAAACAAGCTAAAACAGGGAAATCTAATGTATAGGTGTATAAAGTTTTGAAGTTGGATATGTACGTTTATTCCGTGCCTACATACCTAACATAATTATATTGGGTTGGTTATTAATTCCACTTGCATTGCGCAAGCAAACCACATAGCCAAAACTTTAAAGTCATTACACCATAAAGCTAATCAACCTTCGTAATGTTATCATTTACTGTTTTTCTGCAGAACAAATAACTACAAATAGAATTAGAATTGTTTTTAATCGTTGTCACAATATCGTCTGCACTGACCAGCACATCGACACCATTTTGTTGAGTATTACCCATATACTTTTATTCTATACTGAGCATAGGAATAAAATCGCAATCGAACCATTAGGGTGCAAACATATACTTCTCTCTTTTTTTACGCCGTAAGCACTGGCGTATCCAGGAGCGGGATCCGGCTTAAGAAATTTCTAATTTGCTCCCTCCTGGGCCAAAGGCTGGGAACGCCCATGTTAACGTCATAGAAAAAGGCAAAATTTTTGAAACACGATACTTTATTCAGATTGAATGCAAGTACATCAACCAATCCTATCATCGGAGAAATCAGGGAATTACATCGAAGAAAGAGACGCAGATATATTTTCGATACGCTTTGTTGCCTTCGCTCACCGCACATTGAGTATATAGACAATGATTCATATAGTAAATTATTAAATATATGGTATTAGCCAACCAAGAAAAGACGATATCCAACCATTGAAAATACAAGAAGCGTATTATGTATTTGGAGCGAGCTCCTCCAACGCTTTTCATATAATCTATGAGGAGTCGATACGAACTCTAGTCCTAAAATTTTTGCGGTGCCAGTGTCGGGAGTTCTACGTAAGGTTTGTGTTCCTGTACCTTGTGCATAATTTTTATGCGAGATGCGTTGAAATGTTCGAACAAAACAAACTGAATGCTCATACAATTTCTTGCACGTCGTGCTTAGAATTTCCTATTGACTTTAGTAGACTCGGGTAGTTCAGGACATGTATAGTTCCTGGAACTATGTCGTTCCTGAGACATGTTTCCCTGGACCACACCCTAAGCAGGTTCGTACTTACGACGTAGTATAGTCCGATTTCACCACACAACGGTCAAAAAGTTTTCCTTTGCCTCCGAACGACAGTGTATTTGGGTACATGGGGATGTACTCTACGGTCCATTAAATTTGAAACAGAGGAATGAGAACATTCCCTGGACAGACGAACGCTTTCAACGCAAAGAAACCAGTGAAGCGAGATCGTTCCTCGGACATGTTTTTCGCTCAACAAAGGAAACGTTCCGCGTTCGTTCCGTCTTTGGAACTGTTTAAGTCATTAGTGAGTCGGTATGTTTGACTATATTATATAGATAGATAGGTAGTAAAGTTTCGTATGTGCGGATCTCTGCGGCGGGTAATAATTTGACGCGACCGTACGGAGCATGAAAGAGCTCTGAATAACGACGGTACGTGGAAACGGCGGAAAATTGACTTGTCTACGTGGAAAAAGGAGTGTCTCTACAAGGGAAATAGACGCAGATATATATTTCGTACCATACATTCCTTATATGGAACTCCTCAATCCAGTATAGCACAACATGACTCTCTTCCTCTCTCTCTCTCTCTCGTCACCATAATTAGTGCACGCTTTTATAAAGGAAATTTGTTCTGTCTCCTTGGACGAACCGGAGTCCCTCTTTACCGCGTTTAGTTGGCTTCGATCTCTAACAAGGTCAACCTTTCAGAAAATATTAGTGCAACCGTTTCAAAGCTAATTAACAATATCAAATTTTATTATTGATAATATATAGTCTACTCTTCCTAAGAACGACGGTGTGAGACAAAAATCGTACGGAAGATCTTTTAAATACGAGACCTTCTGACAGTTGGTGCTGCAATTTCGTGTCTGCGGAATTTTATGATGCATAAAAAACGTTTCGATCGAGTTTACCAGGGAACCGACCCGGACGAACCGATTTTGATGAAACTTGGTACGCTAGTGATTGGTACCCAGACTTAAAAAATTTGGGATACTTTTTATTCGGCGACGTTCGACTTACTATAAAATTTCTATCAAAATCAACACTAATGCAAGCGAAGCTTTGGGCTAATATAACTTGGAAAATCCAGTTTTCAAATTAAAAATTGGTTCCTTGTCATAAATGAACGCCATATAAACAACGACATTTAAGCCATTTCGATTATTCTCGAGCTTCAGAGAATTTTCTGACGATAGTTAATTTTACAACTGATGTTTTGATTGGTGGGTGTTTTTGAAGTAAAACTTCTTTAGGCACGCTTGACTTGGGGAGGCGAACGGAAGTTAAGAGGGAGATATAAGTTAGTGAAGATAGAAAGAGAGAGGGTTACGTTTCGTATATTACTGTAGGAGCAAGAGACATTTTCTTTCTCTCTTCCTCAACAAATACTTCACTGACTAGTTGCGCCATCAGGTGGCCGAAAATATAAGCAGAACTAACAATAGAATGACACATACTTGGTGCCATCAGGTAGCCGAAAATATAAGCAGTACATTACGTTATCGGGTGACTAAAATCAATTGCAACGTATTACTTTTGTTTTCATTATCTTTATGTAATATTCTACGTTTAAAGTGAATAAAATTGTTAATTAATTTTAAAGTTCATATTTTGTGAATTTTCGGGTGAATAACAAATTATGGCAGAAAGAAGTTTTACTTCAGTCGTGTGGTCTAAAGCACACTCTTTTTTTTGTAAAATATATAAACTAAAACAACGACATTTTGTATAGAGATTGAAAATTAAAAAACTGTCAGCGTATATACGCCACAAAGCCAAAAGGGAATAGAAGAGACGCAGCGTATATAAAGACATGTCGTATACTCATATGCCTGTCTGTGTCAAAGCAATAACAGAAACTTTAAAGGAAAAGGAATTGTCTTTGGTTTTTTTTCTTTTTTAAAGTTTGTCTTTTCAGTGACAGACGTCAAATCGATGAGTAGTCAAATCGACAACTGCACCAGGTAGGCGCTGTCACTATTCTAATAGATGTTCTCTAAAACACAAAGACTAAAATTGAAATATATCACATGAGTGGCCATCTGTAGCCAGGAAAGAAAACAGGAGCTCTAGGGAATCTTTTCAAGTTTCGAGTTGAAATAAGTTTTGAAAAAGAAAAAAAAATACTAAATTGCAAAAACATTGAATCGTTATAAATACCGAACTTATTAATAAAAGACGATTCTGATGTTCAATATTGTCTACATTTAAAAAAATTATCTTTGATCTCCCACCCTAGCACTAACGTGCCAAGTTGAATGGGAAAATTCTAATCTTTTTGTGATTGATGTTAAAAAATACCTTTTATAAAAGAATGATCTGTCGAAATATAAATGTTCGTTTTTTCAAAATCTTGAATCTCCAAAAGTTCGTCACCGACTGCTTTAAAACAGCGTCATCTGTTGAACGTTAAAGCAACACACACTATATTAAATATTTTACGGCAACGGGACTGCCATCTGTTGAACGTAACAACAAGATACTCAAATCAGGCTGAGCTACAGCAACGCGTAGCTGGGTAGAACTAGTAATAAGCAAAAAGAAATACGAACGTTTCAGGGAACTGTCATACCATCTTCAGGATGTTAATTGCAGATATATTGAACATTAATATGGCGTTTGCATTGATTCTTAAACAACAAGAACATAATCTTCCTTGTTTGCATAAAAAATTAATGAACAGAGAGTTCACCGTTCCGAGTTTTTTTATGTTGTATTTCGCAAATGTTCTTCGCATTTTAAATATGTACATTTATTTTATTAAATCTGGATTATATTCATTAAGAAAGTAATTTATGTAAGCAGTCAGGCTTCTATATAAATGAAGCAGAGTACGTTCTTCTAATTGGCTAATACTGCACAAAAGATGCAAGGGTAGAAAAACTGTCATTTTAAAAGAAAGAGATCAAAGGGAGTATTCCATTTTCGTAATCCGCTGAGGGAAACGTAAACATAATTATATATTTTAAAAGCAAGCCCTTAATAAAACAGAACCTTCTTCTTTCAACAAGAGATTTCCATTCGCTTACGATAAAAAATCTTGTAACAGTCACTTCATTAATAAATATAATGTTTTTCAAATTGTTGAATATGTCATGGCCAGTTGTACCGATATCGATTAAATTAATCGGAGATATCTGTAACAGCAGTGTCGTATCATCAGTATTATTACAAAAGTATGCGGATTTCAAACATCATTTTAAAGCCGTATTACGCTGTTTCGTGCAAAACGGAACACTTACGGCGTCTGTCCGTCCGTCTGTAACAGGCGATTTTCTCTGAAATTATTTGACGTAAAAATTTGAAATTTGGAACAATAGAGTGTGTGAAGTATAAAACGTTGAATTTTGACTCTGGGCGGATGAATTTGAACATGAGAGGGCGCCAAGTTGTCCTTACGCCAGGGGCACCAAATTCTCCATTCGTACTTAAACTTAAATATTATGTTACGTTTTTACTAAATCACAGAAAATTTTATAATGGTTATAATATTGATGCAAAACAAATTTCTGTTTAACTAATTATCAATTAAAAAGCTTCATTTAGCAGCTTAGTTTCGATACGTACAAAAAGCTTTTTTTATAATAAGTTAGGTTGAGGGAAGGAAAAACTTTGTTTCATTTTTATATAAAAAAGAGAAAAACTGATCTTAACCAAGGATAATTAAAAATGAAGTAGGTACTCTATCCAACATTGTTGAAAGCTTTGTAGAGAATCAGTACAATGGAATTAATATATCATTTTTTAAGCAAAAACATTCTTGCAAACGTACGCCAAGTAAATTATTGATTTCAATTTTTTTGAGTATTACCTATCTCTTTTCAACGCGTAGATCCGCTAGCAGAAATTATATTTTTCATTTTTGTACCAAGTTAAGAGTAGTTCATTTTTATTGGGGTTCCGTACATCCGATAAAAAAACGGAACTGTTATGGACTGTGTGCAGGGGAGGCGGAGTTACAAATTTATCGATGCGAGCGTTTGTGGTGAGCACGAGGGGAAACTTCAAACTCAAATTTTCCGTATGTCAGTGAGCAATGTTTATTAAAAGTGAAAATAGTTATAATTTTATAAAGTTTTATAATTACAAAGAAAACATGGGCAAACTGGGCGATCTGGAAATGCTTGTTATGTTCCGGGCTGTTGCGCTGATGGCGATTTTAGTAAAATAAAGATCATTGGCTCAATAATTTGACGTTACGCTGTCAGTGTAAGCAAATTAATTATTTATATATTGTATATCATAATTGATAAATAAATAATTCTCACGTACCTTTTATGTTATGCTATTTATATAATGGTTTTCAATCTGAATTTCATTGTATATAAAATTAACATCAGTTTTCCTTATTACATTTTTTTGACACATCATTGCCAACTAAAGTTTTTGACTTATCACGATTTCCATAAAAAGTGAGTTAAATAATTCTCTATTACCCACTAGCGACGCTAGTAGGCTTCGTGCACACAGCCTATAGGATCAATCTCATATCTTTCCTGAAGTTTCCTACTAAACCTGGAGGGGAAAGCGAATCCGTGAGGGCATACGCAAAAGTCCAGTAACAATACGGTAGCATTCAAAAACCAAATCAGACAAATTTAAATATTTATCAAAGCGAAACCTTAATATTTGCGATCTGTGAAACATATTTGCAACTGTAATAATATGCACTGTGTATATATTGTTATTATTTTGAATAATAAAGCCGCTGCTAATCTCTCGCTCAATCTTTCGAATACTTTATTATTGTGTTCCATCTTTCTTTCTTTTGTTTCCACAACAATTAAAACACGTGACGTTCAATTCTCTTGCTCTCTCTTTCTCTCTGTTCTGTCCGACAATTAAAACATGTGACGCACGGTTCGTTTTAAGATATTATGCAAATATTATTAATGCGTTAATCTGATATGTACTGCGGCGACACCAGTGTTATTAACCTCTGTAATGTTGGTAGTGCTTCGTACATGGTGTGTTGGCAGTACGCACACACGTACTCGCATGTTTATTACATAACCTATACGAGTAATTATTCATATTAAGCCGACTACAGACAGATTGGCATACGACGCCTATAACGTTGGCCTAGCCGACATATGCCATATCGTGTACGTTACAGGAAAACAAGGGCGTATTCAGGAAAGGCAGCTACGTCTCTTCGAAATTGGGAAAAAATCATATATTGCTAGCAAAGATCAGGAGAAAGACTTAAACACTACGGTGCAAACATTTATACGTCTGTCTCACTTATACTTCTCTTCGAAATTGGAAAAAAATCCAACATTGCTAGCAAAGATCGGGAGAAAGACTTAAATACTACGGAGCAGACATTTATACGTCTGTCTCACTTATACTTCTCTTCCAAATTGGGAAAAAATCATATATTGCTAGCAAAGATCGGGAGAAAGACTTAAACACTACGGTGCAGACATTTATACGTCTACTCACTTATACTTCTCTTCGAAATTGGGAAAAAATCAAACATTTCTAGCAAAGATCGGGAGAAAGACTTAAACACTACGGTGCAGACATTTATACGTCTATCTCACTTATACTTCTCTTCGAAATTGGAAAAAATCAAACATTCCTAGCAAATATCGGGAGAAAGACTTAAACACTACGGTGCAGACATTTATACGTCTGGTTTCACTTATTATACTCTGAGTCTCATGCGCATGTCCGTGAATGGATGCGCGTCAGTTTGCATATGGAACTAAGCTGTGAAAGGGAGGTGGCTTGCTCTATTTCTCTTACTAATTGCCCCACTACAGACGCGACACTTGCGCCCAACGGGTCAAGTAAAAAGAAAGAGATAGGAAACAATCATTTGCTGTTTCACTTCATGGGTCACGCTTCCACTTACGGCCACTAGCAATATAGAAGTTTTTAAATATATGGAAAAAGGCTAAGAAGCACGATTGATGAACATAGCTAGACAATCATTCACCGGAAATGGGTTTTCGCAAACAAGGAACAATTAGTGAAAGCTGTAGCTAGAAGATTTGGAAGTAATCCTCGCATTTAAAAAAATGTTTTTAATTAATGCAGCTCTTCCTTATGTTATTGCGTATTATTGCATAGCATCCTCTCCCTCATGAAAAAGGTTGAAGGCTGCCCCCCCCCCTTCAATTTTGAGTTGAATCAATGAATACGCCCTTGAGTAAAAAAAAACTCTTTTAGTTCGAGAGCTATAGGCGTTTAAAAATTTTTATGCGCATAGATTCTGAACTAAAAGAAAATAGAGGAGTTTTCTTTTGTTTGTTGGAGTCAGCGTGTCTTTTGCTGTAAGTAAGGTAATTGTGGAAAGATTTGATGGATTTGAAATTTAGAACAACAATTTCGTCTACTAAGTTGGTATGCCTTAAAAAGTCGCTAAACACGACATTTTTTAATTGCTTTGAAATTATTGTACTCGATTCCAATATAGGTATACAAAAGAAAATTTCTTGATCTCGTTTAATTTAGAGTTTATGGACACTCAAAGATTTTACTGAAAGTAAGCATTTTAAAAAATGCATATAACTTTAAAATCAAAAGAGAAATTGAAGTGAGTGCGAAGCAGTTTAACAAAGTATATCTTTTTCTACAAGGTTAGTTTTAAAGTAATTTCAGAAAATTGGCAATTTTATCTAAGACCAATATGGCCGTATGAAGACGTTTAGCAAACGTTTAAAAGATTCAATTTCAACCAATACTGATCGTCTGTAGTCACCTGTATTTCACATATACAAAGTATGACTTTCATGTACTATTTTATTTGAAATTATTACGTCTCTGCGTAATAATCTGATACTAAAGTCAGGATTACTTTTTAATTACGAAGGCTATACCGTCTGCAAAAGGTCATATCTAGCCTACTTTATTTTGGTTTGATACTTTTTAATAAGCTTGCATAAATATGCATATTTTAATTTAGCACTGGACAGATTTCAAATTCAATTTATAGAGTGGCCGATAAATGACTTTAAACAAAAAAAATATAAAAGATTCCACTTAAAGAATGACACCTATATTAGACATTAAAATCAGAGGAAACGAAAATACTTCTATTATTCTGTGAAAACTGGTATAATTAAAAAAAAAAAGTATAATGGCGCCGGATAAAATGAACATTTTTCAAATAACTGTAATAATAATTAAACGCCACCTTTAATTATCGTTATTAATAAAGCCAGTTAAGGAGATATCTTGTACTGAAAATAACATTGAATATAATTATTATTTGGAAAAATGTAAAAAATAGTATAATGTGCGACTAGTGAGAGAAGGAGAAGATTCCATGAGCGTGAAATTTGCGGCACGAGCGTAGCGAGTGTGGTAACACGCGAGTGGAATATTCTCCTTCGATCAATGGTCGCACATATAATACTTTATTCAACTAGCATGAGTAATATGATATCGGGGCCCTGATGAAAGAGGGAAAAATAATAAATCACTTCATTGATTGACGTACCCACCGCCCTCGATGCACCCAAAATGGCCCTGACTTTCGCTGAATTGCGATGCTGTTTTCATAAATACAAATCGCTATCGCGTTCCTATTGGTCCAGAAACTGTGCAGTACTAATTCATTACCGTACAGTTTCGGCTCGCTACCGCGTTCCTATTGGTCCAGAAACTATGCAGTAATACATTATCGTACAGTTTCGGCTCATTATTAGCACTCTACGCGCCAACATGAAGTAATTTATTATTTCTCCCGAATTTAGCAGAGCCCCGAAATTATATATTACTCACGCGTGTTGAATAAAATAAATTATTCGACGTTTACTTCTACAAGGACTACTAGCGCCGCTAGCGAGCAATGGAGCGGGATTGAACTGCCTTGTTATTGTTGTTTTAAACCGCGAAGCTTCTTAATGAACGATAGCGCGACGAAACCGACATCTGACGACCACATGAAATCGTGCTCTATGACCGTTGCATGATTTATTGCTCATTTAGTCCACAGCTAACGCTACGGTCGATGCAGTTGTCCCAACTCTAATACTCGATTTTATCATACATAAAATATTTATCTAACACTTTACCTTAGTCTTGTGGTGTTGTGCTAATTTTTTTTTTACCGGAACGCTCCCAAATTTGACGGCGGGGGGGGTGAAAAGAGGTAAAAAGCTGTAACTGAAATACATTAACATTATTTTTTTCATTGTTTGGAATTTTTCTATTTGTTGGCACATTGTTACAAATTTTTTCAATTGTTATGTCGATTTGAGAAAAAAAAACAAATTACGTTAATAAAACCCTAAAGTAAGATTTACATTATTTTTTTCATTGTTTGGAATTTTTCTATTTGTTGGCACATTGTTACAAATTTTTTCAATTGTTATGTCGATTTGAGAAAAAAAAACAAATTACGTTAATAAAATCCTAAAGTAAGATTTACATTATTTTTTTCATTGTTTGGAATTCTCGTTATCAGAAATCATATTCAGAAATCATCTTTAGTTCCGGAACGCGTTCCTGTCCAAAAAGGAAGTACCGGAACGACGTTCCGGACCGTTCCGGCTCGACAACACCACTGACTGTATAGATACTTCCGGATTCGAGGGAGTCAAGTGTTATGGACCAGCCTGTATTCAGGCACTTGACAATCGTCTGCAGCTGTAATCTCTGGCTATTAGTTCGAACGGTAATAGCATTATAGGAAACGCGGAAGACGGAGGCGAGGGTCCTTCGTGCAGCCGACACTGCTGCGTCCTCCAGATCGCGACGGCCTGTCTCCTTGGCAACAGGTTGTGACGTCACACGGCATAGCGTCGCGACGACAATTCACAATGCGGACACCGTCTTTTCTCCTTCCTTAACTAGATCGGACCGCGTGTTTTTGTTTTTGTATGTATGACATTGCTCAATGCAGACGCCGTAATATTATATAAGAACTGCGATGGAAAGTATTTATGTGGGATTACGGAGTCGGAGAGAACTTGAATGAATAATAAAAACACGGACATCAGCAGTCTCGCAATTTTCTTTTTATATACGAAGATCTACAGTAGAGCTTCGTCAAACAAACGCTACGGCCAGAAAATGGTGACGTAACGAATAATATATACTTACTAATATGTATTATAAAGAGGTATAGTTCGTAAGTGTATGTAGAAGGTAATCTCTGAAACTACTCATCTGATTTCAAAACTGCTTTCACTAATATTTAGAATGGACCTTCAGGATGGACATAGGCTATATATTATCGCGTTAAAACGAAAGTGCTTTTCATGGAGATCAATTTTGCAACGTAAGTCGACGAAAAAACGGTGGCAATTATTAGTGATGTGCCGGGTGTCCGTGTCCGCGGATATCCGAGGGAGAAGAAAGATCCGTGTCCGTTAGTTTTTGGCGGATCTTTTACCTTATTAATTTTCAATTCATAGATGAAATTTTATATATATAGGTGATTAGGTAATAATGAAAAACTGTTAAGTTCTATTCAGATTATTTTTTATTTTTTAAAATCGTATTTGGCACCTTTATATTGCAAACATTTATCGTAGTGAGTACCATACCAATAGTACATAACTCAAAGGTACTAAAAAACTATCTTTATAATGAGATATTGCACATCGATCTTTAGAAAGAGACAATCTGTTATGAGAGTTAACTCTTAAAGAGGTCAATAACTTTTTCCCATAACAGATAGTCTCTTTCTAAAGGTCGATGTGCAATATTTACCGCCGCGTACTCTAAGAAAGTAAGATCCGTATCAGTGGAACTTGAAACCAAATATCCGTATTCAGATCCGTATCCGCGGATATACATTTTTAACGATCCGGCACACCACTAGCAATTATCTACAAATTCAGACGAAGCCGAATCGGGCAGCTAGTTATTTTGTATAATTACAAATAATAATGTTCTGCTTATCCTGTGGTATCCACGAAAAAAAGGACAAAAAGCAAAGTGAAATATGGATAAATAAAGAGAAAATTGACCAATTACAACATATACCTACATTTGAAATTAAATGTGTTTTGTGATCAATAATATTTTACAAAATTTTGATTATATATAAATTTGATGTCAAAATTGTTTTCATCTCGGATTGAAACAGATGTACCTACATTGACGCCACTACAAGAATCAGACCCAAATGGTGGCAATCTCCAAATTTGGCCGAAGACGGACTGGGCCGCTGGTATTAAATAAAACAAAACATTTCTTAACATTTTTTGGCGAACCGTTTGTTCTTACTCCTTGTTTAAAAAATAATCAGTTTTTACGCTAAGGTAACCTTGCAATTATAACATTAGATGATAAAGATTTAGTATTAATAATTAACCTAGTACCCAGAACCACTACAAATGTGCGCGTGCGACTTGCGCGACCAATGTCAAATTTTAACCTTGGACAAATGACGACACATTTGTAAACTGAATATTTGCACTCTAAAAAAATGGTTTGTTGATAAGTAATAATACCAACATATTATGTACAGCTTTGAAACGTTATCTAAGTTGTACTGTAGGTATATAATCGTCGACGCCGGATATCGAACTTGGTATGCCTAGCAGCACGCACCGCCTGCTTTGCCGGCGCAGGTTTTAATTATCCTATTAAATCTGTAAATTTTACCGTTAAAACTTGATGTCTGTTTTATGCGAGCGCTGTAAAAACTTCATTGTATAAAAAAAAAATATCTACAAAATACACATAGACAAAGTTTGCAGGCCGTATACAGTACAGTGTTGCCACTAAACGATTGTTTCAGAATTAAAATGTTCCTAAAATTGGGCCGTGACGTACATCTTTCATAAAATTTTCTAAATCTCCTTATACTAATGCAAGTTTTAAATTTTCTATACAAAGATTAAAAATAAAATCTATACTTCAATAAATAAAATTATCGACGAATTTTTCAGACAATATATTAACAAAAAATATAATTAATACATTAACGTTTCTATCCGGATTTGGATCTTCTTCAGAACTGATCTAAAAAATATAAAAATTTCTAATTCGCTTTATATAAAATTCTTTCATTGTGTCGCGTTGCCTAGTTGATCACGCTTACGAGCAATCAACTGCTCGACTACATTGTGAAACTTCGCCGTGCGATCGTGACCGCTCGAGCGGTCGTGTACATATCAGCGGTGTATTTTCTATGGCGATATTTCGCAATCGGTGCTTGAAGCAGTCAATTTCAACCTTCAACATAGCCGATAAAACAGTGAAGGAGAACGTTTCGAAATCAGGCAACACTGTTCCCATAGCTCGACCATTATAGAGGTTTGACATTTTGTATTGTAATTTTATCGAATGAAATTAATGGCCGCTGGAATATCTCTAATAAAACACTTTTATGGTAATTGTTGAGTGTGATAACAAAAGCTGTTAACTACCTGAAAAAAATGGGGCCGCATTTTTCAGTAACAAAATTTATCTTTTTTAACAATGGCGGTTTAATTTCATTTTATTGCGGGATAGCCAACTTTATATTATATGTTACTATATATGTTTAAAAATGTGTTGGCAGCAAATTCTTTGTATATGTCACAATTATTGAGCGTAGTAGCAAAATAAGTGACGCAACATTACGTAATATTATGGATAAGTGCAATAACAGACGGAGCGTTTTATCCTAAGTTAGGGATTACAGTCAACCATCACTCCGTTACGTTGTCTCATATACTTACTTTTATTCTATACCGAGCATAGGAATAAAATCGCATTCGAACCATTAGGGTGCAATCATATACTTCTGTCTTTTTTTACGCCGTAAGCACTGGCGTATTCAGGAGGGCAAAACAAGCACTGGAGAACCCAGCTTAAACATTTTTAATTTGCCCCCTCCTGGACCAAAAGCTGGGTACGCCCGTGTTAACGTCATAGAAAAAGGCAAAGTTTTTGAAACAGGGATAGTTTATTCAGATTGAATGCAAGTATATCAACCAATCCTATCATCGGAGAAATCAGGGAATTACATCGAAGAAAGAGACGCAGATATATTTTCGATACGCTTTGTTGCGTTCACTCACCGTACATTGAGTAGATAGGCAATGATTCATATATGTTATTATTAAATATATGCGCTGTCTTAAGATAAAACCTAATATGTCATGTAGATTAAAAAAAAAAACACTCATGAAGACATGTGAGTAGGCACGTCATCCTATATTAGAATTAGTAACTTTGTATCATCACGAGCGATATTTTTGACGTGATAACGTCTTATAAATTGATGAAACACCAGCTGCACGCACGAAAAAGTGTAACGTTCCGCCTGACCCTGTGCGTGCAAGCGAGAGCGCAGTATAAGCGATAGAGAGTCGGTAAAAATATAGTTTGACAGCTACTAAAATTTAGGTTATGTATTATTAAATATGATATTCGAGCGGAATACGTTATCACGTAAAACTATCGTCCGTAAACCGACTTTACAGACAACCAATTTTTTTTATAACAAGGCGGCGAGACCAGCCTGTCGCTTCGACGATTGACTTAAATCTTAATCATAGGATGACGTGCCGGGACGGCATTAAACATCTATCATTTTGCGTAGCCATCAAACCTTTTCAATGCTTTGTTTTCAGTGGCAAATTACGATTGTTTATTCTGGTGCTGCCGATTTTATTGACGATAATAATGCACGTAGTAGGCGGCCGGCTTTACAAACATTCAATGACAAAAACAGACTCTTAATTAGTGATTTAATTAAACCTGGCAATTTGCAATTGCAATTCAGTGCATGTTAGCATTTTTATTAGTCGAGCGCATAGGTTATTTTTTACAAACATTTACCCATGGCATTGCTGGTATCGGTGTCGGCGTCGACCACGAACTTTGATTTTTATTTAGTAGCTTTTTTCAGGGAAGAAAACGATGCATAAATTATGCATACTGTCGCGTGATTTTTGTTATTGAAGATATAATTATGTTTTTATGGATATTGCTTCGGCTTTTGCCATAACATAATGCGAAAACATTCAAATCCTAGCCTTTTTTCAGCGAGAAATGTCTTCTTTTTTTCCTTTTCCAATTCCTTGAAAGAAATATCCGACTATTAATGAAGTTGAACGCTGCAAAACACTCTCTGCGCGTACATATACAAGGTGTCTACGAAAACTTCACATTCTTTTATTAACTTCGCTTGTAATGGAATCTTTCAAATTAATTTTCTCTCACTTCCAGACGTTTGAATAATTTGAAGTTTTGCACACGTATTAAGAACCCATGACAATACAATCATTTAAATAAATATATAAATAGTTTACCTATATAAACATAGTCATTTGAGTGTTGATTTTTAGGGTTATAATTAAAATTGGAGTTCTAAACTCTCTTATAGGCTGTGTGCACGAAGCCTATTAGCGCCGCTAGTGGGTAATAGAGAATTATTGAACTAACTTGAACGTCAAATTAGGGCATCACTGGTCTTTATTTTACTTAATCGCCGTCAGCGAAAAAGCCCGGAACACAACAAGCATTTCCAGATCGCTTAGTTTTCCTATGTTTTCTTTGTAATTAAAAAACTTCATAATAAAATTATAATTATTTTCACTTAAACATTGCTCACTGACATACGGAAAATTGGAGTTCGAAGTTTCCCCTAGTGCTCACCACAAACGCTCGCATCGAAAAATTTGTAACTCCGATTAAAAAATAAAAAATAATTTTTAAACTGTATAAAGATTTTGTTCAACAACGACAGGAAGTCCCCCAAATTCGATATCATTTAATTTTTTTAATAAGATATTCCCATTTTAAGCTTATTTAAAAAATTAAATTATATTGAGTTGGGGAAACTTCCTATCGCTGTTGAGCAAGATCTTTGTATTAAAAAAAATATTTTTCACTTTTTAGTTCACATAGCTATAAAAGAGTGATTTTTTTTAGTTTTTTTAAATTAACAAACAATACATAAAAACTCAGCTCGCTGCATTTTCCAAACGCTGTACGAACGGACGCGGCTCTCGCCTCTTGGCATATTAATAATCTATAGCCTACGGGAAAACAGTGGTCCCAAATTTTCGAATCAGCTGTGAAATCGACATCTACTAACGATTGATGAATCAAGTCGGCTTGGTCAACACTTCCCGAATTTAACAAAACACGGTGTATATATCGTTTTCCATTCGTACCTAAGAGGGTTGTGTGAATGATATAGGAGGTGAATCAAGGAAGGGGGGCAGTTGCTGTCGGTTGCAGTCGGCGTCAACGGCGCGTTACCACGGCAACGGGACGGCGACCGACGTTCACGGCCACGGCGCGCGGGCTTTCTCCGTCTCTCTTTAATTCTACTTCCGACGCCACATGCACCGACACGATCGTATCATGTATGTGTCGTCTGTCCTTTTCTAACTTGTATGCGAGTGAGTCTTCAATTACCATGCTGATAATTTCTTCTAAATAAAAAAAAACGTCACGCCAATTGAAAACAGAATTTTCCGCGTTGTAAAAGAAAAATAGAAATCTATATAACGTAAACTTCTAAGTATGCTTGTATTTTTAGATTGTTTTTTTGAGTTGTAATAGTTTGTGTAATCTTAAAACGTTTCGGATAATCGCAAAACAATGGACCAGACAAACAAAATAAAGTGCTAAATGGCCGAGTTAAAACAGGACATCTGTCTGTGACCTGTCTGTCTTTCCAAAGGTTAATAAATCGTTGATTGTCAAATTATCTTCAAAAGTGGTGAAATATTTTTCTACGCTGTTGCATCCTTTTGAATAATATTTGCTTTTTTCAATATCAATCATTTTTCACTTGCCATAATGAAAAGTGCCCGAAACATATGGCGGAAGTTGACGCATGCGCACAAAGAAATTTCAACTATGAAAAGGTCTTATTTACCAGGTACCCTTGAACCTGTCATCATCTTCACTTTTTTCGGGTGACTGTGTTGTTTGGATTTGGCCACCAATGATTAAAATATGATTTACTAGAGTGACCTGTGCGAATTATTCGCACTAAATAAGTATAATAATTATCACTTTACAAAATTATTTTTTAAATATGATTGCAGGTAATCAATTCGTTTCTAATTTTGCACACTGCTTATAACATTCTTCTTTTTGTTGTATTACAATATGAAGCTCAGATGACAGATCGAAGAAATATTTTACTAAAATTGTCATATAGAGGCGCAAGTAGCAAAAGCGTTGAGCTAAGCCATCAGGTGGCATCATGCAGCATTGCTGTGACGTTGTTCAGCGTTGCTCGCTGTTTCAAAATTAAAGCCGTCAGATGGCAGTATGTAGTATTGTGTCTGTCGTATTACAATATGAAGGTCAGATGACAGATCGAAGTGTTGACGTTGTTTCAAAATTAAAGCCGTCAGATGGCAGACGTTGTTCAGCGTTGCTGTATTTTAATTAATTTACAAAAACAAAAGCAATAATAAATTTTTTAGTTGTCGATGTCAGTAGAGCAAGCAATTATCTGTAAAATGATAGGTATATAATTTATGTGGAGTAATTGTTTTAAGGTTTTTTTTTAAAAGGGAGGCAAACATCTTAAACCTTAGCGTATTAAATATATATGATTTTGCGAACTGACAAAGAACCGAATGTAATCGAAAAAAAAAAGGATGAAACGCCGCGTAACGTCATTTATGTGGCGACCGCCACCAAGAAATCTATTAGCTGTTAACGGAAACATACATAAACACGATGTCGGTGGTGTTGTAAAACGAGCTACAGAGAGAGAGAGAGCGTTGACACGGATCTGGCGGCGGCAGTGTCGGTGTTTCATCATCAACCATCGCGAGGTCGGGGAACTTAAAACCATATTCGAGCCTGAGCTAAGCACAACCAAATGCATATATATTATATATGAATCCCCTAGCGGCCGCGAGCGTACACTCAACAGTCGGTATAGTTGTATATTCAACGCTATGGTTTAGATAGAGGTAGACGCACACAACAGAGCGTGGTTACGGTAGGGACGCTTCGGGACGCCAGTTTCACATATATTATGTCTGTGACCGCGAGGGAAAGTCGCTTATGTCGATTTTTTGACGTCCATATATCCGCCTGGGTTTTCTACGAAAGCGGTACCGTAGAATTTTTCTTACAAAAAAAAAAGAATAATGAGAATAATGATCTTTAAAACTTATTTGTTTCCATGCAAAGAGTTGTTTCAGTTTTTAAAGATCATGACTTTACCAGGATTATACATTTATGAATGTGTAATGTTCGTTTTCAAAAATAAAAATTTGTTTGCTCAGAATCAGGATATACATGACCGTGACACGAGGAACAAAGCTCATTTGAGGCATTCCTTACACAGAACTGCGCTTTTTAACAAAAGTGTATATTGCAGCTGTGTAAGGTTATACAATCACTTGCCCGAAAATATAAAAAAGTGACAAATCTTAACACTTTTAAAGATAATGTAAAATCGATACTGATCGCTTCTAAATTGTATTCAGTCGAGAAATATTTTAACATAACTTTTTAAAAAATTTTTATATTATATCTGTAAATTTTGTATTTTACTTTGACAAACTCTCATCTATGATGTTAAATGGAGTAAATAAATATTATTATTATTATTAATATAACGACGAAGACGTCGGTTCAATCAAATAAAAGCTCTTTCTAGAAGAACGACGCAAAAACCCGCCCAAATTGAGCGCGAACGCACGCGTATGTTTCTTTGATGTGTGCCAAAAAATCGACATCGCTCTGGCTCACGGTATGCGCAGCTCGAGTCATTCGTCAGAGGTAACGCATGCGCCGAGGGGCCACGAAAACGCTGTCCAGAATACGTGTATGTGTGGATGCTCAGCGTCTTTGCGCAGCTTCACGCATTAAAATGCCGTCCGTACTGCATAACTTAACCAGCTCGCAAGCTTGCATTTATAGAATCACTCTCTTTATTAATATACTATGTCCAAGGAAACCATAGGCAATTTGGCTTTCGTACTGGTCACAGTATAATTTGAACGTTGTCTGTCGAATTTTATAAACGCCGTCCGGCAAAAATCGAAAGATCGAAATCATATATTTAATAATTTACTACCTATATGAATCAATTGTCAATCTATTCAATGTGCGGTGAGTGAAGGCAACAAAGCGTAACTAAAATATATCTGCGTCTCTTTCTTCGATGTAATTCCCTGATTTCTCCGATGATAGGATTGGTTGATGTACTTGCATTCAATGTGAGTAAAGTATCTCTGTTTCAAAAACTTTGTCTTTTTCTATGACGTTAACATGGGCGTACCCAGCTTTTGGCCCAGGAGTGGGCAAATTAGAAATTTCTTAAGCCGAGTCTTCGTTGCTTGTTTTGCCCTCCTGGATACGCCAGTGCTTACTGCTTAAAAAAAGACAGAAGTATATGTTTGCACCCTAATGGTTCGATTGCGTTTTTATTACTATGCTCAGTATAGAATAAAAGTATATGATCGAAATACTTAGTTTACTACCGGTAAAAATCTAGGGCGTACGCCAATTTGCCTCGTGGCCGCAGATACATGTACGCGATGTCAATGACGCGACGAACGGGGCCCTTCCTAACCATCGATCGTTGGTGCCCTTGTGTTGTCTGCCAGTTCTCATTGCTCAACCACTGATTTACAGTGGTACCAAAACAAAATCGGCGAGCATACACACTCGGCTGTTGAGCGTCTATAATTCACAATCTATCTGATATCGGCGAATGCAGATGTTACGAGAAATAGAATATGTTTTCAGTTGGCTTTCCAAACCAAAATTTTAAACCTTACGCATTTTAGGATTGCTTAATTTTCGTAATTTTTTTGCAAAAAATTTTAAAAATATATTTTGAGAACGCCCATGATGAATTTCAAAAGTCGACGGCTATGAATATGCTACTTTTTAATCCTTTCAGTTCCGTAAATAATCAATATATATACAGGAAACAAAAATAAAACAGTTCATTTTGTTTACTTTTTTTGTCTCGATGGCCTGGAAGTTGAAGCGCATTTGTTATTTTTTTCGTACTTTTTGTGATAAAAAAGTTATACATGATATTACTGGAGCGACCAGGAATATTTGTAAAATAACTTTTTGCATGCCAGTTGAATTTTTTTGTGTTTTTAATTATATAAAAAGTCATATAGGTATATATAGGTACCTTGTTTTGCTGACTGATTAAAAAATACACAACCATAAAAACATGATAGGTCTAAACTAACATCGTTAAAGAATATATAGCGTGCAATATGGCGAACTGCAGACAGCGTATTTTACTGTACCTTCCCCTTGATTTCAGTGCACGATCACCCCAATGCACATTCCCTATTCCCTTTGTGTTCGACAGTGTCTCTCTATCTCCCTCGCTCTCTCGGTCTTTCCCTATCGCCATCGGAGTTTTGCTTATTATTGCACAGTCGCAAACTGCTGTTGGGACCGTTCGTAAGACTATTTGTGTTAGGCGTGGACGACAAAGTCCGTAACTAGTTGCTTCCAAACTAGATTTGGATAGTTCCCCTTTTTGGAGACGTTTTCAAGCTCTCCTTAGAACGACGGTCACAGTATGAGTATTCGTTCGTTCCCAAATGAGAGCGATAGATCGAAATAGTAGTAACCACATCAGAGGAAACATTGGAATGTACTTTGCATTCCATTGTTTTTTGGGAATTAACACTCCCATGAACCTGAGGTCGTACGAGTCGGTTTGACTGGCAGATTATCTTCTAACTTAGGCTATTAAAAACTGTATTTCGTCAAAATACAGTCGCATTGAAAAAAAATTGATGTCAATAATTAGATTTCACGTTGTTACAGTTACAATACTACAATATATAAGAAAAATTAACTTTCCAACAATGTAACTGTCGGAACTTCAACCCGAAACTTCCAATCATCGCTTCCCCCTCCAACGACTTAATATCACAAAGGCTGCCTGTCGCGTGGACTATTGCGGTGTCTCAACGCGCGCTTTAAAAAATTGTTTTCTAGCAGTTAGACCATATTTTTTTGTTGTATTTTTTTATTTGTTCCTCAATACATAGGTATATCCGAAAGCTCCTCTACTTTTGTCGCTACCGTGTTTCATCACAATATATCTATCAATTAGTGATAACAGTTATTTAGTAACAGGAATACAGAACTGCAGAAGACACTTTTTCAAGTTAATCGAGCACCCCCCGAGGTTACTGGAAGAAATTAAGCGCGTAATAGAGTTATTTATTTATTCTTGTGATCAGAGTATGGGAACAAACTTTTTGTTGTCTAGATTCTAGAACCGCTAAAGTTCGGACTACCACATCTCTACAAAACACTTCCAACCGATCCCAAACCGTAGTTGTTTCACATGCCTATTGAATGGTAATCGAAACAGAGTTGATATTTTATATTGCTGCATTCGCAACTGTTATGCGTTTGTAACATAAGACATAGTATAAGAGCCAGTGATCGGCTACCAGTATGTATTTGACCAGACCTGAATTTTTACACAGTGAGTCTCCTATACCTACCATACATGGATTGGGGACTCACTAAGCCCGGAGTGGCCGCCGCGGCCCGTACTCAGGTGCGACAGGTACAAAATTTGACTAATTTTCAAAGTATTTGACCACGTCTGCCATTTGGAAATTTAATAATATATTATTATTGCTATTGAAAAATAACAATGGCAGACCATTATCGCGCGACAATCATCGTGGCAGGCAATTTTTTAAGTACTAAAAAATATGAAATTTTGAAAGGTATATTTTTCATCACGGATTATTATTCTATTTATTATTTCAAGCAAGTTTCGTAAATAAAATTTTTTTCTAAACTTTATAGTTCCGGAAATATTTAGAAAATTAAAAAAAAAATCAGCTGCTCTTTTGTCTTGTAGATCTGTCAGAAATAAACTAGTTAAGCATGCTTTGATTAATTTTTACATGACGTGCAACATATTACGTAGGTGACCAAGACGACGAATAGCAAATATCATATTGAATACTAGCCATTACCCGCGTCACCTCACGCGATATCAAAAATGTTATTTTCTTTATTTTACTATATCAAATGTCAATATTTTTGAAGTTGGAATGGTCCCGTCGCCCAATTGGTTGGAATTTTTTATTTGTTCCAAAACAAAAAAAGTGTCAAGTGAGAATAAAAATATTGTTAATAGGTATAGGCATAAATAATTTTTTATATTCTCTTGACATTTTTTATTTTTGTTTTGGAACAAAAAAAAAATTCCAACCAATTGGGCGACGGGACCATTCCAACCTCAAAAATATTGACATTTGATATAGTAAAATAAAGAAAATAACATTTTTGATATCGCGTGAGGTGACGCGGGTAATGGCTAGTATTCAATATGATATTTGCTATTCGTTGCCATGGTTACCTACATAATATGTTCCACGTCATATAAAAATTAATCAAAGCATGCTTAACTAGTTTATTTCTGACAGATCTACAAGACAACAGAGCAGCTGATTTTTTTTTAATTTTCTAAATATTTCCGGAACTATAAAGTTTAGAAAAAAAATTTATTTACGAAACTTGCTTGAAATAATAAATAGAATAATAATCCGTGATGAAAAATATACCTTTCAAAATTTCATATTTTTTAGTACTTAAAAAATTGCCTGCCACGATGATTGTCGCGCGATAATGGTCTGCCATTGTTATTTTTCAATAGCAATAATAATATATTATTAAATTTCCAAATGGCAGACGTGGTCAAATACTTTGAAAATTAGTCAAATTTTGTACCTGTCGCACCTGAGTACGGGCCGCGGCGGCCACTCCGGGCTTAGTGAGTCCCCAATCCATGTATGGTAGGTATAGGAGACTCACTGTGTAAAAATTCAGGTCTGGTCAAATACATACTGGTAGCCGATCACTGGCTCTTATACTAACAGATAACGACGAAAGTTTTATAATTTAAAGGGATTGTTGGCAGAAGGGCAGAATATGAAAAGGGGACGCGGAGATTAAAGATATTTATCTACTACATTATTTAAGTACGATTTTTAGGGAAATTTTTCTTTGTTTTTAAAATTTTTTCTCACCGAAGTATGAAATCATTAATCAATATTGACTATTGTTATCAATGCTTATGAAGTGTGGATTTAATTCAACAAAATACGTAATTCTATGATTCAACAAAACACTACCTATCTTACATTTTCATTATCTATATATATTATATGTATAAAAAATGGGAAGGAAAAAAAGAGTATGGTACCAATTTGAGTGTGTTAATTCGCACACATTGTAATGAAAACATATACATCGTTCTCTTCGTTTTAATGAGGGGAAGTGCACAATATAATGTTTCATCACGATGTGTATACGAATTAACACAGATAAAATCGATTCAGGAGAAATCCATATATATATAATGACAAAAGAAACTCAATAATGTTCAAACTTACAAATTTAATGAATCGAATTTCGACCTTTCCAGATGTTCAAGAGTTTAATCTGTGACTTTTAGAGGTCTCTTTCGTTGAAACAACATACAAAAAATGAGAGGTATAATTTTTAGGAAATGAAAATATCATATTTCAGTCCTTCCTGGCCGGACCTTGTGGTTGAGGTTTTAAAATTGTTTTTTTGAATTATTGCTGCCTACAAAATATCGACATACAAATTCTAAAAGTTTTGAACGTATAACCGATAAAGGAATCGACCAAAGTTAAAAAGTTAGATTTTCATTAGAAAAACGAGGAAATAATCGTAAATTATAAACGCTCGAGAATAGAGACCATGAAAAATAATCGTTTATTTTAATGGCCTTCTTTTAATAACTTTAGTGTTTTTACATTTTAAAAATTCTTGTGTTTTTGAATATGTACAACTATTTTATTGAATTAACATGTTTCTTACTAGTTTGAATTGCAACTTTTATGCACTTACTTATTTGTGTATCGGTATGTAAAATTATTTTGAAAAAAATTAAATTAATATATTATCAGTTAGTCATTACTTATTTGAAATGTTAATTGAAGTTATAAAATGATATTGTGAAATTCATGTTTAACCGTTTTTCAGTTAGAACTAGGTATTAAACGTTTTTTTACGTTTTACAACAATTGATAAATAATACAATAATGAATAATCACAATGCTTTTTTATTTGTTTATCTTTTTTCGTAGTGATTTGCTATTAGGTATATTATTGTAATAATCAAAAGTAAAAAAAATGTGAATTAATTTTCATTTAAATTTCATTATCGCGCGAAATTATTTTAAAAAAATGCGTAGGTAGGCAATGAAACAAAATTGACATATTTATAAAAATAATAAATAATAAAAAATATATATAGTAGCAGTTAGCAATATAATAAAAACATTGTGAGTGTATTTTTTATAATTTTTATAATGCCAAGAAGGGATAGAATATATTATGGTATTTTTCTAGTCATCTATGTGGTTTTTGAAGATTTTATAAGGACAAAAGATAAACTGACATTGTATAGTACCTGCTTTTATATCTGCCTTATTTACCTGTCTTCAAATTTACCTGACCTCCTTGGAATTCCAATAACTCGGTAGGCTATGTAAAATTTTGAAGCCTGTCTATTTTCATTTCTTTTCAAGTCTTGTAAGTGTGAACTGTGAGGTACCTAGTTTATATATAGCCTCTTCGATTTAAAGTGATTTTAAAAACATTTTCCAAGTATTTACACGTTTGTTTAATCAATGTTATAAACACTGAGCATTCCTTTAATTCGATAGTTTTTTGCTTCATTCCATTCATAATAGGTTAGCAAAACTTATTTTCGTTATTTAAATTGGTTTTACGTTTTGTAATTGATAACTGACATAGTCACGTGTTTTCATTAAGAAACACATGTGAACCTAATTTTGAAAAATGTGGATGTTCAAAAATCTGTAAATTTATTATTCTACAGGTATAATATTTTATTAAGTACAATGATAAAGAGAACGAAGGTTTATATAAACACAATTTGACATTTTTACGTTTTATTATTGATTAAAAAAATATGATATAGTTTTTGTTACCCTTGTTTGTTGAATAATTAAAATTACAGTCACGTTGCCATACAAAATTAACCGTTATTTTTAGTGAGATTATAGATATACATGTACTTTTTCTAGAAGTATTCGTAAGTTTTGTCTGGTGAAACGTTCCAGTAATCTAACGAGTTCTTTTTCTTTTTTGTTTCAGGGATGACGGGGAACTGAAGATGGCATCACCAACACCTTCATTGGATTCATTGTCTAGAGCTCATTCGATTGGATCTTTTGGTGACCACGCCGACTACCTATCATTCTCTCCGTTAGCTGATTCTCCGTTGACTTTAAGTGATTCGTCGCCACCCGTCAGCGATTCAGCAATAAGTGATACTAGAGATTTCAGTGCAGCCTTTCTGTGCGGACTTTGCCACGAAACACCCCTCGAACCAAAAGTATTATCGTGCTTCCATATATTTTGTCAAAGTTGTTTGGAAAAAAGTAAAACTCACCCGGATAAAATCACTTGCCCCAATTGTCAAGTAGATAGTGCAGTACCGAACAACAGAAGTGAACGGTTCATACCGAGCGCATATTCGAATATCATCGAATTGAACACCGAGCTGTCGGATAGCGCTGTACACTGCACAGGGTGTAAAAGTAAAAAGTTAGACGCAGTAGCGCGTTGTATAGATTGTGCTAACTACCTGTGTCCAAATTGCGTCATGGCGCATCAATTCATGCATTGTTTCGAAGGACACCGCGTCCTCAATCTGGGCGACGCGAAAGACGAACAAAAGAACGGTCTGGTAATCACCAACGGTATTGGAAACAATGACGAGAAAATCATTTATTGTCCAAAGCACAAATTAGAAGTACTTAAATTCTATTGTCGTACTTGTACCGCGCCGATATGCAAGGAATGTACCGTATTGGAACATCCTTCGGGACTGCACGACTACGAATACATTACAGACGCCGGACCAAAACAAATCGATGCGATGAACCAAGCCGTTCAAGAAGCGAGATCAAAAGCGACCGATATCCGAAACATGCTCAAAAATGTCGAGCATAGTTCGAGTCGATTGCAAGTACAATATCATAAAGCACAAAATGAAATAAATGACACGTTTCAATTTTATCGATCGATGCTTGAAGAAAGAAAACAAGAACTCCTAAAAGAATTAGAAAGCGTTTTTTCAGCTAAACAAATATCGTTAGGTGTGATCACTCAGAAGGGTCAAGAAACTGTTGACAAATTATACCAGACTTGTGATTTTGTCGAACGGCTTACAAAATGTGCGAGTGTAGTAGAATTGCTGATGTTTAGAAAATTGTTAGACACTAAATTACAGTCATTGATGAATTATAATCCTGATCAGACTGTTCAGACGGCATGTGAACTTGAATTCGTTTCCAATTACCAAGCGATTCAGGTCGGCGTGCGCAATACTTTCGGTTACGTTAGATCCAGTTCGGAGGTCAACGTCGGACCGAGTAAACAACCACCGATTGCCAGACCGACAAACGGTTCGCTCATGAACGGTTGCGGATCGACTAGCAGCAGCGGCAGTTCAGTAAACGGAAGTTCCGGAAGCTTAAACGGTGGAATGCACACGTTGAACGGCGGAATGAACGCCGTTATCGATAGACCGTTTTCCAACGGACTTGTGTCTTCGTCCAGTCAATCGACGAGTCCGTTCGAATCAAACATTATCTCGAAGAGATTTAGCAGTGCGAACAGTCTCGGTCCGTTCTCGGCTCCGATAGGCGACATGAACTTGAACGGGATCAATCCGTATGAGAAATGGTCTAACGGCGGTGGAGAAAGCATTTTCCAAAACGGTGGATCCGATCACTTTTCATTATCGGCCGCCGTTCCTGCAGATTCAATGCTCGATTTGACTTCAAAATTGATGTCTACATCCATTTTCCCTCCAAAATCGCAAATCAAACGTCAGAAAATGATCTATCATTGCAAATTTGGTGAATTTGGAGTAATGGAAGGACAATTTACTGAGCCGAGCGGCGTTGCAGTAAACGCCCAAAACGATATAATCGTAGCCGACACCAACAATCATCGTATCCAGATATTCGACAAAGAAGGTCGTTTCAAATTTCAATTTGGAGAATGCGGAAAGCGCGACGGACAATTGTTGTATCCGAACAGAGTGGCCGTCGTGCGCACTTCCGGAGACATAATTGTAACGGAACGATCTCCAACACACCAGATACAGATCTATAACCAATACGGACAGTTTGTGAGAAAATTCGGAGCAAACATTTTACAGCACCCTCGCGGTGTTACAGTCGATAACAAAGGCCGCATTGTAGTTGTGGAATGCAAAGTTATGAGAGTTATAATTTTTGACCAAACCGGCGGTGTCATTCATAAGTTCGGTTGCTCCAAGCATTTAGAATTTCCTAACGGAGTCGTCGTGAACGATAAACAAGAAATATTCATCAGTGATAACCGAGCGCATTGCGTCAAAGTATTTAATTACGAAGGCACCTATCTTCGACAAATCGGCGGAGAAGGAATCACAAATTATCCGATCGGAGTCGGCATAAATGCGGCCGGAGAAATACTCATCGCCGATAATCACAATAACTTCAACCTGACCATATTCACTCAAGACGGCCAGCTAGTGTCGGCTTTAGAGAGCAAAGTGAAACACGCTCAGTGCTTCGACGTCGCCCTGATGGACGACGGTTCCGTAGTGTTGGCGAGCAAAGATTACCGTCTGTACATCTACCGTTACGTGCAGGTGCCTCCGTTGGGTCTGTAGGCGCTCCGATCTCCCGTAGTCATTCCCCACAACACATCTCGTTAATGCATTTAAATTATATAAGTGATATTCTCTAAACGTATTGTTATGTTTTCTTCCGAATGGA
Source organism: Xanthostigma xanthostigma (assembly GCA_963575645.1). Lineage (NCBI taxonomy): Eukaryota > Metazoa > Arthropoda > Insecta > Raphidioptera > Raphidiidae > Xanthostigma > Xanthostigma xanthostigma. The sequence goes on from OY754473.1 coordinate 35,397,493, forward strand.
TTTCTTCCCTTCGTAACTGACGAAATGATGTAGTAAGTTTGTACAACGTTGACTGTTATTGTAAGTTTGTTATCCAAGTGACTCGTGCGAACACGGAACAAGCAAATTGTGTATATATATATAGATAGAGCGTTGCTATTACGAACGTCGGGAGGAAAGCCATCGTTCGATACGATACTATGCACACGATATATATGTTTGACCAAAATATCACACGAAACAGGGAAATATTATAAACGATTAACAAATGTTGAGGGCCAGGTCTCTGTGCACTTTCGACAGTGCACGTTCCTCGGTCGTTTTTAATTGTTGTCTAGTTCTGCATTATTATTATTATTATAAATATTATTACGATATCGGTTTCCGATACGATAATACATAATATGATAAATTGTCGAGCTCTATTTTAATATAATATGCCGGCGTGTCGGACGCTTTAGGAGTATAGCCGTAAGCAAGCGTGCCCCGTTGTGTGGGGTGCGCGCGTTGTTATTTGTGGGGAGACCGCTCCTCTTTTGTTACACAGACCCTAGTCAACCGTGCTGGACGATACGAGTACATTATTGTATATCTTAAAACACACACAAAAACACACCGGATGCACTCTCGACGAACCCCGCCAATCGTGGCCCTCTTGGATAATGTGTAATTTGTTTTATTTAGTTAATTTTATTGTTTTTATTCTCTAAACAATGCGTCTGATTCGAAGACAGCAGATTTGTTTTAGATTAAATCAGTATTTTGAATTAAGTTTTATGTCATTAATAATTTCAAGAGGACTTTTTTGAGCGTGGGTTCGGAACGACTGCGCTTGTGTCTAAAACAATGTCGTGTCCCCGCGCACGTCATGCCATACTAAATGACATTTTGTTTTCCTTTTTTTTTTGTTTTAATATATGACATTTTTCGTCTCTCAATTTTTGTTAATATTGTATAAGTTTTTTTTTTCTTTTTTAGTTAAAGTAATCTTTCTGAGTGTGGTGCATGTTGAAACAATATAAGCCACTTTTTTTTATTATACATTATTATTAGTTGTAGTAAGTATATAGTAGTAGTAATATATTTTGTTACGATTTGCTGCCAAGTATAAGATGTTAACTGTATAAACGCATTCAGAGACTTCTCTAGATGTGGATTGTGGCACTTGCATGTAATTTCTTTCTTTTTTTTTGTTGTGTTCCTCTTTTTTTATGTAAATTGTTTTTTTCCCGGGCAAGTGCCAATTAAATTGAAATCGATAATGCAAAAATCTCATTATTTTGAATGAATCAGATGAAAACATTTTTCTGATCGATTCAAAATAACACGTTCGATTCTGTTTGAGTCATCGATTGTGACTCACACTGAACTGACGTTAACGGAATAAATACTCGATTCAGTTCGCGTCGTTTTATAACGACTCGAATTGAACTGACTGTTCTTCACAATTTTTTTTTATTTGTCCACTGTCGACTAATTATCGTTTTCTGATGTGACAGTCCAAATTTTTAGTATAATAATAGAGTACTTCGCTTTGAAGTCATACAGTTTTTTTTCAGTTTTCACATTAAAAACTTACCTGTTTCTCAACGATTTGACGTAGCGTTTCTTGAAAGTAGCAAGAACTTTTCGTACGTCTAAAGTCCGTAATGATTTAGATCTTACAAGAATATTTTTTTCAAATCCACTTTTTATTTAAAATGGTTTTGTAGGTTGCGCAACAATTTTTTGGTAATCGGTTGGCCTTAGTTGACATTTGCATTTCCGATTTCCATTTATATTTATTGTGCTCTCTGAAGAAAAGAAAATTGAGAAGTCGTTTTACCACTATTTATGTTTTAATTTATTTCTTACTATTTGTTTGTTATTTCGTAGGTACTCATTAAAAGTAGTAGTGCGATTTACGTCTGCGGGGGCTGATTTACGATCTCATCAAATGTTATTTAAAAAAAAAAAATGAAAAAAACAGTCCCGATTGCAATATTGATATCGGACTCTCAAAGTTTACTCTCTTTCTTTAATTTAGTTTCTTTTTTTAATACGAGTGGCAATACTGTCGCATTTCTTTAAAAAAAAATGGTTGATGTTTATAAGTTTATTAGTTAATTAGTTTAATGTCTCCTGACAATCTGTTAAAAATGTGTATTACATTATTTTTATATAAGTATTATTATTTTTCTTGTTTCGATGATGAATTGTTCATTCCACAGTAATTATCCAGAGAACAAAACTTTAACTAGCTCGTCATGCCCGCAATATTATTATTATCACTATTATTATTATTAAAATATTATTATTATACAGATGGTATTCCGTTTTCATTGATTTTGATTGTTGTTATTATTATTATTGATTTTAATTATGAACATTGTTCTTAAATTAATGTGAATCGTTTTGTTTTTGAATATTTTTTTGTTGTAAATGCTTTTTTAAAAAATAATACCAATTCTTTTGCATTTTTTTTATTTTATTTATTTTTCCTTTTCGTTTTTTAATCACGCGTGTCGCTGCAACTTTGTGAAACGGTGTAAATTTTGTGACAGAATTCAAATTCCGAACAGAATTTTAATCGGTTTGCAGAGGGCGATCGATGCATTGTGATTAAAGAAAGTGGTCGAGGTATTCTTATTTTTCCTTCTTTATTCCTGTATCCAACCATCACGTTTTATTTATTTTTTTATTTTATAATAAACGGGCTGAGTAAGTATGAGTAACGATATAAATATTTCAATTGGAAGCTACGGTGGTATCGAGTCCAAATTAAGCATAAAGAGTCTTTATGAAACTGTATCGATACTCGATTTAGGACTCTCACATTTGCGGTGTATATTGAGTTGTTTTTTTATCGATGCAGTAACATAATTTAAACGGTTAACTGTTTGATTGTTTACCTACATAAATGCATTGGTGCTATAAAAAAAAAGAATTGTTCTATTTAAAATAACTTAATACGGATATAATTATTGTTATAACTAGTTTTGTAACTCATTCTTTTAAAAAACTAAATTCATGGGTTATCAACACATTTTGTAGAACAACTTCTCTAATACAGTAACTTCAATAATAGAAAACTTTGTTGACATTATTAAAAATACTAGTAATTTCTGTGTTGATAGTTAAGATTTAACGGTCTGCTTTGTTTTCTAAACCAGAATCGTTTCATGTTATGCAGATAATGAAATTCGGTGGAATTGTCGAAACTATATTATTTTTGCACCTTTGCCATGACTGGTATACAAGCAAACGTCTTCTTTTTCCTCGTTTGAGTTCTAAGAGAGACCGATATGGTCTAAATTTATCTTACCAAGCACATTTTTATACTAAACTTCTACTATCTCTAATGTACATTAAAAAGCCTATCATATTGATATTGCATACCCTATTTCTGTGGGAATTGGGGTACTGTTTTTATTTTCTATATTATAAATAATAAAATAGCTTGTTAGATGACACGCTACGTGTGACTGTCGTCTTATTCGAATATGAAATCTAAAATGCCAAAACGCAGTCATATTTCTAATCGGGTCGCAGAGACTACTACGATTACCGGAACGAGTAAGAAGACAGCCCGGGCACGAAACATCGGTCGAGATCATTTAATGAGCTATCTATCATAATGGTAAACATTTGATAAAATATCTTGAGAGAAACAATCTTCCTTGGGCCCAAAAGTCTTTTATTATTAAAGAAACCAATCCTTTGTAGTAGTTAGTAGTTTTTAGGCATGTTATTTAAACTTGATCTGTAGTCATTAGTTTTTAAAATAATAATATATTATCTTGTAGTTTTTAGTCTGTCAGTGATGGAATCATTTTTAAGTCAGTCAAGTATTAAATCAAATAGGTTAAGTTTTTCTAGTAAGTGATGTTTTGGGGCTGTTTTGTGCGCGGCTTAGTTTCTCTTCTGTACAAAGTTGGCAAGAGATGTAAGCTCGCACATCATATAATATTATATTATAATACTTGTAGATATTAAACATTGTATTTCTTTTTAGGTTAGGTTATCGCGTTTGATGGTAAGACTGAATTCAATCACAATGCATGATCTCTGAACTATTATTTCAATTGTTGCAAGTATATCAATAATTAATGCTTCTACATTATCAGCGGAAAGTCCGAAATAATATTTTATTGATACAAATAATTCTGCTAAATATATTTGTATATTACACGCTCAATTTTAACTGTTACTTTTTATTATTCAAAAGTTTCGTTTAAGGAAAAAATTAGTTTTATAAATTTGATATTAATTTCTCTTGTTGAATGATATAGATAAGTAGTGCGGTAAAGAACTTCAAGCGCGAATCATAAAAAAAGAAAAAAAACATTGGTCTACAGGTTAAGTCGTGAAAAACTTTACGATAGTTCTTCGGCGAGCTAATATATTATCTCATTTTGAGAACAAAAAATAAATTGTGAAACAAACTAACAATGAGGGAATATTCGACTGTTTAAAAACATTTTTAAACATTGAAAACGAAGTAAAGAGTATTATAATTATTTAGTTGACATTATTTTTCTGCACAAAACTTAATATATAAAAAAACAACTAGATACATAGATATTCGATTTTATTTTGTGACTGTATACAGTACTTACCCGATGGATATCCATGTTTCTTATACATAACTATTCAAAACAACAGATGTATAAAAATTTCAATGTTGCCACAAGTTTATTCGGTACAAGCAGCAAACCAAATATGTTTTCAAATTTTTATTACATTGTAAATTCCCCCTTAGTCCGGCTCTAGTTGAAATAACACCCGCCATTTCGTAATTTGCATGACATTGCATGACCTTACATAATTGACGTTTCATACAAAATCATTTTTGGATTTAGTAATGAATACGTTTTTGATAGATTAACACAATTGATTAAAGCATTTAATCAGCGTTAATACAGTGTAGCTGCTAGTAAAAATTTGATTAAAAAGTGAGACTGGTTTTTGAAAACATTTTGTGGGTGATTTTAAGTTATAATCTTTCAGTTTTAATAATCACTGATGTTCCCGGTTACTGCTTGGAAATTTTTATGTAAAAGGGCAGTATGAATTTTAAATTTTAGGTATTGGTTTATAGCTTTTAGTTTCTAATTGTCAATATACTATCTTTTAAAAATTAGAATACATTTTACGCTGTTTAACGCCTTTGAGTAGGTATTATTGCACAACTAATTTGAACATTTGTCTTATCTTTTAGTTCATTAATTTACTAATATTGGAATGGTCAACACTAATTTTCAGAAGTTGTCGAGCAAATAATTGACGATAACCAGATTTTCCGATAACTCTTATCTGAAAAACCTTTAATAAATAATTACATTACATTCCAATTGATCTTTGTTAAATTTTTATACATCTGTAGATTGTTAAGTATGAAAATACTAAAATAATATCGAATTAATTCATGTTGATATCGAAAGAAGTTGTATTTTAACTGTTATCAGTGGTGATTCGTGAAGTTATTGAGTGAAGCAAGTGAGGTAAAAAGTTCACAATTTTAAAATGACTTTTTCATTTGGGACTCGTTTTATCAATTTAGTCATTGAATCGTGCGGGCAATACCGCTAATATTTTTCTCTTATTGAAAGACCGATTCTCACGTTGGTGACGCGACAAAATGCTGCTTCATAAAATTTACATGCTTTCAAATGCAGCAGTTCTCACGAGAGTGACGATAAAAATCTGCTTCAAAGAGCACTACACTCGCGTTGCTATGTGAGAATCGCGGTCGCGTCGTATCCCCAATCCAATGCGAGAATTAGTCTTTAAAAATTAGGTCTTTATTTTCTGATAATCTTTCAATAATTATGTAGCTGCTTGAGAATAAGAAAAATGACCGTAGTGCCAACAAAACTATTGGAAAACTTCCAGAACTCTAAGCGTGGGATATATATATAGGACTAGAGACGACTTCGCGAAGTTTTGAAGTACTAATACCTCACTTGTCTCACGTACTACTCGTTTCTAAATTAATTAGAGTGGAAAATGGGTTTCTACATTCATGTCAATTAACCTAGGGAACATAATATATTAATCAGTGTGTATATATTGTACCTATATAATATTCATAGGGATCTATCTATCTCTACTTCTATCTCTTTCCCTCAGTTACTGTTTCATCAGCATTTACTCTTCTTGCAGCTTCGTCATTAGATTATTGCGCCATTTTTAAAATAAACTAAAGTAATTCGATATGTGAAAAAAACTTACGCGAAACACTGTATAAAAACATTATCACCTGGTACTGAAATTATTGCCAAATTATTATCAAAGATGTCAATAGAGAATTCAAACATTTAAAAACAATACGTCAAAAGTTGTTTGTTTACATTTTATCTATAGAAGAAACTTTTGACGTCAACGGTGTTTTTGAATTATCCATTTCTCATTTATTAAAAGATGATATTTGGACTTTATGAATTGGGTATAAGCAGTTAAATAAAAAATTACTGTGACTGGGCAAAATAAATAATACTGATAAAATCGGCAATATTTTCGCCAGTGTAAAACTTTGTTTGACTGAGACCCTTTTTGCCAAAATGAATTTAACGCTTTTGACCGAAATAATGCTGTTATTAGTTTGCAAGTTAAATTGTTAAATTCACATTTGAAAAAAAACGTTTGGTCTTATCGCGATACGAATGACATCGGCCGAATAAACTTATGTACCGGTCGCCTCTTAATAAGTTTGAATTCCCCTTAACAACCATGAATATAAAACAAATCGTATTTTCATATATACAGACGATCCTTAATTTTTCTATTAATAATAATTATTATAAATAAACAAGATCTCAGCTGAAAAGACAGTAATGCAACTGATTTAAATTTTAATTGTAACTTTATCTAGTCATTATTTTAACGACTGCCTTACGGAGGTGAGTCAAAAAGACTTTAATTTCGCCTAAATTATTTGCGGTCATTATATGAATTATAAGCAAGCACATTTTTTAAATGGCACTGTAACATTATGATTTATTTTCATTTCCGTATATTAAAAAAAAAAAACGAAACTTCGATGTCTCATATCTGTTATTTTTAAAATTATTATGAAGGAGAAATAAATGTTTCGAAAAATATTTCGAGTTTTTTTTGGGATCTGGTAAAGTTAACCCTGATCCCATGGAAGGCATTAATGCATTAAACATACAAATGATATTGAGATTTGCTTTTATGGATGTAATGGAACACTTAGTATCACGGTTATAATTCAATATTTATTTATTTAAAAAATGTATTTGTTTATATTTTGTGTGAAACTAGTTATCTGTCAGGCTCAGGCGCCACTGCCTGTTAACAAAGGTAAAGTGTACGATCCGGAATGCACGAGGTTCTTGGGTCGACTCCTTGTAACAGGTATTGTTGATTGTTGAATTATCATGTAAATAATTTACTAACATTTAATGTACCGACTATGGAGGGTAAGAGGTAAATAGAACCTCTTAATATGGGGATAAAACCATAGAGATAAAACTGAAAAAGTGTCATATAACAGTTCAAAAAGTGACCAGAATGGCGCTAGTGCCGAAAAAGTGTTTAATGTGAACTTAGCAATTGTAGACGAAGTGAAGTGTGCTGAAAGGAAATATTTAATATTTTTGGCGACTAGAGTTGTTAATATATTCACAGTAATGAGTAAATAAAACATGTCATTTACTTTGTCAAACATTATTTGGTAAATATAACCTATAGAATCATCAGAGAAATATATTGACACTCTTCCTAAGGTAGCGCTATCTTCATTTCACTCTTGACGGACACTTTTCATGCACAGAGATAGTTCTCCTTATCCTCTACCCACCATAGTTCCGACTAAAGGATTGCCAGGATAATTATTTTTTGGAAGGCGCGGAAATTTGAATTTTCAAAATCGAAAGACGCGTTTATCTATTTTAGGAATACGTAATATTTTAAATGAAATCTCTGTATAGGCAAGTTTTATGGACTCAATAATTTGGAAAATTTTAAAAATCAAAATTTTCGATTGAAATGTAATATAAAATGAAAAAGTCTAGTCATTTTCGGATATGTTGAAATCTGTTAAATTTTTTATCCGTTTTAATTTATTACTGTTTTTTAAGGTTATTTTAGTGTTTAAATATTTTTTTTGTAGTTTTAATAAATTATTAAGATTGCCACCATTTGTAGTTATACATATTCTAGGGATAGGTTACATAATAATTAACTTAATATGCCAAAAATAGTCACTGAAAATTTATTAATATCGTAATTACTTCTTTAATATTAATTTAATAATTGCTTGCTCATGCTATACAAAAATCAAAAATACTGAGTAAACGCACATTTGAAATAAAATCAAAGTTTAACTGTACTACAACCCATTATTTTTGACAAAATAGTTTTCTTCGTAACTTGTATCGTGGTATATTTTCGAACGATCGAAATTTTACACTACACATTACAGAAGTGAAACTTCTAGTTAGACACACATCTGTGCTTATAATTGATACGCACAGACAGCATGTTTGGAAGCGCGCTTACTGCTGTCTCCCTCACTAGCTCAACCGCGTGGTAATAGAGAGGCCGCGTTTCAGTCGCATGAATCGAACTTGCTCTACCGTGCGCAAAAAAGTTTCACTTCAATAATTATGTGAAACGAAATTCTCGAAATTGATTCCATTCTTTCAGTTGAATTTTTAATTGAAAAATTAGCTGAAATGCTTCGTTCTTCGAACGCGAGCTAGAAACTCGATACCCCCAAATTAAAAGTCTGATAGACATATCGATCTTGAGATATATTGCGAAAGACGTGAAAATCATTTCAGTCGTTTATATCTAATGCAAATAAAGAAAAATTCAATTACAGGATCTAGAAAATGACCTCGCGAAAGGTTTAAAACGGACTTAATACATTTTTAATAAACAGTAAAATTTACGTTACTTCGCGCTGCTAACAACTTGATCGTCGTAGCCTTGGAGCAAGCCCACAAGTTAAATAAAATATTATAACCATATTTTAATTTCTGTATCGTGAACACAATATCTTGAAGTCGTTTAGAAAGTATGTTTATTCAACACGCGTGAGTAATATACAATTTCGAGGCCCTGCTAAATTCGGGAGAAATAATAAATTACTTCATGTTGACGCGTAGAGTGCGAATAATGAGCCAAAACTGTACGGTATTATATTACTGCACAGTTTCTGGACCAATAGGAACGCGGTAGCGATTTGTATAATATATGAAAACAGAATTGCAATTCAGCGAAAGTCAGGGCCATCTTGTGTGCATCGAGGGCGGTGGGTACGCCAATCAATGAAGTGATTTATTATTTTTCCCTCTTTTATCAGGGCCCCGATTACATATTACTCGTGCTAGTTGAATAAAGTATTATGTGCGAGCATTGATCGAAGGAGAATATTCCATTCGCGTGTTATTTGAAATTTCACGCTCATGGAATCTTCTCCTTCTCTCACTAGTCGCACAATATACTATTATTGAGGTGAAAAGACACTAATAAAACATCTAAAATACTTTCTGAATGACTAGTTTTGGTTTTGTGTTCAACTGCTATAACGCGATTTCAAGTTGCGATTTTTTACGCGCATCAAAAACAATCGGGTAATGAAGAAAATAGTTACTTAATACGCCAGTTGTGTAAAAACAAAATTAAAAATATAACAGACTGTGATTAAAGGATATGCCTTTCCCCCTCCACAGCTTGTTTTGGATTTCGAAAAAAAAAAATAGATACGCATAAAAAAATAACTTGGAAAAATCAAAATAGTTATTTTTAAAACGTGTACGGTTAACAGACATTGGGAAAATCTTTAAAGCAGTATTTTAAAATCAAATTAATAATTGATTGTTTTTAATTATTATTATAATACATTATTAGATAGTTATTATAATAATTACTGTAGCGGATATAGTTTTTGTCAATGAATTTTTGAACTTCCATCAATTTCTCAGTTTATGAAATAATACGAAATTGATCTCTTTAATGTTTTCATTAGTACACTTTTTCGATGAGTAGAAAACACAATTTTAGGTCTTAGGTTTTGAATTGAATTTGTGATTTGAAATTTGTAAACTTTTTTGGATTAATTATATGGGCTATATTATTTGTTTACATTGTATAATGTATGTTATCAAAAAGTTACAAGTTATTCTTCTTAAGAGATTTATGAAACGTCTTTCTTTCTTGGTGTTGTAAACTCATATAATTTCTAAAGCGGGTACATTTCTGCGTAAAGTAGCACAAAAAGATAAAATTTATCAAACGTTGTTCTTACGGAAAACAGGGTTTTTTCTTGAACATTACATTATTTTTACAAATTTTTGAAATGTTTTTTCCAAATTTTTTTACAAATTTCAAATCATTTCCAACACTTTAACGTTATGATATGTTTAACGAGTTTTTTCATTGTCATTCTAGAAAATATGTGTATCCTAATATTATAAACATGATCGTGCGTCGAATTTTAAAAATATTTAATGAACCCCATTGCGTTGTGTTATTTCCAAAGTCATACTGATTTATGTCGCTAGATTCCTTGCTAGGTTTCAAGCACGCTGTGATGCCGGGTTTTGTGATGGCTTTTATGTGTTCTTTTCACACGATGCTAACAAAAATGAGCGTTTATTCTCTCTGAACAGAACACACAGTATGACGTCATGTTTGTTTGTAGACGTTTGACCATGTTGCTCACGTGACAAGATACCGTTCTCTGATTGGTTCTTGCTCAAAACAAGTTCCGATTCTAATTTTGCAATCCATCTTGTAACCACGCACGCGAGCCTGCAGTGACGTCATTTCTATTTCAGCGAGCGCAAGTTCCAGCAACGATTCCAGCGGCAAAACCAGCTTCGTGTGCAGCGACCTTTACATTACGCAGTTAATTCTTTCACACTTTGCTCAGTTTTCTAATTAAAATTTTCTCGTGGAACGCTTCTTGCGCCTTTTAGGAACTGTTGAAAGTTGAAATAAACAAGTCTTTTATTATTTTTAATAGATAATTGAAAATTCAGTTGATATTTTCACCATTTCTCAGACTAAAACAATTGGGAATGAGAATAACAATGACATATTTACCCCGTCCTCCATTTTTGTGTTATCTAGTTTAGGGGCTCTTTAAATACTTAATAAAATTCGACGTCCATGACGAATTATGATTCCCTATTACTTATATTTACATAATACAATATTTATTAATAAATTATATTTGATTACTTAAATCAAAACAAATAAAACCGATCAAAATACCAAAATGCTTCACATTCTAAGCTTGTCGGACCGATGTAGCTGGACATCGCGGACCAAAAATATTTTTACCTCACGTCGAGGTATGACGTAAGTGCGTATTTGTTAGTTTCAACACCCCCACCCTCCCCGAACCCTTGTGTAATGTTTAGATATTTCGTTACCATGGTTACCGTCATTTTTGCGACTTGGTGTGAACGAAACGATCACACGACGGAATTTTTAGACCCCAAACGGTCAAGGTTACCTAGGCGTAATCATTTTTTTCAATTTATAATTTTGTTAGTATAAGAAAATGAAAAGCCAGTTGATTGGATCAGGTCGAACCCGGTGAAAAATAAATCAGCTTATTTGTAACAAATAAAGTAGCCTTGGAATGTAAATGAAAAAAGGTTTGAACCTCACAAAAAGAAAAAAGAAATTAAAACTTATTAACGATTGCTATATTCTTTTGTCTTCTTACAAATCTTTCTGAATCCATTCAAGATAAATAAAATGTCCGATCTTGCGTTTCGTTTGCACCGGTTACAAATTGAAATGTAATTTCTAATTATTGAAGAAGAAACACTCAACAATTATTAGTTTTTAAAAGCGACCAATTGCGAATTAATGTAGATATAAATAGCTTTTTGTCTCCTATTTAGATTATAGTGGCGTGCGCAGGCTTAAATGAGACGTAGTTTTAAGTAGTGTTTTGTTTATATTAGTCATGTATAGCGGTAATGAATGAAAACTCGATAAAGCTCGTTTTACAATATTGTTCTGCGTACGTCGATGGTTTTTTGTATGTTAGAAATAATGTATTATCTAGTCTTACCTTTTAAATTTACTATTAATGTGGTATTTTACGGTAGTATTAACACTTAAAATATTTTTATGTGGGCTTTTGTACAACCTTGCCAGTTCATATGTCAATGTACATATTATTATTATTATTAAATTTCATTTTTTGTACAACCCTGGCCAATTCGTATGTCAGTGTATAATTAATATTTATTCTATTCAATTGTCAGTACAAATGTGTCAACGCGACTTTTTTTTCGATACACTGTGATTTACTTTTACGAAATACGACCTTGAACTCGTGAACGTAGATACAATAAATTCGGGGGAGCCGTTTTGAAAAAGGGCAAATAGACGCTGATCACTTTAGTTTTAGAGCGTCTATGATCTCCAGTCTAATCTGAAAGAGGCAGATTTTTGTTGAATTCAAGAAATTTCGACGTTCTGGTAGCTAGGGATGCCCACAATTTTAGTAGTACGACGTCCATTATCGAAATATTTGTATTTTAAGAAACGGTTTTGAAAATTGTATCGATATGAAGACATTTTCAGTTACAAATTAACTGAAAAAGAGCTGATCAAAATCTGATTTGAGGCTCTGTATAAAAGGAATAAAATGAAGTGAAACTCCATACCCAAAATAAATGGGTATAAAATCATTACTTAAAAGAATTATTGATAATTCCTTTATCAATTTTAATCTATGTTTTTGAAGAGAAAACATAAATTTCTTTAAAAAAAGGCGCGAAATGAAATAATGTTAAATGATTTATTGTTATGATAAAAAAGTAAATGCAGTGTATTTTTAACATTAATTAATTACCCGTAAGGATATAATTGTTGGAATCATTTTATAACAATGGAGACTAAACAATACCTCGTGTTTCATTGTAAATATATGTAACTTTTCAAAAACAAATGCTGCTGTACATAAATAAGCATAGAAAGGTGAAAAAAAATATTTTTTTGGAAACATATCAGTCAATATTTATTTGATAAAATTAAAAATTTGTGTTTGATTTGTTGCTTTTTTTTGAGGGTGTACTTTTAAAAGCTTTTTACATGTTTTGACAAAATGGAACTAATTTCGTGACAATGACATTTTTATCTACGTCACTGAATTTGAAAAAATCGTGTACATATAAATTTACTGTACCAATGTGAAGGCAACAAAGAGTGTACAAAATATATTTGTGTCTCTTTTTTTCGAGGTAATTCACTGATTATTCTGATGATCGGATTGGTTCCATAGACACCAGACGTATACTTTGTCTTTGTCTATGACAGTAGCCAATCAGAACCAACGCGCTGTTACCATACAAACAAAGACAGAAATATATGCTTACACCCTAACTGAGCTAACGCGATTTTCGTACCATCTGCAGTAGGTACGTGGAAAGAATGATTTTTAAAGAGTGCTTTTAAATTCTAAAATCGTTGATTTGGAAGTGTCGAAGGTGAAAAGCATCTAGTGCATCCTTGAAAGCTCCAGTTGAAATTTATGATAATTTCGTTATGGTAAAATACGAGGTATTATTTTGTTATCATAGTTATTTAACTACTGTAATTATATTAATTGATAGTTTACAAAGATAATCGTTAAAATAATTAAAAAAAAATTTATCGTTCATTATTTATCCGATTGGGCATCACACTGGTTTGTATTATTGTGTTGGAAGTTGTTTTTTTAAAAATATGTTGAAAAACAGAAAAAACAACGTATTTTAATTTTAGTTCACCGCGTCAAATTTTTAAAATTGTTCCCATTTTAAGTGACAAGTCAATAAATATAATATAAGCAATACCTACTTGCGATATTTTAATTATTTTTGCAGAATTTTAAATATTTTATAAGTATATCGTTAATTTTTAACTAAAGCACTCTTTGACAATTGGCACAATTCTCTTTTGTTATACGAATGTTTGTACTTCCCCCCCAAATAAAAAGAAAATATAAAATAAAAACAGTACAACGAAAACATTTCAATGAATAATGTCAAGTTTTGTTAATTGTTGATGAAAATTTTAAACAGTTTTCTCTTTGTTAAACAATTGTAGCCACTGTGATGCCAATTGTTTGTCGACTAAGAATCATTGTGACATTGTTATAAATAACATGTGAAACTCAAAACACCATTTTGTGAGAATTGAGCGATGCGTGTGCTTATATTTAATACGGTTTTGATTATTTTTTTTACGTTAATATCAGCTTAATTTCACGGCCATCAGGATTAAAAAAAACATATTTTTCAAAAATTGGGAAATTAATCAAAATACTATTTAATGTTCTAAAAAAAATTGTGATGTTTCAATTGCTGATTTCAACCAATTTTCTACGATTCAACTATTCCATGTTCTTCAGTTTATCTCCAGAGTCCAGTTATTTACAATTTTAATAATAATATACTATACTAATATTATAATGAAGTAAAGTTTGGACCAATATTCAGAATGGGCCTTCAGGATGGACATAGGCTATATATTATCGCGTTAAAATAAAAGTGCTTTTCGTGGAGACCAATTTTCCAACATAAGTCGACGAAAAAACGGTGGCAATCTACAAATTCGGGCGAAGCCGGACCGAGGCGCTGGTCTATACTATTTGCTTAGATGATTCGTAATTTTGGAGGGTATAGGAAACATTTTTCTCCGCTACACGTACCTAGATCTACAACGGTTCATTGTGCTTTCGCGACAACTAAGTCCCGAACAGTCTTAGATAATGAGCCTTCAGCCTAATAAATCTCCCAAATTGTTTCCTTAGGAAACTATTGAAGTGAAATAATAATCCTCACGTAGCTACAGAAAACTGATAGTTACGACAAATATTGAAAGATGGTGTCCAATAATGATGGGCCAATTTGAATATCCACCACAGATAAATCATCTTTAATATTACTAGACACTTATTCGTGATGCCAAAAAAAAATTCATTCTCCTTTTTCACTGCTACATGAATCGAGAGATACTGCTGAATCAAATTTAGCAATCTGAATGGAACCAAGATAGACAATAAAGTACCGTAAAATGGGGTGACTTTGACCACTGGGGTTAATTTGACCAAAAACTAAAAAAATGTTTCATTGCTAAATACTTTCCGTATTGATATGATTATTCGGAAGTTTTATTGCTTAAATAGTAAGCTAATATATTGTCAAAAGTTTTCATGTAAACAAAATGTTTTAATTTTTATCTGTACATGATAGATACGAAGCCAAAGTCATATGCGAAAGTTAATGAAAATTTGTAGTGCTCAAACTATCATTAATATTTGCAAAACTAGAAACTTTACGACTAATATGTTTCGTTATTTTAATAACGTGATTCTTTTGTGTCAAAACTTTATTACCATATTTTACATAACTTTAATAACTGGATCGCAGTATTCTAAATATTCAACTTTGACAATATTTTTACGATTTTGGGGTTAACTTGACCGCCTGGGTGAAGTTGACTAGCTTGCAGAGACTTGCAGTCTTGTGTCTGTACTTTTCTAACAACGCGGTTTGTTCTGATGAATGAATGTGAGTGGTTGTAAAATTGAGTTCTTAATTATTTAAAAGTGTAATTTGACGATGCCGAGAATATATAAGCGTAAAGTGGGTGCTCGATTTTTTAAAGATTATAGTGAAGAAACATTAGAAAAATGCTTAGAAGAGGTTTTAGAAGGAAAGATAAATGCAACTCAGGCTTCTAAAAATATAGAAAAAAAAAAAACAATTGTGCGAACCCAAAACCGGTCGCAAAGAGGAATTTTCGTTTCATTTGGACCTTTCGGCGTTTAATTTCCTCTAAAATGTTTTTTTATATTTGAAAGTAGTTTTAGTGATATTTTTATACATTTTTATTGACGTAAACTACTTAATTTTAATCTGATTTAAAGTAAACTGTTTAATTTCCATTTATTTGCATTATTTAGGTTGTTCAGACTTTAATGTTCGTTTTTTTTTTAATAAATGTTTCATAAAATGTTCTCTTTTCATATTCCTGTGAACAAACTAACCCCAACTAGCTAAAATGAACAATTAGAATGAAAATTAACGCTGTGGTCAACTTAACCCCATTTGGGGTGAAGTTGACTATTACGCCATTTTATTTTTTTTCTTGATAATGGTAAACAAACTAAAGATACTATTTTCTCTTAACGTTAGTACTACCTAATACCCATATTGTCAAAAACATTATCCCTGAATTTTTGCAATCTTCACATAGAAATTTTAGTTCAAACCTAAAAATTGGTCAAAGTCACCCCATTTTACGGTAATGTACAAGACAGTCGTCTTCTTTATATTCCGGACCTGTTTTCTGTCGGAGAGGTTTCCTATTTTTCCTTAAAACGCATCTTAACATATCTCCGGCAGGTATTTCGAATTCATCACGAGCTCCGTCGCAATTCGCCAAGTTCAACAACGATCATAGTTCTTGGTTGAGAGTGCATATTTACTCAATCGAGCGTCTGACACGTTCGGGTAGACTCGGCGGCTTGCACTGCGAAGCATCTTCGTGTCCGTTTGGAGTTGAAAACTGCGGAACGAGATCGGTCCGCAATCCAAGGACACTCGTAATTTTTTTCCTGCAAAGGTGCCAAGGGAACCAGTGGAACCAGACCGTTCCTCGTCCATGTTTCCCGCTCCACAAGATTACCGTGTTAGTTCCGTCTTTGGAACTGTTTTGTGCAAGCCTGAAAACAAAATGGTTGAATCGTATGTAATTGAATGATTGATTTTATAAATGAATTATTTGTGAGCATTGGCCGTGAAACTGCGCTTCTAGTCTCCGTTTAATATATCGTATATATGTTAACTATAAATAAAAAGAAAACGGGTTCGCATCCCGTTCATTAAAAAAACATAATCATTTGGAAATGTGGATAATATGTAAGGAACAATCATTTAACAGTTAACGTTATATTTTTGACTATACCTTTATTAATTGTTGGAGTAATTTAGTAGACATATAAGTATTTTTTAATACATTCCGAATTTGTGAAAAAGATTAACTATACTTAATTAATATTGTATGAGAAAAAAACATAAAAAATCACAAAAAAACAGACTATTATAAGCTTTTTTGATGGGAAAAAACCACGTAATACATTCCTCATGCGTTGTTATGTAATACAAGGCATTTTTTAATACCCCTTGCCATTTACACACGACCCCGTGTCTCACACATCCCTGCTCAAATAAATTGCATAATTATAGTTTCTAAAATATAGTTACATCAAAATTACTGAAGCTTTTCTTTATATATACATTTTTCAGCAGGCATTTTATGAAAAATTTTATCGCCATTGTTTATACAGGGTGTAACAGAATGACATGGAAACATTCGAAAATAGTTTAACTAAAATGAATTCGAAAGACATTTCAAGCTAGCGCGACAGTCAAATCAAATGAACTCTTTAAAAAAAAGTTTTACCGTTTATTTGAAAATTGTATTCGAAAGCATATCTATGTTTTATTAATAATAACGGTCCACATTTTGATAAGTATTTTAGCGCTCTAGGGTCCAACATCTGTTTTTAAATTTATGCTGCAAACTTACTTCATTAATAACTGTTGAAGGAGATTTATTTGGTTGAGGAACAATTGAAATAAGCTTTACCAGAGTATCGCTTGTGGCCAGCGTTTCGAAAATTATATTTTCATCCTTAGGGCCTATGAACATGTATAGTATTCAATTATTACATTAATATTATTATGATTTCTAAATTCACATAAATGCATTACAAGTCAGATAAACCAAACAACATGCCAATTAGCGATACTTTGGTAAAGCTTATTTCAATTGTTTCTCAACCAAATAAATCTCCTTCAATACATATTTTGGAACAAAACTTCTACTAATCTTTTCATTAATAACGATAGACGCTATGACTTCAGTTATCGAGCGTCTATAATCTAAAACAACTTTCCCTCATTAATGACATAATTATTGAACACATTTTTGAACTAGTCAATGAAAACTACATTTTTGGACCGACAGTTTTGTTGATATTGTTACCCGTCATTTTTGAAAGGCCTGCTTTGATTGAAATAAAATAAAGTTTGTTTATTGATAGCAACTTCTCTATCAAATTCTTCTAAAAGGAACGTGCGTTTTTTGTGGAAAAAAGTCAAATAATTTTCAAAGCACTGGCGACAATATTCTTTATTTCGAACTTTCCTAAAGACCACAAATTATGTGATCAATTCATATTTTTTATTCATAATTTTTAATAATAAATCGATAATAGAATCAATACTTTCACCAGCTTTCAGACTGAATGCTAGTTGTAGCAGACACATTTTTTAAAACAAATATTTTTGGAAAAAATCTTACTTACAGAAAATTGACCGGTTTTGACACAAAGCTGTCTTTATTTCATGATTTTAATGGATTTTAAATTCTTTCAAACAATCTGGTTGAATTGTGCGTAAAGCAATTCACGTATACAAATGAAACCCTAAAAACATATGCTTGTCTCCCAATGTTTTGAAAATTGTCAAAAATTCACTATTTTCGTAACAGTCGTAACGATACTGCTGTGAAAATCACACCTTATCACTAACCTCAATTTAATTGAAATTTCAAGTAGCTGTAACGTTATTTACAATATACAAGTTTTCGAGCGATCGGAACAGAAATCTTGGGTTGTGTTTTGATTTTATTCATAAAATTTTGGTAGAGAACCTGAAAACACTCTTTATACCTCGTAAATGAAACATTTTCATAATCAAACCCTTAGAGAACAATGGCGGTAAAATTATAATTGCTGGTTGTCAATCATGAACGTTATTCGAAGGCTCTTTTTACGCAAATTTTTTTAATGGTTTGTGCTTAGTTGACTTTAAGATGTCGACGTGCGTTTGAAAACAGAACGGACTTTTCCCATTCCAGTCAACAGAGCATCCATCTTTTTTGCTGACTTTGACAACAGAAAAACGCTTGTGTAAAAAGAGCTTTAGAGTATTTGTTTGATAGTCAGATGATCTTGACTCAAAATATCATTTGTCTTCTTTCGCGAATTTATTTGCGCGGAAGAGGCGACACAACGTTATTGTGAATCAGGACTTACGTGCAGTAAGAAACTGTGATGAAAGAGTGGAAATAATTGCACTTATAGAACGAAACTATTTTTCGACGAAACTGCGATTATATAACAAGATTAAAAGAGCATAAATTTTGTTGTGCATATCTATACCAGTGTTTCTCCAAATGTGAACTGCACCCCAAGGAATGGCCCGGGAATAGGAGGGACCCTTCAAAAAGCTTGACCTGGAGACCTGCTATAGGTCAAGCGCCAAGAATTCGAACCCAAATAACATTGTTGTTTTTGGCGGCGGCACACCTTGAACAATCGATTGAATGTCGACTCAAAAATATATACATTGCATAAAGTTTGGGAGACATGAGGTTCTTGAGTCAATTGTAGTATTTGCACAATAAATCCTGAAGCTTTCTAGATGATTTTTCTAATATGATAACTCCATGACTTCGCGAGTTTTTTGTCCAAATGAATTTTCTGGCAGGCAGGTATATTTTCGCTATGATCTGTAATCACAGCTTCGTACTGCACGTACTGTTTAGCTCATTTTCGCGCCAGTCAAAAAAAAAAGAACACCATTCTTATAAAAAACACGCACGCACACTTTTACATTTAAAAAAAACAACACGGTATACGCGTACAATTTTTTGTTAGTAATAAACAAAATGCAAGTATAATGACTTCTGTGGAAACTTAAATATTTTAAAGTCTTTATTTCAAAGAACGAATTGCTAGATTTTTTTAGTAAAACAAAAAAAAAGTGAACTATTAAAATTGAAAGCTGGTAGCTATTGTTTTGAAGTCGTGTATACGTTATTCTTAATGAACAGTTGGTAGTGAACATCAGGGTCTCTCTGGGACCTAAAAATTACCAGGAAAATTGTCAAACGCCTCTACGAGACCGTGTAATTAAGAAGAAAAAAGATCCGGACCGACGGCTCACCGGAAAAAGTCCCGGTATTTTCTGAAGTCAGACCCGGTGTTGGCGAACACAATTTCTGTTAAAAAAAGCATCCGAAGAAGAAAATCTCTATTGTTAAATAAAATTTAAAGTTTTGTTATTTAAACAAACGCTACCGAAAAAAATAAGTGTCGATAAAAAACAAGATGTTATTAAATATTTTTTTTCTCGGAAGCTGTACACGTAATTTTGAAAAAAAAACATGATATCTTAATCCCAGACAGATAAATAAATTAAAAAAAAATAGATCATTTAATAAAAATTACATTCGATTTTTTATTAAAAGCTGAACTGAAATCAATATTTTGGAAAAATTGTTTATTTGTTGTAAAAATAAAATAGATGCATGCCACAGTCGCAATACATAAAATGAATTACTTAATTGCTTGCACCCGAACCAGCCAAATACTATAGATACCTCGAACACCGTGAAAAATAGACTGCTATCGATATATGGTGGGAGAGCGGGCATAATGTGGTGGAGAAATCCGTCATGCAACGTTTGTAGGGATATGTGGTGGAAGGACGGGTGCACATGGTGGGCTTACGGATTGACAGTGAAACGACAATTACAATTTTTTTACAGAACAGAACCGCTAGTACCTTATACCGTGTTGTTTACCATTTATTGTATATTATAAAAAAACAAATACAACATATTTTAATATTATGATATTCGCTACTGATTATTAACTTAGTAAAACGCTTTGTCCGTGATAATCCTGCCACGATAATATCAATATTGTATATTATTACGCATATTAAAATTGTACGCGCAATTCTTATTACTTGTACCGATGAGACTTTATGCACACAGTTGGCAATACTGTATGATTATCAACAATTGAATGTCTAAAAAAACAATTGCATGGCTAAAAACAATTGCTCGTATTAAAACGGTCGTTCCGATCATTCCTTGTGTTGAATTTGTTTTTTCGATAGCTTTTTTTTGTTTGTTTATTGTTGAGAATTATACAGTAAGTCCAAAATGCTTATTTTTCCCGTTTCGGTAGTTAGTGTTTACAGGGTATTCAAAAAATATCAACAAATGGCCCGTTTTTTGGTTTGTTGTTTTAACAAACTGCAGTGAACGTCATTATATGCGTTCTCGAACATCGGAAACATTGCTAAGTGACTCGGTGACTTTGAAACGAGGTTACATGTTCAGAAGGACGCTCTCTTCTAACTACTGTTACCAACATCAAATGGCTGTTAGTTGCAATACTTTTCGAACGCCTGTATAGCTTTTGATTTTCTTATTTGTAATCTATTATTATAGACAATATAACTTAAATGATATCCCGCATTAGTTTCGTAAATTATAGACGCTCGACAACAGAAATCATAAGCGTCTTATATGCATTAGTTTGATGTTCTAACTGTTTCATCTAATTGTATATTCACCATGTCTCATGCTTTCGTTTTTTTGTTTTTATAACCTATAAACGTTCTAATCGATATAAATCCGAAAATCAAAAGTTATATTTAAATAAATAGATGCACTAATGAACACACTAACTTGCTTTATAGCTGAATAAAATTTAAAATCCTTGAAACATTACGTGTTTTTAAAAATTACAAATTAATAAAACCGTTGTCTCCTTAAAAATAAATAATAATTATTATAAAATAAAATGCACATGTTTGGACCGCTTTATTGTTGAATTTCACCCAATACAATTGTATTCGTTAGCAATACTACATAAATTTCTGCATTAACGCAACAATACTTCATTACGATTATTTTTTTCAGTTTCATTAACGTATTTTTTATTTTCTTGCACTTTAATATTACAAAAATATGCGTTTTCAATTGAATTTTAACAAAAATGAACGATATCTAATTTATGTTGATTCGTTAATGCCACAGCATAAAGAAATATCAGCAAAATTACTCGGCGATCAGCTGAGTCAGTGAATTAGGTTTTACAATTACATGATGATTCTTCTGATTGTTTCTGCTGAGAAATTATTATGGAAAATAAATGAAGAACCTTTTTGTCTCTTTCTGCAACGATTAATAGACGCACCTGCTAGGAAATCAAAAGTTGATCTCGGTATTAAAAATGCTGTTATTCGACGTATTATTAAAAAACATATAGCATTTTGTTAATATACCATTGAAAAATAAACAATAGAAACAGTAATTTGCAAATAACATAAATATTCAGAGAATTGTAGCTTAAGAGGCAATAGCTGGATGACAACACATATTTTAACAAACTTGAAATTTTTAGTTATAGAAATATTATAAGCCTATATTTATGATGGCAGACATTTCCTCTGGTTGTAACATCCCGGCAGACACAATAAAAGGTCCGCTGTATGACAGCAATGATAATATTATGCAAACATATGGGTGCGAGTGAGAGCATTGAATGACTTTTTTTTTATAGCTTCATGAAATTTATTTGTTTACACACGCACGCGCGGAGTAGTCCATGCGTTTAAGAGAGAAAAATTCCATGTGGAAACAAATAAACAACCTAAATTTCATCGAATGCACTCACTTCCACTCATATGTTTAATAATAATATCATCGCGTTCATACAGCGAACCTTTGTCTGCAGTGATGTTACAACCGGAGGAAATGTCTGCCATCATAAATGTAGGCTTATAATATTACTACTAGTTCTTAAGGGGTTATACGCAGTTGTAAGGCCAAAAAGAATCGTTTTTTATGATTTTTTTCTAAAAAGAGGTTTTCTTTGACAAATACAAGAAGTATTTAATAAATGTAGTGATAACTTTGGACTTTTTTTAAAAATATTGATTTACACTGCTTCAGTAGACGGTCTCCTGGAGGTCCTTAAAAAATGGTGTCTGGCGGTTTGCAAGATATCTCCGGGTTGGATTATCTGAATTTAAAAAAAAAACAGAAGATTCTATTATAAAAGATGAAAAGGGTCAACGTCAACCCAGGTATTGCGCGCCATAACTGCTACTCTGGGCTTATTATGGCGCCTACTTTGTAACGCTTCGAATGTTCATACAAATATGCGTGTATCTCCAAGAATATTTGCCGGATCGATTTAAAATTTTCAGAGAATATACTCAAATATATGTACATTCTGAAAATACAATAAAAAAAAATAAAAATATTTTCTTTTGAAATTTCTAACTGCGTATAACCCTTTAAGCTATTGTGTTTTAAAATCAATACAATGTAAAACCCGCCGTTTACTGGCAAATAAGAGACAAAAGAGTTCAATATATTTTAGAGTCAGGTGTACTCGTGATAGCACGATACATTTTAACACGTTTCGTATGTTCGTATACACATCTACCGGTCATTAATAATTTACGTGGCAATTGTAACAGCTGTGGATCGTATACAGTACCCTGGATGGTTGGCTCTAGTATAGAGAAGCTGGAAACACGAATTGACAATGCAGCACCCATATTTCATTCGCAACCGCGACGGGAAATAATGACAGCGACATGCGACACATTTCCAAATGTATTCACGAAGTATATCTTAGGTTAAAAGAACATTCGCGGTAACAGAGCCTTGTTACGATGCACGGACATGTCCTACCATAAAGGAGCAACTTTATCGCGCGACACCACCGTCTGCAACTGTCGCTGTCGTGTGTCGTCGTATCGCCTGCCTTTAGAGTTTAATGGCACTGTTCTGCGTGTGTAAAAATTTACAGTGCTGCTAATTTTCTAACAAAGTTAACATTACGTAAGTTAAAGTTGGGCGGAAATTTAACAGCGTTGTTAATCTTAACACTGACCACGCGCGAAACTGCATTTAAAAATTCACTTTTTTAAAAAGCTTGAAATAAAAACACTTGCTAAATTACTCGGGTTTCGCGGTTCGTGCAATCGAGGTCACGCTGTACTATTTAAAATCCTGTTTAGGCACAAGATAGTTTTGTATCATATTGATAAAACGTAAAACACGCACTCCTTTTATAGGAGAGTGTATTGCGGAATCATTGACGCTAACAATTTTGGGTATTGTAAGTGATTTTAGTTGGAATTTAATTTCATATTCTAATTTCTAAACATAACTCTGTCAATTGGTCTTTAAGGATGCTGTCGACCACTGATCGCTCTGCAAGCTAACAAACCTGCGCGGCTCGTCTGCGCGATTTAGGCTCTGACAGAGGACTAATTCTACTGTATATCATACCTTCAGTATTGTACCCAAGCTAAAAAATCAAGATATTCATTTCCAGATATAGTGTTCAGTAAATTTTAACTAATTAGTAGCTTGAAATGGTATCTTCTTGATTAAAAACTGTTAACCAAGGTAAACCAGATGAAGAAGTTATTAACTTTGAAAAAATAGCCTGGTGCGTTGATAATAATTTTAGAGCGTGGAGGTTTGATAATGATGAGTTAATTTTAAACGTTTAAAAAATGCACAGCGTATACGAAAAAAATAGATACTCCACCTATTTTACTGAGAGCTAAAAAAAAAATTACACCAACTTTTGATTGTTTATTTTATAATTTTTTTTTAATAGTGCGAATATTTTTCTGAATTTTGGCATCGAAATAGAGTTAATAGAGCTAGTCTTTCATAAATAAAAAAACGCAGATGCATACTCATTAATATGGTTCTTCTAACGAAGTTCTAAAAGATAATATTTGATTTTTGAAATTTAAAAACCAATATTTTGTATCTGAAGGACACTATCTTTGCAAATGGATATTTTAGATTTAAATCGTAATTTTTTTACCGTTTTAGTTGTAATATAGCAATGCAAGAAAATAAAAAATACTAGGCGTTATTTGAAACGTGCATCTTAATAACACAATGAATAATAAGATTTCGAGTGTTTTGACGGTATATATATTTGGGACTTCTCGAATTGATTTTTTGCTGTACCGAATTCATTGATGAATTTTTTTAAGGCTATTTGGACCTAGTACCACTCCATACTTTCATTTTTTTTATATATACAATAAAATGGAAGAATTAATATTCTTGGACCATATCTTGGAGCTCAATTTATTTTCAAACTATACAAAAATAAATGAATTCTCGCAAATATAAATTCTTTTTAATTTTTCAGTGCGCCGTTACTGAAACATTTTATGTGCCGATAAATAATTTAATTGCACTGCAAAATCACCTCTTATAGAGAAATATCAAAGCGTGTTTCATAATTTTAAGTTAAAACACGTATGGCAATATCTAATTCGTGCCGCGTTCAAGTTGGTAGTACTTTAATACCGGTAACTTGGTCGTTCTCGTGCAACGTTAAAACAATTTTGAAGTCCCAACCTATGAATTATGCACTACGACCGCGAGATGGGAATTTTACAATATACAGGATGCAACGCCAGCATACGTCCATAAACGCTAGAGTTGTGTTCTATGACTCAGAACTAAAAACAAAGTTCTGAAAAATTGGTCGATAATTTTATTTATTAAAAACAAAGTCATTTCAACAATAGTAATTCACTTCGTTTTGTTTTAGATACAGATGTTGAAGTTTATCGATTTTTTATACACTCCAAACCATCTTTAGATATTGAGGAAGAACCAGTCGAATATTCAACCGCGCGATTAAAAAATTGATCACTTTTGACACTCTGGTTTTCAAAACGAAGCCCAAACACACGTTTTTATGAATCTTTTCTCTTGTTTTGGGTCATAAAAATGGCCTTGCATTTGTGACATATGATGGCGTTACACCTTGTATATGTCGCGGTCACATAGTGGAATCAGTCAGATTGTGAAAAACAGGGATATTTCATAACCTGCCGGTAGTTTGTGTATCTTATTTGAATTACACAAATTGACTAGATAGTTCATGAAATCACTGATTTCACTCGGCGCTTCATGTTTATCTGCAAGTTACTTATTATTTTGATGTTTCGTGAACGTTCTTCGGGCAAGTCAGATTGTGTGATGATGGACATGAAGCGCCGCGTGAAATCGGTGATTTCATGAACTACCTAGTCAATTTGTGTAATTCAAATACGATTCACGAACTGCCGGTAGGTTATGAAATATCTCGGTTTTTCACAATCTTACGAATTCCACTGTGCGACTGTTATAAATAATATGAATCGGCTATAACTATTATTATCTATAATAAAAGACTCTTTTCTATTAACCATTATTATATTAATTAATTATTATTATTAATTAGTTAAATGGCTTGCCTGTGTGTGTTGATATTTAATTATAAAATAAAATAGTGTTGACCAGCTTTTGAATGTTTTGTAGTATTTCTCTAGCAATTAGTATTACATAATGATAAAATTAATTATTATTAGTATATCTACTACATTAGTATTATCTGTTAGTAGGACCATCAGCCTTAATCTGAGTGATTTTGCCCGGTTACGTTTAGGTGATGAGCGTAACCTGTAAGTCTTAAACAGTGTAAAATGTCTCTTTATCCAGAGGCGGTTCGACAACTGACGACAAACGATGCTCGACTGTTTCAGACGAGCTAGACACCAATCCGGCCGCACCGATTGTCAACTGTCTCAGAGCGAATTCGAATTTTAAGTGTACTTAGTACTGGACATGTTTTGTTTATCTTAAAAATACAATAGATTCGAATTTGCTACATTTTAAATGAGAATATTTAAAAGACGCATTCGAATCGTTTTTATTCGGCCATTTCTCATAAACCGACGCTTTCAGGTGACGGACACATTTTGAAGTCAAATCGATTCAGCTACGCTTAGATATCAGTAACGTGCTTAGATATATTTTGCGGTCAATATTTTTAATTAATATTTTTATTCGGCCGTTTTATTTGCGATAGTTGACGAACCGACTCTGCTCTTTACCAATGTAATACATTTATAACTGTAATAATATTTGGTGTCTACAAAAAGAAAAAAAAATAATAAAAAAAGTAAATAATAATTCGTTGAACCATTATTGCATAAAATTGTTAGGTTATGTTTTATTATAAATTCGTGCAGGATTACCAATTTTTTATTTATATGGTTTGAATTATTTATTTTTATTGCCTGTTGGTATTGGGTACAATTGTTTTTGTAGAAATCGTATCGAATTTCAATTAAGCAGCGTAAATAACTTTGACCAATAAACAATAAAGTAATGTTTGCACGCGCCTTTGATTAACCACTTCGTTGTAAAATTAAACGCTAAACGAATTAAACGTAGACAATATAACAAAACTGTTAACGATCTTTTTTTTAAATATGAAATTGGAAACCTTGCATGATTCAATTGTTAAGGCAATACTTTCTGTCTAACTTTAATAAAGTTTAGCCTCAGTCAGACCATTTTTTTGTATTTTCTTGTTTTGTTTTCGAAATATCTGTAAGATTATTTTTGCAAACCAACTTTTACATTTTGTATTCTTTATAGTAGCTCATAATTAAATTAATAACAGACGCTGCTGAATTCTGCTGTTGAGCGTCTATAATCAACATTCTATAATTTTATTATGATTGGGCTTTGTATTTTATTCTTCAAATTTAAATTATTTAATATACTGCAATGTTATAATAAGGATTTGCGAACTTTCTTAAAATAAACTTTATACATTTCTTGCAGCCATTTTGAACAAAGTTAGCATTTACTCCTTAAACTCTGTTTTCTCAGTTATACATTTGTAATCATGATTGAAAGAAAGTTGGCAAGTAACTTTGTTTTGTTTACCTATATCTTATTTTCGCAAAAAAATAGTATAACCTTAACGAATAAATATTACATTTATATACTAAACAAAAAGAAAGTTAACACCTTTCTTTTGTTAAAGTTCCATTTAACTATTACTTTGTTTTAATATAGAAATCGAAAGTAACCAACTAATAGACTATTTGCTTTTGATTTTTTTAGTGCATCCACAGGAATTTTCATTTCGCTTAGCACTCAAAATTAAGTTGGCGCGAAAACACGAGCCGCCATGTTTACCTACAATGACGTCATTCTTGTAGTATAAAAACATGTGCAAATAAGGCTCGATATCGTATACACGAGACTATTGTTGCTACTATAAAAATAAAAAATGTAAAACTATCTCTATTATTATTAATATTTGCAAAACCATATTTATAACTCTAAGACTGAAATTGTTTGAAGAAAAAAAATTTAAAAAAAAACGAGATTAAAAAAAATGTGTTTTCGGAATTGTTATTTCATTGATGTTATTATGATATAGTTTAATACAGAAATCTATTTTTATTTTTGGTAACACTCAAACTAACATCGTTGCAGTCATTTTTCACAAAAGTAATTTTTACCTGTAAAGTTTGATAATCATGACCCATCTTTATCTATTATATCTTTTTTATGCAGCTTTAGCGCATCAAAAAAAAATGCACATTTCAATTAAAATATATAAATACATATTTTTTTATTGTAGGTGATTTATGAGCCGCCGTTTACTGATCAACAAACAATAACAAACATCACATTGTTCAAATTCCAGGGTTATGTTATCTACTTCAACATTTTTAAATATTTTCCCTACTTAAAAAAGTAGATTTCTTAACAAATTGGTAAGGAATTTGTTGTTTTATAAATTCTCTACATTCTACCCCAAGGAAAATGTATACCTATTTGATTATTACCCAGTATCGTCGGATGAAAACATTTACTAAATTTACTTAATCGAATGATACAAACATTTTGCAGTAGAATCTTCTGATACCAATTTTTTAAGTTGAATTAAAGCGCTGTTTGTTGTTCACAGCACGATAAATAATTCTTCTGTATTGACTATATAATAATACATTAATCTTTATTATTTATCGAAAAATATTTTTTAAAGAATATAACGCACATATGTTTTGTCACATGTTTTTGTTTTTAATTATTTTTCTATGATATATTGAAAACAATAATTATTAAGTTTTTTGAAAATACATTGCCTGGCATTCCTTTTTTTCAATTTTAATTTACATCAATTGCAATGTAAACAATATATACCTACTCGCTAATTTATTCTTTTCTGAAAACAGTGCATATTTTATTTTTGGCAACGATGTTCAGCCTATAGGTGCAGTTTTCAGCTGTTTAAAATTTAAAAAAAAAGCAACATCGGTGATATGCGGTGTACGACGCAGGCGCACATGTCCTATTTGAAGGTGGCAGCACACAGCGTTGTTCTCGAACGGTAATATTATCGTCACAGTCATGCGCAGTAGCCAAAACGTGTTCCAACCGAGATTAGAACGGTTCGTTTAAGTCACAAAACAGTGCAAAGTCGACACATGCGTTTTAGCTACTGCGCATGACTGTGAAGATAATATTATCGCTCACAGAGAGGTTGAGCTAATATATCAGGATAATTTATACAACTATTTTAATTGATGTAAGTTAAAATTTAATTATGTAGCGTTAAGTTGTTTGTTTCGTGTCACCTCGGAAAACATCGTATCGAAACATGGTCGTATCTTGTAAAGGTGGTACAAAATAGACAACTTTTATTCTTTTAAATTAAAAAAAAAACTTTCTTGCACCCTGTTGTAACTTTACACACTCAGAGCAAAAAAAAAATATTCAATATGTTGTAATAATGAGAAAAAACATATTTTTAAAAATAAAAAGCCGTTGTAAATTTGAAAAATATCTTTACGGACATGATGAAAATGTATATTTATAATGTCCTATTATTGTGTAATTATTAATTAATAAATTATTTAATCATGTTTCATTATTAATTTATTGTGAGAAGTTTCTATTTTTCATATAGGACAGTTTTTTCTTGTTGAAACATAAACTAAGTGTGCCTAGTCAGTAGTTTTCAGGTCAATTTTACTAACAAGAAATTATTTATTTTAATTATATGATGTTGTCACGTACCTATTTGCAGTTCCATCGTATTGATTAATTTAAAAAAAAATGATGAAATATTAATTAAGATTTAAGATTGTTGATGGTGGTATATTATTATAATAAAGATATATCAGGATCTCAGCTAAAACATTATTGTAGTTTAATCTTCCTATATTCAATATTGATTTGTCTCTTATTTACGCAAAAATAACGATCAAATATGTTTTTCTTCAAAAAAACGAGAGCACAGTAAGTTCTGCTAACAAGAGTTGTCGTTAATAACTAATGCTAGCCTAGGCTCGATAGCTCCGGACATGTATAGCTCCCGGAACTTTCGGACACTTTCACTGTTTTTCCCCAAGCATGACCATACTTCGACATATTTTAGTCTGATTGCGTCTCACCCAACGATTGAAGTATTCGTTCGCTTCCGAATGAGAGTGCATACGTGCCAGTGAAACGAGATCGTTTCGAAAACATGGTTCAAAAAGAATCATGTCGAAAAAATCCGATCGAACGGATTTTTTGCGCAATGTTAATGTTTAAAAAAAATTATTTTGTCGATTATTTTTGCGTAATGTGCTTTCAAGCAATTCAACACTTTTGAGACATTTTTATTCATAAAAGTGATGGAATTTTTAAAGCATACTAAGGGTTACTGAAAGTAGGTTGTCAATGGTAATCTGCTATTAAAATCAATAAAGATTGGATTCTAAATCTTCGTTCAATATGACTTGTAACGAAAGATACGATCCTTGAATTAGTTTGTGGAACATGTGAATGCGCAACTAAATATTTAAGTTGCGTCATATTGAAAATATCATAAAGGTTTTAGCAGCGGTCCTGAAAATATTATCCAGTGCGCTTTTGTACGAGTTGTTGAATTCTGGAAGAATCGACAGCACCATCATATTTTTTATTGCTAAACAGAAAGACTAGAAGGAAGAAACATTATTTAGTGGCCTAGAAAAATGATTAAGTGACATGTTACTTGATTGTTGCTGACATTGTTACTTTTGGTCTTTGATATTTTTATAGTTACATTTGAAAATTTTGCAATATTTGATGACTGCGGCAAAATATTGTTTTTTAATTGTCTAGAAATAAATTAATTATTTTTAAATACGAAACGCGGCTTGTGTTGTTCTGTGTAGCAATGAGGATAAGGTGCATACGACTGTCGTTTTTTACAAAATGAAACACCCTCCTATATATAGGTATGCTGTATATAGTTGGTTGTATACACATAATATATAAAGGAATTTGTGAATATTCTTTTATTAAAGCACGTGTCCTGCCCACTGTTATTGAATTTCTATTTTCAATTATCATGGCCTGTATTATTGTACCATTTAATTTAAATAAATCGCCAAATGTGAAACAAAAAAAAACGTATTTGTCTACATTTTATTATACCTACAACCAAATACATCCGAGCAATCCAGCAATTTAATGACCCGAGACCAAAATGGCGATAAGTTTGACATACCTACAATGTAGCCAATTTCACATTAAGGGCCCCCGTGCACTACGCAGTCTGGCTGCGCAGCTTGGCTGCTGCGGCGGCCGAAATATTTGAGCAGCCATTTTTAACAGCCAACGGACGGCCAGTTGTGACCCTTTCGTCGAGCGAAATGGACGTGGAAAAACTTGTAATTTTATGCGTATTATAATTATTTATCATGTGACAAATTTTCTAATCCGGGAATATATAAGAGCAAAAATTTTGTAATTTTGTAGATGCCGCCAGACTCATTTGTCAATTTTGTAAATCAGCCATTGATTATAGTTTACGATAGTATCAAATGATACATTAAATTTCAAGTATGGGGGTTACGGATTTCAAAAATCGGTCAAATTTTTGCATCCGCAAATTTTCAGCCAGACTGACTTTCCTCCACTTGGGATGTGCCAGACTGTTATTTCCATTAATAAAATGATTCACCTTAAATTAATGTCAAATATTTATGCCTGGGAAAATAAGTGAACTTATTTTTTTTTTATCTAGAGAACCTATCCGAAAATTTTAGCCAGACTCACAAATTGTCGTTTTGTGTCACCATCCGAACAAACTATATTCACCGACTGGGAAAATAAGTACAAAAAAAATTCACTGCCTCCTGGACTTTTGTCACTTTAAGAACGATAATTAATTTTGAAGTGACAATTGAGATTAATCGTTTTTTATAGATAAATCTAAAAAAAAATTATCTTTGTATAATTTATTGCTAGCTTGACAGTCCTGCAATGTATTTCATTCAGGAAATATTTTTACAAAACGACTAAAGTGCGGAAAAGTTCGAACTACTAGCTTTTCTGAAATTCCGTAGAATGACGCAATTGTTTTGTGTCTCGAAATAATTTGAATACACGAAACAATAACGACATTTCGCGGAATTTTTTAAAAGCTTATTAGTTCAAATTTTCTGCGCCTCTGTCGTTTTCATAGACATAATAACCTGAATGAAATACATTGCAGCATTGTCAAGCTAACAATAATATAAAAAAAACGATAACAGCGCAGAAAAATCTAAACTAATATTTAATAATTAAAAAAATAATATTGGGAATACTTACGAGATACCTTTCAAAAGTATAGAGACAGAAAACGACATTATAAATTCAATAAGCGCACCTGGAGGTCTGTATCTAATACCGTTTTGGAGATAGAGACGTTCGAATGTCGCTTCGGTGTTTAAACACACTTCAAATGGCCACAGACCCAAAAGTTGAGCTTATTTTTTGATTCGGAGTGTCATTTCCTGTTAGTATAAGCCGTCTGAACCTGAAAAGCGAGTTATTGGAAAATGTTGAAAATCGACTAAAAACGAGACTTTTCCCATAGTTATTTTTTGATTTTTTAGACGATTTTGGATGGTCTCTCGGATCCGATTCAAATTCGGTAGGCTTATGTAAAACGACACGCTGAAGTCACCGAGCCCCTCCGTTGCTTCGTATCACTTACCGTTTCGAAGATAGACCCGTTCAAAGTGCTTTTCTGGAAAGTCTGGCATACGTATCGGAACATTTCAAATTTGGTATACTGATAGAAAACTATACACGCTGAATTCAACGAACGCAAAATTGTATGCTTCTAGAATCTAGACCCACCGGCTTAGCTGTGAGTTGTACGGTCAGTCAATGTTAAAGTTTTAACTAAGTAAATTAACCCCCTTAGGGGATGAATTTCAAAAATGCTTCCTGAGTACCACATTCACGTTATATAAGGAGCTCATGTACAAAATTTCATTGCTCTAGACCTACCGGTTTAGACTGTGCGTTGTCTGTCAACCTTTAGAGAGACTTTTTTTATTAAGAAAAGTAAAAAGTGAAAATAATCGTTAAAAACGTAAATATCAAAAATTTGCTATCCAGCTCCCAGAAACAGTAAGAGGTATTTATACCGAATAAAGCAAGACGTCAGACTATTATATAATAATTATATTTTAAAAATTTTAACCCCTTCCACAGTCAGAGTCGGACTTACCCACTTTGGCGTTTTTGAAATCTGAAAAAAGTACATTCAATATGTCTTTCTTTGAGTGTATAAAAAGAATTCTAAATTATCGAAATAACAGCCCAACAGTCAATAGCCCAACAGTCAATAGCCCAACAGTCAATAGCCCAACAGCCCATCAGCCCAACCGCCCGAGAGCTTAACAGTCCAAGAGCCAACAGCCCAAGAGCCCAACAGCTCAATAGCTTAAAATCCCAACAGCCCGGCTGTTGGCTGTTGGGCTGTTCAGTGTTGGGCTGTT
Organism: Xanthostigma xanthostigma; assembly: GCA_963575645.1. NCBI lineage: Eukaryota > Metazoa > Arthropoda > Insecta > Raphidioptera > Raphidiidae > Xanthostigma > Xanthostigma xanthostigma. Next base: position 35,430,963 of record OY754473.1, read on the forward strand.
GGACAGTTTGAAAGGATCATTCTAAAAACCAGGCCCTTAACATTAATTGTCTCATTTGTCTACACTAATAATCCGGCCCTGTCACCGTATTGCAATAGGTATTGCATAATACTAGTTTTAAAATTCGTCTTTGACAAAGTATAAACAAGCAGGTATAATAATAATAATTAATTTGGTACCAAAATAGTTTTTTTGTATTTTTGTAGATATTTTAAATTTAAAGTTGAGATAAAAACATAAAAATATATCATTTCAGTGTTAAACCTATATAATTTACAGATATTATGCATGCATAATAAGCTTGATAAGGAAACAAGAGAGTAATAATTAATGTTGCAGCTTTTAAGTCTAAATATTAAAAACTGTAAAATTACAGACATGACCGTTTTGAAGATAGACCCTTTCGAAATGCTTTTCTGGAAAGTCTGGAATACGCATCGGATGGATTTTAAATTCGGTGTACTGATAGAAAACGACACGCTGAATTCAATGAGCGCATCCGGAGGTCTGTATCTAATGCCGTTTCGGAGATAACAGACGTTTAAATGTTTCTTCTACGTTTAAATTCGCTATAAATGCTCACAGGACCTAAAGTTGGGCTTATATTTTGATTTGGAGTGTCATTTAGCCGCCTGGACCAGAAAAGCGAGTTATTGGAAAATGTGGAAAATCGACTAAAAACGAGATTTTTCGCATAGTATAGCCTTAGTTATTTTGTGATTTTTTTAAGACTATTTTGGATGATCTCTCGGATCCGATTCAAATTCGGTAGACTTATGTAAAATGACACACTGAAGTCACCAAGCCCCTCCGTTGCTTCGTATCACTTACCGTTTCGAAGAAAGACCCGTTCGAAGTGCTTTCCTGGAAAGTCTGGAATACGCATTGGATGCATTTCAAATTGGGTGTACTGATAGAAAACCACACGCTGAATTCAATGAGCGCACCCCCAGAGGTCTGTATCTAACACCGTTTCGGAGAAAATTTCCTTAGTCTTAGGTTTAGTTTTAGAAAATGTTCGGAAATCTTTTGGAACCGATTCAAATTCGGTAGATTGTTAAAAAACTAGCTGCTGCTAATCCCGCGGCTTCGTTCGCGATTTATATGAAAAATGATAGCAGCAACAGTAATTTCTGCGCGTTGTCCGTCAGTAAGGTCAGTGATAAAGTAGTAAGGGGTTGAATTTTCAAAAATCCTTTTTAAGTACACATCCATGTTATATAAGGAACTCATGTGCAAAATTTAAAAATAAAAGGATTCAAATTCGGTAGATTTATAGAAAACTAGCTGCTGCTAATCCCGCGGCTTCGCCCGTGATTGAGATAAAACACGATATAGCAACAATAGTAATTGCAGCGCGTTGTCCGTCAGTAGGTCAGTGATAAAGTAGTAAGAGTTTGAATTTTCAAAAATCCTTTCGTAGTGCTTAGTTATGCCATATAAGGGACTTCTTTGCAGAATTTCATGCTTCTAGACACGCCGGTTTAGACTGTACGTGTACCTATACGGTCAGTCAGTCTTAACTAAAGTAGATTTACCTCTTTAAGGGGTGAATTTTCAAAAATCCTTTTTAAGTACACATCCACGTTATATAGGGATCTCATGTACAAAATTTCATTGCTCTAGAGTCTAGACCTACCGGTTTAGGCTGTGCGTTTCCTGTCAGCCTTTAGAGGGACTTTTTTTTATTAAGAAAAAGTGTAAAAAATCGAATGAAACGTAAATATCAAAAAATTGCTATCCAGCTCCCAGAAACGCTAAGAGGTATTTATAGAGAGTAAAACCAGACGTCGGACTGTTATCTAATCAATTACAGTTTTAAAATTTTAACCCCTTCCACAGTCAGGGCCGGACTGACCCACTTTGAACATATTGAAATCTGAAAAATAGTTGAAAAAAAAAATACATTCAAATTTGTCTTTTTTTGAGTGTATAAAAGGAATTCCTAATTATCGGAAAAATTCGTTTTTAATAAAAAGAAACATAAGAACGCATTTTTTTATATTTTATTATATTCATGTAAAAAGCAATACATTTTTGTTTATTTGTTCATTGCACACAGTTGTCCAACAGAAAAGTAAACAATCTTGTTTACAAATCTGTTCAAAATAGACAGTTTGACCGGGTCCTTTCTAAGAACCGGACATTAGATATTTGTCTCATTTGGTCTATACAATAATTCGGCCCTGTCACAGTATTGCAATAGGTATTGCATAATACTAGTTTCAAAATTCATCTTTGACGAAATGTGAACAAGCAGGTGTAATAATTATTAATTTGGTACCAAAACAGTTCTTTTCGGTATTTTTGTAGACATTAAAAAAATAAAGTTAAGATAAAAACATCAAAATATATCATTTCAGTGTTAAATCTTTATAATTTACATAGATATTATGCATGCATAATAAGTTTGATAAGAAAATTAAAGAGTAATTAATGTTGCAGCTTTTCAAGTCTAAGTATTTGAAAACTGTAAAATTATAGACATGACCTTTTGATTTAGAACTGCAGTATACATAGTATTCGACATTACGCAATCTATAAGAATTCGTGTCAATAATATAAACACAAAAGTATCAGGCGCCCAGCTAAATAATAATTTTACATATAAACTAGCTGTTACCCGCGACTTCGTTCGCGAGGAATTTATGTTTGTAAGCTTGGTATATTTGAATGTACACTACTTGCAGTTAGCTTATAGCTTAACATTTCCCTTTGTATATATTTTTGTTTTGTTTTGCAGAATTGTTCCAAACACCTGTCAATAATCACAAGATTGAAGCACAATTTTTTTTCTCTATAATAATAAAAAAGGTCATAGAGGCCCCATTATCCTAATGCGCCCAAGGCCTCCAATATGTTAAAGTCGGCCCGCGACCAGAATCTATTCTGAAAATAACTACCTCAAATATCATATATATGAAACCTGATATCAATGAGCTTATCAAAAACAAGATAATTTATCCTTTTTATTACCTGTATATGAACATTGATTTAAACTAAATAAATGAAGATTTCAATTTAGTATGTGTATTAGTTTGTAATTTAGAGTCTCAACCGCTAACACACCATAAATCTTATAAATGGTCCTTTAAAAATCAGTCTAACACCCCTGATATAGCGGACTTCTTGTGCAAATTTGCATGCTTCTAGAATCTAGACCCTCCGGTTTAGGCTGTGCGTCAGCCTAGTGTTAGAGTTATAACTTTTTACTAAGTGATCTAAGCCTCTTAGAGGATGAATTTTCATTACGTCATATAGGAGACTTCTGTGCAAAATTTCATGCTTCTAGAGACCCACCGGTTTAGGCTGTACGTTGTACGGTCAGTCAATGTTAGAGTTTTAACTATAAGTAGATTAACCCCTTAGGGGATGAATTTTCAAAAATCCTTCTGAAGTACGCATCCACGTTATATAAGGAACGCTTGTTCAAAATTTCATTGCTTTAGACCTACAGGTTTAGGCTGTGCGTTGTCTGTCAGTAGAGGGGACTTTTTTTTATTAAGAAAACGTGTAAATTAATCGTTAAAAACGTAAATATCAAAAATTTGCTATCCAGCTCCCAGAAACAGTAAGAGGTATTTATAGTGAATAAAACAAGACGACGGTCTGTTATCTAATTAATTTCATTTTTAAAATTTTAACCCCTTCCACAGTCAGGGCCGGACTAACCCACTTTGGCCTTTTTGAAATCTGAAAAATAGTTGAAAAAAATACATTCAATATGTCTTTCTTTGAGTGTATAAAAAGAATTCTAATTTATCGGAATAATCAGTTTTTTATAAAAAGAAACATAAGAATACATTTTCTTTAGATTTTAGAATATCCATATAAAAAGCAATACATTTTTGTTTATTGCACACAGTTGTCCAACAGAAAAGTAAACTATCGCGTTCACAAATCTGTTCAAAATAGACAGTTTGACCGGGTCCTTTTTAAAAACCGAGCTCTAGACATTTGTCTCATTTATCTATACAATAATTCGGCCCTGCCCAGAGTATTGTTATATTATTACCTATTGCATAATAATTTTAAAATTCGTCTTTGACAAAATATAAACAAGCACCTATATATGTAATAATAATTAATTTGGTACCAAAACAGTTCTTGTTTGTATTTTTGTAGACATTAAAAATTTAAGAAATAGGTGGTGAAGGTATTTAACGAAATTATTCCGTGTAACGATTTAATGAATACAAAAACTAAATATAGATCAGTCTTTAAAACGATCTTAGACAAAATCTATCAATTATTGCCTGCTTAAAGAAAAATCCACGAGGTTCAGAAACTGAAAATATAAAAGTTTTGGAGACACTGCATTGTCATTAAAGACGGAAAAATTTGGTGTGAGTATAAAAACTATTATGCAACTATGTTTTGTCTTATTCTATTCGCTGTAAATACCTCCGAGCTGTTTCTGGGTGCTGGATAGCAAATTTCTGATATTTACGTTTATGCTGAAATAATTGCAATAACAAAGTTTTACTTTTTCTTCAAAGGCTGAGACAATGCGCCTAAATCGGTAGGCCTAGAACAATGAAATTTTGCACATGAGTTCCTTATATATCGTGAATGTGTGTACTAAAGAAGGATTTTTGAAAATTCATCCCCGAAGGGGGTTTAATCTACTTAGTAAAAACTCTACTGACCGTACAACACACAGTCTGAACGAGTATGTCTTAGAAGCATACAATTTTGCGACGAGCTCCCCAATATCAGGGGTATCAGACTGATTTTTCTATAGGCCCATTTATAAGATTTAGGGTGTGTTAGCGGGCCAAACTCTAAATTAAAAACTAAAACACATACTAAATTGAAATCTTTATTTATTTTGTTTAAATCAATTATCATATAAAGGTACCTAATAAAAAAGGTAAATTATCGTGAGCTTGAGGATTCAGGCCCCTGAAGTCTCTCGTTTTTGATAAGCTTATTGATGTCAGGTGTCATATATATGATATTTAAGGTAGTTATTTTCAGAATAGATTCTGGTCGCGGGTCGTCTTTAACCTATTGGAAGCCCTGGGCACATTAGGATAATGGGGCCCCTATGACCTTTTTTATTATTATAAAAAAAAATGTGCTTTCATCTTGTGATTTATTGAAAGGTGTTTGGGAAAATTCTGAAAAACAAAACAAAAATATACCCAAACGGAAATGTTAAGCTAAAAGTTCTAACTGCAAATTGTATATATTCAAATATACCAAGCTTACAAACATAAAATCCACGCGGACGAAGTCGCGGGTAACAGCTGGTATATGTGTAAATTTATTATTTAGCTAGGCGCCTGATACTTTTGTGTTTATGTTTATATTATTGACTGACGATTTTTTATAGATTGCGTAATGTCGAATACTTCGTATGCTACAGTACTAAATCAAGGGGTCATGTCTGTAATTTTACAGTTTTGAAATATTTAGACTTAAAAGCTGCAACATTAATTACTCTCTTGTTTCCTTATCAAGCTTATTATGTATGCATAATATATCTATGTAAATTATATAGATTTAACACTGAAATGATATATTTTGATGTTTTTATCTCAAATTTAAATTTTAAAAATCTACAAAAATACAATAAAAAAACTGTTTTGGTACCAAATTAATTATTATTATACCTGCTTGTTTATACTTTGTCAAAGTCGAATTTTAAAACTAGTATTATGCAATGCCTATTGCTATATTGTGGCAGGGCCGGATTATTGTATAGACCAAATGAAACAAATGTCTATGGCCCGGTTTTTAGAAAGGACTCGGTCAAACTGCCTATTTTGAACAGATTTGTTAACAAGATTGTTTACTTTTCTGTTGGACAACTGTGTGTAATAAACAAATAAACAAAAATGTATTGCTTTTTACATGAATATAATAAAATATAAAAAAATGCGTTCTTATGTTTCTTTTTATTAAAACGAATTTCTCCGATAATTAGGAATTCCTTTTATACACTCAAAAAAAGACAAATTTGAATGTATTTTTTTCCAACTATTTTTCAGATTTCAATATGTTCAAAGTGGGTCAGTCCGGCCCTGACTGTGGAAGGGGTTAAAATTTTAAAACTGTAATTGATTAGATAACAGTCCGACGTCTGGTTTTACTCTCTATAAATACCTCTTAGCGTGTCTGGGAGCTGGATAGCAATTTTTTGATATTTACGTTTTATTCGATTTTTTACACTTTTTCTTAATAAAAAAAAGTCCCTCTAAAGGCTGACAGAAAACGCACAGCCTAAACCGGTAGGTCTAGAGCAATGAAATTTTGTACATGAGATCCCTATATAACGTCGATGTGTACTTAAAAAGGATTTTTGAAAATTCACCCCTTAAAGGGGTAAATCTACTTTAGTTAAGACTGACTGACCGTACACGCACAGTCTAAACCGGCGTGTCTAGAAGCATGAAATTCTGCAAAGAAGTCCCTTATATGGCATAACTAAGCACTACGAAAGGATTTTTGAAAATTCAAACTCTTACTACTTTATCACTGACCTACTGACGGACAACGCGCTGCAATTACTGTTGTTGCTATATCGTGTCTTATCTCAATCACGGGCGAAGCCGCGGGATTAGCAGCAGCTAGTTTTCTATAAATCTACCGAATTTGAATCCTTTTATTTTTAAATTTTGCACATGAGTTCCTTATATAACGTGGATGTGTACTTAAAAAGGATTTTTGAAAATTCAACCCCTTACTACTTTATCACTGATCTTACTGACGGACAACGCGCAGAAATTACTGTTGCTGCTATCGTGTTTTATGATTTTATCTCAATCACGAGCGAAGCCGCGGGAATAACAGCAGCTAGTTTTCTATAAATCTACCGAATTTGAATCCTTTTATACACTCAAAAAACGACTGTAAAAGAATGTACTTTTTTCAACTATTTTTCAAATTTCAAAAAGTTCAAAGTGGGTTAGTCCGGCTCTGACTGTGGAAGGAGTTAAAATTTTAAAAACATATTTTATTAGATAACAGTCTGATTGTCATTAAAGACGGCAAATTGTGGTGTGAGTAAAAAAACTATTATGCAACTATGTTTTGTCTTGTTCTATTCGCTAAAAATACCTCTGACTGTTTCTGGGAGCTGGATAGCAAATTTTTGATATTTACGTTTTAATCGATTGCACTTTTTACACTTTTTCTTAATAAAAAAAGTCCTTCTAAAGGCTGACAGACAACGCACAGCCAAAACCGGTATGTCTAGAGCAATGCAATTTTGCACATGAGTTCCTTATACAACGTGGATGTGTACTCTAGAAGGATTTTCATCCCCTAAGGGGTTAATCTACTTAGTTAAAACTCTAATATTGACTGACCGCACAACGCACAGCCTAAACTGGGTGGTTCTAGAAGCATGCAATTTTGGACAGAAGTTTAAGAAGTGCGCTCGTTGAATTCAGTGTGTAGTTTTCTATCAGTACACCGAATTAGAAATGCATACGATATGTTTCCAGACTTTCCGGAAAAGCTCTTCGAAAGGGTAGGTGTTACAGCACAGCAAATGGACTTGGTGACTTCAGCGTGTCATTTTCTACAAGCCTACCTTTGAATCGAATCTGATAGATTATCCAAAATTCTTCAAATAAATCATAAAATAACTAAGGCACTATGCAAAAAATCTCGTTTTTAGTCGATTTTAAACATTTTCCTATAACTCACTTTTCAGTTATACTAACAGGAAATGACACTCCGTATGAAAAAATAAACTCAACTTTTGGTTTTGTGGCCATTTGAAGTTTATTTAAACACCGAAGTGACATTCGAGCGTCTCTATCTCCGAAACGGTATTAGATACAGAACTCCAGGGTGCGCTCATTGAATTCAGCGTGTCGTTTTCTATCAGTACACCAAATTTTAAATGCATCCGATGCGTATTCCAGAGTTTCCAGAAAAGCACTTTGAACGGGTCTATCTTCGAAACGGTAAGTGATACGAAGCAACGGAGGGGCTTGTTGACTTCGCAGTGTCATTTTACATAAGCCTACCGAATTTGAATCGGATCGGAGACATTGTCCAAAATTGTCTTAAAAAAATCACAAAAAAACTAAGACTATACTATGGGAAAAATCTCGTTTTTAGTCGATTTTCGACTTTTTCCACTAACTCGATTTTCAGGTCCAGATGGCTTATACTAACAGGAAATGACACTCCGAATCAAAAAAAAGCTCAACTTTTGGTTCGGTGACCATTTGAAGTGCGTTTTAACACCGAAACAACGTTCGAACGCCTCTATCTTCGAAACGGTTAAAGATACAGACCTCTGAGTTCGCTCATTGAATTCAGCGTATCGTTTTCTATCAGTATACCCAATTTTAAACGTATTCCAGACTTTCCAGAATAGCACTTCGAAACGGTAATAGATACAAACCTCCTGGTGCGCTCATTAAATTTAGAAGGTCGCTTCCTGCCAGCAAACCGAATTTGAAACGTATTCAATACGCATTCCAGACATCCCAGAAAAACACTTGGTATGGATCTATTTTCGATACGGAGCATCGGAGAGGTGGCAATGGCGGTGGCTATGGGAGTGACAATGTCTGTGCCAATGGCAGTGCCTGTAGCAGTAGGAAAATTGTCGAATTTTACTTTTTCCAAAAACTTACTTTTTGTGTCCAATCGGCTTATACTAACATGAAACGGAATTTTAAATAAATAGGTTCAACTTTAAGTTCTGTTAGCATTTGAAGTGAATTTGATTAGCGAAGCATCATTTGAACGTCTTTATCTCCAAAACGGACGAATCTGCAGACGGGCTCATTGAATTCAGCGCGTCGTCTTCTATCCGTAACGTATTTGAAACGTATCCGATAGGCATATCAGGGTTAGTCAATGAAAAATGAAACATATTGTATTATAATGTACAATACACTCATTTATTTCATATAGATACATAGTTAAAATATTTATTAGATAATAATATATATATATTTAATAATAATAGTAATAACAATATTTTATACAGAAGGAATTCATAATTTTTTTCAAAATACTTTCACTGCAACAGGGATTTCCAAAATAAATTTAAAAATCTGTCTAGTTTAAATATTTTAGAACCATTTTCTGGTAGCCGTACATATCTGTCATATGAAATATAACATGTTCAAATAGGCTTGCAGCAAAAAAACATTTTCAATGTGTAAAAGTCTTACTAAGCAGTACGGGCTAACGGGAGTTCGAGGATAAGTCATGATGATTGCATTAGTGTGTGTGTGTGTGTGCGATACACAATCACGATACGCCTATTGCCTTACAAAATGTAATTTTTATATCAGGGCCGGATTTACAATTTGGCCGCCCCTACGCAGAGTAAATTGTGCCGCCCCTCTAATTGAAGTCACACTGAGTTTTTTTTTTCATGTCAGTTGCATGGAGGTTGGTATTAAGCTAATTCTCAGCGGGAAATTCAAATAGAAAATTGGAAAAAATCAGCATTTGCTTGAAAAAAATTAGTTAATGAAATTACGTGATCACAAAAAAAATTTTGACTTGACTTTATATTTTTTCAAACACATATATTTTTTTCAACTCTGATTTTTGCCGCCCTAGACGCGAGCCTACATTGCCTTATGGGAAATCCGGCCCTGTTTTATATACATTAACAAGTTTAGTCATTCGCATGTTTACACATATCAACAATCGTATCGTGACACCCAGGACTTTTTTGACGTGATAACGTCTTATAAATTGATGAAACACCGGCTGCACGCACGAAAAAGTGTCACGTTCCGCCTGAGCCTGAGCGTGCAAGCGAGAGCGCGGTATAAGCGATAGAGAGGCACGATCGGCCCAAGCGTCGGCTTGTACGCATTTCTCTCTCTTCTCGCGTGACGTCAGAGAGTTCATCAATGTTTCTTTATGACGTTATCACGTAAAACTATCGTCCGTAAACCGACTTTACAGACAACCAATTTTTTTTTTAACAAAATCACAAGCTCGAGATTACTCATTCTTTTACAATATTATCGAAAGTATATTATTGAGTAAGAAAGTTAGCTGAAAAAAGTTGTTTTTGTAGTTTTTTTGTTGCACATCTGTATTGTTTATTATATAGGTTCGTTCCAAGCAGCCAGTGAACGGTTTCGTAACCGTCACGCGCATGCGCAGTAGCTAAAACGTGTTCTAAAATCGCCACCAACAGCTTCGTTTTACCTACTGCGCACGCGGGCGACGGTTTCGAAACCGCTCACTGGCTGCTTGAAACGAACTTTATGAAACACGACATGCTACCAAAAAATAGCTATTAGGCTCACCGAATCCAGTTAAATTTGATCATGATTTATTAATTAACGGCCGCTGCACACGAAGCTGGTTTTGTCGCTAGACTCCTTGCTAGATTAGTTTTCAAGCGCTGGTTTTCGTGATGGCTTCATAATACACACGTATTGAAGCTTCCCTTGCAGATAAGTTTGGTGCGCGCGCAGTGATAGAACGTTAACAAAAATGGGCGTTTATTGTCTCTGAACAGAACCACACACTATGACGCCGAGTTTGTTTGTCCCATAGATATATATATATATTTAATAGATTGCGGATACACTAGCGCCTCCTGTACCTTTTAGAAGCCATTTTGTACGTGGAAAACGCCGTAAAAAGTGCGCGAGATTCAAAAATATTAATTATTTTATAATATGATTTTATTGAGAAAAACGACAAAACTCACAGTAGACAGTGATATTTCGCTCCAAAACCTATTTTTATACTGAAACGTTTCAAAAATTACAAAATTAAGCATAAATATAATGTAAAATATTCTAAGCTTTTATATTATATTTATGCTCAGTTTTGTAATTTTTATAACGTTTCAATATAAAAATAGGTTTTGGAGCGAAATATCACTGTTTACTGCGAGTTTTATTGTTTTTCCATTAACATAATATTATAGAATATTTAATCTTTTTGAATCCCGCGCGCTTCTTGCGGCGTTTTCCACGTACAAAAATGGCTTCCATATGGCTTCTAATTGGAACCATTCCGCACAATGCTCAAGGATAGGCATCCGCTATCTATTAATATATATATCTATGGTTTGTCCATGTCGACCACGTGACAAGACATTGTTTCCCGATCGGTTCTTGTCGAAAACAAGCAGACGTGTAACAAGCGAGAAAAATAGCCCCGGTTCAAATTTCGAAATCCATCCCGCAGCGACATCATTTCCATCTTCGTAGCCAGCACAAGTCCCAGCAGTGATTCTCGTAGCAAAACCAGCCTCGTGTTCGTGTTAATCATAATCCTGATGTCTCATTTTCGTCAATATAAAAACAAAGTTTATTAAAAGATTCAATTTCAAACATAAAACAATATTTTTTTTAAATAGTACCGATCTAAAATAAATAAATTTTCGAATTATTGCACTAACGCTTGTTAAATTAAATAACTGACTCAATTGAAATTAAAAACGAATTTAGTATTTACAATAAAAAAAAAGGAAGATCAGAACGGCAATTAAATGAAAATGAACCTTTCGAAAATCGTGACGGTTAAAATATTAATTCATAAATTTAAAATATAAAATACCAGTTCGAGGACTACTGGCGATTCACCAAAGTTATTTGAAGTTATATTATGAAGCACGGGAATTAATTCTTGGTCCAACGAACACATGTAAATCGGCGCCAACTTCACTCCATTGCTACCGGCCTCATAAGACACCTGCAATGAACAAGCATATTTTAAAAAAATCAACACTACCAAACAGGAGGGTGCGTCAATTTCGTTCGCACAACGATCTGAAACCGTCAGCAAACTGACGACGCATGCGCATCTACTCAGTACTTACACTTTCGCTATGAAGAGTAACGCGGATTGCCACTTTAGTAAAACTATTGGCCGCAAGCATCTCCAAATATTTGACGAGAGCGAGACACGTCGACTTTGCGATGCTTTCGGATAATTTCGATATGTCTATTGGATCTCTGGTTTTGACAGTTTCCTCACCGCTCTGGATAATAAATACTTCTGTCCACCGCATAAATTTACTGGAGCCGAAATGATCCGTGCCGTTGTGAACCCTGATCGACGGTATGCCGTTCATTGGTTTGTTATCGATCGGCGATTTTACTCTGCAATAAAAGGAAAATGGATCAGTTGACGTAAGTTTGGTACGGTTCCGGCATAACCGATTTCGACCCTCGTCGATATAACCGATCGTTAAAAATATTGTAATTACCCGATATTGAAATTAGTATCGTTCTCTGTCCAAATCAAATTAACTTGTTCGTCCGATTCGCTATTTACGCATCCGCAATTGATTTGAAATGATTTCATGTTCCTCAAACTCTCACGAAGCTTGACCATTTGATCGGGCAGTATCTGGATCATTAAGCCGTCTTCTATTATACTTGATTTAGCCGTTAAGCCACTAGTTGTTTTCAAAGCCCCGTTTAAAATGATAAAGCTAGCACCAGTCACTGTAACATAAAACGCAATCGATTAAAAATACATTCGAATTTATGTTTTGCTTTTTTTTTTAAGTTACCTTTTCTCGGTTTATTCTGAATATTGATAGCATGAGTTGAATACGCATTCTCGTTCGTTCCATTTGTATCTTGAATACAAACTAAATGACTATCGGCTAAGCTACTAAAGTTGCCGGCCAACGCCAATATATGTTCACTAGAGTTGTTTAACGCTCTCATAACCTAAAAACAAATACAAGCCAATTCAATATAAACAATATCTTCAGCATAAAGTAGTGTTGATCCAATAGAATATTACGATGATAGAAGGCTTTGGTTGAGGATCATAAATAAGCTTTACCAATGTTACGCTAGTGGCCAACGTTTCGAAAAATGTATTTTCATATTCAGGGCCTCAAGCTGGTCAAAAAGTGGTAAATTGTTGTTTGACCAGCTTGAGGCCCCGAAGATGAAAATGCATTTTTCGAAACGTTGGCCACTAGCGTAACATTGGTAAAGCTTATTTATGGTCCTCAACCAAAACCTTCCTTCATCATTTATAATCAATATTCTTCTTACCTGGTCGTATCGATTCTTCGGGATCGAAACGGTAGTTTTTCGTTCTTCCATGTGTATCATGAGTCCCCTAACAGTAGGCAATGTATATGAAAAATTACGAAAGTCCTAAAACAAACATTAATATTTTATTTCATCGATAAACGAATCGCAACGTTTATCACAAAACACCACTCACCGCTAATAAATTGATGATTGTGTGACCGATTTCTACGTAAACCGATTCTCGATTTCTCGTCGATATGATCGGACACGGATAGTACCGATACTCGGCACCTAGCCTTAAGAGAAGTCTCAGAGGAAATATTTTTACCCACGGCGTTTCCCATCTATTGAAACAAAAACGAATGTTATTTCCAGCACGGTGAGAAACAAAAAGCACGCACTTTGTAACTAGTAAACGTACAGTCACAGATAGAAAATCGTAAAAGTGAAGTTATAAACAAACCTGTGAATAAGTATTCCAACTAAATAAGGAGCACTAGGTAAAATAATATTTTGTAAGCATTGATATGTTGGCCTGACGTATAAGAATCCGGCATGATTTTTCGAACCGAGGAAATTCGGCGAATTCTGTATCGAAAAACCCATTTCTGTAATTGTGTTTCCTTTGGCAGCGTCGTTATAAATATTATTTAAATGTAGAAATACATCTTTTGGTACTTTTATTTCATTTTCTAATATCTCTAATAATATAATAATTTCATCTTGTCCGACCGAACTCAGACCTTTTGTAGAAAAACACCATACTTGTTTATTTACACAGCAGTCGACTGTAAAACAAAACAATTGTCACATTTCGCAAGAATTATACAGAATGATTTATTAGCTCATCGAAAAACTGTAACAGAGTTTATCTAACAGTCATCTAATTAGAAAATAAATAAATAAGAGAAACTAGAGTGACCTGTGCGAATTATTCGCACTAAATACGTATAATAATTATCACTTTACAAAATTATTTTTTTCAATTCGTTTCTAATTTTGCACACTGCTTATAACGTTCTTCTTTTTGTTGTATTACAATATGAAGCTCAGATGACAGATCGAAGAAATATTTTACTAAAATTGTCATATAGGGGCGCAAGTAGCAAAAGCGTTGAGCTAAACCGTCAGATGGCATCATGCAGCATTGCTGTAGCGTTGCTCGCTGTTTCAAAATTAAAGCCGTTAGATGGCAGTATGCAGTATTGTGTCTGTTGTATTACAATATGAAGGTCAGATGACAGATCGAAGTGTTGACGTCAGATGGCAGACGTTGTTCAGCGTTGCTGTATTTTAATTAATTTACAAAAACAAAAGCAATAATAAATTTTTTAGTTGTCGATGTCAGTAGAGCAAGCAATTATCTGTAAAATGATATATAATATATGTGGAGAAATTGTGAGGTTTTTTCTAAAAAGGGAGGCAAACATCTTTAACCTTAGCGTATTAATATATATGATGAAACAAAATTAGATGAGCTTTCATTTGTCAAAGTTTGTCGTTGAGCTAATAAACAATACTAATCATCATAATAAAATTGATTCGAGGTGAAATGATTGTAATTAATCTTCACAATTTCATTCAAGCGCACGGAACACAGGAAAAAAAACAAAAGAAAAACACTTACGATTAACAATTTTTAAATGTACACTGAAATTTCTTTGAATAGCGAACGCAAGGCATTCGTTCCGCAACATTTCGACAACACTTTCACTGTTTGAGCATTCCGTGTAAGTGACGTCTGATTTAAATAGATTAATTGTGGGAGGAAGACAGTTCTCTTCTGAAGGAATGTAGCACAAAGTTTTCTGATCGATCATCGGTAAATTACGATTGACTTTACTAGTACTCGGACCTAAAACACATTAAAAAAATAACGAACACTCCGTCAATAATAATTGCGACGGAATTTTAAAAAGCAAAACAAATGAGTGCATGCAACTTTTACGCGCGGGTGAAGCGACATTTTATCGGTTACAAAACAAAACTCAATTCGTTATAAAGCACAAGCCCACGCACATTAGAAATGACTGAGAACTTAAATAAGTAAATAATATTCGAATTAAAATTTATGAGATCAAGCTCTTTCCTAGCAAATGACAACAGAAACAGTTGAAAATGTACTCCCAACACGATGAAATAATTTGTCACTCTGCACTCATTGAAGTACAGTCGCTTTCCCCCTTTCAAAGTCGCATAAAAAATTTCATTAAAAAAAAAAAACAACAGTTGTGTGGTTTTAAGAAACCACGACGCAAGTGAAACTTTTATTGGATTGTAGGCGTTGGATTGTAGACACTTATCCATCACGATTATTTATAAACAACAATATTCACATGAATACACGAATAAAAACATGTAAACACCGTACAGCACTTGCCCGCATGACAGACTGACTATGTGTTATACATACTACACGGTCAGCTGATGCTAACCATGGGCGCCGCCATATTGGCCTTGGCTGCTCTACCGAGCGCCTACTCCAAACGCCTTTCACTTTACCCCTACTCCGCGGCCGCCTGTAATGCGACATGCAACAGACGGCCAGAAAAATTCGGGGCGATAGAATAAAAGTTTCACTTTAAAAAAGGGAAAAAGAACGGTATTTTAAGATACTTGTTGAAAGCTGAAAATTATCATTAGTTGACAAACCTGGCGGTGTCGAAACTCGTTTGTTGTGTCTTCTGATTGGTCTGCTATTATCCCAACCGTTATCTAATTCGGTTAAATCGCACCCGGGCCTTATTCCGTCCGAGAACATAACCGTTTTCTCCGTTCTACTTTTGGTCGAACCGTGCCTTTTCAATACGCCGACCGGCACCAAAACGGACGGCGGTGTATTTGGCATCCGATTTTCGATTTGTTGTAGCGGTGGCACCGTAGAACAATACTCCATCGGATTATTCGGGTTCGGTTGATTGGACGCCTGCATATTTGAATGACTCGGTGAATTTGTCGCCGAATCGGATGAAGTATTGTCAGCTTGCTGCTGTTGTTGGATCTGTTGACTGTTGCTATTTACGTCTTTGTTTAACGTTTCATAACACTGACTGCATACCCTTGATTCGGCAAAACCTAAAAAAACATTTCAAATGGAATGGAAATCATAAAATAAATCCCCGGAAATTCCCCCGCACGGGAAAAAGTAATGGCTAGTTTACACAGTGCGAGCTAGCGTACGAGTCAGCCTGCCGAGTAGCTGCACTGTAGTAACTCGCACTGTTTGGACGTCACTTACGAGTAACTCGCACGTGCGAGTTAGACAGTAGCTCGCATCCGAGTTACTTCAACATTTTTTGCTTTCACTCGCATGCTCGCCCGCCAGCAACTCGTACATGACAGCAGCTCGGCCGTCGCTCGCATCGTTTGTACGCGTTCGGCAGTAGCTCGCCAGTGCGAGCGAGATAGTCTACTGAGCGGAACCCGTGTTTTGTGCTGCGCCTGCGTAGTGTTTACCGAATTCAAAATGGCGGCGGATAGATGGTCTTCTGATAATAATATTTTATTCATGAAACTACCGAAATAGAGATATGAGAAAAGCTTCTTTGGAACATATCGCAAAAGAAATGCATCTTGATAACACCAGCGAGGATCTTCTAGCCATCCATTCTCTAATCCAAACCCTTTTCTTTCGCTCTTTTCTTTTTTGAAGTTTATTACCTATATACATTTTCCAATTCTTGACATAATATTGCTGTCATAGAGCGTATCACCGTTTTTTTTATAACACGTTCACTCGACATCGTGGCAACTCGCAAGACTGGACAGCAGCTACTCGTATCGTGTAGACAGCAAAGGCGAGCCGAGCTACTGGCGTACGAGTAGATAAGCCGAATAGCTGTCTACTGTCTAGTCAGCAGCTCGCACTGTGTAAACTAGCCTTAAACGATACAAATAAAAAAAAAAAAACACACACAAACTTACCTAAATATTCCAGTTTGGCTTTTGAATTACAACATTTTGAGCAAAGTAACATCCCGCAAGCTCGACAATGATGTCTCCGTCGTAGCATATTGAATTTAAAGCTACATTGCATACAGAAATTCGTCTCCGAATCTGGTATCCAATACGGTGGCCGTTTACCCAGCGTGCTATGATTATCGTATGCGGTCAACGATTGCTCATCGATATTCAGTTGTTCGTTTGTTTCGACAGACGATACTTCGCTAGTACTCGGCGAAAAGTCAGAGTTTGTTGCCGTTTTATCGATACCTTCGTTCAACACTTCTGTCATTACTGCCGATGTATCTTCGGACGATAAGTCCGGTCGTACCATCGGTGTTTCTCCTGGTGGTGCTGAAAAATACATTACATCGAGATTATTATTTCAATAGAAGAGACAAAGAAGTAATAAATTCAATTTGATTAACCGAGAAAAGAGATAAATAGTTAGGGCTTACCCACAGTAAGGTTTTCATCTAGTGTAATTTTTGAAGCCAAATCCAACGAATTTGGCCGATTCAGCGACGGCCTTCTAACTTCCTTTTGTGAAATGTCTTCAACGATTTTCGATTCGTTGTCATCTTTATCAACGACACAACTACTGTTGCCATTGGGACTCAACACTTCTTGTAATTTATTTTCTTCATTATCGATTTGTGAATTATCACAGTTTGGAATTTCATGATCGCTTTGACCTGCAGAGCCATTCAATACCAAATTTTGCTCTCCCACCGCATCTTTTTCTATTGTAGTTGAACTACTTAAATTAATATCATTTTTTATAATGTTTTCTACGACATTCGCGCACCTATCAGAAGTTTCGGAAGTGAATTCATCTTCTTTTGTTTCGACACTGTTGCTGTCACGATTGTTTTCACTTTCATTTATTTCATTGCCATCTATTTTATTATCATCGATACTATTTCCATTTGTTTTTATGTTTGTTAAATTACTTGAATTATTATTACAACTATAATTGACAATTTTATCAATATTTGTCTCATTCTTATCACATTTTTGTGCAATATTAATTTCATTAGCTAAAAACACATTTGTTTCTGGATCATTTAACATTTTCTCTTTGATAACAACCTCAGTATCTGGAATGTGTATTTCATCTGAACTGTCCGAAAATTCATCAACATTATATTTATTATCATATTCTAATACAGTCTTTTCTATTTCATCAGAAATTTCTTTTGGATTGTCTTTTTCAATTGGGTTTTCTTCTTCCGTAATTTTATTTCCAAAAGAATTAATTTGAACTGAATTCGCTACTTCGGACCGATTTTCAGAAAAATTCAAACTGTCGTCGGCATTTTCATCTTCTTCCAATTCCTTTAAATAATTTTCCAAATCTGCGTCACTGATTTCCGCCAACTCAATATTGCTAAAACCGACTGCAGTACGTAAAACACTTAAATTTTCAATTTTTTTATTCGTTAAAAAATTAATTTCTATGTTATTTGAATCGCCTTTTCCCTCTTCGCTTCCATCTTCCGAATTTCTCCTTTCGTTGTTTTCAGTATCGTCGTTTTCAACAACGTTAACTTTTTTATCGCTTTCGACTTCATTTGTTTTACTTACGATTTCCTGCGTCTCACAGTTCACTACAGAACTGGTACTATCTGCATTTTTATTCTTGTAGTTCTTTTCATATTTGTCGCAAACCGAATTTATAAAAACATTTTTGTCAATCTGACCGTTCGTATCTTTATAAAAATTCTCCGCTACCAACTCTGAATTTTCCCACTTTTCAGCTTGTTTAATATTATCATCTTTAATAGAAGTTTCTACATTTTTAAAATCATTTTTCAACACTACTAAATTACTATGTCCGCAATCATCTAATTGTTTTGATAAATCAGTCTTTGAATTCATTTCTTCAGTAATCGTTTCCGATACCAAAATATCTTCTCCGAAACCGCCGATCACTTCAACTTCAGTAACGGGAGTAATGTCTATCAGATTCATCGAACTTTCAGAACTAGAATTTAATTCAGGAACACTCTCAGTTTCCGTCGGTTCGATACTGGTTTCAGCTACGGTATCGATAATTTCAGTCGAGTCGTTCCTTTGATCGTTCGCTTCCGTATTTTCAACATCCATTGAATCGATAGAATCGACGGCGTCTTCATACTCCTCGAAAGTTGTTTCGTAACTATTAATTTTCTCGGTGTATAACGACAGATTCGGTATTCCAACGTCCGTATTGATGTACTCGTGTAAACTATTAAACACATTACTCACCGAATGTTTCTTACTCGTCTGAGGCAACGGCTTTATCACAGTATCTGTACTCGTAGAGTTAGAAGGTATTTCAGATCTTTTAAACAAACTCGTCTTTAAACTCTCCGTCGAAAATCCAACATCTTCGTATTTTTCATCGCTACGCAAATTATAGTTCAACGATGCTGTCGAATTAATATTGCTCAACGTTGAAAAATTATTTTCAAATTGTTCAAAATTCGGATAAGTGTTTGCATCTTGGTAATTTACTTTCGAACCGTTTTCCAATTGTTGAACATTCGTTTTAAAACTATCGTTTACGTCTATGTATTTATTTGCGAGTACTGTTTTCGTGTCAAAAGCATTTTCAGAAGCCAACGTATAATTATCACCATTGTTAAAATGTGAAGTGGTCGCAGTTGGAATTTGACATTCTAGATTTTTGTTTTTTAAATACGTTTGTTCTTCGAAGTTTCTGCTGTAACCGGCGTCTACACTATTTACATCGACCGAATGATCCTCATTAAATTCGAAATCATCTAAAACTTTATCTAAATCTACAGCAAATTTTTCCATTATCTGTAAAATAAATTTAACTTTCTGACTCACCGTATTAAAATATACAAAATTTCTACAATTCGATCTGTTTAAAAATTTATTCTAACCGATTTTATAACGATTGAATATTGTAAAAGTTATATGGTTTTATACGTTTGTCTAAAATTGGTGTCGCTAAAGAAATCGTTATAAAATCGGTTAGAATTAATTTCTTCCAAAAATTCCAACGGGATACTAAAGTTGAATGGATTTGTGATTTTTCTGGGTTGGTACGACCAGCGAAACCCGTTTGTGAAAAAAATGACGCAATTTGCAATTAAGGAAACAAAAAAAAAAGTGATCGTTAATTACTCGAGAAGTAATTGACCGATGACGCTAAAATTATTCATGCATATTTGGGTCAACATAGACATCATTTTTGAGAATATTCAGCCATCTATGTGCGGTCATTTTTTAGTAAAAAAATAGTGAAAAAAACGTGTTTTTTTAACTTTCGGGGCTATTTGCAAGTTAACAATTGCACTTAGCGACCTCTGTCAGTGTTCATTTTTTAGGAAATTTCATAAGGAACAACTTTCTCAATGCATATGCTATACTAAAAGTCAAGAGGAACGGAGATATTAAAGGAAATAGAGAAAAAACACTATTTTCGTCACTAATTGTTCATTATAAAATCAAGCACACCAACAATTTGTAAGCAAACTTAGGGGGTTGAACTACACCCTAAAACGAAGCGATTCCAACAATAATCTCGCCTGTGCCCGAAAAATACACCCAAAACTCCTCGCCGTCTAGCCTAAAATGAAACAGTTGAATTGTCTACACCTACACGTAAAGATTAACTAAAATAACCTCCAGCATTCCAGAACACCTGTAGGCACTAAAATTCAAGGACTTTAACAATAAACATAGTATAAAATAAAAAATAATACAGTTCTTTATTGTGCCAAATTACTACTTTAAGTAATCAAATGCTGTAATACGGTGTGTTGTTTGTTTATAATTTAGCATATTGACGATTTTACATATAAGTCGTAATTTTTAAACAAAATATTCTGTCGTAGAAAACGGAACTAAATAATTTGAACAACTTGTAAAATACTTGCAAGGCTTCTTTCAATTTATATGAAAAATAGGGAAGTATACATACGTACAAATCTAGTAAAATAGACTTGACAATAATTAAGATATTTCTTAGAAAAATAATTATTTTAGCAATATATTGCGACTTCAACATGTACTATGTAAACGTTATGAACTTTCTAATTAATAAAATTAACCATTTCAATATTAAGACGAATACTTTATAAAAATCTTACCTTGATTTGGCTTTATTTAATAATAAGTTTACACAATTTTTTATTAAAATTTATAACATGTTTGGATAAATTTAAATCTTTTGACATTTCACATGAAAGACAGACATTTGTTGGCCATAGGACTTTAATAGTTATTATTCAATAGGAAAAACGTCATATAAAATAAGTACGACTTTAGTCTTGAATTAAAATTATAAAAGCCCGAACTTTAAAAAAATCAAAATTTATGTCGGTATACCTATTTTACGATAACTATCTCTTAATTAACCAATACTGACAAATACGAAATGTCATTACTATTAATCATTTTTTACACGGTCATATGATTTCGCTTTTATTCGACGTAGATTCCATTACGCAATGAAAAGTGACAGTTTTGAAGTCCGATGTTTTTGTAAAAATTAATAGTAGAAATGGCCGATGAAAATGACAGCTGGCCTTTACATGAATGCGTTTTTAAAGATGACGTTAGAAAATTATCATTATTATTAAGGAAACACGATGTTTCTGCTAAAGACAAACACGGTAAAGGTTTTCAGATCTATATCTGTTTCATTTCAGTTAGCTCCTTTCTGGTGTCTTCAATCCTATAAGTATTAATAAGCAATCCCTGTTATTTGAATGAAACAATCCACAATAATATGAATTATTGTAAACTAAGTTGTTTTGTGTTTGAAAATACATTATTTTTTCAAATTTCAGGTAACACTGCCTTACATTTAGCAGTAATGTTAGGTAGGAAAGGTATGTCACATCACTTTAATATGAAAACAAATAATCGATATTTGAAACTAATTAATGCTTTGTTATCTTTTAGAATGTGTTCAGTTATTATTGGCACATGGGGCGCCTGTTAAAGTAAAAAATTTCCTGGGATGGAGTCCGCTTGCAGAAGCCATCAGCTATGGAGACAGACCTACGAGTAAGCTGTCAATAAATAAAAATAGACTTTAGTGTTATATTTAATTATTTTCAAACCTTGCAGTATCTTCACTGGTACGAAAATTCAGGCAGCAGGCTCGAGAACAAATGGAGGAAAGAAGGCCAAACTTAGTAGCGGCATTAACAAAAATGGGTGATTTTTATATGGAATTAAAGTGGGATTTTCAATCTTGGGGTAATTATTAAGTTTAATGACACCGCTGCTAATCTAAAACTTTAAATAATCTCAAAATGAATTTTGCAGTACCTCTCGTTTCAAGAATACTACCATCCGACATTTGTAAAATCCATAAAAGCGGTCCTAACATTCGATTAGACACAACGCTCGTTGACTTTTCTGATATGAGGTGGGAACGCGGCGATATTTCATTTATATTTAGAGGCGACGAATCACCACAAAATAGTCTAACAGTTCTAGATAATAAATTAGAAGTTTACCAAAAAGTCAGATATGAGGTAAGCATGACACACAGTACCCTTGCAAAGGCTTTATGGGTAGTTCATTTTTTTAATCATAGATGGCAGATAATCCACTAAATAAGTACATTTTAAAGCGTGCGGTTGATATCTTGTATAAAAACACGCGACCCGCGATGAGTTGCCGATCTCTAATAAACAAATGAAAACAGTAATTTTTTTCTCATTCTATTTTTCTGAAGAACTGTACTTCAGGGACCGCTATTAATTATCGTTAAGAGTATTCGTCCCTGCAAATACCCTTTGCACCCTTCATCTCAAATTTTTTCCCCTCGCCTAAAAACGGTTCGCGCTCTCCCGACGCTATTTTTAAAGCTAGAGGGTTCTGGTAAACGCCAAATGAAAGACAAAGAATCAGACTACAGATCCTTCAGGCGAATTTTTTGAAAAAAAAATTCCTGAAAAAACTTACAACCTTTTGAAAAAAATAATAAGTTACGTAATATTTCACACGTAGGCGAAACTGTTTTTCAAAAAATTCGCCTGAAGGATCTGTAGTCTGATTCTTTGTCTTTCATTTGGCGTTTACCAGAACCCTCTAGCTTTAAAAATAGCGTCGGGAGAGCGCGAACCGTTTTTAGGCGAGGGGAAAAGATTTGAGATAAAGGGTGCAGAGGGTATTTGCAGGGACGAATACTCTTAAACACAATGACAAGCTGCTATTAAATTTGTTACCAATCACAAGAAAATTAAATGAGTATACCGATTTATTTTCATCCTCGGGATATCTGTCAAAATATGAAAAATGTTTCATTTAAAGCTCGGTTTAAAGTTTTTGACGAAGGTTTATTTATTTTTAGGAGACTGAAATGGAAATTGAGGATGAAGTTGACTTATTGATGTCGACCGATATTTTAGCTGCTCAGATGTCAACAAAAAGTATTTCATTTATAAGAGCACAAAGTGGCTGGATATTCAGAGAAGATCGAAAGGTAAAAAAAAAAAACATCGAACCAAAATTCATATTTCGCAACACGTTTTACGTGACGTATGTTGTAAGAAAGTGAAATTTTTATAAACTCCCAAAAAATAACATCACATTTTTTATGAATGCACAGTCAATGTTTTTGTTTTATTTTCAGGAACTAGTCGCCGGACAGTACGAGAGTGACCTTTACACAATTAATGGTTTAGTGCTAGAATCACGTAAAAGACGAGAACATCTTTCTAACGATGATCTACAAAAAAATAAAGCTTTAATGGAAAGCTTAACAAAGGGCGGCTCGATGCAAGTTTTTGATCACAACGGAGAGGTAAATATAATAACTAAACAATGATTTTCTTGACGACAATAGCGTCTGTACTTAAGTTTGCATGGCCTGATCGTTAGTTTTGCGAACGGCCACTGTGGCGTTACTGTACAGCCTATTAATGCGCAGTGCTGTAGCTAGATTAGGCGAACAAATTTGAGTATTAAAAATGTAATGATTTAAAATATGAATTTATTTTTTAAGCCTGTAAGACGAGCAAGCTTGACACCACCACCAAAGACGAATGCAACGTGGGAAGAATATCTTAATTCAGAAGTCAATAATTATCCAAAATTAGGTAGAGAATTAGTATATAAAGAATCGACAAAATCGTTTAGAGCAACGGTAGCGATGGTAAAATCGAATTTTTCGTACGTTTAATTTTTTGTTTCTTCAGAATAACACGTTAAAAAATTGTTTTTTTTTAGAGTCCGGAGTTTCCATTGTCAGTAGATATGTTATTAAATGTGTTAGAAGTGATAGCGCCGTTTAAACACTTTTCGAAACTTCGTGATTTCGTTGCATTAAAACTGCCAGCCGGTTTTCCGGTTAAAATCGATATACCGATTTTGCCAACCGTCACGGCGAAAATTACATTTCAGCAGTTTGAATTTAGAGACAACATGCCAAAGGATTTATTTGAAATACCTCAACATTACGAAGAAGACCCCCTTAGGTAAGATGGTTTCATAGTTACCGTTCATTACCCGCTATAACAAATCTTATCTGTATCACACCTAATTTTCAATAATTACTAATTAATTAACAAACCCAAATCGATCATCTTTGAACAATTATAATTATCGCACCACTAAATATTTTCTCCTCGAGCTCGTTCCAGTTGCTACAATAGTGACGAAATGATATCGTAATCTATTTATGAATGATTGTTACAGATTCCCGGAATTATGACGCTTTGATCTGTTGAATTTTGTTGAAATCGGCGAAAAAAAACATGACATCAACATACAACAATCATCACAAAGAAATTTTACGAAATTGTTGAAAAACGATAATCATTCACAAAGACAATATTACGCATCAAAAAGCAAAATCATTTCAAGATTTAAACAGAAAAATTCAACAGTTTCAGCTTCTGAAAACGGTGTTCCATCAACGGCTCCTGTTACGTCACAGGAAGGTATAATGTGTATTGAATTGCCAATGTTTTTCAGTTTTGGTAGTTTGTATTCAACATATTGGGTTTTAAATATAGAGTAAAAACTGTCCTAGAAAAGAAAATCACGGATCTTTTTAAAACATTCCCGTGTATTTTTGTGTACAAATCTAAAATTATTTATTTAGTTATTCAGATACATTGTGTTACAAGGGCAGAAAACCGGCGAAGCGGATAAGGGTGACGTTTGCTCGCTAATTCCGCCCGAGTAACACGCGGTATTTTTTGTAATAAGTGCATTAAAAGAACAACATACTAAAACTGTAGGTTAGGCGAACTGTCAGATATAGTTTACAATTGTCGCGCAGGATGGCGCCACTTACGCTCGAAAAGAATTGCCCAGTTAATTTTTGTTCTGCGCATGTGCGACTTATATTCTCCGTCACTGACACGAAAGAGTCGACTTACGTCCCCCCGAAATAAAAGTTTGTAATGTTGCATTTTCAACGCACGAATTGCAAGAAAGTAATTTACAATCAATAATTAGAAAATGTTGATAGAATATACTGTCTTTGTAAAAATTAGAATACTTATTCAAATATTTTTTAACCCTTGAATGTGAGACATACCGGTGTTAAGCTGTATTGTTCAAAAAGTACAAAAACTAGTTTTCCATATTCTTTAGAATTCAAGTATTAAAACTCGTAAGACGGAAAGAATATAGAAATCCGATAATTATTGTAAAACTCTTTTAGCGAGTGTTCAGAATCGAAGATGGAATCAGGTCTATTGACTGTCTTAAGAGTTTAGTGCACCGAGCTTACATACCTGGAGGGAGCATGCAATGCTTTTTCTTATGTAACTACTTATGAAAATCTGGGGTCATGCTTTCTCTCTCGCACCGCGCCCTGATTGGCTGATTCAAGTGGTACACGTGACATGGCTATCGCGACAACCAATCAGAGCACGGAGCGAGAGAGAAAGCTTGACTCCGGATTTTTTCTTAAGTAGTAACGCGAATGCACCCGCTTTGCTCCCTCCAGGTATGTAAGCTCGATGGTTTAGTGCTGGGCGAGTCCATATTCTGTTTAAAGGGGTCGCCTATGATACACAGCAGGCTTGACACTCGTCTTTCATGCCAGATGAGTCCATATTCTACCACTGACAACTCTTCCCACTGCTTCTATCGCGCAGATCGTCCATCTTGCTGGTGTCTTCTTTAAACACCACTCTACTCGACAAGTACTTGCTTTTTCTTACTTCCCGTCCGCAGTCGGTAAACAGTCCAAATTTAATTGACGACAGGTAGTAATTCACGCCAAGTATTTATGTCGCCACTCTATACTACTTGAGAAGTAACTCAATGGCAACATCCATTGATATCAAGGTCATAACGCGAGACTTGTACTTCCCGTAATAGATCAGTGCGTCGGTAAATTTCTTGTTATCTTTTTTTGACATCGAAAATTGTTCCGTCTCTATTCTGAACGCGACTATCTTTTATTTAATAAACGACTCAAAAAAATTGAATAGTATAAAAATTCAAACGGCAGTCGTAAAAAGTCATAATTGTCTAGTATTTGATGGTATTTGTAAATAGTAACGTGATGTGATCTATATAAATAAAAAGTTTAAATAAATTTTCAGAGAAAAATTACACTGTATTCATTTTGGCACAGATTTTGGAAAAATATTCTATTATAAATAATACACTTTTTCATAATAATAATATTATGCATGATGTGATCGGTAATTAAATTAGTAATAAAAATGTCGGAGACAAAAAGGTGTATAAATTATTAGATAGCGGAACGATAGTTCAATATTCCGTGGCCGTTTTCTCGTAGCCGAATAATAAAAAAACTCGGATTATTCAATCATACAAAAACGATCGCATTGCTCGGATAACTTGAACTTCTAATAAGTGCGAAAGCTCAGTTAAAACTGGAATGAAAATTAGATGTAACTCGGATAAAACGGGGCTTGATTGATCGGGGCTTTACGATATTCCGTATGTATGACGTACTCAACTGAATTAAAATATTAGAAGTATTAGGTACCAGGGAGACAGCGTCGTGTACCAGAAAGCGGCCATTGAACTGTAAGAGTGTTGTATAATTATGTTGTCGGGATTGCATTTGTTTCATAAATCTGTTTCATGTAGAATTTCAGCAATCAAAAAATGACATTGTTGAAAAAAACTATTTTTACATTTTAAAATTTAGCGGCAGAAATTTTACATGAAACGTCAATTTTATACGCCTTAGGCACGAAATATCCACTTTCAGATAAAC
Organism: Xanthostigma xanthostigma; assembly: GCA_963575645.1. NCBI lineage: Eukaryota > Metazoa > Arthropoda > Insecta > Raphidioptera > Raphidiidae > Xanthostigma > Xanthostigma xanthostigma. The sequence continues at coordinate 35,458,050 of OY754473.1, forward strand.
TGTCTGATGAATCTAAACAAAAGAACAGCGTAAATTAACTGTCGTAAGTTATGTTTACGTAACCTGCGTAGCTACAATATTGTATGGGGCTCACACAATGCTCCGTCAATCCTAAACATCCCGTAAGCGCATCCGTGAAACGGAGTGGGGACAAAACGCAGTTGAGGAGAAGTATAATTTTTGAGGGGTGATCCCAAGCTTCTAACGTTTGCAAGTAACGTCTGTGGTTACGACACCCCAATTTTCGAAAAATGTACAACAAACATTTATTACGTCTTGAGAAAATAAAAAAATAGTATCGGGTTATTTCATCAACAAGTAAAAATGACAAATATTTTGTTAGTATCGGTAGGTGGATATTTTGGGCCGGTCTTAAGCTTGACTGCAATTTACAAAATTGCGTAAGGAATGTCCAAGTCAATTGAAGTTTTTGATAATAATAGAAATACATAATATATTATGTGTAAACTTCGTAAACAATTGATTTCAGTCCAACAAATCAAGGTGTTTTTTTTTTATCTTCCTTTTTTTAGTTCACCGGTTGGACATTTGATTGTTTTCAAGTTCATAAACAAGACTTTTGTTTTAACAGTAGCGTTTGTTTCGATGTTCAATTGTTACAACAAAAATCTTTTTTAAAGCACATAACATAAAATTAATCTGTGGCCTTCTAATCTCTCAAATTTGAATAAAATAAATTTAAAATATTGCACTTGTAGATATAAAAAAATATTTTCGAGATTAAAAAATCGTTTTTGGAAAGCACGTTTTCTTAATCTATTACAAATATTTAAAAATTGCAACTTATTTTTTAAAACATAAGTATTTATAATGTGTATATTTTTGACGTGAGAAGTACTGTTTGTAAAATGTGTACGGAATTTAAAATATATATTTGCTGTTTCGTTTTGAAAGCATAAAATAAATAAGCCTACTAGGACTTTATAAATCGCCTTGAGGTTAACAATATCTTCCACGAACATATGCTCTCCTGATACTATTTATTTCACTGGCGTTACTGTCGCTTAAGTTTGCGCACGAACTGACAAAAATTGAATTTATTCCTGCACTAATATTGGCAATCGGCCTTGGGGAGCCCGGCCTACCGGGAAAACTCCCACACTCTCTGTGGGCCCATAACATGCGTAAAGCTTAAAGGAGAGAGAAGAACTTACAGTTATCCTTGTCGGCTCGCTTTCCATGCAGAGGAAGGATTTCCACTATGAGTTCAGTGAGGGCGATTTACGATTTTATTTTCTTGATTATTAGGAGATCATAAATACATGAAAGATATTTTTAAATTGACGACAAAATATTTTCTTTACTGGTCATAATAAAAAGACATATATATTTCCTATATTATTGACTAACTTGTATTCTCAAACATATTTCTTTTGTTTTTGTTATATTAATTTATTACCAATGTCTGCAGGAAGCAAAAAACCAAACAGTCTAGAGCGTTTTTGGAATGAAATTAATCAAGTACGAAGGTAGGAGACATTTGTTGAGTACCAAAAGATACCTGTAATTCACGAGTGTTTGCCACGGTGACGGCGGGTTTCTTGTACCCACCAAATTTCCAAGCATCAATTTTTATAAAACAGTCGGTAGCTATTGAAACAGTTGAACTGTGTTTGAGGATACATGTTAGCTAAAATAAAACAATGCAATATTATACCTAGCCTATTTACTATAGGGTCATTTTAGTGACTTAATTTTTTGTATCTACATTATTTTTACATCAAAGCGTTAAGGAATTAATTATGACTCAATAGATGACTTACGCGTTACCCATGAAAAAAAAACAGTTATTAATTTCCATAGGTTATTTTAGGTAACAACAGTGGCGTAATATTTTGGTGCTCCAGTGTAATAATAATAATAATAATATATTTATTCAATCTAATTGGCATACAAATGCACAGAAATCGTCAATACAGCATAATAAAAACAAATTTTATTCAACACGCGTGAGTAATATATAATTTCGGGGCCCTGCTAAATTCGGGAGAAATAATAAATTACTTCATGTTGACGCGTAGAGTGCTAATAATGAGCCGAAACTGTACGATAATGTATTAGTGCATAATTTCTGGATCAATAGGAACGCGGTAGCGAGCCGAAACTGTACGGTAATGAATTATTACTGCATAGTTTCTGGACCAATAGGAACGCGGTAGCGATTTGTATATATGAAAACAGCATCGCAATTCAGCGAAAGTCAGGGCCATCTTGTGTGCATCGAGGGCGGTGGGTAATCAATGAAGTGATTTATTATTTTTCCCTCTTTTATCAGGACCCCGATTACATATTACTCGTGCTAGTTGAATAAAGTATTATGTGCAACCATTGATCGAATTAGAATATTCCATTCGCGTGTTACCGCACTCGCTACGCTCGTGCGGCAAATTTCACGCTCATGGAATCTTCTCCTTCTCTCACTAGTCGCACAATATACTATTAACTAATATTTTAATTAATGTTTATACAAGACAGAGATCCCCTCACAACCGACTCCAAGGCTCTTCACATTAACTTGTCAAACATCTTACCAAAATTTGTTTATGAAGACACAGACGAAGAAAAAAATAGCGACCCGATCTGTTGCATACAGTTGATCGCAACCAAATTTTGGGAGGATGTTTGATACGCCCATAATATTTAATACTAGCCGTTACGCGAGTCGCCGCACGCGTTAACAGAAATTTTAACTTTTTATTGTGTCAAATGACAATATTTTTGAAGTTGAAATGGTTCTGTCTTTTAATTGGTGAATTGGTACATATTTTTTAAAAATTCAAATTTTGAAATTTGTTGTAAAATCAGTTTTGAAGAGCATCAGTGGCGTATCCATTTAAGAAATGCTTTTTTTAAATGTCAAAAGATCTAGTTTGTTTATCAAATCGAAAAAATATTGTAAAAAAATCGTAATATAAATATAAATCGTAATAGGTATACCAGATTAAAATATTTTCCACGCAACCTTTTGGTAGATGTAGACTTATAGACGCTGGATATCCACGATCCATTTTGTGTTTAATTCCGGCTCCATTCTGAAGTACTGCGCCACTGAAAACAAAAAAAAAAATTTAGGACAATAGCTACAGCTTGAAAATTTATTAAAATTTTAAAATAAATAATTTTGGAAGTTTGTGACTATAAAACATATGGTAACTGTATTATCCACTTGATTGTTATAGATTTAAAACCATACGACATATTTATATATGGGACAAAGGCACCGGTACCTATGGCCATCTATATTCGACAGCTTTTAATTTAAAAGACTATTGAACAGTATATAATAGTAATGAAAATTATAATGCTTATACCCCAAGTTTCGTACTTGATCGAAATTACATTCTGGTGGCGCGAAAATAAACTAAAAAATATTAAATTGCAACACTCTAAGGATATGTTCCGAAATATAACCCGGTATACTGGCCAGTGCTGATGACGTCATCAATCCGACGCCATAACTGTACTGGTGTGCCACCATATTGTACTGGTGAGACAGATGTCACGTAGCATAAATATTTAACCAGACGTGTGTGCTACAGACTTTGTGGAATTTTTTATTTTATTATTTGTTATTTGCAATAATATTGCTCAACAAAGTAAACAATTGCTTTTGGTGGACGAGGGAAATAATAATACGTCAATGCACTGGCCAGTATATTTCGGAACGAATCAACAGTATGGCGTCGATTCATGACGTCATTAGCACTGGCCAACATACTGGGTTATATTTCGGATCACGATTTTAAATACGCGCAATTTTAACGTAAAATTGATAAGTTAAGCGAACACTCACGAACCATCACGAAATTCAACGCCACAGTACGCTTGGAATGTAGCAGCGAAAACAAACAACGGGAAAACCAGCCGCGTATGCAGCGGATGTGTTTTTCACTTAGAAATGAATATTTTTAGACGTGTTTTCAAACTAGTAATGTTTAACGTTTCTTTATTATTTTTGTTTTGTAATAATATATTCAGCCAACTTTAAATATAAGTGGCCAACTACAAAGTAGGTGGGTCGAGAATCGATGCCTTTATCTCTGAAACTCATGTTTTAATTGTGTAAATTACTGTAACATTAATGATTGTAACTACCTGCCATTTTGGTGTTATTAGTCCATCCAATTTGAAGATCAGATTAACTGATGTTTAAAGTTTACTGTTTCTGATTGTGAAGTCTATAATATACTCCTAGAGCCTAGATGTAGCAAAATGATAGCTCTATACAGATAAACCTCGTCTAGCTCTGTCTTACTGAATAATTTTTTGTTATTGTTTTGAAGACATTTTTACAGTAGCTGAGGTGTCCTGCGGAATCTCCTCTTCTCAAACGCGCAATCGACGATTAATAAATTAAAAACCTTACCGGAAAATTTCTGCGTAGTATAAATTAATAACCGCATCGCTCTTCCGGGGATGGCCCTTTCTTCAAATGCATGTTCATCTCGAAAAATTATTGCTTAAAACCTTCCCAGGAAATGTTTAGTTAGTATATACAAACTGCATCCAAATCGGTGCAGTAGTTCTGTAGCTATAAGCGGACATACATAGATACGACGTGTATGGACCCAAGAAACTTCTATAGCGCGAATTCTCAGCGTTAAACGAGGTATGCCTTTGTATTTTCAGTTATTGTTTACGTGTCATCTTTTTATAACGCTCTAGATTTCACAATCAACTATTTTCGTCATTGTTTCTTCAAAAAAATAATAGAAATATATGTAAAATCGAATTTAATTTTTTTTTTTTCAAAATTCGGTTTCAGTGAAATTCAACAGAACTAACAAAGTACATATCAATGATTATTTATATTAGTATTTAACAATTTATTATTTATAACTTTTCTGCATGTGACTTTCAATTGTTGCTTACTTTCTGCAGAATTAATAAGGGCGTTGATGGTTGTCCGAATAATTTATACAACAAAAGACAAATGCTTAATGATTTCAAATCTATTTAGGTTCAATGAGGGCAGCTCGGGTCGCTCTAATTTGACCCGAGTCCAAGTTTATAAAACCACATTTGAGTAAGTTGAGTTCCTTGCTTTTCACCCCCCCCCCCACCTACAAGCAAATCCCAGCTGCGCCAGTGGTAAATGCCGAAACTAAAGCAACAATGACTTGATTTAAAGTTAAATGCAGAAAACATACGTTTTTTTTTGTTTTATTAAATAATTTAAAATTATAATATTTTTATCAGTATATACGTGTTTATTTTTATAACACATTCCTATGTTTTATTTATATTGTTAGAATTTTTTAAAAATGTTAAACACATTCAATAATTTAAGTAGTTTTTCTTTTTTTGAAGTTATACTTCTTTTGGCGCGTTATGAATAAGTGATGAGAGCAATTTTTTACGATTGCAACATCAAAATTAACAGGATGAAGTTGCTCGCAGAAAAAGGCTACCAACATAATAGAAGTAGCGTAGCGTCTAATAGCTGTATTTATGCTAATCTCATTCCAGTTTATTTATTGCTTTAATGCAAATTAAAAAGAAGTATAACTTTCAGTGCGCGTACTTACGTAAGTACAGGCGCTCATTTTTTAGTACCCAACTTAGTAGGTATCATTATTATTGATTAGTTACTCAGTAATAATAATACTAAACATTAATTTAAAAAAATAAAAGTTGTTCACATTTTTGTCTTTTTTCTTAAAATATTATTTATATTGTCAACTATAATTTGTTTTTCATTATATTTTTTTTTTCATTAAGTTAAGATCGATTTATGGTTAGTCAGATAGTTGTAGTCAAATTCAAGACAAAAAATATATATATTTATAATAATGAAAATAATTATTTGTTAATATTATATTGTTATTGACATTATTTATGTTAAGGTTTTGTTTTTAAGTATTTTGTCGTGTTATTGCATTTTTTTTTAGTTTCTGTTACGAAATTTAAAAAAACAAAAAAACACGTAGTAGTGCATGCACAAAAACTTTTTGCAGATAAATTAATAATGTAATCAACTATACAGGGTGTTAAATAATTTATTATGAATTTTTCATTAAAAAAAAGTTCTTTTCTAATAATTCAAAAGCAATCGTGTTTTTAAGGTTGTTGATAGTTTGGTCTAAAATTGCACTTAATCGTTGCAAAATACATATTCGTGGTATGTTTTTCTCAACACTGTATTGACCTAATTCTGATATTTTTCTATGCTTTAATAGCAACAATACGCAATGAGAAAATCCGATTGTCGGTCTACATTATGACAAAAAAATACCAGAATTAAACTAATTGTTGACGAATCATTCAAGAAATATTGCAATGGGGTACCTGCCGGGAATTTTTGATTGTATAGAACGGAAATATAGTACGTTCATTTTGCAGAACACTCTAAAATCTGAGAAACATTGAAGTGCACTAATTTATCGAAGTTAGTGTGCTATTTAGACGACACGTGATCACCAACAAAGTACTTTTGACGTCAATAGCGCTGATTTTAATAAATTATTGCGACGTTTCTCAGATTTTAGAGTTTTGATCAATTTGACGCATGTTAATAAAAATGTAATAAAACAATTCACACAAATAAGTACGTAGGTACCCCATTTTAGCGATATTTTAAAATTTCAAATGTGATTGCTAATTTATTTACAGTGAAACCTGTATAATTTGGCCGCTTCCGGTTCTACAAAAAAATAATACAAGTTTCCAACTGAGCAGGTTCCACTGTATTTAATTCGGACGATATTGCTATTTCATTAATGTAATTGTAGCAGTGTAAATTACAGCTGTATGTATTTCTAAGTCTTAGCAATTTTAATTTAATTAATATAATTCTAGCTATGTTACTATTAATGTAATTTTAGCAATATCATTATTGAATTAATGTTGGTATAAACAGTATGCGCACGGCCGTAACGGGGTAACAGGGGCACTTGCCCAGGGCCCAGAAAGATCGAAAAAATTTTACGTTTTTCAACAACCTGTCTGAATATAGTAGAACACCTCCCCTCTCCCTATTACAGTCCTAGCAACATAGTATAATACGCGCCACGAATCTAAAATGCTCGGAAGTTAGATGCGAATGCGGGCTTGCGCTTGTACAGTCTGTTGAAAAACTACAAACTCGCAACTCAACAAATCTAAAATACTTGACAATAGCGTAGGTACTCGACTGTACTTTAAAGCAGGAAAGCGACAAGTGACAAAGGCAACGAGCGATCACGGCCAATCACCGCCGAGCGCACGTTTCGTGTAGGTAGCTGGGAGGTGGTGGGAGTATCAACGGCTCTAAAATGTGCCTTTGCGACGCTGTTTGTGACTAACTTCCGAACCTTTTGGATCCGTGGCGCGTACTATACCTTCATTAAATTCTAAGTCCAGTGTAGGGAGCCCCAAAAAAACTAATTACGGCCCTGAACATACGGTCTGAATTTTTATTCACGTAAAAAAATCGCGGCAGAGTAAAATACATTCATATTTCATTGACCGATCGTGTAATATTTTAGACTGAAGTAAAATAGAAGATTAGAATCACAGGATGTCATCTTTAACGTATTTTGTTTAATTTAATAATCAGTAGTTTTGAAACAGCTTTTTTTGAAAAAACAAACAAACGTTATTTATTTAATTACTGGCGTGAAACATAATAAATTAATCTTTTAGCAATTTATGCATTTCAGAAATTCAGAATAGTCGTTTCAGATGTTTTAAAGTTATCGACAAATAAAACATCTTTGTAGGATCACTTTGTTGTCCGTCTAGACTCTTTTTCTCAGGATTGGCTAGGTATCAAGTTAAAATAATATCAGATACTGAGGTCTACAACCTGGTACCTCATAGTCCTGCACCACAATAATGTGTAAATTATATATTTAACAATTTACTATATGAATCATTGTCTATCTACTCAATGTGCGGTGAGCGAAGGCAACAAAGCGTATCGAAAATATATCTGCTTCTTCAATAAATATTTATTGAAGAGTTCTTATCAGACGTTAATCAAAGATTTGTATATCTGCGTCTCTTTCTTTGATGTAATTCCCTGATTTCTCCGATGATAGGATTGGTCGATGTACTTGCATTCAATCTGAATAAAGTATCTCTGTTTCAAAAACTTTGTCTTTTTCTATGACGTTAACATGGGCGTACCCAGCTTTTGGCCCAGGAGGGGGCAAATTATAAATTTCTTAAGCCGCGTCCCCCGTGCTTGTTTTGCCCTCCTGGTTACGCCAGTGCTTACGGCGTAAAAAAAGACAGAAGTATATGTTTGCACCCTAATGGTTCGATTGCGATTTTATTCCTATGCTCAGTATAGAATAAAAGTATATGGTGTAAATACTGTACTAACTGTTAAGAAACTGTTTTTAAAATGTTTGAAAACTACTGATTATGCCAGACTACAATACCGAAAAAAATGTAGAATGATTAATGATTTTAAAATACAGTATTTGTTTCTAGAGAATTAACATTCGTTTTTTTCTTATCCTTTAACCCAAAAGGTGTTTTCCGGTGGCAGTTTGAGTCCGAACTAATTTTAAACTAATTTTTAGTGCCGTAACGACGGCTCAGCAACCGACGCCCGCGCCAGGGGAGCAAATCCGAGAGGACGCAATAAGCAATGGTCGTTTTATTTGAATATACCAACCAACAAAATTTTGAGGACGCGAAATACAAATCTTTTGACTTACAGATATGTCAGTGCTCCTCCCAAATAAAGATACCCCAAAACGTGTTACAAAAGGTTGTTCGAAGGATCTTGGAGTTCCAGATCCCATTCAATTATAAAACAAGTGAACGCCAAGCCATTATTTTGTGGAGATAATTTTATGTAACGAAATGTAGAATAGGATCATAGTTCATAAATATATTATATTTTATTTTTGATAAATGTAAATAATATTGTAGAGGGTCATTCATTCAGGTCAAGCTGAATAGTATTTTGCAAATATTTTATCTTGTAGTAGTTGATCAGTGGCATTATAAATTTAACGTGGGACCCAGTCGAAAATTCAGGGCCCCTCGAAAAATTATCTCCTAATACGTTTTTAATTTTACCAACCAACAATTTTATTACAAGAAACAAACACTAATAATAAATTAATTGTCGCGGGCATCAGCCGACAGTTTTCTGAAAGAGAATGCATTTAATTGTTCCTATTAATCTTCCGTATTTCTCCATTTGCGTAAAATTTTCTCCCTTCATTTTTCGGGGACCCAAAACAATTCCTCAAACAGATTCACGGCGCATAAGTAAATTTACACACCTGTCTCTGTAGCACAGCCGTACACTCATAAATACAACATCCAATGTCAGTTGTCATTTATGCGTGACGTCACAAGCGGACGCCATGACACCTACAAGCGCTTTCGCGCTTAATTCAAAATAGAAAGATAAAAATGCAATAATTTGAGTTAAAAATTAATTTATTGCTGAAATAATGTTTTTTTTTTCGGAAATAGTAGACATTATAGAGCATGATTTCAAAATCTGTCATCGTGCCTATTGCTAGAAATTTGAAGAACCTGCTAAGAAGCACTGTTCAAAAGTTCTTCATGCGTATCAACAAGTGTGCATGCCACACACAGCTACAAACATTATATCAATATTTTTATAAAAACAATGATAACAAATCGCTTATTCTTAGAAACAATTGTATACATGATTTAATTTACGCTATTAGTAAAATTGATTATGCATAATTATTATTTTTATATTTTTGTGGATCCGGGTTTTCATTGAATAGTTCACTGCTTATTAATTATATTAGTCGATATATGCAATACTAATTAGTGTCGTACGTTAATTATCTGTATTAAATAGTATAGACTTCCGCCTCAGCTTTGCCCAAACTTATAAATCGTAGTGAATGAATATTAATTGTATTTGGCGCAGACGTCGCGTCCGGGATCTCCGATTTGCTTTACATTTTTTATTACTGCCCATTCCGCTTTTTTCGTATCATTCCAAGGGCATCGCCAAGGAGGGCAGGTAGGGGCAACTGCCCCCCTCTAGAGGCTCGAGATATTTTAAATTATAACCTTTCCTGCCTGATGTCACAGAATAAAGTTATAAATTGTAGCGTTCAGCAGAATCATTTTTTTAATACTTAATTTTTATCTTTGTGCAATAAATCTGCTGAAATTTTTGTTTTTTTCTCATCCTTCGCGTTTGGGAAGTTTTTTTTATTAAACTAGGCCCCATATCACGGTACATCACGGGCTATGCTGTGGTCCCGTATGTGTCATCCATCATATATAGAGTGTCCGAGAAAAATAGACTTTTATATTCCTCCGACTAATTATGTACCTCTTTAAATATTGATCAGTTGAGTATATTAGATTCTTCAAAATTTACACAAAAAATGAGATAGGTACTCCTTAATCTGTCTACATTTTTCAGGTCAGAAGGCATTCTTCTCCTATATAGTCACAAGTAGCGAAAAAAAAATAATTGGAATAATTCCTTAATTAAATTTTTGATTATTGACCTCTACATCAATAACTGTAATTAGCCAAAACTTGTGTTTTACCATTCCAACCCACAAGTCGGGAATGGTAGCTACTAGTTTAGGTTAAAAATCACTTTTCAAAAATTTTACAATATCATTCCGTTTTGAGGTCCCCCGAATCCAAAAAACATATTTTTGGAAAAAATGTGCGTCTGTTTGTCTGTGAACACGATACAGGTCAAACGGATGAGCGGATTGAAATCAAATTTTGGGAGGATGTTTGGTATGCAAATATGAAGAGCCCTATCGTTTTTGGGGAAAATCAGCGCATGCGCAGAAGAGATATATGCTATAAAGGTTTTTTTTTTATATAATAATGGTATACTTTACATAACGGCTTATTATTCTATTTATTTTTTTAAGAAAGTTTCGTAATACATTTTTTTTATAAACTTTATAGATTCGGAAACAATTGGAAAATAATAAAAAAATCAGCCGCTTTTTTGTTTTGATTGATCTGTCAGAAATAAACTAGTTCGGCATGCTTTGATTAATTTTTACACGATGTGGAACATATTATGTAGGTAACCATATCAACGAATAGCAAATATCATATTGAATATTAGCCATTACCCGCGTCACCGCACGCGATATCAGAAATTTTATTTTCTTTATTATAATCAAATGTCAACATTTTTGAAGTTGGAATGGTCCCGTCGCCCTATTGGCTGGAATTTTTAATAACAAATATATATGCTAAAAAGATTTTAAAAAAAAATGTTCGATGATCAAAATTTTTACGGCTTGTTTTTCTAATCACCTTGTGTTATAGCCAGTGTAACGCATGTATGATGAGATGTAATATCTAGAATGAGCCACAGAAGTAATTTTTCAATCAAGGCCCCTCTTGTTTTTAAATTAGCGCCGCGGACACAGGAAGTCAACCGGCCTGCCTGTTTGTTGTCGTATATTAAAACAAATGCATGTCTACGTATCTCTGTTCAAACACATGATACATGTCATTGAACAAACGAAATTAATTGTTGACGGATTTTTCCAAGTTTCAATAAAACATACCTTCTTATAGGTTTGATTCAAAGGTCCGCTAACTTTCGCTGAATAGAAAAATAATCGTTTTTTAAAGGTCAAAGGACTGCTGTTAGTTCTGACGCCTCTGGCGAAAAGGTTTGGCGCCTTTGGAGAAAAGAGGAGTTCCTCTTCCTCTGTCATAAAATTGACAAAAAAATGGGCAAGCATTTTTTGCATTTTGAAATAATATTATAATAGATACTAGTGTGACCTGTGCGAATTATTCGCACTAAGTAAGTATAATAATTATCACTTTACAAAATTATTGACGTGATAACGTCTTATAAATTGATGAAACACCGGCTGCATGCACGAAAAAGTGTAACGTTCCGAAATGTGTCACGTTCCGCCTGACAACTACTAAAATTTAGGTTATGTATTATTAAATATGATATACGAGCGGAATACGTTATCACGTAAAACTATCGTCCGTAAACCGACTTTACAGACAACCAATTTTTTTTTTTAAATATAATTGCAGGTATTCAATTCGTTTCTAATTTTGCACACTGCTTATAACGTTCTTCTTTTTGTTGTATTACAGTATGAAGCTCAGCTGACAGATCGAAGAAATATTTTACTAAAATTGTCATATAGAGACGCAAGTAGCAAAAGCGTTGAGCTAAGCCGTCAGATGGCATCATGCAGCATTGTTGTGATGTTGTTCAGCGTTGCTCGCTGTTTCAAAATTAAAGCCGTCAGATGGCAGTATGCAGTATTGTGTCTGTTGTATTACAATATGAAGGTCAGATGACAGATCGAAGTGTTGACGTTGTTTCAAAATTAAAGCCGTCAGATGGCAGACGTTGTTAAGCGTTGCTGTATTTTAATTAATTTACAAAAACAAAATCAATAATAAATTTTTTAGTTGTCGATGTCAGTAGAGCAAGCAATTATCTGTAAAATTATATATAATTTATGTGGAGAAATTGTGAGGGTTTTTCTAAAAAGGGAGGCAAACATCTTTAACATTAGCGTATTAATATATATGATTAGTCATCTGGTGCCCAGCTAACTGCTAGATACGGCTCTGGACGTTTTCGTTATGTAACAGTAATCCAGTTGTACACTTTTAGATTACAAGAGAAAAAGATTGTACTGATAATCACATTAGTTTGCACGATCGGCGTTCATGGAACGACGAACAAAATTTGTTCTCCAAATCAAATCTATATTCATATTATGAAGAGGTAATTTCAGGAACTACTGAACCGATTTGCAAAATTCTCTCACTGTTTAAAAGCCTACTTCTTCCCGAATGACATAGGCTATAAATTATCACGCAACGGAAAAGAGGGGGGCGTCGTAAGCGAAAATGCAAAGATAAGGGAATTCAGCCCGCGATGCGAGCATAAACAAATTTAATTTTTTCAGTGCGTTGACTTCATATTAAAATTGTTTTTCAAATTTTTTATAAAAATAAAATTAACAAAATTTTGTGTATACGATTATTTTCGGAAGCGATTCATTTATTTTTTGTAAATATTCTATTAATAAATTAAAAACATAGGATAATGACAAAAATACGGTCGCAACTCATTTTATTTTTTAGATACATTTTAATTAAAAAAAAAGCTTTATAAGTACAAAAAAAAATTGATTCACAGATTTACGGTTATCACCCACGTAAATAAAACAAAAAACAATCGCTTATCTACAGCAGAGGTCATTTGTTTTAAAAATGACAAACAAAATGTAGTAAATAATTACATTTCATAAACAAATTATGAAGTCCATTATACGAGGACTACGATGGAGAATCTGGAAAATTTATATGACTATTAGGAAATACTTTGTCAAGAAATATCTGTTTGTTTGCGGAGAGAATTCTGCGAACTACAAAAACTTTTTCGACAACAAATTTTGCTTAATCCGCTACTGATTTACCAGAATATTAACTATGCTTGAAGATGAGTGGCACAGAACATACTGTTAGAAAACCTGATCTGGCAATGACCTTAGAATGTGATCATACAATTACACCTTTTATACACGCAGGCACAGTCTAATGTCATTGTCAAACTTTCTGTTATGATTAGAATATTAGATTCTATTCACAGAAAACAAATGCCTTCTGAGAGTCAATCGCACCGCAACACACTTCATCTCAGCCCATATACGCTCTAACTCACACCCGTAACGTCTCAACCGCACTCACGAATATAATAGACAGTTTTGTAACCGCCTCTGACAGACATCTGATCTGGCCTATTTATTTTTGATTTTATTGAATACTGAATTTAAAAACTTTATAAAATTTTGCAAAGTTAAAAAATTAGGGCTTGGCTAGGGCCCCACTACCCTTCAGTCAGGTCTTCGATTTTGTATTCAGACATTACAAAGGAAGGGTTGCACAAATTTTCACGTTGCCTCAAATACCTACCCAAAAATATTTGATAGCTCTCCTACCTAGTAATGATGTAAGATGTTTTGGGGCTCTAAATATTGCGTTTTGTTGTTCGTATATTGTTTGTAAAAACTTGCCGTGTACATATTATTTAAGTTCACCACAATGAAAATGTGTCCATTGACCAGTTTATACAAAAGCCAAGTTAATGTTATCAGCTTATCAATAGTTCAACAAAAACTATTAATACACTAAAATTGTGCATAACAAAAATGTTTGCTTTCCCATGGGTATCTTCTTTACCGTTAGCGATTTGAGCAATTTCGAATCATGATGTTCTAAATCAGAGTTAAAATATATACCCTGCGTTATCTTACCTGTTTCTTTTTCAGTGCGAAATTTCAACATTGTTAATTGAGCTCATCAGCGGAGAATTGCAAACAAGAAACTAAAAAAAAAAAACTAAACTTGTTACTGAAAAATATTAAAAACTAGTGACCCGGTCCGACTTCGCCCGAATTTATAGATTACCTGCGTTTTTTCGTCGACTTACGTTGCGAAATCCGTCTTCACGAAAAGCGATTTTATTTCATTTATAATATACAGCCTATCTTGAAGATCCATTCTCAATATTGGTGAACAAAATTTTGAAATCGGATGAGTAGATCCTCTGCATCCTCACGAAATTCTCGCTCTCTCTTTATAATATTAGTACAGATTTAGGGAGGTTTGAAATTAATATGGTCTTAACATAATTATGTAAGTTTTATTATTAATTTATTAAAAGTATTTTTGCTTCAAAATAAATTTGTTATATTTATTTAAAAATCAATAGAATAAATAATATGGTACTGATAATTTTGGACTAAGCAAATTAATAAATAAATGGAAAATTTTCGATGCAATTAATTATTATTCACACTTCCTAAAGCATAAGGCTGCAAAGACCGATATAGCACAAACCTGCAACCCGTACGATGTCTCACACTAGAGATCAGCATAAAGCAGCAAATTTTAGTGAAGCATTCTTAACATGCGATATTTGTACATAAAACTGATGCGAATTCTTTTCGCAGAATACAACCCTTAATTCAAACCGTTTTGTTTATGTATTACTGACCTATAAATCTGGCAATTATTCTACTGACATAGTTTTGAAAATATGTACACTGATATAAAATATCATTCACAACAAGTAAAGTTGTCGATAAATTATTAACAATAAAATGTGACTTATTTTTTGTTTTGTTTATATTTACATTATTATTTTTTGATACTTTGTTCTTAAACTTTAAAACTAGAAATACCAAAACAAGCATTACTTTGTACCGGGTTGTTTTCCGATGTCATTATCATTTATTCTGTGTTTTGTCCTTCTTTCGCTCTTTCCTTTGTTTCAAACACAATCACTCAATTTATCCGGAAACTACTGACCCGATTTGGCTTCGCCCGAAATTGTCATTTTCGTCGACTTACGTTGCAAAATTGGTCTCCACCAAAAGTTCTTTTATTTCAACGCGAAAATATATAGCCTATGTCCATCCTGATTGTCCATTCTAAGCATTGATGAAGACATTTTTGAGTAGTTTCGGAGATTACCTCCTACTACATCCAAACTTACAAACTTTACATCTTTATAATATTATTAGTATAGATTTATGCTTGTTTGTGATTGGGTAATTTGGGGACACGAAAATTTTTCTCGTTGCTCTAAGGCCTTCACGGACTCATTGTGCCTTTCCGAAACCTATACCTAAATCCTGGGCCCCATGACAAAACACCCAGGTCATTTGTGATGGACTTGATGAATCTCTTGGGGCCCAAATAGACGATTTCCAAGATTCGAGTCTGAGGAGTTTGTGCCACACCTCGTTGTATGTTTGGAAGAGAAAATAACTTTTGTAATAGCAATTTTTCAGTTTTTACTGAATATATCTGAAATATATCTTTTACCAAGTGGATAAAATTCTGCGAGATAGGCAATTAAAAAACTGAATTAGTTCGCAAAAATACCATTAGAAATTAGTTAAGTGCTGATCAATTACTATCTATTTATACATGAGTATCCAAGCACTAATAAAGATCATTTTGACTGACGGAAAAATGATAATTTATAATTATGACTAATAAACTGATGAAGCAATAAATTAAAAAGTATACTTTTTACTTATCACTGAAGTTGAGCAAAACAAGAAAAAATTCAAAATAGCTAATCATTTAATATTTAATATTAAATATCCGACAATGTTGTCAGTTGGTAAAGGTGTCGTTTATTAGCTGTGATCCCAACTCAGACCGTACAAAAGTCTATCGGGCAACAGTACTAAAATTTTATTAGCGAATTTAACAAAAAATACGATTAAAAACAGACTATAATTTTTTTTATTGATTTTTTGACGTTAGTATCTTGATGAAAATTATACTGGTTATAGAAACGTATGAATTATTTTGCAATTATGATCGCTTGTCTTGCAATTTTTTTTTGCATATCTCGTCAGGTACGAAATTGCAAGGCAGACTATGATAATTGCACATCTATACTAATAATAAAGTAAAGTTTGTAAGTTTGGATGCAGGAGGTAATCTCCGAAACTACTTATTCGATCTCAAAATTTTTTCACCAATTTTTAGAATGAACTTTCAGGATGGACATAGGCTATATATTATGGCGTTAAAAAACAATTTTGCAACGTAAGTCGATGAAAAAACAATGGCAATCTACAAAAATTGATGTAAAAAATTTAAATATTAACCTGCCACCGATTTGATTTTTTTCATCATAGGTATCTGTTAAATTCATTAATAAAGTGTTTGTAGTATTGTCCGGTAGATTTTTGTACTATAACCAATATTCATGTACAATTGTTCACTTTTAGAAAACTAATTTTATAATTTTGAAATTGAAGGAGATTTATTTGGTTGAGGAACAATTGAAAAATAGGCTTTACCAGAGTGTCGCTTGTGGCCAACGTTTCGAAAAATATATTTTCATCATCAGGGCCTCAATGCAAGTTGAGATGGTAAATTGTGCAAATTATTTTAATATACATGATTTGCACAATTTACCATCTTAACTTGCATTGATGCCCTGATGATGAAAATATATTTTTCGAAACGTTGGCCACAAGCGACACTCTGGTAAAGCTTATTTTTCAATTGTTTCTCAACTAAATAAATCTCCTTCAGTACATATTTTTGGAACAAAACTTCTCTAAGAATTTTGAAACTTTGGAATGCTTGAGACAAGTATTATTTGTTCAATCTATGGAACGATTTTGGATCGTTAGATGATTATACTGCAAAACATCTTTCCTCGGAATGCTTGATATACAAGTTTTGTTTCGGGTGAAATATTAGGTTCTGCTGAACAAGAAAATAATCGTAATTATCGTGATTAAATTTTATTCCGTTCATAAAATTTATTTTGAAAAATCTTCAGGATTTCCGCACTCATAACTCCGATGCCAAGGTCATAACACTGAAGACTTCAATTCAGTATTCAAACAAAAAAAAATAGTTCAATAACATCCTAGAAAGCGGAAGCGTAATAATTGACTTCAAATGCCACATTTTTGTGTACTACTTCTAATTTCTACTCAATGATTTGAATGTCCGGAATTCGGGAGGTCTCGCATGTACTGGGTTCGAGTCCCAGATTGGTTTCATGTTGATAACGCGTTTCATTATATTGAAGGAGATTTATTTGGTTGAGGAACAATAGAAATAAGCTTTACCAAAGTATCGCTTGTGGCCAACGTTTCGAAAATTATATTTTCATCCTCAGGGCCTCAATGCAAGTTGAGATGATATAATTTTCGAAACGTTGGCCACAAGCGATACTTTTATTGTTCCTCAACCAAATAAATCTTCTTCAAAACATATTTTGGAACAAAACTTCTACTAATCGTTTCATTATATTTTAAGTATTAAAGTTACATTAAAAAAATCCGCCAATATTTCGAAATTTAGTTTACATCGTTGTCATTTGAATCATCATAATTTAAATATTTTAATAAATAAGCTAAACATTTGTATTTATTTGTTTTGCACTGAGTAAGAACTGTGATATTAAATTTTAAATTAATATATAAGGTAAACAAATCAACCATCAAATTCCTGGAGACAATACACTCTTATTGACGTTAAAAGGCAAATACAGTTAACGCCTGTTTATGAATCCATTAAAATTTGAAAATGAATTGGAGAGCAATATTTCGCATATTTTCACCTTTGCAATTGTATGATAGGCCAATATTTTAATTTTCTCAGGCTTTAATAGATCAATAAAATTTTTAACGAACACTGTGGCAAAAATAGTTTAAGAACAATTTAGAAATAACTAAATTTTCTGACTTTTGTATGAAAAAAAATGATCCCAATAAAGTACTCCGTTGTTTCAAGATTCTTGTTTTCTTGTTTGGTTCTTTATGGCCATTTTATGGACAAAATATGGGATAAATCGAAAAAACAATAAGAACAAAAAGTATTTTTTTTCGTTTTTCAAACGAAATCCATTGTAAAAAATGGATGCTTCCATTTAAAAAAATCGACTTACGATCTAAAAACACCACTTCCGATTTAGTTCGGAAGTCGTAATATGGACCTTTCAATGGCCCCCTCGGTGCCTTACAATTTTTGTCTGAAACTATTTTCCAAATAATCGAGTCCAACCGAGATATTATTTTGTCTCAAGATAAACGCCCCATCCCTGTATATATGACTACGGTGTTCGTGTGTTCGTAATTTTTCTCCTCCTAAACGGCTTGACCGATTTTTATAATTTTTTTTCTCTTTATGTGGTCACCTGGATGATTTTTAGCTATAGTTGAACCTGGAAGGTGGCGCTGTGGTCGAGATCCATTTTTTTCTTATTTCTCACATAAAAAACCATTTAATCTCAAATTGTCAAACTCCCAGCATATCTCAATATTTTTTATATTCATGACAAAAAAAAGTCCGATGCAGCATAATATATCTATAATAATAATAATAATAATAATAATAATAATTTTAATAATAATAATAATAATAATAATAATAATAATTTTAATAATAATAATAATAATAATATAATAATAATAATGCGTTTAATGTCCGTTTATGTCATAACAGATGCCATTCGCACCATTACTATTTTTTTTTCTATCACACTTCCCGTTATTTTCTACAATTTTGAAACTTCAACTTAATTAATAGCAATGGGCGAATGAAGAATTTTTTAGGAAATTAGGATAGGATAGGCAAATTTTGAGCATAGGAGTTTGACAGGTAATCGGCCATATCTAGCCTTGAATAAAGAACCATCTTGATATTTATCTGGAATAATTGAGGGAAACCATGAAAAACCTCAACAAGATGGCCGGTAGAGGATTTACCGTTTCTCGGCAAGAAGCAGTAGGAAAAAGTCCAAGCCACATCTGCCCCCGCCGGGATTCGAACCCGGTACCTCAAGAATGCGAGTCTAGTGCTCTCAAATAATATATCTATATTTAATAGGCAATCTACAAATCCGGGCGAAGCCGGACCGGGCCAGTATAGTGTTTTCATAAAATTATAGCCGATAAAACAAAGAAAAAGAAGAAATATTTTTGTCTAGGTTGCAAATAATCGAGCGTCGACAACAGCTTGAGAGATCCATCGAGTTATCTTTGGCGTCGCTTCACAACAACTCTCCGTGGCTACCACCGTCGATCGTTGCAGGTTTGTACAAATTTGACGATGATTGAGGTCGTCATAATACAATAATAACGTTAATATGGTCGACCCTAGTTGATAATCAGTCATGACGACGTTCTGAATTTGAGCTTATCACAACGGGGGTAGAACATATAAGTGCGATTGTCGGTCGGGCGAAGCACCTCAGTATAGTGCTGCCGTACCGACAGAACCGGGGTACAGCTCTATTAATTACAATATGGGGCACGATAAAAAGCTACGGGTTGCAGTTATACTGGTTACAATAGTTGTTAATGGATTCGTGGTTAATGCCGGAGGTTAGTACTTTTTTTTTAAATTTTATTAACCGTCCGTGTAATCTGTTTTTTTTTCTTAATAGAAATTACTTACATTTCGTTTTTTATGTGATTTGACATTTTTTTTTTGAAATTTTGAGAACCACTGTTGCCTTTCTTTAAATTAAAACGAAGTGTTAATTTTAGTGAGTTTGCATTTTTGAAAAAAAATGTTTTTGTACAGCCCTTCATAAAATCGCTGTTTTTCATGCATGTATATCGGTCGTGAAATGACACATTTAACACTAGTGCTGTAAAGTTACGTCCAACTGCATGCGAATACAACGCAGCCTAGAGTTAGCAATTATCGAACCGTCAAATATTTTAAAAATTTGTAGTGAAAAACAGGTATTTTTTTAAGGGTACATGCAAAAAAATATTGTATATAACTAGTGCGTGATGATATTATAGCTCGTGTGACTGTTAAAACTCGCATATTGTTACATTCGTAAAATATTTAGTCATCACGCACACGATACATAATCTACTATTTTATTTGTACAGTGAGGTTAATAACGACGAGTGTAAAAAATCAACAAGTGATTAAACAGGTTATTTTAGGCAAAGAGGCCTGCGCACTGTGCAGGCCTCTTAAAAGCTTCTGTTTCTGAAGCCTTAATAATTAATTGATTCCTATTATCGATTTTTAAAACTATTTTAGCTCCGTAAATACAACAAAATTGAAAACAATATTTATCAAAGAAACCCTCTGCAATCACCTGTTGATTTTTTTAACTCGTGTTCGATCGCAATATTTTTTTAATGTATATTCATTGAAAAAAATAAAATTCATTTTCTTAAAAAAACTCTCCAAGATTTCGCAAAATTGTATATAAAAAATGTCACAAAAATTGAACGGTATACGATTTATTAAAATTTAAACAAATCGTTAGGTATAAACTATTACCGAATTAAAGCTGAATGGAAGTTTTAGAATCAATTGTTTATTCATTTAAAAGATTCAAGGGAGTCGAATTATACCGGGTGATTTATTAGTTAACCAACAAACTTGGAGATATGAAAGCTTCTCTAATTAAAAAAAAAATAATAGAAAAAAAAACGAATGTATATACGATTAATTCTTTAAATAATTTAAATGGAACATAGGTATGTTTATCTACAAGTTTTTTCTCAAAATTAGATGAGCATTAATATACGTCTGTTGTGAACTAATAAATCACCTACACAAGAATAATTGTAAGCTTAATAATAATAACCAATGTAAATTACATGCTTACGTAGGTATAAGAGAAAATGGCTTACATAAGATTTTTTTTAATATTTTTGAGTCTAGTATAAGTCCTTCCAGAACCGCGTATGTCGTAGATAGATATATAGTTATGTGTAACGTTCGTGTTTAAAAATCTGCCATAAGTCACTTTGTATTTTGATCACAGGTTCAACGCGTGCTCTTATTATTGTTTTTAAAGTAGACAACTTCAAATAATGACGAAAATAATAATAATGAACGAGTGTCATATTTGCTGTAGTTTAGAGTCAGGAGAGATTATGGATTAAAGACAATCGGTAACTGAGGTTATTGCATATATATTATATAAAAAGAGTTTAAAAGGAAGAAAAAGCTGTTGTTTATAGAAGATAACCGTCAACAAAGTATTGTATGAATTTAAGTGTGTATATAATAATTTAAAGACTCCTAATTCAATTTATTATTATTTCAAAAAGAAAATATTTTGTTCCTTATTTTTTTTGAAATAGAAAAAAAATGTTCGTTTTTATATATTTTAACGAACGCATTCAAATTATTATTCCTTGTTTACGAGCAGCAAATTTATAAAACAAAAAAATAAAAAAAATAAATTATCTCGGGTCAATAGTTATTTAAAACATCTGCTTAATTATAAATTGATAAAATACAATTCAAATCCATCAATGTACGATTTTTATAAAGGAGACTGATAGGCTCGTTTTATTAATTTGAAATAATTTGGAGCTTTAAAAGGAGGTAACTTTGATGTGAGATAAGAGTCGATTTTATTTGATTACTCTCGGGACTTTATCTTTTCTAATCAAAATGTTACGAATAAACTTTCGCGTAAAAAACAACCAGATTTTTTAACGTACAGTAACGTGCCGCTTTGTTAAATGTATAAAGAAAATTAAAATATATTTAACATTGTAAAATCAGTAAGATCTTAGCTCAGTTAATTAATGATTAAATAAATTAAATTAGTGCTAAATAAACTACTTTCGTAGCTTCCCGTAAAGTACCTCATTGTAGAATACAATTTTCGACATTACAGCTAAATTCAACATTATTCAAATCAATAAGATGTTTGCTCAGTTAATATAATTAGATATTAATTAAAGAAAGATTTCAAAATAATCTTATTAATTAGATTACTGAAACCCATGAACCGAATCAAAAATAGGTCTACTGACCACACGCGTCAGATTTCATTTTTGCTGAAAAAACAAACATGATAATTATGATAAAATACATTTTAGACAGCATATGATATCTTTGCACAATTTATTTTTAGTCAAATTTTAATTAAGTTTTTTTTTTGGTCTTGCAAAAATAATTAGAAGATAAATATGAAAATGTAATTTTTTATTTGTATTTGATAAAATTTTATTTTTAATGAAATGCTTGCTCTTTATATTTTTGTATAAGCAAGATCATTCACCCTCATTGAGATGATTTTAAAACATTTGAATATCTAAACATCTGAACTATTAAACATTGGAATATCCGAAACATTTGAATATCTCCCACGATAATTGCGCTTGTTTCTTGTTTAAAACAAATGACACACAACTGAATGACTCTGATTAAATTCATTAAATAATTCAAAATAATTCGTATGTCAACAATTTTACAATTTAGATACTTTTAAAAAAAATTCTATATTTCGGTTATAATTAATAAGAAAAATCGCAGGATTGTGGACAAAAAGTTAGATTTCGACACTGGACATAAATTTCTATTTATTGAAGTTCAAATATTAGATAAAGAGTCCAATTGGAAGAAACTTAATATCAGTGAAATGTGTTTTATTAGAAAAAACAATTCTATTACCTAATTATAGAACAGACACTCAAAATTTAAGTAGTCAGTATAACTAACATTCGAATTTTTAATTTTTATTTTTTATCTATTAATTATTTTTTATTGTTTAAAAATTTATACATAAACTTGTTTCCATGTTTTTCTCTTATGTACGTTAACTTTTGTTAATTGCTATGGTTAGTAATTAACGTTTATTTTCATAATTATAGTTTTGAATTTTCTTATTGTACTTAAAAAAGTCTTAATCTAGAGACGAAACGTCGTACATTAATAAATCTAACTTTTTGTCCAAAATCCTGCGATTTTTCTTATTAATTATTATCTCGATGGACACGATATCTAATATATATTTCAGTTATGTTTTGCTTTTTGAAATAAATTCATTCAAGTCAATTTAAACAAAATTATCACAAGAAATGAGAAAAGTAGACATTTTAGAATTGTCGTCTTTTATGACCTTTAAGGGTCATCAATTACACACCTCCAGTTCCAAACTTCGAACTGTTGAATAAAAAAACATTTAGTTTTATTATTAACCAACAAAAATGAAACATAAAAAGTGGGTCGACCAGATGATGCTATATATTGTATAATATGAAATTGATACTGTAGGTTTAAAATTACTTCAGTAAATGTTCGCAAAAACTTTCAAAATAAAATGAGTGAAGCATGATCAGGTATTTTAGAATGTTTTTTATACAAATAAAACGCACGCTGGTGATCAAATTGTACTTTAAATAATAATTGCCTAAATCAATGTGAAATTGAATAATGATAGAACATTCGCAGGGTCCGTTAGCTGATATAAATAAGTTAATCTCCACGCAGCAGAAAGTTGGTTACAAATACAGAGTTGGACTTCTTTCAACATATTTTTTTTTCATCAATCAATACATTTTTATTAATATTCTCAAAATATATAATCAATGTCCACTGTCCATTCTTAAAGTCCATTTTAAATATTGGTGAAAACATTTTTCAAATACGGATTTGGGTTGGTATAGGAAATTGAAATTGCATTCTGTTAGGATTTAAGCCAAGCCTGTTTTTGTAACTAAAATTCCGTAGTCTGTTTATCACTGTGTTACAACACGTGCATTGAACGTGGCCCCATTTGTCATGAACTAACTCCGCTAGATTTTTCTTAACTGGACAATAAATGGTATTTAAGGTACGTACCGTGTACTGAGTAGAAGATTTTTTGTACAGGCCTGGAGCCCCCGCTAACACAGCTCGACTACTCAAGCAACGGTTGACAGTTTTTCTAAAGAACTGATTAATTAAAAATATCTAATTAATAATTATTTACCAATTACCTTGGACTTCAGAAAAATAATAATATTGTAAGAACTAAATAAAGTTCTTACTAGAGATAAATAAAACACAAGCTTGAACTTTAAAGATTCGTAATTGATGTTTTCTCAAGAGTCGTTAGTGATTAATTAAATTTTTTCCAAATAATAACAACCTTCAATTTTCCAGCGTAGCTAAGGAAAACTAATTTTGACAAATTACAAAAAAGAGAGAGAGAGAGTTAATGTAACAAAGCTTGCTACATTATAACACTAACATAAATATTAAATTAACATAAAAAATACCGTCTTTGTAGATACTTAGAATGAATATTAAATATGTTTTGTGTTAAATATTTAAATGCCTTTGCCATGCCGTTCCAGGCAGGGGCGGCTCTATATAGGGACTAATAGGGCTTAAGCCCCGAGTCTCTAAGGATCAAGGGCCCACAAAAATGAAATACAATTTATAAAACTTTCTTGGGAGAGTTTTAGCATATTCTTCAATAAAATTGAACAATTTTTGGGTTAATTTGAATATTTTTTCAGATGAATTTAAATAGACTTTTGGGTAAAATTTGACATTTTTTACAGTGAATTTTAAGCATTTTTTGGGTGAATTTATAGTTTTGTTTGGTCAGGCCACCAAATATCAACTTTGATATTGATGTTATTAAAAACTAATTCTAAACCCCAATTTAAAAATTCTTAAACAAAAAAAAAAAAAATGAGGCCATTGCCTATATGGACGACCCGGCCTTGTGAGAAATAGGTAACTTTCCTGCGATAGGAAAAGGTCAAGCATCTGTCCCTAAATGTTGCAAGATACCAACTTATCAAAACCAAACAGATGTGCAAAGTAAACAAAGTTAAGAACATTCAGAGTCAACAATTTTTACAAATATCCTTTTGACTTTTACACTTTAAACTTGACTTTGTTGCTACTCTTCGATGATAAGAGATGCGACTGTATTTTGTTTTTGTAAATGGCCAATGTCCAATCAAATATCGACATGTTGCACACTCATATGTTTACGTAGCATTATTCTGAATCAGAAAAGTTCATTGAGGGTCATACACTTTTTTTCTAGTTTTAATTTACTCGAATCTGCTTAAAATAATATCAAAAGATCAAGTGACATTTGGAAATACAATGACCCGTTTACAAAATTAGTAAACAAAATCTAAAAAATAAAAAGATGGTCGTTAATGAACACTTTTTTTTGTTTTTTACAGATAAATGCCGAACAGGATGTCAAGGAGGTAAGCTTCAGTTATTTTAAATATCAAAGAATGAAGTATCTAGCTTTATGTTAATGATTTGGACTATTAGAGGTTTAAATTTATACAAGCCAAGTTAGGAGGATTCCAAACCATATCGGAATATATTTCTATTCAATTATTTTTTGCCTAAATTTTAAAGTTAAAAAAAAAATATCGTTTCAATCGATCATCTATTTTTCGAGCAGAATCGAATTTTACAATGCTTTTCTTATGGAGAAATATATTATGTGGTCACAATCAAAGGTCATATTGTCAAATCAGATTTTCTGACAATGCTTTCTGCAACCGAGTATTAAGGCCGCTGCACACGAGGCTAGAAACACTGCTAGATTCCTACTAGTTTTCTAGGGCTGGTTTTCTTGATTGCTGTTAAGTGCTCGCTTTACACTAGACTATTTTTCAAGCTTGATTTGTGGATAGATCTGGTGCGCGCGCAGTGACAGTTCGAATATATACACAGAGCAAAACGTGTCTGTTGTCTGACTGAGCAGAATGACGCTATGTTGGTTTGTGGGCGTTTGTTCAAGTACATAGTGACAAGATACTGCTTCCTGATTGGTTCTTGCTCATACGTTGCAACAGATCTAGCAGGGAATATAGCCTCTGTTCTAATTTTAAAACCTATCTTCTGAGCTAGCAAGGCAGCCCGCAGAGACGTCATTTCCAGCTTCGTACCCAGCCTAGCAGAACTCCTAGCCTCGTGTGCAGCGGCCTTAAGTCATACTAGTGGCTTTTGGAACTTAAGATCTTTATCGGATGAAACCCATTTTCTATGCGAAACAATTGTTAAAAAAAAGTTCTTAAGCGTGAAGAAATCGAAGCGTGGTTCTGTATTTAATTCGTAATTTATCCTGAAATATAAATTTTTCAGTAACGCCCAACGTATACAAATATGCTGAAGGAGTAACGTACAAATACAGCTTGGATGGCAATGTCGAAGTCGCGTTAAGCGGCGCCGAACAACAACAGACAAGCGCCAAGCTCAAGGCCACAGTCCTCTTGACGCCGCTCAGCGACTGTAACCAATTGGTTCGGTTGCAAGGCGTGCAAATATCAGGACCCGATGGAAAGGTTTGTATATACCTACATGATTTTTTTACAACATCTAAAAAACGAAACCTTCAAATTTAAACTCTCGTCCGCCAGTTTGTCTAATGTTGCAGACTTTGAAACTTTTAAACAGCTTTTCGTAGAAACTTCAAATTTGAAATCTCGCAGGCACTTGTTTTACCAAAAAAATTGTTTCTCCAAAAAAGTAAAAAAAAATTCATAAAGGCTTACTGTTATTATTTTTCTAATGATCAAGTGACTATATGATCATTGGAAGAACTTAGTTATCAAGAGTATCGAAATTTGTTACAGAAATACGGATCTATGTCCGATCTGCAAAAGGGCGTGCGTTTTGTGTTCCACGACGGCCACGTCGAAGATGAAATATGCACAGAGCCCGGGGATTCCCAAGCGTCTCTTAACGTCAAGCGAGCTGTCATATCTCTCTTCCAAGCAGCTACCAAAAACTCTAAAGAGGTACGTGACCGCCGACATTAATTTTTAACAGCGGTGGCGTTATTCGACAATTGATTGTAACGGAAATTACCGAAGACATCCGATTATCTAGGAAAATTTACAATCGTTTATTACAAGCATTTGTGAAAATATTTATATCCTGACAAAATGTTATTTAATAAAATATAATTGCATTTTCTACCAACAGATCGACGTGTTCGGTGAATGCCCAACAGAATTCTCAACGTACAAAGAAGGCGGCGGATTGGTCATTCGCAAGACACGTGATCTGAATCGTTGCGCTTTCCGCGAATCGCTAAAACAAGATTTCATCGCTACCAGCTTTAATCAGGACTCGGTAAGTCTTTGGAACCAGTAATCAGTTTTTACACGCTTTATATTAGTTTCACTTGTAAGTTTGTATGTATGTTTGTTTGTAACCTCGTTAGGACTACAGCAAGTGGTTTATTACTGTTAGTATGTTATGCCACTACTGTAAGAGTAATCGTTGACCGAGTGGTCTAAGGCGCTAGTCTTCGCTGACGTCAACTCTCGGATTCACCGGTCGTGAGTTCTAATCC
Source organism: Xanthostigma xanthostigma (assembly GCA_963575645.1). Classification (NCBI taxonomy): domain Eukaryota; kingdom Metazoa; phylum Arthropoda; class Insecta; order Raphidioptera; family Raphidiidae; genus Xanthostigma; species Xanthostigma xanthostigma. The sequence goes on from OY754473.1 coordinate 35,485,624, forward strand.
TGTCCACGCCGAAATAAAAAATTTGTTTTTTCGGAAAATTTTTGACAATAAAACGAACTAAAAAGTGGAAAATAAATATAGTTTAAAAAAAAAACTAAAAACACGCTTTATATCAAACTAAAAAGTGAAAAATAAATATAGTTTAAAAAAAACTAAAAAACAGGCTTTATATCGAACTAAAAAGTGAAAAATATTTTTTTTAAAATAAGCTTAAAACAATAATGAACAAAAAATACTAGTATTATTGTGAAAAAAGCGTGGGGCGCTCGATGTACGAAAATGTGGAACAAAGCGCTTTTTTCACAATAATACTAGTATTTTTTATTCATTATTGATTTAAGTTTATTTTAAAAAAATTATTATATTTACTTTTTAGTTCGATATAAAGCGTGTTTTTTAGTTTTTTTTAAACTATATTTTTAAAAATAAGAAAGCGTTAGAGTGACTCGTTATTTTTGAACAGGGAATCAAATCGACACCTCTTTTAAACGGAGACTACAGTTCAGAACAAAAAATCAAAAACGGAATTTTGGATCGCGCTGAAATTGTTGAACATTACCTGTACAAGCCGTTCAGCAACGGAAACAATGGCGCCAAAGCTACGGTCACGACCAAACTCCAATTTGTTGGACAATCACAGGACGCTGCAAAACGTAAGTTCAAGGTCACCTCTTAAAGTATCGTGTTCTCTATTAACAAAAATTGTATTAAAATTGCGTTTTTTTTCGCTACAGCAAAAACTTCCGAACCACGATCAATCATTTTCGAAAATCCACACATCACCAACGTGCCAACATCGAACGTCGATAATTTGTTGAGCAGCTTAAAGAAGGCTTTGGAAACAAGTGCTAGTGAACAGTACGTTCAGCCGGGAAGCGCGCAGGCGTATCGCGATCTTGTCAGCACGTTCAGAATCACCGCCAAAGATGATATTCTCACCGTTTATGGACAAGTCAAAACCGGAGCCGGATTCAAGGACAAGGTTGCCGCAAAGTAAGACAGACAAATAAAAAATTTTGTTCGCAAGAAAAGTTGTTTCTCAAACTATTGACGGCCAAAATGCACCCGTACTTACACCACGAATGCCCGTTGTCCCACCATTAATACCGGCTCTTCCACCACCAACACCCGCCCTCCCACCACATTTGCCAATTTTTTAACAGTGCATTAAAAATAAAAATTGTGGAAAATTCTGAAAATATGAATCATAAATGACACAAAAAAATGCTAAATTTTTCAGCCCATATTTTTCAGACGATTTGAGTAATTTTTAAAATAACGAACTTAACATAATTATTTTTTGTGTTGGTATTTAATTGTATGGTTAATTTAATTTTTTTTTAAGGAATGTATTTTTGGAAGCATTATACCGCGCCGGTACTGGAGACACAATTGAAGTTGCAATCAAGTTGCTGAAGAGCAAAGAAATCCCAGCGGAACACTACAAACTATTATTCCTCGGATTAGCTTTCGTTAAACATGCCAGCTCCGAATCACTTGGCGCCGCAGCTGTAAGTACTTAAAGCTATACACTGCTATTTTCGCTTTTTAATCTAATTGAGCAATTTTACTGAAAACTTTGTGAAACATTTTTTTTTTAATTCAAATTTGTTTTGACGTGATAACGTCTTATAAATTGATGAATCACCAATCTTATAAATTGATAAAACACCGGCTGCATGCACGAAAAAGTGTAACGTTCCTAAATCCTAACGTTCCTAACGTTTCTAACGTTCGTAACGCGTAACGTTCCGCCTGACCCTGTGCGTGCTTTTTGCTAATTTCTCGCTCAATTTAAATCAGATCGGTTTGAAACCAGCCTTAAACGAAAGAGAAGAACATTTTACATAGATTTCGTATAACAGAATTTGCCTAAACAGTTTTTTTATACAAATTTATATAGAAAAATAGCTGTATAAAATATAAATGCAATGTTGTCTAATGCATGGCGCGACGCGGTCGGTCGTCTTTGTTTGCCGTACATGGAAATTAGAAGATAACGTATGTCTTGTCTTAACATGAAAACGGCTGCATTTCTAATGTTTAATTCAATTTTTTGACATTAGTATTTTGTGAAATGCAACGCCTTCTAAGTTAAGTATTGGAATAACTAATTATTATTAGAACATAATACTTTGACAGTTGCAAACGTCACTTTTGACATTTCTTATCATTCCGACACCAAGGATAAGCGGATTGAAACCAAATTTTGGGAGGTTTAGGTTATGTATTACGGAATACGTTATCACGTAAAACTATCGTCCGTAAACCGACTTTACAGACAACCAATTTTTTTTAACTGAAATTTGTTTCATGATTATCTGATTTATGCCACGCTATTTCACATTAAAAATTACTAAAACGGAATTTTTCAATGATGAATCAACAGCCCGAAAATTTGTCAACCATTTTCCTTCACCCTCGTGTTTCTGAAAATAATTCAGGGAAAATTTTAAGTGTTATCTCGTCGCGAAACATTTAAATTTCTCCCGCTAATGATTCAACCAATTTTAGTTAAGAACAAAATGTCTTAGCTATTGTACGGTTAATTTTCTTTTCAGAGCCTTTTGGATCAACCAAATCTGCCACGCGAAGCTTACTTGGGCATTGGAACATTGGCGAAGCGTTACTGCAGCGAACATAAATGCGAGAAAGACAATAACTTGAACAAACTGACTGTCAAATTCATATCGAAACTGGGAACATGCACAGCTAACAACAGAAAGGAAGAGGATGAAGTAAGTACAGTAAAATCAATACAGTTAATTAATAAATGTTAAATTTAAAGACAGTATCGAACTGTTCTGAACAGCATGAGTCTGGCAACCAGGGGTCGCGCTAGGGGCACAGACTCTCGAGAAACTTGCCTTGGCCGCCGACAACGACACATAGTAGATTCTAATTTTTCTGTTTTTTCAGGTTGTTGCAATTCTAAAAGGTCTTGGCAATTTCCATACACTCAGTGAATCGATTTTGGATAAATTAATTCATTGTGCGTCTGATAAGAAAATTTCTGCCAGAATCAGGGTCGCAGCTCTTGAAGCATTCCATGCTGACATGGGAAAACTAAAAGTACGTATTTTTGAAATATTGAAATTAATCAATCTACCATGTCTAGAAACATTCTAATTTTATTATCTTTTGCAGTTGAGACAAGCAGCTATTGAAATCTTGAAAGACCGTGAGGAAGATTCTGAAATTCGTATCAAGGCCTACTTGGCTATGGTATCACATCCGTGCCCACACGTTGCCCATGCATTGAAAGACCTTCTTGCAACTGAACCCGTTAATCAAGGTAAACAATAAATCTTTGTTCAGTAATCGGTTGTCGAATTGATTTCATTATTAATGCAACTGAGTTTCTGTTGAAACAGACATTTTTTCTTCCAAAGTGCAACCGAAGATCAGAACTGAATTTTATGTTTTTCTTTCCAGTCGGTTCCTTTATTGTATCGCACTTGCGCAACGCTCGCAGTTCAGCAAATCCCGACAAACAAGCCATTAAACAACAGCTCGGCTTACTTCGATCAGCCAAACGTTATCCGTTCGATATTCGCCGATTCTCGTTCAACAGCGAACTCTCATACGCCATCGACGCTCTTGGTCTTGGAACTTACATCGAATCCAACGTCATCTATTCACAGAACAGCTTCTTGCCAAGATCTAGCAGCTTCAATCTTACCGGACAAGTTTTCGGACACACTTTCAACTTCTTTGAAGTAAGTTCTTTTTACGAATCTCTTTTGTAATATTAGGAAGGATTCTTTATTGTTCGTGCTAAGAGCAAGCATAGTAGTAGTTCAATATTTTCTCTTATTTATGAAACAAAAATTAATTTAACTATCTCGAACATTCTTCGAAAATTAATAGCATTTGTGACGATTTACTGTCAGGATAATTCTGCTATTTAATGATTGGTTCCATTTTTAGATTGGATAATCCTGTTATTTAATGATTAGTTCCATGTTTAGATTGGATAATCCTGCTATTTAATGATTGGTTCCATTTTTAGATTGGATAATCCTGCAATTTAATGATTGGTTCCATTTTTAGATTGGATAATCCTGATATTTAATGATTGGTTCCATTTTTAGATTAGATAATCCTGCTATTTAATGATTGGTTCAATTTTTAGATTAGATAATCCTGCTATTTAATGATTGGTTCCATTTTTAGATTGGATAATCCTGCTATTTAATGATTAGTTCCATTTTTAGATTGGATAATCCTGTTATTTAATGATTAGTTCCATGTTTAGATTGGATAATCCTGCTATTTAACGATTGGTTCCATGTTTAGATTGGATAATCCTGCTATTTAATGATTAGTTCCATTTTTAGATTGGATAATCCTGCTATTTAATGACTGGTTCCATTTTTAGATTGGTTAATCCTGCTATTTAACGATTGATTCCATGTTTAGATTGGATAATCCTGCTATTTAATGATTGGTTCCATTTTTAGATTGGATAATCCTGCTATTTAATGGTTGGTTCCTGTTTTAGATTGGATAATCCTGCTATTTAATGATTGGTTCCAGTTTTAGATTGGATAACCCTACTATTTAATGATTGGTTCCATTTTTAGATTGGAGCACGTCAAGAAAATCTCGACCGCCTTATTGAACATTACGTGGGTCCAAAAGGTGTAATCAAACCTCACCATACCCTAAGTCTTCTCGAAAAGGAGAACAGCCGTCTACAGGAGATCATTAACAAAGTGAAGGCTAGATTTGAAAAATCAAAACGCGGGCGTCGCGATCTCAGTAAAGCAGATATTGACAACTTCGCTAAACATGTACGTACTATTATAATAGCGTTGTATTTTTTTACCACAACAAAATATCCCAGAAAAGAATAATTCACAAGATTCAAGTAATCTACGATGTTTTATTATAATATACGGATTGTAGTTTATTTTCTGCTACTCCAGGACTTACAAATGTAGGTTCCTAAAAACCGAGAAAGAAGAAAATAATCTGCCAAATAATAAAACATTGTAGTTATAGCCTACATTGGACTAATCAGGAATGAATTTTAAAATTATATTATTTTTTTAGATCAATTTGGGTACATACACCAAGGACAACGAACTCGATATTGATTTGAGTTTGAAAGTGTTCGGTTCCGAATTAGGATTCATTTCCATCCACGATGACATTGAAAAATTCTCACCCGAAGCTTTTATCGATAAAGCGTTTACCTATTTTGACAGCGGAGTTAATTCAGCCAAACATTTCAGTGTAAGTAAACTGAAGAATATTATTTCAGAATTAAATCTTCAAACAACCGACTCTAAAAATTAACCTCAAACATCGCTCTGGGAATCTTTGGATCTCACTTCAATCGTACACTATTCCTCCTTATTTTTACTCTCACGCAAGATTTATTAAGCGATTTTCAAAAAAGGGGAAATTATTTAAAGTCTGAACACACGAAAGATTGATTTTGTGGAAGAAAGTGATATGTTTCTTTGGATGTACGTTGCGCTCAATAAATAATTCTGGTATTTTTTTAACAAAATTCTGAGACATTAAACAGATCAAATTGGAAAATTCTGGCTTAACTAAACACAATGAAGAAGAGAGTATTTTTATATTCTATTGTTTGTTCATTATTTTTCAGTACAATGTGAAACCGCACACTCTGTTCCTCGATACTGAAGTAGCATATCCAACATCTGTGGGTATACCTTTGAAATTGGCAGTCGTGGGTGCCAGCTCTGTAGCTATCAGTGCCAAAGGTGACATCGACATTAAGAAAATCATGAATGATCCCCAGAATGCTGAAGTACATTTCAGCTTTGTGCCAAGGTATTTTTTCTATTAATTATTATATTTATAAATTATTACAGTCGTTTATTTTTTTAAACTGCTTGAGTATATTTAATACAAAAAATCTACTTACACAAGTTCGGCAGCTAGTCGCCATTTTGTCTATAACAAAAGAAAAAATAAAGATTAACATTTGAACTACTGGAAAACTAGCTTCTATTTTAAATAGAATGTTGAAATAGTTCCTAAAGATTTAAAAATCGACTGTTTCCGTAATTTTAAAGACGCTGTACTGTTTTTGAAAACATTGGAATTAAAAAAAAACACTGTTAATAAATTTTCTTCTTCTTTTAGTGCCAACATCGAATTCGTCGGAAAAATGTACGTAGACGCCTACCAAGTACAGACCGGTCTTCAGGTGGTCACCAACTTGCACACGTCGACCGGAAGTGACGTCACTGTTAAACTCATCAACGGAAAAGGCATCGACCTTAAAGTTGGCCTTCCCATTAAAGAACAGGATCTCATCACCATCAACCATCAACTCATCTTCGCAACGAAGGAACTCGGTCATCCAACTGTTGAAATTCCACTCAAATTCCAAGGAAATAGGTATGTTGATCTCTCAAAACAACAGTATATAAATTTATAATTTCGTTTTTGTATGCTTGGGTAAATGAAAAAAAATATATCACTGTATGTATTTCGAATTCTTCTTTATTTCAGAAGAGAATACAAAGGTTGTTTCGATCAAGTGAGCCAATTGATCGGTCTTACGTTCTGTGGTGAAATCGCAGTCCCGGTGAACATTCCAGGTATCACCGTCGGCGCGGCAAACGCCAATCTTGCCGGAACGCATTTCCCGCTCAATGGACCAGCTAAAGTATCGGTCAAGATTGAAAGAGACGATCTGAAAGAATATCACATCAAGACCGTGCTTCAAGACGAGTCGCCGTATCACAAGAAATTCGAGCTTACATTTGAAACTCCCGGATCGAAGACAGATAGGAAAGTCAGTGTATTGCTGGAAGGGCAACTCCAACCGGAGAAGTTCGTCAAGGCCACGTTGATTTCGCCAATCAAATCGATCGTTCTCGAAGGTAATAATAATAATAATGTCTTTATTGATGAATAAACAGAAATTTTATCAAAAGCCGTGAATTCAGCTTAAAGCTGGTTTTCAATCATAACATTAATTACATCGTACTGTTAATACAAGACTTTTTGTCTGTAATATTGTTTATTATTGTATGAGCTTTTCACTGTTCTTCAAATAATACTTAGACGAGAGAACGCGATTTCAGGATTCTTGTCTGACTGAAAATGACTGAGGCCATTTTAATTTGATAAAATCAGAAAGATTTTCCAAATTTCCAACAATTTCATGCGTCTTTTTGTATTTCTCGTGGTTTGACAGCTACGTACGTTTAAAGTTAGCTGAGTTTTAAAATCCAAAGCTCATAGAAACAAATTAAAAAAGTCAAACTCAATTTACAGTATTAAAATTAATCTTGTAACGCGAATATTAAAAAATTTGCAATGCCTTGTAGTTACTTTAGAGAAGGTCTGGGCAAATATCGGTCCGCGGGCCGGATTCGGCCCGCAATAGACTATTGTCCGGCTCGCGAAGCATTTTATAAATATAAGACCGAAAATAGTTTGCCAATATAATTTGACGCATAAAAAAAATTTTAGAAAAATAGTAAATAGTAAGGGCCACAACACACGAAAATAGAATTTTTTTGCGGAAATAAAGGGATCTTTTTTTTGCTCCTCAAATTTTCGTATTTTCGTTGCGGAAATGAAAAGACCGTTTCTTTTGCTCTTCAAAATTTTTGTTGCGGAAATGAAAGGACTACTTTGATTTTAGTCTCCAAATTTTTGGCCCACAGTCATATTTTCATCAGCAATGTGGCCCGACGAACAAAAGATTTGCCCGCCCCTGCTTTAGAGTGACCGAACAGAAATTTATGTTAATAAAACAACACATAATTTTTTACGTAAATATAATTAAAAATTTCACATAATTAACTCATGACTGCTGTATTTAGCAAACTCCACTTTAATTAAATTATTCATTATTAATTAATTTTGTAGGGGTCCGTACCAATACGGTAAAAACGGAACCCTTACGGCGTGATTCGGTGGTCCGTCTGTCAACTCTGCCAAAGACTTGCAACGTCTAAGCTGTTGATCGAATCGTAATATGACGTGTGCATAGAAGTAAATGGATGCAGTTTTCTCGATTGCGGCGACACCGTAAAAAAGCGGGCATCCATTTAATCCAATGAATGCGTTTTTTGTTATGTCATTAATTATCATTTTACGGTCGATCAAGTGTCCACAGAATATAACTGAAAAATTTTATTTCAGGTCGCGTTGTGGATTCACCAAACGAAAAATCATTATCGGTACGCTTCACCCACGACCAACAAGAATTCAGTGGTAAAATCGGCGTCGCCGTTCAAGGTAACGAAGCTAAAGCCAAGTACACACCTTTGATAGAGTACAATACACCCGACACAAAACACAAAGGTTTAGACAAGGGTGGTTATGGAGTTGAAGGTTCGATTGTAGTAGAAAAATCAGGCGATTCTATCAAATATTCGTTCGACAACGTCAAAGTATTCGCACCGAATTTCCCACCCGTATTGATCAAGGGCAGCGTTGGTAAAGCCGGACAAAGTTTCGTGTCCGATGTCAAAATCAGCCAGGACAAGTACGAAGGTTCAATCAAAGGAAAGGTTGAAATTATCAGCCCCCAGAATATTAAAATCGATGCTGAAGTCACTAATAATATCAACCCCAATGTGAACTTCCACCTCATTTTGGAACACCAGAGAAGCGATGGCACGGTATGGCAAAAAAAATTTTAGATGATGATTTTATTTATTTATTTCCTCAAATAAAATACACATATTTATATAATAGTTTAAATAGAAGAGGATTTCCTGCCCAATTCATATAAATATGTGCTCCAATATTGTACCTCCTCGAGGGAGAGTTAGTTCCTCTAAAAGAAAGATGGGTCTCTTCTTTCAAACTTTGGAAAAGCTACAATATTAAATTTGGTGAATGTTTTCTTCCCATTTTTTATTTAAAATTCAACTCATAAATTGAATCAATGTTTAAAAGACATTTTTAACCTAAAATTGTTTTAGGAATAATTTAATTCCTAAAACAATTTTAAAAATCGTCGGATACGTACAAAATATTTTCCACAGGCAGTTTAAAATATACTAACGTTAATTCTTCCTTTACAGTTCGAAAATAAATTGATAGTAATTCACGGAATTGATTTGAAATCAGCAAACCAAAAATTGGTGCTTGAAAATAGTGCCCATTACAAATACGAAAACGTGAAAAACTTTGATATCTCATTCAAAAACAAATGTAAGTAGAGTAATAAAGTTCTGTTTAAATGCAACATAATATTTTTAGAATCTGTCTACCTTAATCAGGTATATGTAACAGCGTTTGTATTTCTTTTTAGTATCCTATCCGCTACTCCATATCTCTGGAAACGCTGAAGGTAAACTAACACCGAACACCATCAAATACGACTTTGAAGGATCTTACGATAAAGCCAATTTCAAAAACGAATTAGACGCGAAAGTAAATCAGAAACATCCGGGCGATTACGATGTTGAATTTGAGGTATTAAAGTTAACCATCGATTTTTTTACAGCTGTTTTAACTAAAAATATTTAATTTTGATTTTATTTTATTTAGGCCAAAGCATTCAACAACATACTCAAAGCTGAAGCAAAACGCGATATAGTCGGTGACAACAAATCAAAATTCTCGAACAGTTTGCAAATCCAAGACAAAAAATACAGCATTGAAGGAATAGCTGAACATCGTTTCTTAACCAACGATATCGACGCTAAATTGGACGCCGTTGCTAAAGTTGCTGGAAAACCTGAACCAGTCAAGTAAGTTTTTTGTCAAATCCAAAAAAAGTCTAACCGTGCTTTCAAAGCCCAAGATTAAGTTTACTCAAATTTTGCACGCGTATCCAAAACATAAAAAGATATTACAATAGTTTACGCAAAGCAGTGAACGTGTCTGCAATTAAGAGAGAGAACAGTTCCTTATCTCTATGGTAACTAACGATGCAAAACAATGCTGATTTGAGTAAACACATTTCTGGTTTTCTGCAGCGTTCTCTCTCTTAACTGAGGACACTTTCACTTATGGCAAGCATACGTACTAGCGTACTTAGAGTACGCGAGAGAGCAGTGAAAGTGTCTGCAATTAAGAGAGAGAGAACCGTTCCTTATCTCTATGGTAACTAACGATGCAAAACAATGCTAATTTGAGTAACCAAATTTCCGTTTTTCTGCAGCGTTTTCTCTCTTAACTGAGGACACTTTCACTTATGGCAAGCATACGTACTAGCGTACTTAGAGTACGCGAAAGAGCATTGAAAGTGTCTGCAATTAAGAGAGAGAGAACCGTTCCTTATCTCTATGGTAACTATAACGATGCAAAACAATGCTAATTTGAGTAAACGAATTTCTGGTTTTCTGCGGCGTTCTCTCTCTTAACTGAGAACACTTTCACTTATGACAAGCACACGCACTAGCGTACTCTAGTTATTTATATATATCTATGATCTATAACGATAACATTTTGACGCGAAATCGGTCTTGAGAGAAATGGTCCCTCAAACGGGTAAAATTTTTCTCTCGAAATCGGTTCAAACGAGTTTAATTACACTTCCATGAAAGTGCAGGAAGGGAACTTATATATATATTAGTTACTAGTCATGTAAATGGCGCTGTTTGTAACTTGAAGTTGCGTTTTATGACGACTCCTCTTTTTTTAATGCAGCGTTTTCTTCTTACAGAATTGATGTCGCTTTAATATTGAATCCGCAGCAAGTAGACACTCATGCCAAGATTTTGGACGGCAGCAAGCCGATTGTAGATTTCTTCTTTAAGGGAAATCGGGCAGGAAATGCTGACGGAAACATCAAGGTAATTTTAATATAATACGTTTAGACACTAACATCATTTTTGAAGACCCTTGATTCAGGAGAACTATTATTGTTACGGTTCTAATTTTTTAATTTTCGTTTCAGTTGACTGTTGGCCCAATTGTTGACGCTAATGGCGAAGTCCATGTCAAGAGCGGAAAAGGAAGCGGTTTCATCTTGTTCGATTTCAAAAAGATCAACAAAAAAGTTAAAGCCGAATCACAATTCACGATTGCAGCGCCGAATTACAACGGCATCGTCAACTTACATCTAGATTTTGAAAAGGATCCATCCAAAAAGATCTATCTATCCACAACAAACAAAGTCACCAAAACTTCTGTTGATTCAAAGTAAGTGTTATTACCTTAATGAATATCTCTTAGAATCCTGAAAATACTTTCTTCTATTTATTTTAATTACTAAATGAAGTTTCCACAAAGTGCCAAAACATTTTTTTCTCAAAATTCGTCTTTCTATTTTCTTTTGGTATATAGAGAAAGAAGTGGGTGTGTTTTGAGAGACGTTCTTCTATTTTTGATTCCATGCAAGATAATAATTGTTATAATAATTTCAGGAACGTCTTTGAAATTTCAACATACAAAACTGAACTTAACTTTAACGGAAATCTTGAAGGCAAATTCAACAACGGCAAACAGAACGCTTTCTTCGAATTAGTATTACCGACTGAACATTATTTCACTGGTAAAATTGAGAGAGAGTTGAACAGCGTTGAGCATGTATACAGTGGAAAAGTAGTATCAGACTTCGAATACAAAGTCAACAAGAATTCCCGAGGATGCAAAATACACTACGACGGCGTAGTAAAAGATTACAATCCTAAGCAAAATTTAATTGATAATGCTGTTTACAATGTCATTCTTGAGAACAGCGAAGGAAAAGATGTTAAAGTCAACATCAATGGAAAACGTGACGCTAAGAACGCAGTTTTAGGTGTAAGTAACTATAGATTTTATCTGATAACGTATATAAATTCAATATCGTTAGGTTATGGTCTAAGAGCTGGCTACGGAGAAAATGGGTGACTCGGCGCAGAGCTGAAAATTTGCAGAATAATAGGAGGTAGTACAAGTAAGTAGGGAAAAAATTGCCAGAAGGCTAGGCGGAAGATAAAGAGCCGCCAGAAGGCGCTAATGTTGCGAAAAATTAGTGCACTTCTGGCAATTTCTATACGTATTCTGTAATTCAAAACTAGATTATATATTATATATATTATACATTATATAGTTATAAGGGCATACTGAAAATTCAAACATGATATAATAATTACATTCGACAAATATTCAAAATTATTAATGTCATTTTGATAGAAATAAAATTAATCGTCATATATTTTCATTAATAAAATTACGTTGTTATAACAACGTGATTTTATTAATTTATTTAATTTTATTTCTATCAAAATGTCATTAATAATTTTGAATATTTGTCGAATGTAATTATTATATCATGTTTGAATTTTCAGTATGCCCTTATAACTATATAATGTATAATATATATAATATATACTCTAGTTTTGAATTACAGAATAAGTATAGAAATTGCCAGAAGTGCACTGATTTTGCGCAACATTAGCACCTTCTGGCGGCTCTTTATATTCCGCCTAGCCTTCTGACAATTTTTTCCCTACTTACTTGTACTATCTCCTATTATTCTGCAAATTTTCAGCTCTGGACCGAGTCACCCATTTTCTCCGTAGCCAGCTCTCCGTCTATTAGACTACAATCTTGATAACTTTAGAATTACCAATTTTACAACGGACAGTACAAGCGGAATAACTTAATTTTAATAATATTACATTAGAGAGAAAAAGAGAGAGAGTTAATGTAGCAATCATGAAGTCTGTAACCAGGAGACCCAGCTCGAGCGTAGCGGTGGACCGATATCTGTCGCATGAACCAAAATGGCGTCAGCTACTAAATAACGCACACACGTTCATGGCTTACATGTGTGTAGTGTCTGTTAAATTACACAACTTTGATGAAAACAGGTGGAAAGAATCGAAGTTTTCCCAGGTAGTGATAACAGCGCCATATCGCGTGCATCAGAAAACGGTCCGTCTCGAAACATAGGAAGCTAGGTTTCCTGGTTACGGACTTCGCGGTAGCAATACTTACTACAGTATAAAGCCGTCACTAAAAATAAGCTTTCCTCGACTTACTCTAATTAAGAGTGTACATAAAAATAAACACGAAATTAACGAAGTAAATAATCGGTAAAAATACTAGAATAACGTTATAATTGGCAATTTGTTTTTAGTTCAAACTTCACGGTTCATACGTCCCAGAACCGGTAGAATACAATTCTGCCACATCTTACCCATCGCCCAAATCAGGATCATATCAAGCGACAGGCAAATACGGAACCAAGACATCGCTCGTCGTTAAGGGCGATTACGATTACGGAGCGGCCACCCCTGGCAAATATCATCATGATAACGAATTGCAACTGAATATACCCAATGAAAAATATAGAACTATTGTCGTCAAACTGAATGGAAAACTGAAGAAACCACAAACCGAAGATGACGTATTCGAGGTAAGATTTCTTTCAGGATTTCATTGTTAGAAATCATTTGGAACGAGGACATAAAATTTGCAAAGTTAAAATTGTAACTATTGCTATTAAAAATAGGGATGTCATGGCGTGTCTATGATTTATTTATTACAAATCATTGCTTCCTGATTATAGAGGACTGGTGACAGTACCGTTTTTTAATATATATAACGCATTGAAAATAATGATCAAACTCCGATTAACAACGGTCGATTATTAAAAAATGTTATTTTTGTGTTAAGCATCTAAAAGACTATTTTGTTTTTTACTAACAATTGTTTTGTTTTCAGTACACTATTGGTCACTCAGTTACATTGAACAATGAGAAATCACTTAAATTTGACGGTTCAGTTCGTGGCAACAAAAACCAAGGCAGCGGTAAAGTGTCAGTGGCATTGGCTGATGATGAACCAATCACGCTCTCTGCTACTTACAAGAAAGAAGAACAAAGTGAGTTAATTCTATTTGACATTTTAATTATATTTTCAGTGTAGATGACGAAGTTTAACTTTTATATATAGGCTTTAAAACACTGTCTGTCCGTCGTCTGTAGGTCTTAGAAAACCTTTGTCCTTGCGTATTTTGGTAAAAGGGTGGAGCCCACCATCAAAATTAACTATCGATTGCTAGGAGCGAACCGTTGAAAAAACTAAAATAATAATAATTGTTTTTTGTTATTTTGTAGCTTCACAGTTGACCGCCGAAGTAGAACACTTCAAGAAAGACAACAAGCATCTTAAATTGACCTTGACAGCAAGTAAAGTGGGTGATGACCAAGTTACCATTCATCTAGTTGGACAAACACCCAACGAGCAACTGAAAACGGTCGATCTTCTGTTCAAAAACAAGGTATGCATGAATGAAAATAGTCCTAAATTATTATTATTTCAATCCAAACTACTTCCAATTTTCTTTTTTGACGTGATAACGTCTTATAAATTGATGAAACACCCGGCTGCATGTACGAAAAAGTGTCACGTTCCGAAATGTGTCACGTTCCGCCTGACCCTGTGCGTGCAAGCGAGAGCGCAGTATAAGCGATAGAGAAGCACGATCGGCCCAAGTTTGACAGCTACAAAAATTTATTTATTAAAGATCACAAGACACAAACTGCCAATAGACTGGCACAGTTTGCTCGTATATATACTTACAGAGAGTGAAAAATCCACACCACCCGACCGTCCGTTTATTAAAACTGCGTGTATTTTAAAAACGGTTCATTATATTTAAAAACCGTTTCTACAGTTGGTTAGAACTCTAATTTTACTATTTAAATATGTAAAAATAAATGTTTGGAAACGTATACGTATAATGTGAAAAATAAAAAAAGTTATTTTTCAACACTTTACGAGTATGGTTCAATGTTTCTTTATGACGTTATCACGTAAAACTATCGTCCGTAAACCGACTTAACAGACAACCAATTTTTTTTGTTTGTATAATCAAATGTGCCATTTTTTTTAAACAGAGATCAAACGGAGGTAAAGCAATCAACAGCGAATTGATCTTGACTGCAAACGGTAAAAAATACACAGCAACAAATGAAGTAATCATATCCGAACATAGTCCTGCATTTGACTTGGAAGTCGTTAATCCCGACGGCAAAAAATCACGCCTTGCTGCTAAATTCAACCAAATCTCTGAACAGAAATACAGCGGTGAAGTTCATATTGTTAACGTCAAAGACTTCAATTTGGAAGCATCCGGTGAAGCTAACTTAGAATCGGTTGATAACTTCTTGATTAAAATGGACATCGATTCTGAAAAGTTAAAATTGGAAAAAGTACATGTTGAAATTTTAAACAAACCGGCTAAAAGTGGAAAGAGGATACAATTCACAGCCAAATCAGGAGCAAACAATTTAATATCTGGAAGGTGAGTAAACACTTAAAATTACATTTAAACACAGGTTTGTTTTCTTTGAATATGGTGTAAGAGGCGTGCGTGGATGGTGGAGGGACGGGTATAGAATTACGCCATGTATGTACGTATATTCAGGAGGCTATGAAACGTCGAGACCCCTAGGCCCCGCCATTCAATCGACGCTACATATGGCTACTACACTAAAAACAATGAGATTAAAATTTCATTTTTTTACAGCACAACTTACCGCGCGAAAGAGGAAGCTGGCAAACTGATAATTGAAGGTAGCGGTCAAGTGAAGGTCAGAGAAGAACAGAAAACTGCCTCTTTCAAATTCATCAAGAACAACTTGGTGTTGGAGAAAGACGGTCAACGCGGCGTCGAAGTAACAATCAACGGTGCCCTGGGCGGTGAAAATGTTGTCGGTGAATTGCACGTAAGCGACAAACAATTCAAAGTGCTGACGTCATACTGCGAAGAGAGCAAACAGTGCGCTCACATTGAAGTCGATTCCAAGACCAAGAGCGGAGATTTGAACGAGTTCAATCACGAATTGCAAGTGGCTGTCGATTTGCGCAAACTCGGTATTCCGAATGAATTCGGGCTGAAATCGGTGTTCGCGAGAAAACAATTCGATGTCGACCACGTTGTCGATGTTCATTACCACGCCACACAGAAATACGCGTATCAATATAAACTGTATGCTCATCCGAAATCAGCAGGTCAGTAATTCTTTTTTTGGTTATTGGTATTCTCGAAAGAACGAGTATTTTGTAACAGGCCATCACTAAAAATATTCGGAAGAAAACCTCTTAATTTATCTAAGACTAGCGGTCCCGCCCGGTTTCACTAGAGTGCAAAAGAACGAATGGGGAAGGGAGGGATATGAGTACGCACATTCAACTTAGTTTATCGAGATGAATGTTGTGTCCAAATTTCATGATGATCGGAGTTACCGTTCAGAAGTTTTTGTCGATAAAAAGCAGTATTTATACTTTTTATAAGTATAGATAATCAATAATTACTGGAATTAATAAAATATAATAAATATTTAATTGAAAACACTGTAGAAAAATTATTTTTGTATAGGTACCTATAGTTGTAACAGTTTTCAAATGAGCTATTAATTAGATTTATTTAATTTTAATTAGTCGTAAAAAAATTAAAATAAATTTAAATGTAAGATAGTAATGTAGAAAAAAAAATATATATATATTCTCCCAACGTGGGGCTCGAACCCGCGACCCTGATATTAAGAGTCGCGTGCTCTACCGACTGAGCTAGCCGGGCTTGTGAATGTACGACGTTAATATTGGAATATTAAGTTAGGGCATTTCACCTGAATAGGCGCTAATTTTGAGGTACATTTTGCAAAATTTTCCATTGATGCTCTGCTTCTATTGGTCGTAGCGTGATATTATATAGTCTATAGCCTTCCTCGATAAAGGGGCTATCCAACAAAAAAAAATTTTTGAATTCTAATCAGTAGTTCCTGAGATTAGCGCGTTCAACCAACCAAACAAACAAACTCTTCAGCTTTAGATATTAGTATAGATATTGCGAAGAAATTGTTGGTGCAATTTTTATCGAAAAGCATACGAACAGATTTCATCTATCAATAGTTACTACGTTATCGAAAGGAAGTTAATGAAGTATGTTTTTTGTAATTATACAGGATTAACTCTGACATTGCCAAAACGTACCATCATGATCGCTGGTGAGGTGTCGATACCAAAGGCTGGAAAGAAATCATCACCGGCTAAAGTAGACTTGGTTGTTTATTTGGACAAGAAAAACAGACCGGACGAAAAGACCGCATTCAGTGCTAAAGCTGATCTCGTCAGAACTGACACGTCTATCAAAGCTGACGGAGAAGTTAAATTCGTTCATCCAGCTCTTGGAAAAGTGAGTATCATTTAAAAAAAACTTTTTCAGTTTCTAATTTCTTTATATTTTCATATGATTACTTACGATGAAGGAAGGTTTTGGTTGAGGATCATAAAATAAGCTTTACCAATGTTTCGCTAGTGGCCAACGTTTCGAAAAATTTATTTTCATCTTCAGGGCCTATGAACATGTATATTATTGCCTACGTACAATGAAATAACAAGTAATATAGACAGGTTTTTGATCGCAAATGACGATGGATAGACGCTCAACAACATAGCGTCTATACGGCACCGGATTGTTTGTATCCATTGCAATCATAAATATTTTTTCAACGTTTATTCGGATTATATTTAAGAGATTTTGGAACCGTCGCGGATAAAATAACTGCTTCGGTTTAGAAGAATACTTTTTCGTATATGTGGCAGATTTTAAAAATAGCGGAATACTTAAAAAGTTGTTCATAATAAATTTTTTTTTCAGGATTTAATTCTGAAAGGTGAAGCTTCAGCCGACAAACAAACCTACACCGCCGATATGAATGTTGAAATTGACATTTTCGCAAAGAAAAACCAGAAGTTAACAATTGTCGGTAAGGCAGTAGCCAATCCAATTGGAGGAGCTGAAACCAAAGGCTTCAACGTAACATCAGACTTGAAGGTTGAAAGTAAAGGACTGGGTCTACAAATCTTTGTGGAACAACATGCAGCCATTGCGCCTCAAGACGTGAGCGTTGGGGCAAGTGTCAGTTACAAGGACCAACAATACAGCAGACAGTCCAAAGTATTGTTTGTTGTCAACGAAAAACAATTTATTGCAGTGGTGAGTTTCAATGTCTCCCAAAAAAGGAAGTAAAATTGACAGGAAATTGTAGTAATTACAAACTTGCGCATTCACTTCTGAAATGACAATAATATTGATAATTTCAAAATCGAGATATTTATTTCCAAAATCACGCACTTTACAAACAAACGCCATGTTGAATTAATGCTAGCTATGCATTAGCCGTAGAATTTTCTCGATGAACAAGGCATTAACAGTAGCGTAGCAAGAAGGGGGCCTGGCCCACCCTACAATATTAATTGTTCACTTACAAATAACAAGATAAATTTACTATAATCTACTTTTTCTTTGTCGTGAAATTTCTCCAGAAAGTAGTGTTGATCGATTTCGCTTCTATAGACAGTTTTCAAATTATATATAAGTAACAGCTGGTAATGGTAGGGAGAGTTGAAAATTTGCCCCCCCCCCAGGATAAAATCGTTGCTAAGCCTATGGTAGAAATCACTGATAAGCCCCAAGTTCTCAGGTTCTATTCCGAGAACAAATAAAAGTATCATCTTAATTTTCAATCTATACTGATATTATAAAGCTGCAAAGGTTGTAAGTTTGGATGTAGGAGGTAATCTCCGAAACTCCGATTTCAAATAATATTTCACCAATATTTAGAATGGACCTCCCGGACGGACATAGGCTATATATTATCACGTTCAAATAATAATAAATTGAAAACATGAATTGCTGCTAACTTCAAATAATCCTAATAGATAAATTAATTAATTATTAAAAATCTGAAAAAATTAACACAAATTATTTTGTTATTTTCCGAAGGTCAAAATTCCAAATGCTGAATTACTTCACGTCGAATCAAACTACCAAATTAACAAGAACTATATGAAGGCCGTGTCGAAGTATCGCGTATACGGTTTTGCACCATTGACTGAAGAATTTGAATTCAAAGATGAAAATTCCGTCAAATACTCTCTCTATAAGGACGCCGAACCACAAAAGAAACTTTACATCGAAAGTGCAGTCATATACACTAAACACGCATTCTTCAAGGCCGAAATTCAAGGCGGCGGAGCCCCACAGAACCTGTATCATACCAAAGTACTCTTAGATCACGGCAACTTCCTTAAATATGAGTACGGAGTCAGCACTGAAAATATCAACAAAGTAATTGTAAGTATCGATAAAATTAATTGCAGATGTTTCGTTCATTTATTCGAACTTCATCAGGGTTTTACAATGACATTCATACAAAACGGTTTTAGTCTGTGGATCTTGCTAATATTGTTTTCGTTTTGCAGGAATACGTTCGCAAAGATGTCCAAAATGCTTTTGAGCAATATAAAACACTGGTCGACAATACTCAAAAAGATGTTAAATCAGAAATCGCTCATTTCCAAGAACAAATGAAGAAAGCTACGCCAAACTTTAAACCTGTAATTGAAGCTTATAAGAAAGAACTTAAAATAATACAGGAAGAGATCGAATCCGACGAAACATTCAAACAAGTTTCCGAATTCATGTAAGTTCGTCTACTTATAATTATTAAAGTATAGGATCTACAAGATGCGCGAAATATTTAAAAAAATACCACTGAAAAAGTCAGTTGTATAGCTGAAATGCATTACAAACTAATTTTTTTAAGTGCCTGGTAGCCAGTTAAGGCTCATACAGGAAATTAAAGTTGTGTTGTGATCTTTATACTGAATATAACCCAAGAAATGTTTTAAATTTATG
Organism: Xanthostigma xanthostigma; assembly: GCA_963575645.1. Classification (NCBI taxonomy): domain Eukaryota; kingdom Metazoa; phylum Arthropoda; class Insecta; order Raphidioptera; family Raphidiidae; genus Xanthostigma; species Xanthostigma xanthostigma. The sequence goes on from OY754473.1 coordinate 35,505,227, forward strand.
CTGTGTCCTTTGCATTATTCGAGTTAAAAATTAATTTCCTTCAACAGGCAAAAATACTTCGGAGCTTTCATAACCGCCGCAGCTGAATTCTTACAAAAACTTGGCGAACTCATGGACAAACTCCAACATATCTTTGCTGAACACTATTCAAAGATCAGTGATACAATCATCAAAGAAATTTATCCCAAAGTAGAAGAGAGCGTCAGCAAGATATTCCATGCCATGATCAACATTGCTCAACAAATTTCTGAAGTTGTTTTCATATACGTTTCAAAGGTGGCCGAAGTATTCAAAGCCTACGAAGCTGATTTCAAACAAATTGCTGACTCCTTTGGCGAATACACTTCGGAATTCGGAAAGCAGTTAACTAAATCGTTTGCCACAATTCACACCGAACTTACAAATCTCGTGGCAGCTGTAATTGAACAAATCAAGGCACTGCCAGTCACTGAAATCATACGAGAAAAATACAAGGAAGTCACGCACGGTTTAGATATTTCTGAACAAATTCTGAACGTGCTAACAGAAATTACAAACACAGTTAAACAAGCCATGCCAACACCTGAACTACAAGAGTTTATTAGCGCTGCATTTGAATACGTCGAAAAGGTAAACCAAATCGAAAATAGATCTATCAGTTATTTAAAGACGCTTTTAAAAAACTTTTAAAAAACTTCGATTACTAATCTATATATTTTTCTTGTAGAAATTGCAAAGCAAGCCGGTCGACGAAGCTGAATCATTCAAGAAGATTTACGGCAGTTTCTTGAAGGCTGTTCAATCGTTGGTGAAATTCTTCCAAGAACAAGCCGGTGGAAAGATTGAGAATTACCAGGATGTGTTCAATATTCAGAGTTTGCCTTTAGCTTCTCTCAGTACTTCGTTCTACAGGATACCAGCCATTCTTTCAGTTAGATTCAGTCCTCTGAGATTCCTCTTACAGGACGACCTTCCAAGTTTGATTGAACTGTTCTACACGTACAAACCGACCAGCTTCAACCCAATGCGTTACATTCCACCCTATGAATGTAAGTATAATTTGATGACTGAGTTATTGATTAAGAGAAATCACTATTTAAAAAATTGTTTCAGTGGATGCACTCATTGTCGATGGCCAACACATCTTCACGTTCGATCGTAAGCACTTAACATTCCCAGGAGATTGCGAATACATCCTCGCCCAAGACGGACTCGACGGAAACTTCACTCTGACAGCTTCACTCGCCAAAGGACATCTCCATTCGCTCACTCTCACCGATTCTCACGACTCTGTCACCATCAAAAGCGACGGCACCGTTCACCACAACGGAGCGCCGACTGAGTTCACCGTTACAGGCAAACAAATCCACGCTTGGAAAGTTTACGAATCTGTCAATATATACGGATATCAAGGAGTTATGGTCAACTGTCAACCGGACTTACGTCTGTGCGGTGTCAGAATATCCGGTTTCTATAGAGGACGCCTACGCGGTCTCTTTGGAAATGGTAATGACGAGTCCTACGACGATTTCGTACTCCCAGAAGGAAAGGTAAGAAGATCACGAAAACATGTTTGAATAAATCTTTGTCACTGTATTGTTCTTAGTACCACAAATCTAGTATCCAAGCAGAAGTCAACTGTTATTGATTCTAAGTGTTTGTCCCATTAAATGTAAATATTTTATTGCAGATCACAGCATCAGAAGCCGAATTTGGAAACGCATACAAACTCACCGGCAGTTGTCCTCTTGCCAAAACACCAAACCACGATATCGGCGTTCACGCTTCAAGCCCAGTATGTGCTGACTTATTCTCTTCTAGTTCAAACTTCAAGTAAGATGAAAATTATTCTCGTAATGTGAACATTCTTTAATTAATTTTTGTTCTGGTATTTAACATACTACTTTTGTGTTTTCAGATTCTGCTTCCCTTACTACGATCCCCACAATTTCCGTGTAGCCTGTGAACACGCTGTTCAAGCTGGACAAAAAGACGTTCCTTGCTTGCTTGCCAAAGCTTACAATATCGTTTGCAAGACCAACTTGATCCCAACCACCTTACCAGATCAATGCGGTATGTATTTTTTAATTTATAGAATAATTTATTCTCATAAATAGTCTTGTATTGGATGCACTCTATCACCTCTAGAAATATTTATCTTTCCTCATGAAACACCCAAGCCTAGTTACTTGGCACTTATTGTTTAATCAGTAGTCGATTTAATGATATGATGGTCAACTATTTGTGAGATTTCATTAATGAAGTAATAAATGCATCAATAAACTTTATTTTCATTCATTAACAGTGCACTGTGATGCTGGAGACGTACCGATGAAGGCTGATGAATTCAAAACATTCACAACTCCGACGAATCAAGCTGACGTCATCTTTGTAGTAGAACAGCTCCAGAACAACGAAGCAGTTTACAAAGAATTGATTTCACCGTTGGTGCAACAGCTCACTAATGACTTCAAAGGAAAGGGAATCACGTAAGTTTTTTAACATATTATTCCATGGACATATTTTTTAGTCGCTATGGACGAAAATACTAATATTTTCTATTTTGTGTATAGCATGACATTATTTTTTTAGTTGGTCACTCAACTCTCTTCTAATTTTTTAATGCTTTTCCATGCTATCTGAATTTCGATTTCATCTTGTCCAGAGGACCAATTTATTTAATTTCTAGTAATTTTTTCTCTAGCTTGCACAAAAAGCCGTAATTGAACATATCCTATTTTTTTTATGTTTGAACAAGTTGCTAAATCGAGCTTCCTGAAGGAACAATTTTAAAGTTAAAGCTAAACAAGCGAATAACGAAACAGTTGAATTGTTTTATTGTAAATATTTGTTAATTTCAGTGATGTTCATTTCGCTCTGATTGGTTACGGCGTCGGTCGTTATCCGAATATCTTCACGACCAACGGCAAAATACAATTCAATGGTCAAAACGATCATGTCAAATTCAGTACATACAAAAAACCAGAACTGATCAAGACTGGCTATGAGAAGGTAGACGATTTCATTGAGAAATTGTACGCATTCAAAATCGTAGCTCAAAATCAATTAGGTGCGTATAAAACCGAACAACTATTTCAATGGGTGTGTTTGGGTATCGTGCTCCAGTGTAAAGAAAGTTAACACTAAGATACACTGAGTCATTCGGTGTTTCAGTGTCGGACTTAGTGTAATACTCAGCGAAATGACAAATTTATTTTTTTGGTAAACATTTTCAATCATGAGTTATCTACACTACACTGACATTATATCAAACGGTGCTATTATTATCTGTATGGGAGTATCCCGCGATATGAGAAGTTTTTATAAACGTAACTTTTTCAGGTCTTACATCTGTTAAAATGGCGTATGATGAAGCCCATCGTTATCCATTCAGACCAAACGCAGTGCGAACAGTTATTGGTGTTCCGGCCCAACAATGCAAGAAAGCCTTCCCAGTCGATGTAAGTAGGCCTTGTAATTTATTGTGCGTAGCCGGATTCTGATTTCGCGCCCTCAAAACGTTGTTGGTAGATATAGTTAAATAAAACAAGTTAATCGCATTCCGAAAGAAAAACGCAAATTTCAAAAAACTACCTTTAAAATGATTTCGATTCAATAACATCGTTTGCTGGGATAATTTTTAACTGATTTTATTTTTTTTCCTAGTTAATCACGGGACGTTTACTAGTAGACTTCTTGAATTATAAGAGACTTGGAGCAACCTTCAACGTGATCACACCTCTGGAAGACATTAAACTTGTTGGAAAAGACGCTAAAATCGCAAAGACCATTGTTGGTTTCTCGTCAAATGCTGCTTATACTTTCGCTGATGCCAAGAAGAAATCTGAAGGCAGCTCTGATCTTAAGAAGAGCGTTGACTACGACAGCGATTTCTGTGTTGACTTCGCTTTGAGAGTAAGTAACTTGTAATCTACTTCAAGACATAATCAAGTAATAAGTTCTAACTCCATTCAAATAATCTTTGAAGACTTGAAAATGAAACATTTGACGCGAAGATAGTGAATACGAACAGTCTTTTCTCGACGCACGTTTTGCTAATCGTGTAAGCATCATCGCGAAACGGTTAAAACTTTGTTTGTTTCATTGATGAGTTATTTGAATGGAGTTGTTACTTTGTAGAAACATTTAACATCATCTTGTCAACGCCGACAGACAAAATAAACGCATTGTATATTTTAAATTAATATTTTTTTTTAATAGACCGGAGGTGCAGCGTTCAGTTCGGCCACGTTCCTGTCGTCGAAGGGCGGCCAAAAGAAACAATTCTCACAGGTGGTGAGCAATGCCATAGTCAACCAGCTAGTAGGAGTCGAACAACATAGACAATGCTTCTGCTATGCGCCGTGCAGCTACGCTCAAGGCACTTACCCCAAGACAGAGTGCTACGTTACCTCATCTCACGATAGGGAAATAACTGTAAGTATCCTCAATTGATCTTTTTTATCCCATTCTCAAGACGAAGCAGACGTAAACAAATGCATACGAATATGTACATGCCGTTCGAATGTTCTGACCGACCAATCACAGCTCAAGAAACACACTGAGCACACTTCGTCTTGAAAATGAATATAACCTATAATAATCACGTAGACAACACATACTTGATTCGTGATTGTTTCAAGCAACCAATCAGATGCTGATCACGCAATTTTATTGTTATTGTAGTGACACGTTGCTATATTATTTCTCTTTAGTCAATTTGCGTTGAATTCAATTCAGAAGTGAACAAAATTATAATGTTACGGTCGTGTTTTTTTTACAGAAAAAAGGTGTTAAGGGCTGAGACACGAACAACGTTAAAGGAAAATCGACGGGTTGAAGACAAAAACGGTTACGTTTAATTAAAGAACATTTTGGTATTAAATCGTACCTATATTTGTTGTATTGTCAAAATACGGTTTTTTATTTAAAATAATTTAAGTCGTTTTTTTTAATGCAATTTTTATAATAGTTACGAAAGACTTTAATTAGTTATATTTTAATTATTTTGTTGTAGAATAATCCTAAAAAGTTATAATTTTGATAAACCAATCGTCAAAAATAATACATGGATAATTTTTTTTATTTTAAAGAATTTTATTTAATTTTTTTATGTTTCGTTTGTGTAAATTTAGTAGTTTATTATTATTATTATTTTGCTGTTAAAACATTAGTTTTATATTTCTTACAGATATTTTTTCTGACGATTGGGTTTCAACATCATTTGACTCCTTTATACGAATTTAAAAACTGTATTTTTTATGAATTCAAGTTCTCGTGTACCATATTTGTAGTTTCTTAAAAATACTGTAATAAAAAGTTTATATCAAATTATGCAATATGTTTACAAACTTTACACCTCTCAATTTATTTCCTATAACGGTCCGGACCAGGGGCCAGGGCTTCGCCCGAATTTGTAGATCGCCTCCGTTTTTTCGACGACTTACGTTGCAAAATTGATCTTCACGAAAAGTGTCTTTATTTTAACGCGATAATATACAGTCTAGGTTCATTCTGATTGTCCATTCTAAATATTGGTGTAAAACTTTTTGAAATCGGATGAGTAGTTTCGGAGATTACCTCCTACATCCAAACATACAAACTTTACATCTTTATAATATTATTTATTTCCTATTATTCCTCCGCTCGCGCTATGCTATTGCAGAATTTAAAGTAAAGGCTATAAGCTTAGATTATTTCAAACAATGTAAAGTAACGGAAAAAAATTGTGAAAAAAGGTATTAAATAAGTAAGAAAAAATTCGCAGGTTTGTGGACAATAGTTGTATTTATAAATGTACGACGTTTCGTCTATAAATTTAGACTTTTTCAAGTACAAATTGAAAATTATTTATTTTATTTTTATTGTTTAAAAATTTATACATAACTTGTTGCCATGTTTTTATTTTTTGTACCTTAACTTTTGTTAATTGCTATGGTTAGTAATTAATGTTTATTTTCATAATTATTGTTTTAAATAATTTTCAATTTGTACTTGAAAAAGTCTAAATTTATAGACGAAACGTCGTACATTTATAAATACAACTATTGTCCACAAACCTGCAAATTTTTTCTTATTAATTATTATCGATGGACACGATATCAAAATATATGTATTAAATAAGTTACAATCAGCGCTAAAATGCTTGAACTGTACACTTCGTTAAAAGTCCAAACGATGTCGCCAACATAAAATGCACAACAATGACCTTGAAGCGTTTGTTTTAAGTATCGATCGAGCCTTGATTCAAACAACGAACCTAAGTCAACAATTGAACATCGCAGTTCAGTTTTTGTTGCATCCGATTGGCTTAAGTAAACAATTTGTTTTTCAAACATTTCTAAAAAATTATTAATTCGGTTTACACTGAATTAAATATACCATGTCAGTACGTCATATGGCTATAGCTATGGATGTTTAAAGTTTCTTGCAGAGACCCTAACACCGATAGAGACACTAAAAAAATATGTAAAATCAAATATTGAAGTAATTTTTGTGCAACAAACAAAATAGTTTTAAGACAGTATGAAACATGCTGCATTACTTCCCAGACACATGACAAGTGACTTCAATACATGCACAGACGGGAAACCCTACTGTATGCTAAATGTTAAGCAATATGTTCTACCTAATTTATTTACAGATACACTTAAGTACCGGGTATTACAAGGCTTTTTGGTTAACAAAAATTGAAAAAATCAAAACCTCACCCTTTTAGAGTTATTTTTGAAGCTGAACACATTTAATCACCAACGCATTTAATATGAAAATTGCGAGTGTGTTCTTTGCTAGCTCGCAGCTACAAAATCGTTGGTATCCAGGCTTTAGAATCAAACACAGCTTTATTTTGATTGACTTGATCGTTTTCTATGAAAGCACCAAACTGTTCAATGAGTCAAGTGACAGTTTGCGAGTGCGCTGTTTTTGCGATATAAAAAAGTTTAAATCTTTGATTAACGTCTGAATAGAACTCTTCAAGTAAATAAAATTGTCGACCAATTTTTCTCAGACCATACGATATATTGACAAAAAATAATAAAAATACAAATCAATATAACACAAGATAACGTTTAATTAAATTAACAAAAAACCGTAATCCACAAAACAATATTAATAATGTCGATTGTCCTTTTATTGTGATTCCTTTTTACAAAAATATTTCTCAGAAATTTAATTAATTTCTTAAAAATTTAAATATAAAAACAGTTTATAATGTAAATAACAAACTAGACAAAATTATTAAAAAGGGAAAGGATAAACTAAACAAATTACAAAAACATAATGTTGTTTACAAAATTAGTTGTGAAGATTGTAATATGAATTATATTGGGCAATCAAAAAGACCGCTTAAAACACGAGTTAAAGAGCATCAAAACAATTATAAACTACTCCCTGATAAACATAATGTCGTAACTAAGCATAAAATTGATTACGACCATAAAATTAATTGGGATAGTGTTAAAATTTTAGATGATGAAAGTAATTATTTTAAAAGAAGTATTTCGGAAATGTTATATATAAAATCTAATAAAAACTCTCTTAATGCTCAATTAGATACGGAAAATTTAAGTAATATTTATGATATTATTTTGAAATAATATTTTGTTTTTTCAAATATTTTTTCTTTATGGGTACTTTGATATCCATGACTACGGTTTATAAATTTTGTTTGTTATTAATTTTTCATTATTTTTTTAATCATTCAAAGTTTCAATCTTGCGTGCAATCTATTAGATAATAAATTACTTAATACTAATTAATTTTTATATTTTTTAGATATTTCTGAAGAAGATCCAAATCCGGATCGAAACGTCATCTTGTGTTATATTGATTTGTATTTTTATTATTTTTTGTCAATATATTGTATGGTCTGAGAAAAATTGGTCGACAATTTTATTTACATAAAAAAGTTTAAACAACCAAATTTAGACACTCAACAAGTCACCGGGTTACCCGAATGGATTGATTGCTTTCTATGAAAGCAGGTGACTGTCCAAGTACCTATGGGGGCAGCGCAATAGAAATTTACGTTTTTTTCCGCCTAAATAAGTTTAAACAGCTCACAGATACATTTGAAACGAAAAAATAAAAATGTGCAGCTTTTATTTAAAGAACGCATGCTGAAATATGACTTTCAAAATTCGCACCAAAACGGGATCTGACGTCACTGCTTCGAATTTTTATGTCACATCACAAGCATAACCTATTGCGTCCCGTCAGTAGCGTTGTTATTCTGAGTGTAAAAAGTAAAAATATTAATTAATTAAATGAAACACCAATCGGTGAACAGTCACTCCATCTAAATTGTTTCCATAGACAAATTACACGAACGCTGTCAAACGATTTCGACGGTGTGACGTCACTTCTCACCGATAGGTGTTTCACTTAACCTATATCTAAGATTTTTTTTGTAGAAAAGCGACCTTTGTTAAATAAACCTTTTAATATTGCACATTCCACATATTTTGCTATTTAAATAGTATAACACAAAATCGATTTATACGTTTTATGAGTGTTTTCCGTTAAATATTTTTGATTCTAAGTGCAGTGGAATTTTCTCTGATCTCAGCATCATCATCGTGAAAATAAAGATAATCGACACAATATGTTAAAAAACAAATGAGCGTGTGTAGTGATTTCAATAGATCAAAAACAAGTAAACGTAGTCGTGTGGTCACGCTGAGATAAATATATAATATACGTATGTGTGTGTATGTAGGTTCGGAGACTGCACCAGCACTGCCCGATAAGGAAACAGAAGGTTGACTGCCGTCATCGAGTAAAAACCTTCTGCTGTGACGTCGAACTGGCGGCAGGGCACCGACCATAGTTGATAGACCCCGTTCTGATTAACTTTTAGCAACTACATTAAGGTTGAACTGTACCAGTTTGTTAAAACATCGACTCGAAGTGTCTGATTAATGAAAAAAGATCTGACTGTTTTTTTTTTCAGACGTTATAATAAAGTTTGTAAGTTTGGATGTAGGAGGTAATCTCCGAAATTAATTATCCAATTTCAAAATGTTTTCACCAATATTTAGAGCTAGCTGTCCCGCCCGGTTTCACCTGGGTGCAAAACGAATGGGGAGGAGGCACATGAGTACGCACATTCATCTTAGTTTACCGAGATGAATGTTGTGTCCAAATTTCATGATGATTGGAGTTACTGTTCAAAAGTTTTTGTCGGACGGACAAATTTTGAGTTACATTTTGCAACATTTTTCATTGATGTTCCGCTCCTATTGGTCGTAGCACAATATTATATTGCCTATAGCCTTCCTCGAACAAAAAACATTTTCAATTGGAACCAGTAGTACCTACCTGAGATTAGCGCGTTCAACTAAACAAACAAACAAACTCTTCAGCTTTATATATTAGTAAAGATGAACCTTCAGAATGAACAAAGACTGTATATTATCGCGTTAAAATAAAAAAGCTTTTCGTGGCGACCAATTTTGCACATCCACTAAAAACTAAAAAAATTGAATCGCCTTCAAAAAAGTCACCAAAAAGGAGCAAATAATAAAATTTTGAAGTCGGCGCCAATTTAATCAATAAGTAGATATGTAAAAAAATTTAAGTAACCAAATTGGCGCCGACTTCAAAATGTTATTATTTTCCTCCTTTTTAGTGGCTTTTTTGAAGGAAGTTCAATTGTTTTTAATTTTTTTTGAAGTGAAAACTTCTTTAGCGGCGTTGTACACTTTTTTTGTAATGGGTAAAAAATGTTAAACTCGCGTCAGATCGTCAGATATGCGTAAGACGAAAACTTTTATTTATACAACGTTAGACATCTAGCGTTGAAATATCGTACATAAAAATGCAATCTATGATACAAACCATTTTGATCGAAAATTCGTAAGACGTTAATATTCAAGTTTTCATTTCAGCAGGCACTCCCGGAGTGCAACCCGTCTTTTTTGCAAATTAGATACTAGTTGCTTCTTTAACATTTTTTAAAGTGCTCCGACGCCAGGTATCTCGATCGTTGAGTAGCTAACTGTAGTAATTTATTTACACTCTAAATACATTTAAAAATTTCTTTCGTTCTCTTAATGATGTTAAAGTGGATTTAAGAAACGTTGAGGTTTTAGGGATGTCATATTGACAGTAATTATCAATCTGATTCAACAACAAAAAAAAAATAACTGCAACATTTCAGTATCAATTCAATACAATATTATTTACAGACATTTTTTTCTAAAAAATAAATGAGAACTGTCTACCACGTAATTTAATGAAATACAAGAAACTTCGTCTATTCGATACACGAAATAAGAAAAAAAGAAAACATTTACAGCGTTTCTAAGAAATGTTAAATTTGGATAAAACAACTTGTTTTCGCATTCTCAAATAACACGGGTCTATCTGCAACGTAGACATTGCTAATTTAAAATACGCAGAAATATAATAAATAACAAAAACCTATAACAAGACGTTTGTTAGAAATGATTGACTATTGTTTGCGTCAGTGGCGACTCGTGACGGTGGACAAAGTAGGCGCCGCCTACCTTCTAAATTCAGCAAGTGTACGCTAATGATTAACGGTTGGATATTTTTTTCAAAAGCGCGGATCTATTATAAATATCGAAGGATCATAATGCAAAATGTATTTCGTTTGCGGCCCGGCGTCTGAAATTAATATAGCTTTGAGCAAATTCTACCAGATTTGCTTCTGAACTAATAGCTTTGAGCGAATTCTATGAGATGTCGCTACTTGGTACTAAAACAGTTTTTTTTGTTTGCTTCTGAACTAATAGCTTTCAGTAAGTTCTACGCTATGTTGCTCCATGTTATTAAAACTGTTTATTTTCATAAAACACCGTAATTTTGTACAAAATATTTAATAAAAACTATCCTGTAGATAGTTTAAGTTGGATCAAGCAAGACACATTTACAAAATTTCATTAAAATCGCCTCGGTGGTTTCGGAAATTAGCGCGGACGAAAATCGCGACACGAGATTTTTATGTAGGTATATGTAAGGACTTATTTTTTTAGAAATATCGTTTATTTTATTCTTAACAATATTTATATACGTAATGGTCTAAATGGTCTCCTCTGGTCAACGTGCAAAAGCAGGCTTATTTCAATCACGTTTTCATACATTTTGATGCTGTCGGTCCCAACGGCACATTACAAGTGTGCAGGGGGCGTTGATGGCTCAGTTCCGCTTATTGGGGAAAAAATAAAAAACCTCAAAACTATAGATATTTATATATGAGCGTAATACTCTCTTGTTAAGTCAAGTTAGAACTACAAAAAAATGGTATTGAATATATTTGACGGATTTTACAGTTCGGAAGTGTAGTTTACATTTTCATTACTTTTTCAATGAAAAAAAAAAATATCAATTTTATTGACAGCTTATTTATGTGCCAACGAAATAATAAAAAATCTCAACTATAAAACCATCTCACGCACAAGTCATGTAGATCTAACGGAATCAATATAAATAAATAAATTTATATTCTTATCAAAAATGCATGACGCCTTCCTATGTTTAATTTTGTTTAATTCATAATGGAAATACAGCGGCTCTCAAACAAACAAGCAAATAAAGCTTATTTTTCCGAAAGACGGTTTTTAAGAATCTTTATCATATACATTGTCACGTGGTGCCATAGCACCGCGACAATTTTTTAATATTAGCATAAAAATTATTATAATAAAATAAATAAATAAGGAAATCAAATCACTAAATTCGCGAGTATTTGCATGCGCGGTACGATTTGGATCGCGTGGCTTGGACTTATAAACATAAGTGTGTCTATCGTGTGATCCAGTCGTCTGACTCTAAATACGCGGTATCTGTGATTTTCAAAAGTGAAAAAGTGACAAACAATAGTTGTTAGGTTTGAAATAATTAAAATCAATATTTATTAGTTACGGAAAAATAACAAACATTAAGTTTTTTTCCGGGATTCGGTGTGGTCGCATGAAAAGGACGCTCATGGAATAAACCACAGAATCATCTTCAAGCTTCTTCTCCAAACCGAATTTAGACTTCATTGTACTACCATGAAGCGCCTAAATACCCGTAGTCACTCACGAATTATGTAAAGTATTCCTAGAATAAGTATTGTTCAAGTGTAAGTAAGTACTCTTCAGAAAAAGGTATGACGCTCACGCCTAGTTTTCTTTTCCTCTTTCACGTTTTATTATTTTTTTTTTTTTTTAATTTAAACAACCTTATTAAATGTACTTCCCTAGATAATTAAGTGATCACCTCGTCAGGGTTCTACCCCCAGTTCCTAATTGTCAATCATGATCAAATGATATTGTTAATATTAAGAATGTACTTGTAAATCAGATTTCTTTGTACCTTATCACCGACACGTTTTTGAAGTGATTATGAAATATAATTGTTATCGACCAACTGCATATTCTTTTCCTTGTTACATTTCTGCACAAGTTTCTCAGAACAGTAGAAGACGTGGAGCTGTACCCTCTCTGATCACTATGGGCCCAAAATAACACCGGTACAGCCCAACAATCCACCGTTTTGAGAAATCTGTCCGTCTTTTTTCTTTTATTTATTCACAGGTGGGAATGGACCTACGTTACCAGAAATCCTTCCACTGCCGTGCTATAATTGGTAGCAAGGAGCGTAGTTAATTCCTGAGTCCTGTTCCTGTCCGATTCCACGTCTTCCAGTCGACCATGCCGCGCCATAAGTCCTGCCGCAGCCCAAAGTCTCCGCCGACACCCGGCCAAAGCAAATCTCCAGGTCCGCCTCCGACCACCGCTGAACTTCCAGACTCTCCGCCGGCGATGGACGATCCTCCAGTGCACTCACCGAGTAAGTCCGAGCCAATTCTTATTTCCGTTCCAAATCATACCGCTTCGCATGCAAATATGGGCGATATCCGGGACTTGTTGCGTAACGTACCTACCGCTACAGGTACAGATCTTGACATTTTGATACAATTCCTGTTAGAAATCGAGAACGTGAGTCAATTCGCTTTAGTTCCATTTCATATTTTGTTAAAGAGTTTAGGCACTAAGACTGACGGACCCCTCCGACAGTGGTGGAGACTTAATGTCTATTCTGAACTCGAATGGACACAGCTCAAAAATCTTATTCTAGACCATTTCACCACTTCTATAGATCGGGCTATGCTAATAGAACGCTATATCAGTAGGCGTCAGAACCTCACTGAGAATTTTCCCGAATATGCTGAAGACGTCTTGAAATACGTCGAATTATTGGGTCCTAGCCTGTCTGAATCGGAGATAATTGCGCGCATTTGGCTTAACCAAAACGAATCCACATTTAATTATCTACAATTCAGAGATACCCCAACTTGTTTAGCTGAGCTTCACCAGCTTATAAAACATTTGAGAGTAGTTGAACGTCAACGTAAAACGTACACTCACCCCAATTCGACCGGACTTGTCGCTCCTAATTTTTCCCCTTGTTGCCGATATTGTAAACAACCAGGTCACTTTATAGCCCAGTGTCCGGTTCGTCCCCCACGTCCTTCTCCTTCTGAACCTAAGGCTATCCTGCCCTCTCAAGGGTGAGATAGCGTTGTCAAAATTTTTAGTAAACCGAAAGATGTAGAACAAATTAATGTCTTTCCCCGGTTAACCACATTAGTTAATAAGTCACCCCTTTCGAACCACCCCCCTCCAGCTAACTTGTCCTCTCCTGTAAATACGTCTATTCGATTGACTTCTCCCGTCCCGAATTATTCCTATAATTCTCCAAGTCAATCAAGTAGCTCTACGATCCCTCTAGTTTATCTCTACTTTCAACATATTCGAGCTTCGGCACTGCTTGATACCGGTTCTACCAAGAACTACATCAATTCCGAACTTGCTAATTATTTGTCATCGTTAAAAATAGGTACGATCACAAATTCGATTTCTTATGCCCAAGTAGCCAACAGTTCTATCGCTAGATCTAATTTCACGTTAACAGTAGTCATTACTATTAGTACATTTACCTGGAAGATTGATTTCCTAGTTCTCGACGCTCTGTCGTATCCCGTCATAATAGGTTATGATTCTTTATGCAAAATGGGTGCGAACGTTAATTGTACCGAGAATAATCTTTCTTTCAAATTCGATCCCTCTCACGTCATTCCCTTTGTACCGTTACCCGCTTCGTCCAAAACCTTCTCCCTGGATCACGTTACCAGTATAGATTCAAATGCGGCCAACTTTAGTAGTTTGCTTGCAGAATTTCCAGAAGTTCTTACCGAAGAACTAGGTCAAGCTAAAAATTACAAATATTCAATTCATTTGTCTGACGATATTCCAGTCCGAAAGGCCCCGTATCCACTTTCCCCACCTCAAGCTAAAATAATGAGGGAACATATTAGTGATCTTTTGAATAAAGGCGTTATTTCACCTAGTAAATCTCCTTACGCTTCACCGGCTTTTCTTGTCAAGAAATCAAGTGGAGGTTATAGACTTTGTATTGATTATCGCCAGTTAAACAAAAAGGTTGTCATGGATAGTTTTCCTGTTCCGTCGATTGAGCACATTTTCCAGTGCTTAAAAAACGCCAAAGTTTTCACCACGTTGGATCTAAACAGCGCCTTTTACCAAGTTGAATTATCTGACAAATCGAAGAGTCTAACGTCGTTCGTCACTCCTGAAGGCCAGTGGAAATTTCATAAGGCTCCGTTCGGGCTATCTATTTCACCTAGTGCTCTAAACCGTCTGATGTTTGACATTTTTGCCGATTTAAGATACAAGTTTGTGATTGTATTTTTCGACGACTTATTAATATACAGTCCCGATATGGAATCTCATATGGTACACGTTCGAGAAACGTTAAGACGTCTAAAAGAAGCTAATCTTACCGTGAATCCGGATAAAATAAAATTCGCCCAAAGCGAACTCAACTTCCTGGGTCATCGTGTCTCAAGCAACGGTCTTTCCATGGATCCCGACAAAGTAGAAGCGATAAAGAATTTGCCAATTCCGAAGAATTTGAAACAGCTTCAAACATTTATTGGAATGGTTGGTTATTACGCTAAGTTTATCCCCGAATACGCTCAGATAATGTCGCCACTCAATGATCTACGGAAGAAAAATGTCAAATATAATTTAACGGAAACGCATATTCAGTCTTTTCGCAAACTTCGTGAAGCTCTGTCAAGTTCACCAGTTCTACGTTTTCCCGATTTTCAACGCGAATTCATTCTGCAAACCGACGCCAGTCAAAATCATGTTGGTTGTGTTCTTTTACAATCCTTTGAAGATGGTCTACACCCGATCCAGTACGCAAGCCGACGTTTGACATCCGCCGAGAAGAAATGCAGTACGTACGAACAAGAAGCTTTAGCATGTATTTGGGCTATGGAAAAAATGAAATCTTACCTCTCGCATCAAACTTTTATTCTTCGGACAGATAGTTCCTGTCTCAAATGGTTAATTCAGCACCCCCGCAACTTAGGTCGTGTAGGTAGGTGGTTACTTCGCATCAGTCGTTTCAGTTTCAAAGTCGAACATATTCGCGGTAAAGTAAATTGTACTGCCGATTGTTTATCCCGTTTGGTAGCTGAATCCGAAACTTCTGAGAAAAATGCAATACAATCAAATTTTCTCAATCCCATTACGGAAATTAAAAATCCGTTTACCGAACTTAATATCCTGCAAGATCAAGATCCTGAGTTAAACCGCCTTAAAAGTCAAATTAATCAAGGTTTACCTCAGAAAAATTTCGCTATTCACAAGAATTTCCTGGTTCGACTCGTAGGCCGCAACCGTCGTCGACGTATTGTTGTTCCGTCCGCCTCCAAGAAAGAAATATTGGAACAGTTTCATAATTCACAAATCGCCAGTCATCCCGGAGTCACGAAGACGTATCGTTCAATATCACGAAGATTTTGGTGGCCGCGCATGTTTGTTGAGGTTCGTCAATTTATTAAAGATTGTATGCTCTGTGCAACGCATAAATCAGATCAACATCCTGATAAAGTAGTTATGTCGTCTAATCCTCCACAATCTGTGTGGGATAAAATTTACATTGATCTCATGGGACCGCTTGTCAAATCACATTCCGGGAATAAATATGTTCTTCTAATTCTGGATAGTTACAGCAAGTGGTTAATAACTTACGCGATTCCTGATTCCAGTTCCACGTCGATAATAAAATGTCTGCATCAAGTCTTTACCACGTATGGTCCACCAACTAAAATAGTTTCCGATAACGCGACTTCGTTTACGTCAAACAAGTTTAATGAATTCTGTACTTCCTGGGGTTCACGTGTCATTCACAGTTCGCCTTATCATCCTTCGTCCAATGCTGTAGAAAGAGTAATACGAAACGTTAGAGCCGCTCTGTCAATTTTACTTCAACAAAAGTTTGACGATCATCTCAGTTGGGACTTGTTATTAAATCACATAACCTTCGCCAATAATTCTTCATATCATGAAAGTATTAAAAATTTACCTTGTAAGATATTTTTGTCAAGAGAAATCAAATTTCCACTCGATTTACAATGGAATTTGTCATCTGTGTGGGAACAAGACGCTTTGCCTTCCGAAAATCAAGTTCGCCTAGCTCTGTCAAAATCACATGATCTACAAGCGAAATATTTCAATAAAAACCGTTCGTTGCAGTCGAAGTTTCAAGTCGGCGATTTTGTTGTACAAAGGTTACATTATAACAAAATGAAACCGAATTTTCACCTCAAACTTTGTCCTCGTTACAGTAATCCCCGTGTAATTTTAGAATTTACGAGTCCTGTTAGCTGCATCCTTCAAGATCCATCCTCCAAAAAGATGTTTAAATCTCATATTGAACATCTGAAGAAAATTCCGTCTGTTAACAATTGAAAAATTCACCCGAGGTCATTGCCCTCTAGTTTAATTTCAAGTTCAATGTCAGACAGCTGACATCTGTCAAACGTCAAGTGTTGTTAGGTTAGGATATTACTAACAATAAAAGTTTAAGTTATTTTTCGTACCTGAGTTATGCTTTATTTTCCTAAATAAAGAATTCTCCCTGTGTTATTTCGTTATTCTCGTCCTTTGTTTTAGATTATAAGCTTGTCCTTGTTTTCATTCCGGCGCTTTCCTAAGGCCCAATTTCGTCTAACGTTTAAGCTGTCTCCTTCAGCCAGTCAGGTTACGACCCCATAATTTCCGTATTATCGGTGGTTGTTTCATCTCGTTAGATCAATTTAGATTAGTTAAATTTAATTAGAGCTTATTTATGAAGAGCACACTTCAACTGCCATAGTATGGGATATGGTAGATTGTCAAGTGATTGTTGACTTAGTTACAACAAAGATAAATTCATTGTTGTGAATTTCTTGTTGTATGTACAGTTAGTAGTATAGCGGAGTACCTCCTAATCACTAAAGAGGGGGAGCCTGTCACGTGGTGCCATAGCACCGCGACAATTTTTTAATATTAGCATAAAAATTATTATAATAAAATAAATAAATAAGGAAATCAAATCACTAAATTCGCGAGTATTTGCATGCGCGGTACGATTTGGATCGCGTGGCTTGGACTTATAAACATAAGTGTGTCTATCGTGTGATCCAGTCGTCTGACTCTAAATACGCGGTATCTGTGATTTTCAAAAGTGAAAAAGTGACAAACAATAGTTGTTAGGTTTGAAATAATTAAAATCAATATTTATTAGTTACGGAAAAATAACAAACATTAAGTTTTTTTCCGGGATTCGGTGTGGTCGCATGAAAAGGACGCTCATGGAATAAACCACAGAATCATCTTCAAGCTTCTTCTCCAAACCGAATTTAGACTTCATTGTACTACCATGAAGCGCCTAAATACCCGTAGTCACTCACGAATTATGTAAAGTATTCCTAGAATAAGTATTGTTCAAGTGTAAGTAAGTACTCTTCAGAAAAAGGTATGACGCTCACGCCTAGTTTTCTTTTCCTCTTTCACGTTTTATTATTTTTTTTTTTTTTAATTTAAACAACCTTATTAAATGTACTTCCCTAGATAATTAAGTGATCACCTCGTCAGGGTTCTACCCCCAGTTCCTAATTGTCAATCATGATCAAATGATATTGTTAATATTAAGAATGTACTTGTAAATCAGATTTCTTTGTACCTTATCACCGACACGTTTTTGAAGTGATTATGAAATATAATTGTTATCGACCAACTGCATATTCTTTTCCTTGTTATATTTCTGCACAAGTTTCTCAGAACAGTAGAAGACGTGGAGCTGTACCCTCTCTGATCACTATGGGCCCAAAATAACACCGGTACAGCCCAACAATCCACCGTTTTGAGAAATCTGTCCGTCTTTTTTCTTTTATTTATTCACAGGTGGGAATGGACCTACGTTACCAGAAATCCTTCCACTGCCGTGCTATAACATATAAAATAATGTACCGCTGATTATAAAACGAAAACCGCGTAAGCATCCATTATAGGGTGAAATCATATATTTGTCAGTTCGCTGATTGGCTACTTAAACACTTTTGATTAACAGAGATGCTATAATATATCGTCGGAATAACTATAGGGAATAGCTTGAGAAAAAAGAGACGGAGCTATATTTTTTGCATTTTTTATTGCATCCGCTCACCACACATTGAATACCCAAGGCTTGGTACAGTAATTTATATGTACATGATTTTTATATAAATTATACAAATGTTTAATTACCACAACTGACCAAAAGTACCTATACTAATTGAAGTAAAAAGATCATGATAAAAAAAAATAATTTTAGAGATGATAAAGAAACACTTACCACTAGGGGTCATTTGGCTTCGATGAGTTACAGGCATTCAGGTGAAAGAAGCACCTGAAAGGGAAAATAGGATCAGTTAACACCGGTTTTAAATGCAGATTTAAAAATGCAATTTGATTCCCACTATAGGCACTGAGATGTGATCTCCATTTAGCTGAAAATAAATGATACATTATTTACATTAGAATAAAAAAATATATCCAATGACAGGATGAAAAAATATCTAATCTAGAAATAAGAGAGAACAAATTCTTAATAGAATTGTTTTGGATGTTATTTCTAGATCACAAACTCTGCTATTATAATGTAAAATTATTATTTGACCTAAAGATGCTAGCTTAAGCTAGCGAAATATATCATCTAATGATAATTTATTTTTTCTAACATATAGGTATACAAAACAGGAGAAAAAAATAAAAAATAAATTTAGGTTAGAGTACGATAACTTGATGTGCACAATATCCATTGGAAATACACAATTATTATTTTATATAACATATAATTAATAGCCGTTTTAGGTTCGGAATTTTTTTTTATAAATTATTTTTTTTTTGCGCAGTGAAAAGGGAAAGGCATTTGAGGGGGAGTTCTTTAAAAAACAATTACGGGATCGTGTATACAAGGTGAGATAGTAATAAAGTAATACTACACGAGTTGCTAAGACGTGTATATGTGATTTTTATGATGGGTTACATTAAAAAAATGACAGCGAAAGCCGAAAATTTTGCGCGTATTTTTGAGGAAATTTGTGAATAAACTAAAAAGTGTTTTTTTTTATTTTGGGAACTTAAAAATTTAGCGTTTACTATGACAAAAAAAATCAAAATTTGGGTACATCGAGATATCGAACTGGACTCATTTTATTTGTAAAATGTTGTACCGGCATGATTAAAAGCCGAATTGTATTCGAGTTAAAAAGTTTAGTCGATCGACCAAAGTATGCGATGCACTGCATAAAATGCAATAATCTGAACTCAGACTGTGACGCAGCAATATACTTTTTCAATGTAAATTGCATTTATTTGGGTGTGAGGATGTCAGGTAGAACACGCGGCGTGGGTTTTATAAACACCATGCGCTTGTCAAAATGAATTGAGTAGGACATAAGTGCAGTTACTGTGGAGATTTTTACACCTGAATTGGTTTTAATGTTCTTAAGTTTATAATTTGTATTGCTATACTTCGATATATGTATATCCAGGGCCGTACCAAAATGGGGTAAGTGGGGCGGCGCCCCGAGGCCCCCGACGAAAAGGCGCCCCGAACAGCCTATCAAACTCGTATATTCTTCCGATTTTTCGTGTAGACTTATTTATGGTTCGCCGAAGAATGTATCTACCTTAACGATCTATAATTCGAATATGTTTAATAGTTCCATCATACGAATTTATACTAATAAATAAAGCTGAAGAGTTTGTTTATAATATATTTTACATATAATATGGTATGGTTGTCCGGTGTCTGTATATATAGTAACGGATTACAAAATCCACGTACTGTGAGAGCTGTTTTTTTAATGAATTATACAGACGTTAGCTCAATTAATTCAAATAAATAAAATCGTAACTTAGTCTGTAATTGAACATTTTTAAAGATTCCTAGAGCGAATTTTCAGTTTCATCATTTTTTTCTGTTTTTAAGAGCTGAAGAGTTTGTTTGTTTGGTTGAACGCGCTAATCTCATGAACTACTGGTTCGAATTGAAAAAAAAAATTGTTGGATAGCTATAGGCTATATAATATCACGCTACGACCAATAGGAGCGGAGAATGAAAAATGTTACTCAAAATTTGTCCGTCCGACAAAAACTTTTGAACGGTAACTTCGATCATTATGAAATTTGGACACAAGATTCATCCCGGTAAACGAAGATGAACGTGCGTACTCATGCCCCTCTTCCCCATTCGTTTTTTTGCATCCGGGTGAAACCAGGCGGGACCGCTAGTATATAATATAATAGGGGGCCCCAATTTTATTTCTTGCCCTGGCCTCCTCGAGGTTCTAGTCACCGCCCTGGGTATATCAATAGTTCTATTAGAATCTATTAGACGAAAATAGTTGAAAGGAGCGTATATAGAGTTAAAAGACCCAATCACGGACGTATAGCGTAAATAAACGTATTCCGATTTTAAGGGTTAATGAATTAGAAAATTAAAAACAGAACTTATAAATGCGCCGTGCGACGTAACAAATGAAAGAGCCCGTTATAAGAAATGCAAATAATGTTTTTTTACAATTTTAAAATGCATAGTTTCAAAGATATTTAAGCAATAAATTTTATTTGAAACGCCTTTCTAACAATTTAAATTAATAATAATAGTAGTAAGTTGTGATATAGTTTATTTTAGTTGAGTAAGTATTAAGCAACATGGCTATACGAGAGTAGCGAGTTCTCATAGTACCACGAACCAAAATATCACGTGCCTCCTATAAAATAGCTGATTTTCACTTCTTAATAATTTTTCTGACAGTTGGTGTCATTGCTGTGTGCGCCCATATTGCAAAGGAAAAGAAGAAAAAACGTTAATTTCAAATAGCACACTGTTATATTTCATATTTTAGACGCACGTTTCCCCCAAAATTAAACAGTCCAAGGACCTATAATATTGGATATCTCTTATGACAGTATAATGATAAAACTAATCGAACTACCATTTTAAATATAAAATTCTAAGAAATTTTAGTCATGACAATTTGGAAGAATTTAACTGTAAAGTAATTCTAAAATTTATTTGTATACCTATATGGTTGGTTCGGAAGTCTCAACACATTAAATCCCACACGTTATACACGATATGATATATTAGAATGTTTAGGTTAAAAATGCAAGAAATCTATACTAATATATATAAAGCTGAGTTTGGTTGAACGCGCTAATCTCAGAAACTACTGGTTCGAATTGAATTTTTTTTTTTAGATAGCCCATTTATCAAGGAAGACTATAGGCTATATAATATTACGCTACGACCAATTGGAGCGGAACATTAATGAAAAATGTTGCAAGATGTATCTCAAAATTAGTCTGTACGACAAATATTATCAGGTGAAATACTTTAACTAAATATTGCAATATTAGCGCGTCAAGTTTACAAGCTCGGATAGCTCAGTCGGTAGAGCGTAAGACTCGTAATGCCGGGGTCTAGGGTTCAAGACCCACGTCGGCGAATATATTTTTATTTTCTACATTGCTTTCTTGTAAGGCTTACATTTAAATTTTTTTAAATTTTATTACAACTAATTAAAATTAAATAAATCTAATTAATAGCTCATTTGAAAACTGTTACAACTATAGGCACCTATATATAAAAATAATTTTCCTACAGTGTTTTCAATTAAAGATTTATTATATTAAAAGAAATGTATTACTTAAAAAAAGTATAAATACTGCTTTTTAACGACAAAAACTTTTGAACGGTAACGCCGATCATTATATGAAGTTTGGACACAACAATTATCTCGGTAAACTAAGATGAATGTGCGTACTCATGTCCCTTCCTTCCCCATTCGTTCTTTTGCACCCGGGTGAAACCGGGCGGGACCGCTAGTCGTTAGATAAAAATAAAAATTATCTAATTGACGTGTGTTCACAGGGACTAAGGAAAAAATCAATTTAATTTTTTTTCGAAAATTCGACATAAGTCACTTAAGCTTGTGACCGCAACATTATGGGAGTACTCCGGTACACTTGTCTCGTGTCGTCATGCATACTGAGAAGCCAGCTTCCAAAGTGTAGGTTTTGAACAAAACAAGTCGACCTCCTTCTTTCGAAACATATTTTGTCCTGTTTGTGGGACGCGTATTTAAATAAGTGATTTTATTTTACGACAATCCAAATACGTAACAAAAAATTGGTTGTCTGTAAAGTCGGTTTACGGACGATAGTTTTACGTGATAACGTATTCCGCTCGAATTTCATATTTAATAATACATAACCTAAATTTTAGTAGCTGTCAAACTATATTTTTACCGACTAATAATTTGATCAACCAAAGCAAAATACATATTTTTAAGCAATTAGACATTTAAAAGAATGTATATATATTATATATTTGTTAACAAACCGTATAATTTATCTGGCCATCTGTCAGATGTAGCTTTCGCTGGAACAGCCGAAAAAATGTTGAACGCACACTACTCTCTGACGTCACGCGAGAAGAGAGAGACTTATATCGCGCTCTCGCTTGCGGAGCGTTACTCTTTTTCGTGCGTGCAGCCGGTGTTTCATTAATTTATAAGACGTTATCACGTCAAAAACATACTTCTCCAAAATCATTCTGAATATTATAATACTAAAAAAAATGTATTGACTTTTATTTAAATTCTTTACAACTGTCTTATTTTTTCTTCTTTGAAATTGAAGGTGTTTTTATTAACAAATACCGTATTTAAAACTATAAAATAAAGTCAATAAACCTAGTAATAGGTAAGTATGTAAACAGTTAATGATCAATTTAATAGCAAAGAAAAAGATATCAGATGGTAAAGACTAGATTTAAGTCTGTTCACTATATTATCGCGAATTTCGATTTTCACCCGGACGAATCAAGGCGGACAGTTATTATAGCCCTAAACCTTCCTCAGAAAATCAGATATCGAATGTTAAAAACCGCATTCAAATCCGTTCAGCTGTTCTCGTGTTTTTAGTGAACACATAGACAGACAGACGCGAACGGGAACTTTGCTACCCACGGCTCCGATGAAACAGCGACAACGGCTCCACCGTATTGTAGAACCACTTTAAAAAACAATTTTTTTACACTTTGAGATTCTGCCAGCAGTATTTGCGTGCTATATACCATATAGGTTTTATTACGTGTGAATTTTGAAATCATCCTCAATTTTACCCTCTTGAGGGATGATTTTGCAAAAACGCTGAACCACGTAATTCTTTGTTTCTTTACCAAAAACCTAACTATGAATTTTCATATCCCTAACGTGAGAAATGATCGGTTCTCCATACAAACTTTCAACCCCTATTTCACCCCTTCAGAGTTGTGTTTTGAAACAAACAGTAACCTATGTTCTTCCTCAAGATACAATCTATCTCCTTGCCAAATTTGATCGAAATCTGTTCAGCGGTTTACGCGTGAAAGCGTAACAAACAAACTCACATTCGCAATTATATAATACTAGCGGTCCCGCCCGGTTTCACCCGAACGAGTACGCACATTCATCTTAGTTTAGCGAGATGAATGTCGTGTCCAAATTTCATGATGATCGGAGTTACCGTTAAAGTTTTTGTCGGACGAACAAATTTTCAGTTACATTTTGCAACATTTTTCATTCATGCTCCGCTCCTATTGGTCGTAGCGTGATATTATATAGCATATAGCCTTCTCGATAAAGGAGCTACCCAACAAAAAAAAATTGTTATCAATTCAAACCAGTAGTTCCTGAGATTAGCGCATTCAACCAAACAAACAAACTCTTTATAGAAGTATAGATTAGTTAGGATAGCACGATGAGGGATAAATTTCGCCATTCTTTTACAGAAACCTTGTATAAATAATGTTACTATGTATCAATAGACACCCACAGCGACACCTATCATGTTAGACAAGGACAGGCTCAGAACGATGTAATCATTTCTGCCAATTTTCATTGAGTTTGCGTGGGCAGCGTTCTAAGATGCCTCTGGCTCCGGTAAGCGGCAAGCAAGCAGGTCTGCTAATAAATCTGCATGTGTGTAGTGGAGTTATCTATGTGTTGGTCACTTCTATAATCTCCTTTATATATGTACATGATGCATACAGTCGCTCACAAAAGTTATCGCACGAATCAATCAATTCCGATCCGCTATATCTCTTTCAGTTTGAGAGAACCGTTTTAGCTAAGAGCTGGCTACGGAAAAAAATGGGTGACTCGGTGCAGCGCTGAAAGTTTGCAGAATAATAGGAGATAGTACAAGTAAGTAGGGAAAAAATTGCCAGAAGGCTAGGCGGAAGATAAAGAGCCGCCAGAAGGCGATAATGTTGCGAAAAATCAGTGCACTTCTGGCAATTTCTATACTTATTCTGTAATTCACAACTAGATTATATATTATATATATTATACATTATATAGTTATAAGGGCATACTGAAAATCAAACATGATATAATAATTACATTCGACAAATATTCAATATTATTAATGTCATTTTGATAGAAATAAAATTAAATAAATTAATAAAATTACGTTGACGATTAATTTTATTTCTATCAAAATGACATTAATAATATTGAATATTTGTCGAATGTAATTATTATATCATATTTGAATTTTCAGTATGCCCTTATAATTACTATATAATGTATAATATACATAATATATAATCTAGTTTTGAATTACAGAATAAGTATAGAAATTGCCAGAAGTGCACTGATTTTTCGCATCATTAGCGCCTTCTGGCGGCTCTTTATCTTCCGTCTAGCCTTCTGGCAATTTTTTCCCTACTTACTTGTACTATCTCCTATTATTCTGCAAATTTTCAGCTCTGCACCGAGTCACCCATTTTCTCCGTAACCAGCTGTCCGTCTATTTTACGTCATAGCTTCTAAACTAAAAGAGATACGGACTTGCGTTTGGCCTTGAACGGTTCAACATACTTTATTCTTTAAATCACGACGATTTGAGGCATATATGAGATATTTTTTATTTGTCCATATTTTGCAATTTTATTCATGTTTTAGTGTTTTGGAAATCAGTTGCACTAAGAGTTTTCTAATATAAGCTGGAAAATTGAACTTATAGAAAAAGTCGCGCTGAATCGATTTCGGGTACTCACGTCATTGTGTCTCTTTTGGTTTAGGATATATGAGCGTTTTTATATACTTTTCTAGAAAAAAAATATAAATAAACGCCATCACTTCTAACCTAAAAGAGATATAAAAGTAGCACTGGTCAGAACCATTCAGCGTGATTTTTTCTATAAGAATATTTTAATTGCAAGTTATACACGTGGAGCTAATTACTTCTTTAATAGACTGTTTATCTTTCTATGAATACAGAATCTTTTGCACGCCACGCAATTCTCTATACCTATAAAAACCTGATCGAACAAAATAAGTTTTATTTAGCATGCAAAGAAAACGCTACCACCATAAATTTAAAAGCTCGACTCTAGTTTAGTTAAAAAAGTTATTTCAAGCCAAAAACTAAAAAGGTAAAAAATATTTCGCTGTAAGTTTTTAGAGATACTCAGACCTTTTGTTGAAGTCGTTTCAATTTTTGTATTATTTTCATTTTTCACTTTTTGGCGCCCTTGTATTTTATTTTATCCCGGGCTGATCGGAATATTACGATAGAATTTGTGGGTAAACAATGAACCAGAATTGCATGCTAAAATGAATAAACGGCCGCCATTTTGAAACAAGATGGCGGATCAAGATCATTTCTACTTAAGAGAAATCGTTGGGGATACGTGACGTTAATCTTCCATAATAGGGCAAAATATTTTTTATTCTACTGTATCATGGAACACTAACTTCTGTATCCCTAACGATTCTTCTTGTACGTAGATCTGATCTTGATCCGAGATCTTGTTTCAAAATGGCGGCCGTTTATTTTAATGTGTAATTCTCACGTAATTAATGCACGTAATAATACATATAGGACTGGGGAGACTAAAATGACGTAACTCTCAATCAAGAAAAAGTAACGACGAGTCTCTTGCAGTAGTTCTGGTAAGATACTTGGCGAACTATTGCCGAGCAAACTCCGAGCGCCATTGAGTGTCCACTCACACAGAATTTTATGTATAGGTAATAGTGCACTGACAATGTATGTGTATAACACACAGACGCACACAATATTGCAGCCCAGGTGCGGCTCGAATCGATCAAAAAACGAGCTATAAATAAAGCTCAAGCTGTGAGTTTACATATTTCGAAATTACAAATGAGTGAAATTAGATCTGTACACGAACAGTGACCCCCTACCGTTTTTATAAAAGAAATATTTTACATACATTTATAAACTGTATCTATTACAATTGATTAAAAAATTAATTCAAATCTTGAAGAATGGGTATTTTTCTCTAAATATGATTTTGTATATGAATGATGACATAACGACCTAAGTTGTTGAGCGTCTATAATCAACAATAATCTAGTCCAAGATACACTTAGAATTGGTGCTATTATATTTCGTGACTTACGAAAGTTTTATCTTTGTCAAAGAAAAATAAAATTTATTTTTTTAATTACAACTAAAAAAAAATTTAGCATCATATCAATAGCATCAATTTCAGGAAAAATTCGTTTTCATTAAAAAAAAGACGGGTTGCACTCCGGGAGTGCCGGCTAAAGTGAAAACTTGAATATTAACGTCTTAATTTTTTGCATTTAGAAGCATTGTTTATTTAGTGACAACACTTGTAAATAAAATGGTTTGTATCATAGATTGCATTTTTATGTACGATATTTCAATGCTAGATGTCTAACGTTGTATAAATAAAATGGTTTGTATCATAGATTGCATTTTTATGTACGATATTTCAACGCTAGATGTCTAACGTTGTATAAATAAAAGTTCGATCAGGACACGTGACCTGACGATCACTTAGAGAGTCTCACCCAGTTCTTACTTTTCCTGACGCGAGTTTAACATTTTTTACCCATTACAAAAAAAGTGTACAGCGCCGCTAAAGAAGTTTTCACTTCAAAAAATTAAATGCGGTATGTATAGCAAATATCTATACTAATATATAAAGCTGAAGAGTTTGTTTGTTTGTTTGGTTGAACGCGCTAATCTCAGGAACTACTGGTTCGAATTGAAACATTTTTTTTTTGTTTGATAGTCCATTTATTGAGGAAGGTTATAGGCTATATAATATCACGCCATGAGCAATAGGAGCGGAGCATCAATGAAAAATGTTGGATTATATAACTCAAACTTTGTCCGTCCGACAAAAACTTTTGAACGGTAACTCCGATCATCATGAAATTTGGACACAACATTCATCTCGGTAAACTAAGATGAACGTGAGTACTTATGTCCCTCCCCCCTTATTCGTTCTTCTGCACCCGGGTGAAACCGGGCGGGACCGCTAGTCGACTATATAGAATCAATGTGCGGGCTTCTTCGTGGGCTCTTCATGGTTTGATCCCTTCGCTGTATTCTTGGCTACTCCCATTTCTCCCCAGGTTCGTCGTCCTCGATTGGACATTCGCTCATATCGAAATAAAATTCGTAAGTCCGGCAAAATTGTGCGCCAGGTGAAAATAAAAAATGCCTCACCTGTACAAAATGACAACAGGTAGGCGAGCACCTATACAGACACAGAGCGCACGCTACTATAGCGAGAGAAAACCGTTGGTGGGATGTTGGTGTATACGAGGCAAGGTCTTTGTGAATCAGTGTTAAATCAGACTCCGTGCGACAACGGACTCGAACCCGATACGAAAAAAACCGCATTGCATTATTTCACTCGTCCTGCAGCATCGTTCCTGCTGCACCACCGCCGCCGCCGCGACGCCAGCATCCTCAAAGACGTCGCGAACGATAAACAGTGTACCGTTATTCGATAGTGTGTTGTTATTGTTGCGATTGCATTTAGTTTCGAAAACATACGAAGGTCAATTGTTTGAACGTTAATAAAAAAAAAGTCGATTGTTGAACAGATGGGAATTAAAAAAAGTCGATCTATACGAAATATAAATCGAAAGTGGTTTGCGGTTAAAAGTGATTGTTAAAAACGTTAAATTTAAGTGCTAATAGTTTGGACCTAAGAGAGAAGTGTGATTGCGAACTGGTATTGTTTAATGTTCTCGTTTTGTTATTGTTGTTATTGGAAATAAAATCGTTTTTGCTGAAAATAGAAAGGTATTTATAGACATTGCATATCGTAATTTACTTTATTTTATAAGATATAGGTCCTAGCTAAAGTAATATTAAATAACCAAAGAAAGAAAGTACATACAAACAAAAACAATTTAATATTGCTGAGAAGGTTGTAGAATTGAAATTTATCTATAACACCAATTATTATAAAAGAAGAAGTTTATACCCATATGTTATTTCAAAAATGTGCAAAATTGAATCTTTATGCATATTTTTATTGTTGAAAAGTCTATAGCTTGATGAGTAAAACGAGATATATATTATTACGTTACGACAGGGGTTTGCGCAGTGATTTGAAAATAGCCATTTGTACCCGGACGAAGCCGGATTGTACAGATATGCAGTGAATATGATAGCTATGGAAATCATTACCTATTATGTTTTATTTATCAAGTATATTCTTTATGGTGTATGTTGCATTTTAAGTGGAACGATTTTCTATACTGCATTAATGATTTCCACAGCTACCAAATAAATAAAACCCGTGTGATTGTAACGTATGCAAGTTGATTGCATGAAATCGAAAAACAATTAATTATAATTGTACCTCAAATGTCAATTTATTTATAATATTTTATATCAAAAACTAATTAAATATTGCAATTAAATCGTAGTTTATAAAATGCTTGAACAACCGTCCAACAAGTGTCTAATTTGGGCGACGAATTATATTACAATTTATTTCAATTGATTATATTATATTACCTTCTTGACAATGCGTTTAAAATTAATACATTTTCAAATTATTATAGTTTCTAATATTACGCTCTGGAATAAACTAACAACATTCAAAATCAGTATCTTTGTGAACAGACCCCTGAACCCTGAATCAACAAATTTTACTATTTTTTTTTTTAATTTTATGCTTACCTTCAAAATTGGTTGTCTGTAAAGTCGGTTTACGGACGATAGTTTTACGTGATAACGTATTCCGTAATACATAACCTAAATTCTACATATAATAATTATAATAATTCGAATCTATGATATTGCATCTTTCGCTTCAAATTTAGGTTAATTTTATTTATTTAAATTACTCACCATATAATATAATTGTTTTTTTTAACTTTCTTTCTTTCGTATTTATTTTAAATCTCAAAGATTAGCTGTCATAATATTTATAAGACAATTGTTTCACTGTTTATAATATAAAATTCCAAAACCTACTTACAATATTTAAGTATTTTCATACGTCAAAAAATTGATTTTTATAATGATAAAATTTGTAAGAAAACGATTTTTTATTTTTTCGAGAGATGAGACCTAGCTAAAACGATTTTTTGCCCCCCAAAATCCCTTTTCAGTAAATTTCATCCAAATCGTTAGGGCCGTTTTCGAGAAAAGCACGCACAGGGTCAGGCGGAACGTTACGCGTTACGCGTTACGAACTTTAGGAACGTTACGTTAGGAACGTTACACTTTTTCGTGCATGCAGCCGGTGTTTTATCAATTTATAAGATTGGTGATTCATCAATTTATAAGACGTTATCACGTCAAAAATCGATTGTAGGATTTGAAAAAAATATACACAAAACGTGAAGTTAAATAAAATCAATTAATTATAAAAGTATTAACGTGTGGACCCCCCGATTGAACAAAATAGGTCAAATCGACTTAAGACCTACCCGCGCCGTCGGTTCATATATCCAATTTCATGGCACTAATAAATTATTGTTAGGCGTTTTGCATAGAGCGGTAAATAATTAATGCCGATTATAAAATAAGAAAAATCGTTTGGTCGTTAGCATGCATTGCAATCAAGACCCGGAAGAATCAAACGTGAACACAAAGTAATACGTTATATTTCACAGATGAAGATTATATGTACTTAAAAGCATATCGCGGTAAATGTATTAATAACTTATATCCACATGAAATACAAAGCTGGTTCGATAAATGTTTTTACTCTTGGAAGAAACTTAAGGCCTCGTCACACGATGAGGGATTTCGAGCTCGCTTGCTTATGCTTGAAATCGTGCAGGCTGCCATGAATGAATCGCTTCACACGCAGCTTGCTTATTTGCTAGATTGACGGTCATATTTAAAATTTAAATATGGATGTAATGTTTATGCAAGAAATAATTCGTCAAAGACGAATTGCTACTATGACTTTAATAATGATTGAAAAGCTTCGAGAGAGAAGAGAAAAATCAAAGCCAAAACTTATTTCTTGTCGAGTCCATTTACTTTTATTTATTTAATGGCAACTATAAATACTATGTGCACCTACTACCAGTTTACAGTATTTTTCGGGCGGACACTGCACGCTGATTTAAAACAAAAATATTTGAATACTAAAAAGTGTACAAAATAAGTCGAGCAGTTACAAAAAAAGTAATAACTGTCCGTCTCAAAAACTCCATGCTATATTAGGACTTCGATGCGAGATTTTAAAACTCGTCGGAATTAAAATCGTGTAATTGTTTATTGCCAATTAGGTGGTAAACCTGGAGGCCAGTTTTTATCGTCCAACGGTTGGCTTAAAAATGTTTATTGGCTCTCGCGAAGCCGGTTTCATTTAGTATTTATCAAATATAAATCGTATAAGAAAGTTAGACAAGAAAAGTCGTCTTGATTTTTCTAGTGTCGACGGCAATAGTAAAATTATCAGATAGCTCCGAACCTCGCAAGAAAACGAAATGATAGATTTCCTATTACTCAAATCTTTGATTAACGTCTGATTAGAACTTTTCAATAAATAAAATTATCGACCAATTTTTATTATTTTTTGTTAATATGTTTGCCTGAAAAATTGGTCGATAGTAATTATACTTATTCAACACGCGTGAGTAATATATAATTTCGGGGCCCTGCTAAATTCGGGAGAAATAATAAATTACTTCATGTTGACGCGTAGAGTGCTAATAATGAGCCGAAACTGTACGATAATGTATTACTGCATAGTTTCTGGCCAATAGGAACGCGGTAGCGATTTGTATATATGAAAACAGCATCGCAATTCAGCGAAAGTCAGGGTCATCTTGTGTGCATCGAGGGCGGTGGGTACGTCAATCAATGAAGTGATTTATTATTTTTCCCTCTTTTATCAGGGCCCCGATTACATATTACTCGTGCTAGTTGAATAAAGTATTATGTGCGACCATTGATCAAAGGAGAATATTCCACTCGAGTGTTACCGCACTCGCTACGCTCGTGCGGCAAATTTCACGCTCATGGAATCTTCTCCTTCTCTCACTAGTCGCACAATATACTATTAATTAAAAATTTCCTATTACTGTTTTGAATATTACCTAGTAAGTATTGATTTATACCTACTAATATTATTTTTAATTCGAACACTCCGCATCAATCGAATATTGACGCCTTTATTGGAACGTTTTATACCTTTTTCAATGATCTTATAATATGTAACGTTACATGGTATGATACGACTGTAGTGCAAAGTTTTTATAACAATTATCACGCTAGTTCATTTGCAATGCAAACAATCTGAAATAATTTGTCAGTGTTTATTTTTGATTTTTTTGTTAGATACATAACTAATGCTTATTTAATATCCATATAACAGTAGTTGCCATAGTCGTGCAACCATAATATTAGTTGTAACACAAAAACTGTAATTTTTTAATGTCAAAGATTACAATCTTCGGACCGGTATTACACTAACAATGACATTTAATAAAATGATTTTTGTAAAATAGATACTAAAAAACATCCGTTCTTCGTTCGAGTTGTTTTATTCACATTTATTTAATTTTTATTTAGTTTATGTACTAAGGGTACCGTTTATAAATACGCCCAAAAGGAGGAACAGTTTTGTTATGATGATGAAAATCGAATTGAAGATTTAAATTGTGGGTGAAGTGCTTTCGGTTTGACTATTCTTTCGTCAGGTTTGACTGAGACACACCGTTCAACGGATGGAAACACAATTTAAAATCTATTGTTTTTAGGGGATTCCCCAGTTTTTTATATTTTTTCCATTTTGATATCATCGTAGCATAGAATTAGAAAATAAGAAGGGTTTAAGATAAATACGGTTATCAAATAACGGTTGGACAACACTACTTTTCAGAATTTTTTAAGAACTGAATAGTATTTTATCTCAACGTGATCATCGGGAAACTATCATCATATATATTAATACGCTAAGGTTAAAGATGTTTGCCTCGCTTTTTAGAAAATACCTCACAATTTCTCCACATAAATTATATATCATTTTACAGATAATTGCTTGAACAACGCTGAATAACGTCTGCCATCTGACGTCAACACTTTGATCTGTCATCTGACCTTTATATTATACATATAATACAACAGACACAATACTGCATACTGCCATCTAACGGCTTTAATTTTGAAACAGCGAGCAACGCTGAACAACGTCACAGCAATGCTGCATGATGCCATTTGACGGCTTAGCTCAACGCTTTTGCTACTTACGCCTCAATATGACAATTTTAGTAAAATATTTCTTCGATCTGTCATCTGAGCTTCATATTGTAATACAACAAAAAGAAGAACGTTATAAGCAGTGTGCAAAATTAGAAACGAATACCTGCAATCATATTTAAAAAATAATTTTTTAAAGTGATAATTATTATACTTATTTAGTGCGAATAATTCGCACAGGTCACTCTAATATTATATATCTACATTAGCAAGCTAGCCAAGTTTTGGTAATTTTTATTCTAAGAATTGGATACTACTGCAGTTGATTTTTTTAAATAATTCGAAACAGTAGTAATTACTTACGTCGGTATATTTATTTATTTGTAATTATATTTAAACAGACGTGTTGTAAATCCGGAGGGTGTTTGTCGCATGACACAAGTTGGCAAAAATTACGCAAATTTATGCATTTTATAATCATTATACTAGTTTATTTTGGCAAAATATTTAACATACCTATTTGAATTTAATTACAGTAAACACAATTCCCAAATCATTCAAAAAAATAAATAATAGGAGGCTCCCCTAGGTGATATGCTACTATTTTAATGAGTGTAACATTCCCAAATAAATTACCTAGATATAATCGTTTAACAAAACTGAATAATAAAAATTCCCAGCAATTCTTCGGTCACAAGATTTAAAATACTTACAAATGTGCTCTTTGCTGATATGCGACGTCAGGAGCAAAAGCGCTATTTATCGAATGGGGCTTCCAGAAACATTTTTTCCTCATACCTCGATCGAAAGTACGTACTTTCGTTCCATATAGCAGGGACGAAAGTTTGACATTTACTCCCTGTTATTTATTATATTAAATGACAGCGAAATTTTTTCCTTCCGCCGTTCTCACTGGGAGTAAATGTCAATCTTTCGTCCCTGCTGACGAAACTACGTACTTTCGAGCGGATATGAAGAAAAATCGTATACATCACACGGGCCTTAAAAGTTGAAATCTCGGCCCCGCGTGTCATGATGCCCTCGGCGAAAATTCAACTTTCGGCCCTTGTGATGTAATATAGATACTATATTATGAGGTTATGTTAGAACTGAGAATAAAGTAATATTCAGCTAAAAATTTACTGCTCTATATATACTTACACACAAAAAGCCCAAAATTTTGCCAGGAACAGCAGGTTCAAGTTTGGCAAATTCGTCGTTGCAGAATTACAAAAAAATGTTTTGTATTCACAGTTTGAAAAAAAAAGAACAGTTGCTCGTAAAAAAGCACCAATAAAACTACACAAATGTTTTTTAATTAAAGCGAACGTAATTTGTTTTGCAACGACTAATAAATCCGTCAAGTAAACAAAAAAACAAAAGCGCATCATTTTCAGACACGTGACTATATAAAATAATTTAATGTTGTGTGAATATACACGGCGTTAAAATTTTTGTATTGTTATATTAATTAAGTCTGTTTTTTTTTATTTGAATAGAAAAGCGCAGAATGCATGCGCGCTCGATTTAAAGCGCACGCTATTGTTAATTGTTACCTATCTTTACTCTAACAAGACCTTCAACAATGAATAAACAAACAATGCCTAGTGCACTACTTTATTGAACGTAATAATGACTGTCAAATTCATAGTTCACGTGGAAATATTTTTAACTGGTTGCTCGGTCCGGCTTCGTCCGAATGCAAATAGAATTTTATCCTTGATTTATTTATATCTTTTTAAATGAAGCGGCCCAGTCTGGCTTTACCCGAGTTTGTAGATTGTCACCGTATAAAATTGGTCTCCACGAAAAGCACTTTTATTTTAACGCATGTCCATCCCGAAGGTTCATTTTAAATAGTGGTGAAATAATTTTTCAAATAGGTGCAGTAATTCCGAAGATAACCTTCTACATACACACACACAAATAATACTATAAATTCACCCCAGAAATTGTTAAAGTTCACCGATGATAATGATATGATAATTAATTATTAGTACCTAACTATTTCTGACTACTCATTGTTAAGGAAAAAGTATTAAAATTTCAGGACGATAATTCAATTTTTGTGGGCCCTTGACACTTGGAGGTCCAGAGCTTAAGCTTTATTAGTCCCTATGTAGATCCGCCCCTGCCTATAATAGTTTACAAACACTCTGTACAAGTAAATTTCATTCCAAAAACATTTTTTTCATCCTGGTTTATTATAATTAACTTTTAAAATTAAAAATATACCTACATGGTTTTAAGTTTATGTAAATATCTTGATTCATTTAAATATTTTTTACCAGTAGGTGCCAAAGTGACTTGAAGTCCGTTATTGTACCCACAACGTTATTTCAAGTAAGCGGCAAATATACAATCCGACGCTTTCGATCCGAATTGCCATAGTGTAATCACATCTAGCGCATACTACAAATGAAAGTTTAGAGAACCTTGCTATCCGAACACCAGTTATGTCTGAATTACGACAAATTTAGTGTTGTTAGAAGGTTATAGTATCAAATTTCATTCTTAGATAACAATCAACGTACCAGACGGACATAAAACAGGGGCGCTGCTAAGATTTTTTTGCCACAAATGCCATAAGGACGACATCATTGTCAAATTATAAAATACTATTTGTCTTTAGTATAATAAGAAAAAAAACATTCCCCGTCAGGCATTTGACTCAGTTCAATTATATCTTAACCTCAAAAAAACACTTAAATCTAAACTTGAAAATTTCGTGAGTGCTACAACAGTAACTGACATCAAGTTTCGAGAGTGTAGTAAGAATCAAATTACCTAATAGACGGACTCATCGATCGACGAAAAATAAAATTATTGTTTTTTCGTCGACTTTTTTGCAAAACCGGTCTCTATGAAAAACGCCTTTGTTTCAACGCGATAATACATAACCTATGCCCATCCTGAAGGTCCATTTTAAATATTGGTGACAAAATTTTTGAAATCGGTTGAGTAGTACCGGAGATTACCTCCTACATCCAAACTCACAAACTTTACCTCTTTATAAATGTTAATTTATAATTTTGTGTCGTCGATCGATAACTTCGTTCTGTTATTTTTATTCTTACTACACTCTCGAGTCTCGAAACCTGACATCAGTTATTTTTGTCACACCAAGTTTACATTGTAAATATGTAAAAATGATCACTAGCAACTCCATCCCTCCGTGTCAAAAAAAAGCAAAAAGTCCATTTGTGTAAACAAGGTTTAGTACGATAATAATATGTAAAATGAGCACCGTATCGCCATCTCTTGGTTTAAAATTGAAAAGTCAAAATGCATTTGTATTTCCATAAGTAAGGCTTTTTAGGCGCGACCCAAGTTTTAGCTGGAAGCGCCTATATATGTACTCGCTTTGTATGTGAATCTGTGAGTCACGCTTTTTGTATCCAGCGTACAGCCCAAACGCCTTAACCGATTTTAAAAAACTTTTTGTTGTTTGATTCGTCTCCGGGTAACTTAAATCCTAACGTCGCCCGATTTTTAGTAGACAGATCTGTCTCACGAACTCAGTTAATGTGGTCCACGACAATTTTGTTAATCTTTACGAAACGCTGTTCTAAATGATTCGTACCTTCCCACTCGTGAACTTATCTTTTCGAACAGGCTGTACATGACTATTTCACATGTAGGTGTACACAATATGTTATTAGTTATATGTTGTATGCTATAATGTATGTATGGCATATTGTGATCTGTCACCAGTCGTACTGTGTAAATGACGGAGTTGGAAACGACCTCTGAACGACCTTAAGCTGATAGCCCGTGGCTACTGTCATATGTTCCGACATTTAACACACGTTTTAAAGACATTGTTGTTCCAGCATTTGGACAAATGTGCCTTTTTATTTTAAACGACGGACGTATATCTGAGACCACGACGCAAAATCATTTATGGTTAGGGTTGCCATCTGTACAACTCAAAAAAACGGATTTTTGAGTTCAAAACTCGGACATAATAACCAAGAAAAATTCTTATTTCTCTGATAAAATTAAATATTACCTTAATAATACAGAAATAGTAACTAAACGTGCAAATGTAAAGTAATTTATGGAATTTTACGAGCTTTCATTTAATTATATCTCTATTTTCTTTGGTAATTAAATTAAAGAGACGTATAAAAATTAGAAAAACCAAAAAATAACTACTTTCTTTATTCCAATAAGCAAAAATAAATTTTTTCGAATTTAAGAAACAAAATTCTACTAATATTATCTCCTGATAAAAAATATTTATCTAGTTTAATTAAAATCTGGACTGTAAACAAAACCCTGCCCGGACGTTCCCCGGACACCCTTAAAAAGAGGACAAATCCGGGGAAAACCGGACGGATGGCAACCCTATTTAAGGTGAATTTTTGACAATTTTCTTTCGTAATTTTAAAACGATTTTTTTAACACAGTCTTGAGGAATATCGTGTACCTATATAAAAACACTGTATCTACAAATTAAAAAAAAAACGGCTTAATCATTATCTACAGTGGTACATCATATTTTTGGCACTACCTCTTATAGGCATGTAAAGCGGCCCATTACGCACTGGTAGGGTAAACTAAAACTAAAACTAGTCGCGCAATACCAATTCCATTTGTCTGTTTTTATTATTATAAAGTTTTCTCAAAAATGAATTGTCAAAAATTTTGAAAACGATGTGAAAACTAACTATTTTATATGCGGTACGCGCAAAAAATACTATATGTATGTCGTGTGTAATTGTACAACGACTCGTGTGATTGTTAAAACTCGCTGGCGTACGTTTGAAACGCAATGTCACAACTCGTAAACCACGCCGACACTGTAGGTAGTTTATAATTTCAATTATTACCTGGTGATAGTGGAACTTAGTAAGATTTAGATTGAGTACCGCTGCATTAAAGTATAATTAAATACGATATGTACGTTATAGGTATTTCCTGTGTATATTAATTAACGATACTGAATTTGCGTATCTATACATAATTATACGTCAATACTCGTTTCGCGACCAATCGATAGAGTTGTCGAACGTCTATAATCCAAAATCTCTCTCGGTCTAGTCAATAAAACTTTATACGCACACGGCAGAGGAAGCCACTAATATCTCGGTATGTTAATAGCTTCAAAAACAATTAAAAAACACGCTAATATTGAAGCACTGCAAAAAGCAAAAAAAATTTTTTTAAACATTATTTTTAGAAGCGCAGGACACTCATTTTAAGTATATATTTCATTAATTCATGGAGTACTCACCCTTTAAACGGCATATAAAGGCAGGAAATTTATTTTCTATTCAAATCAATAAGCGTGTTTAAAAAATCCGAAACTGACTGCGTCAAAATTCGGCGAAGTAAGGATATTAGGATTAGTATTTTAGAAATAAACGAAAACAATAATTAATAAGAAAAAACGCAGGATTATAGACAAAAAATTAGATTTATTTAGTGTTCGACGTCTATATAGTTTTAGACTTTTTTAAGTATAGGTACATACCTACAGAAAATTCAAAACAATAATAATAAACGTCGTACAGCAAATAAATTTAATTTTTTGTCCACAATCTTGCGATTTTTCTTATTAATTATTATTATCTCGATGGACACGATATATAATAAAAGAAAACATTTACAATATTGCTTATATTCTTATAAAAGAAAACATTTCTGAACAATTACCTTGAACTTCTTCGAACATTTCCGGTGGTGTCCGATTCATACACAAAGACGTTAAAAAGGAGCGTTTAGAATTTAATAATATAGGTAAAATTGACGACACACCTGTGCACAAAAACTTTAAATAAAAAAAAAAAAAAAACTCGGGTCGCAGTGCGAAACCTGCCGACAATATAGTGTGGACTTATTATACGTGAACTTAACTGTTTTCTTTTTGGACAAAATAAAAAAATTAGCCCCTTAATACCTGCATCCCTTAAAATAATATTTTTTTTCTTAATTTCTATATTACTATCAATTTACCAAATTAAATTCACCCTTCACTAAGTAAATCCATATCTACAAACTGTTTTCATAACATTTTTAAGTCCGGTCCTGTCGTGCCGATTTAAAAAAAAATTGGCGGCACATTTTCATCTTTATTAGTGGGTCAAATTTCAATTTTGAAACGATTCGGAGAATTTTTTCAGTATTTTTGGGCCCATAAATATTTTTTAACTCATAAAACCCACCCTTAAAGTGGTCCGATTAGACCCATTTTAAATAGGCTTCGTGCGGTGATGTATTTCAATATGTGGTCCAAATTTCGATAAAATCAATGAACTCCTTCGAAAGTTATAGCCCGTACATACAAATAGACTTTTTCAAAAATGGTGCCAAAGTGTTCAGTAGGCTATGAAACGTCGAGAAATATTGGTCCGAGTCCGACTCCTAGGTCCCGCCATCCGACCGACGGCAATAGTGGAAGTGCCTTATAGCAAATACACTAAGTAGGGATCGTTGGCGGATATAGTCGAAATAAAAAGGCTTGCGTTTTTAAATATACATAATATTATAAATTCAAGTTTGAATCAAAACTCAGATAATTGTTTCTACACGGATATTTTCCAATAATTAAGTAACAATGTATTAAATTCACATCAACAATGAATTATAGACGAACACGTGGGTGTGACTAAAATGTCAAAAGAACGTAGTTACTTTGCACGAAAGCAGCTCGTCCATGGAGAGCATTCCCATAAAAATGTAAACAAAGCGATTTTACTTTGATTTGTTGCGTCTGAATTATTCTCTGTCTAAATTAAATTACAAAGTTGTATCTTATCACGTGGGCGACATGGATAAACGCCCACAAACAAACATGGCGTCATAGTGTGTCTTTTATTTAGAGACAAATAAACATTCTCTGTTTTAACATTCGAACTGTCACTGCGCGCGCACCAAACCCATCTACAAAGCAAGAACACATAAGTCATCGTGAAACCCAGCGCCGCAGCACGCTTGAAACCTAGCAGCCACCTTTTGCGCAAACGCATCAACTATAATATTCGAAAAACTGCAAAAAACTAAATTGCAATCAAAACTCCAATTACAATTTTATTTACATACTGGCATTGTAAAGAAATTTCATATGCTTAAAAATACCTGCAGTACGGTTCGAAAATAATTATCAGCGAGTCATACTTTAGTAACAAGCCTAGTGGCGCGGCAAAGCAATGAAACATACCCTGTTCATTATATTTTTTATTTATAGATATTATTTTCGAATCGTACTATAGAATTTTGCAATTATCTCATTAATTGTCAGAGTGTGACCGGAAGGTCACACGTGTTCCGAAACAAAAGCAATACAAAATGGAATCTACTGCAAGGGCATTGGAAGACTCTTTTATGGTCCATTGAAACAGAAACTTTACTTCACAATTGATCAAAACAAGTATCAATGATATTAATGTCTATTAATCAATATAATAGAGTGCAATTATTGTAATGAATCACCTGTATACCTGTAGCACGACAAATGACAGTCGCTGTCAAGTTGTCATTTGTTTAATCATGGCTATTAGTATAATACAGATAGCTGAAGGTCTGCTCAAATGTCGATTGCACAGGTTTTCTATAGGTGGGTACGACATTCGGTGTTTCGAGTTGTTAGAACAAATATTTAATTAGCAGTTCATGGCCAAATCATACAGATGTCGAGATATTATTACAATTTGCAACAATTAAAGATGTTGCGAAACAAAAAATAAAAATAATTATGCTTGTAATTGTTGATGATGTCATCTGCACTGAACTGAAAAGCTAAATTGTTTAATTGTTGTTTTTTTTTTTGCGCAAAGTCTTTGATTCTGCCCAAAAGGCGTTAGCAGTTTTCCGTTTAAATTTTAATTATATAAATGAAGATTCTTGTGGACCAGGGGTGGGAAAATCTTTTGATCGTCGGGCCACATTGCCGATGAAAATTTGACCGTGGGCCAAACACTTTTCTAATTTTATGTAGGTATAGTTTTTTTTAAACAACAATTTCAATTTTTTAAACACCATTTACTATTTCTGTAAAATTCTTTGTAAGCGCCAATTTATATTGGCAAACATTAATATTTTTGCTTTAAATAATCACTTATAAAATGATTCGCGGGCCGGAGAAAATTCTATTGCGGGCCGCCATTTCACCAGGCCTGTTGTAGACTAATACTATAGGTTTCAGATACGATTTCCAGAGCTTTAAATCTAGAATTAATTCAGACACGACAGGTTTCAGGAACAAATCTGTTATTACGCGCGTATAGCATAGTTTGTTGGATACCTGTAAACCTGCTAACACATAAATCGGTCGAAGTTTTTTGCTTTACTGTTATTATCGCAGTTAATAACAAACGTGGTATAATTCTCTGTCAAGTACGTATCATTTTTATTGTGTTCCTGTATAATTGTTGTATAAAATATGGGTTCTTTCACGCAGGACCGCACACTGAGAGTTGAGACGCGCCCAAGGCGATTAAAAGTATATTCCCTTCGCGAACAAAAATATTATATAAGACGCGAGGTTAATTTAATTATATTTACACTTACCGAAGTGCCTGTGTGGAATATACACAAATTTACAGCGTAACGCGTTACGTTGCGATTCGGAAACTTTAACGCTTGTACAAGCCGGGAACTTAGATTGTCCGAGATCGATTATGATTCCTTTATTTAAAGGTCGGGTATCGATTATTGTTTTTTGGTTTTATAAACGGGAAATATATTTTTATATATAGGTACAGAAGAACCTTTGTAAGTCGAAGTTCGAGAGAGACGCCAAAAAAATTGAGTTAAGGCCGCTGTACACGAGGCTAGAAACTTCTGCTGGCTGGTAGGCTGGGTACGAAGCTGGAAATGACGTCACTGCAGGTCCTCGCCTGCTAGCTCACAAGATAGGTTTTAAAATTACAACAGGGGCTATTTTTCTTGCCAGGTCCGTTGCTAGGTATAAACAAGAACTAATCAGGAAGCGCAGTATCTTGTCATGTGGGCGACTTGAACAAACGCCCACAAACAAACACTATGCCATAGTGTGTGCTCTGTTCAGAGACAATAACCGTTCTATCACTGCGCGCGCACCGAGTCTACCTGCAGAGTAAGTTTATAAAGACGTCTCGTGTGAAGCGAGCACACATATGATAGCAATTAAGGAAACCAGCGCTAGAAAACTAGTAGTGAAATTTAGCAAGGAACTTAGCGGCAAATCCAGCCTCGCGTGCAGCGGATTTTGGTATACCGTTAGGCGGATTTGGTAAGGAAATATTCGACTTAAGGTTAAAATTCATTCGAACTAATTTTGAGCTGCTATGCAAAAATCGAGGTAAAACTATTGAGATCAAACTTCTATTTTTAAGTTTCGAATCAAAAACATAAAATTTGGCAGTTTTAAAATATAAAAAGAACAGAATGTATTGTTTTATCGACGCAAGCAGCGGTTGATAACCGAAGAAATGTCTTTATTGCTTATATTTGCGTATAATTTATCTATACGTAAGTACACGATGATAGTATAAAGCAAGAAAAAGTATTTACATGTGATAATTTGTCGTAGAGGTTAATGAAACTTGGTTTGTTGTTCGCATCTCTGTCGAAATCGATGCGTCGAAAAGAGATGTAAACACGTTTCAGTATAATATATAATTATGTCCACTTAGATATATTGACTTATTTAAACTTTTTATCTCTCTGTGTAAAGCCGGCTTGTGTGATGGAGTAAAGTGGCTTAAAAGCATTCGCTTCTAACGTGTTACAATATTATGCCAAACATAAAACGGATATCGTAGACAATTATCGATCAAATAAAGAATGCTGCACACGAGGCTGCTTAGATTCGTTGCTAGATTCCAACTGTGCTGTGACGTTGGCTTTTTTTTATTAACGGGAGTCGGCTTGTCATCGGGAACACCGCAGTCTCTTGGGCTTATTGTGCTATCTCTTATATCACTCGGTCCAGAATCCTCGTTCCTTGCACTAGCTTGTGCAGCCCCTGGCCTGGGTGGTTGATATAAGATTCGTTCCAAGCCAACCAGCAAACGGTTCCGAAACCGTCACCCGCATGCGCAGTAGGTAAAACGTGTTCTAAAATCGCCATTAAGTGCTTCGTTTTACCTATAGTGCGCATGCGGGTGGCGGTTTCGTTACCGTTTGCTGGCTGCTTGGAACGAACTTATAATCTTCTGGACTCATTCTACATTAATTATCCATAAATTTTATCTGTCTTCTACGATCCAAAGCCTCGCCTTCACACAAAATATGATACACTGTTTCTGTCTTCTGATTGCACTGGCTGCACGTAAGTCCCCGTTAAACTGTCCCATTCTTTGGAGGTGTCCTATCAGGACACAATATCAGGAGGCCTACCACGAGACAATTTTCCCACCGAGTTGTAGTAGTTCTTCATGCATCTTTCGGGATGGCCCTTTAAAAAAAGTCTTGCCATGTTGCTGCCCGGAAATTTTATTCCAGTTACTCAACAAAAGTATATATTAATTTTAAACGCACCAAAATTATTTTACACTAGCGGTCCCGTCCGGTTTCACCTGGGTGTAAAAGAACGAATTGGAGAAGGGAGGAACATGAGTACACACATTCATCTTAGTTTACCGAGATGAATGTTGTTTCCAAATTTTATGATGATCGGAGTTACCGTTCAAAAGTTTTTGTCGATAAAAAGCAGTATTTATACTTTTTTTAAGTAACAATTTTTTTTTAACTAATTAAATAAAATGAAAATAAATTTAAATGTAAGCCTTAGAAGAAAGCAATGTAGAAAATAAAAATATATTCGCCCAACGTGGGGCTCGAACCCACGACCCTGATATTGACAGTCGCGTACTCTACCGATTGAGGCAGCCGGCGTTGTTTAATCACAACGCTAATATGAGTATATTTAGTTAGTGTATTTCACCTGAATAGAAGCTTATTTTTGAGATACATTTTGCAACATTTTTCATTAATGCTCCGCTCCTAATGGTCGTAGCGTGATTTTATATAGCCAGGCTTCCTCGATAAATGGGCTATATCCAACAACATTTTTTTTCAATTTGAACCAGTAGTTCTTGAGATTAGCGCGTTCAAACAAACAAACAAACTCTTCAGCTTTATATATTAGTATAGATGCTTACTGAAATTTGACAAGATTTCCTTCCATTTATTAGGAAGATACGGGGTTGGTGGGGGTGTGTGTGGCAGCGTTTATTTTTGTCGACACTCTAAAATAAATTTTTAACATGGCTAGATGACCCATCATAATTATATGTTAAATTTGCAGTTACGACACTGGTTACCGGTTTGTGAATATGTTACATTCTGACCGAATGCATTTCTGGTTACATCATTAAAATAAATATAACCCAGTATATCGAACGATGATGCACGTAACCTAGTTGTCGGGCAGACGACGAGCCCATAATTATTAGACTGCGCGAGTATATGTAACCGAATTGACGTCACTTCCTGGCGTTCAAGGTGCCGCCGCAATATGGCTATCCT
The DNA here is from genome assembly GCA_963575645.1 of Xanthostigma xanthostigma. Lineage (NCBI taxonomy): Eukaryota > Metazoa > Arthropoda > Insecta > Raphidioptera > Raphidiidae > Xanthostigma > Xanthostigma xanthostigma. The sequence continues at coordinate 35,549,536 of OY754473.1, forward strand.
CTTTAATCTATATTTAGCACTTGACGAGACTAACAAAGATAGATGCATCCGTGTCGCTGATTGTTGGGATTTTTGATTTGTGACAATGTATAATTAGTAATTATACATAATTGTACTTTAGTTATTTTTTTAATTCTATTGCGTTCTTAGTTGTTATTGAAATTTGAAACAAAATCAAATAAATATAAGAGAATATGGGCCTTCGGTAGGCCTAAATCCTGCCTCTTACTATCATCATCATAAAATTATAAAGACGGAGTGCGAATTTGGCGAGTTTGTGTATTTTTTTCACCAATATTTAGAATGGACCTTTAGGATGGACATAGGCTGTATATTATCCCTTTAAAATAAAATCGCTTGCTTTGTAGAAACTAATTTTGCAACGTAAGTCGACGAAAAAACGGTAGCAAACTATAAATACAGGCGAAGCCGGACCGGATCACTAGTCAATAAACAACCAATTAATAAATGCACATAAAATCGGTTGTGATTGGATTTATTTATGCGAATGAATGCCAGTGAGTTCAATGCCTGTATAAGACAGCAATGTTTAATCTTTTCCCAAGACAAATTTTGGTTGTAGCTAATTTGTAAGCTCCAAATGTACTGATATTCTGAAAATTGTTTTTTAATATTCAAAAGCGTAAGACGGAATATAAATTTGAATTCAATATTCTATTCACATTTCATTTTTAATATGCGCTTAGCATAATGCTAGACAATAAGTTTTCATGCAAAAATTTTAAAGAAAGTAGGTATATAGCCACATTTTTAATAACGTGTCAAAGTTGAAATTTTGTCAACGAACAACGAAATTAATTGTTTATATATGATTTAGTTTAATTACGTCCTTAAAAAATCAAGAGCGAAATAATATAATAAAACGGTAATTTTCTAAAAACGCAGTACATCGTGGCTCAATAGTGGAGAAAATAATTTAGATTATTTATTTTTGTGTTTATGTGTAGCACACTATAGTCATTAAAAAAATAAAATACTTTTTTTAATTATGCATTTTTGTACCTACATAAATACTAGTACAATAAATAATATTAATAATGCATTTGTATTACATAACGAAACACTGGGTGTTATAAAAACATATGTTCAAAAACTAATTTGAATAACGAAATTAAAAAACAAACAAAGCCTTGTAAACAAAATAAAATAGTTCCAGACGATACCTACGTTGATTTAATAGGAAAAAAACAACTAAATATTTAAAAACCAAATATCTGATTTAATAAAGGTTTTACTTTATGAAATGATGGAATCCTTTTCACGAGGTTGAAATATCTGCGATTTAAAAGAAAAAAAATATTTAGTATCTTGTAGAGGTATACTTTTCAAATCTTTGATTAACTTCTGATTAGAACTCTTTCAATAAATAAAATTATCGACCAATTTTTCAGACAAATATATTAACAAAAAATATAAAAATTAATACATTAACGTTTCGGTCCGGATTTGGATTTTCTTCAGAACTGATCTATGTAAACATTTCATTCAAAAATTGTCTGACTGGTATGACGTATTCACGTTGGTAAATCAGTGACCCAATGTCTTCAGGTTCAACACGAATAGGCGGAGATATTTGATCTCGCACCATATTTAAGTGTTTTTGGGAATTTAATGTCCCATTAATAAAAAAAGTCCGATTATGTTGTAATCATTTGAATATTTTCTTGGGTAATAGGTATACACATTCATTTTGCAAAAGAATATTATCTGTCAAATTGAAAAACAAGATTTCAAGGTTCACTCTGATCCAGTCATTTTTTCCCAATGTTAATTTCCCTATGTGCGCCTTATATACGTGTTTACATACAGTATACCTAAATCTTTTCTATTTATTTATTCAATGTTTTGAATGCATTGAAAATTTATTTTAAAATCCAATGTTATAATATAGTATATCCTACGTAATGAACGTAGGTATAGTTTTATTAGTTTTTCTAAAATTAATAGATGTTATAAAAAGTGCATTTTTATGACGTAAAATAAAAATAGATGATAATGGAATGAGAAATTAATTACAGTTGTAAAGATAATATAAAAATCTCAATAGAGTGCGATTAAATCTTCAAATTAGTTAAATACTCGATTCAAAAGTTCGAGAAACGGTAATTCTTGCGGGCAGCTTGTTGAGGTTTTCCATGGCTTGAAAAAATTACACCGTGAAAAAAATGCGATTTTCAACCAAAATCCAAATATCTCAACGTCAAACTCACCACGCATATAATAAACTAACCGTTACCCGCGGCTTCGCTCGCGATTGAGACGAATGAACACGGATACATTCCCATTATTCCTTTCTCGATGTAGACCTCCCTAATAAATTTTAAACTTGATGACATTAACATGGTCAACGTCCCGACAAACCTTGAATATGACACCCATGTTGATTTTTACCTCTTTTCTCTGAAGGGGTTGTTTTTGAAAAAAGCATGAATTATAATCATAATTCTGGGCATTTTTGAATTGATGCCATCTATTTTGTATAATTTTTCCATGTAAATTTTGAACCTCCGTTGCACCCTTTTAGGGGTTGAATTTTCAAAAATCCGTTCTTAGCGGATGCCTACGTCATAATAACTATCTGTGTGCCAAATTTCAAATCCGTACAGTATAGTTTGAGCTGTGCGTTGATAGATCAGTCGGTCAGTCAGTCACGGTTTCCTTTTTAGATAGTCTATTACACTACGAGGGCAAAAAGTTTGAGATTATTGCACTGCGCAGTTCAAGGCTCTCAAACTGTCTGCCCGTGTGGCAATGTAAAGTGTCCATGATAATTTATTGTCACAATTGTTTATAAGTACTTTTTTAATTTATATAATGCACCATTCATAAATTAGATCAAAGATAAAGGTACAGTTACATAGCTGCGGAATGCTCAGGGAACTGCTATGCATTCTGATTTGATTTGCATTCTTATATAACGTGTCTCAATTTTATTGCGTGACCTGTAAGATTATATCTACGTTTTTCAAAGATCATACTGTATTTCATTATCAGATACAATTATTATTTTTTATATAACCGCAGTAATTAAAATAAACTTTTTTAAGAACAATTAATAATTAACAACGTAATATAAAGATTAAGTTTAACCTCAAAATTTAGAGCAGAGGCGGTCATCAAAATATCGAAAGTCTTGTGAAACTTTATGGCTGGAGAAAGTTGTCTATTTTTATATATCGACCAATATTTTTATATAAAATTATATAACTGACTTTAGAAAAATAATCAAAGTGAAATAGTATTGACCTGTTTATCTTTCCTACAATAAGCTCAAATGCAAGTCTGCGCAATTATTTCACAATTTATTGTATGTTGACAGGAAAGGTAATTTAGAAAGTACTAGCGGCCCGGCCCAGCTTCGCCCGAAATTGCCACCGTTTTTTTCGTTAACTTACGTTGCAAAATTGGTGTCCACGAAAAGAGCTTTTATTTTTAACGCGATAATATGTAGCCTATGTCCTGCCTCAAAGTCCATATTAAATACTGGTAATTTTTTTTAATCGGATGAGTGGTTTCAGAGATTCCCCCTCCTACATCCAAACTTTACCTCTTTATCTTTCAAATATATTTTCTTTTTTGTTAAAAAATGTATTTACAGCTATTGTAATTTTGAAAGAAATAAATTTCATTTCATAATTATTTTATGCTTAAGTGAAAAACGGATACAAAAGAATAACAAATCATGAAGAAACCATGATTTATGTCGAAACGTCGATCATTAAAGGGTTTAGCAAATATAAATTGATATATATTTACGTTGTATCTCGTTTTTATCCTCAAGTAACTACTTCAAAGAAGACTTTTGAGAAAATGAATAACTATTATTTTTTGTTCCTCGCCAATACACAATAATTGCTCGGTCATTATTTCGTTTGAAACTTGCCTAATTGCTGATTGCTAACGAACGGATATCCTTTGACCATTTTTTTTTAGATTTATTGCTTTAGATTCGACGTTTTATAATTAGTCTAGCCACGTTATAAAAAATATATATTTAAACCAATAATTTTACTATTTGTATTTTGACCATGACAAAACTTCTTTTTCTATTTTATAAGGTCTTAAAAAAATGTAGTCCGCTGCGACCTCGACTTTTTCCAAGAATCCATAAAAATGCTGTAAATTCGAAAAAATATCTAATTTTTTAATTTCTTTTCGTTTTAAAGTTCAAAAATAAAGTTTTTCTTTTGCTTATTGGAACCAGTGTGTATCTGTTTTATATATTATTAAGTACCGTTTTGACGTAAATCTAAAGCAGTGGTTCCCAAGCTTATTTGGCCTACCGCCCTCTTTCCAGAAAAAATATTACTCAGCGCCCCCTGGAATTTTTTTTTTTTTTTTATTTCAATAGAAATTCAACAGAAAGATATAATATGTATTCATGTTTCTATACCTTTTTCGTAATAATATATATAGTAAAGAAAGGTGTAAATTAGAAACATTGAATTTTCAAATTATAAAACTATTTATTGAACTCAGAATTCATCGCCCCCAAATGCACCTGTGGCCATCAACGCCCGGGTAGGCAGCGCCCAATTGGGGAATCACTGATCTAAAGAATATGTAATTATTTTTTATCCGTTTGAAAATAATATGAACGAACCTAAAAGGCTCGGAAGTTAGATGCGAATGCGGGCTTGCGCTTGTACAGTCTGTTGAAAAACTACAAACTCGCAACTCAACACAACTAAAATAACAATAACAACTTGACAATAGCGTTCTCGACTGATCTTTAAAGCAGGAAAGCGACAAGTGACAAAAGCAACGAGCGATCACGGCCAATCACCGACAAGCGCACGTTCCGTGCAAGTATCTGGGAGGTGGTAGGAGTATCAACGGCTCTTAAAATGTGCCTTTGCGACGCTGTTGTGACTAACTTCAGAACCTTTTAGATCCGTGGCGCGTACTGTAATCTTAAGGCCACTGCACACGAGGCTAGAAACGCTGCTAGATTTGCCTACTACTTTTCTAGCGCTGGTTTTCTTGATTGCTGTTAAGTGCTCGCTTCACACGAGATTATTTTTCAAGCGTGTTTTGTGGATAGATCTGGTGCGCGCGCAGTGACAGTTCGAATATAAACACATAGAGCAAAAAGTGTCTGTTGTCTGGCAGAATGACGACATGTGGGTGTTCAAGTGCCCACGTGAAGATACTGCTTCCTGATTGGTTCTTGCTCACACCTAGCAACAAATCTAGCAGGGAAAATAGCCCCTGTTCTAATTTTAAAACCTATCTTCTGAGCTAGTAAGGCAGCCCGCAGTGACGTCATTTCCAGCTTCGTACCCAACCTACCGGCTAGCAGAACTCCTAGCAGCATTTCTAGCCTTGTATGCAGCGGCCTTTATGTTTATAGTGTAAAACATTTTAGATTGAAAACCGGCAACACTACCTTTGAATACTAGCAACATTATGATGCCCACATAAAATACAAACCCAATAAGTTGAAGAAAGTGTATCTGTTTTTTCAAGAGTTCATATTTAAAAGATCGTTTAAATTATGTATTGAGACGTTGGTTAATGTTTCGTTGAATGAAAATGTAAGTTGCCAGACTGGTATTCTGTGCTGTCAGCCAGTCGTCATTATCTCGCGATGTAGCAAAAATATCTCGACATTACACAATAACTTAAATGCACAAGGTGCGAAATCATTAAAAGCAACCTCTTTTGAAATTCGGTTCATAATCCCGAAACAAAATTAACCGGTTTCGTAAAGGAATTTTCATCTTAAAAATCAAATTCAAGGAATATAATTATCCGCGACCAATTTTTCAGACAAATATATTAACAAAAAATATAAAAAACGTTTCGGTCCGGATTTGTGCTTCTTCAGAACTGATCTAAAAAATATAAAAAATAATTAATAATAATAATAAATTGGTCGGTAATTTTATTTATTGAAGAGTTCTAAGATTCAAATTCAAGGAATTCAGGAATTTCTCCCGTCACAGTATAGAAGTCATATTTTCACATCTGTTTGGACTTAATCGATTCCTGTATTTTCAACATCTCTTTCATACTCCCTTCGCGGCAGTCATAGACCAATCAGAAAAAAATATTATTAATTTGAGGTTAAAACGTCGTTAAAAGTATTTTTCCATTGGCTGAGCACAGCAGGAGAAGACACTTTGCGGAACTAACAACTTGAAAATAGGCGAGAAAAATCAGTTGAAACATTGATTAGTCTGACTGAAATGAATAAAGAAATGATCATCGGTTCTTATGAAACAAGCAGTATTTATAGTACGCGCCACGGATCTAAAAGGTTCGGAAGTTAGTCACGAACAGCGTCGCAAAGGCACATTTTAGAGCCACCACCTCCCAGCTACCTGCACGGAACGTGCGCTCGTCGGTGATTGGCCGTAATCGCTCGTTGCCTTTGTCACTTTCCTGCTTTAAAGTACAGTCGAGTACGCTATTGTCAAGTTGTTATTGCTATTATAGTTTCGTTGAGTTGCGAGTTTGAAGTTTTTCAACAGACTGTACAAGCGCAAGCCCGCATTCGCATCTAACTTCCGAGCCTTTTAGATTGTGGCGCGTACTATACTTTATAGTTTATAGAATTCCATAGAGCTTTGACTGTATTTACGTTAGATAATAGACGCTCAACAATATATGCAACACACAGTCACCTAAGGCTACCAGAAAATGGTTCCCATTGTCTATTAGCATAATGGTTATTCTATATAACCACCAACTGCCTATAGAACCAATTAATATTCGAATTTGTTATTCGTTTGACCTTCATTTTGAAACACTTGCAAAAAAGAGGGCTTTTCCGTACATCGTTGGTGATTTATTAATTGTTAAACGATTAAAGTCAACTAAAAAATTAATCATAAATTAACCAGTTGCATTTTTATCTAATAGTTCTAGAATGGGAATATGAATACTAAACAAGGATTTTTGGACTGCAAAATCCGAAAGGAATATCTATGTGGTAGTTCTTGGGACTTTTGTACGAACTTTTAAATGCATTTTTTAATTAACTAATCAACTTTGCACACATATTTGCAATACCAAAAGCTGGTTTGGAATTGATTATGAACATAATCGGTGGATAAAAAAAATTAGATACCTACTTATTATGTAGCAGTTTTTATATGAAACCGAAAAACAGAAAAAAAAACATGGTGTTAAAAAAATTACTAGAAGACTAATGAGTCAATAGAGTCAGACCGAAACTCGACGACAAAACAAATAAAAACGTAATTTGTTAGGAAAACATTTGACAATAGTGTGACACACCAAAGAACTAACAAAGAAATGACCTTGAAAATTAAAGAAAACATGAACATTGTTACTTTTGATTTCATTTGAACAATCAGACCACAATAAAGCAATATTTCAAAAAAGCGCAAATAAAAACGAAATCCATGTAACACGAAAACGGCCTTGTTGGTTTTGAATGCAAAAATATGAAAACAATACATTTTTTTTTGTTTTGCAGGAATGTGCTTCCATTGTTTTTATCTGTAATCAATTGTCACGTTATAAAATTGACATCTCAAAAAATCCGAAACAATAACAATCGTTCAATCTTTACGCGTTATTGGTTAATATAAAACAATGAAGCATGGTTGGCATTCAACATCTACAAAGTCATTAGAAAAATAACAAAATATCAAACGTAGGAAACTAATAAAGAACAAAAATATTTCACTTAAGTTATGTATATTTAATAAGTAACACTTCTAGTAGAAGCATGCGTGGATTGAATATAAAATGCTACAAGCAAGTCCGCCATTACCTATTGCTAAATATGACAACTTGTCGACTGTCGCTTGTTTCATTTTTCTACGTATTAAAACAACTGACGATCGTTACGTGTGGGATAAAATCTATGACACCGCAATCAACACAAATAGAATATGAAACTTAGAATAATGTTACAACAAACATGTGCAATTTTCTCTTTTTTTCGATTTAATAATTAGAAATAATGAACTTTTTAAAGGTTATAAACATAAAAGTGTTTTGAATAAAACAAAATCATAAAAAATACTTGGTTTGTGGTGCGTTTTCTCAACTAATTTAATCGAAAGTACATTTAGCACCGAATTACCATGTAAAATTCAGTGCAAGATATGATCGTAGACAAAGGTATGTCCCTTAAAACTTTTACCCTGGTACAGTTTGCTATGCATTAACACAGATAATAGTATATTGTGCAACTAGTGCTACAATGCCACACGAGTTGCACATACTATTTTTTATTACGAATAAATTAAAATTCCCAGAACAAATGTTCAATTTTAAAATACACATTTTTTGCTGTCACATTCAGTATTGGTAAGTATGGTAACTCTGAATTTTCGTGCGGCAAACAATAATTTCAGTGCGACATGTAAATGAAAATAGCCACTTTTCAACCGTAACAGCATGCGTAAAGATACCACTTTTCCCGCATGAGTAATAAAAAATTATTAGTAATTCAGTCCTAAAAGTAGATTTTAGTGTTGAAAATCTTACCCCCACATCAGGAATACGTGTAACATGACAAAAGTATCGTTTTTGAGATCGTTTTATAAAAAAAATATTCATTAATTTTAAGCTTTAAACTTTAAAAATCTGTCCATTTTTAAAACCGTATTCATACGTGCACAGTTTTTAAAATAGCACCTTTGTTGTCAAAATGAGTAATAAACAAAAACAAAAATAAAAGCACATTGTATTTTTTTTAATGAATGTCCAGACAGTTGGACAAATAAACAGACTAATTTAGCCTTTAATGTGATCACTTTATCACTGCCAACACGTTTAAACAATTTTTTGTGTATACTTCTTTTATTTGTAACGACATCAAAGGAGCAATTTTTACCACACTAATTTGCACACTGGAACAAAACAATTTAGGTAATTTATAAAAATTACAAAGTTGATTCAACTTAAAGTTTTTTTTCTTTCTTTTGCTTCAATCTCGGTTTTTTATTTGAGTAAGTAATTTAAAAGGAAAACAGCGATTTTAAAGGTATTTATGTTTATGACCAAAACTGTTGACTAATAAAATTGTATATTTCAATTTGCATCAACAACTACCTATAACACAAGGGGTAGAAACAATTTAGCTATTCCATCACATAATACAACTAAATTTGAAGATTCGTCATATTATTACATGTGTAATATGCTACAACAAGTTACCAAACGAAATAAAGAAGATCGCGTATTTTAAACTCTTTAAAAAGACAATGCGTAAATAGTTAATCAATAATTGTTTCTACAGCACAGAAGAATTTTTAAATTTTTAAAGCTAATGTACTTATGTGTTTACATGACATGTTCTGCTGTTTGCAATACGAATAACAATTCAGAAGGTGGGAAATGATTTGTTGGAGAGAAAGGGTTCCAAAAAAATAACTAAAGTCCGCTGCAGACAAGGCTGGATTTGCTGCCAGGTTCCTTGCTAGACTTCACTACTAGTTTTCTAGCGCTGGTTTTTATGTTTTTATGCAGTGCTCGCGTCTTTACAAGCTTGCTCTACAGGTAGATTCGGTGCGCGCGCAGCGATAGAACGGTAACAAAAGTGCATGTTTATTGTCTCTGAACAGAACACACTATGGCACAGTGTTGGTTTGTGGGCGTTTGTTTAAGTCGCCCACGTGACAAGATACTGCTTCTTGATTGGTTCTTGCTCATGTCTAGCAGCGGACCTGGCAAGAAAAAAGCCCACGTTCTAATTTTAAAACCTATCTTGTGAGCTAACAGGCGAGCCCGCGGTGACGTCATTTCCAGCTTCGTACCCAGCCTACCGGCCAGCAGAAATCCAAGCAGTGTTTCTAGCCTCGTGTGCAGCGGCCTTATAATTCCTTATGGAATAGAAGTGATTGCATTTTTGTTTGACAGTGAGTAGGTAATTTTAAAAAGAATGTAGCTACGACCTACGTTAATTCACTTAATGTCACAAGCAGGTTTTTTTTATAAATTACGAAACAACTGTAGTCGATTCTATCAAAGATCAGAGCAGTTTTTTTTTGTACACTGTGTCCCAGGAAATAGCAATTATAAATTATAAAAAAATGTAGGTGCAGGAGTCAGGGTTGGAACCTCCATGTCAATCATGTAGTAGCCAAAGGTGAATCATTATATGACTGTGCGAATCACTTGCACTTGATGATTGGCTCTGCCGTTGAAATCGTTGTTGGGCCTTGCGTTGGCTACGAGGGTGAAAATGAGGTCACTGGAGTTATTTTTCGTGTTTGTTTGTCTGCTCGTTTTGAACAAGAACCAATCAGGAAACAGTATCTTGTCACGTGGGCGACGCCCACAAACAAACATGGCATCACGGTGCGTGTTCTGTTCAGAAATCATATATTTAAACTTCTATATTGCTAGTGGCTGTAAGTGGAAGCGTGGCCCATGAAGTGAGACAGCAAATGCCTGTTTTTCTATCTATTTCTTGTTACTTCACTCGTTGTGCGCAAGTGTCGCGTCTGTAGTGGGGCAATTAGAAAGTGGAATAGAGCAAGTCACCTTCCTTTCTCAGCTTAGTTCCATCTGCAAACGGACGCTGCAACTGACGCGCATCCATTCACGGACATGCGCATGAGACTCAGAATATAATAAAGGAGACAGAAGTATATATGTCTGCACCGTAGTGTTTAAGTCTTTCTCCCGATCTTTGCTAGCACTATAGAGGGTATTAAATATATGCAACAACGTTCGCCTTTGTTAACATTCGAACTGTCAGTGCGCGCGCACCAAACCGATCTACAAAACTAGCTTTAAAACAAGCATCGTGTGAAGCGAACACACAGAAGCCATTAGGAAATACAGCACCACAGCACGCTTGAAACGTAGCAAATAATCTAGAGGCAAAACCAGCCTCGTGTGCAGCGACCTTAAGTATTAGTTATTCTCAAAATGTTAGCTTTTACAAAAATTTTGCAATTTTTTACTACTATGCGACGCAAAAACAAAATCCAGACGGGCGAAGCCGTCGCAGGACTGCTTGTGATTACATAATTTCATACAGATATTGTTTTGCCCCGTTTCTTTATTTAAACAGCACATTTTGATCAAGCAAGCCGTAGGTCCAAATTATAGCACGTGGTAATGGTTTCTTTTTACGTAATCTGCATTTTCAGACCGCAGCGTTTGGAATAAAAAGTTGTTTCTTCAAAAGTTACGTATTTTATCTTACATATGTAATATTTTGTGGTCAGGTAACACGACAGAGGTTGTCAAACAACTGCCTACATGATTCACCAATATCTTTCGTAAGGTGGACGTGACCAAAGCATAATTATTTGTGTTTTAGTGTTGATACTTCCCTAAGGGTTTTTTGCCGCTAGAGTTGGCTGCTAGGTTTCAAACGTACTGTAAAAGCCGCTGCACACGAGGCCAGAAACACTGCTTGGACTTCTGTTGACCGGTAGGCTGGGTACGAAGCTGGAAATGACGTCTTCAGTAAAAGCTTTTAAAGGTGTTTACTTCTGGAATTGTTACCAGAATTCTATTTTGTTTGAATGCCGCTGTAAATTTTGCACAAGATTGTTTTTTTTAGATAAATATTTAACCGCAAGGCTTGTTTAAAAATCTAAAAAATCGTCGTAAAAAGTAAAACATTATGTAAATATTTAAGGTCTGAAAACAGACTCGCTAAGATCTTTCCATTTGTTATGTAAAAATACTTAAGAATGTTATAATTCTTCACCTTGAACTCCGGCCATTTAAAATAAAAGCAAAAACGAGTCAACTTTTGAGACATAAAAATTATTTACGTAAGTCAAAACGCGAAACATATCGTGACCACATTTATCAAAAAAAGGGAGAAAACATTATAATGCATTCCAAGAAACACGACGCTGTTTGCATATTTCTTGAAATATTTATCGATTACGTAACGCATTATTCTATCATGTTATTTCTAAGGCTGCACTAGATCAGTGATGTCAAAGATACGGCCCGCGGGCCGCATCCGGCCTTCAAGCCATCTCAATACGGTCCGGGACCAGAATCTATCCAGTGAGGATTTTAGACGTCATTCGATGTACTACGTGTCTTTAAAATTACTGGATCCTCAAGCTCAAGATAATTTGCCCTTTTTATTACCTTTTATAGTTTTTAATTTTCAGTCTGGCCTGCTAACACCCCCTAAATCTTATAAACGGCCCTTTAGAAAAATCAGTCTGACATCCCTGCCCTAGGATGAGCTTACATCTATATTTAAATAAAAATGAAATTCTGTTCGTTACTAATCGCATCACGTGAGAACGGCTGGACCGATTTAGTTATTTTTTTTAAATGTTCATGATAGTCCGAATGAGGTTTTAGGGGGAAAAAATTGGAAAAGTTGCCCGCAATACGGTGGCGCCGAAAGCTCAATTACTGCTATTGTTGTCGAGTAGGGCGCAGCCCCGTGAGGCAAGCCTGTATAGTACTACTGTTGTCGCTGCCATGTTACGTCTCAATCGCGTCCAAAGCCGCGGGTAACGGCTATTATTAATGAATATCTGAGAACGCTCTGCAAATACGGCTATTATTCTATAAGTTCGATGCAGCATAATATGTCTATCTTTAATACGCAATCTACAAATCCAGACGAACCGGACCAGGCCGTTAGTCTTTTTGTGCAATAAATTTATTATTATTATTATACATAAAATCTAGGATTGAAAGGATAAAGGTTTACGTCAAAAAATTTTTGGTGCCTTCACGTTGATCATTTGTCAACAAATTTTGACGGTATTAGTTCAGTTTTTATTAGAATTGTATAAATTTGTTATAATTCTATAAATGAATACATAACAAAAATTCAGGAATAAATCATTTGGAATATTAAAGTTTTTTTTTTCCAATAACTAAATAGTTCACATGGACCAAACTATTATTCCTCTAATAGCGTTTACAAGAGATTAAGTGTAGTATATCTTGGAGTCAACTGTAAGTAATATGGCAGTATTTTTTTTCTTTTAACCTTGACCTCGGCGGTACGCCTTTTTTAAAAAGAACTTTTTTATGTGCTGCAATAAATTTCAGCTATTAAAATGACCGGCAGGTACAGGTACGATTTCTAAAGAACATTTTTTTAGACAAGTCACGAAATTCAGACGCGTTTTTTTTTAATCGCATTATAAAGTAAAATAAGTACAGCTACCGTTTAGGTGAGCGTAATTTGTTTTTTAATTTTTTGTTTGTTGAATTGTTATAACAATAAATATGTTCATGAACCCTGTCAACATTATATAGTGTTTAGATGCTTAAATTGTTTCTTTTAATTGTTATTCGGTAAAAAAAAACACGTAAAATTAAAAAACTATGAGATATTAATACGTACAAAATTACTAATATGTTTTTCCATAAAATATTTTTAACAAAAAAATTGAACCGACTTCAAAATATGCACTAAAAAGTAAAAAATAATAATTATTGTTATTTTTGGAGTCGGTGTCACATCGGAATTCGAAAGTGGCAATTTAAATCTTACATGTCTCTAGTTCTCGGAATAGATTTCATTTTGGCTGACACCGACTCCAAAAATAACAATCATTATTATTTTTTACTTTTTAGTGCATATTTTGAAGTCGGTTCAATTTTTTTGTTAAAAATATTTTATTTTTTTCTTTTTAGTGTTAGATAAAGTATTGCAATGGGTAGGCCAAGTAGGTATGCGTGCCTTTGAAATTTGAGAGTTTCCCTCGATTTCTCCGGATTCCACCATCAGATCCTGACTTGGTTCCGATGGGACCACCTCGGAAGTGCACTCTTTCGAATAAAAAAATTTTGAAAATCGGTCCATAATTGACGGAGAAATCGGTGAACATACATAAAAAAAAATATACAGTCGAACATAGAACCTCCTTTTTTGAAGTCGGTTAATAAAAAGAATAGACAATCTTTATACTAAAATTGAAAATGTCTTTATTCTAACGAATACAAAATTGTACTACTTTTAGTTTTAACAAAAATGTTTAAATTCAATTAAATTGTTAAGTATTACAAAACTAATCTTACGTAATTTAAGTTTAAAGTACAATTGTACAGTCAAATCAAAAAAGATAATTAAATGTACATATCAATTACAAAATAAAGAGCAGGAGCTCCCAGGGATCAGAAAAATTCAAAAAATATCTCGCTAACAGTCTTAAAAAGGTTTACAATAGCTTCTCTAAGTTCAAATAGTCCTATGCCTTTGTGGCAATAATGTCAACGTCGGAATTAATTCGAAGATTCCAGAATCGCGTTGGCTAAATGTTCATTTGTTTCCTATATAAAACGAAGTTCCCCCGCCGCATCTGTCTGTCTGAACGCGATAAACTCAAAAACTACCCAACGGATTTTCATACGGTTTTCACTAATAGAAAAAACGATAAACGAGAAAGGTTTCTATATATAATTTGTAAATATTTTGTACAAAATGGCTGAACTATGAGTACTATGACGATGTTTTGTCAAAAAAAAAAAAAAAAACTGTTTTCATACACTTACATGGCTAATGCTGGCCAAATCTTTAGAGATACATAAAAACAATGTACTTTAATAGTTCTGCTGTGTAGATGGGAAGGTCAATATAATATTTCCAGAACAGTTTTGTACCCGGGTGAAACCGTGACGAGCCGCTAGTATAAAATAATTGTAAATATTTTTCTTACTCCATGAGACAGTCGACTTGAATATGGTAATGTTACACCTGAACCTTCCCACATGCGAGAGCTAATAATGAAGGGTGACTAATAATGACTTTTTTTAGCTTATAATGTAGGTAGTCATGAAATGCTCTACATCGGTAGGGACACTTAATAGCAATTATTTCATATTTGAATTTTACAAAGACTAAAATATTACCGTTAAGAAAATTATTTTTCTATACGTGTTGATCATACAAAAATCTTAAGTATTTATTTCAATTACAATGGTTGAACTATTTTTTAGTGAACAGTTATTTAATTCCAGTATAACAATGAGCTTGGCATGACATAAATTTCTAATAGACTTACTAACTAAATAATTTTCCTGCAAATCATCACGCAGAAACAGCACAAAACAAAAGCATACGTAAAGAGTATGTCAGTTGTTTTGTTTTTATTTTTTTGCATTCCATTATTGTATTTGAATTACAGAATAAGTGACAGTTAGAAAAATCCAAAAACACGCGTAAAACATATGCACAATGTTTGATACAAATCAGTATTACAGAAACAATGATCAATTACTTTAAAATGCAACACAGAACAAAAGAATTAAAACATTGTAATAACATTTACAACAAATGGTCGTAAGTACAGTTAGGAAAAACAATTGATTGGAATGATTATCATAATTAAATGCAAAATAATCAATAGTTTTGTTTGTATAAAATTGAGTGAAAAAAATCTAGTCAACTTGAATATGTTTTTATAAACTTTTTGCATAATCTGTTTAAGTAAAAATGTAATATTCGTTCCCGAAAGTTCTTTACCGATTGCTTTGAAATTTCGACACAACGCTGCATCCGAGTACTCAACCCGGTCCGGCTTCGCTCGAATTTGTAGATTGCCACCGTTTTTTTGTCGACTTACGTTGCAAAATTGTTATCCACGAAAAACGCTTAACAAAATGGGTATAGTATGCTATCCTTAAAAGATAGACATATATATCATCGCGGACTTTTCTGTAGACCTATAAAAGAGGGACAATTCCACCACACTGTGTTATATTTCAAGGGGATTAGGCAGCGTTTTCGATGAAAGCTTCCATTTCCCAATCGGCTTGATTTTTTCCGACATCTTCAACAATCATCGTCATATTTCAACCAATTTACACAAAACATTAATGACTTATATACATAAATCTTTCTTTTGAATCACTCCATCCATTGGTGAAATCCGTATGAAAATCCGTTCGGTAGTTTTTGAGTTTATCGCGTTCAGACAGACAGGCGCGACAAAGGACTTTGTCTATTGATGTATTAATCAAGGTAACGATCTCAGATCACACATATTTTGATTTCGACTATAGTACGCGCCACGGATCTAAAAGGTTCTGAAGTTAGTCACAAACAGCGTCGCAAAGGCACATTTTAGAGCCGTTGGTACTCCCACCATCTCCCAGCTACCTATACGGAACGTGCGCTCGTCGGTGATTGGCCGTGATCGCTCGTTGCCTTTGTCACTTGTCGCTTTCCTGCTTTAAAGTACAGTCGAGTACGCTATTGTCAAGTTGTTATAACCATGTTAGTTTTGTTGTGAGTTGCGAGTTTGTAGCTTTTCAACAGACTGTACAAGCGCAAGCCTGCATTCGCATCTAACTTCCGAGCCTTTTAGATTCGTGCGTAATTTGACAGCTTCGATTGTTTTAATATAACTATAATTTAAAATAAATGCATCTTTGTGAAAATAGCCGGCATATTTTGCATTATATTGTTTAAAACGATTTAAACCTTGAACTAAAATTGGTGTATTCACCTTATTGTAAATGCAAACTTAGAAAAAAAAACATATGTCTACCGCCATATATGTACGTAATATACAAGCTAATGTAGTATTATTACGTCACTCCCCATGACATGGACTGTAATGAATTATAATTTAGATTCAATTAGTTTATTGCCTTTTAAAAAAAATCTAAAGAAAAAACTTTAAATATACGTTTAGTTAAAATTTTTAATTATCGAAAAATTATACACTGGCGATGTGATTATATAGAGTGATCAATTAATGATTGCAAAAAAGAGACGAACCATTTTTAAATTTAACCCAGGCTTGTCTTCTTTTAGTTTATTGCCTTTAAAAAAAAATCTAAAGAAAAAACCTTAATATACGTTTAGTTACAATTTTTAATTATCGAAAAATTATACACTGGCGATGTGATTATACAGAGTGACCAATAAATAATTCCCAAAAAAAGACGAGCCATTGTTAAATTTAACCCAGGCTTGTCTTCTTTTAGTTTATTGGCTTTAAGAAAATCTTAAGAAAAAACTTAGATACTTATATGTTTAGTTAAAATTTAAAAATTATACATTGGTAGTTTGATTATATAGAGTGATCAGTTAATGATTGCAAAAAAGAGACGGACCATTGTTAAATTTAACCCAGGCTTGTCTTCTTTTGGTTTATTGGCTTTTAAAAAAAATCTAAAGAAAAAACTTAGATACTTATATGTTTAGTTAAAATTTTTAATTATCAAAAAATTATACCCTGGCTATGTGATCAAAAAATGATGGCAAAAAAAAAACGAACCATATTATTAAATTTTTCCCAGGCTTGTCTTCTTATTTTCTGCCAACGGCACTGCGCTTAAAGACGCACCGATGAATCAATGTATCAACACCCTGCATCGACACAGCTGGATATTGCATACGAAATGCCTCAGGTTATCAATCAAATACGTCTGGGTTACTGGTATGTCGCAATGTGACAGGAGTCTTTACACATGATTAGCTACAAGTTCAATTGTTTACACGCCGCGTTTTTTCGATTTTTTAGACAGATTTTCATTGATTGGTCGGATACTACTTGATAATCAATGACTATCATCAGGAACAGAATCTTGACAATATACGCCATTTACATACTAAGGTCTGTTTGCTTTCTTTTTAAAAACAAGCATTTATTTTACCAGCATTTGCCGGATCATGATTATAATACACGGGGACGTCTTAATCACGGTGTACCGGAGCACCGCCCCACCCTGTATACCAAAGGACCTCGTTACTCTGTCATGAAATTTTACGAAATTCTTCCACCAGAGGTTACAAACGTGGAAAGTTACAATCTATTTAAGAAAAAAGTTACAGAGTATTTAAAAGAAAGTATGATCTTTCCTGTATTTAGCTTTGTACTGTAATTTACTGACGCTTTCTTTGTCATAATGGCAATCTTGAATAATGAATTATTATTATTATACCGACGACTGTTTTTTGTCCCTAAATAGCACCTACTTGCCTTGAGGATATGCCAGATCCCACGATGTTAACCTCGGGTTAATATACACGTTAAAATGTAAAAAATATCACAATAGGGTATACGTATGAAAAGAAATGCATACGCGTATTTATCAATTGTATAGAAATAATAATAATAACAAACAGAAGTTCTTGTTAAAAAGTTCCTTTCTTCTATACTGTTTTTTTTTTTACATTTTATTGTTCGTGGTATTTTCAACTCGATGAGGTAATTTTCAGTAAATTTTGACAGCAATTATTTCGAGGCTTTTAACATGCTGTTGAATAATAAATAAGATGTATTTATCATTTACCTACCGCTAACAAAAAGTGCATATACCGTATGCCCACCATTTTATACTAGCTTTTGCCTGTGCCTTCGCTTGCGGCATTGATGAATTATAAAATTAAAATATTAAGGTTACAAATTGTTTCGGATAAAGGACTCCGCACAAACCTTATGGACATTGGTTCTCGGTTAAATTGATCGAAAATTGTTTTATTTTATAGTTTAAAGGTCATTAAGAAAAAGTGTCCATGGGCGCATAGCCTAAAAACCAATAGATTTTTAGCTACAGATATGTTTAGCGAGATTTTAAATATAGGGATATCTATTGAATTCACAAACATGTTCCATGTGCTTTTTTTAAGAAATAGAAAAATAGTTTAAAACTAGGTTATGTTGGACGGTATCACCCTGTATAAAATAATTATTCGGATTCAGCGCACTCGAAAACATATTTCTAGAGCTTACGATTTTTTAAAATTTTGAATTTAATCTCCTTGTATCTAAACATATCTGTAACTAAAAACTTATTGGTTTTTGGGCTATGCGCCCATAGACACGTTTTCTTAGTGACCTTTAAACTATAAAACAAAACCATATTCGATCAATTTAACCGAGACCCAAAACGCATACGGTTTGTACGGGGTCCTTTGAAATTTTCAAGACAGCACCGCCAATATTTATTAACTTTTCTATGCCGTCTAGTCGACCGTTCATTTCACATATGATCTGTGCTATACCTGACATACATCGACGCCCACAGCGGCAATCACGTGATCATAAACCGCGAGTCAACTTTGTCATATTTAGAAATGATGTAAACATAATGACAAAGGACATGCATTTTCTATTGAAAAGAAAAAAAAAACAACAAACACCCAACGCGACAAACGGTTGAGTTTTCGTTTGTTTCCTTTCAGACATTCTAATGTTTTGTTTATATATATTTTTTCGCATTATTATGTCAAGGTTTGCGCAATTTTGGAAAAAAACAAATAGTGTGGGATTGTAATGTAGGTATACACGTTCACACTATTTGTATATTATTATTATTACTGAATTGTTTGAACGACAAATAAAGAGACCTTCCGATAGCTTGTGGTAACGATAGATTTTTTAAATAAGCACTAAGGTCTTTAACAAAAAAACAGGCGAGTCTCTAATACTTTTAAGAGATATCTAAGCTAGAGTGGTCCTTCATTTCCAGAGCGTCACTACCGTGACACACTTCCGTTAACTTCTGTAACATTTCACCGAGTTGTTATAGTTGAAATTTTCTAATGGTGGTGAAAAAATAAATTTTGTTTTTCGCATTTTCAAAAATGTTCGACTTTTATCGGGATCCGCCTTGTTTTACGAAGGAGAAAGTGAATTTAAAATAAAAGTATCTACCTATTTGTATAGCATATAATTTTACAATCGTTTCCATGGTAATTCAGTGCTAAAAGTACTTAGAAAGTATAGAATCAGCTTTGAAAGGCGTACCAGAGCATAAATTTGTTAAAATGAAGATTTAAACAAAAAAACAAGACTTTGTGAAAGTGAAAGAGCTAGTCGAATGATGATATTTTAGAAGTTGCGAAAAATATCCCCAATAACGTCTCTGGCCCCATAAATAATGTTGTGCATTCATTTTCAAAGATATCGATATTGCAGAACGGACAATAAAACAAAAAAGAAACAAAACAATAATTTGACACATGTCTGCCCACATTTTCCCGTATTATTGGTGCAAGATTCGATAGCAAAAGACAAACAACTTTGCATATTTGGAAATTCACATTGCTGTATTTGTGGGTTGTAAATGAATGTTTATGTTTGATATTTCTTGTGGACACCATTTTGCAACAATATATAATATATGCTTCGAAAAATCGAGTACGCCTCTGCTTTTTTACAACAAACATGTACGTACGTCATTTTCAGAGAAAATGTTTTTCTACAGATATTTTAAATGAAATCACTTTTAGTAGGTATGTTGAAATATAATTTTCTATTTCCTTACGTTCTGGCAATAAAGCATATGGCATATTGTGAGGTAACTATTTTTTTTTACAAAATTGGGATTTATTTTTCTCAATTATTGTAGTCGAAAGTAGAATAAAAAATCTAAACTTTAGTAAAAATTAGCAGCCAGGTCCGGCTTCGCCCGAATTTATAGAAGGCCACCGCTTTTTCGTCGACTTACGTTGCAAAATTGGTTTCCACTATAAGCAATTTTATTTTAACGCGATAATATATAGCCTATGTCCATCTTGATGGTCAAGAAAAGGAAAAAACAGTTGAAATCGAATGAGTAGTTTCGGAGATTACCCTCCGAATATACACAAATTCACAAAATTCGCAATCTCTCTTTATTATTAGTAGGTATAGACCGGTGATGACGAACCTTTGACCCGCTGGTCAGACACTGATCAACGCAGGCTTTCCAAACTAAAAGAGATACACACGTTTGCTTCCGCTCATTAAATTTAGCGTAATTTTTTCTGTAAGCATTCTCAATTTCAAATGTATATTAAAAATTTGATTTTTGTAATTTTTTCAAGGCATACCCCTTTAAAAAAATGCGATTTTTGGCATTAACCGAAATCTTTCGGAACTTTGGCAAATTCATCACGCTTAAAGAAAAAAAAAATATGCTGAATATAATGAGCACAAACAAACGTCTGGATGTCTTTTGGTTTAGAAGTTATTTGCGTTTATAGATTCCAGAAAATTATATAAAACCTTCGAATGGCCGTAGTTTCCAAACTAAAAGAGATACAGACGTTTGCTTACGCTCATTGAATTCAGCGTATTTTTTCTGTAAGCAGTCTCATATATAAATGTAACTTTGGCAACAGTGTAGTAAAATTAAGTCAGCTTTAAGTTTAGAACTAAATCTATAGGTGTGTATTAAATTCGTTTCAGACAGCGAATGAGAGGGTATTGAGAAAGAGAAAGACAGAAACTACTGTAGACCATGATCAGTGACCAACAACAGTGAGAGTGAGGACGATGCTGGTCGCCAGTGATCGTCAAACAGTGGCTGTGCGGCTGAGATGCCGGATGTCGTACGATCAAATTCCGTGCGCAGTGCTGACGACAGACCACGTGTCTCCTTCAATCGTGACGTACACGTCAAACGAATTGGTACGGACTGTATAAAACAAATACCTAACCTAAAAACTGATACTTAACTGCGCGCCTAACAAATCATTCTGTTATGACTACTTGATCCAATAACCTAAAGATAATTCTATATGCTATATTATAAATACAGATCAGAATACAGGGGTGTCCGTTTTATTGTCGTAAAATCCTGCCAGGGATTGTAAATTTTTTAGATTTTTCATGAATCGAGATTTTTGAAGAGTTAGGAATATTATGGGGACTTCAGTATAAAGTAGTGTTGATCCAATAGAATATTCAGATGAAGGAAGGTTTTGGTTGAGGATAATAAAACAAGCTTTACCAGTGTTTCGCTAATAGTAATAATTATGATCATGTATACCTACTGTTAGAACAATTTACCACCACTTGACCAGCTTGAGGCCCTGAAGATGAAAATAAATTTTTCGAAACGTTGGCCACTAGCGAAACACTGATAAAGCTTATTTTATGATACTCAACCAAAACCTTCCTTCATCTGATTATGGGGACTAAGCTATTTGAGATGCGATTGATCTTAACTTCAAGTTTAAAGATATGGGCGTTTATGTTTATTTTTCTTGAAAAATATATAAGAAAATCGTTACTTCTAAATTAAAAGGGATTTATTTTTAAATTAAGTATCTTTCACTGGAAGGCATCTAAGAAATTTTTGTCTTTATAGAAAAGTAAATTTAGAGTAGGATTGTCATTTTATTGAATAAAAATCCTGCTAGGGGTCGGGCGTTACTATAAAATGAAATTGGAAAGGGGGTGATACGTTTTGTTATTTTTCATTGAAGGGTTTTACGCGATAAATTACTCCCCTTATAGTGTGTAAAATTTGTTCTTTATTATTTTACGATAAAGATATACGATCTGTATCTCTAATATTTCCTTATTCATCGAAAACTAGAGATCAAGTAAAATATAAAAAAGTGTCCATTGGCTTATAGACATCAGTTTGAATATTGATCTCTTCTCGATGCCTAAGGCACAGTATAGCATCATCTTTAAATGACCGGAACCTCTAACAACAAAAAAACATCAACCAGACTAACATAACATATTCTAACAATAATGACAACATTCATTTGTTTATCACCAATAATACGTCAAAATGACTATTAAACTCTTCATTTATGAATTTTATTGGTTTTCAACGTAAATGGCTATTAAATAAATTAACTAAGATTTTTCAGTCACATATGCTGGGATTAAAAAAAAATTTGGCTCTCTTATTTTTATCTATTTTTCACTTCCTAAAATAACACTGTAATTTTTTATAAATTCAATGTGTGTTTTGTAGTTATCTTTTAACAAGTTGCATTTTATATCTATGACATTTTGTATCTTCACTGTTAAGACTAAGAAATATAAAAAAAAATATTTTATGTTTTTGTCCTTCACTGAAGTAATTTGCATGAAACAATTGATAAATAAATTATTTAACTATAATAAACAAACAATAAGTCTTTCTAAATGTATCCCGTTTGAAGACTCCAAAACTCGACAATAACAGGAAACATTGATCGTGGAATTCTTCAAAATAAATAAGAGCAGAATTAAGGCCATATAATATACAATAAGAACTCACTATAAGGTTTAACGAAAAAAAATTTTTTACCCAACTTTCTTGCAAACATGAACTAAGAATAATAAAAATGTTTTGGGTTTCAAACCGGTCAGCAACCGTTTGATCTGTATCGTGCTCTCAAACGAATAAAAATCTGCATTTCGGACTCGGGGGAACCAGAAAATGAAAAAAATATTGTGAAAACTTATGAAACGTGAATTAGTAACACCAATCCGCAGTTGGGTAGTTGAAATGATAAAGTTTGATTAGAAGAATGATCCGAAATATTACTTTTCGAAAACTCATTGTCCGTAAGCAGGAATTCTGCAATAGAAGCTTAAGTATGTCGCCTTCTGAATAACTCAGTTTACCTGTCGACCTGCGCAGTCGTGGGCAGGACGGGCGCTACGTCACGCGGTGTCTCAAGTCTCGACCTTATAGTGGAGAACCCGCGCGTCCGTGGGAGGTCATCACGGCCCGCCGGACGGGTCCGAGCGGCCCACTGATTTATACACGCTCACGCATTGTGCAAATGATCGTCACTTGTTGAAACACTTTATAAACATATGACACTCCACCATTGACTAAGAGCTGTTGTAAAAAACTCATTAAATACCTACATCAGATACTAGCAATACATATTCTTTACTTACCAAATACAATTCGACGACTCTGTTCCAAAATCAGGATTCTAGCGAAGTATTATCACTATACTGTTCCAGAAAAAAATTATGCCGTCTAAAAGTCTCTTTATATCAGACTGAACACTGTTTTTAATTAAAAAAAAAACTGTTTTTGATTCTCTGTTAACTACATAATATTCATTACAGAATAAAATCTTCACGTTATCTTACTTGTCGAGCGTCTATAATTTAAATTAATCACTTCACTGCACGACACATTTCAAGTCTATTGCCACTTCAATACTAATAATAAATCGTCTGATAAAATTGTATGACTTTGAACAAAAAATCTAATTATGATGTAACACTTCTCACAGAGGTTACAATTTATTATACAAATTATTTAATACTTATTTATGTACAATGTGACCACAGAAAGTTGGTATTGGAATTTTTCATTTTATTATATTGTAGATTATAGACACTCGACGAATAAAGTTATAGCGTCGATATTGACATTTTTACGGTAACAACAGAACCCTTATAGGATCTTCTTAACCCAATTGCAATGGTTTAGGCTATGCGCTGTCTGTCAGTCAGTGTTTTATGAAATTAGAGACGTTCGATTAGAAATTCAAGTGTACACATTATATGAATTTGACTCTATTCAATAAATAGAGTAATTGTGATCCATTGAAGTTAATAAGAGGTAGGTATTTGGAAAGAATTCCGTAGCATAAGGATCAAAGCAAACCAATACTGAACTTTTTAAACTTGCATTTATTATTGACGTTTCGGTACTCTGAAGATGGTACAAAACGTACCAAACCGTCAGTAATAAATGCAAGTTTAAAAAGTTCAGTATTGCTTTGCTTTGATCCTTATGCCACGGAATCCTTTCCAAATACTTCTTATGTACACATTATACGCAATTTTTCAATCCAATCATCATACTTCCATTTCTTTACTGGATATGGAAGAAAAAAACGCAATATCAACTATCAAAGACATATTATATTACAAGCTTTGACATAAAAGAAAAAAAGTTACCAATTCCGGTAGTGACCGCTCAATCGGAACAAAATAAAAAATTAATTCACCGTAAACTTTGGATATAAAGTTTAAAGTTAAGTGCGTCAAGTCATGTTTTGCACGGCTACCATCTTTTTCAAGCAAAAGATTAAGTTGTCCGGTATTGTTTTCTTTATTGATGCAAGTTTTTTTTTTATTATTATTAAGGTGGTAATCTGTTCTTGTTTCGCGCAAACACAACGCACTGTGGGCGTTGCATCTGAAACACAAAAGTGACCTCCAGTTTATTTATTTTTTTTTCTGTTGTGAAGAAGCAAACATTTAAACCTGCCTAACCTTGACCATTCCCATGGCAAGTTGGATGATGCCTATTTATGAATTACGATAGCCTACTCGTTTTAGATTTCCGACATTTATAGTCCAAGTCCTGACCGTACAAAAGTCTACTGGACAAGACTACTTAAATTTTATTATTAAACTAGCCGCTACCCGCAGCTCCGCACGCGATCGAGATGTTTTCACCAATATTTAGAATGGACCTTCAGAATGGACATATTATCGCGTAATAAAAGCGTTTTTTGAGGAGACCAATTTTGTAAGTCAACGAAAAAACATTGTAAATCTATAAATTCGGGCGAAGCCGTACCGCGCCGCTGGTTATGGATAATTTGATGCTTCTATTTACCTATAACCTATACATTTTATCAAGTATTGTTGAGCAGTATTCAAGACACGACGGCAAACAATCCTTACACAAAATTGAATTAGTCTGCCACCGATTTGACGTTTTTTTGTAATACAGTGTAAACTCTATAGCGACACTCAAGGGACTGTCCACTTCGTAGCGTTATTGAGAATTGTCGTTAAACGGAGAGAAGAAATAATCAATTAATATTTTTTTACTAAAATATGTATTAACTCATAATATATAAAATTTACAACAGACCAATACATTCATACTAAACATATGAAAAATAATCCCAACATACAAAAGAACGAATTTCTTAGAATCTTCGGTACGCATGATGCCGACAACAAAGCAACAAAATAACAAACAAGTACTGTTTATTGCTTAATGATGACGTATTGTTGTTGTTATTTAGAGTGTATCATTGTATGAGCAACAAGGTAAACCAACTAGAGTTAAGTAATTTCGACGTTTTAAGGAGTTGGTCGTTATATCGAGTGACGTTAAATGGAGTTTACACTGAATGTTAATTCAACAATAGAATTTTAATACTACTGTTCAGTCGACTTTCGCATGGTTAAAGTTTGGACTAATAGAGTCGATATGATACTCGAATCGACAGCTGGACGTGCATCGTTTGTTTTCATTGGCCTTTTAAATAATCGCCTCCACGTTTTTACTCTTTTATAATAACACGTTAGAAATGGGAGTTTTTCCAATGTGAACATACATATCCATATTTCATTCATAATAACAACTAATTTATGAGCTATGAAAATCCTGAGAACATGATTCCATGGCTCCAAAACCTTAAAAATGAGGAGGCTAGAGAAAATTGTTCAAAGTCCAGTTACGAATTTTGGAATTATATCTTCAGTGTTTTCTTTTTTTCAGGACCTCGTGAAACTCCGCGCACGATTCCAGCATTAAGCGGTGTGTTTCCCACTTCAACGTCAACAAGCCCGCCAAACGTCGTTTCTTCCACGGGAAGTACTGACAACGGTACCTTATCGGGTACACGATTGGTTACGACGCCGGTTCGACGAGAACGGCTCGGACACCTGTCACGACGTGAACTTGCCGAAGAAGCGGCTAAAGTTCTCCAACAGGCTGACAGTGTAGCTTGCGTTTCACAGCAAGGTAAGCTTTTTAAGGAGATCCTCCAATTATTAAATTCGATACTGACAACGCGTATTGGATACTAGTTCAAGACGCTTGTAAAATTATATTTTCAGTGTAATTTTAAAAATATGGTAACTAACTTCCAGTTTGAGAATAACACCGACTGTAGCGCTGTCGTGGTTAATATTATTGTTACGGTTAATACAAGAAAGTAGGTAATTCGCGAATTAATCGGCTAATTACCCGAATTAACCAATCCCTGACGTTGGTTAATTCGGGTACTAGCCGGTTAATTCGCGAATAAACTACTTTCTTGTATTAACCGTAACATTATAACGTACAAGCCCTCATTTTCTAGATTCCAATCTAAGAATTGCTAAAAGATTTTTTTTTTCAATTTAAAAATAATTACTGAACATATTAATAAAGCCAAATAAAGTAAGTCGTCAGCTAATTGTTTTTTTTTAATTCTTTTTTAATGGTGCAATTTTGTTAAGCATTTGAGGATAATTAAATACTTTTAATAATAGAGCAATTTTTAAAAACTATTCCAATTTTTTGCTTGCGTAGTACATTTTGACAATACATTTTTATCTATCAGAATTATCTATACTTATGATTGAGCTGGCTACGGAGAAAATGGGTGACTCGGTGCAGAGCTGAAAATTTGCAGAATAATAGGAGATAATACAAATAACTAGGGAAAAAATTGCTAGAAGGCTAGGCGGAAGATAAAGAGCCGCCAGAAGGCGCTAATATTGGGAAAAATCAGTGCACTTCCGGCAATTTCTATACGTATTCTGTAATTCAAAACTAGATTTATACATATTATATATATTATACATTATATATAAGGGCATACTGAAAATTCAAACATGATAAAATAATTACATTCGACAAATATTCAAATATTAATGACATTTTGATAGAAATAAAATTAATCGTCATATATTTTCATTAATAAAATTACGTTGTTATAACAACGTAATTTTATTAATTTATTTAATTTTATTTCTATCAAAATGTCATTAATAATTTTGAATATTTGTCGAATGTAATTATTATATCATGTTTGAATTTTCAGTATGCCTTTATAACTATATAATGTATAATATATATAATATATAATCTAGTTTTGAATTACAGAATAAGTATAGAAATTGCCAGAAGCGCACTGATTTTTCGCAACATTAGCGCCTTCTGGCGGCTCTTTATCTTCCGCCTAGCCTTCTGGCAATTTTTTCCCTACTTACTTGTACTATCTCCTATTATTCTGCAAATTTTCAGCTCTGCACCGAGTCACCCATTTTCTCCGCAGCCAGCTCTCCGTCTATTAATACCTACATTAAAAATAAATTTGACACCATGGGAACCGGAGGCTTGTAACGTAATATAAACAACAGAGTATGGACGATTTCGGTTAATTACGAGTTAGGATCTCAATGCAATTATTTGCCAAGTTTAATTAAATATTTTATAAAGTGATAAATGGCGTGCATTTAAAAATATGTGTCATTTAACAATGTCGAATTTATTAAGACTACTGTTATAATGCCCAATTGTTATTTTGCCAGAAGCATGTAATAACCGTGATATTATTAATTGATACAACAGGTGCACTTCCAAATAAGTTTTATACACTTCCTGTGCGAAGAAAACGCCACAAAGCAGCAACCGATTCGCCGAATTCATCAACTGAACGAACTCCGACAAACGACTCCACGTTGCGACGTAGAAAAAGTGAAGAGCTGGGCGTGACCGTCGACTATCCAACAGGAACACCTCCTAAAAAACCTCCAAGAACATTCTTATCGCGTTCTGCTAGTGACGCGTCAACGAGTACTCCAAAAAGACCACAAAGACATAATAAAAATGCATTAATCAACCTTTTTAAAAAAATTGAGACGTACGATGACGAGGTAGACAATAAAAGATCTACGAACTTAAGCCGTAGTAACAGCGACGTGACTGACTCAAGATCGAATAAAAATTATCGAAAAAGAAACGGTTTTGAGAACGAAGACGGATTCGGCACTTTCGGTCGAAGTAAAAAAACTCAATTATCGCCAATTATAGAAATATCTCCGAAAGAAGATTTAAGTGATAAGCCTGAATGGCCAACTGTTGTGAACGGGTCGAGTGACAAAGAAAATAAAATAAATAATCAAAAGGCTAAAGCGACCGATGTTAGTGTACAGGCCCCTGAAAGAAAGAAAAACAAAAAACAAAAACCTGAATTGTCACAACAAGTAAATAAAGAAAATAGAAAATTGAAAAAACAACAGGCTGTTGTCGAAGATATCGCCGCAACAAAAACAAATAAGACTAAAAGAAATAAGCCAGTTCCTGAAATTGTTATTATTGACGTCGATGAAGCTGAAGATATTTCCACTAAGAATTCAAAAAACTTTTTTAAAGACGGTCGATTAAGTACAACACTAAAATCGTTAACAAAACGAAAAAATAACAAAGACGAGAACAATAGTAAAAATCAAAAAAAAGAAATTAAAAATGATAAAGTAATCAGCAAAGAAAAACTCGACTCAAAGCAAGATAAAGACAAAACAAATAGGGTCATTAAAGAAGAAGCAGAAGAGGACATGATACGAGTACATAGTAGCCAGAAACCAGCGGCTAAATTACCATTAACCAAAGGAAATAAAGTAGATTTTATGGTTAAACGTTTGAGTCATGGTAAATTTTCACCACCGCCAAAAACCAATACCGCATTGAAAACACCAACTCCAAATATGCAGCACAATAACAATAAGCCATTTAGCTATACCCAGCCAAGACCCACGAGTCCCGATTATCCAGTAAGATCCACCAGTCCTTATACTTCTCCAGGATACCGAAGTCCTTATAACGATGAAGAAGATAAAACATATCCACCTCTGGGAAGCAGTCCTACTATATATTATAACAGAAGTCCAGACAGAAATGATCCTGAACAAATAATATATGCTCAAGTTGTTTGTGGGTCGAAGGATAATAATAATAAACAAACGATCCATACCGCTTATACGAACGGTGGATTTACCAATAAAAAAGGATTCATCAATTCTGATTCGGATGAAGGATTAGGAAATGATGAAATACCGAGAACTAATAGCTTCGGTGCAAAAAAAGTGATTGGTGATGATCCAATAATGCCTAAACTGAAAAGTCGCGACGCCGGTTTCGAAAGCAGTAAGCTGATAAGTCAAAGTTACAAGAAGGAATCTTACAATTCTTATATTGATTCCGCGAGAGGAAGAGCTGATGGAATGGATTCAAAAAGGAGAGAGAGTCTAACTGAAAATATAAATTCTGAAAATGTTTCACCGAAATATAATAATGAAGACTTTATAACACCCACAAAGTTGTCAAACGGCAGAAGCGATTTAAGTTATAGAAGAGATTTACTCGAATCCAGAATAAATTCGAGGAATAGAATGTTCCAGACGAGTCCTGAATTCTCGACACCGTCGCCAAATGTGCACCGTTACGTGAGCGAAAGTTCATCAAAATATTACAGGAATGGTGACTCTAGTCCCGTAGGATACACTGAAAAATATACGGCTGAAACTCGGGCCGATAAAAACGGTGAATTGGTTACGAGCGAAAATAGAATGAAGGAACGGTTTGGAAATGATCGGAACGTTGAAATGATAAGAGAACGCAATTATGAAAACGAAGTAAATAATGGTGTTCATGAAAGAAATTTTGAACGTAAACAATTTTTAGAATCTCAGCTCGAATACGATAGCAGAATAAATAATTATATCGATGATAATGGAGAACCTAAAAGTTTTGATTCGCAAGTAAGTGATTATAGATCAAGTCCCGAAAACGGACTGAGAGGTAAAAGATACGAAGCATATAATGTTCAAAGTTATAAAAGTAACCATTCCACTAAATATTTAAGTCAAAATGATAAACTATTGCGTTCAAAAGATCAAGAACACCACAAAAGTAATCCAGAAATAATTCAAGGTCAGTCGAATTCTTACGACGACGAAGCAGACCATATGCAATATCCATCTTCACAGACTTACCACGATTCGTTGAAAAGACAAAAACACGAACGTGTCGAGCGTAAATTTTACGAAACGAACATTTCCGAAAGGCGGGATAAAATGGTCGATTCTGGTATTGAAAACGATTTTTCAAAACGTGTCGATATACCCAAATCTACACCGTATCGGGGTGGAAATCGTAAAGATTTTTGCAACGATAGCGAGGAAGATGAAGGATTTGCAAGTTCCTTGTTGATTGCCAGCGAACGTCAACATACCGATGAATACATGAATGAGACTTTGAAAGGACGAAATAAAAATAGGGACTATGATCAAAATGGCGACAGGGATTATAGAAACGTAGAGAAAATGGACTATAAACAGAATACGTTGAAAAATAAAAGGACTGAATATGCACACAGGGAGAGGAGTATAGATGACGGCAGTCACTTTGATCCTAGAATCGATAAGGATGTTTTTAAAGGGGGTAAAAACGAGAAAAACGGAGGAACTTTGAAAAAAGTCGACAAGAAACCACCGAAAAGTGACAAGAAAATCATTAATTTAGATAAGGTAAGATTTTGATGTATATTTTTTAATTGTTAGTAGAAGTTTTGTTCCAAAAATATGTATTGAAGGAGATTTATTTGGTTGAGGAACAATTGAAATATAAGCTTTACCAAAGTATCGCTTGGTGCTAACGTTTCGAAAAATATATTTTCATCTTCATCTTAATTTGCACAATTTACCATCTCAACTTGCATTGAGGCTCTGAAGATGAAAATATATTTTTCGAAACGCTGGCCACAAGCGATACTCTGGTAAAGCTTATTTTTCAATTGTTCCTCAACCAAATAATTCTCCTTCAATTTTTTTTAAGTTCTAAAACACCATATTAGAACAAGAAAAGAAATAGCTATTAAGATTTTTTGATGAGATTTGCTTTTATATTAAAAAACTCTGATACTTTTAAAGCTGCTTCGAAATTCTTCATTTCTTCATTATAAATCATCAAATACAACTTCAAAGAACACAACGGACAGAGAGATTGTAGATTATAGACGCTCAACAGCTGAGGTCATCAATGTTTGTATTAGAGAATTTGCTAATCGGCATACACAAATCGATTGATACTCGGGTTCTTAGGAGCGCTAATTTCCAAAAGCATTGAAATGCAAAACAACATTCCGATGTTTCCTCCGACAATGTTTTCAATACACTTCAGTGGCCACAGCTTATTTTAAAAACGATTATAATTATAAAAAAAAAATTGAAAATACACAAAATACGGTTTCTGCTAAAGATAATAGTGAAAATGTGTAGGTTCCTGCTGGAGTGTATTGTGCTCTATAGCCATCCTCAATGGTTGAATAAATATTGGAGGATCTGTTACAACATCAAGGGCCGTTTGAAAGAGTTTCAAAATACAGGTGTTTACCGGTGTCAATCGCACGAACTCTTCTGTAGTCGAATTTCAATACCTGTACTGATTTCGCCAAATTTGATACTGGCGCGTAGGCCAAGAATTTATTTATTACTGTATAGTATATAGACTGCTTATTCATTAACTTTGAATCTAAGTAGGCGGCTTTGTCTTTTATCCTTGTCACAAATATTTTATTTATTGTTTTTCTTACTTTAACTAATTCTGTTAAATAACAGTGGGAATATCTAGTATTATTTCAATAAATTATACTTACTAATTCATTATTTAATAGAGTGAAACATTATTATGCGTGGTTTTTTAGAAGGACGTTAGAGGAAAATCGATTTTCTATTTGTGTTACAAGAATGATAATTGTTTGTATTAAAGCCGCTGCATACGAGGCTAGAAACGCTGCTAGATTCCTTGCTAGATTTGCCTACAATTTTTTAGCGCTGGTTTTCTTGATTGCTGTTATGTGCTCGCTTCCCATGAGACGTTTTTTCAAGCTAGTTCTGTGAATAAATCTGGGGCACGCGCAGCGACAGTTCAAATATAAACACAGAGCAAAACGTGTCTGTTGTTTGACTCTGAGCAGAATGATGCCGTGTTGGTTTGTGGGCGTTTGTTCAAGTCGCCCACGTGACAAGATACTGCTCATACCTAGCATTGGACCTAACAAGGAAAATAGCCCCGTTCTATAATTTTAAAACCTATCTTAAGAGCTAGCAGGCGAGCCCGCAGAGACGTCATTTCCAGCTTTGTACCCAGTCTACCGGCCAGCAGAACTCCAAGCAGTGTTTCTAGCCTCGTGTGCAGAGGCCTATACTTGATTGTGTACAGAAAAAAAGGGTAAAGCACTCCGGGAGTGCCGGCAGAAGTGAAAACTTGAATATTAACGTCTTACGAATTTTCGATCAGGTCACGTGCCCTGACGCGAGTTTAACATTTTTTACCCATTACAAAAAAAATGTACAAAAGTTTTCGTCTTACGAATTTTCGATCAGGTCACATGTCCTGACGCGAGTTTAACATTTTTTACCCATTACAAAAAAAGTGTACAACGCCGCTAAAGAAGTTTTCACTTCAAAAAACATACTTAAAATCATTTTTGTGGTCGATTCATTCAAATTTTCGATTGAAAAATGAAGTATAATAAAAATCTGCCAACGAGACGAATGTTTACGACATCGGTCCAATTGACTATTAATTTTTATACAGATTGGCGACAGTTATACGTTTTTGCCCACGTTGACATTTTAAACAAATGACGTGTGATTTAATTGTATATTAAAAATTGCGTAGGTAAAACAGCTTTTCACCAGCAAGAAGAGTAAGGAGAAGAAAGCGGTGAAAGCAGATATGGTCAGGGAAGAAGAAATGAGGGCTCGATACACCGAATACAGAGGCAGTACCGAGGCACTTAACAGGAAGGACTCGTCTGGGGATAATCAGGTAGGATTTGATCAGATATTATGAACGTTAATTTCAATTCGATTATTATAGGTTATAGCTTCGTAAAGTTTTGACATTTTTAAACAGTTGAGATCGCGTTTTTCGTCTTACGTTCTAGAATGTTCTATCTGCCCAGTTATTTATTTAAAAATGAGCCATTTCTCGATTAAAAAATTAAAATCCAAAATGTATATTTGGTGTATTGCTGAAGATGAGAGCATAGCTCCCGAAATGTACATCCGATAATAAAACTGTTGTGGTAAGAAGTAACTATTCTTTATTTTTTATTTTTGTTAAGAAGTTGAAAATAAAAAAAAAACAGTTGGAGTTTTTTCAATTAAATTTACAACCGAGAAGTAAACTAAATTGACAGCTAAATTAATTAAACATAATTAAATAATTACTCTAATTAATAATAATAATTACATAATTGACGCATCCAAGCTGTTCTATGTAAAAAAAATATGTTAAAAACTTTAATTTAATAATTTTCTAAATTATTATAACGTAAGACCATAATATTACTACATGTGCCCCCAAACTGTTATAAATTATACATTTTTTAAATGACGTAACTGAAGATAAAAAACGGATTTACTTTTGGTGCTGATCGACATAAAAAAAATTCATATTTATTAGGACTTAAGCATTAAAAAAAATATTGTGCCGAAAAAACTATTGCAGATTAAACCTATGTAAATTTAATTTGAATTTTTTATTATGGCATTTTTGTATGCATCTGCTTATGAATCAATTTGTTATTTTAACTGATGTTTCGATTTTTATTTTTAAATTTCCTTATTCCGCGTTTTCTTGTCCTTGAAAAATAATTTTAAAGTAAGATTTTGTAAAAGTCGATTAGGTACCTACTTCATAAAAAAGAAAGCGTGTTTCACAGCTAGTAGCTCCTCCATTTCCAACATTAAGACATTTTTCGAAAAAACATTTTTTGTTCAAAAAACAATGTTCTATCTCGCTGTGATAAAACATTTAGGACATTCCATAAAAAAAATTTGACTTTATGGAATATCTTGTAAACGCTGCTTTATTAAAAAAAATTGTTAGTTCCACTGAGTTCGTCGTATCAATTACTATAACTTTGATAACTTGTCAATTTATCGTATTTCTAATAATAGTGGAGCTAAGAAGCAAAACGAGAAAAAAATACTAGAAAAGCAGAGATTTCAATGATCGATCAGAAAGGGAACCCGAAGCTATTAAGTTAATAATTCGTTTATTTTAAACATTTCGATATTTTTCAAGAGAGCTTTTTTGTTTTGTGATGGATAACAAACGCTATAGTGAAAGTTGTAAAAAAAATGCATCAGTATATTCAGCCGTTTCTGATATTAGTCCGGACAAACAGACAGACTAAAATTCTAAAAACAGTTGTTTAAGCTTTGGAAATAAGTAAATGAACTTAAATATAGATATTTATTTCGAAATCATAGGGAGCCAATTAAATTTTATTTATATAGGAAATATTGCGAATTATAGACGTCCCGCAACTAAGGTTATTAATGTGTTTATCATTATTGGCTTTTACAATATAATAAAGCCAAAATTTTAAAACTGGATATAAACAACTGAAGGACACTGTTATAACACAATTATTTCAGGATCTTGAATTGTAAATAAATTTCATCAATTGAATGTAATTATAATTAATTTAACCACAAATTGAATCTTGACAAAGGACGTTGAAGAGTTCCTCATTCGAAGACTAATTTGCGGTCAAATAATTTGCAATTATATAAATTTAATCGATCGAACCGGACATTAACTAACCCAACTAATATAATATATTGACATTAAAGGATTTGAATGTCATCGATAATTGATCATTTACCTATTGAGGTAATTTAGTGACTAATTTTTTTAAACGCAACAAAAAGATAGTTGTTGAGGGGTCAACAATTGCTCATATTATTATATATTTTAATCGGGTAGGTAAGTAGCTGATGGCCATAAATTAACAAAAAAAAGTAGACATGAAATATTTTTGAGCTATAGGTGCCGACACACAGGCTTTATATGTGTAGCACTAGTAGTTCCCGACAAAATCGATCGTGACGTACAGACTATAGGACTTCCAAATTTTTCTTATATTTTCTTGGGTTTCTCACATAAAAAAAGCATATAATCCCAAATTTTTTAGCCTCCCACCACCTCTCAATATTCTACAACTAGTTAACTTATAAAAGCGTACCAGTAGAAGGCACTGCAGTTTTCAAACAAACACGGCCTTGAACGCCATTTGAACCATTGCTATTTTCCATCTAATCACACTTCCCGTTATTTTTTACATTTTTTAAACTTCCACTAATTAATAGCAATGGGCGAATGAAGGATTTTTTAGGAAATTAGGATAAGGTAGACAAATTTTGAGTACAGGAGTTTGACAGGTAATCGACCATGGCCTTGAATAAGGAACCATCTCGATATTTATCTGGAATTATTGAGGGAAACCATGGAAAACCGGTCGGTACTGGAATTACCGTTTCTCGGCGAGGGGCAGCAGGAAAAAGTCTCAGCCACATCTGCGCATGTCTCATTACTAAATCGTGTTAGTTTGGAGGCAACAGTGCCTCCTGCCGAATACGCAAGCGGAAATACGCTAACTGCCCTCGGTCAATTTCTCTCGTTTATATTGGGGCTGTCTCTTCTCAGTGTGTCCAATCTCGGTTTAAGCCGATTTGAGATTTTCAAATTAATATGCAATGTCGCCCTTCAATGTGAAACATTTCATCAATTATTCTCGAGTTGCATAATTAATAACATTGTAAATACTGACAGACATGCCATTTGTCTGCACGATATGACGTCATGACAAATTTGCATAAAAAACGCATTCTAAATGTACAAATAGAATAAAATGTATTAAAATATAAATCTTAAGATTGTAATCTATCTCTTAAGATATCCGCAACGATGCAACGAACTTATAAAGCATTTGTTTTTGTGACATTGAAACAAACAAACGGCGGTGACGTCATCCATGCACATACACATAATTCAAGTGTTAATAGTGTTTAATTATCAATTATATCAAATAAATTTCATTGAATGAACACCTATGATTTCATGACCGTGTGTGTCTGCTGTCATCAAAATTTGAAATTTAAATTAGCTACGTTAACACGGGATATAAATTATTTTGTTTATTACTCACTATTTTGTACATTATGTTCAAATGTGTAGAATGATGAAATAAAATTATTAATTTATGAATAATTAATAATGTTCCATAATTACGACCAAACAGGCTTTAGTACGGTATTAAAATGACGATGCACCCCTCTGTGCTCTTTTCTAATGAACAGATTATGCAGTTATTATGTAGGAGTTGTGAGATTATGGGCAAACAAGCCACACGCGAATTTTAATAATCACATAATAGCATTTCGGTACATTTTTACACGTGCCTTCTAGAAAATAGCTGATTTTCACATCATAATATTTAATATTTTCGACAGATATACGTGTATCCATTTGCAATCTGTTTGAGTTGTTTACGAAAACACAATTACACGAGTCATAATAACATTGCGGTACATTTTTACACGTACCTTCTAGAAAATAGCTGATTTTCACATTGTAATATTTAATATTTTCGACAGATATACGTGCATCTATTTGCAATCTGTTTGAGTTGTTTACGAAAACACAATTACACGAGTCATAATAACATTGCGGTACACTTTTACACGTACCTTCTAGAAAATAGCTGATTTTCACATTGTAATATTTAATATTTTCGACAGATATACGTGCATCTATTTGCAATCTATTTTAGTTGTTTACGAAAACACAATTACACGAGTCATAATAGCATTGCAGTACATTTTTACTCGTAACTTCTAGAACATAGCTGATTTTCAAATCGTAATATTGAATATTTTCGACAGATCTACGTGTATCCATTAACAATATATTTGAGTTATAACACTTAATACCCGTTTAAATGCAAGATTTCGAGTTTGGGAAATATTCGTTGGTCAAAACTAGTTTTGCGCATTTATTTCGGTCATTGACCGAATTCGGGTATAGACCGTAACATATATAAGTAAAGTTAAATTGACTACGTTAACCGCTGTTATTTCAGTTTTCGCTTCCGTCGGCACTTCTCAATGACTGCCTATTTTTTATTTTTTTTTTTAATTCCCATCTTAAACGTTGGTACTAAATTATGTAATGTGTTTAAAACGGGTCTTTAATAGGAAGCGTTCAGGCAAAACGCGCAATAATGGAATGTCCGGTGTGATAAAATTTTTTTCCCGCTAAAATCGTTTATAATACCTCCTTCGCAGGTGTACGATAACCTCGTGAAGGTTAAAGAACAGGGAAGTTATTTTTAAAGCATGTACCTATTAATAATTTATAATGTACTTATATTTTATTTATGCACGATAGTTTGTAAAATGTAATCACGGGAAACGGCATTTGGAGAATTAAAAATAAAAATAACTTTCTACGGTTACATAGAAGATCTATGTTTTTTGTATGTATATCGATTGATGTGTACTTGCCGTGTGTCACCCAATACT
This sequence comes from Xanthostigma xanthostigma, assembly GCA_963575645.1. NCBI lineage: Eukaryota > Metazoa > Arthropoda > Insecta > Raphidioptera > Raphidiidae > Xanthostigma > Xanthostigma xanthostigma. Next base: position 35,587,299 of record OY754473.1, read on the forward strand.
GCAGGACTTCAGAAAAGCCAAGCGATGCAGGTGTTTCTGTGACTTCTCCCAGATTCTAAGCTGACAACTGGTGAAAGTAATAATTGGATTTTCAAATTATTCCAGCCAATTGGGCGACAACACCATTCCAACTTAAAAATATTGACATTTGATATATTATAATAAAGAAAATTAAATTTCTGTTAACGCGTGCGGTGACGCGGGTAATGGCTGGTATTAAATATTATTAAATAAATAAAATTATCGACCAATTTTGCAGACAAATATATTAACAAAAAAATTAATATATTTGTCTGAAAAATTGTCGATAGTTTTATTTATTCAACACGCGTGAGTAATATGTAATTTCGGGGCCCTGCTATTTTCGGGAGAAATAATAAATTACTTCATGTTGACGCGTAGAGTGCTAATAATGAGCCGTACTGTGCGATAATGAATTTTCTGGATCAATAGGAACGCAGTAGTAAGCCCAAGCGTGCAATAATGAAAAAAAACTGCACTGCTTCTGGACCAATAGGAACGTAGTAGGCGGTATTGTATATATGAAAACAGCATCGCAATTCAACGAAAGTCATGGCCATCTTGTATGCATCGAGGACGGTGTGTACGTCAATCAATGAAGTGATTTATTATTTTTCCCTCTTTAGTCTTTTATCAGGGCCCCGATTACATATTGCTCGTGCTAGTTGAATAAAATATTATGTGCGACCATTGATCGAAGGAGAATATTCCACTCGCGTGTTACCGCACTCGCTAAGCTCGTGCGGCAAATTTCACGCTCATGGAATCTTCTCCTTCTCTCACTAGTCGCACAATATACTATTACTGAGGAGTTCTAATCAGAATTCCCGAAACTATAAAGTTAAGAAAAACATTTTTTTTACAAAATTTTCTGGGAGAATAAAATATAAATCAATAACTAAATATTTATACCTATGCTAAACATCGTACCAAAATTTGGTTTCCATCCACTCAGCTGTTTGATCTGTATCGTGGTCACAGACATCACAGATTTTTTCCAAAAATATATTACATGGACGCAGGGGGCCTATTGAAATCAGCATGATTATTTTGAAAATCATAAACATTTCGTATTTCATCATAAGTTTTACTGAGTAAAAAATCTCGTTTAAATTTTTAAACTAACCACGCTGAAAAGTTTACTTTTAGAAAGACGCTATTGAATCTCGAATCAGTGAGTCATGACACTGAGTGTTATGATCAATTGTATGTTATGTATGTGCTTAAATATATATACCCATATACTAAAACCTTGGTATGAACTTCAACCCATCAATTATAAATTATAAACGTTAATAGCTTTACAAATGGCGTGAAATCTGAAGTCTCCGTTGTCGTGATATGCGAGTGTTGTTTGCTAAAGTACTTCACACACGCTCATCTAACGTCTAACGTCTCTTGTGCTTGAAAATATCAAACATGCTTTTTGACAATAACTTATAGTACTGCTTAAAATAATTTAAAGAATTATTTAAATGATACTTTAGGAAAAACATAATTACAAGGCAAAATATTAATTAAAATCTTACACTCAATTATTATATTTTTTAATAATACTTCTTTTACGCACGACGAAACGGAGAAGGTATATGCGTTTAGGGTGAGTTTGTTTCTTTTTGAATATTGCGTTTGTGTATAGATTATAGACAATGTAGGGCTGTGTGATTTTTTTATGTCTATAAATAAAAATAAAAATATTTTTTTGGTTGCCTAACTCTTTATTGATCAACGTTTCGACCACAAATTGTGCTTCTTCAGGATTTTACCAATCACAAAATTTGCGTCAAAAATCGTTGATCGTAGTTTAGCAAATAAATAATTGCTATTCATAAGTCTGAAGTCTGACGAGCTATGATTCTACAAACGAACAATTTGTGACCCACAACGCAACTTTTTATTAGTGGATTTAAAAATTATCGTGATGAAATACTGACACATGAAGGTTACACGACAATCACAAAAATCGTTTCTTCAAACAATTGAAGACTTGCTTCCAGGAATGCCTGTGCAAATAAAAACAATATCAGTGACGCAATCTTTTTTAAGATTAAAAAAATGAGTATCTGTTAGGTAGGGGAGGACGGGGTCGATTGTACCAGGGGTCAATTGTAACTGACTATTTTAGTGACATCTACCAACAAAATGGGAAAATGATTCTACTGCATTGATGTACATTCAGTAGAATCATTTTCTCATTTTGTTGGTAGATGTCACTAAAATAGTCACTGTTACAATTGACCCGTGTTACAATTGACCCCGTCCTCCCCTACTAACTTTTATTTTTTTATTCTCTGATCAAAACACTAAAAGAATCTTTTCTACATGCAATTTTACATGAAATTAGATAAAGATGGATATTTGAACATTATTCACCCTGTCTTATGAAGAATTTTTTTATGAAACAAGTTTCTCAGACAGTTGTTTATTTTTATTTATTTACATCATTTGGTTATTTTATTTTTATAATATTTGCCAATTTAACTCAATTATTACTGGTCGTATGTTTTATATTTCTCACATTTTTTAAATTTACGATGCATATTTCTTTTTAAAAGGAAATGTTTTATCTCATAATACTATAATAAAATTTTATATAAAAATGAGTATAAAACTGCGTCATAAATTAAGGTTAGCATTAATTTGCCGCTTACATAATATTACTAAGTTTAGTACACAGTAAACGCAGCGGAAGATTTTGTATCTAAAAGATGGTAGCTATTAAGGATCATTTTAATAGCACAGTAAAGGTGAATAATAGACCCTCAAGTCAGCTCCTTTTAGATATGGAAAGATCATTACTATGTGATCACAGTGACTGTTATTCCAGTTACACAAAAATCACAGTGAAAAATCATCGTGACTTTGAAAAATAATTACTATTTTTTTATAGACGACTCTTTTAGCGAAATATATAAAATAAAAGATTATGTTGGTCTTCAAAATAAAATCGACACGCGAAAAAAATCCATTTCTTTTCTTAACCGATTGTGACATCATACACTATTAATTTTTTTTTGCGTGATGTTCGTACACAAGCACTACCAGTCTTTTATTATCTGCTGAAATGAACGATAAAGAAAAAAAATCTCGGACCCCGTCAATAAACATCTGCACGTGCCTTCCTAGAAACTGATCAGGCTGTTCAAAACCAGTAAAACGACATTTATGAGTTTATTATAATTAATAACTGAATCAATTTTTTTTAGGACTTCTGTATTTTTTTTTGTAATTACATTTAAATGAGATAAAAAAAATATAATTAATTTACAATCTAAAAGCATAAAAAATGTTCGATTCTAATTTTTAAACAAAGTAATCTGATTAATGAAATTTAAAATTGTTATGAAATGTTGTTAACATTGAACTATTAAAAATGTCAACCTGATTTAAATAAAAAGCATGTATTATAATCATTTGCTTGCCGCATAGCGAAAATATTGCCTCGAGTTACTTGGTAGTCCGGTTTTTCTTAATATTAGTGCACACTAAATTAGTTTTATCTCAATAATAAAGTTTTATCTCTTTCGGACAACATTTTTCGTTTTCTAACAATTCTAAAAAGGTCAAAAAGAATTACAGACATCACATATTCCACATCTGGCAGTCTTTTTATTCTTCAAGACCGACCTTATAGAAATTCGACGCAGTGAAAAATATAAATTAAATAATAATACATGCTCGGTTGCTTGCATGGTCTAGCTTTGAACTTCCTCGAGTAGTTCCGATGACACCCGATGTATTCTCAAGATTTTAAGGAGCGTTCAGAACATACATAATAATGAAAAGAAAAATAATGATGACACACAAAAAGCTTCAACAAAAAATATGTAAATCGGTATAGAATGGAGACCGTTGGCGGACTATCAAAAGAAAACGACTTGTGTTTTAAATATTAGATTTTTGAAAACGCGCTAACATTTCGAGTACCTACCAACTATACTGTATAGGTTATTCAAATATTAACGTCTGAATAGAAATCTTCAAATAAATAAAATTATCAACTAATTTTTTCAGACTGTATATTGACATAAAATTACAAAATTGTAATTCAATATCTCAATAAGTGACGTTTCGGTCCGGATTTGGATCTTCTTCAGAAATATGTAATATAAAAAATATAAAAATGAACTAGTATCTACTTATTTTACAATAGAATTATGACTGAATTTTTTTATATATATTTTGAAAATTAATGAAAAATGAATAACAAACAATTTTTAATAATAATGAAGAAGATCTAAATCCGGACCGAAACGTCATTTATTGAGATATTGAATTATAATTTTATAATTTTTTGTCAATATACAGTCTGAAAAAATTGATTGATAATTTTATTTATTTGAATATACTATAGGGTCATATAAAATATTCAGGTAATACAGGTTGAGTAAAAAAAATGGTTGTCTATAAAGTCGGTTTACGGACGATAGTTTTACGTGATAACGTATTCCGCTCGAATAATACATAACCTAAATTTTAGTAGCTGTCAAACTTGGGCCGATCGTGCGCGGAACGTGACACATTTCGGAACGTGACACTTTTTCGTGCATGCAGCCGGTGTTTCATCAATTTATAAGACTTTATCACGTCAAAAATCGCATTGCGCAATCACTGCGTTTATGCGCAGAGGTCAAACTTAAAATAATCAGACGGACAGTTGAATAAGATTCTGAGCAAATGAAATAATCGAGTTCACACGGCAAATGTCTTCGTCGATTGTTTTCGACCGCAAAAGGCGCAGGTAATTAAGGTGCCTCCAGTATTATGACTACGTAATGACTGATGACATTGAAAAAATATAATGACTGCAAATCATGCAATCATTAATATTATATCATGATTTTAATTTATTCAGTAAATAATAAAAGAAGAGATGCGTGCATCTCAAATAAACCATGTGCTGTATTAGAAAGAAGGTCGAATTTACTGATTCTTTCTATGATTATTTAATGTATATAAAACTGATTTTTTTTTGACAACCATTTATTGATGACGATGGGAATTTATTGCCATTGGCGACGTTTGAAAACTATGGAAAACAAATCGGATCGCATTATTTTCTGTTGGACTTTAATTTTGGAAAACAGTTTATTAATTTTATTAGCTTATGGTAGGACTGCTTGATCAAGATCTATTTAATAAAATCAAAAAGCTATGTGAGGGGTAACTTATGCTGCCTTTTCTCCATGTTTTTAAAAATTGTTAACTAAATAAACTAACAAAAACATATTAAAAAAGAAATAATAATTGAACGGGACTTCGTTGACTTTCAAATGACACCTTAAATATTGCTATAAGATCCTCAAAAGATTTAAAATACTAGCAATTACGAATTAAAATATATACAACACAAATCCGTTTTTAAAAATAAAACATTTTTGTACATGGAAAAAAATTATTTGATCAAATAAATATTGTGCAGTATATTTGGACACCCTGGGCAACACATCCGTTTTTAAAAACATTTTTTTCTTATACTGTGATATTTTATAAATATGGAAAAAATGATTTAATAAAATTATTTTTAACAAAAAAATTGAACCGACTTCAAAATATGCACTAAAAAGTAATAAAATAATTACATTTATTGTTATTTTTGGAGTCGGTGTTAATATTGCTAGGTATATTGTAGTGTTTCCTTGGCTGACACCGACTCCAAAAATAACAATAATTGTAATTATTTTATTACTTTTTAGTGCATATTTTGAAGTCGGTTCAATTTTTTTGTTAAAAATATTTTATTTTTCTCTTTTTAGTGTTAGATATTTACTCAATAAATTATGCAGTTATTTTATGAAGTATTGCAATTGGTAAAATTTGAGAGTTTCCCACGATTTCTCCGGATTCCACCATCAGATCCTGACTTGGTTCCGATGGGACCACCTCGGAAGTGCACTCTTTCGAATAAAAAAAGAATTTTGAAAATAGGTCCATAATTGACGGAGAAATCGGTGAACATACATAAAAAAAAATATACAGTCGAACATAGAACCTCCTCCTTTTTTGAAGTCGGTTAAAAAGAAATGTTGTGCGGTACATTTGGACACCCTGTGTACAAATTAAAGTGTAAGCCATGCTATGAAGTAATTAATGTCTAATAGATAAAGTGTACAGTAGTAATAAACCGGTCATTTCCCAACGGTGATTAAAGCCGCGTTAATTCATTTATCGACGGTTTCATGTAACAAGCCCATAACTAACGTTAACTTAGTCATACAGTACAATAATGTTCCGTTTTTATTGTATACTGTATTGTATCAATGAATCTTTTGATCTCTCCTTTGCTTGGTGTGAAGACACTCATGAATAATTAAAACAAGTAACCACAAAACACTAATGCTTTTAAATACCTAGTTGATGATGGGAACCTGAAGTAAATAATTCAAAAATAGCCTATTTATTTATTATAATGGACGATATCAATTTTGATGTAATTATTTGTTCATGTTAACATCATCAGACAATGATTAAAACTTTTAATCTTCTGATGATGCTAGCACGGCTTACGAAACGTGCTTCGAAAAAAAAAAGTTCATGTTTAATGGTTCATTTTTTAGTATTCATTGCCTATAATTTATATTATTTATTTTTATTCTTCTGCAGTTTCTCTGATTTTTCGGATGTCTCGGCAATTCTTCAGATATTATTATTATTTCGAAATTTCGGGAATTCTCGGAAGATTCGTAAAATTCCTTCGGAAGCTTTAGAAATTCTTCCGGTATCCCGGGAATTCTTCAGAAAAATCTCGGATTTTCTTATGAAATCTCGGAAGCTTCGCGAATTCCCTCGGAAGTTTCAGGAATTCTTCCGGTATCTCGGGGATTCTTCGGGCTTACGAAATCTCGGAAGTTTCGGGAATTCTTCCGTTGTCTCAGTTATTTTTCAGACATCTCGAAAATTTTTCGAAAGCTTCAGGAATTTTCCGAACGTTTTGGGAATTCTTTAGATGTGTCGACAATTCTTCGAAAGTCTCGGAAATTTTTCAAAAGATGCGAGAATTTTACGGGCGTCTCGAGAATTCTTGTACGTAACCTACATCCATCGAAATCTACCGATAATAAAATTTAGTTTCAAGAATCGTTACGCCCTTATTATATGTGTCCATCAATAAACAAATGCAGAGAAGTAAAAGTTGCGCAACAATTGCCTTGCCGTTCGCACGTCATGTGTACTGCACTAATGTAACGCCGGTCAACACATTCAGCTACCATATGGTTGCATTGAGCAATGAGCCGTTCAACTATTTCTATTGAGCCGTCAAAGAATGCGCAATCAACAAGATGCCATCTTCATCACATAATTAATGAAGAAATTTATATCTCTGTATCGGATTTATTTCGATTTAATTTGAAATTTACGCAAATGTGCAAAATTTATCGTTTCATTAAAATCTCTAAATTTTACAGCGTTAATAAAATACTATATATTTTTTCATTAAAGTCACCAACTGCCAGGATTATTTTGATTACTGATCCAGCATTGAAATCAACTAATTAAAGATTATTTGTTAAATCATACCTTTTTGTATTTAGGAGCTTTTCAATTTTTGTAGATACATCGTTCGAAATTCGGGTTTATTTATGTATATACGAATTTAACAGGAATTGTGGTATGAATGGACAGACAAAAAAACAGAAAGAGATAATAAACGAACGAATTTATTGGCCGTCAGAGATTGAGAATTCTTCAGCGCGTTTAAGGCATGACTTCACGATTTTGAAATTTGATTAAGTATTTTCAAAAATAATAAATTACCATCTCTTTTACTTAATTTCACGAAAAATTAATATTCAATCAAATCACATTTATTGTTAAAAATATGATTATGTATTCTTATTATTATTTGCATATCCGCATCCGGCAAATGTCAAAAAATCCTACACCCCTGGAACCCTGATACAGACTTCTTTTATACAGTATGTAAACACGTAAGGTGCACATAGGGAAATTAGCATTGGGAAAAAATACTTGGATCAGAGTTAGCCATGACTGCATTAATTGTTATTTCTATTGAATTATCGTGGTAATCTTGAGGATTTCTATTTTATTTTTATTTTACTTGGCTTTTTTAATAATAAAAAGCTCTTATAAATCATTATTTTAATTTTTTTTGTACAAAAATAAAACAAAAAAACAATTCCATCTGTTTGGAAACATTTCATTCAAAAATTGTCTGACTGGTATGACGTATGCGCGTTGGTAAATCAGTGACCCAACGTCTTTAGGTTCAACACGAATAGGCGGAGATATTTGATCTCGCACCATATTTAAGTATTTTTGGGAATTTTGTATCATTTATAAAAAAAGTTCGATTATATTGTAATCATTTGAATATTTTCTTCGGTAGTATACATATTCCTTTTGCAAAAGAATATTATCTGTCAAATTGAAAAACAAGATTTCAAGACTCACTCTGATCCAGTCATTTTTTCTCAATGTTAATTTCCCTATGTGCACCTTACGTGTTTACATACTGTATAAATATATAACCTAGAAATTGATATTGAAGTTGAAAATACAAATAAAATCTAGTGTATATAGATTTTGTACCGTAAATAAATAGGCGTGAAATCTGCATAAAATAATATTATATGATTCCATAATTTATTGCATACTGAAAAAAACGGGATTTAAGTCTAAAACAGGAATGTGCAACAGTAGTATAAAATTGTTAGCCAACTTCTGCAGAAATATTAAAAGAAGTCAACCTTGAAATAAAAATAGTTCTTTTATAATTATTTATCTCTATATGATAAATAGGTATAGAAAATAATTGATGCATAATTAACACTTAATTGTATATTTTTATTGATTTAAATTAAGTGTTCAGAATATTTTATGTATTTTTAACAATGTGTTTCACAATGGATTATTATTTTCGTATACTTTAATTCGCTCTTAATAATAATATATTTATTTCCTGTTAAATCAAGGGATATAAAACATTCTTACCCGAAAAACTTATTTGTAAAAGTGGAAGCGCCCGTATTAAATTTATATAGAAAAATGTTCGTTAATCAAGAGTCACAATGTTTCGCAACCACAAAAATCTGTGCTCCCATAAATAAAAAGACTGCTTTTAATTTCTTAACTAAAAGTTGTCTTAACTTGAAAAAGATCACGGGTCAAAACGATAAGCAAAAACCTTTTTCAATGAACAACGGCAGACGAATTAAAAAGAGGTATTAGAGGCCACGCACACTGGTCAAGCATAAACCTGCACGAACTGCAACTGATGTTGCACACTAGACCAGCACAAACTAACAAATTTTAGTGCAGGTAGACATTTTTCGGTTTTGAAGTAGATTTATCAATTCAAATAAATTAATGAAAACGACGCATCACTAGCACACTGGATCGGTCCAGCACGGCTATAGAGAGAAATTGCAGATGACCGACTGATGATCGTTGCTGGCTGCCGATTGCAGGCGCTGGTCTAATGTGCGCCACTCTGTTAAATAATAGGCTGCGCTGGTCGTGCAGGTCTATGCTTGACAAGTGCGCGCGGTCTTTAAAACGACGCGCTATATAAAAATGTGGGGTGTAAAACAAAGTTTTATGTGGCCGATAAGATGTTTATTGATCGAAGCAGAGCTCTATTGAATGCAGGCGGCAAACGACGCGAGTTGTCGACCTTCCAAAGGTCTTTTCTTTAGCGGTGTGCAACTAAATGCGCTGCAGATTTAAATGTACTTAAAGATACAATATTATGTACTATGTAACGTTAAAAATCCAATAAAACTATCACCTCCGACATATATACCCGCCTATACTCGACACAACGGACCGATCACTCGCTTTTCTAAATTGAATCACGCTTACGACTAGCGTTGCCAGGCGTCCGGATAAAGGCTTTTTGATTGCGTGTCCGGTCAAAATAAACGGTGTCCGGCGTGTCCGGCTTTTGTTAGGCTTTTTACATTTCACAAACGAGCGAGCGTCGAGCGTGGCCGAGCGCAGGCAATATGAAGAATGATTTTTATTAACTTAAAGAAAAGAAGTTTTGTTTTGTTTAGATTGTTTTTTATTTTGTTTCGGGAAGTAATAGCAGTTACATACGACTTTATTTATGCAATTGCCTTTCATTAGAATTTAAGAAGAATTTAAAATGTTGATAAATGTTTATCTAGAATTTAATTTTGACTGATGACTTTAGCTGATTAGTAATAGTGTACTTGAACTGATTTGGCATTCGATGCTATTTATATTTGATTAGAATTTAACAAGATTCATGATAATAATCAAAAAAGCTTGATTTTACAATTTTTTTGTCGTACCTATTTATACTGAGACAAAATCCTCAATAATGTAGGCTGTCCGGCCTTTTTACCCAAATGTCCGGCCAAACTGGCTGGTCTGTCCGGCTATTTGGTTTGGCGACTTGGCAACCCTACTTACGACTATTGTATATCTTCCAGAACCATGTCCTCTATCAAGACGGGTACAGTTTGATTTCATTGCGAGATTTGCATACGTGTGGTAACGATTTTAACCTGGGAGGAGGGGGGCTAATTTTCAACTCTACCTACCATTACCAGCTGCTACTTATACATAATTTGAAAACTGTTCATATAAGCGAAATTGATCAACACGACTTTCTGGAGATACGACAAAGAAAACGTAGATTATTGTAGATTTATCTAGTTATTTGTACGTGAACAATTAATATTGTAGGGGGGGGGGGGCAGGAGGATTTAGGGTGGCCCCTCTTCTTGCTACGCCAATGGAGATTTGTCGTCAGTCGTCAAGGCAAGCAACGGCTACATAGTGAATATTCGTTGTGTGTTAAAACTTCTAATAAATAAAAATTGTTCACAGAAGTGTCATCATCATTAAAAAAATTGGTTGTCTGTAAAGTCGGTTTACGGACGATAGTTTTACGTGATAACGTATTCCGCCCGAATATCATATTTAATAATACATAACCTAAATTTTAGTAGCTGTCAAACTATATTTTTACCGACTAATAGTTTGATCAACCAAAGCAAAATACATATTTTTAAGCAATTATAAGACATTTAAAAGAATGTATACCTATATATTATATATTTGTTAACAAACCGTATAATTTATCTGGCCATCTGTCAGATGTAGCTTTCGCTGGAACATCCGAAAAAAATATTGAACGCACACTACTCTCTGACGTCACGCGAGAAGAGAGAGACTATCGCTTATATCGCGCTCTCGCTTGCGGAACGTTACTCTTTTTCGTGCGTGCAGCCGGTGTTTCATCAATTTATAAGACGTTATCACGTCAAAAAATGACGCATTTCGGACCCCCAAGTGATAATGTTAAATCATTCCAAATTAGTCATAGTTTCTTCTCTTGAGAGGAATACGAGCAATGACCGGTCACATATATAGCGAATTTATTAGCTGGCGCGAACAAGAAAAGTGGGCAAGTATCGTATAAACTATAAACTATAAAGTGAGGGCACTCAGGCAAAAGTTCGGTCCGGACTTCTACTAATAAACATTTCACTTTGTTTGATCTCGGCTCTTTTGACTGTACAGAGTATAGTTGAACGTTTAGTTACGACCGTTTAAAGTCGCTATGCCGCCTTTTTATTGTTCGCGATTTACATATACTACAAATAACTAGACAGACCTTAGAATACTTACTGTACGTATGGGCATTTTTAAATGGATACCGCGACAGGGTCGGCTTAACTCCTTAAAATAAATCTACCTTAGAGCTAAACTGTATTAACTCTATTTAAAAAAATGATTATTTGAACAATCTACTGATTTAGTAATACTTTTTCACGCGACAGATAGTGTTAAGTCCAAACTAAGATAATAGTAAAATAAGGTAGTAAAGAAACAAATATATTGCACGATGTGTTTTTACAATTTTAAAATTGCTATCCTGTAAAATTTGTTGATTGAAAGTTAATACTGTTTAGCTCTGAGGTAGTGATATATAAAGCTGAAGAGTTTGTTTGTTTGTTTGTTTAGTTGAACGCGCTAATCTCAGGAACTACTGGTTCAAATTGAAAAAAAAATTTGTTGGATAGCCCATTTATTGAGGAAGGCTATAGGCTATATAATATCACGCTACAACCAATAGGAGCGGAGCATTAATGAAAAATGTTGCATAATGTTTTTCAAAAATAAGCTTCTATTCAGGTGAAATGCCCTAACTAAATATACCAGTATTAGCGATGTACGATTACAAGCCCGACTGGCTCAGTCGGTAGCGCATGCGTCTGTTAATATCAGGGTCGTGGGTTCGAGTCCCACGTTGGGCAAAAATATTTTTATTTTTTTTTTATTTTCTACATTACTTTATTCTAAGGCCTGGTTTATATGAGAGGCGTTCAACGCGCGTTGGCCCAACGATTGCCTCTGACTGATCGCTTCTTCCACTCTTCTTATACTACACAAATTCCTCATCTTCTTCTCTAAACGATACTGTACTCCAAACGAGTTCCGGGTCGGACGGATGTACGCTTTTCTAACAAGTGGTGGTCCTGCGGGGAATCTGCGTAGTAAGAAGAGTGGGGAAAGCGATACATTTCAAGGGCAACAATAGGCGATATCTCTTCTGTCGGTGGTAAATAACCATATTCATTTATCACCGACTGAAGAGGTATCGCCTATGGTTGCCCTTGACATGTATCGCTTTTCCCATTCTTCTTACTACGCAGATTCCCCGCCTTGCTACTATCTTCTCTAAACGATACTACTCTACAATGTTAACGTCCCGAACTCGAATAAGAAGTTGAACTTGAATTAATGTTCAGAAGTTCGGTTCTGTAAGATAAATATGGACGTTTAGTAAGCTAATGGCGAGGAATTATACATATACTTAAGAAGGAATTCCTTCTGCTGATATATTCATATAGTTTTTTGTACGCTTTTTCCTGAGAATTATTTTAGAACTGTACGTGAAGCAATGCGAAATATGGCCGACATGGACACAAACAGTGTCGCTTTTTCTCTATATTTATGTATTTTGTTAATACTTACATGTGTTATTTAAATCTATTGCCCTACGGCAAATTGGTTTAAGTCACAATTTTGGTTATATTAAAATAATATAAAAAAAAATTACGCCAAATAGTTTCGGTAACTTTAGTCGTTTCTAAGTTTTTCTCTAATAATTTGAATAAATGTTCATATCTCCGAAACTAAAAGTGATAAAGGGTTGTGGATTGTCGGAATCGATTCAGCTTGAATTTTTCTATAAGTCCAGTTAATACAAAACAGGCGAAGATAAACAGACAAACAAATATAATGATGAAAACTAGAGCCACATTACATTATGACTAATGATGTGCCGGATCGTTAAAAAGGTATATCCGCGGATACGGACCTGAATACGGATATTTGGTTTCAAGATCCGCGGATACGGATACGGATCTTAACTTTCTTAGAGTACGCGGCGGTAAATATTGCACATCGACCTTTGGAAAGAGACTATCTGTTATGGGAAAAAGTTATTGACCTCTTTAAGAGTTAACCCTAAAAACAGATTGTCTCTTTCCAAATATCGATGTGCAATATCTCATTATAAAGATAGTTTTTTAGTACCTTTGAGTTATGTACTATTGGTATGGTACTCACTACGATAAATGTTTGCAATATAAAGGTGCCAAATACGATTTTTAAAAATAAAATATAATTTGAAAGGAATTTAACAGGTTTTCATTATTACCTTATCAACTATATATATAAAATTTCATCTATGAATTGAAAATTAATAATGTAAAAGATCCGCCAAAAACTAACGGATACGGATCTTTCTTCTACCTCGGATATCCGGCACATCGCTAATTATGACGTCTATTAAAAAATTCCTAAAGGTATGCACATAAGCGATTTTACTTCGTGTCCCCAGATTTATGTTTATGTAATATGCCGGTATTTTTTCACACGTGTGTAATTACAGCGCTATCATCATTTAGTTAAGCTAAAAACTGTATTTTAATAAAAACTTTTATTAGCGTTTATACATTTAAATTACTTTTAATAACATGGTTGTTAATTTTATCGCAAATACAAGAAATTAAGTAAACACTGCGTTTAAATCTGAACATAATAACAGTAAGTTTAAAGATAATTCCTATTTAACGCATCTGTGACCGTCGTTTGTCGGTTTTTTTGCGTAAGCAACACGACAAATGGAATTTGTTGACTGGAAGGTCGCTGGCGCTGCCGGCTAGATTCCTTGCTAGATTTGGCGTGCTGTGGCGCTGGTTTTGTTGATGGCTTTTATGTGTTCGCTTCACACGATGCTTGTATTGAAGCTGGTTTTATAGATCGGTTTGGTGCGCGCGCTACAGTGACAGTTCGAATGTTAACAAAAGGTGATATGTCTCTGAACAGAACACACACAATGACGGCATGTTTGTTTGTGGGCGCTTGTCCAGGTCGCCCATGTGACAAGATACTGTTTTCTGATTGGTTATTGCTCAAAACAAGCAGGAAAAATAGCCCCGGTTCTAATTTTGAAATCCATCTTGTGACCACGCACGCGAGCCCGCAGTGACGTCACTTCTATCTTCGTAACCAGCGCAAGTCCCAGCAACGATTCCAGCGGCAAATACAGCCTCGTGTGCAGCGGTCTTAACCTATAGATTTTCGCTTTTTTCCAGTTTACGCTAAAACTATACAGCACCGGTTCTTGCGTGGTTCATTTAAGCAAACTTATAGTGATTCTAACCTATTTTTTGATGTCGGTTCAATTATTATCAAAATTATTTTGAGTAAAGAATTAATTGTTAATATATTATATTGTCCTTAGTAAGTAAATAATAAGTTATTTTTATTACTCATGTGGGAAAAGTGGTATCTTTATGCATGCTGTTACGGTTGAAAAGTAGCTATTTTCATTTTCGTGCGGAAACTTTATTTGTCGCACTGAAATTATTGTTTGCCGAATGCAAATTCAGAGAAAAAAACAAAATAATAACGGTGTTAATGTCAACGAAACAAACTGTCATTTGAAGCAGATTTGAGGTTAAAATTTTCGATTATGGACTTTTATTTTTGACAATTTTAACAATTTTAACTGAATTTTCAACTTTTTAATGATTTAATTTTAATTAGATACTTCTAATTTCTTTTTTTAATTCGTAATAAAATTTTAATTTTAATTTAATTCGTAATAAAAAATAGTATTGCAACTCGTGCGGCATTGTCGCACTAGTTGCACAATATACTATTATTGGGTAAAAGGACGGTTTGGTTAAAACACTTTCTTTTTAAATTGCTACGTTTCGTCCAAAGCTTTGGACTTCCTCAAGCTCTAACATTGTAAAATTTACATTTGATTCCATTGTCATTCCATTGTATAATTATTATATTTTTAGGGCCTAAGGAAGTCCAAAGTATAGGACGAAACTTAGCAATTTAAAAAATAAAGTGTTTTAACTTAACTGTCCTTTCACTCAATAAATAACTTAGTAAAGAATTAATTTTAGCTTCCGCGATTTCATATACTGGCCATATAGAGCGTCAATTCGCTTTGGACCCATTAAAATTGAAAGGCAATTTTAAAAGCAGTAGAACGTCTGGACGTTCATTTAATAATCGGTGTGCAAATAATCGCTTTATTCTTGCGAAAGACCAATTGTAAAGTCATTTACTTTCATTATTTAAAATATTAAACATTGTTACAATATATAATAATAATAATTGTTGATTACCGATGCTGAATTCTGTTTACTTAACTGTTAAAATAAACATGGCATATTATAGACGCTCGACAACAGAAATCGTTAGCGTGGAACGTAATTCAGTCTGCTACGGAAAGAGGGCAATTTATTATACAATTTAGATAATGGCGTTTTTACGAGCTGAAAGGTTCTTCAAAAAAATCTTAGCGGAGGTTGATGTCATATTGCAATTGATATGGCTAACAACTTCGGGATCGATGCTCCCAACCCCGGCTAAACGAAAATTTAACTTGAACTACAAGGATGATCGCTGACATTAAGGTGTCCATACTAGTGATGTGCCGAATCGTTAAAAATGTATATCCGCGGATACGGAACTGAATACGGATTTTTGATTTCAAGATCCGTGGATACGGATACGGATCTTAACTTTCTTAGAGTACGCGGCGGTAAATATTGCACATCGGCCTTTGGAAAGAGACTCTCTGTTATGGGAAAATGTTATTGACCTCTGAGTTAACTCTCATAACAGATTGTCTCTTTCCAAAGATCGATGTACAATATCTCATTATAAAGATAGTTGATTTAGTACCTTTGAGTTATGTACTATTAGTGTGGTACTCACTACGATAAATGTTTGCAATATAAAGGTGCCAAATACGATTTAAAAAAATAAAAAATAATCTGAATGGAATTTAACAGGTTTTCATTATTACCTAATCACCTATATATATAAAATTTCATCTATGAATTGAAAATTAATAAGGTAAAAGATCCGCCAAAAACTAAAGGATACGGATATCCGGCACATCACTAGTCCATACCTTCATTATTAATATAAAATAGGAAAGACAAAAAAATCGCGACAACGCAACGCGACTGATGCAAGCAAAAAAAGATACAGAACCTTAGCTCGGAGTACTGCATTTTGCTAAACAAATGAATGAATGAAAACAGTTGAAGGCAATGGTACGTTGTTATTGGTTAGTACTAGAAGTGCATGCGCCAACAATAGAGCTAATGATACCTTTCTAAAATCTATTACGAGCATATTTATCTATGTACGGTGCTTTTGCTGATGACTGGTCTGGTCTGCCAAGAGGCGAACAGGTTAAACTCGAATCAAAGAACATACAACGCAAGTAGATATCGAGTCGACATAAAATGCCATTTAATACGCCGACGCTTACATTTTGTTTTATTAATGCTGGCTCAACACGCTACTAGATTTTTAAAGTGAAACTTTTATTCTATCGCCCCGAATTTTTCTGGCCGTCTGTTGCATGTCGCATTACAGGCGGCCGCGGAGTAGGGGTAAAGTGAAAGGCGTTCGGAGTAGGCGCTCGGTAGAGCAGCCAAGGCCAATATGGCGGCGCCCATGGTTAGCATCAGCTGACCGTGTAGTATGTATAACACAAAGTCAGTCTATCATGCGGGCAAGTGCTGTACAGTGTTTACATGTTTTTATTCGTGTATTCATGTGAATATTGTTGTTTATAATTAATCGTGATGGATAAGTGTCTACAATCCAACGCCTACAATCCAATAAAAGTTTCACTTGCGTCGTGGTTTCTTAAAACCACACAACTGTTTTTTTTTGTTTTTATTTGTTTTTTCACAAATCAGAATATTCAGTCAATGAACATTTATTAAAAGAAATACCTGTGATTTTGATAGATCTATTGAGAGTATGAAAAAATCTTTTTTAAAATAATCAATTTCACTCAAAATCGGATGAGTAGTTTCCGAGATTACCTCCGTCATCCAAACTTCACCTCTTTATAATATTAGTATAAAGTTGATTTCATATTTTTGTATAATTTCTAGCAAGAGAACAGCCCCTCACAAAAAAAGAACATCTACATTTCAAAATACATAAAAGGACGACTGTCAAAATTGTCTGAGAGTTGAATTTAAGAAAACCATTGTAATTACTAGACAAAAAATTAATCACCCGACACGATTCAAAAGCACACAGCCATAGCTATTATAATTTAATGATAATAATAAAATATGACAAATTTTATGACGTTATTTATGCAAGAGAGAGTAATACAATAATGTATTGTTTAAATAATATTAAATTTAATAGTTATCTTTTGTGTCTGGGCACGTAATTTATTTCAAAGTGTTGAATAATTAATTTCAAATCTGCAAATTTGGATGAACGAAAGTTTTAATAATCTATTATTAAAAAGAAAGTTCTGATCGTATTAGACCGGCATTAGCATCTCTCGGTTTTCAACGCGTATAAAAATTATGACAAGTGGGTTGTTCGAAGTAACAGTGTTCAGTTATTTTTTTTCGGCCACGCCCACATCAGTTTAGTAATAATATGTAAAAACCCACAAAAAATTATCTCATATCACATATTAATTTAAGTTCCCGCAATGTGTCAATATTTTTCGACGTTACGAAAATATTTTTATATATTTTAGAACTTTATCATTAATAAATAACAAAATTACTTAACGTTTCATGCAGTGACATTTAAATGTTATTATGTAACGAAATCAATATGGAAATAAGTTATCTCGAAATATTTCGATTGACATAAATCGGCGTAAACATATAATAGTGAAATACCGAAGACAGCTTGGTATAGTGATTGGCGTGCTCGTCTCTGAATCAAATTGTCGTGGGTTCGAATCCCACATCCGCCTTTATCACACTCTTGGTCTGATCCATTTATCTAAATATCACGGGCAAGCTGTCTTAGAATTAATCCACAGGTTAAAGTAAATTAAGTAATAACACGTTTTTTACAGATTTAATATATTTTATTATAAAATTTTATTTCACAGGTAGTATTTTTTACCATACTTTGATAAAAATAACAATAATCTTGAATAATTTATACTATGCACTAAAATTCACTTCACACTATTTTTTTTATAATGATGCATCGTTAATTTAATATTATGAATGAAATTTCAAAATATGGTATTGAAGAGATTTAAAAATATTGAAAACGAAAATACTGTTAAAACTTTTAAAAGAGCGCACCCATTTGCCAAGCATGAACCTGCACAACCAGCACAGCACGGAGCAAAAAAGTTTGCCCGTGAAGGAGCAGCGCATATTAGACCTGCGACCAGCAACGATTGTCAGTCGGTCGCCTGCAATTTCTGTCTCTAGCCGTGCTGATTCGAATTAGTGCGCTAGTGATGCGTCATCTTTCATTAATTTGGACTGATAGAACTATTTGAACACTGCAAAATGTCCACCGCGCATATCGAAACACGTACTAAAATTTGCTGGTTTGTGTTGGTTGTGCAGGTTTATGTTTGACATGTGTGCGCGATCTTTTAACAGTATATATATATAGTTATCTAAATTAAAAAAAAAGTATCTAAGATCATTTTTTTAAAATATCTTAGAGACAGGCACCTTTTGAGAAGTATCTTCATTTCTGGACACAGGTACATTCGACAAAGGTACTACCCCGCTCTGGACTAGATTAAATGTCTAAAAAGTTGGCCGCCATTAGAATATCCATAGCATTTTCTGGTTCGATAGGAAAGTCCGGAATTTCTACGTCTTGGTACGAATATCTCTGATGGTAAAGTAAGTACGCACAAGCCTTGCAAAGAATATTGGATCTGAAAACAAAGTTTATATTAACAAGAGTACTGAAAAATTATCTGTGTAATGACAAATCAAAAGGTAAAAAAACTTACTGGATTTCTCTAAGATTAACTATGTTCTCGGAAGTATCCGTTACATCGCCTGGCCAAGCCATCATGTTGACAAGCATGTCTGATATTTGAGCAAGTTTCTTAGGTATGAAAAATTCATGACCATCAGCCGATACTATTTTCACATAACTCGAATTAAGCCCAAGGACAACTGGCAACTCTGCTTCAACTCTAGGTACGCGCTGGGCTCCGGGTTGACCTGCTTGGTTTCTTGGTCCAGCTTGATTACTTGGCCCCGCTTGGTTACTAGGTCCAGCTTGATTACTTGGCCCAGCTTGGTTACTCGGTCCAGCTTGATTACTTGGCCCAGCTTGATTACTTGGCCCAGCTTGATTACTTGGCCCAGCTTGGTTACTCGGTCCAGCTTGATTACTTGGCCCCGCTTGGTTACTCGGTCCAGCTTGACTACTTGATCCAGCTTGACTACTTGATCCAGCTTGACTACTTGATCCAGCTTGACTACTTGGTCCAGCTTGACTACTTGGGCCCGCTTGAGTACTTGTTCCTGCTTGACTGCTCGATCCCGCTCGACTGCTCGAACCCGCTTGACTACTCGATTCAGCTTGGTTATCCATGATATATTTTTTTCTATAGGTACAAATCAATTATAAAGATATTAACTGTTGAAATACATACATTACAGTTTGAATTATGAAATTTGCGTTTTTGTAATTTAACGCGATTTTTTGGAAATGTCATTAATTACCAGGATTATTCGGGATCAGTACTTTTACTAGCTTTAAGATTTGAGCTTTGGAAATGGGGTTACGTCAATTAATTTTTTTAGTTGGAATAAAGCAAAATAACTTTAGACGCTTCACTTTCTTTCCGTATTTGTACTTTAGAATACAGTACAAAACGTTAGTAAACTAGAAAAAATACCGATCAAGTGCGAGTCGAAATCGCGATGAGAGGGTTCCGTACAAAGTCCGTTTTCCGAGGACACTTTAAGGCTTAGTATTGCCGTTAAGGTTTTCCTGTAAACTACGAGGCTCATTAGATTCGAAGATAGTGGGACGGGATGCGCGATTTTCGTATATTTTTATTTAAACAATGCATTTTCAAAATTAAATAAATATATTTATATTTCTCATAACGAAACCTTCCATTTGATACGTCACTTGAAAAATACATTTATTTAACTTTCAGATTAGTGCCCCAAAACAAATCTCCAAAAAACGAAATTCTTTTATTTACGCTATATGTCCGTGGCTGGGTTATCTAACTCTAGATATGAAACAAATTTCAACTTTTTTCGTCCATTACATTGAGAAAATAAGCTGTGACATACGGACAGACACGAGTATAAGGGTTCCATTTTTTCATCGAATGTAAGGAGCACGGAGTGAAGTACTATATTTTTAGTTTACCGCTACAATAATTAATTAAATCAACCGGTATTGCTTACACCTATCTAAATTGTCTACGTTCAAATTAGTTAACATTCAAATAAAAGAGTTATTTAAAATTATTATAACTTTGTGACTTTAGGGATTTGACAGGTAACTATCTCGTGGGTACCTGTAAACTATGGAAAACCCCAATAAGACGACCGGTATATACAGAAAATAGCAATTCTCGGCGAAATTATCAAAAACCAAACCGCAGGGCGTACTAGAAATTAACAAGCACGTGTCTTACTATTTTCACTAAATTACAATGAATTAACAAAATTACAAAAGGCAAATTTCAAAATAACCATTTTTTTCCCATAATAATTCTTTTACCCAACAGAAGCTGTGAAGACACAATATTAAAAAAATGACCTCAAATATTCAAAACATTTTTTCTTCGATGTACTACGTTTCGTTAACCACAAGTTCAGGAGATGATTCCAAAGTTTCACATTTGTACTTGAAAAAGTCTAAATCTGTAGACGAAACGTCGTACACTAAATAAATAACTTTTTGCCCACAATCCTGCGATTTTTATTAATAATTATCTCGATGGACACGATATCTAATATATGTTAAGAATAAAGGTTCTATTCCAATTCTGTCCAATCAATGTAAAAATTTACAGTGCTGTTAATATTCCTTCAAATCTAACAAACTGAACATCACAAGTTAGGCAGAAACTTAACAGCGCTGTTAATTTTAACATCGACCATACAGAACAGTGCCATGTACATTAGAGCGACGATTCCTAAAATGGGTTCCGTGGAAAAATCACCAGGGTTCCGCGAAATTACATTTGTTATTGAATCGTTGGATTATTTTTGGTTAATTCAACATCTACAATCGGACAATACCTACTTAACTATAAAACCATTGTTAATAAAAGTTACAGCGTAGAATCAAACTGTTTCACTTTTAAAATGTTTCTATAATAGAAGTTTTTGTTCTAATTTTTAATTGCTTTGTCTTTTATTTGTAATCATTTGATGTGAAGTTCTATTAAATGAAAGTGATTTGTTAAGAGTTCCGTTAC
This sequence comes from Xanthostigma xanthostigma, assembly GCA_963575645.1. Classification (NCBI taxonomy): domain Eukaryota; kingdom Metazoa; phylum Arthropoda; class Insecta; order Raphidioptera; family Raphidiidae; genus Xanthostigma; species Xanthostigma xanthostigma. The sequence goes on from OY754473.1 coordinate 35,609,071, forward strand.
CTAAAACGCTTAAGAACCGCTGCATTAGAGTATCTCATATTGAAAACACCAGCAAAGAGAAAAGTTTTTATCGCGATTTAAGAAGTACATCCATAGTTTCAAGAACTTAAAAAAACAATACAATACAAGAATTCTTATTTAAGTGTAAAAAAATGTATATATTACCTTTTAAAATCCAAACTTGAAAATGAAAACACACTTGGTGAGGTGACACTGTGTAGCTAAAAGCAAATTTGACACTTTGGTACTGATTTCTGAATGTCTCGAGTATTTATGTAATTCTACAGGTAAAGAACTGTGTCTAAATTAGGGTAGCCCTACCCGAAATCTGCAAAACTGACCATTTGTTTTCATTTATTATCAATCATAAAATATGTAGGTAATAGAATGAAAAATAATTATTTTCAGGTTTAATTTTGAAGGGTTAAAGTGTTTGAGGATTAATTTTGAACAAGGAACCAGTTATGGGTCAAATTATACAGGCTTATGATCTCAGTTGTTGAGAGAGATAGATTATAGATGATAAGGAAGACAGGCACTAATATTGGTTGTCTAGTGCAGCGGTTCCTAAACTTTAGAGGTGACGTAACTCTCAACAAATCTCCTTTTATTTTATGGAACCCCACATCAAATGATTACAATTAATGAAAGAAACGCAATCGCTGCCCGTTGACCCCACAACCCGTCGCGGCGCACCGGGGCCATATTTTGAGGCCGACTTCTCGCTAATTACTTCTTATCACATTTTTCGCGCCATTCCAAAATAATATTTGTATAAGTGTGGAATTATCATATATCTATTAATTAACTATATGAATCATTGCCTATTGTGGTGAGTGAACGCAACAAAGCGTATCGAAAATACATCTGCGTCTCTTTCTTCGATGTAATTCCCTGATTTCTCCAATGATAGGATTGGCTGATCTACTTGCATTCAATCTGAATAAAGTATAACTGTTTTAAAAACGTTGTCTTTTTCTATGACGTTAACATGGGCGTACCCAGCTTTTGGACCAGGAGGGGGCAAATTAAAAATTTCTTAAGCCGGGTTCCCCGTGCTTGTTTTGCTCTCCTGGATACGCCAGTGCTTACGGCGTAAAAAAAGACAGAAGTATATGTTTGCACCCTTATAGTTCGATTACGATTTTATTCCTATGCTCAGTATAGAATAAAAGTATATGGGAATTATAATAACCCAACGATTCAGTGACAAATGTAATTTCGCGGAACCCTGTTGACTTTTCCACGGAACCCACTTTAGGAATCGCTAAAATTATCAAATTTAAAAAAAGAAGTCAATTTCAACTCCCAATTCTAGCCTTTATTCCAAAGCCCTCTAATTTCCCCATTTAACTAATATACGATTTTGGACACTTGGTCATTAATTTCTTTAACGAAATGTTGTTTGAAAAACTTTGAAAATTAGCAAATTTCTTATATAAGGAAACTGAGAAAAAATAAAAAAAAATTACGAAGTAATATTTGAGTGCAAATTTTTCAACACGTAAAGATCGGTTGAACATTTTTTCAAAAACCGCGGTAAACATTTCGTAAATATGTAAAATCACGGAGCCAGTGACGTCCGTCATCGCTGTAATAAAAACTGACGAGAAACGAAGGTTGATTTCTTACTTTAACGGTATAAACAAAACGAAATTCGAACAAAAAAAAAACAAAAAAACAATTAAAATGCGCCTAAGTATAGGTGAGAACTCATAATATATATATTATTTATTATAATATAATAATGATTGCATGCGAGCAATAATAAAACCTTACAAGGATACACAATCACATTCCACTGGTTGCTTTTTGCTCTCCCGAGATACAGTTATTCGATCAAACCTCTTGCCCAGGGCTGACTAATTTCATTAAACGCTTTAATAGTCTCGCTAATAGTTAATTAGTTGTCAAGGTAACAAACAAAAACAGTGTAAGGCCTCTTGTTAATGACAACGGATAACGGTCCGACTTTTATGACGGTCGACGGGCCGACGCGCAGTGTTCAATAGGTTAGTGTGAGTGTTTGTTAACGCGACGGGCATGTAACCGTTGCAATAAAACTCAACGGATACCCGCACGTCGCCCCTCGGCGCGACGGCAGTCGGTCCGATGCAGTGGACCACGTAATTTCATAGGAGCCTATTGACGACGACAGATGTGCGCGCACGTTTTTATCTATACCTACCTTGTGCTGCTCATTGTGAATATGGAGTTTAAAATTGATATTGATATGGATTTATTAATTATATTGTTCATAATAGGCCAGTGTTGAGACAAGACTAGAAAATTACAAAAATAAACAAGCAAGACATAACGTACTTGCACTTCTTCGCCCTTCAAGTATAGAACTGATATCGATAACAATGGACGCGCTCAGTATATGCGGATCGTGTACAAAGGTAACCGTTTCGCGTTGGCTCGTTACCCGTTGACTAAAACGGTCGTTAAAAGGAGCCCTAAGGGCGCCACAAAAGTCAAATAACGTCAGGCGTCACGTTTTATTGAGTAGTGCCGTTTAGAGAAGATAGCAGCAAGGCGGGGAATCTGCGTAATAAGAAGAATGAGAAAAGCGAACAGTAGCGGCGTTATTTGTAATTTCAGGGGCAACCATAATATTGTCAATGGTGGGTCGCGATTAACGACATAAAAATAAATGATCATAGTCATAGGGATAATCCCTTGTAACTTGTTAGAAAAAATAGATCCATCCAACTTGTATAAATGTGTGCTCAGCAAATTTCAGATATTCGCACCGTACAGGGGCGAAAACGAGTACAAACCTAGTTCTACTCTACATCGTATTTAAAAAGTGAAATATTTTGCGTTCAAAACACTGGTCAGCCCTGATCTCGATGATAACGTCACGACTGGTCATAACAGCTGCCATGGTGTAATACTTAGCTTGGTGGTTCCCAAACTGTGCGTCGTTACGTCCTGAAGCGCAGGCAAAACAGAGCAAAAATTTGATTTTTGAAAAAAAAAAATCGTGGCATACACACTACAATGAAGAGCATTGGCACGCGAATGTAAACAATGGATTTGCATGTAATAATGACGTCAGTTATCAGTATAGTCAGCAGTCTAATAAAGTATACGCAGTTGGAGCTCGAGTCAGTGCATAATAACCAGGCCAGGGGTGGCGAACCTATGGCACGCGACAGATTATTGTGGGCACGGCATTGATTGAGGTGCAAAATCGAAATCATATATATTAATACGCTAAGGTTAAAGCTGTTTGCCTCCCTTTTTAGAAAAAACCTCACAATTTCTCCACATAAATTATATATCATTTTACAGATAATTGCTTGCTCTACTGACATCGACAACTAAAAAAATTATTATTGCTTTCGTTTTGTAAATTAATAAAAATACAGCAACGCTGAACAACGTCTGCCATCTGACGGCTTTAACAACGTCAACACTTCGATCTGTCATCTGACCTTCATATTGTAATAGAACAGACACAATACTGCATACTACCATCTGACGGCTTTAATTTTGAAACAGCGAGCAACGCTGAACAACGTCACAGCAATGCTGCATGATGCCATCTGACGGCTTAGCTCAACGCTTTTGCTACTTGTGCCTCTATATGACAATTTTAGTAAAATATTTCTTCGATCTGTCATCTGAGCTTCATATTGTAATACAACAAAAAGAAGAACGTTATAAGCAGTGTGCAAAATTAGAAACGAATTGAATACCTGCAATCATATTTAAAAAATAATTTTGTAAAGTGATAATTATTATCCTTATTTAGTGCGAATAATTCGCACAGGTCACACTAGTAATTAAAAATATGCTAGATGTCGAAAAAGATTGACTATATCACCAAATAGCAAATACAAAAAAGTTTTATGACGCTCAGTGAATTGTGGAAATTATTCTTTTCATCTATGTTTGATACATTTTTTAGACAACTAAATTTCATAACACGCGTCATGGCTATATTAAAAATTTTTGAAAAAAAATTGGCTCGTAGATGTAGAAATGTTCGCCACCCTTGAGCTATAGACGGTCACATTTTCAATAGATTCAGTGATCAACTGCTGCTTGCTTGCCTCAGTTATACCTATGAAATATCCACAATGAATCCGATCAATGACGCCATACTTCTAGTACTTCACCAACCTTGGGACCACAAGTCGAGTTTTAAACACAAGTTTGTATGTGTCGATAATTAAATTTGGAGCGCCTAGAGTTCTTAAAAAAATTCTGTAACTGGACGTCGGTCTCCCTCTAGCGCTCGGATCCCAAATCACATTGCGCGCAGTAAAATTTTGAGATTCACTGACCTAACCAATGCACTAGCTAGATGGATGGTAACATCGGTTATGAATATGATTGTTACTGCTTTATTGATTTGTGTGTGTAAATATGGTTTGTGTCAGTTGCAGGTCAAAAAGGTCCCCAAACGCACACATTCTCATATAGGTGCATTGGTACCGCTGCCTTCCATCGCATACATAATATAGTGTGCCCAACCAAAGAACGTTTGTGGGAGTGAAACTGCTAGAATTCTGCGAAAACGTGGAGAGTAGACGTAGTGGGAAAACTCTTGTTCTAAATATTATTACCCGACTACGGCGAAGCCAAAAGGAAGGGTTATGAGTTTAGCGCAGTTTATGTATGTTATATTATGTTTGTATTTACGGATGTTCCATGTAGCGCCTAAACTATTCATCTGATTTTGAAAAATAAGGTGTCAATCGAATTATTATTATGGCCCGGGTATTGACTACATTTATTTTTGAATTTTGGTCCCAGAGGAGACAAAATTGAAAACAAATAAAAAAAAAGTTCAAAAAAAATTTAAATAAAAAATAAATTCAAAAACTAAAATCCGACTACTGAAGTATGAAACAAGAAAATATTCTCATCTGAGGTTAGCCGTGGTCGTATGATATCTCATATAATATATGAGGCCCCTCTAGATGTATAGCGTGATGCACTTGGTTCTAAAGTTTATGATTGCTTACTGCTGCTAAAATGTAATGTTTTGTTAGGGCAGGTGGCATATGACCACAGCTATCCTCAAATATTTTCTTGTTGCATACTTGTCAGTAGTCGTGTTTTAGTTTTTGAACTTATTTTTTTATTAATATAAATACACACTCCTCAGAAACATAACTAGGTAGCGTTTCGCTTAAAAATGCGTCAATGAATCGACACCATTAATTGACACAGCAGGATAATGCATAAAGCCCGCTGCATACGAGGCTGAATTTTCCGCTAGGTTCCTTGCTAAATTTTACTACTAGTTCTCTAGCGCCGGTTTTCTTGATTGTTATTATATACTCGTTTCACACGAGAAGCTTGCTCTGCAGGCATATTCGGTGCACGCGCAGTGATAGTTGGAACGGTAACAAAAGTGCGTGTCTATTGTCTCTGAACAGAACACACACGTTTGCATAGTGTTTGTTTGTGGGCGTTTGTCAAGTCGCCCACGTGACAAGATACTGCTTTATGATTGGTTCTTGCTCATGCCTAGCAAGAAAAATAGCCCCTGTTCTAATTTTAAAACCTATCTTGCGAATGCAGGCGAGCCCGCAGTGACGTCATTTCCAACTTCGTACTCAGTAGAAGTCCAAGCAGTGTTTCTAGCCTCGTGTGCAGCGGCCTTAACGCATTACTAGCTGCGAATTTTTCGTTTGTTTTCATGCCACTTTCCCTAAATAACGGATCCTATGCACATTCTTGTATTAGACATTTTTTGGTTGATTGGATAATACAATATGCACACAAATAAATAAACATTGAATAGTTCCAGTAACAGTGAAAGTAAAATTGCACAGCACTTGTTACTTCACCTTCCAAGTACTATCGCACTGTTCCATAACCTTAAATTAATCCACACTAGCGGCCGGGTCCGACTTCGCTCAAATTTGTAGATTGTCACAATTTTTTTGTCTACTTACGTTGCAAAATTGATAGCCATGAAAAGCGCTTAACATTAAAATGGGTAAGTAAAGAACAAGCGATCCAAAAATTAGATGATTAACAATTTTAAAGACAACGTCTACAGTGGCCAAAGGATCCAGAAAAAAACGCAATTACAGATATTAAATTTGCATTCATTGACTAACGTTTCAAAGGATTTTCCTTCATCCTCAGAGTACAAATGCCGTCAAATATGTAATGTTGTCAAAATAATAAAAAACCATTATATGTAGATGGTGATATGTATAACATAACTTGGAATATTTTGTAATAATGATCAAATTCTTAACTATGTCAAGTAAGCAGTTTATCGGTAAGGACGTTGTCTTCAAAACTGTTAATCAATTAAAATGGGTATAGTAAGCTATCCTCGTCACACCTCGTCGTAATATATAGCATTACGCAACTAGATATATACATTAAAAAAGTTTATGAACCGATTTCGTTAAAATTTATATGGGACCAGCTTTGAGACATACTCTAACGAATAAAAATAATCATCGAAATCGGTTCACAGCCGGCGAAGATTTCGACGGACAGACATACAAAAAATGCAGTTGACTTGAGAACCTCCTCCTTTTTTTGAAGCCGGTTAAAATGTACGCTGTAACATCAGTACGAATGTAAAAATTTACCGAGTTAAGATATAAGTATAAGCAGTTGATATACATAAATACAATGCAATTATACATTCAACGAAATGCGTATTTTAAAGGATATAATAATAATAATATTTAAATTTTTTATTGTACTTGAAAAAGTCTACGGAACGTCGTACATTAATAAATCTAATTTGTCCACTATCCTGCGATTTTTCTTATTAATTATTATCTCGATGGACACGATATCTAATATAAATAATAATAATAATAATAATAATAATAATAATAATAATAATAATAATGCGTTTAACGTCCGTTTCTCGACTTTATGTCATAACACTCATAACAGACGCCATTCGCACCATTACTATTTTCAATCTATCATACTTTCCGTTATTTTCTACATTTTTTAACTTCAACTAATTAATAGCAATGGGCGAATGGAAGAATTTTAGATTAGGATAAGGTAGGTAAATTTTGAGCATAGGAGTTTGACATGTAATCGGCCATGGCCTGGAATAAGGAACCATCTCGATATTTATCTGGAATTATTGAGGAAAACCATGGAAAACCTCAACAAGATGGCCGGTACAGGAATAACCGTTTCTCGGCGAGAGGCAGCAGGAAAATATCTTAAAAGATATTAAAAATATACAATTTTTTTTAATCAGTTTGCCCCTAGACAATTCTAATCTGAAAATCAGTGGTTACCGGTTGCAATTAAGTATTCTTTACAGATTAAATAATAGTAATCAATAGTCGTTTCATTACATCTATAGCCTGGGGCACTAATGAACAGGAAATTGAGCCACGACACACAACTTATCGAAACTTTCTCCTCCGAGATACGTGTACTTTGTTGTGGTTTAAACAGAGAGAAATTACGTATGCGCCGTAAATCTATACACTGTTTCTGTGGTCATACATTATCTGTAACAGAATATTATTACCGATGTCGGGTACAGAAATATCTCCTATTCAAAGTGAATCGACCGAATTACTTGTTTGTTTATTTATTGTAGTTTTGTAGTACAATGTAAACTCCATTTAACGTCACTCCATATAACGACCAACTCCTTAAAACGTCGAAATTACTTAACTCTAGTTGGTTTATCTTGATACACTCTAAATAACGACACACCCATTCTAAATTACAACAATAGATCATCATTACGCAATAAACAGTAATTGTTTGTTATTTTGTTGCTTTGTTGTCGGCATCATGAGTACCGAAGATTTTAAGAAATTCGTTCTTTTGTTTGTTGGGATTATCTTTCATATGTATAGCTCAGCTGCTTATTGATGTTATCATATTATTAGTTGCCCGCAAACTTGCAAGCTGTGAACATGGCGAGTAAAAGAAAATCTTGTGTGTTTTACTAATGCGCACAATAAAGGCAGGAAAAAAATAAGTGATGTCTGCACAAAACTAGCTTTAAAACAAGCATCGTCTGAAACGAACACATAAAAGGCATCACGAAACCCAGCGTCACAGCACGCTTGAAACCTAGCAAGGAATCTAGCGACAAAAACCAGCCTTTATGTGTGTTGATTTAAATTGTGTAGTAACAGCGTTCGTATTTGAACAAAGTTAGTACATATATCTACACCTATAAAATTACTTTTGGTTTCATTGCTTTGCCTGAAGTTAAAACTGGCCATATTGATAGTCGTAGATCATTTTTACATAATAAATTGTTTATGCCGACTTTATATGGAAGCCAGTTTTATTTTAACTATGTAACAGATCTTGCAAAATGAGTCAATAAAGAAATTATGATAGACTTTTGACTTGCAGTTTGTAAAAACTCGTATTTGCATTTGTTTTAAAGCGACATTACATCTCATTTGAAAAAAAAACGGTGTCAAAGAAAAAGCAGTGTTTTGAAATACTTCGATTTGAAATTTTAAAAATAAATCACCTAAGTAAATCCTGAAATTTATTATAACGTCTAGTTCAATATGAATTATATACTGTAATTGTTTGTCTGCTTGTTTTGAAACTATAAAGTTTAGAAAAAAAAAATTTAACAAAACTTTTTTGAAAAAATAAATAGACTAATAAGCCGTTGTGAAAAATATACTATTATTATAAAAAAAAAAAAACACCGTTATAGCATAATATATCTCTTTTGCGCGTGCGCCGATTTTCCCCAAAAAACAATAGGGCACTTCATATTTGCATACCAAACATCCTCCCAAAATTTTTTAATACGTTCATCCGTTTGACCTGTATCGTGCTCACAGACAAACAGACGCACAGTTTTGCCAAAAATATATTTTTTGGATTCGGGAGACTTCATAACGAAAAGATATAGTAAAATTTTGATTTTTTAACTAAACTAGTAGACACCATTCCCTACTAGTGGGTTGGAATGATAAAAAACAAAGTCTATTTCTAGACAAAAAAAAAAACACTTCATTCATCAAAGTTTTTTAAAGTGTAGGCACATATATATGTAAGCACTTCAGGAGACAGGAGGTCCAAAGATAGACATATTGTATCGGTCAGGTTGGTATGTACTGGATTCGCGATGTTCAGGTGTTATTGCTCAACCGATACTGTGCCGTAACACTGCATTGCCATATATGGCCACGCCAATACCACACAATAATCTGTGAGAGTATACTGAATATCCATGACATATAACTCACCTCTTATAGTTCAGTCAATTAATTTGTACCCTATATATCAGTGGCGTACTCAAATTCAATGCCTCTCCCAGCCCCCCCCCCCCACCGACAGTGTTTAAACGACAAAAAATGTTCTCGTATGAAGCGTGGAATTTTGCCGTTGCGTATTATTGTCTTCTGGCTCCAAATCTTCTTGGTTTCCGGGCTTGTATGCCGTGGTCCATTGGTATTACTACCAGACGTTTCGTCTACAACTGCGGTAGACATTATCAAAGGCGATGTGGTAGCGGGCGAAGTATCCTTCTAGGCTGTTCACAGGTAAGTGTGTACTTCCGTCTTTTATGGTCAGCGTGCTCCTGTTCTCTACTCGGTCGTAGTATGCTCTTCTGTGATTGGTCGCTCTATTCAGTGGGTTGGTATTGCACAGTGCTGGTGTCCAGGTTTTACTTAGATACCAATGGACCACGGCATACAAGCCCCGAAGCCAACAAGATTTGGATCAACACCGGCCGTGAAAGCCTCTACACACTTGTCTTCTGTCTGTTTCGCATGGATTAAATTTGTTCTTGAATTTTGCCGATGGGCTATAGATTCTTCACCTCAAATCGTTCAACTCCTCCAAATTGCACAAGGTTAAAACCGGATTGAGAGTTTCATGAGGTGCTTGTTCAGGACTTTGATTTTGTTGGAAAATTAAACGTTTCTTTTTATGATAAAAAAATAACACGGGGCGAAATATTAAGGAACAATCGATATATCAATGAGTCAACTACAGTGGACATCCATAAAGATTGTTTTTACATAAGCCTAGCACATATTTATGCAGCAGTAGTTGAATTTCTTTTTATAGCAAAACGGTACTGATAATGTTTTTATATTTGTAATATATTGGTCATTAGTTCTGTTACAAATAAACAGTGAAACTAGTTTGTCTAGAATCAGTATATAATACAGAAGTTATAAATACAGCCACAGGATGATTCATTGGCGTCCATTTTAGAAGAACAACATACCCGCACATGGCAATAATCATGTATAATTAATGATATTGATGCATTTTCACTACACGAGAAAAACCACTGGCGTTTAGCCATTAAAGCCAACGATTCCTTTTTATATGATCTTTATTTATTTTATTTTTATTCCGCGGATTCGTCGATTCTGACGGACGTTATCTTAATTAGAATAAAAAATATCGTGTACCTTAAGTTGCCAATTTACCGAGTTTCATCAAAATCGGTCGAACCTTTTTCACCTGATGCTAGTATAAATTTTGAAAACATATTGTCTTGTCTACAAGAAGAGGATCCTGTTATCATCTTATATATTAATCTTGATTTATTTGTTTCAGGAATACGATTACAGTTCGAGACGACGCATGGCAACGCCAAGTCCTTCTCCAAGCCCGAGTCCTCCGCACAGGACAAACAACAGAGAAGCGACTTTGACGAGACAATCGGCAACAAAACAGCATCAGGAACAAACAGGATGGTTTAAGTCTTTAGATCGGCTTGCGAATAAAAAGAGCAAAACTAAGGTAAATATTGACTAAAGTTTTATGAAAGCCAAGGGGCAAGGAGTTTTCTCTTAGTAACTGTCTTTAAAGATTACTTCCGTAACCGAGAGTGTCCGGTTTTTTTTTCAGTAATTTGATCAACCTGTACATAATAGTTGATTTGCCCCGAGTAGAAATCAGCCTCGTGCTCCTCTATAATTTTACTAAATATGATGTGCTTTAGGTCGTAAATTGTCGTTGAATAAATACATATATAAACCGAACAAGTTACTCTTCGGGGGCTTCAGTTATAGCTTGGTAAATATAGAGCAGTTGGAAGTAACAAATTAGTACTTCATCAAACGTAATTGAAAATGATTTGCCCAGAGTTAAACGAACAACGGTTGTTTTTGTAAGGTGCTCCATAATTACTGGATAATTTTATTTTATAGAATGAAAAATCAGAACCTTACACATCAAATACCGAAGAGGAATCCACAATACCACCGCCTCCAAAGCCTGTAAAAAGTTTACGTTTTTTCGGAGATACCGATATCGAATCGAACGACAGTGTTCGGCACAAGTCGTCACTGAAAACCCGTCCTCCAATCAACAATTCGGGAACGTTGACGCGAAGGGATCGAGGACGCAGTCATTCGCATCGAGATCTGCACAATATTAGCGAATCTTACGAGGAGCATCAGAAGAGCGTGTCTGATCTGGACACCAGGATACGCAAAGACGCGGTAAGCAACAGATCCACTCAGAATCTGCACAACGGGAGAGACGAAGTTGACGGCAGGAGAGAGAAAAGCATGAGTCTGAAGCCTCCTATGTCGCCGATACGCAGAAAAACCGAACGGGATCTTTCGAAACCGTTAAAGGATGAAGATAAAAGGAAGACAGGAACATTGAAACGACATGAAGATAGCAGCACTGAGGATAGTCAACAGTCGCAAAGAAGTGTTGTTTATCTTCACGCAGCAACGGGTAAGTTACAAAATACAAAGAGAGACCCTAAAAATTCGCAAATTTTAGATTGGTTTGTAGTTCAAATGATACCTTATGACATTAATCACACAAAAATACGAGGTTGTAATATTATTACTATTATTAAATTTTCGATGTTTTTTTCAGTTGGAGACATTCCTGGTCCAAGTGGTAGATTATCGCGTTCAGGACGACGTGCTGCATCGAGAGAAGAATTAAATTCAATAGCATCCTCGCGAATACAGCCTCAAGCGAAAACACTATCCCGATCGTTTTCTGTTTTGGCACCATGGAGACCACGACACTATCGCGACAATTATGAACTAGATTATTCGACCAAACAAAATCCGACAACTGCGCGCTCAACGAAATCTGTTGTCGGCTCAACAAAATCGAGAATAGACGCTAAGAAAAATAGTGAAAATAATACTAGTCTTAAAGCAAAATCCAAGGAAAATATATCGACTCTTGGACGGAGTAAATCAAAATCAAAAGAAAACTTATCCTCCAATCGAATTCGAAATAAAGAAAATGGTTCGACAAGTAATCTCTACAAGAAAAAAGACAATCGTATCATAAACAAGGACGAATCGATTAAAAAACGAATCGCTACGAAAAGTATGTCGATGGAATCGTTAGGTAGTTCGAAATCGCAGAAACGAATGCATAACAGAGATGGAGATAATGATAGAGAAAGAAGGGAAAAAGTTTCGAGATCTATTTCTATGCCCAAAAATAGCGAAAAATCAGCAGGTTGGTTTGGTAGAAGAACGAAAAAAAATGAAAGTGCGCAAAGGTTTTAATCTATATATTATATAATAAATCCGTTAATTCTAACGAAAAATAAGTTGGAAATTATCCAAAAATAATTCATACTTAACTGAAGACATTTTAGCAAAGGCGGCCTAGTCAATATAATTGATAATTTGAATAACCTAAAAATACTCAAATTAAAAATTATTTTTTAAGTGGTTAGGTCGCTAGTCACATAATAATACCTTAATTTTTAAGTGCCATTTCAATAATTAAATACTGGTGCTCTCTAAGTTTAATAACAATTAAATTTCAGTCAATAGAGATGCATTTTAATAAACAATTAACTGATTCCAGTTTTGTCAGAATTAGTATCAAAACCTAAAATAAACTCTTCAAAACTTCTCTAATCAATTTTGGATTTTTAATTACTTAGTTAACAATTAATTTACTTATTCTTTTTGCTTTAAATTTTAATAATGCAACCAAATATAAAATAACAACGATACTTATTTACCATTTTTATTTTAAAGGATGTAAAAATATTTTAAATAAGTTTATTTAGTTATTAGTGAAGTCATCTTTCATTTTAGACGTAATTTAGATTGTGATATATTTTTGTATGGCTAAAAATAGTTATGCTCAATTGCACAACAAACATTTAGCGTAAGAGAAAACCATTATTAACAGTTTCAAAAACCCTTAACTACCGTCAATTCTCGGAAAAACACATCGATAATAATTTATTTTAAAGCCACCAACTTCCAGGATTATCTTGGCTTAGTACACACTCATCTTTTCACTTGGTTATTATATTTAATATTAAACAGAAAATCTAACTGATACTTTCACCAGTTTGTTGAAGAGTTGGAATACAAAAAATGAACCATATGAAAAGAATTTACTTGTTTCTCGTCACGACTTCAAGCAATAATAAAATGTGACTTTTTTCAAACCTTGCGTACCTCATTTTTCGCTAAGGAAGTACAACGGACTACTTCATGCAAGTTTGTCCGAAATATGCATTTGCCGACAGAAGTCAAAATGATTTTTCCGACCGATCTAGAACAGCGGTTCATAAACTGGTCCGTGGACCCTTAGGAGTTCGTCCACCACTGTTTTAGATTTTTACCTCGAATGTTATGTAGCTACCTATTTCAAAATTAGGGTCCGCGTAAAATTTAAGAGCTGTTGATCTAGATTAAAGTTTCTTAAGTTATTTCAAATTGTTTATAATTTTTGGTTGACTTTTTGAATAATTTTAAAAATTAAATTACGGTGCTATAATTGAAAAAAAAACGATTAAATAAAAGAATAACATTCAAATATTAACTGTATCTTTTAGTTTTTATGGAAATTTGAACACGACCAAAAAATCGTGTGGTTAATAACGTGTTTTTAGGGATTAAGTTTTGAAATAAAAAAATACTAATAACAAAAAATAGTGTACTATTGTAGAAAAGAAAAATAAATTTGTGCTACTAATTTAAAAAAGACCTCAAAAAAGAGATCGAGCTTACATTTTAAGTTGCCATATATATATAAATATTTTTTTCCGTTCATTAAGTTCATACACAGTAATTGTGAACGAAACTTTGTTAATAAATTAGTAAAATAAAATAATTACTGAATAACTGTATAAAAATGTATTGTTAACAATTTATTTTTTAATTGTTGTGACTTGTGTGCTATATTAATTTTATTTTAAAAATAAAAATGGAATAACAAAAACTTTGGGTTTTATTTACAATTTGCCCATATTGCATTCCCAATTCGAAAATTGAAAACTGATCGATTTAGAACTAAACAGATAAAACTTTAAAAATAATAAAAGAAACATTACCAGAGCAGATATAAAGTTCTTAAACTTACCTTTTACCGTAGCCCATCTTGTTGTATCCCCTGTAACAAAAATAAAACTTTATTTAGTGAAAAAAAATGGTGCGATTCTGGGGCAGGAAAGTAATACAAATACAATTAATCAAATCAAATTAAAATTTTAGATCCGTGATGCACGCGTGCATGTGGATTCGTCAAAGAATAAAATTATTAGTACAACATAGATTATATTGTAAGAAGACTGCGGTAGTCCGTGGCGGAAACTATTTATTTGCAATAATAAATGTTTAACAAAATAGTAAAACACACAAACGGAAGCGTACTTCTTTAACTTAACAGAAATAATAACGTTAACAGAAAAAAAAAACTAATAGTTCTAAATTATAAAATAAAAGACTAAGTAACAGAGAATATAGAGTCACTAAATTATGCACACAAACTATTTACCGCCACGGACTACAGCAGTTTTGTTACAATATATTTGAAGGAAATTTATTTTGGTTGAGGAACAATTGAAAAAAGAAATCGCGAAAAATATTTTTTCAACCTTAGGGTCTATGGCCCTGAGGATGAAATATTTTTTTTCGAAACGTTGGCCACACGCGACTTCTTTTTTCAATTGTTCCTCAACCAAAATAAATTTCTTTCAAATGTATTATTTGGAACAAAACTAATACTAAGCTCTAGTACAATTAATGTAAGTACATCGATTTTGTTATGTTTATCTTTTAAAAATTGAAGTGTAATTTACTGTACCTAATTATTTATAACAAAGCAAATGTATGTAATCGCCATTTAATATAATTCATTTTAAACGAGTTTATTCTATTAAATCATTTTAATTGCAAAAAATACACTTTAATTTAAATAAATTTCATATGTAGGTAAAAAGTATGCAGGTAATCTGTATAAAAAAATATTATAAACGTGTTTTTTTAAATTTTTAGCGAACGAAATCTATATTGCCAAAGCCATAAAAATTAACAGTATTGTTAATTTTAATAAGATAAATATCTACTGATTCCCAAAATTTTGTACCACTTAATAATAAATTTTTTTTGCCATTTTTTAAATAATTATACTGATAAATTCGATTTAAAAATAGAATAAAAAAAATATTATTCTGGAAGCGTAATTTAAATGAAAATATTTGTTTTTCAAATTTATGAATCGGAACTAAATTTGAACTTCCTGTTTTCAAAATCAGTGGTTCTTAACTTTTTTTTTGATAATGAGTTACTAAATTTTTTGATGTTCCAATTGTAAAGCAATTAAGTATTCATTTTTAAATAGTTAAAAATAGAAAGTTATTAAATTACGCAAATAATTAAAAATTTTGAATTCAAATAATCTACGACGCTCTGAGTTACAATGTCTCCTTTTCACGTCTATCTGTTCGCGATTAACTTCAAAACTGCTGAACCGATTTCCATTTTGTTTTCACGATAGTATAGACTATAGACTATACAGAGTTCTCTTAAGAGTGGACTAAAAATTTCTATCAAATACGAAATAGTGATGGGACAATGCCGTGCGTAATATTTTGTGCATAAAACATTTTTTCCGAAATGATCACATATAAAATCAAAATAATTTTATAAACTTTTTTTATTGTGGTTTTTTCATGGTTCTGTTGACAATCTGTCAAGTTAATAAAAAATAGTTTTCCGTCGTAATAATTTGGGGGTGCGGATCACCCGGTTAAGAAACGCTGTTCAACTTTTTTTTAAACACAATTGTGTGGTATACAGGAAATGAATTGCGATAGTTTTATCTACGTGATGTTTTAATAACAGGTAAGTATATAAATACTTGTTTAATTTTAAAATAACGTTTATTTATTGAATAACTTTCACACAAAAGTCGTACAATGAAAATCAAAAGTTTTATTGTATACTTGCAACTTCACGTTTTATACGATTTTTTTGGGTGAGTACATAATTTTTTCTACGGAAGGGCACATACTCCATGTCACTTTTTATATTTTAAATCGGCATTTTTGATCTCTATTTTTAGAGAATATTTCTAATAATTTATCAAGTTTCGTACATTTCAAATAACCGAACCAATTTCACATTTTTATTTTTATTTTGGTAAATATAAATATGATCAAAGTTGATTTAACAAAAATTTCCTGTTATGATAAAATCTGTGCTCGAGTAACCACGTAATTACGCTACTAGCTTTCCTAATGAAGATCTTTGATTAACGTCTGATTAGAACTCTTCAATAAATAAAATTATCAACCAATTTTTCAGAGAATATATTAACAAAAAAAATATACAATTAATACACTAACGTTTCGATCCGGATTTGGATCTTCTTCAGAACTGATTTAAAAATATAAAAAGTAATTAATATTTAGTTTCTATTTATTTTTAATGAAATTCGTGAAAGATTTTTAAATATTGAAATATTGAAAAAATAATCTTTCACGAATTTCATTAAAAATAAATAGAAACTAAATATTACTTTTTATATTTTTAGATCAGTTCTGAAGAAAATCCAAATCCGGATCGAAACGTTAATGTATTAATTATATATATTTTTTTGTTAATATATTGTCTGAAAAATTGGTCGATAATTTTATTTATTGAAGAAGTTTCCTTAATGCAGATTTAGCAAATGTGAAGATAGCTCTGAATGCCAGGAAATCATCAAATGCGAAAGATCAAAATATCGTTCAATTGACGGCTCATGTAACAACTTACTGCGTCCGGACTTAGGAAAAGCTAACACGCCATTTTCAAGAATAGTAAATCCACTGTACGAGGATGGTATGCCCTTTTCTTATCTATAAAGTTGAAGAAAATCTAATCTTCAATATCCATTAACGAATATATCATGTATTTTTAAATATGTGGTGCAAAAACTTGGATTTATGTAAGATCTAATATTGTCCTTAATTAATAGCGCATGTCTCTCCAAAGAAATGCAAAAATAATACGGAAAGGTGTGTATTGCCTTTAAGAAAATGTATTGGAATAGATTTGTTGTTGAGTAAATTTTTTGGAAGAAGAACGAGATATGCAAATACTAAACTTATTTTCAGGCGGGATATGAAAATTGAGAGTCAAAAGGCTTGCAAGGTTTCTGGTAAGCTAAATATATTTCGATAGTAAAAGCTAAATCTAATTTGAAAGTGGATTTGACGCCGAAAGTTCCATTGTCTTTCGATTGCATAGTGTGCCAAGATCAAAAAACCCGACCGCATTCTGAAACTTCCACGGAAGACTGCTGTATTTATTTTTGTGCATTATTATTAATTTTATTTCTAGGTTTAAAAATGCCAGTTGGAATAAGCGAAAATAGTGCATACCCCTCTCCACGTGAGCTGAGTTTAAATTTGTTTCCCATTAACGAGCTTGAGCCAAATCCAAGACTTACGTTGTTGAGTATGTCCTACGGACAATTCATTTCACATGATATGAGTTTCTCTCCGGGTGTTTCAAGAGGTACGTAGTATGTTGAAGGGCTAGGCAACATCTACATTGAATCCATATTTCTCCCGATCCCAAATCGGGTCGACGTCTGGAAAAAAAGCAAACACACAGATGATAATGTAGTTGCCTACATTGAAAAGGCAAGCTCGATTTTCTTTTCAATGTAAACATCTACATTACAATGTTGGTGTTTGTGTTTCTTCCAAAGTCGGGAGACATTGGATCGGGAGAAATACGGATCCAGTCATTAGAGTATCTGAACAAACAAAATATTGATCTGTTAGGTCCGCAATGCTGTTTTAATGGAAAATTAAACGAAACTGTTAAAAATTGCACAGCAATAAAAATTTCGAAACGTGATCCGTTTTATGGACCCGAAGGAATCGAATGTACGGGATTTTCCAGGAGTAAATTTAAAGAATGTTCTTCAAAGGATGCACAACCTGCAGAGTTGGTAATTTTTGCTATAGAAAAGGACTCATTGTACCTTTGATATCATCAATTTTTGTCCTTTACAGAAAGTTGAAGACTTTATACGTATTTCCATTTAGTTTCATCCGTGGCTGTATTTATTGAGATAGATTGTGAATATACTCTTTTTGCACTAACCCCTATAAATAACTTCTTAAACGCATGAATACAGCCATGCAAGTTACCCATTACGCACTATATAAAAATACACCCTTTTCTTATTTGTCTCAACCTTAAAGCCTCCGTTAGTTCTTTATTACGCGGCCTTCCATGTTTTCTCTAATTTTTAACTTCCCTTATTATTTTCCATTACTTAAAAGGATTTTATTTTTCCCCATCTAAATGACACTTTCAGATTAGACAAATATATTATAATTTCCAAACAATAAAAGTTCTAAATGTTTTATATTTAGATAAACAGCAAAACCCATTATTTGGATTTGGATCACGTATACGGCAATTCCATTGAAGAGAATAAGGAATTACGAACTCTAGAAGGTGGACGTTTAAAGGCAGATGAAAGAAAAAACCAATACTGGTTGCCGCATGCGAGTCCTAATCAATGCTTTGGTGCTAAAACAAACGAACCATGCTATAAAGGTAAAAAAATACTATCCGCTCGCAATTCTATATTTTTAATTCGTAAACCTTTTAAAATTCAGGCGAAGCTCGTGTCAACTCGAATATTCAGTTAACTAGTATACACACCGTTTTTCTTCGAGAACACAACAGAATTGCTGATCAATTAGCGCAATTAAATCCGCATTGGGATGATGAAACGATATTCCAAGAAAGCAGAAGAATTCTAATTGCTATGCATCAATACATTGTTTATTACTATTGGCTGCCTGCAAATATCGGAAGGCAAAACGTCATCAACTCTGAATTAATAGGAGACAGCAAGGATGGTTATATTAATGATTACAGCGAAAAAGTCAATTCAGCTACTATTAATTCTTTTCCGACAGCCGCTATGAGACAATTTCATTCTTCCATTCTTGGACACTTATAGTAAGTCGTTCTAGTAATCTAGTCAAAAGACCCAAGGCTACATTTTATTTTTTGACGTGATAACGTCTTATAAATTGATGAAACACCGGCTGCATGCACGAAAAAGTGTAAAGTTCCGAAAAGTGTAACGTTCCGCCTGTAACATGTATTATTAAATATGATATTCGAGCGGAATACGTTATCACGTAAAACTATCGTCCGTAAACCGACTTTACAGACAACCAATTTTTTTTTGTTTTTTACTGAAGACAATGAATGGCAATTCAAAGTTTTTATTTAATTACTAAACTGGATGTAATAGTCAGAGTGCCCGCCGGCAAAAATTTTACTGACACATACTCTCCCCAAACTTTGTATATGGGTTCATTAGGCCTAGTCTGACACCTATTTCCGCTATGACTTTTCTTGATTTTGGGGCGTTTTCCCTCTAAATTTTCCGAAAGATGTCGTTTTGACGACATGTAAAAATTTATAGATACTGTTTGTTTTTTAATTGGATAGCTTAAAAACTTCAACCAAAACGCTAAAATAATGTTCGCTAACAAATAACATGAACCATTTAAAATGTCTGACACCTCGAATATGTTCGACATATTCGAGGTGTCAGGTATTTTAAATGGTTCATGTTATTTGTCAGAGAACATTATTTTGGAAAAAACGTATTAAAATTTCAGATCGATCGTTAAGTTTTCATGAAGAAAAATATAATACTTTCCAAAAATAAATATATTTTTAGATAGTTTATTATCAATATCTAGTATTTCGTTGTAAATTTATTACTTTTAATTTTGTGCCTATAGTTTGTATGATGATAATCGTCAGGTAATAAACACCACAGATATTGATAAATGGTTTGGTAGACCAAAATTCTTAGAAGACAGTGATCATAATTTTGATGATTTACTTCGAGGTTTAACAACACAAAATGAAAAGAAACTTAACAGATATATTGACCCCCAGGTAAGAATTATAATTTAAAATGAACATTTTGACCCTAAGAAAATCATTATGAAGATTATATTATTTCAGATTGGTTTGAAATTGTTTAGAGGCAATAACAAATTAGGATCTGACCTAAAAGCGATTGATATTCAGAGGTCAAGGGATCATGGCCTTGGGTCATATAATGATTTCAGAGAATACGCCGGTTTGAAAAGAGCCAAATTATTTATCGATTTCAAAGATACAATTCCAATGAAGGTAAAAAAAGTGCAATCTGTCGAAAATCGCTCGTCCATTTACGTTACGTTTGTCGTTGATTGTTAACGAAGAGTTTGCCAGCAACATGTCTTGTCGAATTCAACATGTCGGAGATAAATGTTGCGTAAATCGGCCTGATTATTTTTTTACACTGCCCCCTATAAAATACACATGCGTGTATAGCGGTCGTAAAATAACCAATTTCGTACTAGTGCGTGAAGTAAAACAAAAGTAATCTGCAATCTATAGTATATGCTAAAATACTGAAAATTAAGTGAAAGCCAGCTATATTATAGGAGGTAGTCCAAAAACTACTATTACATTAAAAGTTAATAGGCAGCACTTGTGTCAAAATAAGGAGAAATTTTAATTAAAATTGTCACTAAAAAAATAGATAAGTAGGTACACTAAAAAGATGAAGTTTTCAAAGTTCTAAAAATATTTAAAAAATAAATTTACAGGACATAAATAACATGGCATCTCTTTATAAACGGGTCAGACACGTGGATCTAAATGTTGGGGCTTCATTGGAGATACCTTATAAAGATTCAATGGTTGGGAAAACTTTCACTAAAATTATAATTGAACAGTTCACGCGCACAAGACAAGGCGATCGATATTTTTTCGAAAATGGAAATCAGGACGGATCTTTCACTTTAGGTATGGTAGAGCGACGCCTAAAATAAAACTGTCCCAGAATTTGAAACTTAAGTTCAATCAACGTTCCAATTTAAAAACGCAGTATTCAAATCTTTGATTAACGTCTGATTAGAATTCTTCAATAAATAAAATTATCGACCAATTTTTCAGACAAATATATTAACAAAAAATAATAATTTATACATTAGCGTTTCGGTCCGGATTTGGATCTTCTTCAGAACTGATCTTAAAAATATAAAAATTGACTAATAATTAGTTTCTAATCGGTATTTTTCAAAAAAATCGCTTTAAGTTTTGAATTATCAAAATTGAAAAAAAAAATAAGGTATTAATTATAATTTTTTGGTAATATATTTGTCTGAAAAATTGGTCGATTATTTTATTTATTAAAAACGCAGTGTTGGATTAATTTGGAGTCCTGCATTTCGTTGGGGTATTAGACGAAAAGACAAGAGTGTAGAGCTACGGGGATTGCAATTTTCAAAGGGTACTTTTACACTCCCTAAAAATGTATTATATCTTCCCAATTTGACCGTCATTATTATTTTTTTTTAGATCAGTTAAATGAAATTCGAAAAGTAACCCCAGGAAAACTGTTTTGCGATAATGGTCATCATATTACTCATATGCAAGAAAATGCTTTTAAAATAATATCAGAGTCGTAAGTATTTTATATATTTGAAATTATTATGGAAAAAGAAAAAAACTACAAATTTAAGGGCCTAGAAATAAAATTTCGAAAGTTAAAAATTCAAGGTTTGGCTAGGTGCCACTTCTGCCAGATTTTCGATTTTATGTTCAGACCATGAAGTCATAAACCAGGAGAACCAGCTCGAGCGATATCGAAACGATCCATCTCGAAACACAGCAAGCATAGGAATCTAGGTCTCCTGATTAAAGACTTCGTGGTTCAAACACTACAAAAGAAATTTTACACAAATTTTCCCGGTGTCTCAAATACCTTCTCAAAAATGTTTGATATTTCTCCTACTACTTATTAGTAATAAGCATGAATATCTATCAGAATACGTTGGTACAAAAAATGTCACGGCAACAAAAGTATTTAAAGTGAAACTTTTTAGCTCGCAATAACCCAAATTTTTCGGGAATTAATTAAAAAGAGTATATTTCGTTGACTCAGTTTTTAATAAAATATGTATAATAAAATGTGACCGCAATACATGTGATTTTTTTTTTCAAGTTATGGATTGTATATGAAAAAAAAAATACAATATTCATTTGTTTCAGGAACAAGCTAGTTCCTTGCGAGCAGTTACGACGTATAGATCTATCGTTGTGGAAAGAAGATAAACTAAAAACATGATTCACTGTAAAATTATAATGAAATGTCTTTCTGATTAATTAATCATTAATAAAATATAAATAATATAATATATATGTTAGTTAATTATTATCATATTCGTAGAAAAAATAACGTAAAATGCATGAAAGATTGAAAAGAGACTAAAGTATTATAGTATATGCATATACCTTTAAAACTGCTGCACTATCACCGTTAAAAATTTGTCAAAACTATTATTTTTATTAAAAAGTCAACTTTCACTGTTAATACAATGAGCTCCAGTGTTTAACGCAGCGTGATAAAAATTTTAGATTTTATATAATTTAAAGAATGTGGGGGTTGCTTATGTTATGTCATATAGTTTCTATTTTAGGCGGATCACAAACTTTCTAATTTAGATAATTATGCGATAAAAATCTTAATCAAACTCATAGTCAGGGGGGGGGGGTAAGCTCTGGACCAGAGACAATAAGTAACAACTTTATTTATGTTAAATTATAATATATGCTTATTATAGTATAACTAGTGTGACCTGTGCGAATTATTCGCACTAAATAAGTATAATAATTATCACTTTACAAAATTATTTTTTAAATATGATTGCAGGTATTCAATTCGTTTCTAATTTTGCACACTGCTTATAACGTTCTTCTTTTTGTTGTATTACAATATGAAGCTCAGATGACAGATCGAAGAAATATTTTACTAAAATTGTCATATAGAGGCGCAAGTAGCAAAAGCGTTGAGCTAAGCCGTCAGATGGCATCATGCAGCATTGCTGTGACGTTGTTCAGCGTTGCTCGCTATTTCAAAATTAAAGCCATCAACTGGCAGACGTTGTTCAGCGTTGGTGTATTTTAATTAATTTACAAAAACAAAAGCAATAATAAATTTTTTAGTTGTCGATGTCAGTAGAGCAAGCAATTATCTGTAAAATTATATATAATTTATGTGGAGAAATTGAGGGTTTTCCTAAAAAGGGAGGCAAACATCTTTTACCTTAGCGTATTAATATATATGATTTAACATAAATAAAAAATTTAAATAAAAGGCAACCGACGCGGATTGTCACCAGAAATAAAGCGCGTGACAACGATCTCTGCTGGACTGATCTCGACATCACGATGAACGCTCATCAAGGCTAATCCAGTCAGTCGGGACTGTCCCATGCTGTTTCTGAAAAGTGTTTTTAGCCTCTATAGCCTACTGGTAAATTCTTTCCTGCCGACACCTGGCTAGCGTGTTTGCGCAATAACCATAATTATCAAGCAAACTCGACCGTGTATGAGCCGCTTTATAACTAGATAGTAAATCCCTCATTTATGGTAAGTAGATCCAACGCAACGCTTTGACTACGAACTTTTAAAGGAAATTGCATCTACCGTATACTTGAAATAGGGGATTAGAAAACAGTTACATAATAACTCTGTATTCCTTATGATCTCGAAGTCCGCCGTTCGAAATGAACAAACACTTTTTGACGAAATTATACAGAATTCATTTTAAAAGTAAATTTTAAATTGATATTATCCGCAGAACAGAAATATACTTACCAATAAAAAATAATCTTATAATATTGGTGGTTGATTTTCAATCATTGATTTCTGTTTTCAATTTTTGCTGGAGAAAAAAATATTTTTTTAATATTTACGTACACATTTTACTTCGATTCATATAAGAGCAATTTCACGCCTGTTGACCTTTGCCTTCTACCAGAAGAATAAAACACTGCGTTTTAAAAATCAATTAAAAAAAAATTACGTTTAGCCACAAAAGTAGTGTCGGCTCACCGCAATTTAAAAGGTAAGTAAGACAAAAAATAGTATTTCAATTCGTTGTGCATACCTATATTTTTTGTTTATTCAGTCATGACTTTTCGGGGGGTTAACCGAAAAAATCGACGCCATTTTGTTCATAATGTTTATGGAATGGTTATATATAATTTTTTTCTGTCTTAAAAAAACAAGATTTTGATTATTCTTTTCTACTTAATAGGGCATACCTTCAGGGTGATCCCGCATACTTTAAACACAATGAATAACCAAAGACGCCCAAGTTGCCAAGCAGGTTCAAGTGGTCGAAGGCGTCGACGTTCTCCCGCGATCCAACGTCAAGTCGAAACAGAATTGGTAACTATTCATGGGCAAGATTCAACTTACGTAAAATTGGTATCGGGGGACGAACATGAATTTTACATAGCTAAGACGTTTGCTCAAATATCAAAGACGATTGACAGCATGATGTCTTATCCAATATCGGGCGAAACTGAGAACATAGTTTATCTCAAAGATATTTCGTAAGTACCTATTTGTTTATCATAATATGATTTTGATCACATATTACATCTCGCATCAGTGGCGGATTTACCAGCAGGCTGAGTAGGCTTGAGCCTAGGGCGGCAGATTGTAGGGGCGGCAAATTAAGGCTATTTAATTACATTTACCGTATACAGTATGTAAACGCGTAAGGTGCACATAGGGAAATTAGCATTGGGAAAAAATACTTGGATCAGAGTTAGCCATGACTGCATTAATTGTTATTTCTATTGAATTATCGTGGTAATCTTGAGGATTTCTATTTTATTTTGATTTATTTTTATTTTATTTGGATTTTTTAATAATAAAAAGCTCTTATAAATCATTATTTTAATTTTTTTGTACAAAAATAAAACAAAAAAACAACTCCATCTGTTTGGAAACATTTCATTCAAAAATTGTCTGACTGGTATGACGTATGCGCGTTGGTAAATCAGTGACCCAATGTCTTTAGGTTCAACACGAATAGGCGGAGATATTTTATCTCGCACCGTATTTAAGTATTTTTGGGAATTTAATGTCCCATTAATAAAAAAATTCCGATTATGTTGTAATCAATTGAATATTTTCTTCGGTAGTATACACATTCATTTTGCAAAAGAATATTATCTGTCAAATTGAAAACAAGATTTCAAGGCTCACTCTGATCCAGTCATTTTTCCCAATGTTAATTTCTCTATGTGCACCCTACGTGTTTACATACCGTATGTAATAACTTAATAAGTTATTATTATTAAATTATTGTGTAAGTAGCATACATTAGTCCGCCTTATTAGTCGCATATGGTTATGCTTAGATTAATTCAGAAATATACCCTAAACTATTTCTTGTGCAATTTCAACCAAATTATTAAATTGTAAAAATAAGTTTGGAACTGACAATTGTAGAGGTAAGTGCGGCAAAAATTTAAAAGCCTATATACTTGGGAAATTTGTAAATCCGTCACTGCCTCGCATTGTAGCAATTTGTATTTTGGCAAGTATTTTAATAATATTAACTTTTTTTAGGTCTATTACAATATATAAGGTTTGCACATATTTATGTTACAATAAAAGACATTCGGCCAGTAACTTAGAACCTCCGGAGTTTCCTATGGAACTAAATACAATGATGGACCTCCTAATGGCTGCGAACTTTTTACAATGTTAAATATGAGTTACAAAACAGTGCAAAATCGAGATGCATCGGATATCTAACAATCATAAAATATCTGTTATCTGGATATCCAGAAAACTTGCAAAATTAGATTTCGGTTTTATTAAGTGCAATTTCGTTTTCAATTATCAAAAACATTTATGATGAAGGAAGGTTTTGGTTGATGATCATAAATAAGCTTTACCAATGTTACGCTAGTGGCCAACGTTTCGAAAAATTTATTTTCATCTTCATAGGGCCTCAAGCTGGTCAAAAGGTGGTAAATTGTTCTAACAATATACCTACATGATCATGAAGATGAAAATACATTTTTCGAAACGTCGGCCACTAGCGTGACATTGGTAAAGCTTATTTATGATCCTCAACCAAAACCTTCCTTCATCGTAACATTCTATTTTATCAACACTACTTTATGCTAAAAATTTTTATATTCATTTTAAAGGATCCCGCTCCAAACACATGGGAAAATGGCTTTCGGCGAAATTCTTTCTAGCTGGAGGGAATGAATCAGTCATTTGATGCTGAAAAAAGTTTTCAATACAGCTTGGGTCTGAAAATCCCGGTGTCCAAAATTGCAAGCTTGTCAAAAACGGCTGTTTTGTGGCAATTAACGAACAACGTGCAAGATATATATGATATATATAATGGGATTTTTAGACCCAAGTTATGTTGGAAACTTTTTTCAGCATCAAATGACTGATTCATTCTCCCCAGTTAGAAAGAATTTCACCGAAAGCCATTTTCCCATGTATTTAGTGCGAGGTCTCAATTTTTAAATTTGTAAAATATTATTCAATATCCGTCATATTTACAAATCGTTGTATAGCTGTAGTACCTATATAAAAATGAAATAATTATATTGTGGTTTGTGTTATAAAAATTTTAATATGTAATTTTATAAGAGATTCAAAATTAATCAAAATATATTTAAAACATGCGAATTCAACATTTTATAATAATATATAAAATAAATACAGTCTTATAATTCAAATGTGCAACAACTTTTTAATGCAGGAAGCATTTTACTTGAATCGAAATAAATTGGATAATATTTGTCTAGAATACATAACGTGGTACCGAACAATATCAATATCATTCCAAGATAAGTCCCTGAAATAATAAAAAATACCGTTAAAATAAGGAACGACAAACAAGGCGAAGATCATAATAGTAGGAGAGTTAAATTTCAAAAAGCTTCAAGGACTTTTTTAAAATTAAAATTCACGGCTTGGCTAGTCCCCACTATCCTTCAGCCAGGTGTTCGATTTTGTGTTCAGACATTATAAAAGAAGTGTAAGACACATTTTCACGCTGCCTTAAATACCTACCCAAAAATGTTTAATAGCTTGGACCATAAGGTGCGTTTGTAGCGCATATAAAATATTTTTAACAGAAAAATTGAACCGACTTCAAAATATGCACTAAAAAGTAAAAAATAATAATTATTGTTATTTTTGGAGTCGGTGTCACATCGGAATGCGAAAGTAGCAATTTAAATCTTACATGTCTCTAGTTCTCGGAATAGATTTCATTTTGGCTGACACCGACTCCAAAAATAACAATCATTATTATTTTTTACTTTTTAGTGCATATTTTGAAGTCGGTTCAATTTTTTTGTTAAAAATATTTTATTTTCCCTCTTTTTAGTGTTAGATAAAGTATTGCAATGGGTAGGCCAAGTATGCGTGCCTTTGAAATTTGAGAGTTTCCCTCGATTTCTCCGGATTCCAGCATCAGATCCTGACTTGGTTCCGATGGGACTACCTCGGAAGTGTACTCTTTCGAATAAAAAAAAATTTTGAAAATCGGTCCATAATTGACGGAGAAATCGGTGAATATACATAAAAAAAATATATATACAGTCGAACATAGAACCTCCTCCTTTTTTGAAGTCGGTTAAAAATGATTTTTAGTTCTTACTTTTTCCAGCAGACGCTTCCCCCAATAATTTGCCAGATATGGCAGTAAAAACAAATGTTAGCGAGTTAGCGACTGGCACAGCCAATGACAGTTCAGCTTTCTGTAATGCGTAAACGTATAGAACCGATCCACTTTGGTTTAATAAGAATGGTATAATGTACTGAAAAATAACGCCCAAATTATTTTTTTCATATTTTACGAATTCTATATTGATACTTACATTCAAATTAGTAACTAAGTATTTGATTTCCATTAAAAATTGTTTGATTTTTGATCTTTCGTTTATTTTTCTAATATCTTTAGATCCTCTTTTTATTAGTGGATTCGTAGCACCCCATAACAACGCAACTATTATTAATAAAACTGCGAACATAATTGTGCACGGAAATTAGAAATCAATATTGTAGACGCTCGACAACTGAGGTCATCAGCGCTGAGTACAGAATTTTTATTGAGTTAAAAAATATATTATATTATACAGTGTATTAAAGTAAATTACAAAAATATTTCGCCTGTTTGTTTATGAATCTAGTCCTGAGCAAATTTTAAAGTTTTGGTCGGGAAGGTTATAAGTAATGGCTAACTGAATTTTTCTACAAATTCAGATCGCCTGGCATATTGTGAAATCTATACTAGTATTAGGTATAAAGAGATAAAGTTTGTAAGTTTGGATCTAAGAGGTAATCTCCGAAACTAAGTACTCATTCAATTTCAAAAAAATGTTCACCAATATGTATAGAATGGACCTTCAGGATGGACATACGCTATATATTATCGCGTTAAAAACAAAACATTTTCCGTACAGATCAATTTTGCAACGTATAAGTCAACGAAAAAACGGTGGCAATCTACAAATTCTGACGAAGCCGGGCCGGAATGCTAATATCATATAATTTTAATAAGTAGTTGTCCTGCGGTATCTAAACTCGCCACGAACTGAAGTGAAGCCCTTAATAATAATCCTGTAATAGTTTTGTCATTGTAAAAATTAAACATCCTGAAGGAAGAATGAAACAAATAAGTCAGTAATACTGAGGTATAGAATTGATATCGATTTTTCGGGAACTGCCTCTGCGGCCTGCGCAATAATGGTCATATTTAATTTTACTTTCTAAATTACGACGTTAATTAAATATTTAAAAAATAATTTTCATCATTTTCTTATGCAATAAATTATAATAAAAAATGATCATTTCAATCTTACACGTTTCTGCAATCATTTTGTATTATTCTACATCATGCACTCCCAAAAATATAAGTAAATTTTCATTATTTTAGAAAATTAACCTATATTTCATGTGTATCAACTGTCATTCGCCAAGAAAAATATTAGTCTGTCCTCTATGAAGAAAAATCAGAATCAACATTTTCAGTCGGTAGGCTAGAAGTTTTTAACAGCTGACA
The DNA here is from genome assembly GCA_963575645.1 of Xanthostigma xanthostigma. Lineage (NCBI taxonomy): Eukaryota > Metazoa > Arthropoda > Insecta > Raphidioptera > Raphidiidae > Xanthostigma > Xanthostigma xanthostigma. Next base: position 35,638,209 of record OY754473.1, read on the forward strand.
TCTATGTTAAAAATTGAATACCGTATGTTACCGGCTAATGCAGAGTACAGCAGTTGTACAATATTTACGCTTGCCTAAAAAGCTAGTGCCGAAGGAAAGCGAGAGCTACGGGGCACGGGCCTACGGCAGCGTCGAAAAGGATACGAAAAAAAAATTGGTTGTCTGTAAAGTCGGTTTACGGACGATAGTTTTACGTGATAACGTATTCCGTAATACATAACCTAAATTTATATAATAATTATAATAATTCGAATCTATGATATTGCATCTTTCGCTTCAAATTTAGGTTAATTTTATTTATTTAAATTACTCACCACCTATAATAAAATTGTTTTTTTTTAACTTTCTTTCTTTCGTATTTATTTTAAGTCTCAAAGATTGGCTGTCATAATACTTATTTTGAAAACAATATTGTTTCACTGTTTATATAAAATTCCAAAACCTACTTACAATATTTAAGTATTTTCATACGTCAAAAAATTGATTTTTATAATGATAAAATTTGTATGAAAACGATTTTTTCGAGAGATGAGACCTAGCTAAAACGATTTTTTGCCCCCCAAAATCCCTTTTCAGTAAATTTCATCCAAATCGTTAGGGCCGTTTTCGAGAAAAGCACGCACAGGGTCAGGCGGAACGTTAGGAACGTTACACTTTTTCGTGCATGCAGCCGGTGTTTTATCAATTTATAAGATTGGTGATTCATCAATTTATAAGACGTTATCACGTCAAAAACCCAAACGTCTACGGATCATGTGCAAGCGATAAAGGAACCAGTACCTAGTAATACTCGAAGTTTTCTCATTCGGACCTGAACTGTGTCTTTCTTTAATTTTTTTTTCTCTTTGGTTTATTACACTAGGTATTAAATAATAATAAAGACCTTATTTGAGAACAATTTGCTTGAAACCTATTCCTGAAAAAATATGTCTCGAATACTCATCAATAAAAAAAGCACAATGTATAGATATCCGAAGTGTATTTAAATAAAAATACGTCAGTTAACATGCATTTGCCAATTTAATGTAATTATTTTAATATGTTTTGTAATAAAAATGTATTTTTAACCAGTTATTCGATTTGATTATTTTCTTTTCTTACTCAGCATGTATCAATAAACAGCGTTTTAAAGTCTTTGATTATTTATTTCTAAATTTCCAGAATAACATGTAAACAAACTCGACGCGGCACAAAATCTGTTTTTTGTACAGATGTAGGTTTTTGACGTATTGCTAAATATCAATTTCGTAGAAAAATATTTCACACTGAAACAACGCTAATTAGTCAAGGACATTTATACAATTTATTTATGTGACTGTTAAAAAAATTTGAAAAGTAGTTTGACCCTGCAGGCCATCCCTGTAACTTCCCGCTATTTTCGAGTTCAAAACGCTCAAAAATATGTCAAATATAGCAAGAAGTTTATTTTTTAGCTCTTCGAGCTCAAAAAAAAAACACTTTGTTACGAAATTTTCGTTCACGATATCTCATGAACAAATGAAGCGATTTTGATGCGATTTGCGGCAGTCGACGCAATTTTTTAACCTTAAAAAGTAATTTTATACAGAAAAATCGATCTCATAGGAATTTTACGAGAAATTTAAAAAAAAACACTTTTTAAAAATTTTTCGTTCACGATATCTCGTGAACAAATGAGCCGATTTTGATGCGGTTTGCTGCAATCGACGCAGTTTTTTTAACCTAAGAAAGTAAATTATTACAAAAAAATCGATTTGATAAGAATTTTACGAGTAATTTTAAAAAATTACCTTTTTCCTAATTTTTCGTTCACGTTATCTCATGAACAAATGAACCAATTTTGATATGGTTTGCGGCGATCGACGCAGTTTTTTTAGCTTAAGAAAGTAATTTATTACAAAAAAATCAATCTGATAACAATTTTAAGAGTCATTTTAAAAAAACACTTTTTTACGATTTTTTCGTTCACGGTTTCTCGTGAACAAATGAACCGATTTTGATGCGGTTTGCGGAAATCGACGCAGTTTGTTAAGGAGAAGAGCTGATTAGTTTTTGGAATTAATCGGTTTAGTAGTTTAGAAAATTTTTTACAAAAACAAATTTTTAAAAATTTTTGAAACTTGTTTTTTTAAGATTTCTCAAAATTTTTTGGGCCGAATCGTTTCAAATTTTCAGGAAGTCTAAGTTCACCAAGATCACGTCAGATGCCGCAAACCACGTTTCAGTCGGACACTCCGTTCAAAAGATATAAAAGGTTTACATACATACATACACACACACACACACACACACACACACACATCCATACATACAGCCCTACGGACATCATCGCCAAAATAGTTTCAATAGCTTCCTAGGACCCCAAAACGTCGAGATCTGGCGAAAACTCGATTTTCGAAAATCGGGGTGAAACCAATAACTTCCCGATTTTTGAAAAAAAAAAAATTTTTTTTTTTTTTTTTTTAAAGCGGGAAGTTAAAAATCATAATGCATTATTGAAAACAAATTTAACCGTTACTCGTTTTATATCGTTCAAGATGGTTTCTACAACACAGTAATCTAAATCTTAAATAGCGGAAGCTAGGTAAATACGTAACTTCCGTCCGAAAAAAATCTGAGTTACTCTCAAGTCGCGCCTAAAGGAGTTTTACTTCAAAAATGTAAATACAAATATTTGATATGATGAATGCTTATAAAATAAATTTATAAACAAAACTGTTTTTGTACATTGATACGATTTCAAAGAGATTTCGTATTGAGAAAACTCATTTCAGTTTGATAGATGATGGATTCCTTCGGAAATCGGTAAATAAGAAATTAATTAAGTCGAATTATTTTCTCATTAATCAAATAAATGAATATCAAGAGCTAGTATCATTTCTTGTATCCCTTTCTTCCCACGTAACCGCCCGAACCTTTTAGAGAAATGTATTTTCGTCCAGTAGTTTATTGATCTTACGAAATATAAGCTTTTATATTAAATATGGAAACATTCAAATTCCCTTAATTAAAATTTACCGACTTATTCAGGGTGATCCAGAACCAGTCGATTTTGTCATCCTTATTTATGAACTAGGTTTGGACAAATGAACACAACCGCGTTACTAGGAAAGAGGCATGAGTCAACTAGGTAACAGATGGCAGTAAAAAATAAATGAAAAGGCATTTCCTTTGTTCCAATAAATTGTCCTAGATGGCGCTTGTTTAAAAGTTGGTATTGTTTATAGTGTTTGTGAACGAGAGATGGCTCGAAAGTATACCAGTATATAAATTAGAGAGTTTCACTTCTTCCACGTGGTCCTAAGCACTCTTTTGCCCCCACCGATGTGATAACGAAGTACTGAAACAGTCTGAGATCTTTTTTAAGACCTCAGGAATCGTTTGAATTCATTTTCTTAAATGTCTCTCTTCCTTTGAAATGATAAAACGAAAGTAATTTTTTTTATTCGTAGCATTTATCAGCTATTAACTTAGATCTGATTAGATTTTGAGCAAAATTGGTCCAGCGAATGCTGAGAGATTTGAAGAAATGTTTTCAAGGTAACAATAATATTTTTTCTTCCCAATATTACAAAATCGAATAAAAAAAAGAATGAACTAGTAGTATAAAAAGTTATTTATTTAACCACATGTAAACAGATAATAAAGACGAGCTTGAATTAATCCATTTATTTAATTAATAGCTTATTCCCCCTTTTATATGCCCTATTAATCTTGACTCTTGTAAACGTCAATCATTTATAGCCAAGTTTATGGTTTATTAAGGAGCGTATTTCAAGCAGTTCCTCATATCTATAAAATTACAAAATTTTACAGAAGTAACAAGAAAATTCGCTAATTGAATTATAGACATGATTAATAAACTAGAATTACCGATTTTGTAATCTATACTTTATAGAGTGCGAATTTTGGGAGTTTGTGTAGATGCGGAGGGTAATCTCTGAAATTACTCATCCGATTTCAATTTTTTTTTTCACCAATATTTAGAATGGACTTTCAGGATGGACACGGCTACATATTATCGCTTTAAAATAAAAGCGCTTTTCGTAAGTCGACGTAAAAACGGTGGCAACCTACAAATTCGGGCGAAGCCGGGCCGGGCCACTATTACTTTATGGAATGCAACTGGCAATTGCAAAAAAATGTTACTGTGGGTTTCTTAAACGCAAAAAAGTGAAAAACATACGCTTTAAATACGATACTTTTTATTTTCGATGTGAGCGTTTTGTGCTCCTTTGACATTAGCTTGTTCGTTCGATGTACACACGGATTTATATATATCAGGAGAACAGCTTACATAAAAGATATTGATGAATCAATAAAGATACAATTTCATTATAATAAAAGCTGTTTTCTATAGTACAGAATTGAAAATGAACCAAATCATTACTATCCCCTTCATTTTAATCTGGCGACAACAAAAGTGTTTCGAACAGATTTTAATATATTACTCCATATATATTATTACTAGCGGTCCCGCCCGGTTTCACCCGGATACAAAAGAACGAATGGGGACGAAAGGGACATGAGTACGAACATTCATCTTAGTTTACCGAGATGAATGTTGTGTTCAAATTTCATGATGATCGGAGTTACCGTTCAGAAGCTTTTGTCGGACGGACAAATTTTGAGTTAGATTTTTTATTGATGCTCCGCTTCTATTGATCGTAGCGTGATATTATACTCCTCGATAAATGGACTATCCAACCAAAAAAAATTTCAATTCGAACCAGTAGTTTCTAAGATTAACGCGCTCAACCAAACAAACAAACTCTTCAGCTTTATATAAGATAGGTAGGTAGATTCAAATCTGAATAGAACTCTTCAAGTAAATAAAATTGTCGACCAATTCAAACTTTCAATCTTGCGTGCAATCTATTAGATAATAAATAACTTAATACTAATTAATTTTTATATTTTTTAGATATTTCTGAAGATGATCCAAATCCGGATCGAAACGTCATCTTGTGTTATATTGATTTGTATTTTTATTATTTTTTGTCAATATATCGTATGGTCTGAGAAAAATTGGTCGACAATTTTATTTACTTGAAGAAATATAGATTATATAATTATTTAATTTTGAAAATAAAATATGATCGCCAAATAAGTTTTTAAAAAATTCTGTATATCTGAGCTTTGAAGGGATTCGCACAGCAAGATTTCTATTGTATAACTAAAGCTTTTTGAGTTGAAAATGACACTTTTTCTGTTGTTGATGTCATTAATTTTGTCCAACCCTGTGCTCGTTATTTACATTTACTCGAATTTACTGGTTGGTATATGCAGTGTGTTTGTGACTTTGTACATGATGCGTCCATCAGTGTGAGTTTTCACTATGGCCGCATTTCAACAGTCCCAAGGGACTCTTATCGTGTTATCTATGTTTCTATGCCCATTGCAAACATTATAACGTCCCTTTTTGCTGTCTATACGTGTGTCCTTCACCCACACAAATTATCATCAGCACGTTTTCGGGAGAAATCAGGTCGAGAATCATTCCCTTCAAATTTTCAATGGAACTTCTATTTAGAGACAATACGGTTTTTTTACAGCTATTTTTATTTCTTTACTGGCTTTGCAATACGTTATTAACTGCATTCTTCCTTAATATTTCAATACTAAACTAGAAAAAAACTGCTGAACCGATTAAAGTAAAAGTTAGGCGACGGTATGCCGTATTTAATAGAAAAATAATCATTGAAATCAGTTTACAAATACTGGAGACATGAGGTTACATTTATAAAAAATATTCTTTTTTGAAGGAAGATAAGAAAAATAATTATATGGTACCAATCAGTAAATATTGTAAACAAAACGGTGTCGAAATTTTATGCAAATCGGTTAACTCCTTAAAAAGTTATGGCATTTAAAAAAATAGACATGCATGTCAAATTTATAACATCCTTATTTTTAATCCAGTTAAAAATGTCATCCTATTCATGCGTCTTAGTACTAACACTTCACGAAAGAATCACTTTATGCCTCTCGGAAGCTTTTTTGTTAACAACAACATAAAAAAACTAAATATAAATTCATAGGTTTTTTTCTCTTTTGATACGAAATATTTTTAAGTGAACTTTTCCAATTTCTAAACTCGGATAAAAACCATCATTATAACTGCCCAAGGTCGTTCTTGAGTCCTTATAGACACATATTACGACGAGAAGCAACTCTTCTCCAAAACTTTTTGATCCTTGTGCGTGTGGCACGCTACCGCACGCGCTTTCGCTAGTCATTTGTCACAACAGAAAGCTGTAAAGATAGTGACAGAACAACGTTTATTTCAAAACACTTTCCGGAGATTCACCTTCGAACAAAATAAGGTGCATTGCATTATTGCAAATGTTTATGCTTTTTCAATCAGTTTTGTCGACAATGGATCTGGTCACCGTGAAATGTGGATAGAAAATCGATAGATATAGTCGACTAGCGGTCCCGCTCGGTTTCACCCGGGTGCAAAAGAACGAATGGGGAAGAAAGGGACATGATTACGCACATTCATCTTAGTTTACCGAGATAAATGTTGTGTCCAAACTTTATAATGATCGGAGTTACCGTTCAAAAGTTTTTGTCATTAAAAAGCAGTATTTATATACTTTTTTTAAGTAATAAAATTTCTTTCAAGACATATAATAAATATTTAATTTTAATTAGTCGTAATAAAATTTAAAAAAATTGAAATGTAAGCCTTAGAAGAAAGCAATGTAGAAAATAAAAAAAATAAAAATATATATTCGCCGACGTGGGGCTTGAACCCAAGACCCTGGAATCTTGCACTCTACCGACTGAGCTATTCGACCTGTAACCGTCGTGCGCTAATATTGCAATATATAAATAAGGCATTTCACCTGATAATATATTTTGTCGAACGGACTAATTTTGAGGTACATCTGGCAACATTTTTCATTGATGTTCCGCTCTAATTGGTCATAGCGTAATATTATATAGCCTATAGCCTTCCTCGATAAATGGGCTATCCAACAAAAAAAAATTTCAATTCGAAATAGTATAGTTTCTGAGAGTAGCGCGTTCAAACAAACTCTTCAGCTTTATATATTAGTATAGATTATTCGGTGGGTGCGTGGCGGCAGCACCACCTACCGTCCGCAATTTTTCAAACTCTTATAATATTGTAGTCAGAGTGCCCGTTGGCAAAAATTTTACTGACAAATACTCTCCCCAAACTTTGTATATGGCTTCATTAGGCCTAGTCTGATACCTACATATTTCCTATATGACTTTTTTTATTTTGGGGCGTTTTCCCTCTAAGTTTTCCGAAACATGTCATTTTGACGACATATAAAAAATTTGTAGATACTGTTTGCTTTTTTAATTGAATAGCTTAAAAACTTCAACCAAAACGCTAAAATAATGTTCTCTGCCAAATAATATTTAATTTAATTAATTTTTTTATAGTCGTTTTTTCGACATATTCGAGGTGTCAGACATTTTAAATGGTTCATATTATTTGTCAGAGAACATTATTTTAGTGTTTTGGTTGAAGTTTTTAAGCTATCCAATTAAAAAAACAAAATATAATTTTTTTACATGTCGTCAAAAAAAACTTAGTGGGAAAACGCCCCAAAATCAAAAAAGTCATAGAGGAAATAGGTGTCAGACAAGGCCTAATGAAGCCATATACAAAGTTTGGGGAGAGTATTTGTCAGTAAAATTTTTGCCGACGGGCACTCTGACTATTGTGTCAAGTGAGCATTTGTCAAATAACAGTAATAATAATTATTAAACGAAACCTTCAATTATCGAAATTTGTATACGCAGTTAAGGATTTATAGTGTTTGTTTTGTTGCACTGAAAAAAACATATTAAGTATAATAATTATTTGAAAACATGTAATAAAAGCGGTTTGTTTTCGAAGAAAACTACTAGCGCCGCTAGCGGGCAATAGCGCCGAATTGTACTGATAATAATTGTTTTAAACCACGAATTTTCTTAGTAAACGATATGGCAGGGAGCGCGACGAAAACGACATTTGGTGGTCATACCCGTTGCTGATTTAGTCCATAGCTCACGTTTCGATTGATTCAGTTGTCCCCACTCTATGCTATGCATCTGGCCAATGTGCCACGCGTTCGTGTTTCTTTTTTTAAGCGGGCACATTTGTCTGGTCGATTGTGCAATCCGTGGATGTAGGTTTAAAAGCGAAAGTCATTGTGCGCTAGCCTGTAGCTTGAAGGCTACTTGATGCTCGCTTGCACGCACTCGTCCTGCGTCAATAGGATAACACGCACTCTCTGATAAAACATTTCCGTACGCACCCTTGCGATCAACAGCTCCTTGTTACATTGTAAAAATTAATTCAATATAATATTATTAACCATTTAATATCGAAGCAACCTAATGAAAACATCAATATGTCTTATAACACACCAAAAATATACATTGTATCGATAAATATTTTCATATTGCTTAAGCCAATAGTTTTTGGTCATGTTAATTTACTAGCCGTTACCCGCGAAACGTATAGACACTCATTAAGAACCGATTTTATGCAAATATTATCCAAAACAAATGTTTCGTCTACAGTTACATATACCCTCTCTCTCTCTCTTTCTCTCTGAAAATATTATATTGACCTTCCAATCTACGCACCTATTCATACCCATTCACGTACCAACTCACACCCATAGTATATGTAATGGTAGGTGAAAAATTCGTTTTCTGGCAATGTTTGAATAATTTTGTGTTTGGAGGTTCAAAATTACGCATTTTAGTTCATCCTACAGCCAGAGTTATCAGAGGTGTAGCTAGCGAACCAAAGGTCCTGGTGCCAAAAAAACCGAGTCATTTTTTTAGTATTTTTTATGCCAAACATCAGCCTGCCTTTGAAAAATAAGCATCCGCGACATCGAATTATCGTTTTTTTCGCTAGTTTAATTTGAAGTTTGCTGGTCTGGGCCCAAGGGCCCCACTGCACCGTTTAGCACATCGGTAGCTACGCCACTGAGAGTTATTTTAGCCTACCATCAATTCATATTTTCAATTTATATTCGGCCCATGACTGCACAATTCACCAATTTAAACTTCAATAGGTGATCACTACATCCTATTACAGTTTGCAATAGGATTAGTTGAGGCCAACCCTGGAAGCATGTGACCATGAAAGCCGTGAAATGCGCCGTTTCGTGTTCGATTGTTATTGATTATTGGATTACGGGATTATAGTGGGCTAGTCACTGGAACTACGTACCTAACAATAATACGAAAGGACGATTTGACAGTGGCACAGAGATCAGAGATTCCCAACGCGCGATGAACTATGGTTCTGGAATTTTGTTCGCATGACTTTGAATCAAATTACAAAATACTAGACCCTTTAACACTTAAGTGGGGAATGGTACTAATTTAGGTCAAAATACACTTTTGAAAATTTAACAATATTTTTGGTTTTGAAGTCCCTTGAATAAAAAAAAAATATTTTTGGAAAAAGTCTGTGCGTCTGTTTGCCTGTGAGCACGATACAGGTCAAACGAATGAGCAGATTGAAGCCAAATTTTGGGAGGATGTTTGATATGCAAATACATAGAGCCCTATTTATTTTGGGACAAATTGGCGCGTGTGTAGAAATGAAATAAATAAAATTCCACAGGGCGTCATATAGTATAGTTCAGCAGCAGAATGACGGAGATTACGACAGTTAACTGACAAGGAAGTTTTAGCCCAGATTACGTTGTAACGACGTAGCAGTAAACTAAAAGGCACTGAGAGAAATTAAAAAAAAAAAAACAAGTAAAATGTAATGTCAGACAAAAGTTCCTTAATTAAACATGTACACCGTATATATACTGTGATGTACTCATATTGAGTACCTCTGTTAATTATGCCTGATAATCAGTGCCGGATTAAGACTCCTTGATGCCCTAAGCATTTTTTCCCTATGGGCACTCATTTCTAACGGCCGTCTAAAAAAATTCTAACAATATTGTCTGTCTCTCTCATGTTAAGTTTATAAAAAAAATCTAAATTGTAAATATCATAAGCTTAAAATTGATAGAAAAAATTTTAAAAGCATAGAATTTTAGGGAAAAAATTGAATTTTACAATTAATATCAAATAAACAAATTTTAACACCTTTGGTATATATTTTTAATCTGAGCATATCTCAAGGACAAGTACCGGCACATTTTAAAGAGGCTATAATTTGTCCAATTTACAAAGCTGGAGACAAAACTGACGTATCAAATTATAGACCCATATCATTATTAAATACAGTTAGTAAATTACTTGAACAAACCATAAAAAGAAGACTGACAAACTACTTAGACCAAAATAACATACTTTCAACTAATCAGTACGGTTTTAGACACGGACGGAGCACTGACGACGCCATTATACACTTGACTCGACAAATAGTTACTGACGTAGACCAACATAAAAAAAGTTTAGCAATATTCTTGGATCTGGCTAAGGCTTTTGACACAGTATCCCACAAAATCCTTCTTCGAAAACTATGCAACATTGGAATACGTGGAGTGGCGTTGGAGTGGTTTGAGAGTTATCTCCTTGGTAGAAAGCAAGTTTCAAAAGTGAACGGTGTAGTCAGCGAGGAACAAACGATTACTTTTGGCGTTCCGCAAGGTACAGTCTTAGGTCCAATATTATTTTTAATATACATGAATGACCTCTGCAAATTAGATATTGACGGATCAATTGTTTCTTTCGCTGACGATACTGTTCTGTACTTTTCTGCTGAAACCTGGTGCGAAACCCATACTAAGGCATCGAATGGCATAACAAAAGTACATGACTGGCTTACTAATAACTTACTTACCTTAAATACAGATAAGACTAAATATATGACTTTCAGCCCTACTACTCACGGACAACCAGACTATGTAAATTTAGCAATTCATCAGTGCGGACAAAACAGACAACGGAAATGTAATTGTAAAACCTTAAATAAAACAGAAAATATCAAATATTTAGGTGTGACAATTGACAATAGACTCAAATGGACCATTCACGTACAGAACTTGACAAATCGACTACGAAAACTTATATATATATTTCTATCTTTACGTAATATCTTAAATAGACAACTTATGAAAAATGTATATTTTGCTTTATGTCAATCCATACTTAGTTATGGTATAGCTGCTTGGGGGGGTACCTACAAATCCATTCTTGCACCACTCAAAAACACGATAAAATTACTTGTTCGTATTATTTTGCATAAGGATCGATTATTCCCTTCCAAAGAATTGTTCAAAGAATTCACAGTTCTACAGATAGAACAAATTTACACTAGAACAATTCTTTCCTTTAACCACCGACACCCTAACCTTCAAAATCCTATCGATCATTCGTACCTTACAAGATCCCAAAGCCATTACTCTGTCCAAACCCCTAAAATGTCAAAAACTTTTGGCCAGAAACATATGGTGTTCCTTGCCCCAAAACTATTCAACCTACTGCCTGCAGAACTGAAGTCCATCAATAAACAAGAAACTCGGAAATTCAAATCAAAGCTAACAGACTGGTTAATTAAAGAAGAAAACTTAGACTGCATCCAGCAAATACTTTCGTAAGATTGCTCCATTCAATATTACACGTAACACATACCACTTTATCACCTTACCATTCATACATATATACACACATCAAAACAATACACATACAAATAAAAACACGATTCACAGACACTAACATACACTTTCAAATACTAACCCACGCTACGCCATACACTGTTTTACGATTATTTTATTTTTCAATTAATTGCTCCTACCCTAGCACTGACTTAAGTCAAGTTGGGTAGGAAAATTCCGTAATTTTAGATTTATAATTTGTTTTGTTTTGTAACATTTTTGTGGGAATAAAATTTATTATTATTATTATTATTATTATTATTATTATTATTATTATTATTATTATAATGCTTCCATTGAAAATTTGACTGTCTATAAAATGGGTCCTTAGGCATTTTTATACAGTTAATTGAAAAAAATTAATTGAATAATATATACCTAATGTACCTTATATAATGACTAATAAGAGAGTATCTTTATAATAATGTATAGGTAATGCAATTCAAATAAGTTCAAAAAACGTATTTAAAAGAAAAAAAATTGGTTGTCTGTAAAGTCGGTTTACGGACGATAGTTTTACGTGATAACGTAATCCGCTCGAATATCATATTTAATAATACATAACCTAAATTTTAGTAGCTGTCAAACTATATTTTTACCGACTCTCTATCGCTTATACTGCGCTCTCGCTTGCACGCACAGGGTCAGGCGGAACGTTACACAGGCGGAACGTACACTTTTTCGTGCGTGCAGCTGGTGTTTCATTAATTTATAAGACGTTATCACATCAAAAGTGCCATAAATAATTAGTTTTTCCCGAAAATACAACATATACTTTATTTTAAACAATAGCCCGATTAAAAAAAAAACAAAAGTTCACGTGAATGAAGTCACGGGCACAGCTAGTTGGGCACAACACATATTGTGATCATCGTAGAATTCTAAGATATTAGAGTATGCGGTTTTAATATTAATTTTGAAGCCGTTTACTCACGGAAAAATTTTGTAAAACTCTGATTAAATCAATTGTTATCCCGTTATGAATTTCACACGATGTAACAACCATGGGCATTCATTTGTTTCCGACCATGAAACATGATATACAACCCAATTTATTCGCGTAAATAATGGGAAAATGAAAAAAACAGTACTTTTAAAAACGAAGGGTCGAATTGGAAGAGTAGTGAAATTACATTCGGAAGGTAATGGGTTCGAATCAAATTGTTATTATTTTTTTAACAATGAATTGAAAATTTTTTATATACTTTCCTTCATACCTCGAAAGTACATACTTTCGGCATCAATTGTAAGGCAAAAAGTCTAACATTTACGCATGCGGGAAGTACGTGTACGTTCGGGTGGCATTAAAGAAAAATAACATATCAATTGTTATTTAGATGTCGTTTCTATAGCAACCCTATTACATTTTAGCTAATAGTCGTGAACAGATGTCATTCATGTTTTTACGTATAACCTCAAAGCTGTTTGCTTGGAATTTATCTCTGTTTTTATGTAATTGAAAAGTAATTAATTAATTACTGTATTTAATAAGCGTACTTACGACCGAGGTATGAAGAAAAATAGTATACACTACGCCTCGGGTATCATGACGCGCAGTAGTACAAGAATATCAAACTTTCGGCCCTTGTGGTGTAATATACTATATTTGTCGTAAAAGAGTCATGGTAACACTATTTTGTATGGATTTTATTGTTTTAGTGTGGAAAAAAATGCATTTACCTGTTTACTGTCTTCTTCAAGATGGATATCAAAATAATTTTCTTTTTATCTTTTATTTGTTTTAAGTAGTAAAACCATTTCATGGAATACAAAAACTTTTCCAAAAACAGAAAGTTCTGTTGTTTTTCAAGTTATATATATTTTAAAGGCCGTAATAAATTTTCAGGGAATGCTTAAGCGTAAACAACTTAAAACTTTACTAACTTTAAGCTTTTACAATGTTGAAAAGTTTGTGACATTTCTGCTTTTTGTTTAAACCAATGTTTTGGAAATGTAGTCCGTACAAAATAAATTTGAAAAAAAAAGGTAGTAATGCGGAGATAAAGTTAAGAAACTTGTTTGCGAAATCGACAAACAGATTATGCAATCATAATAAATACCTTTAAAAAAAGTTTTGAACAGTGAAATATTTCATAATAAAAATGGAGATGGAATAAATTCCAATATAACACGATCGTTGCCTGAATTCGCCGTTCAATAATTCTCAAAAGTCAAAAGAAAATTTATTTTAAGACTTTAACGAACTCTTCAAAACACTGGAAATATAATAATTCTATTATTATATTTTTTCTTGGAAATAAATTTGTGATCACAATGTATAATGGATTACGTCAGCTTTTTAATCAAAAATAGTACATTGTGTTACAAATTGGCGATTGCGATTGAGTATGATCACATGAGCCGTAATCTCCAATTTCGCACGAGTACTTATTTTAATAAATGTGAATAAATGATCAAAAATTTTACATAAGCCACTTTGCGTTGCGACAACCGACGTAATAATCTATTATTATTTATTTTCTCAGAGATAAACAATGATGTTTAAATTTAAATAATTCTTCGTCACTACAATGTACTGACACGACCTCCAAGAAAACTTATCAAAAAAGGATTTTACATTATAAATAAAACAACAGGGGAGAAAATTCCTCTTACCCGAGCTCATTGAGAGGGTATCTAGTCAGGTGACCAAGTTAAATTATTGTCTAGAAACTATTTTTATTTAGTTACTTATTTTAGCCAACTTTCCGCTTCCGTCGGATAGAGTTTGGTTTTCCACGAGCTACAAAACACATATATCACTTCTGTGTATCTCATAAATAAAAATTCTATTTAAAATAGTTTCAAAGAACAAATAAGCTTTCAAATCGGATCAGTAGTTAGCAACTACAACAAAGGAATACACGTACGGGCTGCTTTATTTGCATATAAATAGTATGGGTTCAAACTAGGTCTAGGAACGATCTGGAAGAGCTGATATCAAAACATCATTTCTTGATGACGCTATCATGACTAATGAATTTGGACTTTTTTAATCAACCGTTTTCGAGGAAAGCATTTTTTTAATAACGAATATTATTTATGTTCACATACTGTATCAATTCCAATTAATATGATTTTAATTTAATTAAAAACAACAAATACGATCCTTAATGATTTTTTCATTAATTGTAACTGAAGGTCATTAAATATATATAGATCATAAAAGGGGATAATTTCCTGTCATTTTTGGATTCAAACAATGATACCTTTAAATCCATTACTAATAATTTACTGGTTTCAAAACCAAACTAATGATTTTTTAATGGAGTTTCAGACTGTTTCATATACAAAGTGGTTAAAAAATAAAGTCCAGTGGTTACTTGAACTTCGAAGCAAAAAAATAAGTACAATACGCGCCACGAATCTAAAAGGCTCGGAAGTTAGATGCGAATGCGGGCTTGCGCTTGTACAGTCTGCTGAAAAACTACAAACTCGCAAATCAACAAAACTAAAATAACAATAACAGCTTGACAACAGCGTACTCGACTGTACTTTAAAGCAGGAAAGTGACAAGTGACAAAGGCAACGAGCGATCACGGCCAATCACCGACGAGCGCACGTTTCGTGCAGGTAGCTGGTGGGAGTATCAACGGCTCTAAAATGTGCCTTTGCGACGCTGTTTGTGACTAACTTCGGAACGTTTTAGATCCGTGGCGCGTATTGTAACTAAATGTAATGTTTTTATCTTACTTTAGTCTTTAACCATAGATAAGAAAAAGTTTTCACTCTCTGGTTTTGAGCTTTTGAGCTGACGGACACTTAAAAATTCAGTTTTGTTCCAATTTTGACACTATAGTTTTTAAATTTTTTCTTATGTTTGAATTACTTTTAAAAGTTGTTATGTTGTGACAATATTGCCTTAGTAGATATTTGTACGGTGACACAAAGCACACAGGGTATGTATTCTACACTGGAAAATAGACTGCTACACCCGTCTGGCTATAAAACGTTCCGTAGTATACGACGGCTTCAGCCATCGTGTCAAACTTTTTAAGTTTTGTTTATGACGGTCTAAGCCGGTTTGTCCGTCAAAGTGTTAAGAAATACAGTAAAGTGAGGTTAAAATTAAGGAGAAATTTGGTGCTCTTGATTATTTCCGAACCAAAATCTACCCGGGCGAAGCCGGGGCTGGAACGTTAGTAATCTAAAAACATATATTTTACGGACATCGAAAGCATTATTATTTAACGACGGAACGATCATGAACTTAAATTTTTGATGAGTCACCAAGGCGTCGTTCCGAGTTCTATGTTCCTGTTGAACTCTGCACATAGGACGTAGGCACTTACATGCTGTTCTAGATCGACAAGTTGATTTAAAGTTCCAATATAAATCTGAACGGATGCAGAGTGCAGAGCTTACAATCACGACAATTCGCTAGCTAGAATCTCAGAGACGGTTCGTGCTTTGGTATATTATGTCTTACTCAAAAAATAAAACATTCCCAATAGTCTCATATTTGTTGATATTTATAAAAACTCATGGTAAGTTTTACTAACATTTCCGGAATCTAATTTCCCCAAATCTTTGTAATTATTACCGGCCTATAAATTATACTTTAAAGACAACCACAAAGGAATATCAGGAACGAAATCTTCTGTGAAATTTTTCTCACGATAACAACTGATCAGCTGATTTCTCAGTTCCATATTTCATTAATCGGCATCTTTCTAATTCCGGAAACAAACTCTTTCTGGCTACTTTTGTTATCCTGACAATTTCCTGGCATACATTCAAACGTTCTATATTTGCTGACAACTAGAAAGAATAAAAATAAAACAGTGTGCTTTAGACCACACGACTGAAGTAAAACTTCTTCCTGCCATAATTTGTTATTATTCACCCGAAAATTCACAAAATATGAACTTTAAAATGATTTTACAATTTTATTCACATTAAACGTAGAATATTTAATGGATTGAACAAAATATTAATTTTAAAACTGTTCAAGAACGAAATGAACAGTCTAATGTAAGAAGAAAAAAATATAAATATAAAGATAATGAAAACAAAAGTAATACATTGCAATTACTTATAGCTATCGTTGGATTTTAAGCGTACCTACATCTATATGAAATATTATTTAAAGTAGGTTTACCAAACTTTTTTCTGTCACCCGATAGCGCCACTGGCAAGTAAAGTATGTGTCATTCTATTGTTAATACTGCTTATATTTTCGGTCACCTGGTGGCGCCACTAGCCAGTGAAGTATTTGTCATGCTCTCTCTATCTTCACTAACTTATATCTCCCTCTCTACTTCCGTTCGTCTCGCTCAATCACACTTCCGTAAATCTCTCGTCAGGCATTCACCAGCTTACTCCCCAAGTCAAGCGTGCCTACAGAAGTTTTACTTCAAACAGCATCTTTCCAATTCTGGAAACAAAGCATTTCTGAGTTTCTTGTTTACAGCTAATCATGAGCTGCTATTCGAACTACTCCCGGAGTTAAAATACATTAGTAACTGAAACGAAATGAAGCAAGGCAGATAGCAATAATAAAGCCAATGATTATGAAATGTAATAGCGTTGCTTCGTTTGACGCCTCTGAAGCACACAAATAAGAAAAAAAAAACACTAAATAAATACTTTATTAAACGAGATTTCCGTCTTTTTTTTTGATATCCTTATTTATTTCTTCATACGTGACCTAAATCATTGTAGATTTAACCGCTTTTATTTTTTAGAAAAAATACAAGTATCTAGGTATACCTACTGATTTTTAAAATTGTAGTCCTATAGATATTTCTTTTCCTCCTAAACGGCCTGAGCGATTTTTTTAAAATAGGTATATTTCCGACCAAATTTTTTAAAAATTTTTTTGGATCCGGTTAAAGCCAGAACGGGACACTAGTAGTGCCATAAATTCAAAGGAAATCTATACTAATATATAAAGCTGAAGAGTTTGTTTGTTTGGTTGAACGCGCTAATCTCAGGAACTACTGGTTCAAATTTATCGAGGAAGGCTTAGAGGCTATATAATATCACGCTACGACTAATAAGAACGGAGCATCAATGAAAAATGTTGCAAAATGTATCTCAAAAATAGCTTCTATTCAGATGAAATGCCGTAACTACATATTAGGTCGTACATTCAGAAGCTCGGCTAGGTCAATCGGTAGAGTATGCGACTGTTAATATCAGGGTCATGGGTTCGAGCCCCACGTTGGGCGAATATATTTATTTTTTTTTATTTTCCACATTGCTTTCTTCTAAGGCTTACATTTAGATTTCTTTTAATTTTATTTACGACTAAGTAATTTGAAAACTGTTATAACTATAGGTACCTATATAAAAATAATTATCCTACAGTGTTTTCAATTAAGTATTTACTGTATTTTATTAATTACAGTAATAAATTATTGATTTAAAAGAAATTTATTACTTAAAAAAAGTATAAATACTGCTTTTTATCGACAAAAACTTTTGAACGGTAACTCCGATCATCATTAAATTTGGATACAACATTCATCTCGGTAAACTAAGATGTCCCTCCCTTTCCCATTCGTTCTTTTGCACCCGGGTGAAACCGGACGGGACCGCGATTACAATATAAATAAGAATGTGGAATACAATCAAATCATAATTATGCGACTTGATTGTATTCAACAATGAAATAAATCGATAAATAAAATAGATTTTATTGTACTGTTACTATTAATAAATTTATACCATCATCTCACAGTCAACCTATATATGCTTGAACTTTGATATTCATTGTTGCAGTGTCAAAATTCGTGCCATCATATTAACCACCTGAAGAATGAAACTATATAGGAGCATTATCATATAGATGGGTAGTCAGATAGACGGGTACTTGTAGAGAATATTTGAGCTTTAGCGGGCTTTATTGACAATTGTTTGCCAGTGCTTAATTAGCATATTTTCATTGAATATTTACTCCCTCAGAATTGTCCATCCTAAGATCCTAACCCATGTTTATAGTAGCTAGATTAGATTTATTAATACCGTTGGTATCTAATAGAAGACATTTTCCATAATGGGATCGTTTCGTCATGTTTAATTTTACAACAATAATTTTAATGGAAATAGTCTCGTTGAAGCATAAAGTTACAGTTGAGAACAAACGAATGTGTATTTTGATTCTGAATGAACATTTGGTTCTTAATCAACATTTTCAAAGGGAGATAAATGGTAAAAAAAAGTTTAAAAAATTCAATGACTATAAAAAGACAAATTACTCCAAAAGAATAAGTAAATTATAAAATCTTTTTAAACACTAAAAATGTTTATAAAAAATACAAGTTGATTTCATAAGAAGCACAAACTTCCTGAAACAGGAAAAAGAACGACTTGCTGAGAGTTTAAAAATTTGTCGGTTTACATATTTTGAAAAATGTATAACGCCTAAAGATAAATAAAAACAAAAAAGCAACTTTTTATCTATTATTAATTTAAAAACTATTTCAAAATGTTTGGTTAAGTTGTTTTTAAAAAATAGATAAATTCGAAAATTTTCAAACAGCTTTCAAAACTTATAGTTCTTTATCGTGATACTTTTTTAATTATAAAAATATTTGAATACTTTTATGTATACAAATTATAAAAGTTGTTTTATAATTTATTCAGTAGAAAATTTGGCATTTTATTAAACCTGCAGCTTTGTGAAGCCACATGTGTCGTTTTGCCCAATTTAACACTTTAATAGCTCGTGAAATTGCAACATGAAAATAATAGTACCTACATGCTTTCAGACAACGCGAAGTTATTTCAGTTAGAGTGTTTTTTTTTTAATATTTGAAAATAAAAATATATCCAAAGCAGATATTTTTTAGAGTAGTGTACAAAAAGATTGTTATTATGTGTAATTTAATAACTATACCAGACAAATATGATATTATGAAAAACATTATTTTCATTTTTGTAGTAGTCTATAAAAAACTGTGTCAGACTTTGTACAACAGAGTTGTTCTACATTAGATCAACAATTATTACAAGGTGACAGACGAGTGTCTGCGTCTACTAAAGCTTTCTATATTATATAATATTATACAAAAGCACAATAATATTTAATATTATCGCCTACTCTCGGGTCTAGACCCAACAAAAACAGATATAATATCACAAAGCTAAGTGTAAACAGAAATACAACACGAGTCGCGTTGGCGACCGACGAGCCAATTTCCCTTAGCCGTTAGTCTTAATAACCTATATCTCTCTATGTATAAAAATATTGTCTGAAGACACAAGTAATTCAAGAATTACAAGGCGCGAAATTCTATAAAATATACCCCGGCGTTATGTTTGAAAATTGTAGTATATTTTTAACGACACTTTGAGCTTAATAATATAATTTAATTAACTTATTCTACGAAAAAAATTACAGTTGAAAATATTGAAACACAGAAAGGAAAAAATCATTTTAATAATTTATTAATAATTAGTCACAACCAACTTTTTTATAATTATTACCCTAAATTATTAAAATAATTATATTTCCATTTTGGTACGTTTCAATAAAAACTTTCTTTTTATTATTATTTTATTTTTCTTGTAATAACATATATCTCTGATGCGCATGCGCCGATTTTTCCCGAAATAAAATATAAAAATTTCTTGTAAAACAGATAGAATAATAAGCCGCTAAAAAAATTTTACCATTGTTATATAAAAAACGTTATAGCACATAATATCTCTTGCGCATGCGCCGATTTTCCCCAAAAATAAATTACAAAACTTTATGAAATGTAAAGCATTATTATATAAGAAACAACGTCATAGCCCATATCTCTTTTGCGCAAAAATAAATTACAAAACCTTATGAAATGTAAAGCATTATTATATAAGAAACAACGTCATAGCCCATATCTCTTTTGCGCATGCGCCGATTTTCCCCAAAAAATTTACAAAACTTTCATGTAAAAATAGATAAAATAATAAGTCTTTTTAAAAACTATATTATTATTATATAAAACAACATTATAAAAGATATACTCATTTACGCATGCGCCGATGCTCCCAAAAAACAATAGGCCACTTCATATTTGCATATCAAACATCCTCCCAAAATTTGGTTTCAATCCGCTCATCCGTGGTGTCGGAATGGTAAGAAATGTCAAAAATGACGTTTGCGTCTGTCAAAGTATTATGTTCTAATAATTAGTTATTCATATTGTTAACTCAGAAGGCGTTGCATTTCACAAATATTTGAAATGCCATCCGTTTTTGAACAAATGCAATCGTTTTAATTTAAGACAGAACAAACGTAATCTTTATATTACCATATTAAACCGTGCAACAGAGAGAGATAACCGAAAGATGTTTGCCATCGATTATATCAAATTGAATTTATTTCTAAATAAATTTGTATAAAAAACCTGTTTTGGCAAATTCTGTTGTACGAAATTTATGTAAAATTTTCTCCTCTTTCGTTTAAGACAGGTTTCGAACCGATCTGATTTAAATTGAGTGAGTTATAAGCAAAAAACTTCGTTTTTTCTTTATTGCTCCCCTCTGGGGTCAAAATTCAAAAATCGGGCGACGTTAGGATTTAAGTTACCCGGAGACGAATCGAACAAAAAAAAGTTTTTTAAAATCGGTTAAGGCGTTTGGGCTGTACGCTGGATACAAAAAGCGTGACTCACAGATTCACAGACAAAGCGAGTACATATAAGGCGCTTTAGCTTACGCTAATCGCGCCTAAAAAGAAGTGTCCTCACTGACTGGTTGATTCACTCATCAATGCACAACCGAAACCAACCTACCAGCATGAAATTTTAGGGATATTTCTAACCGGGGCAGAAACTTGATAATGGCGGTTCCTCTCTCCAGCGTTTGAGATAAATTACTTAAAAAAAAACTCACAAATATATTATGGTTGACATTTTTCGTGAACGGGAAACCGTCAGAAAACAGACTGAGTAAATCGGAAAAAAGACAGAAAAAAAAAATAAACGGACTTGTAAAAAATAATTTGAGAATAATAGTATATTGTGCGACCATTGATCGAAGGAGAATATTCCACTCGCGTGTTACCGCACTCGCTACGCTCGTGCGGCAAATATCACGCTCATGAAATCTTGTCCTTCTCTCACTAGTCGCACAATATGCTACCATTGTCTAATATAATGTTAAAAAGAACAATAATGCCTTAACCATTAATTCTGACTTTCATCAACATAACACACGGAACAAAAACTCCATGTGTCTACCCCTATGCCGTCTAACTGCCACACAAAAGAATTTTACCTAAATATCATTGAAATTTTATAACAAGATCCCAAATTATATCAAAAACTTGCCATTTAAAAAATTTAACAATTTTATCAGAAAACTTTTAACTGAAAATTGTATATATTTTAATTGTAAATTTGAAATGTAAATTTCTTGTATGACATCACTTCGCAAATTGTTTGTCACAGTGCAAAATAAATATTTATCTATCTATTCTCAAATTATTTTTTACAAGTCCATTTATTTTTTTTTCCGTTAATAAATGCGATAACGCATGTTTAATACTTCTCTTCAAAAACTCTTTTTGGAAGAGCAAATTCATCTCGTGATGAAAACAGTACATTTATATTAATCTCCAAGCAGTGTATTATTTTTATGAGTAAAATAAAGCTTTAAGATGAAGTACGAAAAATAAAAATAAAACTCCACTGAACTAAAACAATGCCGGGTTTACACGTGAGCATAAATTTTATCAAAAAATGTCTTGGAAAAAGAAACAAAAACCGGAACGGTACATATAATCATAATCATAAAAAACAACGGCGCGTTTTTATATGGAAGGAATGTACAATATGCACTTATATTATTACTGTAAAGATCCTAACACATTAACAGACTGTTTATGCGTCAAAAGCATGTTATTATACGAGCTAGTGACGTTTTGTTGAAACAAGTTCAGCGATTTTTATCAGGCACACGAGTCAATACCAGATATTATACTCTATGTTTGAACCATAGAGATATTAGACTAGAGTACGCGAGTGAGCCGTGAAAATGTCTGCAATTCAGACAGAGAACAGTTTCTTATCTCTATGGCAACTAGATATGAGCGCCGATGGGTAAAGGAGCGGCGGCGGCGCGCCGACTTTTTGAGGTCGGCGGCGGCGGCGTAGTCGGCGGCGTGACCTTAGGAGCATTTTTTAATGATGGGCAGGATACAATAAAACAAAACATGTAGTTTAACAATCAGAATTATTATTTATTTAACACAAATTATTTTTATAAGGAAATGGTTTCTAGCCTAGAGCTAAAATATTTTTGACACTTCGATTGGCAGAAAAAAATCAACGTTGTCATAAAGTTCTAATAACAATTAACAAGAAAATAAATCTTAGAGAAAACAAAGATGTTTCTTTTAAGTCATAAAAAAATATAAAGTAGTCTTTAAAAATATGTTTTCAACATTTTCTGATCGTTTAAACATATGTCTTTTCGCTCGGCGCGGCGCTCATATCTAATGGCAACTAATGATACAAAACAATGCTGATTTGAGTTAATGAATATCTGATATTTTGGGTTTTCTGCAGCGTTCTCTCTCTCAACTGAGGACATTTTCACTTATGTCAAGCATACAAACTAGTGATGTGCCGGATATCCGTATCCGAATCCGCGGATTTCGAGGGAAGATGACGTTTCGACCCGGATTTGGATCTTCTTCAGAAATAATTTAAAAAATATAAAAATTAATAAACGTCATCTAGTGAAATATTGATTTATAATTTTATTATTTTTGTCAATATATAAAATGGTCGATAATTTTATTTATTTAACCAGATTTTTCATTAAAAAAACAGTTGTGTGGTTTTAAGAAACCACGACGCAAGTGAAACTTTTATTGGATTGTAGGCGTTGGATTGTAGACATTTATCCATCACGATTAATTATAAACAACAATATTCACATGAATACACGAATAAAAACATGTAAACACTGTACAGCACTTGCCCGCATGACAGACTGACTATACTATACTACACGGTCAGCTGATGCTAACCATGGGCGCCGCCATATTGGCCTTGGCTGCTCTACCGAGCGCCGACTCCGAACGCCTTTCACTTTACCCCTACTCCGCGGCCGCCTGTAATGCGACATGCAACAGACGGCCAGAAAAATTCGGGGCGATAGAATAAAAGTTTCACTTTAAAAATGAAAGGTTAAAAACCTACATGTATAAAACAAGGGTCCGAAAAAGATATGCATTGAAAGTGAAAACATCAATTTATGTATTGTTATCATTGTTTAAATTTCGATAAAAGCAGTTTTTGCACACATTTCTGCTGTGCTATTGTCTTTATATACACCTAAGATATACGAATGCAGGATTTCAATGGACGTGACACCAGAACAGTACAAGAATCTCTGTCGTGCTCCCGACTCGATTTGAGAATGTGTGTGAATAGGAGGGGGTGTTTATGTGAATGTATGTGTTTATACCAGGCGTCGGGATGCGCAGTTCTTTAGATATGTGTCCTGCAGACGTCGGCGACGCCTGCTACATTCCCAGTACAACGGCGGTATACAATAGGTTTGTTCTTGGTCGCCTATAAACATTAAATACTTTTGACGACACATCTTTTTAAAAAAATTCCAGCCAATTGGGCGACGAGATCATTCCAACTTCAGAAATGTTGACATTTGATTATAATAAAGAAAATAAAATTTCAGATATCGCGTGAGGTGACGCGGGTAATGGCTAGTATTCAATATGATATTTGCTATTCGTTGCTATGGTTACCTACAGAATATGTTCCACGTCATGTAAAAATTAATCAAAGTATGCCGAACTAGTTTATTTCTGACAGATCCATTAAATAAAAGAGCGGCTAATTTTTTTTATTTTAAAATATTTCCGAAACTATAAAGTTTAGAAAAAAATATTTTAACGAAACTTTCTTGACAATAAAATAGAATAATAAGCCGTTATGAAAAGTATACCATTATTATATAAAAAACACCGTTATAGCATATATCTCTTCTCCGCATGCGCTGATTTTCCCCAAAAACAGTAGGGCTCTTCATATTTGCATACCAAACATCCTCCAAAAATTTGGTTTCAATCCGCTGATCCGTTTGACATGTATCGTGTTCACAGACTAACAGATGCAAAAATATTATTTTTGGATTCAGAGGACCTCAAAACGAAAAGATATTGTAAAATTTTTGAAAAATGATTTTTGACCTAGTACCATTCCTCACTTGTGGGTTGGAATGGTAAAACACCGTTATTCTCAAGTTAAGCGTAAACTTTCAGATTTGAATATGATGACAGCTGCACATAACCTCAAAAATTTTGACAGCTGAGCAACAAAGTCTGTAAAACAAACGACACTCTTTCATACGCTATGGCATTTTATCGAGGCACTATAATAGAAATTTTTTGCGGGTGAACAGACGACCGAATGCCTTATATCCATTTTTGAAGTAGGGTATAGAATTCGTTCTTGCGATTGAAAATATTATGAACGTGTCACAATTTACGTATAACGGTATTATAAAAGCCGACTGTAGAGCATTAGGCTAAGATAAAAGATGGCTGGAACAGACCTTTCAGTCACATTGTCACAAACAATACACAGTTATCACATAAAGACGCAAATATTCACACGAAAATCAACTGTTACATAGAGAATGACTTTAAAATCACACTGGCATAAATTAAACAAATGATAGTTGGAATATAACCGTGTCGTTTATGGTGACAAATAATTTAAAATTAAAATTTTTGATGACAAAGCTTTCAAAAGTTGCACATTGAAAACGTCACGTTTGATTTTAAAAATGAATCATTATTAAATCCATTTAAATACCAATATAATATTATCAAAGTTACTGAGCTTATGAAACAGTTCGTTATAAAGAATACTAGTGTGACCTGTGCGAATTATTCGCACTTAATAAGTATAATAATTATCACTTTACAAAATTATTTTTTAAATATGATTGCAGGTATTCAATTCGTTTCTAATTTTGCACACTGCTTATAACGTTCTTCTTTTTGTTGTATTACAATATGAAGCTCAGATGACAGATCGAAGAAATATTTTACTAAAATTGTCATATAGAGGCGCAAGTAGCAAAAGCGTTGAGCTAAGCCGTCAGATGGTATCACGCAGCATTGCTGTGACGTTGTTCAGCGTTGCTCGCTGTTTCAAAATTAAAGCCGTCAGATGGCAGTATGCAGTATTGTGTCTGTTGTATTACAATATGAAGGTCAGATGACAGATCGAAGTGTTGACGTTGTTTCAAAATTAAAGCCGTCAGATGGCAGACGTTGTTCAACGTTGCTGTATTTTAATTAATATATAAAAAACAAAAGCAATAATAAATTTTTTAGTGGTCGATGTCAGTAGAGCAAGCAATTATCTGTAAAATGATATATAATTTATGTGGAGAAATTGTGAGATTTTTCTAAAAAGGGAGGCAAAAATCTTTAACCTATAGCGTATTAATATATATGATACATCTTTGAGTCAAATCTCGATAAGTCTAAAACCTCCAAAAGGCGAAAAAATGTTTTGTTCCCTCCCCTTCAAACCTCAAAACCTTCATTAGTCGCAGTCTCAACCCTCTATAGGTCGAAATAATCAGTGAGTCCCTACAAGTCATTACGGTATATATATTTTCCCTCCATAACTCACAAAAATATAAGTTGGACCTCTGTATCTCGAACATAGCCACTCAAAATTAGTTATAATTAATTTCTTTGTATATTTACATAGTAATTATTATATATCTGTCCCGCGTAGAATTCCGAAAAATACATTGACCAGTGCGCCATTGACCATTTACCGTAATTAGCGCACAAATGTTTTGGGATAATCCAACGCCGCGTACAGTGTTGGCAATTCACAAAAAAAAAATACATAAAAAGATTAATGATGTACCTATATATACTTTACTGTATAATAAACAAAAAGTTTTGCTTGTTTGAACACTGGAATATAAAAAATGTTGTTCGTTCAAATCCACATGCTTTTATATATTCGATTCAAGATTCCATAAAAAAATTGTTAAATTGAAAGTTCGCTGAAAGAAAGTTTCCTTGTAAATAATTTCTAGGTATTATATAAAATTTCTTATGATGAGGATATTAAATTTTGAAAAATTAAGTTTTTATATTTCTATACAATGAATTTTTAATATACGGTAGCTATTCATTACAGAAAATCGTTCCAAATAAAATGAAACATAGACCGGGCGCCCAAGAGAGGTTCGTATAAAATGCATACGAACCTCATTTGGGCGCCCAGTCACGGTTCGATCTATGTTGCATTTTATGTACAACGATCCCATAGGTACCATATTATATCAACAAAACTCTAAATATAAGATATCGAGAGGACGCCGAGTTTAGAAATAATTAAAGATGAGGCCAACGCGGATATCCGAATGTCATTTGTACACTTTTAATCACATCAATATTGTGTTAGGAGCAAGCCTTTCAATTGAAAGAACTATGAAGGGTAGAGGTAAGAAGGATTATCTTATATGGGAGATAAGTTGAAAAAGTGTCCATCAAAATGCTGTAAATAACAGTTTAAAAATCGTTCGGAATGGCGCTAGCGCTGCATCCGAGTATAAAATGAATTTAGCAGTTGTTTACCCTCCATAGCAGTTATAAATGAATTGAAGAAGTACGCTGAGTTGGAAAATTTAGTATTTTTAATTATTAGAGTCGTTAAGAGCAGTGCAGTATATAAAATCTAAACTGTTTACGTACTCCAAAATAATTTAAATATTTTTTAGTCATTTTATAGTTTTCATATCAGTATAATCGTTTATTTACTACTGAATGCATAATAGCTCGTTTAAAAATGACATTAAAATCAAAAACTAATTTTATATCATATTGTTTTTTATTTTTTGTTTTACTTTCGAAAACTGTGCCATAAAAAAGCGGAAATTCTACTTTCCTCGTTTACTTTAATAATTTTTGCTCTTCATACGCTTGCTTTAAAATTTTCTCTTTTGCGACAGTGGCGGTCTTCTAATTACGCTTTTTGATGGACACTTTTTCGTGCACAGAGATAATTCTCCTTAACATCTACCCTCCATAGGAAGAACGTAACGATGTAACGTCGAAAGGCCGTGCATGTTTGCTAAGCACACATTATATCGATACGAAAATCAACAAACCGTATATATAGATATATAAAATGTACAGTGTTTTCGCTTTATCATAAATCATGTGGATTATTAGAATGAGCGTGTCGGAATATAATGGATAGTATTTAAAAATTAGTATTTAGAAAAAACGCGTGGGAGTAGTTTATTGGCGTACCGAGTTTTCAAAATGTGACGTAAGCTGCTAGATTTTTTGGGTCTATTTCAAGTTGATTTTTTTTTTTATGAAAAAATTATTGGCGCACTGAGTTTCCAAAAAATAATGTCAACTATCAGATGTTTTTTGAGTTCTTTTTAAATTAACAAATATATTTCCGATTTATTTGTTTCAATAATTAGTTTTATAAAAACCTGGCTATAGTCAACAAACGTATTTAAAACAAGCTTACAACATGAAACGTAGATTCAAGAAACCAACACTCTTATTTTAAATATATTAATAAATAGTCAGAGTGCCCGTCGGCAAAAATTTTACTGACACTTACTCTCCCCAAACTTTGTATATGGCTTCATTAGGCCTATTAAATTTGTCAGAGAACATTATTTTAGCGTTTAGGTTGAAGTTTTTAAGCTATTATCCAATTAAAAAAACAAACAGTATCTATAAATTTTTACATGTCGTCAAAACGACATCTTTCGGAAAATTTAGAGGGAAAACGCCCAAAAATCAAGAAAAGTCATAGAGGAAATAGGTGTCAGACTAGGCCTAATGAAGCCATATATATAAAGTTTGGGGAGAGTATGTGTCAGAAAAAATTTTGCCGACGGGCACTCTGACTAAAATATATATTTACTAGCGGCCCTGTACGTGCTTCGCTACGTATAAAGTGAAATAATAAAACAATTTAATTGGAACATCTATCTATCTATTTTATTTATTTTAAAATATACATGGACGTATATGTGTGTATGTCGAGCACTCCGGCTGCACCGTCGTGCCCGGTGCAAAAGAACGAATGGGGAAGGAAGAAAAAAAAATTAGGGGTGGACTACCCCTAACATTTAGGGGGATGAAAAATAGATGTTGGCGAAGTGACACCTGTAGACATCTGGCGGGGATAACTAATTAAATGACGATTGATCAGTTTTCGACCGGAGAGGAAAAATGATTAAATTACTAAAATGGCTATTAAAAAATAAGGGTTGATCGTAGAAGGGTGAAAATTGAGGATTGTATGTATTTTTGTATGTTGTATCATAAAAAAATAGAAATTAAAAATTTTGTCTAAAAAATAAAAAAAAAAATTTTGGGGTGGACTACCCCTAACATTTAGGGGGATGAAAAATAGATGTTGGCCGATTCTCATAGATACCGGATAGGCATAAAAAATTTCATCAAAATCGGTCAAGCCGTTTCGGAGGAGTATGGCAACGAAAACTGTGACACGAGAATTTTATATATTAGATAATATAAATTTTATTGTATTGTCATGGATTCATAATACGTGTGTAAAATTTTAAAATTATACAAACGTCTGGATGTGGATAAAAATTAAGTTGAAATATTTCAATAGATTATTATAGATACATATATGTTAAGTTAATAAAAGACTTAAAAAAATTAAGGTGCCACTATGTTTGAGCATTATGTCAGACGGCAACCATATACATCCCTAAAAAGCTATTACTGATCAACAAATTCATTAAAATAGGAAGCTCTACTCTATGAGGCTAGTAACTACATCAAAATGAGCAACGAAAGTGGTGTTTCTCCGCTGTCGGGTCAGATTCCCGCCTAGGCAAGTGACTGAAGTAATTTTTTCTGAAAGTTCCATCCTCTATAAAGTAGGGAACATTTTTTACACTCCGCTGCTTGGACTACTTGGAAAATTTTACGGTTAAAGCATTAAATACGGTTTTAATATCCAATTTTGAACTCTATGTACGCGTATATTAAATTAAAACCTGACATACTTTTCATAACAGAATCTAATATCTTCTTCGCAGATTCAATTGAAAAATCTACAAACATATTACGATGTATAATAAAAATGTCTTGTGTATTGAATATATGATAAATTGAAATTGTGACATATTACAAAATGAAAGCTTCAAAAAAAAACATGCAACACAAGTACAGTGTATTCCACATAATAAATGGTACGAGCCCAAATCGCTGACTTTCTGGTTCAAATGCATTGATCGCTAATTTTGTTTATCAACAAATTATACCCTTTCTAATTTTTTCTGAGGTTGTTGAATGGTAATCTTCTGTAGAACCATTAATGGCATGTCAATTTAGAACAAATGGCGGCCGGCGGGCCGGATCCGGCCCGCAGCACAATTTTGTTCGGCCCGCGAAGCATTTTATAAATTTTAGAAAAAGTAATAAAAATGTGAGGACTTTTTTTTGCTCTGCAAATTTTTGGCCCGCGGTCAAATTTCATCAGCTATGTGGCCCGGCGATCAAAAGACGTGCCCGCCCCTGATTTAGAAAGTATGAATAAAAACGTCTGAGCTATTAACAAGAAAATATCCATTTTCAATTTTCGTTCATCATGAATCCTTGTTTGGAAGAGGATGGGGGAAATAATTCTGAGGATTGCGAATTGTTTGTTGTATCTTATACTGAATTTTGAGTATAATTGGTCCAGCAGACGCTGAAATATTTGCTGAAACAGTCTCATAGTTACGTACACTGAGAAGGAAAGTTGTTTGAGGCAAACGACTAATTGTAAATTTGTACCAATGTTCTTTTTGCTTCAAACAATATTTGTCTGGTTCAAATAAATTTTGTTTGGTCCAAATAAATCATAAGAACCAATAACAAATATTTGTTCACATTTTTTTTTCAGTTAATTAACCCAGGTAAAATAAAGTTCAGATCATAAAATATGCAAAGTAGGATTTTTTTTTGTAAAATGTACACATTTTGAGAAAAACGAGTGTGCTTTAGACCACACGACTGAAGTAAAACTTCTTCCGGCCATAATTTGTTATTATTCACTCTAAAATTCACAAAATATGAACTTTAAAATGAATTTACAATTTTATTCACTTTAAACGTAGAATATTACATCAAGATAATGAAAACAAAAGTAATACAATGCAATTACTTAGCTCTCGTTGGATTTTAGTCACCCGATAGCGCCACTGGCAAGTAAAGTATGTGTCATTCTATTGTTAATACTGCTTATATTTTCGGCCACCTGATGGCGCCATTAGCCAGTGAAGTATTTGTTGAGGAAGAGAGAAAGAAAATGTGCGCGCACCTCTTTCCCCTACAGTAATATACAAAACGTAACTATCTCTCTTTCTATCTTCATTAACTTATATCTCCCTCTCAACTTCCGTTCGCTTCGCCCGATCACGCACTTTCCGTAAACGCTCTCGTCAGGCATTCACCAGCTTACTCCCCAAGTCAAGCGTGCCTAAAGAAGTTTTACTTCAAAAAAAATATTTTCTAATAAAAAAAAATTCCGTGAAAATTCGACGAAATGACGTAATATCTTGTAGTTTCATTTGTTGCATTAGATCTGATTAGATTAAGTTCACAATTGAATTAGTAAATAATACTGTTTCTGTTCTACTGCGTGGGTAAATAATAGGACAGACTCCAGTCGAGTTTTTTTCTTTAAGTATCTTCATCTGGATAACCTTTTTCCGGGACGGGTGACGCAACAAGAAAACAGATGCGTATCAGGTACTGTACGAGCATCCTTTTCTAAAACGACGTCGAACGCTTTCCATTCACACGGGATCATGCGGATAGACGCCTAGCCAAGCGTCGGCCGTCCTCCAGCGGAGTCGTGCGAGCGAGACAGAATCACATGCAGACGAAGCTGGAGAGCTTTTGGCTGGCCGTTGGTTGCCTACACCGAAGCCAGACGCTTTAGTAGCGATCCGCGACGTGTAAAGCACAGAGCCCACATATTTTAAGCTCTAGCCCTTATTTCTCTATACACTATATAACCTATAACAACACAACGAAGACTCAACATTACTTAGTAACAATACCGAACGCTGTGCGTCGTCTCCGATTGAAGGTTGGATAACTTCTCCAGGCTCACCAAAATCAAACGGTTAGTGTTTATATTTTATTATTCATGCTGAACGATCGAAAATTAACTTTACCTCAAGTCGCTTAAGAGAATTAAGTTCTCTCTCTCTGCACTATTTATATCTGCGCCTAAAACCGGTTACAGCTCTCCCGATGTTAATTTTAAAGCTCAAAGGTTTGGGTAAACGTTTAACGAAGAATCAAAAATCGCTGTACAGAATATAGATGCGAATTTTTTTGAAAAAATGTATGGAACCGTGTGAAAGATTTTTTTTTAAGTTATAAGTTTTTCCAGGATTTTTTTCAATTTTTCGCTTGGTGAATCTTTAATGTGATTCTTGGTCCTTCATTTGGCGTTTACCGAACTCGTTAGCTTTAAAGCGTCCGGGAAAGCTGTAACCGTTTTAAGGCGAGGGAAAAGCACCTCGAATAAATAATGTAGGGGGTAAACACTCTTATGTCGAAATTTATGTATTTTTTCTACACCTATCTTTATCCATTTTCGATTGTGACGATCGACAATTTTTTTTTGCACGCAACAGATTAATTTTTGTGAACGCATCCGATTTAGCACGAGTATTTCGTGCGGGTTATTTCCACAGTTAAGCAAGGGTACAAATTTTTTTTTGTAATAATTTTTCTAGGTTCTTTGGTCCCTAAATAATTAGAATATACAATTCATACAACAAAAAACAAAAGAAGTTTTGCCGGTTGTAAAGGGATATAGGTATCTACTTTTAAAACTATTTTTTACGTTTCATTTCTTCATAAATTGATAGACCATTTGAAAACGATTAATTTTACACTCCACAGCGTCTATACAATTATCTAAGCTGTCGAGCGTCTATAATCTAAAATGACTCAGGGGGTGTACGGATCACCCAGTTTAGTTTTTGTTGCCATGCCGATTACATTTCTCGAAAACTTTCCTGTTATCCGAGCGCTGCGATCGACGAGTCGAACAAAAACGTACCGTTTAAATTAAACTCACAAAATTGAGAATTCTTCGAGATGTACCATTTAAAAAAAATACGTTGATGAATGAGTTTTGTTCGACGCGTCGTTCGCGATGGTCGTGGTGAAAAGACGTTTTCTAACTTATTACGGAACAGACAAAATTAATATAGCTCTATCCCGACATATTTTCGTAAATAAAAAAGATTTTTCAATTTTTTGTCAAGATTGATAGATTGCAGGTAGACACTCGTCATCAGCATCTATTTTTTTTGTCAAAAATACACGAAAAAAAATTATCAAAAAACATGGTGGAAGCAACGGTATTTTTTTTTTTTGTAAATGTACGTGTCCATTTTATTTTTTTTTATAGTTGTACCACAAATGACGACTTGTTTCTCTTTAAGAGCTTTGTCGAAGAATGTTGAAATTAATTTACTCTTCAAATCAAGCACAGAATGTTTAATTAAAAAAAAGTTTCAGATATAACACCTTTACTCCCACCATATTCTTTTGCTAATAAATCTTAGCGTCAAACGTTAAATTTTTGTGTGGTGTCCAATTTTTTTTTGTTAGTA
The DNA here is from genome assembly GCA_963575645.1 of Xanthostigma xanthostigma. Taxonomy (NCBI): domain Eukaryota; kingdom Metazoa; phylum Arthropoda; class Insecta; order Raphidioptera; family Raphidiidae; genus Xanthostigma; species Xanthostigma xanthostigma. The sequence goes on from OY754473.1 coordinate 35,671,424, forward strand.
CCGTTCTGCTCTCGTTACAAATAACAATTTTAACTCCCCAATTATGTAAAATTATCATTCTATATTTCTGCTCCTCTTCTTTTAAAAGCAAAAATTTGATGAAAATATAAAACGATGACCTACTTGAAAACAATTTCGATGATTTATTTTAAATAATAAATTAATAGAATACTTTTCGGGAAAAAATTTAATGGTTCATCTCCCTTCGAGATTCCCCCCGTCAGTTCCCCTAAAGAATTTCTTAATACTGTTATCTTTTTTGAAACTACCAGCCCGGTCCGGCTTCGCTCGGAATCGACCTATTAAAGGTAGATACATTATGCTAGCGCGACTTTTTTTTTGTTAAATATAGTCGTATTACTTTAGTGCTAACTGGGCGGACGCATAGTCCGCAATTTTTAAATGCGCAGTGAACAATTATAAACGCCGCGATGACAATAGGACAGTTTATTTGCTTTTCTTTTTCACATCTTGTTTAGCGTTTTCTGCAAGCAATGTGTTTCATGTCGTTTATTTTAGTAAACACCAAACTAAGAAAAATAACAGGAAAAAATCTCTTATAAACAGGGTATTCATACTTTTTAGACTCTTGCATCAATGGTGTATCTATATTTCTATACTAATATATAAAGCTGAAGAGTTTGTTTGTTTGTTTGAACGCGCTAATCTCTACTGGTTCAAATTGAAAAAAATGTTTTTTGTTGGATAGCCCATTTATCGAGGAAGGCTATAGGCTATATAAAATCAGGCTACGACCATTAGGAGCGGAGCAGTAATGAAACATGTTCCAAATGTATCTAAAAAATAAGCTTCTATTCAGGTGAAATGCACTAAGTATACTCATATTAGCGATGTAAGAATACAACGCCGGCTAGCGCAATCGGTAGAGCACAAGACTGTCAATACCAGGGTCGTGGGTTCAAGCCCTACGTTGGGCGAATGCATTTTTATTTTTTTTTTATTTTCTACATTGCTTTCTTTTAAGGCTTACATTAAAATTCATTTTAATTTTATTTAATTAATTTAAAAAAATTATTAGTTAAAAAAAGTATAAATACTGCTTTTTATCGACAAAAAAATTTGAACGGTAACTCCGATCATCATGAAATTTGGACACAACATTCATCTCGGTAAACTAATATGAATGTGTGTACTCATGTTCCTCCCTTCCCCATTCGTTCTTTTACACCCGGGTGAAACCGGACGGAACCGCTAGTAGTCAATATTTTGGTTCTTAGGTCTTAGGACTTATTCTTTATAAGTACTTATTTTAAAATTAATTCAGTACAACAATGGCGTAATGACAAGAAGGCAGTCCCCTGAACTAAAAGCAAATTGTTCAAAACGCTCTGCTAAAATTCGGATTTTTGTTTATGAGTAAAAATATTTCATAGATCCACCATAATTTCTGTTATGCCGGCACTTCACATGGCTATTTGTATTTGTGTATTTGGCATATTTGGCAAACAATTACCATGTGTGGACAGTCTATTTGACAAAGTGTTGGCCTTATTTGCTTATTTGACAAATAAGGCCAATACCGCGTTACCGTGCGCTTGTTGGTTTTTCGAGGCACATCAAAGGTGTCAAATAGGCAAATACGCAAATAAACCGTCCACAAAATGGCCATATTCAGAAGCGCACGCGCCGTGAACCTGCACGGACGTGCAGTATGTTTGTGTCTGTGCTATGAGCGAGAACTGGAACAATTACTATTGAAAATGAATTGGGACAATGAAACAGTGCTAAAATTCCTGGAATTTTGAACCTTGCGTTCTGCTGCCAAATGTTTGTGTGTTTGTTATTTGACTGCCATGTGTGGATGATCGTATTTGCCTCTATTTGCATGTTTGCCTTGAACGTCATATATTTTGCCAAATACAACAAACACCCAATAGCGAACACAAATAGCCATGTGAAGTGACACCATTATTAGATAGACTCGGTAAAATGTTGCGGCAGTATTCAGTGAAAATGACACAAGGTTTCGCTCTCTACTCTCTTTGGTCAAAAGATTTTTTGAGGTTATGTGTAATTGTCATCTCTTAAAAGCACCGAGGATTCAAGTTTTTATATTTGCTTTGTTTTATAAAAAGGGAGAAGTTCAAAACTTTATTATACCTATATGGTCACATTTTCATTTATCACTAACTAAATAATAAAGAAAATAATTAAATTATATTATTATAGTTTCAAGTAAACTTCAGTAACATCTAATTGTAAAAAACTACAAATAAAGTTGAGACATGACAACGGAAGTTTATTATTAACTTTATTTAATAGACTAACAAATTGATATAGTAAGTTTTAACTGCAGAGGACTTCATCACGTCGGTAAACTAATTTATGATTGTAAGAGAGCTGGTTATGTTTACACTTTAGAAAGTTCCCTGCAGCAAGAATTTCTTGATGATGCAGATATCTGCAGACTTATACTACGATTCAGAGCAGATACGATTCGCTTAATGGAGCTGCGAAACAAAGAAAGCAATACACTCGGATTCAAATTGCTACCGAATCTACTTTTGTTTTCAAATCTTAGATTAACGTCTGAATAGAAATCTTCAAATAAACCATTTTTTTCAGACTGTATATTGACAAAAAATTATAAAATTATAATTCAATATCTCAATAAATAAGTAGATGCTAATTCATTTTCATATTTTTTAGATTACATATTTCTGAAGAATGTCCAAATCCGGACCGAAACGTCAATTATTGAGATATTGAATTATAATTTTATAATCTTTGTCAATACCTACAGTCTGAAAAAATTGATTGATAATTTTATTTATTTGAAAACTAGTTTTGTTTTACTTTACGCTCTAGTGTTAAACCGGTCACTTTACGATCGCTATGCATGCATGAAAAGCAGCTACAAAACTCAAATATCAAACCGAAATTAAAAAGTATATTTTAGGAAAAAGTCTGTACGTCTGTTTGTCTGTGAACACGTAACCAGGTCAAATGGATGAGCGGACTGAAACCAAATTTAGGAGGATGTTTGATATGCAAATATGAACATTATTTTTGGGGAAATTCGGCGCATGCACAGAATAGGTACATGCAGTAACGTTGTTTTTATATAATACTAGCGGCCCTGTACGTGCTTCGCTACGTATAAAGTGAAATAATAAAACAATTTAATTGGAACATCTATCTATCTATTTTATTAATTGCTAGCTATTTTAAAATATATATGGGCGTATATGTGTGTATGTCGAGCACTCCGGCTGCGCCGTCGTGCTCGCAAAAAAATAGCGTAAAGTATTCGTGGATAACTGGTCTTTAAAACACTTGCTCTATTTCGAGCACTCCGGCTGCGCCGTCGTGCTCGAAAAAAAAAGCATTTGTTTTAAACGATATTTAGTTTTTTACATCCTCGATCTAGATATATGGTTGTTAAGTTCGTTGCGCCGATCTATTGAATATTCACTCAATCCAGTCAACAGGTATCGCCATCTTATATGGTTGTTAAGTTCGTTGCGCCATCTATTGAATATTCACTAAATCCAGTCAACAGGTATCGCCATCTTATATGGTTGTTAAGTTCGTTGCGCCATCTATTGAATATTCACTCAATCCTGGAGCTAACAGATAATTATGACTGTCAAGGAATAGACAAATAATTTGCAATAAAATAATATTGCGACTATAAATTGAAATGTAAGCTATCCTATCTTTCAAGTTGGGTCGAATTGCACACGGTGTGCAAATCAGTAGTTTAGGAGTTCATCGAGGACAAACGCGAACAAACAACGTGACACGTAATTTTTATATATAAAGATAATAATGGTCAACTTTTTAAAACGTTGCAATATTGATATCCATGAAAAGCGCCTAGCATTCAAATGGGTATAAGTTATCCTTAAAAAATAGACATATGCCATCGCGACTTTTCTGTAGACCTATAAAATCGGAACAATACCACCATACATTGTTTTGTTATAATATCTCAAAGGGATTAGGCAGCGTTTTCGATGAAAGCTCCCAGTCGGCTTGATTTTTTCCGACATCCGCAACAAGCATCGTCATATTTCAACCAATTTACGCAAAACATTAATGAATTATACACATAAACCTTTCTCTTGAATCACTCTATCCATTAGTAAAAACCGTATGAAAATTTGAGTTTATCGCGTTCAGACAGACGTGGCGAGGAGATTTTGTTTTTTAATATGCAGTGATGTCAAATGCCAATATTTTCAAAGTTGTCACCCAATTGGCTGGCTTTTTTTACCCACGACGGAACGGAGCAGGTATATGCGTTTAGGGTGAGAGATTGTTTGTTTACGCAGTCGAATGTCACCATTTATCTCGAAAACGGCTTGATCAATTCAGATGCGGTTTTCTGTAAAACGTTTGTAATTCATCTGTGGCAGTTCTTACCGCAAGAAATCTCTTAAAAGTTTAAAATAAAATAAAAAACAAAATTGAAAATTTTGAAAAAACCCACGACGGATTTAAACGTTGTAATTGAAAAAGGATTAAATAAAATTTTGAAACCCCCCGACTAAAAGAAGGTAAGTAATCAAAGAAAATCCGTCGGAGGCTGCCATTCGCTACCCTGAAATTAACTAAAATATTGCAACTTTAAAATCTCGTTGGGTACGTAAATAATTGATATTTTCCTATTCTTAATTCAGGGCAGCGAATGGCAGCCCCCGACGGATTTTCTTTGATTACTTACCTCCTTTTAGTCGGGAGGTTTCAAAATTTTATTTAATCCTTTTTCAATTACAACGTTTACATTCATCGTGAATTTTTTCAAAATTTTTAATTTAGTTTTTTATTTTTTAATTCAGTCAACAAGCTTTGGTTGTAACATTACTTTCAACGTAGCTCTGCTACCGTAATATATTATAAAAGCATCTTAAATATGTCATATGCATTACTTATAAAGAAGCGACATTAAAAAGTCTACATTACAGTGTCATTAACGAAAGTAGTACATAACGTGTGTACCTACGTTCACGTACAATGGCACACAGTAGGTGTACGTTCTATATGTAGGTATACAAGTTTTGTTTGTGCAAGACAAAGTTGATGTACGTGATATTACGACTACATGATATAAGGTGCAATCTACAACTACAATAGAACTAGCTCACGAACTAGAAACTAAAATATAAGCCAAGTTTAAATCCCACAACGTGTCTTGCATATTTGTTTACAAACATAGTAAAGCAATGAATTTTATAGGCCGAGAGCTAGTGAACTTTTTGGTAGCTGATTTAGGCGTGGAAGTGACGTACTTCATAATTTAGTTTAATCAGTGCAAAACAACGAAAATGACATTTCGCTCGTTTCCACTTGTTTTTAGAGGTTATCAAGCTCTTCGACTCGTTTTGGCAAAGCTGAGACTTTCACAGTATTTCAAATGCATACACCTTTTCAAAACTGTATTTAAACCTCCAAATCTTCTTGGTTTCCGGGCTTGTATGCGGTGGTCCATTGGTATTACTACCTGACGTTTCGTCTACAACTGCGGTAGACATTGTCAAAGGCGATGTGGTAGCGGGTGAAGTGTCCTTCTAGGCTGCTCACAGGTAAGTGTGACCAGTCAGAGAAGATCATACTACGACTGAATAGAGAACACGAGCACGCTGACTATAAAAGACGGAAGTACCGCACTTGTCGACACACTTACCTGTGAGCAGCCTAGAAGGACACTTCGCCCGCTACCACATCGCCTTTGATAATGTCTACCGCAGTTGTAGACGAAACGTCAGGTAAAAATACCAATGGATCACGGCATACAAGCCCGGAAACCAAGAAGATTTTAATCGAAATCGACCGTGAAAGCCTACACACTTATATTTAAAAAGGCAGAACAAAATTTCGGTCGGAACATCCCAGAAGACTGCCTTAACCCCTTTGAACCTGAATTTTATATTTTTGAAACATAAAATATTTTTTTGGGTGTTGGGCTTATTTAGTGTGTAATTAATTCAGTGAAAAACTAAATTTAACATTTACAGAATTTCGGAAAATTCTATGTCGATTGAAATGGACAACAGATAAAAAAAATGTTTTATTTCAGTAGTGTGTAGTGTAAAATACATAGTTTCTTTTTTTCTGGTTGCTAACTAAAGCGCTTTCAATATTCTCAAAAACGATTATCTTTTTGAAATGACGGTATTGCAATATTTAAAAAAAATTGGTTGTCTGCAAAGTCGGTTTACGGACGATAGTTTTACGTGATAACGTATTCCGTAATACATAACCTAAACCTCCCAAAATTTGGTTTCAATCCGCTTATCCTTGGTGTCGGAATGATAAGAAATGTCAAAAGTGACGTTTGCAACTGTCAAAGTATTATGTTCTAATAATAATTAGTTATTCCAATACTTAACTTAGAAGGCGTTGCATTTCACAAAATACTAATGTCAAAAAATTGAATTAAACATTAGAAATGCAGCCGTTTTCATGTTAAGACAAGACATACGTTATCTTCTAATTTCCATGTACGGCAAACAAAGACGACCGACCGCGTCGCGCCATGCATTAGACAGCATTGCATTTATACAGCTATTTTTCTATATAAGTTTGTATAAAAATAGGCAAATTCTATTATACGAAATCTATGTAAAATGTTCTCCTCTTTCGTTTAAGACTGGTTTCAAACCGATCTGATTTAAATTGAGCGAGAAATTAGCAAAAAGCACGCACAGGGTCAGGCGGAACGTTACGCGTTACGAACGTTAGGAACGTTACACTTTTTCGTGCATGCAGCCGGTGTTTTATCAATTTATAAGATTGGTGATTCATCAATTTATAAGACGTTATCACGTCAAAACAATTATGTTCTTGAAATGGTTGCATTGGTGTTTCATCAATCATATTATTAACAAAAATGACTCGAAACTGCTTTTATCAAACTTCGTCTTTATTATTGAATAGATGAAACATTATGACGTCAGAACAATGTTCAATTTAACATTGTCATCAGAAACGAGCAGGCAGATTCAATTGGAATTATAGATGACGGCATCCGCTTAATTCTAGAACCGGAAACCGGTTATATGTTTGCATTGCTTAGCAGTTACCTATTAATTTCTCATTTCCCAATATAAGGGCATACTACAATATAAGTTGGCTATAAACCTGACTACTTAATTATTCCAGCAAGCATTTACTTTAGGAGGACGTCTATTAATTATTACGTAAGTTTTTTTTCTTCTCATGTGAGATTTACCCTATAATTTTTAAATAAGTAATAAAACTTATTTGACACGTTCGTGTATTTTGCTTCATAACACTAAATACTGTAAGTACTACATTTCTGTGAAATAAAGGAGAAAAACCGAACTAAAAAGTATAAAATAATTATTAACAAAATAATTCAATTATAGTAAAAAAGCATGGTGTGCTTGATATTAAATGTTACAATAATTTCATTGGTAACTATTTAGAAAATTAGAGTTATAATGAAAATATAGTAAATGGCACCGCACGCTTTTTTTCTATAAATTATTCTGTTAATAAATATTTTCTACTCTTTAGTTCAGTATGCTATTGAAGCGTGTTTTTTTAGTTTTTTTCAACTATAATTTATTTTCTTAATTTTTAGTCTCAAAACGACATCAAAAGTTTTTTTTTTATTTTTAAAAATAATTTTTTTTTCAAAATTTTTAAATTCAAATTTATTTTTATGAAATAATTGTATTGCTAATAAAAGCGTCTTAAAAATGATACAAAATGTTATCTATGCTATAATATTATAAAGAGGTAATGTTTGCAGCTCTTTGGATGTAGGAGAGCAGTCTCTGAAACTTCTCATCCGATTTCAAAATTTTTTTACCAATATTTAGAACGGACCTTCAGGATGGACATAGGCTATATATTATCGCGTTAAGATAAAAGCGCTTTTCATGGAGACCAATTTTGCAACGTAAGTCGACGAAAAAACGGTGGAAATCTACAAATTTGAGCGAAGCCGGACCGGATAATAGTCTGTTATAATAATATACTCATATAATAAAGCCATAATTTGTTTTTGCAGACATTACGCAAAAACTACTGATCCAATTTTTAGAAAAACACAGAACTCTGCTTGAAGTATAGTATTTAGTTTTTATTTCAACGCAATCGGTGCAACAAAAGGAACATTACTTCTTGCATTGTAATATGTTAAAATTAATCAGTTCAAAATGAGCGAAACCGCGGGTACATCTAGTGCTAAATATTTATAAAACAATGTTAAAATTTCCAAACTGAAATATTCCCTCGTCGATGGAAGTTACTAAAAAATACACTTTCAAATTATAATTCCATATGGACTGTTTTTAGTTCGGAATTTGTATTTTCAGCGCTTGTCCATCTTTCCCATTTGCTTTGTGTTGTAAAAGTTTCATAAAAACATAATAAGTGTTTTTTAAAAAGTTCTTTACATGCAAGCATACACTCTTCATGTTTTATTTAAAATGATAGCTAATATCCGTCGGAAAAATGTTTTAGATCGAACTTTGTTTCACATCAAACCAAAAAATAAAAATAGTTTCTTTGTGAAATGACATATGCAGAGATTTCAAGCGACGATAGCACTCTCAAGCCCGTAGACAGGGAGGGGGTATAGGGGTTCATTAGGGCGCTTCTTTTATTTTTTTTTTGTTTTCGGTCCCATTGCCCAATGTTTTGGCATTGAACCTAGATAATATCTCCCAAAATTTCAGCTTCCTAGATCAAGCCTGTGAACGGCGCAACCGAGTTTGTTTCTCATTTAATTTATAACACGGAAAAAACGGCGTTATACTCAAACATGGATAGCTGTTAGAAAAACATTTTTTTTTATTTTTGATAGCAGCATTTTGTAGAGAATTAAATTTCCCACAAAAAAGGTACTTAGTACTAAATCCGTAAATTAATTATTTTCAAATTAATCAAATTAAATCCGATTTTTGTGAGAATGTTTAAAGCAAGCTTGGGTAAATGGCGGCCCGCGGGCCGGATCCGGCCCACGAAGCATTTTATAAATGTTTATTAAAAGCAAAAATATTACTGTTTGCCAATATAAAGTGGCGCATAAAAAGAATTTTTTAAAAATAGTAAATAGTGTTTAAAAAATTGAAATTGTTGTTTCAAAAAAACTATACTTAAAATTAGAAAAAGAAATTGTTTGTCCCACGGTCAAATTTTAATCTGCAATGAGGCCCGACGATTAAAAGATTTGTCCACCCCTGGTTTAAACGAATATATCTTTGAAAATTACGAATTCACGGATTTAGTACCTATTAAGGAGCTTTCTTATGGGAAATTCTCTACAAAATGCTGCCATTAAAAATTTTAAAAATCTAACAATTATCCATGTTTGAGTAAAAATGTCGTTTTTCGCATGCTAATTAAATGGAAAAAAAACTCGGTTTGCGCCGTTCATAGGTTTGATCTAGGAAGCTGAAATTTTGGGAGAATTTTGTTTAGGCCTGCAATGCTAAAACATTAGCTAATGGGGCCGAAAAAAAAACACTTTAGGGTTCATATTAGAAGTTACCTACTGCAACGACGACAACATTTGGTTAAAATTAGGAAATGTCAAAATATTGGAAACGGATAATATAATTTTGAATGTTTCCCGTTAATTTGTCTCGTCATTTCAATTAATCAATAAGTACGATTGGCTTCGACCCTTTTGTAGATAATTTGAACGCATAAAGCGTTTCGGCCGTATTTTATTTCCGATCGTTAAATGCTAAGGTTAAATAAATTATCGGGCGTATTGTGAAACCCGGTTAAATAGCTAATTTATAACGTTAACGTTCGAAGTATAAAGTGAAATCAATTGTGGCTCAATTCGCTGTATTCGCAGCACAACGCGATAGACATAATCCGATTTTCGGATAAATATACATTTTATCATTTTCACTTTTATTTTTTGACTTTCAACAGTGTTTCGAGCATTACCTATATATTAATAGAATTATATAAAAAATGGAGCTGTTATATTTTTCAGACTTTTTTGCTTGACAGTTTTACCATTCCACAAGTGGGGAATGGTACCTACTAGCGTAGGTCAAAAATCACTTTTCAAAATTTTAAAATATCTTTTTGTTTTGAGGTCTCCCGAATCCAAACATATTTTTGGACAAAACTCTGTGCTGCTGTTAGTCGTGAACACGATACAGGTTAAACGGATTGAAACCAAATTTTGGGAGGATGTTTGGTATGCAAATATGAAGAGCTCTATTGTTTTTGGGAAAAATCGGGGCAAGCGCAGAAAAGATATATGCTATAACGGTGTTTTTTTTATTTAATAATGGTATACTTTTCATAACGCCCTATTATTCTATTTATTTTTTCAAGAAATTTTTGTAAGAAATGTTTTTTTTAAACTTTATAGTTTCGGAAATATTTTGAAAATAAAAAAAAATCAGCTGTTTTTTTGTTTTGTGGATCTGTTAGAAATAAACTAGTTAAGCATGCTTTGATTATTTTTACATGACGTGGAACATATTATTATGTAAGTAACCAGGGCAACGAATAGAAAATATAATATTAAATACTAGCGTCATCTCACGCGATATCAGAAATTTTATTTTCGTTATTGTAATCAAATACCTCCCGAATCCAAAAAACATATTTTTGGAAAAAACTCTGTGCGTCTGTTAGCTTGTGAGCACAATACAGGTCAAGCGAATGTTACGGATTAAAACTTCTTAGAATTATTTCTCAAATCTGCACCTTTTTCATTTTCAAGTATTTCTTTAGCCATTTTGATACACAAAAGCCGTATAACGTACGTTTTTACAAGCTTTATATTAACTTCACTTGTAAGTTTGTATGTATGTATGTTTGTTTGTAACCTTCGGTTGGACTACAGCAAGTGGTTTATTACTGTAGTATAATATGCCAGCACTGTAACTATAACAGTGGTTAGCCGTGCGGTCTAACGTCAACTCTCAGAATCACGGGTCGTGGGTTCTAATCTAATTTTTGACAATAAATCGAACTAAAAAGTGGAAAATAAATATAGTTTAAAAATATATCAAACTAAAAAGTGAAAAATAAATATAGTTTAAAAAAAAACTAAAAAACACGTTTTATATCGAACTAAAAAGTAAAAAAAATTTTTTTAAAAATAAGCTTAAAACATTAATGAATAAAAAAATACGTATTATTGTGAAAAAAGCGTGGGGCGCTTTGTTCCACATTTTCGTACATCGAGCGCCCCACGCTTTTTTCACAATAATACTAGTATTTTTTATTCATTATTGTTTTAAGCTTATTTTAAAAAAATTATTTTTTACTTTTTAGTTTTTTTAAAACTAGATTTATTAATAATAAGTCCCAGCTCTGTTTCTTTCATAACACCTCCAATCTTTTATAAACATTTTAAGGGACATGCTAACGAAATGCCTTGATTAACATTGACATGTTTATAAAAATTTCATCAAACCGCTATCAAAAAATGTACAACTGTCTAGTGAAGTAATCATTTGGTGACCTCCTGTTTATTCTTAACCGACGTTTCATGTACACCTACAACTAAGCAGCTGTAATCACGAACATAACACAACAAGCATATATTTTGTTTATTTATGTGTTTTTTCTTTTGTCTGTCCAGACAACGCTTTGCGCTTGTTCAGATCTTCTTTAATGAAAAGCGTATAACAAAACAATTATTGCGAGAATGCCTTTAGCTATTCAAATTGAGTTCTTTTGATCTCACTTTAACAGTACTGCAATAGATAGCTACAGCAGACACTCGCGCTATATAGAACTGTTTTTTAGACGCTGATGATCTCAGCTGTTGAGCGTCTATAATTCACAATCTCTCTCTCTTTAGAATTGTTTTCAAAATAAGTATCCACACTTTAAAAGCGATATTTTTATTGTAATTAAAATGTCATTATCAACAGCTATGCGTAGACGAAAGGTAAAAAGAAAAAAAAAAAACATACATAGTCCCAAAAAAAATTAAAAAAACACGTTAAAATTATCTTTTATAATGTTTAAAAGCGTGAGCCACTCACCCTACCTATATTTAGATTAATTTCATCAAGAGCCCCACGCTTCTAAGCGTTAATGAAGAGAAATAAATTTATTTTCTGTACTATTTATTGCGTGTTAGGTATGTAACTAAAAAGTTATAAATCTATACTAATATATAAAGCTGAAGAGTTTGTTTGTTTGGTTGAACGCGCTAATCTCAGGAACTACTGGTTCGATTTGACAATTTTTTTTTCGATGGATAGTCCATTTATCAAGGAAGGCTATAGGCTATATAATATCACGCTACGACCAATAGGAAAAATGTTGCAAAATATAACTCAAAATTTGTCCGTCCGTCAAAAACTTTTGAACGGTAACTCCGATCATCATGAAATTTGGACACAACATTCATCTTGGTAAACTAAGATGAACGTGCGTATTCATGTCCCTCCCCCCCATTCGTTCTTTTGCACCCAGGTGAAATCGGGCGGGACGGCCTGTCGATATATGAATACAGGAAGGAAAGAAAGAGTACCGATTTGAGTGTGTTAATTCGTACACATTGTGATTAAATATACATTGTTATCTTCGTTTTAATGACAGGAAGTGAACAATATACGTTTCGTCACGATGTGTACGAATTAACACAATCATGTAAACTCGATTCAGAAGATATCCATATAATGACAAAAGAGCCTCAATAACGTTTAAACTTAAAAATGTAACGAATTACGATCGAATTTCGACCACTGAGCGATCACTAGTAATAATAATTGTATATAGAGGTTATAGACGCTCTACAGCTGTGGTCATAACAAAATATAATAAAATTTTCATACAAGATTAACGATGTTACGATGAAGGAAGGTTTTAGTTGAGGATCATAAATAAGCTTTACCAATGTTACGCTAGTGGCCAACGTTGCGAAAAATGTATTTTCATCTTCAGGGCCTCAAGCTAGTCAAAAGATGGCAAATTGTTCTAAGATGAAAATTAATTTTTCGAAACGTTGGCCGCTAGCGTAACATTGGTAAAGCTTATTTATGATCCTCAACCAAAACCTTCCTTCATCGTAACATTCTATTGGATCAACATTACTTTATGCTGATTAACGATGTTATCTTTTAAAACTGTTTTTAATTTTTTTAAAGCAATTTCGTTTTTAATTACAAAGTGAAGGATAAGCAACTAATTCAGACAAACTCTCGACACGTTCAAATTCAATTAAAATATATAATTTGACAAAAAGCACGAAAACGTTTTGAAAAATAATGAAGTGACTGGATTATGTAAGCTCGTTGACGAGCTTTAAAATACAACTTTACCATTTTTAACGATAAATATATACTACAAGCAATATTATGTAAATACACGAATTAAAATTGTACTTTCTAAGGGCGGTGGGTCGAGGGGTTGAAGTGGAAAGTTAATGCTACGTACACAGAACACTGTTTTGTACTATGAATAATAAATGAATGACTTATGTTAAAACGATACCATCTACATCAGTGGTTCCCAAACTTATTTGACCTACCGCCCCCTTTCCAGAAAAAAATATTACTCAGCGCCCCCCCTAGAATTTTTTTAATTTTAGTAGAAATTAAACAGAAAGATATATGTATTAATGTTTCAAACTTTTTCGTACAATATAGTGAAAAATTAGTAAAGAAAGGTGTAAATTAGAAACACTGAAGTTTGAAATTATGAGACTATTTATTGAACTCAGAATTCATCGCCCCCAAATGTACCTGTGGTCATCACCGTCTATTCTAAATATTGGGGAAAAAATCGGATAAGTATGATGGTTTTTTACCCCTTTTTTAAATCAGAAATCAGACATAGCTATCTATAGAACAATTTACAAACACTACGAAAAAGTTCGACAGGTAAACGGAGAAGAAAAATGTCTATGCAATGTTTCTTATCCGTTTAACTTTTGGAGCTAAAGAAGTTTAAAAGTTTCAGCTTGATTCCAATAATATCTATAGAATTAATCATAACTACAAGCCAAACTTTAATCCTTGTAAAACAGATATGATAGAATCGACATTCTTATCTAATATAGCGATCCTGCCCGGTTTCACCCGGGTGCAAAAGAACGAATGGGGGGAAGCGACACGAGTATGCACATTCATCTTAGTTTACCGAGATGAATTTTGTTTCCAAATTTTATGATGATCGGAGTTACCGTTCAAAAAATTTTTGTCGCACGGACAAATTTTGAGTTACATTTTTCATTGATGCTCCGCTCCTATTGGTCATAGCGTGATATTATATTATAGCCTATAGTCTTCCTCGATAAATTAGCTAACCAACAAAAAAAATGTTTTTCAATTAAAACCAGTAGTTCCTGAGATTAGCGCGTTCAACCAATCAAACAAACAAACAAACTCTTCAGCTTTATAAATATTAGTATAGATATATCATGCTAAAAAGTGTATAATATTATGTAGGTACTTTATTTTAAGAAACATTCTATAAAACTTTTGAGATCACAGAAATAGAGAGTAATTGTAGATTTTAGTCGCTCGATAATTGAATTTATTCGTATTTGAGGTTAGATGGTCGACATAAATTGTGAAATGACTTTTTTCCCGAAAATTTACGCATATTTTGCAGTTTTGTGCCTTATATCTCTACCCCACTAAAAAAAATTTTCATATAAAAAATATTTTGAATATATAGATTTTATTTTAGTATTTTCCCGAGCATTGTAGCCTAGTAGTGAGAGCACTAGACTCGCATTCGGGAAGTACCGGGTTCGTGTCCCGGCGGGAGCAGATGTGGCTGGGAGTTTTTCCCACTGCCTCTCGCCGAGAAACGGTAATTCCTGTACCGGCCATCTTGTTGAGGTTTTCCATGGTTTCCCTCAACAATTCCAGATAAATATCGAGATGGTTCCTTATTCAAGGCCATGGCCGATTACCCCTCTCATACTCCTATGCTCAAAATTTGCTTACCTTATCCTAATTTTCTAAAAATTCCTTCATCCCCCATTGCTATCAATTAAATTGAAGTTTAAAAATTGTATAAAATAACGGAAAGTGTGGTAGATAAAAATAGTAATGGTGCGAATGGCGTCTGTTATGACATAAAGTCGAGAAACGGACGTTAAACGCATTATTATTATTATAATTTTATTATTTTTTATAAAAATATTCTTGTCTAGTACGTAACTAGCTGATATCTCAATAATTTTACAAACAAGTTTTTCCTTACAAAAAATATTATTTACGGTAGGTTTGTTAAAATTAGAAATATACTCGAATAAACCTTAACTAGAGCTTTCCAGAAATCAAATATAAATATAAAACAGGTTCTTCGGTATGAAAATTAACGAGTACAAGTTTTTTTAGTACGTACTATGTACATAGTATTTGTATTTTGTGGTAAACATAGACTACTTATAGGATTAATGGTTATACTAAAACTCATAGGCGTCCACCTTAGAAAATAGTCGTAATTGTAATTCTTTATAAAGAAACAATTCTGAACGCTTCTTTTTAACATGCTTGCTTGCTCTGAACTAATCCGAGCACCTCGGATGAAACTTAATTCATATAGACGCATATTAAAAAAAATCACTATTGTTTTTTTATAATACCTAATAACTAGTGTGACCTGTGCGAATTATTCGCACTAAATAAGTATAATAATTATCACTTTACAAAATTATTTTTTAAATATGATCAGTATGCAGTATTGTGTCTGTTGTATTACAATATGAAGGTCAGATGACAGATGAAGTGTTGACGTTGTTTCAAAATTAAAGCCGTCAGATGGCAGACTTGTTCAGCGTTGCTGTATTTTAATTAATTTACAAAAACAAAAGCAATAATAAATTTTTTAGTTGTCGATGTCAGTAGAGCAAGCAATTATCTGTAAAATGATATATAATTTATGTGGAGAAATTGTGAGGTTTTTTCTAAAAAGAGAGGCAAACATCTTTAACCTTAGCGTATTAATATATTAAAAAAATAGTTATGTATATCTGTTAACAAAAAATTTCATCAAAAAAAAAAATGTAAATTGGTTGAGCAAGGACCGCTGTTGGGCTGTCAAAAGATAACGGCTTGTGTTTATGCACTGCGACGTCGGTCGGTGAAAATTTATGAGTATCTCGCTGCTCACCGAAGCGTTCACAAGGTCGACGCCTATGGTTATATTATTTTTTTTGTATCACACAAAAAGTAAAGCTCATAGTTATGTACGAGTAGGTACATCATAACTAGAACATGTAGACGGATAATTATTTCTAAACAGAAAACACAAAAACATTTTTGTTTGTTTCTCCTTAAACATTATATTAAAAAAAAAGTTCTACACTTTGTTTAAGTTCTAATTTGAACGAATGGAATTTTTTCATGATTAAGGAGGTTCGTGATCGATTTTCAAAATAATAAACATTTTGAACTTTTCATTATCGAAAGATGGATAAAAAATGTTCACTGCCATACAACGTGTTTCGCTACACCGTTTTTGACATAATTATATGCAATAATTACTATATCAAGCATTGTCTATTTACTCAATGTGCGGTGAGCGAAGACAACAAAGCGTCTCTTTTTTCGAAGTAATTCCCTGGTTATTCCCACAATATATTAGCATGGACTTTATCTCTCTTTATCAATAGTTCTATCATTCTATGTCTTTATTTTTGGCGTTACCAACGAGCTCTTAAGACAAAAAAAAGACAGAAATGTATCCTTGCACCCTAATGGTTCGACAGCGATTTTATTCCTAAGCTCGGTATATAAATCAAAGTATATGGTTTTTGTGAAATAATTTTTTTAAAATTTTATTTCACGGGAATGAATGGGTAATTTTTTAAGTAAATAAAATTGTCGACCAATTTTTCTCAGACCATACGATATATTGACAAAAATGATAAAAATACAAATCAATATAACACAAGATGACAATCTTTCAAACTTCATCATTCGTGTAAATAAATAATAATTAATAATTTAATACTAATTAATTTTTATATTTTTAGATTTTTCTGAAGAAGATCCAAATCCGGATCGAAACGTCATCTTGTGTTATATTGATTTGTATTTTTATCATTTTTGTCAATATATCGTATGGTCTGAGAAAAATTGGTCGACAATTTTATTTACTTGAAGAGTTCTATTCAGACGTTAATAAAAGATTTGAATGGGTAATTTTTTTAAATAGTGTAGCTTTTCTCAAAATATTCCCATTGCAATGAAACTTTTAGTAGGTA
This sequence comes from Xanthostigma xanthostigma, assembly GCA_963575645.1. Taxonomy (NCBI): domain Eukaryota; kingdom Metazoa; phylum Arthropoda; class Insecta; order Raphidioptera; family Raphidiidae; genus Xanthostigma; species Xanthostigma xanthostigma. The sequence continues at coordinate 35,688,579 of OY754473.1, forward strand.
CATAATAATTTGACGCATCTGAACAAATTCCTACATTTTGCAAATTATTTTATTACCTAATTAATTATAGATCTGTCAAAAAGAAATTAGGTAGCTGACAAGTTGGTTAATTTTTTATATGATGTGATAATATGTAGGTAACCATGCAAATGAATCTCAAATATCATGATATTTAATACTAGCCATTACCCGCGTCACCGCGCGCATTAACGGAAATTTTATTTTCTTTATTAAGGTATATGTTAAATAGGTATCAATATTTTTGAAGCTGGATTGGTCCTGTCGTTCAATTGGCTGGAATTTTTTCTCTTATGTCAAGTGACGTCATAATTACGTATAGTAGATAATTGTTTTGTTTTTCTGTTTCAGTTGTACGCCACTGCAGTCCCGCAATTTAGAGCGATAAGCTTCCGTAAGTAGTTAAAATATTTTTCTTTTCTATTTGCAGAAGTATTTTTAAAAGCCAAGGTTGAAATTACCAAGACCGTCTGAACATCTGTAAAACATTTTCTTTTCGAACGTAGAAAACATTTTTTCGCTTTAATTTGCCACATTTTTAAAACAAACGCTGTTTCTCATTTGACTATAAAAAGAGAGCTTGCATTTTTTTTTTAAATTACTTAATTAATTTTCAGAATTTATTAACTTTTATATCAGCATGCAAATTTAATATTAAATTAAAAAAAAACTGGAATATGCATTCAAACAATATATATCTCATGAAGTAGAAATAGTATTTGCATTTTTAATCAGTTTTGCATCGTAAATTCAGATGAATAAAAAATGTTAATCATCGTGGCACATCCGACAGATGTAATTCTAATAACTAAATATCGCTCTGTAGCTAAATTTTGCCAAGTTATAATCCACCGCATACACAAAGCAAGCGTCACGCGTTGCCAACTAACGCAATACAAATAACTAAATTTCGCCCTGTTATCTAGATGTCGCCTTCAACTAAGAATCATAATATTTAGTATTTAAGTACCTTCTGCGGCAGGTTTTTATTTAGTCGTTTTAAAGAATTTTTAATTTACCACAAAATTTAATTGTAAAATCACTTTTTACAGTAGGTACCTACTCATTATAACTATTGTTTTGTTTAATACATGCATGGCATGTCAATGTCAGTTCTTATATATCGCTTAGTTTCACTTTGACGTTTGGTCCTGAACGTATCCCTCTAGCGGTTAAATCTATAAAAAACGGAGCCAATGCAAAATATATTATGAAAGAATATGGCTCCCCTTGTCGCCGGGCCTACACAAATTGTTATTTTATATTGTGACACTCTTTTTGTTTTCATCGCTATTAATAGTCTAAGGTTTACACCTTTGGTCTACTCTACACTATTATGAAATTTAATGGGCCTATTAAATTTTATTGATATTTTTATTGCGACAGGCTGCCATCCAACAATATTTTTGATGTTCCGAAACATTAATTTTTCATTGTCCATTTTCAATAGGAAAAAAGATATATACATACCTATATCAAATATATTATTTCAGCACATTTTTTCCCCTCGCCTAAAAACGGTTCGCGCTCTCCCGACGCTATTTTTAAAGCTAGAGGGTTTTGGTAAACGCCAAATGAAAGACAAAGAATCAGACTACAGATCCTTCAGGCGAATTTTTTGAAAAACAGTTTCGCCTACGTGTGAAATATTACGAAACTTATTATTTTTTTCATAGGTTGTAAGTTTTTTTAGGAATTTTTTTTTCAAAAAATTCGCCTGAAGGATCTGTAGTCTTATTCTTTGTCTTTCATTTGGCGTTTACCAGAACCCTCTAGCTTTAAAAATAGCGTCGGGAGAGCGCGAATCGTTTTTAGGCGAGGAGAAAAGATTTGTGATGAAGGGTGCAGGGGGTGTTTGCAGGGACGAATACTCTTAAACGTAAATTTTTAGAGTACATATAGAAAAGTGGTTCATGCTCATTTTTTCCTGCAACTAAATTTTTCCCTGTCATCTAGTTGTCAAAAGCCGAGTTATAATCCAACGCATACACAAAGCAAGCGTCACGCGCTGCCATCTAACGAAATACCAGTAGTTAAATTTTGCTCTGTTATCTAGATGCCGCCTTCAACTAAAGCCATGCTTAATCCAACGCATACAAACGTAACGTCGTCCCATAAAAGTGTCGTGCCAATTGCACTATTTTACTACCACCCAAACGCGCCATTATATGTTTCACATTTTTTAAAAAGCGGTGTGTTTTAACCAGGAGTTTAGAATTTTGATGTTTTAATCTTAAACATACACGCTTGTATGTAACAGTTTTTAACTTATCGAGCGAATAAATGGCACAAGTAGCATAGTTGAAGCTCCATTTTTCATGTAAAAGTATGTTAAAAGCATTTTTATTTTTTTTATTTGTCCGCGCACGTCGGATGTAGTACATTATTGCTCACTTGTGTGACGCAGAATAATTAAACAAAAAAACAATATAGCAGAGCCAAATGTTACAAAAAGGACGTATGACAGAACGTGAAAAAAACGACTGTCATAAAACAGACGAGTCGTTTAGAAGCGATAACCATTAAACTGACTAGCGTTCAAGAGATCCGTCAACTTACTAGAAGAATAAAATAAATGCATTTACGTAATGCATTTCACAGAAAAGAAAATGTCAAAATAACAAACCATGACAACACAGTTTTTGAGATAATTAAACTTTTTAGGACGCGTTCACAAATTACGTAAGGCATTTAAGGAGGGGAGGGGGTCGAGCCGAACCTCACCCAATCGCCCTTGGGGGAGAGGGGGATCTCGGCAAATATCACGTAATTTTTTTTCGCAAGAAGCAGTGCAAAATTGCAAAAAAAAACTGGGTTATAAGTAAAATTAAGCTGTTTTTTTTCATAATTTTGAAAATGAAGTGAAAATCAACTATTTTTTTGAGACCAACATGCAAAATATATCTGCCATATATATTATACAGTATGTAAACGCGTAAGGTGCACATAGGGAAATTAGCATTGGGAAAAAATACTTGGATCACAGTCAGCCATGAATGCATTAATTGTTATTTCTATCTATTGAATTATCTTGGTAATCTTGAGGATTTCTATTTCATTTTGATTTATTTTACTTGGCTTTTTTAATAATAAAAAGCTCTTATAAATCATTATTTTAATTTTTTTGTACAAAAGTAAAACAAAAAAACAACTCCATCTGTTTGGAAACATTTCATTCAAAAATTGTCTGACTGATATGACGTATGCGCGTTGGTAAATCAGTGACCCAATGTCTTTAGGTTCAACACGAATAGGCGGAGATATTTGATCTCGCACCATATTTAAGTATTTTTGGGAATTTAATGTCCCATTAATAAAAAAAGTCCGATTATGTTGTAATCATTTGAATATTTTCTTCGGTAGTATACACATTCATTTTGTAAAAGAATATTATCTGTCAAATTGAAAAACAAGATTTCAAGGCTCACTCTGATCCAGTCATTTTTTCCCAATGTTAATTTCCCTATGTGCACCTTACGTGTTTTACTATAATATATCTCGTGAGTATTGTTATTACGACTCGTTTTAAACATAATATCACATCTCGTCGTAATATAACCCATTACGAACCTGGGTACACAATCTACTATAAAGATATTAGTAATCAGAGTAAAAGAGAAATTAAAATGTGTGGTAATGACATCTGAAGAAAGCATCACGTACTTTAAACACACACAATCAAGAAGTTTGTTTCGAACAATGGTCAAAACAGACAGCCTTCTAAGATCTTTACAAAAGACCTATCGCTCGAAAGTTAATTGAATTGTACTCAGTGGCGTAAGCCTCACAATTCTCCGTTGAATTTTCAATTCTTTGTCACAAAAATGAAAAAAAATATCCGAAATGCGGTGGCATACTTTTCTATTGTATTAGTGGTCATAGTACGAGCCACGAATCTAAAAGGCTCGGAAGTTAGATGCGAATGCAGGCTTGCGCTTGTACAGCCTGTTGAAAAACTACAAACTCGCAACTCAAAAAAACTAACATAGCAATAACAACTTGACAATAGCGTACTCGACTGTACTTTAAAGCAGGAAAGCGATAAGTGACATAGGCAACGAGCGATCACGGTCAATCACCGACGAGCGCACGTTCCGTGCAGGTAGCTGGGAGGTGGTGGGAGTATCAGCGGCTCTGAAATGTGACTTTGCGACGCTGTTTGTGACTAGCTTCCGAACCTTTTGGATCCGTGGCGTGTACTATAGTCCTTCGTTTTCCAAGCGGATACTTGTCTCTTGGACTTTGGTTCATCACTAAGAAAGAGTGAACTAAGTCCAAAACACTATTCCATAAAGTGCTATTCTGGATGATCAGTTTTAGAATTTACATTCCTGATTAAATTTTTGTCACTTTCTAACACATTCAACATCACATATCTTAAAGCGAGACAAAAATTTAACAGTCTCACAATGATCATACAGAATACCATTATATATCATACTCGTTTTTCAAGTATATCTGCAGTAGGGCAAAGTACAAGGGACAGGTATAAAGGCCCCCATACACCTCGTTCTTTTTTGGCAGTTTTAACCGCCGGGTAAAACTGTACAGTTAAACACGAACAACGGCCATCCCCATACACCTCGTTCTTTTATGGCAGTTTTAACCGCACGGGTAAAACTGTACGGTTAATTTAAACACGAACAACGGCCATATCCACACAGAGGCGTAGTTTCGTTCAGTTTTTCTGAAGTCGTGGCATCATTAATACGATCTGCTTTGATGGAAAATACAATAATATTGATATTATTTTATGTTTAATAAACATTAATAAACAATATAATGCAAAAATAATTAATAAAATTGATAGATATTTGTCTAAATTAGAGTGTTTTATTTGACACCATTATTTTTTCCTCTAAATTAATCAATATGTTTATAGCAATTTTCATTTATTTTTGTCAAAATTGCTTAGCACTAAAACGGTTAAAATATAAATCAATACTCAAACTAATTACAATCATTTAATTAATATGACTTATTTGCTGTACGTCGCACCACTGAATAAACACGTCGATTCTTATCGGAAAGCGCCACACATTACGATTTAAAACGACAACCAGCAAACACGTCGTGTTTAAAATCAAGATTCGGCAGATAAAAAAACTGCCGTGTTTCATCGACAGTTTTTGCCCATACACTTCGGTTTTGACCGACGTGTTTTATCGTGACGATGAAAACTGCCAAAAAAGAACGAGGTGTATGGGGGCCTTTACCCATAAAATACTTAATATAGTTATAGCATATATACTATCCGCATGAAAACTAATTAATTATGCATAGACATTGACCTTACCGGCGACTGAATTATTCAGAAGTCGCGTGTCACTCAAATCCGATTGACGTAATTTGAAATATCTACCGTAGTATCTATCAGTTACTTGTAAATGGATCCTGACCATTGACTAGGGTACATCATTCAGAGAAGATGTCAGATTTTTAACAATTCATTGACCGACAGTTTTTGTAATTTTCGAATCATCTTTTAAAAAGTTTACACTACTTTTAAACAACCCCGCACAAACCTTATGGGATTTGGCTCTCGGTTAAATCGATCGAAAATGGTTTTATTTTGTAGTTTGTCACTAAGAAAAAGTGTCCATGGGCGCATAGTCTAAAAGTCAATAGATTTTTAGCTAGATATAGGGATATCCATTCATAATTTAAAAAAATCCTAAGCTCTAGATATGTTTTCGAGTGCGCTGAATCCGAATTATTATTTTATACAGGCTGACACATAGTTTTCGACTATTTTTCTATTTTTAAAAAAATCACAAAAGTTGAACATGGAACATGTTTGTGAATTCAATGGATATCCCTGTATCTAAAATCTCGTTAAACATGTCTGTAGTTAAAAATCTATTGGTTTTTAGGCTATGCGCCCATGGACACTTTTTCTTAGTGATCTTTAAACAATAAAATAAAACCATTTTCGATCAATTTAACAAAACCAAATCACATAAGGTTTGTGCCGGGTTTTTTCTGAAGTGACGTTTGAGTAGTATTTAAATTATTTGAGCAAAAACGGTGTAGGTAAATGACTCATTGGTGAATCAGTGTTTGAGATAATGATTTTTGATTTTGTCTCTTCACTTAAATTTAAGAAGAACAAATAACGTTAACGAAATGTGAATTTTCAATTATATAGACAATCGTCGTAAAAATTCGACGAGGCGAGGTTATTTGGAAATCTTATAAAATACTAACTAAACTCAAAATATAGACCTTGATAAAAATATTGCAATTTTTGACCATGAACTAATAATAATCGAAGACTATAAATAAGGTATCGAATCGAATTTAAAATTTGTTTGAATAGAACTCGCACTTTAATAATATTGTGGAAAAAAAACAAAATGAACTCACCAAAACAACCGCAGGCTTTCATTGAAGTTGGCAAATATGTGGATGTTGAAATTGTTTCATAGTAAAATCTGAAACAATATTAAAATAAAAAATGCATTCTGACCACCGTTTGTGCTATTTGAGTTGTGAAAACCATTGCAGCAAAACATTCCAAAATACAACAGTTTGAATAACATAACAATAGACCACTGGATGTTGTTTGATATACAGAGAGGTTCAAAATTCCGAACATAAGAAAAAATCGCAGATGCGTGTACAAAAATAAATCTAATATTTTTTTGTCCACATACCTGAGATATTTTCTTATTATTGTTATCACTATGGAAACGATATCTCATGTAAATTGTCATGTTTATTATAAACAATTAACTATAAACTAAAAACTTTAATACATTTTTTTTGGAACTTATCCCTCTTTCGTCGCATTATGAAAAAAATGATGAGTAAATAAAAAAATAGGTTGCAGATTTTTGTATCATTCTATATTCTATATATTTATTACAAACAGTTGTTCAACAGCCTTATGTATTGGACAGTTATATAATCATATTTTTTTTATAACGGCCATTTTGTTGAAGTTTTCTGACGATTATTGCGATCAGTTTGACCATAAAAAAGCAGGAAATTGGATTGTTTTAAAAGAAAAACTCAATAGCTAATAAAAGAGGAAGAAAAGCACTCGAGCGTGTTTTCCTGACTGAGGATAAATGAGATTTGTCTGTAAGAGAAACGGCAATAAGAAAAGCTTGTTCTGTGTTCAGCGGATAAAAATACTGTTCAGCACAATATGTGAACTGTTCAAAATGACGAACGTGTCAGTCTTTTGTTTTACTGTTGTAATCAAGAGTCGACAATATAGTGAAAAGGAAATAACACTGCGCCCACCGACATTATTTGAGATGAACGGAAATATTCCCATTAGAAAGTTTTCGCAACAACGGCAATTTGTTTTATTTACTTTAGTTTGGTCTGCTCAATGAATAGTTCTTAGCTTAGGCACATACACTGGATTCGTATTCCTCCCGATTCGATGTCGGGCGACATCGGAAGAAAAGCAAACGCCAAGACTATAATATAGGTGCCTACATTGGAAACGGAAGTCCGATACAGACCGACGGGTCCACCAATCGCTTCGTACTTGCTCCAGTCCGATATCCCATTCCGATGGCCCGTAATGACAGATGTATTGATTGATCTTGTGATGAATACGATGATAGTCCGAATAATTTCTTATAGGTTGGAAAATTAAAAAAAGAAAACTTCCCTTCAGATCTACTTTCAATAAACCGATGCTCTTTTTTCTACGTCTCTTATTAAGGAGAAGGCTCTTCTCTAGCAGAAGCCAATACAAAAAAATCGTCGTCTCACTCACGATACCTCAACAACACAACTGTAATTGCTTCACAATCGTTAAACAGCTGCGGTTGTGTTGTATTATGAGTGATTCTAATGAAGATTTTTTTGGTATTGGTTTCTGCTGGAGAAGAACCTTCGGATCGGATCGGAAGAAATACGAATCCAACATAGGTGTAGCCTGGCAGCTGAATCACTCTAAGTATCAGACTGCGCAAACTCCCAGCATGTTTTTAGCAAACAAAAGCTGCCGTGTATTAAGGCTCAATTACATTGAGCGAGTTTACAAGCTGCTTGTTGGCGAATTCGCTAGTAAACTCGCTCAGTGTAATCAGTTTACTAGCCAAGTAGCAGATTGTAAACTATCTGCGAGTAAAGTTGAAAGCCGGTCAACTTTACTCGCTACTCGCTGGCGTTTGGGATTGTTAGCTAGTAAACTAGCCGTGTGTCATCATAGTTGCTAGTGAACTAGATGCGTCTTGGTAGTTTCTAGTTTCAGTGTCTACAAAATGTCGACGGAAATGAAAGAAAAACAACAACAAATTCACAATACGTGGTTCGTTAGCTAGATTGCTAGTGAACGAGTGAGAAGTTTGTGTGTCATCATCCGTATCTCACTAGCCAACTCGCCCGCTTCTAAACTCGCCAACAAGCAGCTTGTAAACTCGCTCAATGTAATTGAGCCTTTACACAGGCACAGTATTTTTCAAGGTCTTAGAAATACTGACAAAAATCAACTCTTATCCAATGACGCTAAGTAATTAATTATAAGTTACTTTACAAGTATAAAATCCGAGAACAACCGACGATGGTACTTGGTTTGATCTTTATTGTTTACTGAAGAGAAAAACAGAGCCGCCCATTCATTGAAGAATTTCCGCCAACTGAAATCTGATGAATGATTAATTCATGAAACGAAGTGTAAATTATTGTATTTCGACAATAATCCAGCAACGCTAAAGTTGTAATGAGTTTATTTTAATAGCTAGTGAAAATAAACAAATACATGAACTTCTGTGAGAGCTTTAGAATTGTTGTATATCATGTGGAAAGTGCGAATTTATAATTGATGTGTAGAAAATACAAAAGGCTGCATTAACACGTAGCATGTATATGTACAACTGAAAAAATGCAACATTGCATCGCTCGAATATGATGAAGTACATAAGTGAGTTTTCAACATACGACTATTTATATTTTGTTTATATTACTAATAGCTGGGGAGCTCACGTACCACTTTTCACGAAGTGTTTGATGCACGTAGAAATTTTGACCAGTGGTACAGATAGGATAGATGAACAAGAAAAAATATGTTTGCCTGACTTACCGTGGTACTACAGGTACTGCGCATACAAGTAATGCGCCCAAAAATGTATGTCAAAAAAAGTGTTTGATTGAAAGAAATCATCTAAGCATGCTTTGATTAATTGGAACATATTATGTAGGTAACCATGCCAATGAATAGCAAATATCGTATTTAATACTAGCCATTACCCGCACACCGCACGCGATTTAATACAAAAACAATAATCCGATCAAAATGGAATGTGTTTCTTTTGTAATTTGTAGAAAAATGTTAATTATATCGGCAAGATTATAATTTAAGGTACAGTGATGTGGTTATACCATTAAATGTGTTTCTTACTAAAGAAAATGTATTATTATTATTATCAATTCATTCCCTACCGAACGCAATTTTTAATCATTTAATCTTTTACTTTTATTTATCCATTAACATAATGTTCATCAATCTATTCTTTTTTGTATTATTAAGATTTAAACCTTGAAAATGCCGACCGCATTTGCCGAAACGTGTATTATTTAAATATTTTACAATTTGTAATTGGTCTGGGATCCTAAATCTGCCATGACCTGTGGCGAGAAAATGTGTTTGTGTTATTGATTTCAGTCTAGATGTCATCCCTTTAAGGCTGTCGGAACATAAAATAGAGCTTCGGCTCCCAATTGATTATTGCTTTATTAGTCAACATTTTGCCAAAATAATTTTTCTATAAGGAAGATTCAAGACCAATTTAGGTTTCTAGCCAGACACTTTTTTATTTATGTATGATTTACTTAAAAAAATTGACAATATTTGCCCGAAATTTGGTACTGCACTTGAATATTAAAGAAAAAAAAAGAAACATCGTTCACATTTTGCCAGAATGGTTTACTTTTGATTCTAAAACCAAGAAGACGTAGTTTTTCAAAAATCATTTCTAGAGGAGCAAGTCACTTTAAAAGTTTGGGAAACCAGACCATTTTTCGTACGTTAAAACGGTTTATAGCTGACCAAGGAGATCTGAATTGGCGCAATAATTCACTACTTTGAAGCAAATTAACAAACCACATAGACATTATATATTTAAGTACGTATTTAAAGTATTTCTTTGCACCTGGCAAGGCAATGAAATGTTTCATTAATCTAACCGCACACAACATTCATTATTACGCAACACGCTATACGCACCCGTCTCGTAACTATCCTATGTTCCAATTAGATCGTTTTCAAGCTTATTCGGAAGGGCTGAGTTGAAGTGTGCCGCCGATATACGCTCTCTCTCACACTTCAACCTACCCGCAGCGTCTTACTCGCACTCACGTATAATAGACAGTTTTGTAACCACCTGGCATTCAGACCTGACTAAATGATCTGGCTTATTTATTTTTTTATTTTATTAAATACTAAATATATAGGTATTAAAATCTCAAAATGCCTCAAGGATTTTTTTAACGTCGTCGATTTTGTGTTGCCTCAAATAAAAAATTCAATAATATTTTTTTCTTCATACCTCGATCGAAAGTGCATACTTTCCGCATCAATTGTAAGGCAGCAAGTCTAACATTGATACTCCTTGGTGGGATTACACGCACCGATGCGGAAGTTCGTACGTTCGGGCGGTCGTAAAGCAAAAACAATCAATCAACTGTTGTTTAAATGTCGTTTCCATAGCAACCTTATTGCGTTTTAGCTAATAGTCGCGAACAGCTGTCATTCGTGTTTTTATGTATAATCTCAAAGCTGCTTGCTTAGAATTTATCTGTGTTTTTATGTAAATAATTAATTAATGTATTTAATAAGCGTGCTCACGACCGAGGTATGAAGAAAAATAGTATACACCACACTGGCCGAAAGTCTGATACCTTGCCCTTCGCGCCATGATGCCCTCGATTTCGCCTCAGGCGCGCAGGACAAGATATCACACTTTCGGCCCTTGTGGTGTAATATACTATTTATTAGTCTTGTCTAGTAGTTCGATGGGAGCTTGGATTGTAAATTCAATTCAGAAAAGCCATATTTTTAAACCTGCAGACAAATACGTCATAATGTTTATGGATACTGCGCGTGTATTATTTAAGCCCTCATAATATGTACCAACCGTTTCACGACAATAGTGTTATCAGATCTGAAGCACGCCCTTTAATATAACGTGCTGCATTTTAACTAGGGATGACGACTAATACCCGACTTGACGAGTAAAGGGCGGCCATATTGAATATTTTGAAATAGGCTCGTCTCTAGGTAAAATCAGCGCTTTAAGTGTTGATATCTCTTAGCATTTTATTATAAATTTTTCTTATAAATTAACCAACACAAATTGTGTGTGCTTATTAAGCACTCTTGCTTTGTATAGACCGTAAATAAAGTCTGGCGATGACAGGAAATTCTTAGTCGGTCGACTGTTAAATCGGCCGATAAAATAGTTTGTGAATTACGTCGCGACTCGCGAAATTTCAAAGTAATGAACGGATCCGACCCTGGTATTATTTTATTGATCGAGCGATTGTCGGAAAAAATTGCCTACACCAGGGGTCGGCAACATGCGGCTCGCGAGCCGAATGCGGCTCTTTAGATGTAAAGTTGCGGCTCTCCAGTTCCATACGCAAAAAATAATTATTTTATTATATAAACCCTTAAAAACCGTCCAATCGATCCATGATTGAATGCCATGTCTATCTTTTAGCCATTTCCACTCGCGTCTCACCCGCACCGCCCCCGTCGCGACGTGTCGTCCTCGGATATATAGAATTAAACCTATATAAGCAAATACTATAATACTGTTTAGTGACTCTTTAAAAACTGGGAAATTTTGTAAATTGTAACTTTTGGCTCTTCCGTCTCAAAAGGTTGACAACCCCTGGCCTTAACTATTTAAGTACCAGGTTCCAAAAATTAACGGGTCCCGTCATCCCTAATTTTAACGCAGGTTTATGAACACTGGAAACGGAGGCTTCCAATAAAGATGATTGTTGAATATGGATTACATGAATACACAATGTATAAAGATTCTTCTCAGGTAGTGATTCACGCAATATTTTATAGAAATCATGTGTAAAAAAATACAAAACAATGTTTAATTGACTGAAATTAGTTCGTCGTGATGATTTTTTTACATATCGAGTTCTCGATTTCACTTCATAATTTCAAGCGTTTCGTGCATGTAAGCATGTACATTGAGCAATTATGTTGTAATAACAATGACATTAATATGTAAAAGGTTGGTTTTTGGCACAGACTTTCCCGGGTAGATTTTTTTATTTGGCAACGAAATAGTCAAGAGCAACAAATACACTAATTTAGCTCCGAAATGTACATAAATATTTTATTAGTAGAAGTTTTGTTCCAAAAATATGTATTGAAGGAGATTTATTTATTAACAAAAAAATTTACTTTATAAAAAGATTTTCATTTTTATTCAAATCTATTCTCACCTTTCGTACATTATATTACTCATTTATTTTTTCAAAACTTATGTACGCTTCAACTGTTTGGAGACCTCATGAGAAAGGTCTAATTAAAAAGATTGAGTCATTAAATACTTTGTACCTTAGATACGCTTCGTTTAAAACGGGTAATGCTTTGCACTATACGGACCATGACTTTTCTTCGATTTATAAATTGTTTAATATTAGTACTTTGGAATCAGCCAGAGATAGAGCAGACATATTATTTGCCTTTAAGATCTTTTCTGGTTTGATTGATTGTTCAGAATTATTGTATAGATTTAGTTTATATATTCCTCCTAGAAGTCTCAGGTCGAATAATTATTATTTTCTGATTCCAACATTGCGTGATGGTCAAAAAAAGAGTGTAGTGCATAGATTATCTGAACTGTGCAATGTTAATGCTATCTGGTTGGATTTATATTGTTCATCCATTTTTAAAGTTAAAAGCAAATCAAAGAATTTACTAAAATATGAATAAACTTTTGTATTATTTTTTTAGTATTTTTGTAATACTCCTTATTTAATTACTTATATTTTAATTTTTTTTATTATATTTTTTAAGCTACACAAATATTTCAAATTTATATTTTTGTATGGGGCTTGCCCTGTTGAAACAACAATAAACAATAAACAAAATTTATAATTAACAAAATTTAACAATTTCTAGCCTGTAAACAAAATTTAGTCTGTATAGAAAGTCTTTCTTATACATAAGACAGTACAATATTTATTTGCACATTGGACAGAACAATTTTACTAAAAATCTGTTTTAAGATATTTTTTAATTTAAAAAAAACTGTCGAAATTCATAATAAATGATCATGCATAATATTACAACAATTAACACAATTTACCATCCTAACTTGCATTGAGGTATGTTATAATGTTTAGTATATACTGTAATTCATAAATCGAAATAATATTAAATGTAACGAATATTCTACATGTTCACAGGCTCTGATGATGAAAAAAGATTTTTCGAAACGTTGAACACAAGCGATACTCTGGTAATGCTTATTTCTCTATGTTCCTCAACCAAATAAAGCTCCTTCAATACAAATATTTTAGCACTTGCTCTGCCAAGTTAGTTAAAAAGTTTAAAACTTATGAAGTAATTTCTTTTGATTGTTTGTAAATATTTGACATAAACAGGCGGCTGTTTGAATCAAACTCTCTGTCTGTAATTAAAAAAGAAAAAGTTTATAAACTCTTATATTGTTATTTTCAAAGTTATGTTTAGAAAAACAATTAGATAAAACTTATCAAAGACGATTTGAAATTGTTCTAGTGAACTAAAGGCTGATATTTCATTGACCCATTAGAACATTGTTTACTAGCAGTACTTACTAATAATTGTTAGAGAGGTTAAATCCGTCACAGTTACTCGCAACGCTTAGATTAGAAATATTCGTTTCTTGCATTGAAAAACAACGCTTATCCATTTTGCACTTATGAAAGCTAAAAACAGTTTAGGAACGTTTTTTAGACAAATCAATTTAAAAAATCGGTGCACAATTAGTCGTTCGTGCTATCAGATCTCCACTTGTGTGTTCTTATAACCAAATTTTGGTTCCGAAGTTTTAAAAAAATAAACAACTTAATTGATTATAACAATTGATCGCACTGAAAATTTTCAATCTTGCTAATTTTCGTACAATCTACACCTAATTCTCAATGTTCGTAATTTTTTTCAGATTTTTCTGGGTGATAATGGTGGGAGCCAGCACTTTTTAAGGGTTTTTCCTAAAGAAAATAAAAAGTAGGGGAGAGCTGTGTCAATTGTAACGAGGAGGCAATTGTAACATTTGTTTTTACACGCCATAAATTGGCGAGTGGCTGTAGATAATGGTCCCAATTGAAGGTTCATCGAATACTGTTTACCGATAAGACTTACAGCTTAAAAAGTCTGCGCACATACACTTTCAATATATTTCATTCTTCAGTATTTTTGAGCTTAATAACAATATTACAATAGTTCAACGGTGATTACCAAAGAAGATCCATCTAGTCTACATGCGTATGTATCTGAAGTAGTGAAATTTACCATAGATTTTACTTAACTAAGTCTTTAATGTCTTAAGACCACAGTGGTGCAAAAGTAACAAAACTGAAAAAAATCGGTCAGAACTCAAAATTATGAAACTGATGAAGATATAGATGATGGATAATATGAGGACAACTATTGTATATTATTGAATTCTTGCGTCTCCAGTATGTAAACATGTAAGGTGCTTATAGGGAAATTAACATTGGGAAAAAATGACTGGATCAGAGTGGGCCTTGAAATCTTGTTTTGCAATTTGACAGATAATATTCTTTTGCAAAATGAATGTGTATACTACCGAAGAAAATATTCAAATGATTACAACATAATCGGACTTTTTTTATTAATGGGACATTAAATTCCCAAAAATACTTAAATATGGTGCGAGATCAAATATCTCCGCCTATTCGTGTTGAACCTAAAGACATTGGGTCACTGATTTACCAACGCGCATACCTCATATCAGTCAGACAATTTTTGAATGAAATGTTTCCAAACAGATGGAGTTGCTTTTTTGTTTTATTTTTGTACAAAAAAAAATTAAAATAATGATTTATAAGAGCTTTTTATTATTAAAAAAGCCAAGTAAAATAAAAATAAATAAAAATAAAATAGAAATCCTCAAGATTACCACGATAATTTAATAGAAATAACAATTAATGCAGTCATGGTTAACTCTGATCCAAGTATTTTTTCCCAATGCTAATTTCCCTATGTGCACCTTACGCGTTTACATACTGTATAAGCTTTCTTTTGACACCTTACACGATGCCCTTGAAACATTTTTTTTCCATTGCACAATGCCCTAAATACCTACATTATTTTCCATTTCGCAATTTATTCCCAGAATCAAATTTAAACTTTTTATGCTTCACGTCTGTAATTAGGTCACCACACTCTATCTCTGTGTCAAATGTCAAAATTTTACGTCAAATAGTTGTCGAGAAAATCGCCTGTGACAGACGGATGGACAGTTCGCAATTTATTCCCAGAATCAAATTTAAACTTTTTATGCTTCACGTCTGTAATTAGGTCACCACACTCTATCTCTGTGTCAAATGTCAAAATTTTACGTCAAATAGTTGTCGAGAAAATCGCCTGTGACAGACGGATGGACAGACACCGAAGTGATTACATAAGTTTTTCGTTTTTGCACGGAACACTAAAAAGAATTCGGAGTCTTGTAGTTTTATTGTTATTAGGATATCAGAAAGTCGACTTTACGCCGCGTCGCGCGATGTTTTTAATTATTCATTAAAAGTTGCGGAACTTTTACAATGTAAATAATGAATGCTTATCGAGTTTTTAATAACGTTACGTTTGTGTGTCAATGCCATGATATGAATACCAAGTTCACATCGACAAATCAAGTTTTTCTCCTGAAAAAGAACATTATTGTATACAGCTGTTACCGTTTATTTGTATTATAGATTTCTGTATGTAGTACAGTAAAAACATTTAAAGCGAACGATCCCAAGAAACAAACGTCACAAATTGTTTATTCCCTTTGCTCTAAATGTGGAAAAAAATTCCGCAGAAGGACTGTCGTGTTTGGCAGAGGGAAAGGGAAGAAGGTGTCAGATCCGTATATTTTCTCCCTTTTTTACAAATATCACGGAAATCATCCAATGTAGAGCTTACAATTACCCTATATCTAACCAAAAAAAAAATATAATATTACGCGATAATGGCCATAGAAGCCGATTCGCTCCTTTTAAAATAAAAAAATATATATATAACTAAAAAAAAAAATAGATAGCAATTTTAACCTTACTTCGAACTTGAAAGATGTTATAACACTTTCCCATTTAGTCCAGTCAATATAATTTCTTAGAACAATGTTTCCCAAACTGTGTGTCGGGACCCACTGGTGGGTCGCGAAAAGATCTTGAATCTATTTTTTTGACAAAAATGTGTGCTCTCCATAGCGGTGACGTTAAAATAAATGTAAACAAAATGAAATAAAAAAATAAAAAGTATTTTTTTTTGTTGAGATATCTTTTCTATAGTCAAGTAATTCTGAGAAATTCAGTGCGCCGAGAATGAACTGGGCCACTGTAAATTGAGTTTCTAAAAAGTGGGTCGCAATTATTAAAAGTTTGGGAACCCCTGTCTTAGAATGTTAAACAGACTGAAATACAAATAGTCAAAAGAGGATTACAAAAATTCAGTAACTTTTTCGGTTATTAGCTTTATCATTACTTTATTAACTGACGCCCGAATTCGTAGATTGCCACCGTTTTTTCGTCGACTTACGTTGCAAAATTCGTCTCCACTAAAAGCGCTTTTATTTTAACGCGTTAATATATAGCCTATGCCTATCCTGAAGGTTCATTCTAAATATTGGTGACAACAATATTTGAATTCGGATGAGTAGTTGTGGAGATTACCTCCTACATCCAAACTTTACCTTTTTATAATATTGGTATAGATTACTCGTTTTAATGTACAATCAATTCCCGTTTTACATGTTCATTTTTTTTTTAAGTATCAACAAAATAAAAGACATTATCACTATTTGCAATAAATAAATGTTGAACATTAATAATAAAAGCTAAATATTATTTAACACTTGTATAAACAATTTCTTTATTATTATAATCTTTGTTTTAAAGGTTACATTTTTATTTTTTGGATAAATAAATATTTGTTTAAGTATAATCTATTATTTTGTTGATCTTTATTGAACACCGGCTCACTGCTCTTCTCCACTTTGCCATAGCGCAATAAAACAATAACAATATAGCCTATGTCACTCTAGAACATAGTTTCTCAACCTTTTTAATCCGCGGAATACCGAAATATTCAAAAGTGTTTTGCGGACCATCAACATGAAATAAAAAAAAATATTTATATAATTGATATTTTATTCATTTTTATATGGAGGAAAGAAAGAAAAATAACCAAATTTCACCTAATTAATTTATTCCATGTAGTCTGTTAACTTTGCTTGGCGTTTTTGCTATGCCAATATTTGTTTTGTATTTTATTAAGTATTATGCATGTCTTGACTCTTGGGATGTGGTGGAATCACCTTCATTAAACAATAGGAATGTTTCGATAAGTTTAGCGGCATCAAGTGCTTGTTGAATAGTTGATGATGGTTAAAAATCATCCTCTTTATCATCTTCTTCATCTTCATTTTGTTGTATAAAAACAATTACACTGTTAAATACGCCTAAATATGAACATATTTCATCGTAATAGAGAATGGTTGTTTACGCTATAAAGAGGGTATTAATGTATGGGTTTTAAGGTAAACCAACCAAACTGTAAAATTTTCTACGTTATAGGGAGTTTTTCGTTATAACGAAGGACGTTATACAGAGGTTACACTGTAGTTTAAAAATCCGTAAAATACAACATCCCAAAAATCTTCGCGGACCACCAGTTCAGAAACTATGCTATAGAAGGTTTTACATAACGAAAAAAAATCATATCGGTTTAGTGGCTAGTTTCGGAGAAACAAACAAACTTTGTCATATTACTATGATCAAATTTCGTTATGAGTTTTAATTTTAATTAATCCGAAAAGTCGGAAACTATCTACCTCGCCTGTGGCAAAAAACATTTTTTCATTCTTCAAACGCTTTCTATAACAGCTTTGATCTTGTGTGTGGGAAGCTTTATATAGTGTAAATTGTTGGGACACGTTTGAAGTAAACGCCCGGACGTTTAGTGTTCGAACGATAAGCTGTTTAGAATGGCTTGAGATCCGCTGTGTAAATAATGAATGTAGGACGAAACACTTGACTTCCGCTCTGTACTTCCCCTTTTCACACGATTCTATAAGTTGAACAAAACTTAACCCCTTATTCATATATAAATTTTCCTATCGGTGGCTTGGAAAGAAGCCAATCTGAACTTTCCTCTGGATATGCAATAGGTATACTATATTTCGATGACATATTTTAAACTTCGCATTTAATTATTTCAAATTCTATAGAAATAGTAGTACAACTCTGATAACTTTGAGGGAATAAAAAATCTTTTCGTTCGCCATATACAGTGTGTTCACAGATAGTGGTAACAGTGAATAATTCGTGGGTCCTACTAAATACAAAAAAAAGTTTAAATAGTTTTTTGTTCAACTCGAAATTGACTATCGGCACCTGCTGGGGTATATTTTTTTGTACTTCAAACTCAACCGGAAGTGTAAAATATATTTTTTACATTTTTCAAAGCTCCATTTTTTCTCCATAAATTCATATAAAATTGTCATAAAGGTTACAGAAGAAAATATTCGAGAAACATGTTATCAAGGTATTAATAATAATAATAAATTAGTTAATTAATTAAACAAAGAGTAATAAAAATAGTACTTCATACATGTGTAATAATTATTACCGTTTGTTTAATTATTAAATCGATAACGTTTTTCTCGAATATTTTCTTGTGTAACTTTGTGATAATTTTATATGAATTTATAGAGAAAAAATGGAGATTTCGAACATGTAAAACTACCATTTGAAAAAAAAAATAGCATGTACACTTCCTGTTGTACAAGAAATATGCCTCAGCAGTTTTCGATAATAAATTTCGAATTGAATAAAAACCTATTCAAACTTTCTTTTTGTATCTAGTAGGATGCACGAATTATTATTACAAATTGTTATCAGTGAACATACTGTAGTGTAGAGTCAGTTTTAGAAATATATTACATGGCAAACATTCGACTTATAGAGGTTATATTTATGAGGTAGTAAAAGTTTATTGTTTGTAATGAAGAGCAAATACGCAACAGAACGAGTTAAAATTTCTCTCAGCGCATAATAATGGCTTTGATTTTGCAAACTTCTCATAAACTTCAAGTTACGCTGACACTACGGTGATAACTTCGACATACAGAGGTTATTGCGGAGGTGTAAACCAGGTTTGAAGCATAGAATATGTCGTAATTAGTGGTGTGCCGGATGCATATTTGTATGTAGCGGACGCAACATAAAATCGTGAAATGCCGAACTGCAATTTGTATGTAACAGACGTAGTACAACAAAAATAGTAACGCGTCTGTTACATACACAACGATTAAATCAAAAATCATGCCTTCAGATACCTAACCGATTAAAAAAAGAACGTTTTGTGATCTGCGAATAAGAAAGACACAAGGATGCTTAGTAAAATATATTAATTTATTTACATCGTTTAGTAAATTATTTATGACCGTAGTGAGATCTTAAAAAACCTAATGGCTAATTTATTAATATTAATAAAAAAAGCAGAAATGTTGCCCTTTAAAAAATCTAAACTGCCCAAACTCGCAACTCTGTAAACATTTGAAAAATTTTTAATTCTTGGTTTAAAATTAAAAAAAGGAATCAATTTATCACAAAAAAATGCGTAGTTGCCTTTAAAAAATATAAATTTTAGTCTCATCTGACAAACTTGCAACGCTGCAAAAATTTAAAAACTTTTGGAAGTGTATAATGTCTATTTATCCAAATATAAGAACAAAATAGCCAATCTCAGATTTTAGAACGATAACCCTGCATATTTTACATGGGAACATCGCATTTTTTGTGATACCTAAATCAATTTTTGTTCTCAGTTTTATTAATGATGTGTCTATCAATAATTATTACTTTGTACGAGTCTGATGAATTATAATTAAATCATCGGTGCCCTTATGGCTAAACCTTTCACTATACGCTTTTAGATATAAATATACTTATCAACCGAAAAAATAATATAAATTACAGTTTAAAACCCAAGAAACACACCTTCAATATACTAAAAAATATAAAATAATCTCCATGCTCCCCAAAAACACGTTACCATAAACAGCCTTCGGCAGGCTTTTATACATATCAGAGTGTTTAGCACCCAAAAACATAACCTAGAAATTTTGTTTACATACCTCTACATCTTCTTTTGTTTTAATTCTTAATTTGTAGGTGGATTTATTAATTAACTTCCAATCATACAGCTTCAGAAACCAAATCAATCGTTGTGTATGTAACAGACGCGTTACTAGTTTTGTTGTACTACGTCTGTTACATACAAATTGCAGTTCGGCATTTCACGATTTTATGTTGCGTCCGCTACATACAAATATGCGTGCCGGATATCCGTATCCGTATCCGCGGATATCCGAGGGAGAAGAATGATCCGTATCCGTTAGTTTTTGGCTGATCTTTTACGAATCTTTTACCTTATTAATTTTCAATTCATAGATGAAATTTTATATATATAGGTGATTAGGTAATAATGAAAAACTGTTAAATTCCATTCAGATTATTTTTTATTTTTTAAAATCGTATTTGGCACCTTTATATTGCAAACATTTATCGTAGTGAGTACCATACCAATAGTACATAACTCAAAGGTACTAAAAAATTACCTTTATAATGAGATATTGCACATCGATCTTTGGAAAGAGACAATCTGTTATGAGAGTTAACTCTTAAAGAGGTCAATTACTTTTTCCCATAACAGATAGTCTCTTTCCAAAGGTCGATGTGCAATATTTACCGCCGCGTACTCTAAGAAAGTTAAGATCCGTATCCGTATCCGCAGAACTTGAAACCAAATAACCGTATTCAGATCCGTGTCCGCGGATATACATTTTTAACGATCCGGCACATCACTAGTCGTAATGTAATGCGCTACCAGTAAAATGCGAGTTATAGACATAAAATTCTATAAATGCCACCTAGGGAAGTCGCGTAAGGTACTTATCTCTAATCCTAGATTAGAAGGAAATTAATGCAGTAAATTTTTGAGCCGTTTTCTTTCCATGAACTTTCATCCGTTTCTCTCATAGAGACATTACAATAGAGTACGCGGAGAGCAGTGAAAGTGTCTGCAATTAAAAGAGAGAACAGTTCGTTATCTGTATGGTAACTAATGATGAAAAACAATGCTGATTTGTGGTTTTCTGCAGCGTAATTTCTCTCTTAACTAAGGACACTCACGTATGGTAAGAATACGCACTGGCGTACTCTAGTTACTTTTATCTCTATGGTTTCTCTACGGTAGAGTCACGTGATTTTATTACAGTTATTAACAATTACAAATGCAAAATAACACAATAAATAATTATATTAATGTTTTTCCACCATTTAACAAACCTTGACTGTAATGTTCAGCTGCGAATGATTATATCTATACATAATATTTTAATTCTACTTTACAGGGTGTCCCACAACATGACTGCCATAGCCTGGGACTGTGTTGCTGGGGTGATTTCAATTTAAAAATGTCTAATGGACATATACCCGGAACGCTATCCTAACTGAACTAGGAGCATTTGAAATTTTAGATAAGTATATAGTAGTAGGAATAACCTACTAATTTAAAAACCATTTAAAAAGAAATCGCTTTATTGAATTAGTTGCTCAAAATGTCCACCCAGTTGCTGTATACATATTCTAAGCGGTAGCTCTGCGAAGACTCTCAGAATCAGCACGAATAAATGGTGATTCATAGAAACCTGATCTTTTTAATAATAACAAAACCAACAACCGAACCTAATACCTGCATTAATGGGCTTACTTATTTAAAATTTCAAATGCTTCTAGCTCAGTTAGGATAGCGTTCCGGGTATATGTTCGTTAGACACTTTTGACTTGAAATCACCCCAGCAACACAGTCCCAGGCTATGGCAGTCATGTCGTGGAACACCCTGTATATAGCATATTATACAGTATCGTTTATAACCTTAACATGTAAATATGCAAATGGAGAGACCTTTTCATAATGTTTTTAGTGAAAACAACCCGGTCAAGCGCGCCGAGAGTTCCGCACCATCAGTTCAGAAAAAAATTATTTGGGACCAATCCGTAAACATTCTGAACAAAATGGTGTCTAAATCTTTCAAATCGGTTAATCATGGCTAAACAAAAAAATATATGCATGACGAATTGAGCTAACCTCTTTTTTTTGAAGTCGCTTAAAAATGAAGAACTCTACGGTCTGTAATATTTAAAACACTTTAGAGTTTGAGTAGAGGTATTATACCTTTGAATAATTTATTACAAATTTATCCGAGTACTTTTAATGGAAAAAAATGTCAGGGAAATATAAATTTACTGAAAGCAATTCTATTTTGAATAATGGACAATTTAGTATTGTACGGAATAAATTTACCGTACCTATCATTTTCTTAATTAACTACGTAGGCATCAAAACTTTTGCATAAGTACTCTTCAAAAAACTGAGTAACGTTTAATAAGAATATCACAAAATGGAAATTTTCTTCCATTAAACATTTTACTCTTGTGCTAGAGGCAGTTAAATATCGTATTCACATCTACAAAGACAGTGTTTTTTAACAGTTTTCCTTATTTTCTCACTTTCTAACTTGCAGTTATTTTAAGGCAGTTCTTTAAAAATTGCCATTTGTCACGAAATTTTTTAATTTCCTCAGATTTTGTTAAAAATTTTTCATGTTTTTGGAAACTACTCGCTAATTCATATCTCTTTTCAAGGCCGTAGGCAGGGGGAGGCGTTTTGGGGGTTCTAACCCCTCCCGAAATACCTTACCCAACCCACTGTTTTATGCATATACTTACTAAAATATTTTAGACTCTTTTGTCGAATCTGTAATACAATAACTGGATTCCACTTTTTTCGGAACGAGTAAAATCGAAATGTAATGCATTGTTAATAAATTAATTGAATCATTAAACTCTTTCAAATACATAATATCATTGACCAATTTTTGAAGAGTTCTATTCAGACGAAATCTTTCATCGAAATCTTTTCGGCTGCCTTTCAATTAAATTTATATTTATGTAATGTATGTATGCTTATTATAAAATTAAGTTGTTGCTTATTGTCTATGGTCCAGAGCTCGACTCCCCCCGAAATGAAAACCTAGCTACGGCCTTGTCTCTTTTACTCTAGAAGCTAAAGATATTGAAATATTCTTTTAAAGTCACTGCACACGAGGCTAGAAACACTGCTTGAGCTTCTGTTGGCCGGTAGGCTGGGTACGAAGCTGGAAATGACGTCACTGCTAGCTCGCCTGCTAGCTCACAAGATAGGTTTTAAAATTACAACAGGGGCTATTTTTCCTGCCAGATCCGCTGCTAGATATGAGCAAGAACCAATCAGGAAGCAATATCTTGTCACGTGGGCGACTTGAACAAACGCCCACAAACCAACACTGTGCCATAGTGCGTGTTCTGTTCAGTGACAATAAACATGCACTTTTGTTGGTACCGTTCTATCACTGCGCGCGCACCGAATCTACCTGCAGAGCAAGCTTGTAAAGACGTCTCGTGTGAAGCGAGCACATAATAGCAATTTAAAAAACCAGTGCTAGAAAACTAGTAGTGAAATCTAGCAAGGAACATAGCGTCAACTCCAGTCTCGTGTGCAGCGGACTTAACTTCTTAACTTCCAAAACAACCAAAATAATAAAATCACATTTCGAGAAAAGACTATAGCTGTTCGAAACGGCTTCGCTCGGAAGTTGATTTTATTTGCAGAATAAAAGTTTAGTAAACTTGTTAATCTTGATACAAGTGGCCATAAATGAACAAATTATTAAAAGATCATAAAATAATTATTGTTCTAAATTGCGATATCTGATCTAGATAATAAATAAAATAAATAAAGAAGTTATGGCAAGTTATGTAACTTCTTTTATCAATAATATTGATATAATGATATTTTTAATTAAAAAAGTTTTTAATGTTCAGCGAAGTTTAAAATGTCTAATGAAATTCTAGTAAACTTTTATATGAAACGTGATGCTATGTGCATTTCACAAGAGAAGATACTTTCTTTTAAAAAAATTATAGTTGTTAATTAAAGAAATTGTAGTTTTAGAAATTTTTCTCGTTTGTACGGCGGAATCGTGCCTAAGTCACATGTTCTAAAAACTAATTTTAACTCCAAATCCAGGTGATGCCAACCTTGGAGACCAGGTCTGGGCAAATGGCGGTCTGCGGGCCGAATCCGGCCCGCAGTAGACTTTTGTCCGGCCCGTGAAGCATTTTATAAATGATTATTAAGAGCGAAAATAGTTTGCCAATGTAATTTGCCGCATAAACATTTTTTAAGAAAAATAGTAAATAGGAAGGGCCACAACAGACGAAAAAAGACCTTTTTGTTGCGGAAATGAAAGGACCACGGTTAAATTTTCATCAGCAATGTGGCCCGACGATCAAAAGATTTGCCCGCCCCTGTTGTAGACGAATCACCTTGTTATCTCAGTGTTTTTGCATACCCCCTTCCACAGAATTCATGCCTGTACAGCGTTCGTGAAATTACACATTTAACACTAGTGCTGTAAAAGTGCTATAAACATAGTCGTACTATAAAATGTCCATAACCTCACGCTGCCTACAATTACAAGTGATCTTGCACAAAATTGAACTGTCAAAAATTCTGGAAATTAAGTGAAAATCAGCCATTTTTATAGGGGGTCTTCGGTAAGATTCATGAGGAAATTTCAATATTTTAGGTACGTATCCGGGGACCCAAAATAAACGTAAATTTTTAATAAACATGGGTATTCGTAATCGTTACATAGTGATACAGGGGTAAACAAAATATTCAAATATAAATTTTTATTAAATTATTTTTAATAGGTAGGCTATAGGTTTTATAGTTTTCAAAAATGCCACCGTTTACTTCTATACACAAGTCAGCTCTCTGATAAATAGCTCGGGTCGCTCTAAGAATGGATTCGGGTCTGTTTCTTATCATTGCTGCTGCATTTATAATAATAATAATAATAATAATAATTGTTATTGCTCCAAAAAACATTAGTTCGAGTAATGCATCTAGTATACTATTTTGTTTACCCCTGTATCTCTGTAACGATTGAGAATAGGGCCCATGTTTATAGGAAATTTTACGTTTATTTTGGGACCCCGAATACATATATAAAAAATATTTACATTTCCTCCTAAGTGCATGGTTATTCTTATTTTGACTTGCGGGTAACTGCGCCACGCACTACATACATATAGCCTACTATTCTTGAATTAGTTTCCGCTTTTGAAGACAGAAAAAGTAACGGATCTAAAATCACAATTATTATTAAACAGTGATAACAGTATCGGTACTATCGCGAAGTTATGTACTTGCCTGCTCTTTCATTAATGGTAACTCAGTCTGACGTCTGACAAAAACATCAAAACTTCAACAAAAAAACGCAAATAAACTGTAATGCTTAAACAGACAGGACAACGTTTTTAATTAATGAATTTTCATTAAAAGTGAAAAAGTAATTTAACTGTTAAAGGATGTTGTCAGTTGAACACTTCTACGCGGGAAGCTAGGAAGATAGACGAAAGCGACAAGGAAACCTTGAAATAAACCTTCTACAACAATTGCGTCGTTCAGCCGCCTAAGGACATATGGCAATTATGGGATATGTACGCGCGTAATCCGAAACTCAAATGCTACAATCTATTCCAAACGGACACGTCCTGAGAGATATAGGGCACTGCAGTTCTCCAAATCTATATATACTATAGCAGTCCGGCCCGGTTTCATCCGGGTGCCATAGATATAATTCCGCAAAACGCGGTATTTCGTTTGCGGCCGGCGTCTGAACTAATAACTCTGAGCAATTTCTACCAGATTTGCTTCTAAACTTACACCTTTGAGGGTTTTTTATTAGATGTCGCTACTTGGTACTAAAAACAGTTTTTTGTTTGTTTCTGAATTAATAGCTTTGAGTAAAGCCTATAAGATTACGCTAAATGTTACTAAAAAGTACTAAAAAGAGGAAGATAAAGACAGAGATGGTAGGCGAAAAATCTGTTTTGGGTTGGATTTACTCAAAATCCGTTCTTAGTGGGTTTCTACGTCGATAAAGGAGTAACTATGCCAAATAATGGGAACGCATTCGTGTTTGGTCTCAATCGCGTGCGAAGCCGCGAGTAACGGCTAGTTGACTCATATTTCAGAAAAATGCCAACAATATAAATAAACCTAAATGTATTAAACGTTGTGTAAATTTATATTTCACTTTTGGGTATCTGGTGCCTCCTTACAAATTCTCGTAACTCCAAAACCCATGAGTAAGTAAGCTGAAGGATGTGGGAAGAGTTTACGAATAATAATTCTTTTTTTTTTCAATATTAAAACGTCACCGTTGTTTGTTTGCCACTGATCTGCAGTACCACATAGATGATATGTAGTCTACGCAAATGTACTAAACCATGCCTGTTATATAGCTCTCATATTCTAGCATATCCACAGAGATGCTCTTATTGTATGAATGACAATAAAATTTATTGCACGAGAATAAAAATATGTTATGAATAAAATATCCGCTTTCTTTATACAACCTTCATATACTGCGTCACTTTAAAATTCTATTATATTAAAAGAAAATAAAATTTTACACGCGTTTTGTTTTCCAATCATTTCTGTTTTTATTAAGAAAACTCCAAATTAATAAGATAGGGTGAAAATTTGATGAGGCAAGAAGCTTTAACTTAGCATTTCCCTAGCGTTTTCTATTACGCAACAGTTCACAATTTCTGATGTTTAGCGAAAAACATTAGTTTCGTGGGGTGACCTAGTAATAAATAATAGCCACCCTGTTGCTCTAAAATGATTTCACAAACATTTTTCAATTTTGAAAGAAGGGTACCCCCTTTTTACTATATCAGTTTAAAAAAAAAACAGAAATATGAGAGATGAGTGTTGCGGATTGTCGGAACGATTCAGCTTGAAATATTCTACAAGTTCGGGAAATAAAAACGATCTAAAAATCACTTTAATGCCTTAAAAACTTGCAGATTCGCAAAACGCATATGAAAACATGAAAAGATTTGCGATATTTGGATAAATATATAATTTTTTTAGATATGCTTAATAGTAACGTGTTTTATAGAAAAAAGTACGCTGAATCGAATGGGACCAAGCGCACATTCGTATCTCTGTTAGTTTAGACGCTATGACGGTTTAAAGTGTAAAAAAATTAAACAGTTTAAATTGGCTATATCTCCGAAACCAAAAGAGTTACAAAGTTGCGGGTGGTCGGAACCGATTCAGAATGACTTTTTCTATAAATATGCATGATATCAAACGAATTTATTTTTCAAAAATTTTTCCGATTAAAAAAAAAACAAAAATCACTGTCATACAAGTTCTGGTAATATAAAACGGTGCCTTAAAAACTGGCAGATTTACAAGTCGCATTAGTAAACATGAAAAGATTTGCGATATTTGGAATAATATAAAAATTTTGTTACTAGCATTTCGCTTATGTTATGTGCCTAAGATTTTGGTTGTTCCACAACTCAGCAGCCCTTATAGTGAAACCGCTAGAGATATTATGAGGCAATTAATAGTCATGTCCGTTTGACTTATCTGTTTCCGAAAAAAAAACTTCTAAATAATAATACTGTAGAGGGCAGTTTAACTATAACCCGACGATATTAATATTATACTCATAATAAAGTATAGACATTTTATGGCAATAACTAGACTATGCATACATTGAATGTGCTTCTACATCCAGTATAATATATTATTAAAGTAAATCATCAATGAATATAGCTCGGAGCTACGATGTCCAACAACACAAGAAGAACTCGTCGTAGATGTATATTGTGTATGTATTTGTGAACAAACAGAGGTATGTATGGATGGTAACCGGGGTATAGAGTACGTGGTTACATTTAAGACCGAGAGAGATGGAATGTATAGAAATCAATATCATAAACGTTTGTGTGCGCTGCTTGGAGGATGTGCAGACAGAGATAGCAAAGAATTGGAACTCTACCGCGTGTCAAATAAAGTAATTCGATACTCGAAAACCCAATTGCACCAACGTAGATTAACACGTTAACTAGAATTTTATCTCCCAACTTAGATCTATTCGCCTTTGGAGATTTAAACTTTGGTTAAGCTAAACTAACGTTCAAAACAAGGTGATTCGATATTCTAAAAACCAATTGCAACTATTTAATAAGTTATTAAAAGTTAGTTTAAACGCCAGGAACCTTAAAACGTTCAAATTAAGGGTTAAGTAGGGTCTTTAAAAGTATAAATGAATTTACTTAAATTATCACAGGAGACGATTTAGAAAAAAAAAACAAAATTCTAGAAACTAAATTGCACCCTGCCATCTAATTGTCGCCAAGTTATAATCCAACGCATACACAAAGCAAGCATCATGTGCTGTCATCTAGCGGAATACTAGAAACATAAAAGTATCGTCCTTCCACCAAACATAAAAGTGTCGTTCCAATTGCACGGTTTTACTCCCAACCAAACGCGCCATTAAGATGGGTAAATGTTTTTATTGTGTGTTAAGTGCTGATAAATTTAGCAATAATTAAATTGTATTTCAGGACTCAAATTTTATATAAAAAATTTGCTGATATTTATAAATTTTGCAAGATTTTGCTTAACAATCGATATTTAATCCGGTGTTGTATGAATTACTTTGGAATAAGTAACTACGTCTCTTAGTGGCGTGTGCCACCGTTAATAGAAATGTTGAAATGTGGTAAATGTGACAATAAAATTAGCAGGCAATATGATGATGTCATTTATTGTACATCACACTGTCAAGAGGTTTTTCACATCAGCTGTGCCAATATTTCTGAACAGTGTTTTGTGGACATGAAATTGGCTAAAAAAATTTCATCATGGAAATGTCAAAACTGTAGATTGTGTGATGAAGCCGAACGCGACACTGCAGCGACATCTATTTTAGTGTCACCGACAACTATTACCCATGACTCAAACCATGACAATACTACAGGTAGTGATAAGGTTAATAGCTTAAATACCAAATTGGATTCTATAATGGTCAACCAACAAAACATGATTAAGCTTATCCAGAGTCTATTTAATAAAATTGATTGTCTGGAAAACATTAGTAAAGAAAAAGACGCAACCATTAATGAACTTAGAAATGAGGTCATTGAACTGCGGCTCGAAATCCGTTCAAAACTGGTGTGTGTCTCTACCTCAGATAAAGATACACCGTCAAATAAAAAGTCAAATAAAAATGTTAATAAAAAAGGCACAACATATGCTGAAATTCTTGCCGATAAATTGAATAATGAAGGCAATAATGAGGAAAATAACAACTTAAAATCAGTTAGGAAATCTCAAGAATCTAACAAATTAAGCAATATTAGCGGTGACAAATTAATAGCAATCGACACCGATCATGAAAGTGGTGATGATGAAGGATTCACTACTGTCACTCGGCGTAGACAGAAGAAACGGAATCATAAAAATGTTGCGATCATTGGCAAAAGTGAAAATGAAAATGATGAACTGCAAGGTGGCAAAAAAAAGTTATGGCTGTTTGTAGGAAGAGTTCAGCATGGAACGAATGCAGATACTGTGAAAAATTTCCTAATTAAAAAATTCCCAACTCATGCTGATGATTTTGATTGTGAGCTTTTGTCTGATAAAGGACGATTCAATAGTTTTAAAATTGCGGCACCAGAAACTTTGCAGAATGCTATGTATGATCCTCAGACATGGCCAAAAAACATTATAGTTAAAAGATATTTTTTTCGTCGACAGCCCGGAGCGTTCTCAACATGAGTTAATTAGTGGACACAAAAACAATAAATATTCTAAAACTCAATTTTCAATTTTTCATATAAATATACAAAGATTAGGGAGTAAAGTTGACCATGTTGAAACTGAACTTTATAGTTTAGATTTTCCTGACATAATCTTATTTTCCGAGCATTGGCATACATATGACCAGCTTAAATATGTTACATTGAATGGATACCAATTATGTTCTTATTTCTGTCGTGATTTAAATAAACATGGTGGAGTTGCAATCTACTCAAAAAGTGGCTTAAAAATAAAAGTTAGGCAAGACATTTCAGACCTATCGGTTATCAATTTGTGTGAATGCACAAGTGTGGAAACAACTATTGGTAATGGTCGTACTATTGTTATAGTTGTCATGTATAGACCCTCTGGATGCCCTATTGACACTTTTTTTGTAATTTTAAATTTAATTTTAAATAAATTGTGTGATGAAAATTCAAAATTTGTAATAGGCGGTGATTTCAATATTGATATGTTAACACCCTCGAAACACGAAAAAGATAAAGCAAGTTTTATTGATATTTTAAATTCGTTTGGTTCGTCTTATATGATTAATGAACCTACAAGAATCGCGAATGGTACCAAATCGTGCCTGGATAATTTTATTACAAATCTTTCTGACAGTAACTTAAACTCAAAAGTGATTAGAACATGTTTATCGGATCATTATGGACAAATATTATATTTTACTTATTCTTCTAGAAATATAACTTCAAATATAACTACATTATATAAACGCAATATGTCTACAGAAAGTATTCATTTTTTTCGTCAACTTCTACTTAATGAAGAGTGGCCGGAAGTATACTTGTCAAGTTCTGTGAATAAAAGCTTTGAATTGTTTTTGGAAACTTTTAAACATCACTTCGCTATTGCCTTTCCGTTTCGGAAAATAAATTATTCTTGTTGTAAGACAGTTGTTCACAGATGGTATTCGAAGGAACTTAGTGCTCTCAAAGATCAAATTAAAGGTCTAAACGAACTCCAAAGCATGTACCCTATTTTTAAAAATACGTATAAGGAATGTCTGAGATACTACCGCGAAGTTATGGCTGCTAATAAACGCACTTATAATGACAATCTAATAAAAATTTCAGACAATAAATCTAAAGCCATGTGGTCTGTTGTACATTCGATTGTTGGTGAAAAGAAAAAATCGATTCAACCTGTTCTCAAAAATGAATTCGGACATTTAATTTCCCCTGCTGAATCTGTCGAAATATTTAATACGTACTTCACTTCTGAAGTTACTCGCATTTTGAATTCAAATAATATATCAGACAGTATTAATCCGCATGTAGTATCCAATATTACTGCTGAAAAGGATAGTATATATATGTATCCGTGCACAAATAATGAAATAAAGAACATAATAATTGAATTAAAAAACAAAAAATCATGTGGTGAAGATGAAATTTCTAATTTTATTTTGAAAAATTGTCTGGAATTCGTCGCTGAACCACTCGCCCATTTGTGTAATATGTCATTATCTAGTGGGATTTTCCCAGATTGTTTAAAAAATGCACACATCAAACCTCTCCACAAGAAAGGTGACGTACACACAGTCTCTAACTATCGCCCGATCAGCTTACTATCATCCGTGTCAAAAGTTTTAGAAATAGTAGTTGCCAATAGGCTAAACAAATTTTTAAATCTGAAAGGAATTATGCATGAGTTCCAGCATGGCTTTCGTAAACTCAAATCTACTGAAACAGCTTGTTTTGATTTTATACAATGCATAACAAATTGCATAGATAGCGGATTTCTAGTTTTGGGTATCTTCATTGATTTATCCAAAGCTTTCGATACTGTCAACTACGACATTCTATTGCTTAAATTAGAACAATACGGAATAAGAGGGATAGCTAACAACTGGTTCAGATCGTATTTAATAAATCGTTCACAAAAAGTATGTATATCAGCAGAGGGGAAAGAATACGTATCTGAAAAAATAGAAACAACTAAGGGCGTACCTCAAGGATCCATCTTAGGCCCTCTTTTATATATTATATACGTTAACGATTTAATAACTCACTTTGCAGCGTCAAATGTAAAAATAGTGTCGTATGCAGATGACACAAATATACTTTTAAAAGGCTCCAACATGAATCAACTTATTCATCAAGCGCAGGCAATTTTCAAAATATTAAACGACTGGCTTATAAATAACAAACTGATTTTTAATGCCGAAAAAACTACTACTGTTTTTTTTAGAACTATGCAAAGATCGCTAAATATTCCAGAATCTATTCAGCTTAACAGTAATATGTTTCTTTCTGTGTCAGAATGTACTCCGTTTTTAGGAGTTACAATTGATGCTAATCTTTCATGGACACAGCATATAGATAAGCTGGCTAAAAAGTTAACATCGGTTTGCTATGCCCTGCGGCAAGTGAGTAAAGGAGCAAGTTTGGAATCGGTAATGTCGTTATACTACGCCAATTTTTATTCTATTATGTCGTATTGCATTATTGTATGGGGCGGAGTAAGAGAAGCCAACAGAATTTTCTTAATTCAAAAGAGGGCCGTAAGAATTATCGCAAAAACCGATAGAAGAGAGTCCTGCAGAGTTCTTTTTAAAAATCTTAAATTATTAACCTTTACCTCGGTTTATATATTTAAGTTATGTGTTTTCGTTTTTAAAAACATCGATATTTTCAAATGTGACACTATACAACACCAATATGAAACTAGAAAAAATAATCTTATGATACCAACTCATCGATTGACTCTATACAAAAAAGCCTGTCTATACAATGGAATAACAATTTTTAATAAAATACCCGACAATATAAAAAATATTAAATCGCTTAAGCATTTTAAAAATAAATTAAGGACTTTTTTAATAGAAAGAAATTTTTATAGTCTAGACGAATTTTCGTAACATATTTTAATGTGTAATACCTATGTACTGACCTTTTGTATCCAACTTTTTTGGCTATGCAAATAAATTATTATTATTATTATTATTATTATAGACGTTTAGCATCAAAAACGTTTGATTGGCAACGCTGCCTGTCACGAAACATCAATGATCCTTCGGTATACAAATAGACTGTACGTTGTATAGCTCTTTCTTAGCTCCTTATTGGTGACTTACTATACAATTCACGTGGGAAGGTGAACTGTATATTTATTCACAATGCTCACCAATGATGCAATGAGACGATTTATGTTAAACTTTTTATTGAATTTTTTCAATAGACATCTTACATTGAATTGCACAGAATACATTTCTACATCTTCTCATGATCTAAATATGGTAAATATTCACCATTGTAATTTAATATTTTCAAAATTAAAACTAGCGGTCCGTCCCGGTTTCACCCGGGTGCGATAGATATAATTCTGCAAAATGTATTTCATTTGCGGCCCGGCGCGGCATCTGAACTAATAGCAAATTCTACCAGATTTCTTTCTAAACTAATAGCTTTGAGCGAAATATATCAGTTGTCGCTACTTGGTACTAAACGTTTTTTGGTTTGCTTCTGAACTAATAGCTTTGAGTAAATTCTATGAGATGTCGCTATATGTTATTAAAACAGTTTATTTTCACAAAACACCGTAATTTTGTACAATATATTAGATATTAACAGTCCGTTACTCTAAAGTTTTAGGTAATTAATCAACCCCACTACGTAATTTTTCCTTTACACCGGTAGATATTTTTTTCAAGTATTCTCTGTAGCTCCGCCATTGTTTAATAATTTTGACCTTGACCATGAAAGCGCTTATGGAAATTGATGTTCATACATAGCAAATGACTTTTTTATAGTACAAATTACATTATTACTCATTACTGAATTAGCGTTCTTAGTTATTTGAAAACACTATTCATGTAACTATATAATTAAAAACTTGATTATTTCAATTAAATGTAGGAAACGCCACTTTTTTCTACAGTAATAATAGACGAATCTATTTAACAAATTATAATCCATGAAATTGCATGAACTGTATTTTTAGAGCTGGTGTTTTTCCTAATTTATTTTTATATTTAACCATGACAAAAAAAAACGCTCTACTGACCTCAAAATTTCAAGGATCCAGTTGCCAAACCAGAAATTACATTTTTAAAATTAAACTGTTCAAGCCCGTTTATCGTTTGTGTTAAATATTTAACGCTAAACATGTAACCATGGGCAAAGAAGAAATCATAAACCAATTTATAACATACTAGCTGTCCGGCCCGGATCCGCCCGAATTTTTAAATTGCCACCAATGCAAAATTGGTCTCCACGAAAAGTGATTTTATTTTAACGCGATAATAATAATAGCCTATGTCCATCTTGAAGATTGATTCTAAATACATTTTTGGAATCTGACTTCCTCCTACATCCAAACTTACAAACTTTACCTCTTTATAATATAGATAATAATAATAGATTTAATTTTACTTCTGTAGTGTGTAGTGCAAACTTAACATATAACTGATTCACTAACGAAGTTCATACAGTTAGGCTGACTAAAATTCCCGCTTACCGAAAGACTTTATTTACCAGAAAAACATCTAATTTCTTATAGAGCTTTACCTAAACTATAGAGTTCAAACAGATTATGCCGTCGCAGAGTTTTCTGTGCGAAATTGAATACTCTCCAAAATAAATATGCAATTTAGTTCTATGGTACTAAAGCTGAAGCTAGTTTATGGGGTTGGCAACAATTTTGCTGATCTCTAAGGTACGCTGCAGTGTAGCTAATTGGAACAAAAGCGAGTTGTTTGCTTTAAATAAAAAAAATTATATTTCAATGCAAACTAATCTCAGAGATAAATATATTTCTTTGAAATAGGAGGTGATAAAATTGTTTTTTGTAAACAAAATAATAAAAAGATTTAAAAAAATAATCTAGTTTAAGTAAAAAAAATATATTGTCAAAATTATATTTCTTTTGACATTTGCACTTTTATTTAAACAATTGCACAAGGAGAAATAGTTATATTCAAAACACGTAGGTCCTAATCAAATTTTCCATGTGTGTGATTAACACACAATTATCTAATAACAATTTGTTATTATAAACAATGTAGTAAGTCATAGAAATAATAATTGACCCCTAGTAAAATATTAACCTATGTGGACAAATCTGATGATTTTTGTTCATATCTTCAACAAAAAAAAAACTTAATAAATATTGAATTAATATTTCTGGTCAAAAGGCAAAATCACAACACCAAAATTTTTTATTATTCTTTTTCTTCAGAAAAATAATTGATTTTATTTAATTCGGCGTAACAGGAAGGTATTTAGTGGCACCTATATGTTTTTATGGTTTCGAACCTCAAAAGGAAAAAAGGAACCCTTATTGGATCACTGTGTTGTCCGTCCGTCTGTCTGTCTTTCAAGACTCATGGAAATCAAAACCTGTAGGGTACTTCTCGTTGACCTAGAATCATGAAATTTAACAAGAAACAGTGTCTTATAGCACAAGTAAAGGGAAAAATCCGAAAAACGTAAATTTGTAGTTACATCACGAAAAATAATGTTTTCTTCATACCTCGATTGAAAGTACGTACTTTCGTCCCTTATAGCAGGGACGAAAGTTTGACATTTACTTCCTGTTATTTATTATATTAAATGACAGCGGTAACCCTAGTTACGAGTATAAATACGCATGAGAAATTTTTTCCTCCCGCCGTTCTCATGCTAGGAGTAAATGTCAATCTTTCGTCCCTGCTGACGAAAGTACGTACTTTCGAGCGGATATGAAGAAAAATCGTATACAATACACGGGCCTTAAAAGTTGAAATCTCGGCCCTTGTGATGTAATATACTATTTTAAACCGCAACAACATGTTTTTCTTAGAGATTAAACATTTTCAACTAGAATTAGAGAAACATCTAACTGAAGACAAAGAAAGCGTTTAAAAAACAACATAAGCTGTTTTGCCTTGTAGCCATTACATACACTGTAAGTTTTCAAATACGGATATTAAATTCTGTAGAGACATTTTCCCTGTCCTTGATGTTATAAATGAGTGCACATTTTTCTCTTACTTTTAAAAAAAGTCGTAATAGTTCATATTATTATGAACACCTGGACGTCATAAAATGAGTTTTCTTCTGCCTACTCCCCCAGGTAATTTTTTATCTTTATACAAGGTAAGTATAAATGAAATAAATAAAAAAATGGTGTCATTTTGTTACTTTTTCCTGAGAGATTCAGTTTGTTTATAACTGCTGGAAAATTGCACAAGAAAAAAACTGATACTCATTTTTAATCAAGGTTTACCTTCGATTTTTAGGATTATTCAGTCAACGAATATTCATTGAAAATAAAATTTACGAACAATTCTCTGAGACTAAGAAATCTTTACTGTACAATTAGCGATCCGTCCCAGTTTCTAATTAACCGAATTACACCAGAAAAAATAAATGTTTACGCATCAACAATAATTGAAAAAAAGAAATGCAAATAAAATATTTTTAGATTATGAACGGCTTTGTTAAGAAGGAATCGACCTTGTGGGATTAATCAATACAACATAATGATCATTAATCAATATTAATATAAATGATACAATCATAAATTAATCATTTTCTTGTATAGAAGTTTCGTTTTATATTATAGGGTTGATATTTATTTATATTTCGACGGCAGATAGATAGTATCAATTATAGACGTTCGATAATATAGGCTGTGGAAAAAACCGCTGGCAGAACTTGATATTTTAGTAAAAAATAATATTATATAAATTCGTCATAGAAGAGGCAATTCAATTCTAAACACATATGATTTATATAATTTGCATTCAAGGTACATTTTTAAAAAGCTAAAATAAAAAACGACGATATAGATGACAGACATATTATTTCTTTGATGTATATATTATAGTAATCAATTATTGATCGGTTATTTTTTAAATTTAGACTTTGGATTCTTATTTCAAAGAACTGTTTACTTCAACTAAACCCTATAATTTTTCCATAAAAAACTATTGAATAATTAAAATCAGTAATAAAGGATTACTACAAAGTGGCCGTTGGTAAAACAGGGCCGTCTTAAAACATATGCACATTCTAGATTAAATAAAACACTACTTTTTTATCTGTTTACACTTCAGAACTTTATTTTGCAACATGGCTTCTTCGGACAAAGATTTTATAGTGTTTAAAAATTTTGTCATCTGGTTCTGTTTTCTGCTGTGGCTTAAAATATTTGATAAATTAGCACGTTGTCTTTTTATTTAATTTAAAATGTATATAAAAGTAAATGTAGCAGAGTAATAATATATTACTGGCGTCGACATTCGGGAAGAAAAAGGCTTTTATTCAACACGCGTGAGTAATATATAATTTCGGGGCCCTGCTAAATTCGGGAGAAATAATAAATTACTTCATTTTGACGCGTAGAGTATACGAATAATGAGCCGAAACTGTACGGTAATATATTACTGCATAGTTTCTGGACCAATAGGAACGCGGTAGCGATTTGTATATATGAAAACAGCATCGCAATTCAGCGAAAGTCAGGGCCATCTTGTGTGCATCGAGGGCGGTGGGTACGCCAATCAATGAAGTGATTTATTATTTTTCCCTCTTTTATCAGGGCCCCGATTACATATTACTCGTGCTAGTTGAATAAAGTAGGTATTATGTGCGACCATTGATCGAAGGAGAATATTCCACTCGCGTGTTACCGCACACGCCACGCTCGTGCGGCAAATTTCACGCTCATGGAACCTTCTCATTCTCTTACTAGTCGCACAATATACTATTAAACACTGAAACAATTTTTCAAAGCGGTTCAGAAGTTTTCTAGTTATAAACGCGTACAATATGTTAAGATCAATAAATAACAGTTTTATAAAAAAACACGTTTATTCAACAAATACTCGCATTTAGTGTTTTTATCGTGTCTGTAAAGCGACTCTTAAATAGACTGTCTCAAAAAGCGTGACGTCATGATCCATTATGCAACTTTTTTCGATGTCATAATAATGAACGACGGTAATAGGCTATGGTATCCAGGACAATGTTTTTGGAATGAGATGTACGGCCTGTACCTACGTTTATGCAAGTGAATGTAACTGCAATTTGAGCGTTTGATATTCGTGACAAATACCTCATTTCAATGTTTGACATTTCATGTGTTGCATATGTTAAATTAAATATAGTGTGCATCGGGCCCATAAAGATGTATTTAGCGCACTAGTTGCACAATACGCAATTGCATTTAATGTTAACAAAGTTTGAATAAAATTACAGGGGATTTTAATTATAATAATATAACCGTTTGAAGAATTTGTTTATACTTCGCAAGCCTTTTAATACCTCAAAGAAATCAAAGAACCATCTTCGATCAAAAGAATATCAAAGTGCTTTTTACGACGACATTATTTTTATAGCATAGAAAAATATCATAGGTACTTTTATATTATTTTTTTATATGTTTATTACATTAAAATATTTCCAATACATTAAATCTATTATTGCTCACTGCTCAGGAATCACGTAGCATAGCACAGCACAATACACACACTCAGCTCTGAGCTCATTTTAATATGTTTCTGATCTTATATTATTCGCATTTCGGATAAACTATAAAGTATATTATGCTTAACGATAATAATGTTTATTGAAACAATATTATATCTTTGTCAACGACGTCAATGTGAATGGTTCAAGTCACTGTTAAGCTTAGTACTATTACACTTACAGTGTGTCATTCAACATTAAATGACTCAGCAAAGATAACTCCGTACGTGCAAAATTCACCTGTGCTGTGTGCGCTCTGTAAATGTGCGAATGCAACAGTACAGAACAGCTCAGCACAGAGCAATGGCGCTCGGAATGAGTCATTCAAAAAAAAGAGCAACTCGCTCCGCTCCAAGCGAGGAGTCGTTCATTATGAACGACTCGCTCAGGAGCGACACATCACTAATCTATTATAATAATTGTAAAACAGAATCTTAAAACACGGGTACACGTCACTAAATAATTTAGCAATACGAATTACCTATATAGTTTGATTAAAAAAATTACAAGAAAACATAGGATATGTGAACACACATCAGAAACAAAATGTAGTTATTTACTTCTGTTTGTCACACGGTACCTTAAATTTCAATACAAAATTGAAGATGATGGTCATATCCTGTTAAGACCAACGATTCGATCGATAAGGATCATCTTCAGGATCCTAGGTCATTAAAATGTGTTGCAACTTCGGTGGGAAAACCATGTCATCTTGAAGATGGAACCTATTTAACTTGGCTTTGATGACCTCAGTTATTAAGCGTCTATATTCTAAAATTTCTCTCTGTCTCTTAATTACGCAATACATTTATTGAGACTATGACCTCCGCATTCAATGAAAATTAGACGTGATTTTTGTGGCTATAAAATTCAACGTATTTCTTTAAATTTCTTAATTCGACCCTGCAATCAACAAAAAAATATCGATGTTTAATTTTCGGGTGTCAAGTGGTCATCGCTAGTCATTTGTTTCAACCACTTTTGTTTTACTATATAAGGGGCGTACAGAAAATGTTCTGATACAGTTTGTGTGAAAATAATTCAGTGATCATTTCGCAATAATAATTATAAAATTATCAAAATGAAGGTCCTCGTCGTTGTTGCTTTGTTTGTAGCCTGCTTTGTTGTTGCTCAGGTAAGTTCTTTTAAAAATATTTTTATGTGATTCTTGTAATCAATATATTTTATATTATTATAGACGTTTAAGAAAATAATTGTTGCAAAAATATTTAAACAATTTTTATTACCTATTACCATTCTATTCTATTTTCAATTATTTTTTTCATTTTAAAGTCGGCCATGTTTATATCAATCAGTAGATATTTTCATTAGCTTAGAAGTTAAGGGAGTTCGAACATTTTTTAGAAAAAATAAATCTAAGAGGATCCCGAATTTCACGTAGACTCATCAAAATCAATATTATATATTTTTCTAATAGTAAGATCACTTTAAGAAAGTTCTGAGGGCTTTATAATATCCGACCATGTAGCAAAGTCGTTCAAATGGTACTTCCATAGTTCCTCAATTACAAGCCCCTAGTTCCGGGTTTTAATTTGAGAAGGAAAGAAATATCAGAAAGAAGAAATATCAAATGGGTTTTCGATTTATTATTAAAAACCATTAAATACATTTTAAAAATTGAGAACTTAAACAAAACACTGATTCTCATAAAGACAAACAAACGTCCGCGTTTGTTATAGTCTTGAAGCTATAGGCATTTAGGATAATAGGTTTTCAAAAAAGTAGAGTAATTTTTAAGACATTTTTAGCTGTGTTACTCCTAAATTTAAAGAAACTGTGCCTATATGCTTTTTTTTCTAAAAATCTATGTTTTTCTAAGACACTAAACATTTTCATCTATCTAAACTAGAAAAATTTCTAATTGACTGCATTTTTTTGAGAATAGAAAAATTTTGCTCAAGTCAGTTCATATGAGACATTTAAACTTTTATTGTAATTTAAACTTCGATAAAAGTAACACCTGATGCCAGTAGCCATTAGTCATTCACGCATTACGGCTGTTTAATAGACTGTACCATTTCCTGCTATTTTTTAGTAAATACAACCATTTGACTAAACATAGCTGACCATATTTTATTTTCGATTGAATAAATTATATTAATTATTAATAACAAACAAAGCAACGATAAAATTATAATAACAATTATATAATCTTTTTTAAAACAAAGCAAAATAACTGATAAAAAAATCTATTTTCTTGAACTGTTAACCGATTGATAAAATTCATCTCCACATAAATAATTTACCGGGTAAGAGATCACGGGTCGCAGCGTTCTCCTAGTAACTACAAAAATAATACAATAATAAAGGGCCGTTATGAACGGGATTATTAACGTCGTTAAGGTGGGTTTAGATGAGCCAATTAAATTTAATTGGAATTCTATTTAAACGTTTCAATGACCTCTTAATCTGATTGATCCATCTAAATCTGCCTTAAAACCAGTAATGAATAGTTTACGAACTCCGTTAGCAATGTAAAAGTCTTAACAGACAATGTTTTGATTAGCAAATGAATGTGTTCTCCATCGAAACTCTAAAATAAGTCTTCTTAACTAAAAATCAATTGTTTTTGCGTTGATAGGGAGGTCTGACAGACGAGCAGAAAGCAAAGATTCTGGAATATTCAACAGCCTGCAAAGCCGAATCTGGCGTCGACCCAGAACTTGTTGTCAAAGCCAAGAACGGTGAATTTACCAACGACCCTAAACTCCGCGCTTACGGTTTCTGCATGGGAAAGAAAATTGGAATCTTCAACGACCAAGGCGAATTCCAAAAAGATGTTCTCTTAGCCAAATTACCTGAAGGTACCGATAAAGTAAAGGCTGAACAAGCCATCGAGGAATGCCGATCACAGTCAGGAGCCACTCCAGAAGAAACCACTTACTTGAAATACAAATGTTTCTACGAAAAAGCCCACAAAGTTCTTGTACAATAATTTTTTTGTTGCAATTATAAAACTGAATTAATATTATCCAAAATCTGTTCAAATTTTCATAAAAATCTAATTACCACTGCTCAAGATTTGGGATTAAAAAAAATATTTTAATTTTATCAAAATTTTCTGTTAATATCAATTTTAAAAATAGTTTATAAATTTTAAATCATTTATAAAATAACTTATTTTATTATAATGTTCTAAAATCATCTTTTCCAATGTTTTAATAGAAGTATTGTGATCTACAAAAGTTAAAATACATTATGAAAATCAAAATTAATGTTTTATTTAAATTTCATACTTCCTTTAATTTTTCTCCTCGCCTAAAAACAGTTACAGCTCTTCTGACGCTATTATTATGGGTAAAGGTTTCCGATAAACACCAAATAAAGGATCGATAATCATACAGATCCTACAGACTTAAAATTGAAAAAAATGATCTGGAAAAAATTACGGCTTAAAAAAATTTAAGCACATAAAAATTATGTACAATTATGATTGTTGTTCTCGTCCATGTTATTATTTATAAATTACAGATTTTCAGATACTTGGACAGTTTAAATAATAAGATATTAATTTTTCAAATTTTTGTTGAAGTGTCATTTTTGTTTTTATTTGAAATTGAAAATATTCATAAAACATTTTTAACGAACATTTTTAATTAAGGATATTCCATTCAAATGTAAATAATGATATGAATTCTATCTATTTGTTTTATGTGTTATATTATATATTGTAATTATTTTGTAGATTGCCTGAAGAAGTTGAAAAATATCAACGAAACGTAGCAAAAATTTGAAAAATTAATATCTTATTATTTAAACTGTCCAAGTATCTGAAAATCTGTAATTTATTATGTACAATCTTTACAAAAAATATTTTTAAAAAATTCCCCCGCAAGATCAGTAGTGCGATTCTTGGTCCTTCATTTGACGTACATCCGAACCCTTAGCTTAAAAAATTCCGTCGGGATAGGTGGGCAACCGTTATGTTAGTAAAAATTAGACATGCTTTATGAGTCTTTAAGAATTACGATATTTAAAATGTATTTTTTTAATATTCCTAATTCGACTCTGTCGACAAAAAAAAACAAAAAAACAATTGTTTTGTCTTGCACACTTACACACTATTCTTCAGTAAAAAGTCTCCCACAAATTGATTAATTATGTCTGTTTACATACTGACTGCTTTTGTTTAAACAATTAAATCTGTGTAAAAATAATATATACTCATATCAATTAACTTTTTCTACTGATCAACAACCTGTTAAGTACCATCGAAATGTTATTAGTTTGAATAATAATTAGTGGTCGGTTCTTGGAGTATCGTAAAATTATGTCATACTGATACTTTCAAATATTTATTTAAAGTAAATATTTTGAGTGATCCTATGTAATAATTTAGACTAATTAATTTCAAAATGAAACCGAATGTCCAAGTCCAAAATGTTTTATTATGGGATGCCGTGAGTGTGCCAAATCTGTGCATCATTTTCACCCCAAAAAATACATACGACGTGACGAATTAATATCATATACGATCCCCCCCAAATCAATAATCTTCCCAAACTCTCTGTATCGAGAGCCATAAACCCAAAACTCCCAGAGTCACCCTGGCCGAGTCATTGGCTAGTCTGCAGTGTCTCCACAACGGTATAGTAATTTTTGTTAAGAGAATAAAATATTTTTAGCTAGTTGATGTAAATGAGGAAGGCGATGTCTTCGGGGTTTAATGATCAACAAACGGCAACATTGACCATCAATGTATCTGTTTTTGACCCCAACGTTCCGACAAGAATTTCATGCAATCTCCAGCGTGCAAAAATTAGCT
Organism: Xanthostigma xanthostigma; assembly: GCA_963575645.1. Lineage (NCBI taxonomy): Eukaryota > Metazoa > Arthropoda > Insecta > Raphidioptera > Raphidiidae > Xanthostigma > Xanthostigma xanthostigma. The sequence continues at coordinate 35,731,858 of OY754473.1, forward strand.
AGTAATTATTATCTAAAAAAATCAATAATTTATTCGGTTAAAGTTTATGCAAGTCATGTTACGTTTATATCACTGGATCAGATAAAACACAGATTAGTAATAACTAAAGAGAATCGCTTACCTTCAACGTTATGTAAGCGACAATAAAAAAAAACAGCATAATATGTATTTTTAATTACAACAATACGGACGTTTGAAGATTTCTGCATGAAGATAAAAAAAAACAAGCACGTCATATACATATTCGGGTGTCACGTGGTCATCGCTCATCGTTTGTTTCAACCACTTTTGTTTCGCTATATAAGGGACGTGCGCAGAGTAGATTAGAACACAGTTTGTGAGAAGATAATTCAGTGATCGTTTCGCTATAATATTATCAAAATGAAGGCCTTCGTTGCTGTTGCCCTGTTTGTAGGCTGCTTTGTCATTGCTCAGGTAAGTGATTTTCAAAAATATTTTTAATGTATGTTGATTTTTTGAAACAAATAAATTATTCTTTTAAGAAAATAATGTTATAGAATATAGAGTATCTTTAAATAAATAAATTTTTACTTATTTGAAGAGTTCTATTCAGACGTTAATCAAAGATTTGAATATAGAGTATCTATAAATATTTTTTCGAAAGTTAAAGTTATTTTTATTTAAAAAATGGATCGATTGAAACGAGCCTACAATATCGGTCCATTCTCAATTTGGGAAATGTTTTCGTTATTTTAGTTTTCAGTTTTGAACATAGTTTTAATAAAAAGAAAAGTCTCTAAAAATACAGGTAGAAGAAAGATGTCTTTTTTTAAATTACGAAAGTTTGAGTCAAAAATATTTAAACAAACAACAAATTCAAGGTTATTGAGTAGTAATAATTAGGAACACTAAAACTTTAACTTCACAATCCCCCTAGCAGTTTGTCTTCAAATGCTTACATAATATTCTATTCCATTTTTCAATTTAATTTTCAAATCGACAATGCCCTTAGAAAAGAACACGAGCCACGCAGATTTGGTAGATCTTGGTACAGAATTTATAGACGTTTTTTTTTTTTTTGAAAAAAATTTGTAGCCTAAACCAAGAACGATATCCGTTAAAAACGGTATGTCTTTTTCGAATCATATGATCAGTTTGAAAAAGTTTTCGAGATTTAGAATTTTATCAAAAATTACATCACAAAAATCTTAAAAACTGTTTTCTTTGAAAAGTTACACGCGCTAGTAAAATGCCAATTGGTGAGCATTAATAAAAAAATTTGCTATTTTCTAACTAGCAAAACTTTTATTAATGTAAATGTTTAACTCTTTTAATTCGGATATTTTCTGTATTATTGTAATTTAAACTGCGACAAAAAGCAATTTTTGGTCATTAGTCAATAACGAATTATTATTATTTAACAAACAGTACTGCATTTCCTGCTACTGAATACAAAAATTTAGTAATTACTACTATTTGCCTAAACCACTTATTACATTTTAAATTGTTCATGAACATTATTCTATTATAATTGAACATTTGATGGCAAAATAGTAATTATTATTATTACTAAACAAACAAATATAAATTGAACTTGAAAAAAAAATGAATAATTTATAATAACATTAACTGATATAAAAAGCATTTCCTTGAACTGTTAATCGATCGATAAAATTCATCTGTCTGTAAAATATATTATAACGGGTGATCAATAATAAAGGTCGCAAATTTGTCATAGTAACTACAAAAATAATTTAATTAACAATGGGTCGGTAAGATCTGTTGGCCGCTATAAGCGACCTAAAATGAAATACCAGAAGGGAGATAGATCATTTTCATTGATTAATCAAATATAATTTTTATATTGAAACGTTTCAGTGACCTCTTTAATCTGAGAGCCAAGTCCGTCTTAAAACCAGTTAATTCTAAAATGTTATAAAATGTTTTGATTAATAGTGTGTTTTATTTATCAAAGCTCTCAAAAAATCTTCTTAACTAGCAATCAATTGTTTTTGTTTTATTTTCTTAACTGATAAATAATCAATTGTTTTTGTTTTGATAGGGAGCTCTGACAGACGAGCAGAAAGCAAAGATTCTGGAATATTCAAATGAATGCAAAACCGAAACTGGAGTCGACCCAGAACTTGTAGTCAAAGCCAAAAAAGGTGAATTCACCGACGACCCCAAATTGCGCGCTTACGGCTACTGTTTGGGCAAGAAAATTGGAATCTTCAATGAACAAGGTGAATTCCAAAAAGATGTTCTCTTAGCCAAATTACCGGACGGTATCGACCAAGCAAAGGCTGAAAAGGCTATCGAAGAATGCAGATCGTTGACAGGAGCCAATCCGGAAGAAACCACTTTCCTAAAATACAAATGTTTCTACGAAAAAGCCCAGAAAGTTCTAGCTTAATAGTTTTTTTATAATTTTGTTATTTTTGTAAGCCACTTTTTTAATTTTAACAGGCAATGCTTCTCGAAAAATCTTATAACTAACTACTGCTCAAGATTAGGACATTAAAAACATGTATTATAATTTTCTGAAAATATCGATTTTAAAAATGATGTCCTAAAATTGATGTAGTAGTGTTTTCTTTTAATTCGTTTTTTATTTCATTGTTATGAAAGTATATTGTGATCTAGTACCGTAAAAATACATTATGATAAACAAAATTACTGTGTTTTATTCCAACTACCTTATGTATGTACCTAAACTGTGTTAATTTTTTTTTATTTAGAACAAAAGAAAAATAGAACGTACTTCAACCCAAGGTTAATTTTTTATTTTATTAAAAAATGAAATGCCAAGTTCGTTGAAAATGATGTAAAATTAACAGGACTATTTAGTTCTAAACTTGACCATACAGATTCTGTTGCCAATAATTTTGAACAGAACAACAAGAGAACTTCCACTTGTTACTGAATAATAGGTTGGCTTGTTTCGCTAATACAGCTTGTTGCAGTGCCAAAGGACTAACGACATTACTACAGCAATATGATGCCAAAACTATTAGCATTTGTATTTTAGCAGAGCTGAAACCTATAAGAGTCGAATTTGTGACACTCATGCTGGGTTGCAGAAAGGGTTGCCAAAAAATCAGATTTGACAATGACCTTAGAGTGTGAACATACATATTTCTCCATATAAAAAGCATTATAGAGTTTTAAATACGATCCTGCTCGAAAAATAATTGATAGATTGAGTCTATATTTTTCTTAAACTGTGTATACATGTATTTAGCATCGTTTTTTGTACAGTTTCCACTTCGACACAACGTTTTTTTACGCATTTTGTTCAAAATTTGGCTTAAAAAGTGATTTTTTTCTATGTTGAACTATCATTTGTTTTTGTGTGAGTACAATCTAATGTTCTAGAATTAGATAATAATAATAATAATAATAATAATAATGCATTTATTTAAATAAAACCTCAGGGAGGTGATTAAAACGTCAAACATAATACAGTAAATTTTACATAGTTGCATTAAAATAGTTAGTTCAATAAATAAAATTATCGACCAATTTTTCAGACAATATATTAACAAAAAATATAATTAATACATTAACGTTTCGATCCGGATTTGGATCTTCTTCAGAACGGATTTAAAAATATAAAAAAATAATTAATATTTAGTTTCTATTTATTTTTAATGTAATTCGTGAAAGATTTTTTTGATATTGAAATATTGAAAAAATAATAACAAACAATGTTATTATTTTTTCAATATTTTAATATCAAAAAAATCTTTCACGAATTACCTACATTAAAAATAAATACATTCCACGCATATAGCCATAGCAGCTGAGCGTGTTATAATAATAAAAAAAAAAAAAAAATAAATAAATAGAAACTAAATATTAATTATTTTTTTATATTTTTAGATCCGTTCTGAAGAAGATCCAAATCCGGATCGAAACGTTAATGTATTAATTATATTTTTTGTTAATATATTGTCTGAAAAATTGGTCGATAATTTTATTTATTGAAGAGTTCTAATTAGACGTTATTCAAAGATTTGAAAATAGTTATTATTATTATTATTATTATAGAATAAAAGTATATGCTTTTTTCAGTATTATTTTGTTTCGTAAATGTTGCATGCTTGCATCCCTTTTCAATAGTTTTGTTGTATTTTCGATTATCAAATATCTAGAAGGTGTGTTTTTAGTTTATCAACAGAGAGCAGCTATCATGTTAAGAAAATCACCTAAAATTTAGTTTCTGTACTGTCCGATTACCTGATACCTACAAAAACTAAATTTCACTAATATTTTTTTACAATACAAACTGTAAATAGAAAGTACCGAAAGAAGACAGAGTATATTCCTACAAAACATCAATATGTAATTTATTTTTATTTATTTTAATCTATTTTCTATAAAAAAAAACGATTTAACATTTTGACCTTAATATGTATAATTATTATAATCTCATAGAAAGTTCTTGTTACTTGTGTATAGACATATTAAATGACAGCTGACAAAAGTTCATTGAATCGATTATTTGTACACATTTTTACCAATATCGACAAATTCAATAACAATACATTTTAATTGTAATTTTTACTCAGTGTATTTTATAAAAAAAAAAGTGGTTTAAAAAATTGGTTGTCTGTAAAGTCGGTTTACGGACGATAGTTTTACGTGATAACGTATTCCGTAATACATAACCTAAATTTATATAATAATTATAATAATTCGAATCTATGATATTGCATCTTTCGCTTCAAATTTAGGTTAATTTTATTTATTTAAATTACTCACCACCTATAATATAATTTTTTTTTTAACTTTCTTTCTTTCGTATTTATTTTAAGTCTCAAAGATTAGCTGTCATAATATTTTGAAAACAATTGTTTCACTGTTTATATAAAATTCCAAAACCTACTTACAATATTTAAGTATTTTCATACGTCAAAAAATTGATTTTTATAATGATAAAATTTGTATGAAAACGATTTTTTCGAGAGATGAGACCTAGCTAAAACGATTGTTTGCCCCCCAAAATCCCTTTTCAGTGAATTTCATCCAAATCGTTAGGGCCGTTTTCGAGAAAAGCACGCACAGGTTCAGGCGGAACGTTAGGAACGTTACACTTTTTCGTGCATGCAGCCGGTGTTTTATCAATTTATAAGATTGGTGATTCATCAATTTATAAGACGTTATCACGTCAAAAATATTAAGTTCAAAGTCTAAACTAGATTTCACCTCTCACTCGAGTGAAGGTTCATATTCTGGGTTGTCTAAATGTAAAAAAATAGCTATCGGAGTAGTGAGTAAGAAACTAATTATTGTGTTATATGACACGGGAACTCTTTTAATCCAAAAACTTACAGAAACTAAATACAGACATAAAAAAAACTAAAAAATAAAGTTACCGTATTATTAATCCGGCCTCAGGGCATTTGGATTATTTTTATTTTGGGTATCAGATATCAATCAACAAATGTCAGGTCAATGTTCTAGGCTGACCTGATCAACATCACATTTGAATACATCATTTTAAATCATGTTTTGGGGCATTTTTTACAATGCTAATGTCGATTTTTTTAACGTTAATATAATATTATTTGTCCGTTTACATGGTACGCTCGTCTGCCATAACGCAGTGCAATATAATAAATTTCCGGAAATCTCACGGCGGAAGGTATGAACTAATTTTTCACGAAAGAATACACATATCGCACATATTATCGTGGGTAATTTAGCGAAACCCCCAATCTATGAAAAAACAAATTTGAAAAAAAAATACGAAAAACGCAGTTATCCCGATGTTTCCAAACGATTGTCAAATGTTAGGATAGCTGTTATTTCCGGGTAAATACGGATATCTATATACTAATATATAAAGCTGAGGAGTTTGTTTGAACGCGCTAATCTCAGAAACTACTGATTCGAATTGAAAAAAAATTTTTTTGTTGGATAGCCCATTTATCGAGGAAGGCTATAGGCTATATAATATTACGCTACGGCCAATTGGAGCGGAACATCAATGAAAAATGTTGCAAGATGTATCTCAAAATTAGTCCGCCTGACAAATATTATCAGGTAAAATGCCTTAACTAAATATTGCAATTATTAGCGCGTGAAGTTTACAAGCCCGGATAGCTCAGCCGGTAGAACGTAAGACTCTTAATGCCAGGGTCTAGGGTTCAAGCCCCACGTTGGCGAATATATTTTTATTTTTTTTATTTTCTACATTGCTTTCGTCTAAGGCTTACATTTCAATTTTTCAAAATTTTATTACGACTAATTAAAATTAAATAAATCTAATTAATAGCTCATTTGAAAACTGTTACAACTATAGGCATCTATAGAAAAATAATTTTCCTACAGTTAAATATTTATTATATTAAAAGAAATTTATTACTTAAAAAAAGTATAAATACTGCATTATAACGACAAAAACTTTTGAACGGTAACGCCGATCATTATGAAGTTTGGACACAACATTCATCTCGGTAAACTAAGATGAATATGAGTACTCATGTCCCTTCCTTCCCCATTCGTTCTTTTGCACCCGGGTGAAACCGGGCGGGATTGCTAGTATTCTATAATGCGACAGAATATGTCTGTCATTGATTGGCAGTCTATAAACCTGGGTGAAGCCGGACCGGGCTGCTAGTAATATATATTATCACTTGAAAGTACCGAGGACTGACTATCTTCTTAGATAGTTCACCAGGATATCAGCAAATTATCTAGAATCTAAAGAGTACTTATTATCGTTTTCCCGCAAAAATTCAAGATAAGACGTTTTGCCAGATCTCCCACGTTGTAATAGTATACAAAAGTTATCAAGATCGCATAAAATCGCGGTCATATTTAAATGTCGATTTGCATTATTCATCAACGCAAGGTTCCTTCAGTATGGGAGAGAAGTTTTGTAGTGTTAAAGCTTTGAGAACGAATGATGATACGTCACGGCAGCAATCAGTCTCTTGTAACAGTTCCTTGCTTTGGGCTTAACGAACGGCAGAACCGTACTCAGGTGCGGAACAACCATTTTAAAGCCCGTCGGCAGTTATTACAAGGCCTGGAAACATTCCCAATATTAAAGCAAAACAAGACATTTTTGCTGATATAAAAAGAAATTTATCGAATAACCGAATTAAACAAATCGATAAAAGAATTGACGATTTACAAACGATCTGATTAAATAATTATTAGACATCAAAATTTATGCCAGCATTTAGAGTAGTTCCAGAAGACAGAAGAAAACGGGGAAGACAATGAGGAGGAGATATCATTCAAGATGCGATGCAAGACTGGAAGAAGGAGAATAAGATAACCGAGCTTTCTGGAAATTGAGGGTGGAAAAACAACTCTTGTTGTGAAAAAAATATTTAGAGTAGTTAAGGAAATCTAGGAACCTTTGACTTTGAAATTAGAGAACAATGATTCCATTTGATCTTGTTAACAACACCATTCCTTGCTGAACACTGAATATTAAAGAAGTTTCCACTAGACACGAACACTATGTCCTCTTTCTTTCATTAACCGTGTAAGCACCATCAGGAGTTTAAACTGATCGAATAGTTGCTGATGGCCTCAGTTATTGAGCGTCTATAATCTACAATATATCTATTCAAAACTGGTTATTTTTAATATTCCGTGTCTTCATATCAAAGTTTCATCTCTCTTCAAGACGTTCATGGATTCTGTATTCAAAACAGTAATAACTGCGATCGCGTTTAATCAATTTGCCCAGGAGTCTTAAAAGAGTTAAAACCACTGGAATGAAACTCATCACGTACTAAAATAAAATATACCTCTAGTTACGGACCTGTTTAGATGTATCTATATATTTTCTACAGAAGAACATATAAGCTGTCTAAGTGTGTAATTAATTAATCTCTATATGACATTAATGAATTTTGTCATCTTGACGTTAAAATATTAGTTTAAAACTTTTTAATACTATAATATTAATTAGAAACAGTGTTTTAATTTTGATATATGTAAAATCTCATCAAAATCCATTTTTGCAAAAAACATAGAAGTTTCTAGATTATACCATTTCTATACAAAATAGTTCGTTAATCTATTTAGACTATGCTGTTTTATTCTTGATCTGGGACTACACTACTGCATTAATTAATTATTGTCGATTTATCAAATAATATTACTGTAGACCAAACTATCGAAATAATCATAGGATTAACGAACGAGCATTTAAAAAAACCTTCCCTAGTTTTACGGAAACGAGGAACGGTAAAGATGGTTGCAAATTAAAAGACTTTCTTTGAAAATCAAGGAATAGTATATTGTGCGACTAGTGAGAAAAGGAAAAGATTCCATGAGCGTGAAATTTGCCGCACGAGCCTAGCGATCAATGGTCGCACATAATATTTTATTCAACTAGCACGAGTAATATGTAATCGGGGCCCTGATAAAAGAGGAAAAAATAATAAATCACTTCATTGATTGACGTACCCACCGCCCTCGATGCACACAAGATGGCTCTGACTCGCTGAATTGCGATGCTGTTTTCATATATACAAATCGCTACCGCGTTCCTATTGGTCCAGAAACTATGCAGTTATTATTCATTATTGTACGGCTTCCGCTCGCTACTGCGTTCCTATTGGTCCAGAAAATTCATTATCGTACAGTACGGCTCATTATTAGCACTCTACGCGTCAACATGAAGTAATTTATTATTTCTCCCGAATTTAGCAGGGCCCCGAAATCATATATTACTCACACGTGTTGAATAAACTAAGTTTAAATTAAAATTCATTTCATTTTGTAACATTATAAAAAAATATCAATACGATAAAACTGATGAATGCGTCACAATAATGCGTGTATACTGTAGTTTTACTCTGGCCTTCATTGAAGAGGGCCATGAACTAGGAGTAGAACAACTTTAGCAGTGTCAAGGGTAACGAATTTAACCCATAAAATAATAATACAAAGTATGTTAAACTATTGGAGTTTCTCCAAATATTGTCTCGTAAAAAAATGCATACTGAAGCAACGCAGTGAACTTAAAACATACATCATTTCGTTTATTATCTTCCGAAATGGGAGTTATTATTTAATAGAGTAATTAACATTTTCTAACGACCTAATGCACAATGAGATATGAAATGTTTTTGATATATTAGTGTAGGGTAGATTACACAGTGTTTACACTGAAGAATGCGAGGTTTATAATGGTTACACTTTTGCATAACAAACGCAATAGTGTCATAAGTGTTTACACTGATGCACGATACCCAAACACACCTAATATTGGGGTACTGTTCACCATCGACATGTTCTGCTCTCCTGACTCCATCGTCAGGTTGAAAACACAAAAATGTTGCATATTATCAATTTAGCTCATAAAAATGGTATTTTAGGTTTACGATTGACTTGAAAACAATATGTTTATATAAAAAGTAGATGACAATAAATATAACATTTCAATTCATCATAAAAATGACGATGCACGTTTAGGACACCAGCGCACAATAAGTAAGTAAGTAAGTTTATAAATCAAAAGAAAATATGACGTATGACATCAATGTAATTTCACAGCTTCGACTCTAATATTATATTGTTGTGGCTTTTTGCAATATTGTGGTCACAACCACGGAACAATAAATCTAGTTCCATGGTCAAGTTTCTGTGTCACAGTCAAGTAAATAAACAATTTTGTTTATCATTATAGTTCGGATTAAATCAAAGTTTTGTTTGTTTTATTTATTTACGTAGATACTTCCTTTTTTACTTTTGAGCCAACCATGGGATTCAAGAGTCTCGATAATGGTGATAAAATCGAATTCGAGATTTCGATGAATTAAGACGTTTCATGATCCAGACATACCTAATAACCGAGTTTTTGAGGTCCGTCCATTCTACGGTGTTTTTTTTTTTCGGTCCCATTGGACCTAAAATAATTCTCCTAAAATTTCAGTTTCCTAGATCATTAGCTTCCCGTGTTCATTAAATGGGAAATAAACTCGGTTTGTGTCGTTCACAGGTTTGATCTAGGCTGAAATTTTGGGAGAATTTTTTTTAGGTCCAATGCTAAAACATTAGCCAATAGGACAAAAACCCAAAAAAATAAAAAAAAACACCCTAATCCATATATTCAGATGCCAAGCTGATACCCTGTTCAACGGATCGCGGATAGATAATTTTAAATTACTTTTAATTTTTATAGGATTTCTCGAGAATTTTTTATTTTCTCACTTCTCTTCTAAATAAGGATAGTTTACTGACGAACGAAAACTCATCAGAGTCAGTGCCGCACGGCCATAGCGTTTATTTTGGACATTAAAGTATTTCTTCTAATTAATCATATTAATTATAGCATGTCTTTTATTATAATTTGAAAACAATTATTACAAGGTCTGTAGCTTTCATAACCTGCCAAACTTTAATAATTTACATACTTACACGTATTTTGATGGAAAGTTAACGTAATTATAAATATTTGAATAACTAATGTCTAATTAGTTCATAATGAATAAATTGGTTAGGTGTGAATTGTATACTGAAATAATACAAATTATTAAAGCATGATTGACCGTACAGATTAAACGCGCTTGAATTTTTAATAAAATTATAAACATGCATTTGCAACAAATTCTGATAAATATAAAAATAATTAACAATATTAATTAATATTCTTTTACATAATATAAATTATCAGATCAACTAGCGACAGTTATTTAAAAACACGATAAAATTAAAAATTGAAAGATTTCATTAGATAGATACAAACATGCATATATGCATTAATGAAGAAGTGTTATCTATACTAATATTATAAAAAGGTAAAGTTTGCAAGTTTGGATGTAGGAGATAATCTCCGAAACTACTCATCCGATTTCAAAATTTTTTCACCAATATTTAGAATGAACCTTCAGGATGGACATAGGTTATATATTATCGCGTTAAAATAAAATCAGTTTTCGTGGAGAGAAATTTTGCAACGTAAGTCGACTAAAAAACGGTGGCAATCCACAAATTCGAGCGAAGTCGAACCGGGCCGCTAGTAAACAATAAATGTGTCCACCTCCACTGAAATCAAATACGGTCTAGCACAGGGATCGGCAACCTGCGGCTCGCGAGCCGCATGCGACTCTTTTGATGTAAAGTTGCGGCTCTCCAGTTCCATACGCAAAAAAATAATTATTTTATTATATAAACCGTTAAAAATCGTCCAATAAATCCATGATTAAGCACCATGCCTATCTCTCAGCCATTTCCACTCGCGTCTCAGCCGCACCGCCCCCGTCGCGACGTGTCCTCGGATATTATACCTATATAAGCAAATACTATAATACTGAAACGAAAATGTTTAGTGGCTCTTTAAAAACTGGGAAATTTTGTAAATTGTAACTTTTGGCTCTTCCGTCTCAAAAGGTTGCCGACCCCAGGTCTAGCACCATTGCAACACTCACTCTATAAGCGAATAAGAAAACAAAGAGAAAATGACTGTAATGTTTTCTTAAATTAAAACTAATATACTACAACGCGGTACTAACAATCGATAAGAGTATATATTTAAATTAGAAGACGCCGACGAATTTATGTGTGAAGAAACCGCTTTCTGGTTCGTTTCGTTTAACTTCTTTTTAATGCAAAATAAGCACTGTAATTTAGTTTTACAACGCGAAGTTCGTACTTCACCGTACACACTTCAGTGCTAACGGGATTCTAACAAGACACCCTATCATTAATGATGTAAACCAAACTCGCTTTACATAAAATTACATCTAATTTTGTGTAATGACACACGACACGTTGCTCTGGTGATTTCGATGCTATACAACTTACGATTTTCATATACAGTGTAAACTCCATTTACGTCACTCTATATAACGACAAAGTTCTTAAAACGTCGAAATGACTTAACTCTAGTTGGTTTACCTTGTTGCTTATACTCTAAATAACGACAACAGTACGTCATTATTAAGAAATAAACAGTACTTGTTTGTTATTTTGTTGCTTTGTTGTCGGCATCATGCGTTTCGAAAATTCTAAGAAATTCGTTCTTTTGTTTGTTGGGATTATCTTTCATATGTTTAGCTCAGCTGCTTATAATTACAGCACAAGGAGCATATCAGTATTGTCAATTCCTAAACATAAACACTCTTTTTATAAAAGAGGTATTCATTATTTAGGCACAATAGCTTACAACAAATTCCCTGCTGAGTATAAAACCATGACAACAAAGAAATTCAAGAAATGTTTTAAAAAAATTTTAGTTGATAAAGCATATTATTCTTTTAAAGAATTTTTAAATGATTTTAATTAATTTTAATTCAAATGTTATATTTTCTGTAATTTGACTTTGGCTACACATTAAGTTTTATGTATAACGGCCTCAATAAAATTATTATTATTATTATTATCGATAAGTTATCATGTTCTCTATACTCTTCATAGCCAAAAGAAGAGCGAGTTGTCATAGCATCCGATTTAATTGTATGTCGGCCGCCCAGCAGATTCGGCCCAGCAAACTGAGTCGTCTGTAAATGTTTTTTGAAGTTTCAATTTGACATCACGTAGTTTGTACACATTTTACACACATAATAATATCGGCATTAAGTTTAAAAGTTATAGTTTCAGAGATTAATGTTACTTTATAAAATGACTTTTAATACACAGCAAATGTGTATAGTTTTCAATAGTAGTAAATTATATCTAGCATTTTATAACTCCATTGGAAAACATTATTTTATTGTTTAATACAGTCTGTCCCAGAAATGTTATCATGATTATTTTCAATATTATATATTATATAAAATTTATGACCACCATAAAACGAGAAGGAATTGTCCGATTTTGATAAAATTAATTCTTATGCTTCCAGTACCTGTCTACTTTTCATCAGTGGTTTAATACACGTGCGCCGAATTTAATGCGAAAACACACTAAAATATCAACTGGATTTATGTCATTAAAGATAGTAAATTAAAAATATAATTTTCCGGTATTAGGTTCAAAAAATCCTGGCAGTTGATGATGATCTTGAATAAATAAATAGGTGTAGAATGTATATTCTAGAAAACTAAAATTGATAATTGAAATGATAATTAATCCACTCTTTGCGTTCGTTCTACCAACCAACAAAATACCATTTATTAGACCAAAAGATATAATCTAATCTAAATAGGATACTACTGTTTAATTGTATTAATCTGAGAGATAAAACAAATGCACTTGCAGTTTAAATTTTTTCTATTTTAATTCGATTTTGTTCCGTGGGAAGCGAATAATTTAAAAACTTGTCGCATAAATATTCAACAAAGAAAATAATGACGGATTTAATAATTTATAATAAATAAAAACAGCATTTTGTTACAAAAATTATCACACAATAACAATTAAAATAAACGTTTTTCAATGGAAAATAACATAGAAACAACTTTCAGTTTATTAAAAAAACATTCCAATGTGAGAAAGATTTAACACTACAGTAAAAATAATTAATATGTCCATAATTTCACTATGGAAAACAAGAAAAGCTGTTCTGAAAAACGTTATCATAAATTAAATCACATTGTCTTCGCAGATATACTTTATAAATTATTGCAAAAACGCTACTAAGTTCTATTTGTGAAAAATGTACGAATGAAACAGTAAACAATAGGGGAGTGTTGCCCTAAAAAAAAAAAGAAAAAATGAACGCACAAATTGGGAATATATACGCATTCCCGAATATGAAAATGATAATCTACCATCGATATTTATTTCTGAACTATATACTTAGTTATTAATTTTTCCTTAGTTACAAAAATTTTTATATATTTTAATATACCCCAAAATGGTGAACAGCTTCGGTATTTGACAAATCTTGAGACTTTAATCAAAACCAAAGTCAGGCAAATAATTTTTGGGTATCCACTGATGCCATTGTTGAAATATTGCTAGGCTGTGTAGTGTGTATGACTGGCAAATTTACTAGCAATAGTAATCCCCATTAATATCTATATGGTCTACGTCAATGATATTCCATAACGCATTAATAACAATCAATACATTGTAAAAACTGACCTTCAGATGAATTTTATATTACTTAGAAAAATGCTTATAAAAAGCATAAATTTATTATGTTTTCTATTGTACTGATTATAAATACAATACATTTTATCGACTTGAAATTGAAAATTGTATTTTAAAATGTTCCGTAAAATGAAGTAGCACGTACAATTTATGATGAGATTGAAAATACAGTGGACTGCCCTTAAGAGTATTCGTCCCTGCAAATACCCCCTGCACCCTTCATCTGAAATTATTGTAAATTGTGGACGCTCGATAACTGAGCCCATCGCATCGACACGATCCCGTAATTGTTTTTTAAAGAACTCCCCTCAAACACCCTGCCTTTGTCACTGCGCAAAAAAATTCATTTAAAAAATTATTTTTCCTCACTTAAAACGGCTAATAGCACTGTTATGTTATTTAAAATAATAATTGGTGTTAGTGACAAATGTCGAAACACCTCTAAAAAAAAAAAAAATAATAATAATAATAATTGTGTATTTCCAATGGATATTTTGCACATCGAGTTATCGTACTCTAGCCGAGCATTGATTTAATGGACGAATACTGTATGTGCTACAAAATCATGAGTTCAAATTGTGACAATAAATTTTATTTCACTTCAATTTAAAATCACCGCAGGCTCGCAAACATGTAATAAATAAACGATACATGCACAATGAACAAAAAAATGCAGGCAATATATTGTACCTATCAACTAAACTTTGTATTATTTGCATAATATTGTAGCTACATATTAAAGTAAACAAATTAATAGACAATTATTACCACGTAGTCGAGCGTCCATAATTTACACTCAATTCATTTGCAAACAATTAGGTGTATTAAAAATACAATTGCAATTGTAGCATTATTCGCGACTGAAATGACGCTGAAAGGTTTACCCCATTTGCATTTTATAATGAATACGAAAAGTTTTTCAAATCCAATCACAAATTCAAAATTATGTAAATTTTTATTTTTTATACCAAAAGCAATTTTTCGTGAAATCATTCTGATATGTACCTAATATTTAGAATTTAAATTTTTTTGTTTGCTCAGTCCAGATGCAATTAGCAACTCCGTAAATTTGGATATTAAAGTTGGTTAAAAATAAAAATTCAGCACATTGTCATTTGTGGTAACAAAAATATTACAGCTCATTAATTCTGTTGTGTTCTTTTTCAGCAAAAAAAAAAAAAATAATGTCAAGTTGTAATAAGTACCTACCTAAATATATTTCCAAAGTAAAAAACGTTTTATTTAAGGTGATTGCTCGGCCAGATTGCAAATTTCAAATTGTGGTCCCAAAAGACATTTTACTATACTATTTAATATTTATAGCTATGATCAAGCGTCTTGTCAAAATTTGGTTTGTTGCTTAAAAACACATTTTTTGTCCTAAAAATGTCATAAAAAAAGTCTGATATTCGTCAACATTTTAAAGTTTTTTCTTTACAAATGCTTGTTAGAAACACTAAGAAATGGTTCAACATTTTTTTAAATGTTTTTTTTTCTGTACACAAACCTCTGTTAAATTTATACTCCGCTAGTCATTTTACCTGATTTCAGATCATTCATTTACATCCAATAATACCTATATAAAATTAAATTAAACAACCGAACGGGGTGGCGTAGCGGTGAGAGCACTAGACTCGCATTCGGGAGGTATCGGGTTCGAATCCCGGCGGAGGCAGATGTGACTAGGACTTTTTCCTACTGCCTCTCACCGAGAAACGGTAATTCCTGTACCGGTTGAGGTTTCTCATGGCTTCCCTCAATAATTCCAGATAAGTATCGAGATGGTTCCTTATTCAAGGCCATGGCCAATTACCTGCTCAAAAATTTGCCTACCTTATCCTTAATTTCCTAAAAATTCCTTCATTCGCCTATCGCTATCAATTAAGTTTAAAAATTGTAGAAAACAACGGGAAGTGTGGTAGAAAAAAATATAGAAATGGTGCGAATGGCGTCTGTTAAGACATAAAATCGAGAAACGGACGTTAAACGCATTATTATTATTTTATACATAAAATTAAACTTTCGTGGCTTAGAATCAGAACCCCGTGACCTTTATTTGGGTCGTGACCTGCGACTGAGAAACACTAGCAATAAATACCTTTGGTACTTAAACTGCAGTGAGAGGCAGCGCCTCATATAGATCGGTTCACGGCTAGTATCGCATCGACTGGCAGGTTGCATCTATAATTCACATGGGAGGTGGTTGATTGTCAATTAACTTACACCGCCCAACTTGTGTACGGCCAGTTAGGTGAGTTGGTATTTAAACCCATGCCACGAGCTATCAAAGACATTCAGTGTTCACTGTTCATATCGCAAAATACCAAGTTTTACAACAGTCGAAGATTTAACAATCAAAATGAAAAATATCTGTTTGATTGCAGTTTCTTTCGCCGTTTTGGCCTACGTACAGGTAAGTGCTATCTTCTTTATATTTAGGAGTGATCAAATTTTTTTTGTTTGAACATTATTGAGGTTTTCTTGTATGGATTTCTCCTGAATCGATTTAACCCGTGTTAATTCGTTACACATCGTGATGAAAGCTATATTCCTTCTCGTATTTATATATACATACCGGACCTCTCAGGAAAAACATTGGACTGTATTTGGTGTCAATTTTATGGGATTCAGTACCACTTTATTTACATATTTATATAAATGATTGTATTGTCATGGGTTTTTAATACGTGTGCAAAATTTCACATTATTTATGTCTGGAAGTGGGTGAAAAAACAATTTAAAGATCCCATTAATACGTACATAGATACATACATACATACATACCAGTGAATCTAAATCTAAAGGTTAAAATAAGATAAAACTGTTTATAAAAATTAAACTACTGAACACATTTTAGTGAATTTAAATAGGGTTCTGGTCTGATAGTAAACAAAGTGAATAAAATATAACCCAAGGCAATCTGACCAAAATTGCGATCTGTAGAGCTCCGACGTACGTACATACCTACAGACAAACCTACAACTGCTGTTCGTGATTTTCAATTACAATTTTAGTAGTAATTATGAACTCGAACCGATCTAAAAATGGTTCTGTTTTATAGAACAGAATCTCCTTTATTCAAAAAGCTACAATTTGAACGGATTTCGTGCGAAATTAACCTAGATATAACTTCTTTTATGAATGAAAGTTAGCTCTGACGCACAGAGCGATAATAGAGCACATAATATGTGCAAAAGTCATTTTTTAGAGTTGGCATATTCCGCCTCCCAAACAGCTAGATTTTTTTTATGACTATAAGTAATGAATAGTACGAATCGAAAATAATTGTCAGTGATTTACACACATATAAGAATGTAATATAAGCGGCACGGGTATGTTTAACATTGCTACATTGCTTTGCCGCTTCGTTAAGCTTACTGGTGCAATCAGTCATGCCAATATATTTAGTTGCAGTTAAATTAGAATAAATAAACACTGCAAATTAATGGATTCAAGCAAATTCTAGTGCAACGACACATATTTTATTTCAACATCTCAAACTTATCGTGTTGTCAATGATTAGCGCGCGTGTGTTTTTTTTTTTTTGTTATTCTGACGTACTAGTTAGAAAAGCTGTCGACAGTTTTAATCGAAACCTTGCCGTGTGAACTCGAAGTTCACTGGCTGCAACGCTTGTAAATTGCAACGTACGTACGTACGTCATTTCTAATTAATTGGACATTTCAAATAAGTGTTGAACTGCACAAGTTTTAACTACAAAAGTTTCATTTTATTTGTAAACATCAAAAGTTACATGTCACTTCCGGGATTCAAACGCGCGGTGGATATAATAACCAGTGTGACTCTCTTCTACGCCATCCTACGGCGGTTCATGTTCAGCGTTTATATTTCATTACTGTGAAAGCATATTTTTTTCTTCATAACTCGATCGAAAGTACATACTTTCGGCATCAATTGTAAGGCAGAAAATCTAACATTTACGCACTGATGCGCGAAATACGTACGTTCGGGCGGCAGTAAAGGAAAAATAACCTATCAACTGTTGTTTAGATGTCGTTTCCATAGCAACCCTATTACATTTTAGCTAATAGTCGCGAACATCTCTC
This sequence comes from Xanthostigma xanthostigma, assembly GCA_963575645.1. Taxonomy (NCBI): domain Eukaryota; kingdom Metazoa; phylum Arthropoda; class Insecta; order Raphidioptera; family Raphidiidae; genus Xanthostigma; species Xanthostigma xanthostigma. The sequence goes on from OY754473.1 coordinate 35,749,896, forward strand.
ATTCGTGTTTTTACGTATAACTTCAAAGCTGCTTGCTTGGAATTTATCTGCGTGTTTCTATGTAATTAATAAATTAATGAACGTACTTACGACCGAGGTATGACTGGTGTATATGCCCGCCTCGGCCATCATGGCGCGCAGTGCAAGAATATCAAACTTTCGGCCCTTGTGGTGTAACATATACTGTTTTTTTACTTACAGGCCGAACTAACCACTGAGCAAAAAGAAAAAATCAACAAGTATTCGAAAGAGTGCGAAGGAGTATCGGGCGTCGATGAAACTACGATTGAAAAGGCGCGCAAAGGCGATTTTGCACTCCAAGACAAGAAGCTCGGCGCCTACGCCTTTTGCATGGGTCAAAAAACTGGAATCTTGAATAACAACGCCGAACTTCAAAAGGACGTCATCATTGCAAAGGCTCCAGCAGAAATCAGCAAAGAAAACATCTCGAAACTGGTCGAAAAATGCAAATCTGAAAAGGGAGCTTCCAACGAAGAAACCGCCATCAAGTTATTTAAATGTTACTATGATAACACGCCTACACATTTAACTTTAGTTTAAGAAACAATCTTCAGTTTTAGTAACAATTATTAGGCAAGTTAGCTTCGTTAAGTTTATTTAAACAAATTGAAAAATGATTATATTGTTTCGACCAAATATTATTACAAGCTTAAAGTATTATGAAAACTTGTATTATTTATATTTATTTAAATAAAATTATTTAATGATTCACAGAATCATGGGAGATAATCTATTTGTTGTTATTATCTAATAAAGTTTTGTTCAATTTTATCTATTTTTTTTCTATATATTTTATTTAAAATTATTCACAACTACGTCGATGATCCGCATCTCCTTAGCCTTATCCCTTTGAATGCAACATCATTAAGAACCCGTAAAACTCCCACGTTTTATCTTCCTTTCCCAAAAACGTCCCAAATGGCTAATTCCCCTCTGTTTAGTATGTGCAGTTCTGCCAATGAATTGAATATTGACATTTTTTGTGCTACATTAAAACAATTAATGAATCATTTACTGTGATTGCCGTCTCTCAATTTCGATTATTATATTGATTTTGTTTTTGTTTATTTTGTACACTATTTGGAACTTTCTGTTCCGTTGTGTCTATTGTTTTTTAAATAAATAAATAAAATAAATAAATAAATAAAATATATCACACCTTTTACCCTGAAAATATTAATCACTGGCGACCGGCTTAATCCTAATTTGTAGATTTCCACCGTTTTTTCATTGACTTACGTTGCAAAATTGTCACCACGAAAAGCGCTTTTATTTTAACGCGATAATATATAGCCTATGTCCCCATCCTAAAGGTCCATTCTAAATATTGATGAAAACATTTTTGAAATCGAATGAGTAGTTTCGGAGATTAACTCCTGGCTCCTATAGATCCAAACTTACAAACTTTACCTCTTTTTCTATATTTCCGATGGTAAATTGAATTCCCTGAGGACAGCGTGGTGTAATGGTCAGCGTGCTGGCCTTTGGATCGTTCTGCCGTGGGTTCGAATCCCACCTCTGCTCATGGATATTTTGTGTTTGTCGTTTGGACCCAGCTTTGATATTTAAATATACTGGCCAGATACCAAGAGGTAGTGCCATCAAGTGATATTCTCTTGTATATGTGCATATGCTCTATATACGTGGATATATACAATTGCACTTATTAAAAAAAAATTGAATTCCTGACCAACCATTTCCCCAAACTTAAAAGTAAAATATTACAGCTACTTATAGTTAGGAAGCTGACGCGCAAAAAAAAATATGCCCCAACTTTCTGCCGCCTGATACATTAGCTATTTAAATAATTTATAGCATTTTTTTCATTATATGATATGATAGACGGAATCTGGACCCATTTTAAGATAAGGGGAATAAAAAATGTCAAAGATAGTTAAAATTTAAAAAAATCCTGCCGCTTCGTTTTTAGGTTCTGTTAGAACCAAATGACCAGAAAATACCAGGGGCAAACATTTTTGGGCAATTGCCCCCTCCCCAAGCCACTCCTAAGAAAATGGATGTATCTTATTCATAAATCCATTTTCTTGGAAGTTGCTTGGGGAGGGTGCAATTGATCAAAAATATCATCTAAGTACAGTATCAGAATTTACTGGCAATTGTTTCCAGGTCTTGGACAATGGACACAATCCGAAAATGCTAATTGCTGTTTCTCTCTTTCAGCAAATTCAACGTGACGTAACCTTCTAAAAAGAATAAAGTTCAACAAAAAATATACAAAAAATGAGTTCAACAACCGTTCCGATTGATCCAATAGCAGCCGCCAATAAGAAGCTCAACTTGGAGAAGGCGACAAATTTCATGCGCCAGTTTAGAGATCCTCAAAGTCGAGAACTAAAGAAACTTTCCGCAAACCAGTTCATGGAGGTCTGGAGTCACTATGACAAGGACGGTAAGTTTCAGTTTAAAACATTTTTCCTCTCTTTTTTACCGTTTAATATAGGTATGGGATAATATTATCGATTGTTATGAGCATTGTTCATTAGTAACGAATTTCGAAAATAGAGGACGCTAAACACATTATTAGATAGGTACTACAGTGGAACCTAGTTAAATAGAATCTCAACGGCGCGTTTAGTCTCACTTAAAGATATATCTCAAGTTTGCGGTTTCTCATTTATCAAAACGTTGATTGCTTCAATATTATTTTGAGATTTATTTGTCTCTTATACAGGACTCAAAATGTTTCACTCCTTACCGCAAGAAACAAAATGTCTCAAAGGCAATCAGTTTAAAAAAAAGTTAAAAGCACATCTTGTAGGAACTGTGCCTTATAATATCTGATATATTTTGATTTTTTCATCTAATTGTTTTGACGACTGTATTCATACTTGGCTCTACAAATAAAGAACTATTCTATTCTATTTACTTTATGAAAACTTAAAGTAAAATATTTTTACACACTACGTTTAACATATAATGTTAAATAATTGTTTCATTTTTTTTTGAAATCATTGTTGAAAATTAATGGATCATGTTAAATTCAAGGCCACGTTATATTCGGGCTATTAGTACAATAATTAATGAATGAATCACATGCTTTCCTGTCATGAATTTCCTGACAAAGTTCTGATTACACAGTAGGTATGATGTCTCAGATAATTGAAACACATCCTGGTTCTTCTAAATTAAAAAAAAAGACGGACAAGTGCGCCTTGACAGTTCCGTACCGTTAAAATGATTTATTAAAAAATAAGTTTGTCACGCAATAATTGCCTACAGCATAATCAGAAATAATTAGTGATTTTCGAATTTTTTTCCCTTCACTTGTGCAATAAGACCATCCTTCGCGCCACAGATTTTAAGTCAACCCTATAAGTTTTGATGAGTGAGTCAGTATAAAAAATACGTGCTTTTTTATCTTTTAATTGTATGTGAGTTAGACATTTCAATTTTATACAGGACTAGCGGCTCGGTCCGGCTTCGCGCGAATTTATACATTGCCACCATTTTTTCGTTGACTTACGTTGAAAAATTGGTTTTCACACGAAAAGAGATTTTATTTTAACGCGATAATATATAGCCTATTTCCATCCTGAAGGTCCATTCTAAACATTTTTGAAGTCGAATGAGTATTTTCAGAGGTTGCTTCCTACTTACAAACTTTACCTCTTTATAGTAATATATGAGGTTATAGATATTTCCAACTTGAAACCACTCCTAAGAAATGGTCTCTTGTTGGACAAAAAACTGATTTAAGGGTTCATTCTGCGATGCGAAACCCTAAAAACTACCTAAATTAACCGATAGGCGGCGATAGCCCAATTAATGAAACTGTATACACACATATAATGAAAATTCGCGGGCAGAGTTTAAATATTTTTGTTTATTTTAAAGGAAATGGATACATCGAAGGAACGGAATTGGATGGATTTCTGCGCGAGTTTGTTTCAAGTGCCAATGCCACTGACGTCAGTCCAGAGGTAATTTTTTTACTATTTATTTTTATAATTATTAAATCAATGCCGGAATCGATCGTTTCTATTTTAACTTTTAAACTGTAGTCAATTAGAAAAATATAGGTACAGCTCATCCCCGCTTCTAACTGGATTCTTAAACGATGATGGTAGAAAGTTTTTAAGTAGCATTTTTGACAATCGAAATTCCCTATTTTGAATACAACAAGTCGTCGTTAATAATGGTCATTGATCATTCATCCAGTTGTAATTTCCCAAATTTTGGTACTATAGCTTTTACGCACCCAGTGCTGGATTAACTTGCAAGCAAAATAAGCAACTGCTTAGGGCATCACGTCTCAGGGGGCACCAAAAATCACAACTCAGAAATGAAAAATGTAATCTAGGTACTGATATAAAACTGCCTTCAGAAGTAAAGAATGTAAAAGTTTTTTTAACGTTACGTTTTTTTTTAACTTTATTTCAATTAACTGTATAAAAATGTCTAAGGACCGATTTTATAGACAGTCAAATTTTCAATGATAGCATGCATTGTAAAATTCAATTTTCCCCCCTAAAACTCTATGCTTTGTAACTTTTTTCTATCAATTTTAAGCTTATAATGACACTCACAATTTGAATTTTTTTTTTATAAACTTAACATGAAAATATTAGAATTTTTTTAGACTACTGTTAGAGATGAGTGCCCATAGGCAAGAAATGCTCAGGGCATCAAGGAGTCTTAATCCGGCACTGCACGCACCGTAGATATAAAAGTTGGCATACGCGGTTTTTATATCTGGCTTAAGATAATATAATAAACATGAAACCATCTCACTCTAACGTAAACTCAAAAGTGCGCGCGCCGTTCAGTAATCGGGTAAAGCTTTATAAAGCTTCGCTATCTTTTATGTGATATGGAAACTGCGTTGTTGCATTTATGTGGCCTATACTCCTTTTACGAGGACGACGGGATTACCCGACTAAGAATACAGTCAGAGCAACGATGCCCTATCAGAAATTTTTTCCCTAATTTTATGAAAATGTTAGATAGAGAATTATAAAAGATTTTTCAAATAAATAAAATTTTATTTATTTGAAGAGTTCTATTCAGACGTTATCAAAGATTTGAATTATAAAAGATTGTTTAAAAATATGTAGGAATTTTTAATATTTGAAACAACTATTTAACAATGTCATTGGATTTCATTGTTATTAATGATCACAGTATTTTTAGCGGTTGAAAAAAGTTTGCGGGCCCAAAAATACCGAAAAAATTCTCAGAATCGTTTCAAATTTGAAATTTAACCCTTTAGTAATCATTAAAATGTGCAGCTAAAATTTTAATAAAATCGGCCCGACAGGACCGGATTTATAAATTTTATGAAAACTAATTTGTGGGTATACAGACGGAAGAATGTGTTTAATTGGGTGCAGACGTTGGATTGATAATAATACTGAAATTAAGAAAACAATTATTATTTTAAGGGTAATATTAAGGGTATCTTCTTTTTCTTTTGTACAAAATAAAGCCACAATACCCGAATTAGCAAATACACTATATTGTCGCCAGGGTTTTGGCACTGCGACCCAAGTTTTTTTTTTTTACTTAGACACTATAATAATAGAGTGCCCGTCGGCAAAAAATTTACTGACAAATACTCTCCCCAAACTTTGTATATGGCTTCATTAGGCCTAGTCTGACACCTATTTTTCCTCTATGACTTTTTTTGATTTTGGGGCGTTTTCCCTCTAAGTTTTCCGAAACATGTCGTTTTAACGACATATAACAATTTATAGATACTGTTTGTTTTTTTAAATGGATAGCTTAAAAACTTCAACCAAAACGCTAAAATAATGTTCTCTGACAAATAACATGAACCATTTAAAATGTCTGACACCTCGAATATGTTTCACATATTCGAGGTGTCAGACTCTGACTATAAAGTTATAGTCAACTATTGTATTTACTATTAACAGGTATTAAGAACAGGTATCCGGTTCCAGGAATACCCGGGTATCATTATAATCCGTTCTATACAAGCGTTATAACGACATTGCGCGGTCCTGTTCCTTTTGCTCACTCTAATGCTCCTGTAATGAACGGTTAACTGGGGATAAGGACAAGACGTTCAGACTGCACAGATCTTTGACTATTTAGAAATGGACAGCTTTCCCATAGAGCAATATAAAACGATCGTCGACAACATCTTTCAATTTTTTTGGTACATTGGCCGTCATGAAACGTTTCAAATAACCGATACCTAGTTATAAAGTCGTTATTTTAGTGAGGTACCGGATCTGGTTATTTTGATTACTGTTTTTGTTGTAATTTATTGAGTGTTTACTATGTGGGCTGTAAGTTAAATATTGTGATTTTAAAAATTGCATCTATTAAAAATGACAAAAATTTTACGTTAAAAAATTTTCTTCCATCAAAAAAAAACAAACTATTCAGAATCCAAAGGAATGGTGAGACCTCTGGTGAGAAATGCGCCGAACTGTTCTAAGAGGGGTTTTTGACAGGTAAACTATGGAGGCATAAGGTAAACATTGATTTAGAAAAGCATGATAGAGGCTTTCTAAATGCTTTTCTAAATCAATGTTTACCTGTCAAAAACCCCCCTTAGAATAGTTCGGCGCATTTCTCACCAGAGGTCTCACCATTCTTTTGGGTTCCGAACAATTACCAACTGTTGTTTACATGACGTTTCTATAGCAACGCTTTTACATTAAAACGTTTTAGCTCTTCGTTTGGCCGCCACTGGAACGTCGTGTCGCTATAGGTCTTGACAATAAGTGTGAAGTTAGCTTTGCCAATCCATAGTTAAGTAGTCAAAGGCGTAAATATATAATAAAAGTGGGCGTATTGTGAACGAAATTAGGGATGAGTATACACCAGTACTGCTATCTACTAACAAGTGCCAGTTCCGTAGTCTCGCTATTAGCTATTATAGGTACTTAACTTTAATATGTTTTTACCCGACTACTTTTCACATTGCAATTGTATATTTGTGCTTGTTTTTTTTATGTAAAACAGCTCAACGGCGCGTTTGGTTGGATGTGAAACCGTGCATTTGGCGCGACGCTGTTCATGGGACGTGTTATGTTTCATTTACGCTTGCCTTATGTGTGTGTTGGAGTGGCAAACACGGCTTTTTTTTATATGTTCAGATAGATCATTGCATTTTTTTCGTGTCGGCGTATATTAGGTACCCACAATATTGTTTTGAGAAGAATTTAATTAAAATCGGAAAGTAACGGTACTAAAAAAGATTGCACAGCCCTACATGAAATTTCAATGAAGGAATATTACGCACGGTTGGTTTTGGTCTATGGACTCGGATTAAATTATACCCACAGAAAAGATTGATTGAAAATATTTATTTTATTCGAGGGAAGTTTATTTAAAGTGAATGAAATTGAATTTTTGTTTGTTTAAAATAAAAAAAAAATGTTTTAGGTAGTTCACTCGTGATACGGCTTTTCTTAGGAATGTAATAAAATTCTTATACAAGGTTAATAAAAGAGCCTCATATTTAATTTAAAAAAATGAATTTTTTTACCGTCTGTAAAACGAGATATTAACAATCATAATGATCATAGTTAACATGCTGGAGGTATACCATGCCACGTACAAAAAATATCTCGAAAACGGTTCTTAGTATATTTCTTAAAAACGAATGCATTGTAAATTCAAAAATAATAATTGCTCTAAGCTTCTAAACTAACAGGGTTACAGAAGCTTACTGGAAGTCGCGTGCCTTATTGTGAAACTTTAAAAAAATCTGTGAGAATTTAAATTTCGACAAAAATCGCATTTTTAACCCTTGATGCACAAAAAGAGTTTTATGAGTTTTGAAGCCTTTAGCATCTTATAGCTTCAAAACGATAAACCGATTTAAAAGCGTTTTATTTTGCTTGAAAGCTGGCCTTGCGATATGGTTCCCGGCCATTTTTGCTCGAACATTCAGTTAGTTTAAAAAGCGTGAAATAAAAATTTAAAATCCTCCCTGCGCATGAAAAATCTGTAAAAAGAATAATTAATTTCTAGCGTCTGACCCGACACAGGTTATTTATTCATTTGGTTAAAATATTTAATTGACAAATGCGTCTGGCACCACTGTAAAAAGACAAAAATACCAGCGATCCCCGACGCATTTCGGATTTTAATATTCCGTTGAAACGAAGAAATAGTAGCACTAGATATAGTAAAATTGTTTACTTTGCGTTTTTGTATTTTCTTAATTTTCAATTTAGTTTGATGCGAAACGAAAACGTACTCTGAGTTTTTTTTCTCTAAATTTATCGCGTTTCATGAATCCATTATACACCAGGGTTAAGTGCTTTCCACCTGCATTATTATGTAGTACCAACCCACTTTTATATCAATGTTGGTATTGCTTTAAAGTTCTTATATTCCTGCAGGGGATTTTAATGTGAGAGAAGAAATGTGCTTTGAGAGTTAATTTCCTCTTATATAATCTTCACTCCTACATACTTACAAATATACTGCACCACTTTCATAACCTCAGTATTTCTAAAATACCGCTAGAGGCTCTTTACTTGCTTCGCTTTAAATCGAAATTAAATACTCAAAAAATAATAAAAACACTTAAAAATTCTACAAGATATTTTCTCTCTCGACGATTGTTTCGGACAATCAATTCTTCTTCAGGAGTAGTATAGTCTATGTCCTGAAGATGGAAGATCCGAAACGATCGTCCAGAGAGAAAATATTTTGTGGAATTTTCAAGTGTTTTCATTATTATTTGTTACTAGCGGTCCCACCCGGGTGCAAAAGAACGAATGGGGGCAGGGACATGAGTACGCACGTTCATCTTAGTTTACCGAGATGAATGTTGTGTCTAAATTTCATAATCATCGGAGTTACCGTTCAAAATTGACAGACTAATTTTTAGTTACATTTTGCAGCATTTTTCATTGATGCTCTGCTCCTATTCATCGTTGCGTGATATTATAGAGCCTACAGCATTTCTCGAAAAAATGGACTATGCAACCAAAAAAAAATTTCAGTTCGAACAAGTAGTTCCTGAGATTAGCGCGTTCAACCAAACAAACAAACTCTTCAGCTTTATATATTAGTATAGATTAATTATGTTCTACCAAGTGCCGAGTGAAAAAATCAGTGCAAATTATATTAAACACAAAACAATTTTAAATTGAAATTGGAAAAAATTCTTCCAGCTTCAAAATCCATTATCCTTCTAACAAATTCGGAAATACACTAAGATAACAAGAACATCTCAACAATACATGTCTATATATCGGTCTGTAAGTAAGAGGAATACGGAGTCATTCAGACACGAATCGTATCGGATAAACAACCATTTTGAGAATTCCCGAAAGCCTACCCATTCTCGAATCGCATAAACGTCTGATACAGTGCGTTGGAGTTAAATGTTACGGGCAGCAACTTTTTTGATGCCCTATGTTTTTATAGCGAACGATGCCCTAGTTTTTCACTCTTTGTTTTGCTCCATAGCGCAGTAACTCGTTTTTTTTTATGAATATTGTCTTCTTTTTTTTACGTTTCACTTTTTAAAGTTCCACTATTTTTCTCAATAGTTGATTCGTCTACATTTTTATGAAGTCCTGTGCAAACATATAATTTTTAATCAAAGGCCTAATGCCCTAATATAACCGAGGTGTGCCTTTTTTGAACACATACGTGTTTGCGTGTATAATCTACCATGAGACGTTTTTAGTAAATTGCGCAGACGTAGGTTTTAGGTTATATTTTGGCGAATAAACTCGCGACTACATTACATTATGCAACGTTAATGTAGGTACGTGCCGGCTACAGTGATACAATAGCAAGGTCGTTTTAAACCGGAAGAGGAAGCCAAACCTCCGATATATAGGCAGTATCCCGGTTTCAAGTTTATATACTATATGAGTTATAGGCTTAGTGCCAAAGCCTCCCAGGACAGCACAATGTGTGTGACATTATTATTCTCTATCTTTGCCAACCATTATATATTCAATACAGTGGAACATTGTTCAACTGAACACCCTTTTTAACCGGAATAAATGACAGAGAAAAATCACGTTTATCATTTCTACATTCTGATTACAATTAAATTACCACTCTGTTATATTTATTATGAAGTTGAGGAATAATTTAATTGAAGCGTGTTTTGTTTTCTGATGAAGTCATGGAAAATTTGAAATCATCAATAGGGCATTTTGCACCATTCAATAAATAAAATTATCGACCAATTTTTCAGACAACATATTAACAAAAAAATATATAATTAATACATTAACGTTTCGATCTGGATTTGGACCTTCTTCAGAACTGATCTAAAAAATATAAAGATTTGAATATTTTGCACCATGTAAGAAAAAATCTAATCTTCTGTATATATAAAAGAAAACTGTGACTGATGACTGACTGACTGATCTATCAACGCACAACTCAAGCCACTGGAGGGATTGGGCTGAAATTTGGCACACAGAGAGTTATTATGGCGTAGACATCCGCCAAGAACAGATTTTTACAAAAACAACCCCTAAAAAAGTGTAACGGGGATTCAAAATTTACATGGAGAAATCACATAAGACAGATGTACCAATTCGAAAATGCGCAGGATTACTCCTATCAACAAATAAACAAACATGTGTTTCGTGCTTTTTCAAAAACAACCCCTTCAGAGCGTGAAAAGAGGTAAATAGTCTAAAAATCAACATGGGTGTTATTTTTGTCAGGACGTTGTCATCAATTTTGAAATTTATTAGGGGAGCTTTCGTCGAGAAAGGAGTAACTATTCCAAATAACGGGAATACATCCGTGTTTCGTCTCAATCGCGTGCGAAGCTGTGGGTAACGGCTAGTAATACATATTCTTGATAGAATTTGTAAAAAGCAAATGAGAAATGTTGATTTCTAATCATAATAATGCAATATAAATTTTATATTTCCATTTTAAGAATTGAATTTTTAATCTGTTCTAAAACGCTGTTCCCCATGTTGGATTCCGGGGTGACGTCACTTCGGTTGTAAACTAGCTACGTCCTATATTGTGCTGACAGTTTAAATCAGAAAACGTAGTAGGTTTTGCACTTCGAGTGATTCAGATGATACGTAATTAAACTGTGTTATAGTCTCCCCTTAAATATATTACATTCTGGTAAAAACAAACAAAACAGAGGAATTATAAACAAGCTTGAAAAAATGTTAGAATATACCTTTGTATAAAGGAGTAAAATTCCGACCGTTTCAAACAATCGAGAAGTTACTGTAAACTTCATCCTTGTGATACAACTTCCACTCGTCGAAGAAAACGGTATGTTAAACATAAATAAAGAAAAGTCTTTCGGTAAAAACCAACCGTTGACAAGATTTTCTTCTCAAGTATATAAAAAATGCTACCGGTTTTATGTCACGATCTCATCATCTGAATTAAACGTGACAAAATAAGATAACGTATTTAAAAAACAAGCTTATTTATAAGAATGCTGAGCTTACTTATTTTTGCCATGAAAATGAGACAAGAATTTATATGTTACAATTAAAAAGTTTTTCCAGCTTGTCTTCTTTAATTATCTTATTTTCATATAGATTTATTATTCTGATAAAACTTGCGTTTATGAAGTGATGATTTACTTGAATTGTATTTTTGTTTCGTTATTTAACAAGTCGACAAAAACAGGTCGAATTCAGGTTTTTTTTCTCATGCGCTATCTAAATTATTTAAGACTAGCAGCCTGGTCCGACTTCGCCCGAATTTCGTCGACTTACGTTGCAGAATTGGTCTCCACGAAAAGCGCTTTTATTTTAACGCGATAATATATAGCCTATGTACGTCCTGAAGGTTCATTCTAAATATTGGTGAAATTTTTTTGAAATTGGATGAGTAGTTTCGGAGATTACCTCCAACACCCAAACTTACAAACTTTACTTTTTTATAATATTAGTATAGACATATCAATGCGATGTATGGAAGACTAGCGGTCCCGCCCGGTTTCACCCGGGTGCAAAAGAACGAATGAGGAAGGAAGGGACATGAGTACGCACATTCATCTTAGTTTACCGAGATGAATGTTGTGTCCTGCAGACTTCATAATGATCGTAGTTACTGTTCAAAAGTTTTTGTCGTTAAAAAGCAGTATTTATACTTTTTTTAAGTAATAAATTTCCTTTAATATAATAAATATTTAATTGAAAACACTGTAGGAAAGTTATTTTTGTATAGGTACCTATAGTTGTAACAGTTTTCAAATGAGCTATTTATTAGATGTATTTAATTTTAATTAGTCGTAAAAAAATTCAAAAAAATTGAAGTGTCAGCGTTGGAAGAAATCAATGTAGAAAATAAAAAAAAATAAAAATATATTCGCCGACGTGGGGCTTGAACCCAAGACCCTGGCATTAAGAGTCTTACGCTCTACCGACTGAGCTATCCGGACGTGACGTGCTAATATTGCAATATTTAGTTAAGGCATTTCACCTGATAATATTTGTCGGACGGACTAATTTTGAGATACATCTTGCAACATTTTTCATTGATGTTCCGCTCCAATTGGTCGTAGCGTGATATTATATAGCCTATATCCTTCCTCGATAAATGGACTATCCAACAAATTATTTTTTTTCAATTCGAACCAGTAGTTTCTGAGATTAGCGCGTTCAACCAAACAAACAAACAAACTCTTCAGCTTTATACGTTAGTATAGATTTGTTAGGCATAATGTATTCCAAAAACACGTCAATCTTAACTATAAACGCGACCGAAGTCGAACCGGGCTGTTACAGTAATAAATGTTGTGCCACTGAATATAGGTGGGAACCCGGAAACGATAGCGCTCCATAATTAATCCGGTAGAAATGGAGACCTATATGCATTATGGCACATTTGGAAATGTGCCAGGAAACCACTTGCAGAAGATATCGCGTCATTAAAGATAAATTGGGAAATACTAGCCCCACAAAATAATATTGTTTGAGTTGATTGCAGATTAAATTAAGAAAACGACTGCAATTTAATTATTCAGTCATTTCAGGCTTTTATTTACACATTAAAGGAATCTATTTTGTATCTGAACACCCATAAAGCATCACATTTAAAACCACACCGGAAAACGGAAAACCGTTTAAAATTTAACATAATAGTTTTCTTTCTGTGTAAATATCTTACCGCCCCTTAAATTTCTGCTAGATTGACTCAGTAAAATGGCACGGACGCGGTGTGTCGGGGAATTACAGCTGTATTCTACAAGACTTTTTATGCAAATTCATTTATGTCGTTTTTATTGAACAGTAAATACAAGTTTTTTTTAGTAAAACCGCCGAACACATTATTTTTCTTTTTTGTGTGTGGGTTTTAACATATTACTTTACATCAGTTTTTTAGAGTTTAGCATCGAAAGTTTGTGAAAATGTTTAATTAATTTTACGCTCTTAACATTAACCGCAAAGTTTAAAGCTAAACTAAACTTCTTACAAATTATAATCATAAAAGTTTTGCTTAGAATAATGTTATGTGATTTTTTTACATATTCATGCATTTTTAATCCTCAAAAATGTCTGCACCATCACGACGCTGTTAGTCCCTCACCCATCTCATTATCACTAAATAAGCGAAAAATTCAATTTTCAGCAATTTATAAACTTTTTAGCTGCGAACCCGACATAGCTCGGGTTAAGTTCTGTGCGGATACAATCTTTAAATTACAGTTAGAATGTGGGTATGAAAAAATTGCCATAATCATTGTTATTATTATTACAATAACGTGCGGATATAATATGTTATCGATTCGAGATTTATATTTTTTATGCTTAATAATTTTTGATAGATTTCAATCAAGTCTACCGTTTTCCTCGAGGAAATTATGAACATACATTATGTTTGTTTCAGAGTTAAAACTTAAAATACCGGGCATAGCAGACTACGAAAAAAAATATAAAAATTATCATTTATTAATTGGTACCATGCAACACGACTGACAAAATCATTTCTTAAAATAGTATAGTAAACCACAAGGGCCAAAAGTTTGATATTAATGCCGAGAGCATCATGACGCGCAGTGCAAAGTATCAAACTTTTAGCCAGTGTATGGTGTATACTATTTTTCTTCATACCTCGGTCGTAACTACGCTTATTAAATACATTAATGAATTAGGCCTAGTTTATATGAGAGGCGTTCACGCGCGTTGGCTCAACGCGCGTTTACAATTTCTATACAATTGTATAGAAATTGTAAATTGGGCCAACGCGCGTTGAACGCTTTTCATGTGTGCTAGGCCTTAAATACTTGTTAATTACATAAAAACACAGATAAATTCCAAGCAAACAGGTTTGAGGTTATACGTAAAAACGCGAATGACAGCTGGTCGCGACTATTAGCTATATAATAATAGAACGACATCTAAACCACAGTTGATTATAGGTTGTTTTTTCTTTACTGGCGCCCGAACGAACGTACTTCCCGCATCAGTGCGTGTAATCCCACCGATGCGTAAATGTTATACTTTCTGCCTTACAATTGATGCCGAAAGTATGTAGTTTCGATCGAGGTATGAAGAAAAACAATTTTATATATAATATATAATTTCGGGGCCCTGCTAAATTCGGGAGAAATAATAAATTACTTCATATTGACGCGTAGAATGCTAATAATGAACCGAAACTGTACGATAATGTATCACTGCATAGTTTCTGGACCAATAGGAACGCGGTAGCGATTTGTATATATGAAAACAGCATCGCAATTCAGCGAAAGTCAGGGCCATCTTGTGTACATCGAGGGCGGTGGGTACGTCAATCAATGAAATGATTTATTATTTTTCCCACTTTTATCAGGGCCCCGATTACATATTACTCGTGCTAGTTGAATAAAATATTATGTGCGACCATTGATCGAAGGAGAATATTCCACTCGCGTGTTACCGCACTCGCTAGCTCGTGCGGCAAATTTCACGCTCATGGAATCTTCTCCTTCTCTCACTAGTCGCACAATATACTATTATTATACGTATTGATAAAGTTCTTAGAGTGAAAAAGTCAAATACTAAATTTATTCTAAAGTCAATTTGGGAGTACACGAATTTAGACGGGTATCTTATTGAAACTGAAGTTCTCTCCCCACACAAATTTCTATCACCTCGCCAAGTGCGGTTAAAACGACCGGTTCACTTTACGTCTTGAAATACAAAAAGCTTAAAAGCCAAAGCCGTTAAGCATAGCTTGTCAAGTCTTACGTTACGATGTAAAGTATCAATTTTGGCACTTTAATATTTGTCATACACAAACATGCCCCCGTGGAACGTTTACGGTGATACAGTGAGCGTCAAAAACGTTCTTTTCGTTGAATGAATTTAATGAAGTACGTTATTAAATATATAGTACAAGATCCCGATTTGGCTCGATCTTCATCCATCGAGTTTTCTAAATAAAGAAAAATTGATTTGGTTGACATTCAATTTCTTGGCACAGCTATTTTTAATAAAAAAATAAAGTTGTTAATTTTATTTCTGAAATGTAATTATTATAGAATTTTCAGATAAATTTATTACCAATCGAAAGTAAAATATGTATATAAAATCTTAAAGTTTGGTCGACATTTTGATTCCTGCCATAAAAGTAGGTAGACAGGCACCTTCGAATTGGTATTTCGCTGCAGTTATAGGGTTTTGTATATTGTCAATTAATATGAAAATGTAGATAATTTTATTGCGAACACGTGGAACATATTATATGTAGGTAATCATGGCAACGAATAACTTCTTCAATAAATAAAATTATCGACCAATTTTTCAAACAAATATATTAACAAAAATCCGGACCGAAACGTTAATGTATTAATTATTATTTTTTGTTAATATATTTGTCTGAAAAATTAGTCGATAATTGTATTTATTGAACAAATATCATAATATTTAAAACTAAATAAATAAAATTAAATTAACAACTTAATTTTTTTATTAAAAATAGCTGTGCGGAGAAATTGAATGTCAACCAAATCAATTTTTCTTTATTAATACATTATATTATCAAAATTATAATTTCATTAGAAAACTCGATGGATGAAGATTGAATCAAATCGGGATCTTAGACTAAGAGGTACATAGAAAGTTATAGTAATTAAATTGGTGTCGATCTAAAAACTTTATTTTCCTCTTCTTTTTGACTTTTTTTAAGGAGTTTCAATTTTTTTTATGTACCCTTGCCAAAACGTTTGAGGTCAAAAAATGGTTACAAAAAAAAGAGGAGAAAATTTCGTAGGAGATTCACAAAGAGCTCTATTTTTAAACGCTTTATATTAGTTTGGGTTGTAACTAACTATGTATGTATGTCCGTAACGGAATCTTTGAGCATAATTTTCACCAATTTCCCGAAGTCTGATTAATTTGAAACTTTGCATACGTATCAAGGACCGATGACAATGCAATAATTTGATAACAGTTTCCCATTATCCTTATTAGGACCCCCAGGATTAATAAATTCTTTTATAGATCCTCTGTAGTAAACGCTTTATTTTCACCAATTTCCCGAAGTCTGATTAATTTGAAACTTTGCATACGTATCAAGGACCGATGACAATGCAATAATTTGATAACAGTTTCCCATTATCCTTATTATTAAACGCTTTATATTAGTTTGGGTTGTAACTATGTATGTATGTCCGTAACGGAATCTTTGAGCATAATTTTCACCAATTTCCCGAAGTCTGATTAATTTGAAACTTTGCATACGTATCAAGGACCGATGACAATGCAATAATTTGATAACAGTTTCCCATTATCCTTATTAGGACCCCCAGGATTAATAAATTCTTTTATAGATCCTCAAACTAAAAAGTGAAAAATAAAATATAGTTTAAAAAAAACTAAAAAACACGCTTTATATCGGACTAAAAAGTAAAAAATAATTGTTTTAAAATAAGCTTAAAAAGCGTTGGGCGCTCGATGTACGAAAATGTGGAACAAAGCGCCCCACGCTTTTTAAGCTTATTTTAAAACAATTATTTTTTACTTTTTAGTCCGATATAAAGCGTGTTTTTTAGTTTTTTTTAAACTATATTTTATTTTTGTTAAATAGTTTCATAGCTGAGAATGAAGTAAAGCAGAACATATAATTTTTAGTGTAAAAAAACAAGGAGTCGGGAGCTGTATATTTTTAATAAAATTATACGGGATACAAGGCTAAAATATTAAAACAATTTGTATTCACTAAAACATTATTTATTGGTCAACGTTTCGGCAAAATTTCTATTAGTGAAAAGTCACAAAATTAAAAACATAAAATAATTTAATTTTTTTTTGTTTTTTAATTTTGTGACTTTTCACTAAAGATTTTTAAGGTCCTAAAGAAGGCAAGAAATTTTGCCGAAACGTTGACCAATAAATAATGTTCTAGTGAATAAAAATTGTTTTAATATTTTAGCCTTGTATCCCGTATAATTTTATCATACCTAGGCTAGGTTTATATGAGAGGCGTTCAACGCGCGTTAGGCTAACGCGCGTTGAACGCTCTTCATGTGAGCTAGACCTTATACCAAGGTGTCTTATTTTATTCCTGTATATTTTTGTCGCGGCTTGTACATACACCTACAGGCTAGAGATTGTTGTATTCCGTGGGTATACCTGTGTAGCACAGACAGCGGAGTCTTGTATCAGGGGTCCCACCGCCCCAGTATTGATCAGCGTTGCAGACCGTAGGGTTTTTGTACTATATATATGAGACAACCCGCGGGACACAGCGACACTGCTGCTGTCGCCGCTGCAGCCTCTTCTCCGAAAATTCCTTATCTCTTCTTTTTTATATACATATAGGTACAAGTCACAATGTGTCCGGAACCATTGTGTCACCTTAACATACATAACAACTTTATTGTTACAAATAAAAAAAGTTACGTTAACGGGACGTGCATAAAAGAACTTGAAATGAGTTTGAAAAAGTTTTCGACGTCGTCAGAAAGCACACAGTTTTCTCATAAAATTTTTATTCACGTTCAACAGTTGGAATATTGCAATAAACTACGGCGAATAGTCAAGGTTTGCGACCTGTACAGCTCGGACGTACAGTACGTACAAATAAATCGACAACTGCTAATAGATATAATTATGTGGTTTGTCGATTTCCGTCAGCGCTTCGGCCGATCACAAAATTGGTTCGAGTCCGTTTCGTTCAAGATGGTTTCTACAGCTGCTTTTTGAAGTCGACATCTGATATCCTTATTACTACGGTAGCGGAAACTGTGTCAACAGATTATACGCTAGGAAAGTATCTTTTGACAAGCGACATTTACGCCCTCTCGTGTTTTTTTTTTTTTTTAATTCTGGTTCAGCCAAAACCTTAGTGTCATAATATGTTATACGTGCATTTCAATAAGGATTAATTGTCGAATAAAATGGGGAAAAAGCTATCAAATCGGAAGTGCTGTGTTGTTGATTGTAAAGATACACCAACTAAACATCCAGAATTACAATTCCACCGTTTTCAGCTGGATTTTCTTATGAATTAGAGAGGGAAAAAATGGACTGCAGCAGTACGTCGTCAAGGGTAATTAAATTTTATTTTACGTCTGTAATCATTATTAAATACATGAAAAATATCATAATTGTTATTTTGTTAACAAAAATAAGATTTAAAAAATTTTGAAATAAAAAATGTATATCATTTATGTAGTTTTTTGACTGACATTGTGCGTAAATATTTTTTTTTTAATTAGGAATAACGCTAGTTTCCATGGGTTTGTAAGTTTTGAGTGAACCAGATTTTAAAAAATCAAACACGAGATGGCGCAAAGATCGCATGTCAAAGATATTTTCCTAGCGTATAGACTTTATTGAATGTTCTTTTGTCCGAAAAAAGATCTTAAGTCGTGCCTAAAGAAATTTGACTTCATCAAGAGATATAAAAATGTTATTCTGGGTTGGAAATACCGCACCTTTATTCCGTCAATCAGTTCGAAATAGATCCAAAACAAAAAGACGAAACTCTAAACAAGTTCTTTTTCTACGAAATAGAAACAATTTCAAAATAAACAATTAACCTCCAACGCTGGAGTCGCGGTTTAAACTCAAACCAAGGCAGCTTTTAGCGCAAGCGGCCGTTAATGAGTGAATCGATATGATCTATGAGGGCACTAATATGCCGAACTTGACACAAAACCGAGAAGGACCAAAGCCGCAATACGGTGGTCTAGATGTAGTTAAGTTAACTCTCACTTGAAGTTGGAGTCTATCTGATCGCGCGTTAGTTCACTTCTATTGTTTTATAGCTCCGAAGTTTTTGTCAACCTAAGCAAATGTTCACACAGATACCAACTGTGTGACCCATTTAAATTTAAAACGAGTTTTCAACTACATAATTTTTTTATTACTGCGCATATCTGTGAACAAAAGGTAAAAATCGTTTATGTCGAGTCTTCAATAATTAATTCTTTCGATATTTTCTGACAATCTTTTTAAACTTAATTTTGTAAACGGCTGATTAAAACTTCGACATTTTATATACCTGTTAGTGAAATAGTGTCTCTACGACATATCCATAATTCTTTACGTAAGATGCTACGGGTAGGTTGAAGTGCGAGAGAGAGCGTATATCAGAGTATAAAATAGAGATATTACTATAGAGTACGCGAGGGAGCAGTGAAAGTGTCTGCAATTAAGAGAGAGAGAACAGTTCCTTATCTCTATGGTAACTAACGATGCAAAACAATGCTGATTTGAGTAAACTAATTTCTGGTTTTCTGCAGCGTTCTCTCTCTTAACTGAGGACACTTTCACTTATGACATACGCACTAGCGTACTCTAGTTACTTATATCTCTATGGAGTATATCGTACTGCAGCACACTTCAACTCAGCCCATATACGCTCTCTCTTCACACTTCAAACTAACCGTTACATATTATAGATAGTTTTCTAACCGCCTGGCAGACATTTAGAACTCACTAATTGATCTGGCTTATTCATTTTTTTTATTAAATCCAATATTTAAAGATTATAAAAAATTTTTGAAAATAAAATTTCGCAAAGTTATAAATTCACGGCTTGGCTGCGCCCCACTGCCCTTTAGCCAGGTTTTCGCGCTGCCTCAAATAAAATGTTTTATAGCTCTCCTGCTACATAATCACCAAATAAAAATAAAAAAAATAAGGGGACAAAAAACGCCATGTATTACGTTAATTTTGCTATAAAATAAGGTGATTGATTACTTTTAAAAAAATGTAGAACATTTTTGTTTATTTGCCGTTTTATGCGTTCACACATTTTGCATGAACGTTTACGGAAGCTTGATAAACGTTTAAAAAATTCACAAGTGAATGTTATTATTCATAAGAAATGGCCCATCAATAATTAATTCTACCATTAATGCTAATCGGTAGATTATTGATTATCTTCGAAGAAGGTATATATTTTTGCTGGCTCACAAAATATATATTTGAAAATACAGATGTTTCTATTAATTATTATAAGCATGCATTTTTCAAAGCTTCCAGAAGTATCTATAAAAAATTACCCGAATTTTTACAGAGAAGTTACTGTAATTGGTCTGAAAATAGATTTTCAACATATTTTAAGTTTCAAGATTACTACAGTATATGCGTGGTAATTTTTTTCCTGCGCGAAATCTCGCCAAAAAAAAAATTATATCGCCTTCGTACACTAGCACTCAAAGCGTATTAACGATAATGTAATCACAAATGAGCGGGGTTGTGTAGTGGTGAAAGCACTGGACTCGCATTCGGGAGGTAACGGGTTCCAATCCCGGCGGGGGCAAATGTGGCAGGGACTTTTTCCTGCTGCTTCTCGCCGAGAAACGGTAATTCCTGTACCGGCCATCTTGTTGAGGTTTTCCATGGTTTCCCTCAATAATTCCAGATAAATATCAAGATAGCTCCCTTATTCAAGACCATGGTCGATTACCTGTCAAACTCCTATACTCAAAATTTGCCTATCTTAACCTAATGTACTAAAATTCCTTCATTCCATTGCTATTAATTAAGTGGAAGTTTAAGAATGTAGAAAATAACGGGAAGCGTGATAGATGTAAAATAGTAATGGTGCGAATGGCGTCTGTTATGACATTAAGTCGGGAAACGGACGTTAAACGCATTATTATTATTGTAGTGGATACATACATTAAGTAGGTTAAGTTACGTATATTAATTGAAATGTAAACTTCAAGTTAAATTAAAAGATATTATTAATTCAAAATGAACCTGTACAACCACCAACAATACATGGCGATCCTGTCAGTTAAAGGCAAACAATACATTATAACAACCACAAAGAAATTTTGTCAAAATCGCTCCATTGAAGAAACAGTTTTCTTACAGTATAAAAAGAAGAAATCTGTAACGGATTTTCACTAAACGTTTGTTTAATCCATTAATGCTTCAATACATTTTTACTGCAATCGAAAGAAGCTTCGCAACTGCAGATCACCTGCTTTTAAGTGGTATTTCATTTCCATAATACTCTGCTGCACTTCAAGGGATTTGATTATATAGTGTCTATAATCTATATAATCAAATCCTTTGACTATTAAACTATGGATTGGCAAAACTAGCTTCGCATAGAGAGAGTATAGACAGGAGACAGTAGACAGAGTGAGGCCAATTAACCGAAAGACGCGATTTTAAATGAAAAATACAAGACGGTAATTTTGATCGATTATCATAAAAGTATAATTACCAAAACGTACCTACTGACCGTCGCAAAGAACACAAATTTTAGGAAGTCATTTAAAATGGCGGCAATTAATCAGCGATCGACAGTGTGTACGCAATTACTCTAGCGACACGATGCTCCAGTTACATTTTTCTTACTGGATCTCGACAACAGCGCCACCTACTATAGCTGAAAATCATCCAGGTGACTGCATTAGTGCAAAAAAAATTTCATCAAAATCGGTCAACCCGTATAGGAGATGCATTACGAAGACACTGACACCGGAATTTTATATACAGTATGTAAACGCGTAAGGTGCACATAAGGAAATTAGCATTGGGAAAAATACTTGGATCAGAGTTAGCCATGACTGCATTAATTGTTATTTCTATTGAATTATCGTGGTAATCTTGAGGATTTCTATTTTATTTTGATTTATTGTTATTTTACTTGGCTTTTTCAATAACAAAAAGCTCTTATAAATCATTATTTTAATTTTTTTGTACAAAAAAAAAAAACAACTCCATCTGTTTGGAAACATTTCATTCAAAATTGTCTGACTGGTATGACGTATGCGCGTTGGTAAATCAGTGACCCAATGTCTTTAGGTTCAACACGAATAGGCGGAGATATTTGATCTCGCACCATATTTAAGTATTTTTTGGGAATTTAATGTCCCATTAATAAAAAAAGTCCTATTATGTTGTAATCATTTGAATATTTTCTTCGGTAGTATACACATTCATTTTGCAAAAGAATATTATCTGTCAAATTGAAAAACAAGATTTCAAGGCTCACTCTGATCCAGTCATTTTTTCCCAATGTTAATTTCCCTATGTGCACCTTACGTGTTTACAATTTTACATACTGTATAAAGATATAATATAGCGTTCATATGGATGGTAGTTAGTGAGTCATGATGTTTGGAGCCATGACGTTATGAAAGGATAAATATTCAGAAATTATGTTTAATTTGAAATTGAGCTCAAAAAGTACCTCACTACAAATTGTTTTTAAAGTATGAATGAATATTTAAATCGTTAGCTTTTAATTTGACTATTCACATCTATACTTAGTATAGCTAGGTGAAATATTGTTATTAATTTATTAAGTGGTACACAAAAAAAATCCAATGACGTTATTTAAGTTATATGGAGCTTATTACAAAGCTTTATCAAAAAAAGTCGTTTAAGCTCACTATAAATTATTTATTCTGTCAAATGGCAAGCGAAGAAGTAGTTTACATAAATAAATGTTATCTGAGGAATAAAGAAATGCCAAGAACTCGGCATAAGCATTTTTTTTATCGTGACCACCAGAGGCGGACTAGCACTCTAGACCACCCTAAACCGTTTGGTAGTAGCCGCCCTTTTCTAAAATTGTAAAGTATCTACCTATACTTACGAGAACAATATTGCGTTCAATTCAACTTGCACCCGCCAGAAAATATTTACTTCATAGTTCGCGTCGCCTGCGTGACGTTTCTGGAAAATACCACGCCGCGCGCCTGTGTTCCCAGCGCGGCCGCTCCTAATATCTGGCCGCCCTAGGCCCGGGCCTAGTGGGCCTCATGGAAAGTCCGTCTCTGGATTGACCACAGATTTATTCAACGATATATATACATATTATACAGTACATAGATATTATGTACGCAGTGTAATGCAAAGTTTTGTGTTCATTTTCAGGCTGTTTCAGACGCCATGCTCGTTGAACTGAAAGCGTGCTTCATGGAAGCATACGACGATAATCAAGATGGGAAAATCGATATCAGAGAAGTATGAACAAGCTATCTTTTTATATACAAGCTGTTTTTTTTCACATTGTTTTAAAAAAATATTACAGCAATTCAATAAACTGATGACCAATCAAAGCAAATAAAATTATAATACAATTAAGTATAATACGCGCCACGGATCTAAAAGGTTCGGAAGTTAGTCACAAACAGCGTCGCAAAGGCACATTTTAGAGCCGTTGATACTCCCGCCACCTCCCAGCTGCCTGCACGGAACGTGAGTTCGTCGGTGATTGGCCGTGATCGCTCGTTGCCTTTGTCACTTTCCTGCTTTAAAGTACAGTCGAGTACGCTATTGTCAAGTTGTTATTGCTATTTTAGTTTTGTTGAGTTGCGAGTTTGTAGTTTTTCAACAGACTGTACAAGCACAAGCCCGCATTCGCATCTAACTTCCGAGCTTTTTAGATTCGTGGCACGTATTATACTTGACATTTCGGCTAATGTGGTGGCCCTTTTTATGGTCTACAGTGTGTTGTATATAGATAACATAACTTCCATTTAATATTTCTTATGTAATTAATATTTATAGAAATTATATTTAATTTCTAGTTGAAACTAAAATTTAAAAAAAACTGAAAAATGTTGACAAAACGTTCAAAATAAAATATTAAATCTGTCAAAAATTTTGAACTCAAAGAATGATTAAAAAAATAACACATCTTCATATTCAATTTTCTTTTTAGTTAATAAAATTTCTGATTAAATCCTTAATTTAAATGGGATTACGTTTCTCTAATCTCTAGAATAGAAAATACAAAATGTCTGGATTGGTTTAGAATATAAGATTATCTCAAAAACATAATATATACCTAACTAATATTTGAATTGTATTATTTTCTCAAAACATTTTTCTGGTCTTTTAAATACATATCACCTGACGATGTTTTCTAAAAGAGGAAACTTTTGAGACATGAAATATATCATGATTTTCCCCTCTGAACTAACTAAAATATTGTTAAGTTTATAGGATCTTTCTAATTGGATTATCTATTAGAGCTGTAACAAACCGTATGTATTCGTTACTGAGTAACGGGTACATCGTCTGACTCGAAATAACAAATCGTTACTTACAAATTCATTTTGTTACTCGCATCTTTCGCATCCATGTCAGTTCGACTCGTTTGATGCGGTTATACGTTATACGAACGAAGTCATACCGTATCACGTATGCGACGCCCCTCGATGCGAAGCTACATGCTTATGTTCTCTGATGCTTATTGCTTGATGCTGTTAAGCACACGATTGTATGTCGTATGAAAAGTAACGAGTAACGTAACGATACGAAAGTAACGGGTACTGGTTCTTTAAGTAACGAATACATACAGGTACGCAATTTCTTGTTACTTTTACGGCTCTATTATCGATGTGTAAAACACCTTGTATACAAAATGATGAAGTTTCTCTAACGTAATGAGTTACCGAATCACCAAAGCAGAATTAATTTAAACACATTTTTCGTAACCAACTGATCCGGGCTTTTTTTCTTTTACTGTCTTCCATCCACATGTAGCTGGCCCAGTTGTTGCCGATGGAGGAAAACTTCCTTTTGTTATTCCGATTCGACAATCCTTTAGAATCCAGCGTCGAATTTATGAAGGTAACAATTTATTTTATATTACTTTTTCATAGTTAAGATTACTAAAGTCTCGTGAATATAAATGATTTGAACAGAATATAAAGCTTGTCTCAGCGCATACTTTAAAGTTTTCAATAGCACTCCATTCAAAGCATAAATGAAGAATGGGGGAGACAAAAGATCAAGGTTGTGCTGAGATATTTTTGGTTTGAATTTTTGCACACAAAAACACCTTATTTCTTTTTAGAGTGACAATTCACCCTAGATCAGAAAGTATATACAGCAAAAATAATTATATGTTTTGCGATCTATGAAAGTAGGATTGTTTTTTTATGAAATTACAAAAAAAACAAAACAATGTGCTCTAATAGTCTAAGATCTGGTGTTAGAAATATATACTCTCATCTATTATTTGATGATGACAAAGATTATATGTTACATAATATTATACATTGATAAATCGCACATGGGTTGCCTAGCTAAAACGCGTACCGATGCTGTAAAATTAAATAAATTCTAATTAACTTTTTTGGGATTTGTTAATCATAAAAATCGAGCCTAAGATAAAAGAATATGACACAAAACAAACTCAAAGTACACAGACCACAACTATAATTTACAAGTTATGTTTATGTGGATGATCAATATTTATGTATAGAATCAATGGTATATTTCAATTCCTTGTGTCATATTCTCTTATCTTAGGCTCGATTTTTATGATTAACAAATCAGGGAAGTTGATCTAAAAAAAATTAATTAGAATTTATTTAATTTAACAGCATCGGTACGTGATTTAGCTAGGAGCAACCTATGTGCGATTTATTAGTGTATTTCTATTATCTAACATATAATCTTTGTAATCAAATAACAGATGAGGGTATATATTTCTAATACCGGATCTCGCACTATAACTTAATGTTTAATTCACAGATGCGTATAAAATTTTACTGTCATGTCTTTAAACTTACATTTTTGTTCCATTTTTACAAAAAACGCTTAAACACGACTATTAGCTAGCACAAAAAGACATTATTGTGTAATTAGTTTAATTTTGAAACTTTGGAACTCCAATTTTTTATCCCTTGCGCTTTTCAAGCGGAAAAGTGTCTACTAAGCCATGTTGGCGTAATTAATTAATTAATTAATCTTGCATTACAGTGTAGATTTCAATGTTGGGGTAAAGAACTCCCCGAAGGAGTTTTGATTTACAGGCCCCATTACGACCAACCGGCTTGGGACCGATATATTGTTCTGTTCATTTCTGCGTATATATGCTACAGTATGATACACAATAGACTAGCCACTGTGAATCAAAGATGACTGTTCCAATTATTAAGTCTAATTTACTTTATTTTTTAGAGAAATTGGTAGTGAATTGTGCGCATTTCGTAGAAACGTACGTCGACGAAAAAACGGTAATCTACAAATTTGGACGAAGACGGACCGGGCCGCTAGTATATAGAATAAACCGTCTATTATTCATATATTAAAAGTTTTGTTTCGGTCGTGTATCCCGCGTTACACCTATTCTGTTATTAAGTCCTTAATTTACTGTAACTGAAAAAAGAAAGAAAAAAGGCGGTTTCTGAAAATGGGAAATAAATTAGTTAATGTTAGAGTTCGGTTAATGAGTCGGAATATTCATTAGAGCTACACAAATAAGAATCATTCTTGAAAGCGTTCTCTTATTAAAACAGGTCCTGTGCTTTGCGGTTGGCGGCGTGATTTACGAGAGGACGCCTTTTTGCACAGTCTGCTATTTCACACAAAATGTTGTGCAAAATAATCGGAAAGGAAATAAAAACGTCGTCTGAAAATAAAATCTCGCGGTCTATTATACAGGCTGGTTCAATAACATAAAATCATAAAATAATTTCTAAGGAATTACAATGGACTATCACTTTATAATACGAGTAAATTTGTATAACTAGGGCCTCCAATATCGGGACCATCCTAAATTCCGGGACTAATTTCAATGTTTACTCCTCAATTCCGGATTTCTCGTTATTAACATAGTGTCACTAATCATTGGTAATACATTCCATTATGTAATCCATAAAGTAATATTATAAATGCGAAAGTATCGTAACTCCGTCTGCCTGTCTGTAACCTTTTGACGCCTAAACCGATGAACAGATGTCCATAAAATTTGGCAAGGAGATAGACTGCATCCTTCATTCATTAATTACAAATTTATTTTTCCAGATTTGGAGAGAATATGACACAGACGGCAGCGGGTACATAGAAGCTGATGAACTAAAGGTACGTTTGATATTTGCATTTATATCGCCGCGTCTGTCTGTCTGTCTGAACGCGATAAACTCCAAAACCACCGAACGGATTTTCATACGGTGTTCACTAATAAAAAGAGCGATAAACGAGGAAGGTTTCTGTATATAATTTGTACATATTTTGTACAAAACGGTTGAACTATGACGGGTTTTTCTTAAAAAAAACTGTTTTCTAACTAATAGAAAGAGCGATAAACGAGGAAGGTTTCTGTATATAGTTTATAAATATTTTTTACAAAACGGCTGAACTATGACGGGTTTTTCTTTAAAAAAAACTGTTTTCTAACTAATAGAAAGAGCGGTAAACGAGGAAGGTTTCTGTATATAGTTTATAAATATTTTGTACAAAACGGTTGAACTATGACGGGTTTTTCTTTAAAAAAAACTGTTTTCTAACTAATAGAAAGAGCGATAAACGAGGAAGGTTTCTGTATACAGTTTGTAAATATTTTGTACAAAACGGCTGAACTATGACGGTGTTTTGTTAAAAAAAAAAACTGTTTTCGTACGCTTGGCTAACGCTGACCAAATCTTTAGAGATATGTAAAAAACAATATACTTTGATAGTTCTGTTGTGTAGATGGAAGGTCAATATATTTCCAGAACAGTTTTGCACCCCGGGTGAAACCGGGACGGGCCGCTAGTAAATAATAAATATAAAACGAGAGTATCGCATTTATTTATAAAAAATAACTATTGTTTCCAGAATTTCCTGAGAGATCTTCTTAAAGAAGCAAAGAAAATAAACGACGTATCCGAAGACAAACTGATTGAATATACCGATACGATGGTCAGTTGAATTGAAATTAAGAAAACCGTTTAGTCCATGTAAACTAAAAACTAGTATTTAAAAAAAACTTGTCGGAAGAATTTTGTTTTTCATTTAACAATCTCCTAACAAGTACCTCAATTTTTAGTTCACATGGACTAAATCTTTTTGGAAAACAATATTAACACGTTATGATTTTCTTAGCTCCAAGTTTTCGACTCCAATAAGGACGGACGATTACAGTTATCGGAAATGGCCAAGTAAGTTTATAGATGTACAACACACTATAGCGTTACTAGGGCAGAAAGTAGACGTTTGCGAACGATTTGTGAAGTTTGCCACACGAGTCACAAACGCCAACATTTTGTCCAAATAACACACGGTATTTTATACTACTTTACACCTGTAAGTTATATATACATTTCTAGTAAATTATTTTGATACTTCTCGGTCATTTTCCAGAGGGTGACAACTGCCCCTTCTTGCCCCCTTTGACTGAGTTTATGCATACGGGTACCTAGTTCAAGAAGTTAAACACGAAATATCCATAAGTGTCAACTATATCCAGTTAATGTAGAAATAACTTATTGAATCCCAAGATGAAAATAAAATATAAACGGCGATTCCCGACCAAAATTGCGAGCTGTAGAGCTCGGACGTACATACGTACGTACGTACGTACAGACCAACCGACAACTGCTGTTTCAATTACACTTTTAGGAGTAATTATGAACCCGAATCGATCTAAAAACGGTCCTTTTATATAGAACAGAATCTCCCCTTTTTAAAAATTTATGGATTTCATGCGAAATTAACCTAGATATAAGTTCTTGTCTGATAGAAACTTTTGACGCGCAAAGCGATAATAGAGCACATACCGCTAGAGTTTACTTAAGGGGAGATACACATTCAGAAATATTATGTTTATTTTTTTTATTTAAAAATATAAAAAATTGACAAGATTGTTGTACGACCTTTGGAGCGCCGTAAAAAGATCTGCGTAATCGGTATCCAATGGCGTTTCTTCAAAAATCATCTAAAACAAAAAAGAACGTAAATATTATTAAATTAGATACTATAATCTTGTACTTGTCATAGCCGATTTTGAAAATATCGATTTAGGACAAAATGGCGGATGTTTGAACATAAATAGCGATTTTTGGACCAAAAATTAATTTTAATTTTGCCTATAAAACAAAAACTAAGTAACCAAAAAAAATATCCTATGACAAGTACTAGATTAGGTATAGTATCTAATTTAATATGTTTGTTTTAGATGATTTTTGAAGAAACGCCAGTGGGTACCGATCTTTTTACGGCACTCCAAAGATCATACAATAATCTTGTCAATTCTTGATATTTTTAAATAAAAAAAATAAACATAATATTTCTGAATGTGTATACTTTTAGATAGTAAAACTCCAAATTCAAAAATTCACATAGTTTTCCTTGAAAAAATTCACAAAAATGACCTTCTTTTCCGGCTCTTATAGGTGGATATCTCCCCTTAAGTGAGAATTTTGCATTTGATTTCAGACTGTTGCCGGTGAAAGAGAACTTTTTATGTCGACAAGTCTTCAAGGTGAGGAAGGTATACTAGTATCAAAACATTTCACGATATCGACGTATCGTTACATGTTACGTAATATCTTACACGTCAGCCATGTTTTATCGACAATCACATGTTAACATGCAACAGTTCACTTCACCAATCACCATCACGTCACAGTTCCATTATCACCGCGATATTCAAACGTATTCCATTCTTACGAGTAGTAAAATAGTACAGCTGCGAATCAAAAAAATTCTAATCAATCTTACTCGGATACTTTCGGAACTCTTCGTCACGAATCTGTTCACAGCACCTCAAAAGAATTGAGGAAAATGTCGCTTTAAAAAAAACATGCATCGCTTAAGAACCAATAAATTGTTCAACTCTACAAAAACAATTGTTTTTGTCCTAAAATTTATTTTATGATTTTTATATTTATTATGCTCCAAAATATAAGGCAAAGTACCCATATGCCATTTAAAGTTTGCTTTTGTGATAGTTGTCTGATGGAATTTTTGTTGGTCTACAAATAAAAAGAAATCCAATTTCCAAAATTACTTACTAGTACTCAAAAAAAGAAGTGTCTGTTTTTTTAGGGAATAACAACTTTGAAAATTACCAAGAACCTGTGAGAAAACTTTAAAACCATGGGTTGCAGAATGTCTCTAAACGTCATATGCTGCATGCTCATTTAAATAAAATTGAAAATAAAATGGTGGAATACTCAGAAGAGTCATATGCTGCATGCTCATTTAAATAAAATTGAAAATAAAATGGTGGAATACTCAGAAGAACAACGAGAAGGTTTTCATTAAGATATCATGAACTTCAAATAACGTTATCAAGGCCAATACAACGAAAATATGATGGGGGACTACTTTTGGGGTTTAGTGAGAGAAAGTACTTATGACCATGAAAAAAAAGTACAAATATTAAGAGCACTGTGGTTGAAACAAAAATAAAAAATATATTACAATAGTTACTTCTTACCACAACTATGCTCTCATCTTCAGCAAACACTAAAGATGAGAGAATAGCTCCCGAAATGTACATCCGCTAAAAAAACTGTTGTGGTAAGAAGTAACTATTCTATATATTTTTTATTTAAAAAAAAGTAATTTTCCACTATTTTGTAATTTGATATGATAATAAAAGTTGATAAAAATCATATATCAGATAAGAAGTGACTACTTTTTAATAAAAAGAATTACATCGAGTACACGTAAAAAAGTAATAAATGATGAGAATAGATTCTATGGCGAAAAGTTCAGAGTGTATCTAAGTAGATTAGATCAACTCTTTAAGTTATAACGGTTTATTTGAATTATCAAAAAATTAAAACTGCCTGTATCTAATCTGCTTGCGTGATGCAGTTCACAGGAGTAAGTAAAATTTACATAATTACCATCACACTACACAATAATGCTCTCAGCACAAACGCAGTCTATTCAGCTTAAAAATCCGGCGACAAAATTACTTTATCATTGCGCGGAATAAATTATATTTATTTGAAGGAATATTTAAATAGATTATCTTTTTAATTAAATTACTAATCGTCAACTGAGGTTAAGGAGATTTTCAAGGTCATACGGTTTTAATCGTTTCGAAGTGTAAAGCTCCGTGACAAACAAACCGACACACAACTAGAGTGTTCCTGAGAAAGTTATGTTGAAGTAGATGTCTTCAAATTGACTGAAGGATCTTGCATTTAGAGAGTAGCTGACGTTCCGTAAAATATACTCGCATCCTCAGAGCCCAAATTCCGTAAGGATGATGTGAATATATTGCACGACACGCTACCTAATAAATGCGTTTATTACTATAAGTCATTGCGCTTTTATTCTGAATGTTTCGGTCAACTTGAAGACATCATCTTCGATGCAAAATTTCTCAAATATTGTCAGAATAGTCCTCTGTTTATTTCGTTGCAGATATCATCAAATAAGGGTTCTGTTTTTAGAACACACTAAACTTAATAATAGAGCTGTAACAAACCGTATGTATTCGTTACTGAGTAACGGGTACATCGTCTGACTCGAAGTAAGGAATCGTTACTTACAAATTCATTTCGTTACTCGCATTTGTCGTATTCATGTCAGTTCGACTCGTTTGATGCGGTTATTATTGTATTATTAGTTATTAGTTAAAACTTCTTAATTTAAAATGTTTTAACTAATAACTAATAATACAATAATATATATTATATAGAAGTTTTGAAATTAGTTGATTTTATTTCGGTGTTATTGTGATATTCGAGATTATTCTTACGAATATAATATTCACTATTCAGTGCAGTAAATAAAGTACGAACGAAGTCATATCGTATCACATATGCGACGCGCCTCGATGCGATGGTACATGCTTGATGCTGTTAGTACACGATTGCATGTCGTATGAAAAGTAACGAGTAACGTAACGATACGAAAGTAACGGGTACTGGGTTCTTTAAGTAACTAATACATACGGGTACACAATATCTCGTTACTTTTAGAGTTCTAGTTAATAAACATGATCTAGAAGGTTAAAAAAATGACGCATTTCACTCCACATATTAGGATTTCTGACAATTGAGTGGGCGATAAACTTCATTCGGATCACTTTAGTGAGTTAAAAATATGGCTGCTTCTAGAAACGTCTCACAATAAAATTATCGAGAAAAGATTTAATTTTTTTTAATCTAAAACAAACTTGAAATCTCTAAAATTAATTTTTTGAGCCTCAATAATTTTGAAAAGAAAATGTTTTTAGTGAATTTCGAAAATTCAAAATGGCCTCAACCACACATAGGTACCTACATTATCAACTCACATTTTACGCCACAACACTTTTCTGCATCTTTTTCATATAACTCAAAATCGCTTTTGATGTTAGTTTTAGATACTTTAGCTTTAATACAATTAGCCACAATTAGAGTGTAAATATTGATTCCTAAAACGAGAAGCTTCTAAATTAAAATTATAAATTTTAAAATCAATTAGTTTGAAATGCTACTCGCTTTAAAAGTATCGACATTTTAGTATAAGGCCTAGCACACATGAAGAGCGTTCAACGCGCATTGGCCCAACGTGCGTTTACAGTTTCTATACAATTGTATAGAAACTGTAAACGCGCGTTGAACGCCTCTCATATAAACTAGGCCTAAACGTAACATAACCTCAAAAAAATAATTATAATTAAATAACACAGATTTTAACTGTAATGTTTATTTACAGACAAGGCACGTTTAGCACTACTGTCCTTCAATTTTCATTTTCTCATGCACACACGCTTTTCAAATGCATTTAAAAATACTAAAAATAACGAACTAAATCTGATATCACTATTTTATGTCCTGGCTAATACTCTCGAAGTTCTTTTATGATACCTCCGCAGACAATATAATAAACAAATGAAATAGAGAAACACCGCCATCTTCAATCATCCATCTTTGATCCATCATCTTAATGTAAGAATGGTCTGATCTTGTTTAGATTAAAAAAGTAATATACTTACATTTTTCTGATCAACTATTTTTATAAAATCAAATGATTATTGTGTTTTTTTCCTTGTAAAAATTCAATTTAACAACTGTTATATGCTTAAGTAGAATTCATACAAAGAAGAGAATTGTTATATTGATGCCATTTCTGATAGTGGAACATAAGTGTATCGATAATCGTGATGTCAGATTTTAGTTTTATTTGAATAATATTTAAGAATTTACATAATATTTATTCAAATTTTATTTAAATAAGATCTTGCGTGTTTATACAATTTATAACCGTTAACAATAAAAAAAATCGACCCGCTGACAATAATGATTGTATCATTATTTTCAACATAAACAGTTAAAAGATGATGAACATTTTTTTGTCCAAGGAATGAAATAAAATTGAATTGAATTGAATCTTGCTGAGGTTGCCTACCCAATCTTTTAATAAAAAAAAACATTAAACAGAAAGCATATTATAAGTCTGACCGAAGTTTTTGTTTCCGGGATCCGCCACTTTCGGCAAAACATTCGACTAATATAAAGACGAAGTCGAATGTTGAAACTAATTTAGTAAATTAAAATAAAATTGTGCTTGTTTAAATTACACAAACTCAGCAAAGAATTTTGAGAAAACAAGAATGGAGAAAATACGTTTCAACTATAACGCAACTGCGTTCAGATTATACAATAATCGATGGCGTAACTATAGGACGGTGCACAGACACAGGGCGCAGACCCTGGAAAGGGCGCAAAAATGACCAGACCAGGACCAAGTTCTAAGATAAGAACATTTTCCACGGTTATAGAAGCCTAGTTACGGCACTAACAACAATAACTTTTTTACAATTATACACCTTCGGTTCCGGCCGAAGGTGAGACAAAAGACGGCTTCGGCAAAACAAATGATCTTCGGTCGGACTTCTAATAAATACGTAATGCATTTCTTTAATATATATTATGCTAAATTTAGTTGCTTGCATTTAATTAAACGTAATTAAGTAGAGAATGTATTGCGTGAATCTAAATTGACTTAAATTGCCTACCAAAAATTATTTCAATTATAAAAAGAAATACATTTCTGTGGCCCTGATAAATTACTCGAGAATTGAAATCGATGGGATACCATTGTCTATATCAAACGCCAATCTAAACATCAGTTTGTACCAGTTGGGTTTTCAATTTCTTATTAAAAATAATAAATTGAAAATAAGTGGTACGGAGCCCAGATAATCATTTAAATAAATCACTAAATGTAAATTGCTTCATCAGATTTTTAATAAAAACGAATTCTGCCTCATTGACTGTTGGTTTTTTTACATCACTCAGCAAGGAAAGTTTTAAGCTTATTGTATCAAATAAAACGGATTAAAACTAAGTAAGATGTACTCAAATTTTTGTTGTACACTTTTAATGATTCCAATTGTCGATAATACACAGTCCTATAATTAAAGAATTGTATTTTGTGACGTCATTCTGGTCATACAGAGTGTTTCGCAAGGAAATGGAAATTTTTCAAGAGGTGGGAGAAGGTGTCGTTTTAAACAAAAATAATTGAGTGTGTCCGACACCGATATAGGTATTATTTAGTATGGCTTTCGGGGAGCGACCACAAGTGAGACACATTAACTATTATAATTATAATTTATCAGGAAATATTCACATCAGAAAAAAGTCACTTAATAACTTTTATTGCATTTTTAAAGACCTGTCAAACAAAACCCTATGCAAAGGGATGCGCGAAAATAAAAATTATTATTCACACGTGCCTGTAAGATTTCATCCAAATCGATGGAAAGATGGCGGAGTTCTAAGGCCGTGACAAACAGACAGACGGAAGGACATGCCGAAATTATAAGAGTTACGTTTTTTCCCATTTGGCTGCGGAACCCTAAACATTAGGACTGCTAAGAGGTTGTGGCAGGGTGAATCTTCGCAATCCATGACGATATTAAAGCACTTCGTCGTTGGTTCTGTAATACCTCTTATGTGCATAGTTGGCAGATTTTACGTTTTTTAGATGAAAAGATTCAGGAAACGGAGCTCTATACACTAGAAATATCTCCAAATTAATTTTACAGTAACCAACAAAGGAAAGTAACTCTTATGTGAAAAGTTGTATCAAATAATTCCTCCCATGTGCTAATAAATCCGAAATTAACGTTAAATATTTTTTAAGAAAATACTTCGTCTTAATTAAACATGTATAGTGAAGATAAGTATGAATTAGGAATATACCTCTGAAATCGCTAGTTCTTACCATCCATTGCTGAAATAACCACTTTTTGGCCTTTCCTGAAAATTTTACTTTTTGCACATAAGAGGTATTACACAACCAACGACGACTTGATAACGTTTTGACGTTAATTTTATTTATGTAGTCGATGACGAGAAGACAATGAAAAAAAATGACAGAAAAAAAATATTGTGGATCATCATTTGTCTCCTCAATGCTAACCTCATGCACATTTGTCAGAGAAAATCTGACGCTGGGCTATCCATCTATACTCTATACGATTTTTAAAAAAAACGCGTCCTATCATGTCGACTTGCTTGCTTCAAATATCACACTATAACACCTCCCGAAATATTTCCCATTCGTCGTGAAACAGCCCTCAGTGTATACGACGTCACAGAAACAATTAATAAAACGACTGTCAAAATGAAAATAAATGTTAAAAAAAATAGTGAGCACAATTCAGTGTTTTTTTCTCTATGTCTATCTCTCTCTATATCATTAATCCGGTGATGCAACACTTTGCACACTATGCTGATTGATACACGCTCATTCTATCTCTGTCTTGTATCTACATCTGTCTCTGTCTTTGTTATTTGTGTCGTATCGTGTCGCTCTATTCCACATACAACTACACATCTATACCACCGATTACCGAAACCAACAAAAATATAATAACTGGTATAGGAAGGCATTGAGGTGAGTAGTATTTGTATATTATTTATTGATATTATTTTAATGTGCGTTTTATGTAACACTTGACAATCGGAAGTGAAGTTTGACTTTAATATAGCCTTGACAATGCAATCAAGCATTGTAAAGTTTCAATATTTAATAAATATTTTTTTTACAAAAAGTATTCGGTTTCATTGAACGAGATATCCAAATGTGGGCTGATCAGTGGCGGATCCACGGGGGGGGTTTTCGGGTCCAAACCCCCCCCTTCCAGAGAATCAAAAATCCCAAATTAAAATCTTACTGCGCGATAAAAAAAAAGCTTTTCATGTTTTTCATGAAATCTCCGCAAAAGGAGTAAAAATTTTTCAAGACCCCCCCCTTGCCGTAATCCTGGATCCGCCACTGGGGCTGATTAACGTAACAAGCA
The DNA here is from genome assembly GCA_963575645.1 of Xanthostigma xanthostigma. Lineage (NCBI taxonomy): Eukaryota > Metazoa > Arthropoda > Insecta > Raphidioptera > Raphidiidae > Xanthostigma > Xanthostigma xanthostigma. The sequence continues at coordinate 35,786,265 of OY754473.1, forward strand.
ATTTTAATAGATTCATTACTGCGCCTCAATTGTTTTTAATTTTACAGTTTTATTCGCGCATTATAAAAGAAAATTCCAGTCAATTGGGCGACGGGACCATTCCAACTTCAAAAATGTTGACATTTGATTATAATAAAGAAAAGAAAATTTCTGATATCGCGTGAGGTGACGCGGGTAATGGCTAGTATTCAATATGATATTTGCTATTCGTTGCCATGATTACCTACATAATATGTTCCAGGTCATGTAAAAATTAACCAAAGCATGCCTAACTAGTTTATTTCTGACAGATTCATAAAACAAAACAGCGGCTGATTTTTTTTTATTTTCAAAATATTTCCAAAACTATAAAGTTGAGAAAAAAAATTTTTTAACGAAACTTTCTTGAAAAAATATATAGAATAATAAGCCGTTATGAAAAGTATACCTTTTTTTTTTTTTTTTATTTATTTATTTATTTATTTAATTTAATTAAATACAATTAATACAAATACAAATTGTTCACAGTAGCTTTATATGGTTAAGTGTTTCCTGCCCAACTTGGCTAAAAAACACCGTTTTAGCATATATATCTTCTGCGCATGCGCCGATTTTCCCCAAAAACAATAGAGCTCTTCATATTTACATACCAAACATCCTCCCAGAATTTGGTTTCAATCCGCTCATCCGTTTGACCTGTATCGTGTTCACAGACTAACAGACGCACAGAGTTTTTCCAAAAATATGTTTTTTGGATTCGGGGGACCTCAAAACGGAAGAATATTGTAAAATTTTTGAAAAGTGATTTTTGACCTAAACTAGTACCTACCATTCCCCACTTGTGGGTTGGAATGGTAAAATCTATACAAATACCTTTATTGTATAATAATTTCGATTTGTTTAATACTTTATCAGGTAAAAATTATAAAATTTCGGAATCTTAATTTATAGAAGACTAGCGGTTCGTTTCGGTTAAATCCGGGTACAAAGAACGGATGTGAATGTGGGAAAATGATTATACGCACATTCATCTTAGTTTACCGAGATGAATGTTGTGTCCAAATTTCATGATGATCGGAGTAACCGTTCAAAAGTTTTATTGTCATATTTCTGATTTGTCAAACTTCACTTCTACATTATTGAATCTACTGATCTCTAATTAATGGATAGCCGACAAACGTCAAATCCGCGTACTTAACTTGAAAGCTCCAGAAGCGACCTTGGCAATACGTGGGAAAGACTTTCTCACAAAGATCTTTCGGTGACTATTTGGTGGGGCTTTTGAAATTTGAACTATTATTAACACAACGAACGCTAGCTGCGTTATAAATGACGCTAGATGGCTCTCTGTGGAATTTTATCAAGATAGCTTTTTTACTATCATAAGTACTATACCTACAAACCAGAGCTGGGAAAAGTACCGAAATTAAGTGATCGAACAAATACTCGATTTATTCAAGCAATAAGCACTTTCATTTTCAAAAATGCTGAGAAGCAAAGAGCACCTACTAAAAAAATGTAAGCATCAAGAATTCAAATCAAACAGCCCGCCAAAAAAGTCACCCATAAATGGCGTTAGGTACACATGTTAGTGGCAATCATTCGCTACCCATTAATTAGAAATCAATGGATTGAAGCACGATGCTGATATCGAAACCAGATTTTGTAACTATTGATTTTATATTGGCTACGGTTATCAGAGTATGTAGGGCTTCTGTCTCTAAAATAGGGTGCCCGGTACTTTGGTGAGGATTAACTTACAAAATCCAACTAACGTCGATAAATATAAATATAGTTGGCAAAACCAAAAGTGCACATCCCGCAAGTTTTCCACTGTATGATAAAAAAATAACAATTAAAAAATATTTTTAATAAATTTAACAAGATTTAAAAATTTAAAGAAATAAATAATTAAAAATTGAAAAAATATTTTTTTTTAAGTTTGCAAAAATAAAAAAAATTAAGAACTATACATAATATAATATATAATTAATATCAAGTGGAATAAAATAAAACAAAATAAAAAGAAAAAAAAAAGAAAAAAATCAATGATATCGTAAGGATTCGAACCCAGGACCTTGCCCTTGGGGATCCAACGGCATAACCATTGCGCCACGGCTGCCTAATACGTGTAGTGGTGTTATCACGGTATACAAGTGTAGCACTTGTTTTATGGATTACACTATATTTGCACAGCAATTATTATATTGTTTTTAAACTAATAGCTGTCAAAAATAATAAAAAATAAAACTGTTTATAAAAATTAAACTACTGAACACATTTTAGTGAATTTAAATAGGGTTCTGGTCTGATAGTAAACAAAGTGAATAAAATATAACCCAAGGCAATCCGACCAAAATTGCGATCTGTAGAGTCGTGACGTACGTACATACGTACAGACCAACCGACAACTGCTGTTTGTGATTTTCAATTACAATTTTAATAGTATTTATGAACTCAAATTGATTTAAAAATTGTTCTATTTTATAGATTAGAATCTCCTCTTTTCAAAAAGCTTCAATTTGAATGGATTTCGTGTGAAATTAACTTAGATATAACTTCTTATATGAACGAAAGTCAGCTCTGACGCACAAAGCGATAATAAAGCACATACCGCTAGTTTAGCGGTATGTGCAATACATTAATCTTCCATTATAGATACGGGAAATCTTTTTTTCAATGATACAGCATGACTAGTCACGTGTTGACAACTACACGAACATTGTGAGCAACGGGTCAAACAAAATTTATTCGCCAACCTACATTTTAAAATCTAAATAGTGCTGTATTTAAGGCGTCGCATCGTTTAGATTTTTTAACGGTCTAGTCCATTGAAATGTTACATTTTTTGGGCTAATATTACATTTGTCAGAGGACGCAATTTCATTTTTTAGATATCAAGAAGGGGTTAGTGTAAAGTTAAATTCAAGTTTGTGGGGCCACAAACCTTGTCCCACGGCCGCCATCTTGGAAAAAGGGGTGCAAGTGGTTTTCATGGTTTATCTCACGAACTATACGTCTCACAAAAAAAACTTTTAAACATTTTTTGTAGAAAATATAATTTCCTACAGCTTTGGTTCAGTAACTAACGTTCATTTGCGATTGTTAATCTTTTTAAATGATGGACACTTGAAGGTTGGCGCATGTCTAAATCGATTACTGATCTGTGCTCGACAATTGCGATCAACCAAAATTTTTATCAGCATTGAGCGTCTCGGGGTTACTTAATGGTAAACGACGAAGAAAGACTCCCACTGAAAGAGATCTCAAATAAACGGAACTTTCTTACTCTGCTGTTACGAGGACTTTCAAATACTGCCCACAATCATATTTAGGGTATGTTCCGTATTATAACCCAGTTTACTGGCCAGTACTAATGACATCATGAGTCCTACGCCATAATTGCACTGGTCTGTGTGCCACCACATTGTACTGGTGAGACAGGTGTTACGTAGCATAAATATTCAACCAGGCGAGTGTGCGTCAGACTTTGTGGAATTTTTTATTTTATTATTTGCAATGTCTTCTCAACAAAGTAAACGAGGGAAATAATAATACGTCAACACGGTGGCCAGATATTTCGGAACGAATGAACAGTATGGCGTCGATTCATGACGTCATTAGCAATGGCCAGTATACTTAGTTATATTTCGGAACACACCTTTAAATTCGAATCTGAAAAATCCATGAATACCATTCATGCTGCTGCGCAATCAAAAAAATGTTTGTGACATTTCCAATTGGATGGGTATAAATCAAATGTAAATAGGTTGAACATAACCTATAGGTACTTAAAACAATTTTTGTTAAACGATTGAATCAGATTTTTAGGACCGCGCCCACACAAATATTTCGATTAATTTAATTTTTTTTAATATATTTTGGGTTAATGTACAAATTAAACCATAATAAATTATTCGACGTATAAAAAGCTAGACAAGTAAAAGTTGTCGATAAGTTTTTGTATTAATAGATTGTTTTATAATAAGAAAAACATTGAAACATTAAAGTAGTTTTTTAAATTAAAAAATCACGTAAATTACTTTTCCTAATTTCAAATTCTTAGAAATCTTATAATTTAAATATCAGATTTTTATTAAGTTTTTTTAAGACGCGTTCTAAAACAATTCTAACGTTTGTCGTTTCTGTTTTTCTACGCAGGGAGCAACCAAACTGACAAAAGATGATATCGAAAGAGTATTCTCGTTGTACGACAGGGTATGCATTTCCACTCAAATTTATAAATCATACCAACCAAAAAACTGTTTAAACATTTTTTTAATTTTTATTTCGCAGGATAACAATGGTTCAATTGAAAATGAAGAACTGCGAGGATTCTTAAAGGATCTCTTAGAGCTTGTAAAAAAGGTAATTAAAAGTGATTACTTCAGACACAAATTTTTTTAGAGACGGACAGTAAAGTTCAGGTTATATGTGATGCTTTCCATAGGATAAGTTCATTGAAATACTGACTAGATGCCGCATTGGCAAAGTAAAATCTCAATACAGTTTATTTTTATGTAGAGACTCTGTGGAAATCTCGTTTGATAGCTCATTTAGCTAATTCTTTCACCAAAAGCAACACGACGAAATTGAAAAAAAGAAAACAAAGCTACTAGCTTAAGGCCGCTGCACACGATGCTGGTTTTGCCGCTAGATTCGTTTCTTAATTTCGTTGCTACGTTCAAAGAGTGCTGTGACGTTGGATTTCGTGATGATTTTTATGTGTCGACTTCTTTATTGTCTCCGAACAGAACGTACACGCCATGTTTGTTTGTGACGTTTGCCCACGTGTCGAGATACTGTTTTTTGATTGATTCTTGCTAAAATTCAGCAGAGAAACAAGCACGAAAAATAGCCCCGGTTTTAATTTTGAAATCCACGCACGCGTGTCCACAGTGACGTCATTTCTATCCTCGTAGTCAGCAGTTATTCCAGTTCACAAAACTAGCCTCGTGTGGAGCGGTCTTTAGATAATTCGAACAGTTGGCGGTCTTAAATAAATTTTTTAAAAAATGTCACTAGTAGAGTTTCTTTTCGAAATTAGATTATAATTGTTTTTTTTAGGACTATGACGCTCAAGATTTGTTAGATTTCGAAGAAACGATTTTAAGAGGCGTCGATTACGATCAAGATGGAAAAATTAACAAGAAAGAATTAACCATGATCTTGCTGGCACTCGCAAAGCACAATCAGGAAGAAGAACCCAGCGCATAAGAAAATACTTTAATATTATTGTAACAAATGACATTCAGTTCATTTTTGTTTTCAAACAGATTTTTGTTTTCATTGGACCCGATTGAAAATGACGATTTTTATCGTCGCTTTTATAAAACGAAACAAAATAACATTGCGTTTTTTAAAATTTTGTGATTTTAGCTAGTTAGTTTATTACCCATGTTGCTTTTTTAAAAGTACAAACTAACTTGTAATTAGGGGTCTAAAATATATTTCGGAACGGGGCGGATGAAAAATATAGAACTCCTGATTGCAATGAGCACAATTTTGTGCAATAAACTTACTAGCAGACCTAAACAATAACAATAATAATATACTCTGTGTTCAAGAAGTGTTGATGTTATACAATCAAAACGTTACGAAAAAATATATAATCTTGACAAATTCATTACAAAAGACAGGTTGTATATTTTGTATTAGATAACATCAGACTTTCTTGAACTATTTTTACGACCTGCTGTCCACTACAAACGAAACTGTGTTATGCTGCCGCTATTGAAACCGATAAACTATTTTAAATCATGATTTAATTATTGGCTTCGGTATTGACGGAACAGTACAGATTCGTTTATAGTAAGATAGCTTCGAAAAAATCAGTTATCTGACAGAATCGATTACCGCATTTTGAAATCAATCGGAAGGCAGTTTTAGAAATGACTCCACAATTTTGTTAGACAACGGATTTCGTCGAAATTTAATTATTATTAAACAATAGACATCGAACAATTAAGTCAAAAAACGTTAAAAATCACCGACAATCAGTGAAATTGTTCAAGTAAAAAATCTACATCTAAATTCTTCTCTGGATTTTAACGCTTTTAGACTATGTCCGGAGTCAAATTATTATTATATTCGATTTTAGTCATGTTCGTACATTTTATGCAGGACCGGATTAATCAAAAGGAGGTCCTGTCATTTTTTATATATGCATGTATAGAAAAAAATGTATGTATAAGATAAAAAGAAAATATGTTACCTATATATTTATTGTTTTCCTAAATATCTTTAAGAAAATATACACTGTCGGGAAAATTGTTTTTTCCAGCTCTGTAAATTACTATAAATATTATAGATAAATGTTTTTTGGTAATATTTATACATTTTTTAAATGTTGAAAATTAATCGTGTCTATTGTCATTTTATTGTTATCTATTTATTTTATCTATTGTTTTATAAAAAAAATATGTAGGTATATTTTCAAAAACTTTACATTTTAGGTATTAAAATTTCAGAAAAATAATACAATTTTGACTTGTTAATTTTCGATTTTTGTATCAGGATTACTTTTGAAAATTCAGTTTTTTAAATTACTAAAAATTTTAACGAATTATGCATATTGTACACCATTTATTTGAAAAAAGGCCTAAATCTTCAGTTTGACATTAACCATCATAATAAATATAAGCATTATAATTTAACAATGTTGCATATAGCTGATTCGTTTGCTATCTTCCTTTGAAGTTCGCTAATTTTGAAATTAAAAAATACATTCTCCCAGAAAACATTTTTATAACGGTACTATGTCCAAAGATACCTATTTCTTGAAAATCAGTTATTAATAAAAGAAAACTTTATATCTAGTAACTTTTCATTATTCAACGTTTTTATCAACATTATACGAGTATTTATTACGAAAAAAAATGTGCATTGTCAAAAAAATTATGTTGTCATGGCATGAAAAAAAAACTGAATACTGAATTTCAGATTGACGTTACATTTTTACGATATTTACTTTCGCGACGACCGCCATTTTACAAGATGGCCATATACAAGTACGTCAGTTATTTGGCTATACCGTTTGCAAACTTTGTTTTAAAAAAATCCCATTATGCTGTATGCAAAACTGTACCTACTGTACTACCGTCAGCGTTGCTAGAAAAATATACAAAGCTAGCAAATGTGTTGCTGATATCGCTAACGACAGCACAGCACAGCTTCGCTTACAATAGACATCAAGGTCATTTAATAATGTAATAACATTCAATTTCAAAATTAGTTTTACTTCAAGGAACTATAGTTATCTGTCTACGAAAAAGTTGACTTGAATTCAATACAAACTGTATTATTTCAACGAATAAATAATATGTATCAATTGAATAATATATAAATAGTTTATATATTTTATTTATATAATTTTTATATATCATGTTAACTAATAGATTATATTTTATTTTTGCAAAACTACGAGAGAAATATGTATATACAATATATAAATGATAAATGTCAATGTGATTTTTTCGCTAATCATTTGTTTAATCATATTTTATAGTTAAAAAAATATGTTTTATAATAACAAATACATGCCAAACATTTTTCAAAACAATGGTTGAATAAAAGATTAAAAATGATCTGGAGGCATCCGAAATTCGGAATTGAATTATTTTAAGATACGAGGTAAAGAAAATTTTCTAAATAAATTTGGAAAACACAGTGTTTGTAAGGCTCAATTCAAATATGAAATTCTTTCCTGAAAACATATTAGTGATTTATTGTAAATTATAGACGGTCGACAACTGAAAAACATATTTTAAATTTTTTATCACAATATTATGTATAGTTGACCACGAATCGAAGCATAAAATGAACAGTGCTAAGCGACACCTGTAACAGATCACTTTCAATTCAACCAATTGTTTTAATTGTGATTTAATAAGACAAATGCACAAAATAATATTTATGAATCACTTTTTCTCTAAAAAATAAAGAGACTAAAAAAATCGCTTTTCAATCATATTTATAAAAAAAAAATTACAACTTATTGTTGTTCTCTATGTGTCAAATTCTGTATCTTTTCTGCAGACATAATTTCAAATTGTGTAACCAAATCTTTGTAGATAGTAATATTTCAAATTCATCTCTTAATTATTAAGAAGGTAAAAGTCGACAAATAATCAGTAATGAACAGAGAGGCGCAGTTTTCAGAAAATAGCTTATACATGACAAGCACTGAAAATACGTCCCGTTCAGTGATGCCTGACATCTCTGATTGGAAAAGGAATTAAAATTATTGTCAACTGTTGCCTTGCTTAATACATAATATCATTCTATAAAATCACGAAATATATCAAGGTTAGGACTTTTACGTAGAACAATTAACGTGATAAGGATAATAGTTACTAATATTTGACATAGAATATAAAATGTCAAATAATACTAAAACATCTACGATTTCAAAAACATTGGGCAAAATACAGACAGTTCTCGACATAATATGTAAATGGACCGTTCAAAAATTACTTACGTAAACCGAAGGCCGTCAAAAAATGCTTAATATTAAGGCAACACGTGAAAGGCATTATTTACGAATACGAGAACTAACAAGGGGAAGTCATATAATTTTTTTTGAGTACAAAAACGATCTTCACATCTGATTTCTACAAATTCTATACATTAATATTATTTTGACAAGTTTAAGTAAGTCAGAATTACGTAGGTTAGAGTTTGTTTGAAGTTATTTCACTTCTGCAACTGCCCCAAAATATTTGAACAAAATTACTCGGTATTTAAAACATATGAACTCACGTTTTTGAGAAACTATACGCCCGTAAATCAAAAGAGATACATTTTCAATGTGCGTTTTCATGCTACATTAATTTAAAACTTTACACTGAGCTAATTCATGACTATCATGCGCGTGCGCCTACAATCGTGTGACGAGGTCACAGGCAAAACAAATCCTGCGCGACAAATTCGTAAAGACAAGTCACGTAGCTATAATCAATTCAAATCTGAGGGTATTTCGTAACACAAGAAAGTTCGAATGACCATCACTGTACCCACTTGACTAAGCACATGGACATGCATCTCTTTTTATTTGCAAATAAGAAATCGTAAGAAAAATTATATTTCTATGTCAATTTGTTACATATTGGTAGACAGACATATTAAATACTTTCATACGTCCAAAATGAGCATATCTGTGTTCCATAAATAAATGTTGTTATATAAATAATTAATAAAAAAAATCTTATTAAAACATTCGCTTGCCAATTTTAAGACTACTTTCATGACTCTTAGAATACTATGGACTAACAAGAAAAAGAAACTAACAATTAAAGAAACCGGTAAATAATAAGGAGGTTTTTTTTTTTATCACACCCGAAAAAACGCAAGCAAGGGTTGTATCTAAAAAAAATCCCGGACTTTTAGGGTTCAAATCGTCGCAGCCAGCTTTCGACTTTTTTTTTATTCAGCTTGTAAAACTAACCGGTTTAGAGAAATAAATAAACTGAAGGAAGAAAACATTCTTTTTCTTGTTAATCTTGATATTTGTTCTATAATAAAATATTTTCAATATCTCTATTTATCTTCAACAATCTTATCTGTCGTAACAATCGCATTTAACATTGAATTTTTCGGTATAATTACAATTAGAAAAAAGGTAGAGATAAATTTATTGTAGAAAAATTAAATTGTATTATAAAAACACCAAACTAATTCCTGTCTTATGAATTTAGCAAGAACTTGTTAAAAAAAGTACTGTAAAACTTTGAATGAAAAATTTTATTGTAAATTGACTTATGAATATTTGACAAATTTTCGAACGTTTCTGTGCTCCAATTGTAGGGGAAGGGGGAATGTTCACTAAATTCATATTCGGCACAATTTTTTCACACGTTCTCACTGTCCTTTTCTGAAAGGGGGCGCAGATTTATTTCAAATGGTTTTGTAAAATTAATTGAAAAAGTTCATCTAAATAATTGTGTATCATTCAAAAGAGCGAGCATTTGAGAAAAATTCAAAATGGTTAAAGAAATGTGTCAGATTCCAATTTTTGAAATTAAAAATGCATGTTTTTAAAATCACAATAAATATTTATAACAGTTATTTAGATGAACTTTTGAATCATACTGTATAATATAATCTCACTGAAGACTTTACGAAGTTTTATTTCAAATACGTTTTTTGTGATTATGTAATATGTCAATTTTATAGACATTTTTTATGTTCTTTACGTCTATAATTGTTAAATGTTGAGAACTAACGCATTTTGAGTGTAAAATAACGATGTTCAAAAAATTAACAAATTTTATTATGTAAAGACGATCGTACTTATATATCACAAATTGCCGAATTGTTCAAAGAATGAAAGAGTTATACAAAAAAAAAGAAAAGCAAATAAATGTTATTATACATATAAAATTAGTCATCCCTTTATTTTTTCCTACCAATTATATTTTCCCATCGAATATTCAGAAGACTGCGGAGGATTATGGCAGCGTGAGGGGTTCTCTACCCCCTCGCGTTGGTGGGTTGCAGAAAGGATTGTCGAAAAATTTGATTTGACAATGACCTTAGACTGTGAACACATTCATTACAGTTTTCATACATTAGGAGCAGTCTTATGTCGTATTCAAACTCCCTGCCATTTAGAACATTCGATTGTACTCACAGAAAAACAAATGATCCTCACAAAAAAACAAATGATTGCCTGTTCAGTCATAATCATAGAGATATAAAACTAGAATACGCTAGTGCGTATGCTGGCCATAAGTGAAAGTGTTCTCAGTTAAGAGAGAGAACGCTGCAGAAAACCGGAATGTTATTACCCAAATCTGCATTGTTTTGCATCATTAGTTTACCATAGAGATAAGGAACTGTTCTCTCTCTTAATTGCGGACACTTTCACTGCTCTGGTCATAATGTATCATCAGTTTCCCTGGAAAGTGGGAAGACACGTCCCACATGTTGAAAGCATCTCTCGTAAGTCCATCTAGTGAAAAATCGGTCAAGTATCAACTCTGTATTCTGTATAACGTTCCGTATTTATAGCCAGTACCGTAACTACCTTTTTTGGAGCCCTGGGCAAGACTACATCACTGGGCCCCCTACACTAAATTTTCTGAATTAAATAAAGCTACTATGTTATTACGTCAGCAGTAGGGAGAGAGGAGTGGGGCTACTATTTTCGGACAGGTTCCCAAAAAGTTGTTGAAAGATGTACAGTTATTTTTTTAATATAGGTAATGCGAATTTTTTCGATTTTTCTAGGGCCCCCCCTTCGGTCAGGGCTCTAGACACGTGCTCCTGTTGCCCCTGCCCGGTTAGGACCCTGTACGTCAATATAAATTAATTATTGATTGTTATGAAGGCAAGATCTTCAGTGGCAAAAAAAACGTAATCTATACTAATATATATAAAGCTGAAGAGTTTGTTTGTTTGTTAGAACGCGCTAATCTCAGGAACTACTGGTTCGAATTGAAAAATGTTTTTTTTTGTTGGATAGCCCATTTATCGAGGAAAGCCATAGGCTATAATAATATCACGCTACGACCAATAGGAGCGGAGCGTCAATGAGAAATGTTGCAAAATGTAACTCAAAATTTGTCCGTCCGACAAAAACTTTTGAACGGTAACTCAGATCATCATGTAATTTGAACACAACTTTCATCTCGATAAACTAAGATGAATGTACGTACTCATGAACCCACCTCCCACCCCATTCGTTCTTTTGCACCCGGGTGAAACCGGGCGAGACCGCTATTATTAAAATGATATTTGCATTTATTTGCTAACGTTTCGAAGATAATACCCTCATCTTCAGAGCACTGTTAAAAGAAAAGAATGACTAATAAATGATTTTAGCTTCGTTGTAAATTTGTAGAAAATTTTTGAATTTTTTTTTAAACCAAAAAAGTATTTTTTTTAAGTAGAATCGCCTGTTTTATTAATATAAATTAACATCAAAAAACAAAACTTGAAAGATTTGATATTTTGCTCCTGTTTAGAATCAACCCTGCTGCGTCCACGACTGACATTCAGAGCACATTATTTGAGGGAAGAAAAATTTAGAATCCCTGGTATACAACCTGCATAGTAACCTTGAACTTCTCTCGTTTCTAACAAAACAAAAAAAAAACATCCAAACTTCTTAAGATTAAAAAAAAATGTATCTAGAGAAAGACGATTACAGCGTTGCCTGGTAAAAGCATATACTTGATTGTAAACAGTTTTGCAATGCTTTTGACATTATTCTCTGTTGCTGTACTAAAATCAATATCAACAACTGAGAAGGAAAATTCCAAGCATCCATGTGAAAACTTTAAAATTACGCACTAATAAACCACAATCATTATATCGCTGGGCGACTCTGAAAAACGTAGGTTTGTAGTTTAATAATATTGCAGCATCAAATTAGAGCGGATCATATATTTCTTATAACAGTGAATAATATTAATTAAAATCAATTATGATTAGATTCCTATAGCTCATATTTTTCACTCAAAATGGTGAATGCGTAATAATATTAAACTATTAACGTCCATATATCTATTAATTAACTATATAAATCATTGCCTATCTACTCAATGTGCGGTGAGTGAACGCAACAAAGCGTATCGAAAATATATCTGCGTCTTTTTCTTCGATGTAATTCCCTGATTTCTCCGATGATAGGATTGGTTGATGTACTTGCATTCAATCTGAATAAAGTATCTCTGTTTCAAAAACTTAGTCTTTTTCTATGACGTTAACATGGGCGTACCAAGCTTTTAGCCCAGGAGGGGGCAAATTAGAAATTTATTAAGCCGGGTCCCCCGTGCTTGTTTTGCCCTCCTGGATACGCCAGTGCTTACGGCGTAAAAATAGACAGATGTATATGTTTGCACTCTAATAGTTCGATTGCAATTTTTTTCCTATGCTCAGTATAGAATAAAAGTATATGTTAACGTCATATTTTTTAAAAGGGTTATATATATACCATTTCTATGTAAAAAATCAACTGTGCAGTTTTTTACACTACAAGCTACAGAAGTGACACTTCTAGTCATGTCGACTGCAAACGCACACACACATCCATACGTCAACAGCGCAGAAGGGTGCGACGATGCAGCGTTTAGTAACGCCGTTCGTTACACATTATGCGTTACGTTACGTGTTTAGTCACATGAATCCAATTTACTCTACTGTGTGTAAAAAAGTTTCTCTAAAAAAAAATGTTCGAAAATGAAAATACAGCGGACCCTCTTTAAGGAAAAAAGAATTGAAATCACGTTTTCTTAGCGAGAAACAATCCTTACAAGACACTTTTTAAGGTCACCAGCTGTGAGGGTTACATGGGTCAATTATCAATTAATATTATAACAGACGAGCCACACGGGAACAACTTAAAAACAAGTTTATACAAGTGAGATTTGAACCGCAGGATGTGTTTAATAAGGGTTACGAGTATAAGTACTTCCTCTATTTGTAGTTTATAGAAACAAAAATTGAGAAAAGCATCGTTCCTCACAAGCCTTTGAGTGCATGGATAGATTTATATTACAGACGCTAGAGAACAGAGGTCATAAGCGTCCAACTTTGTCAATGACCGTAATAAATGCGCAAAACTAGTTTTGACCAACGAATATTGCTCAAACCCGAAATCTTACATTTAAACGGGTATTGAGTGTTATAAAATGAGCTAAATTAGTTCTGTTCATTTCTGAACGGACAATACTAGTATGGCATCGGAATCTTCTTTGCGTTTTTTAATTAACTTTTCCACATCAACGATACTTATGATATCAAAGTGATTTATTCTTCTGTATTGTTTAGCAGACAGAGGTTTTAATTCAGCTTTCAATTTTGCTTTCTAAACCTCACTTAGTGTAGTAAGGTAATTATGTTTCGTCATAAAATTATGTTTCAGAAGCCTCCAATAGCCGAGCTAGTTGAGACTCGAATTCACCTTGCATTTTTACTTAATTATTACATTGAATATCCCACCATTATATTAATTATAACATTCAGGAGAACAATTCAATAGGTAAATAAGAACATAACCCTACTTTTATTCGGGTTCGGGTGTTGATTGAATGAAACAAGCATAACTAGTATCGTTCGTTCAGAAATAGACAGAACTATTTTTGTCTAACTGAAAATGCGCAAAACTAGTATTGCTCATTTTATAACACCCAATACCCATTTAAATGTAGATTTCGGGTTTGGGCAACATTCGTTAGTCAAAACTAGTTTGGCGCATTTATTTCGGTCATTGACCGAATTCGGGTATAGACCGTAACATATATATTTAGTTTTCTAGATATTATATTCATTAACAAATGAAAATTTCGCGTTTTGCAACTCCATGACAATGTATGGAATGCTACGCCGCACATAAGCGACGATGATCAGGACTAGTTCTGTATGTGTCTGAAAATAGCCACTACGGTAGAGATAGAATGCGTAGTCAGAAATTAGAAATTTCAATTCGAACAGAAAGGATATTGCCCAACTCTCCCAATAAACAGAGACATTCGTTGAACTGAAACAAACCGATGTTGCAAAAACTGAATTGGCCTAGCACTAACTGGTGTTGGACATTGCAAAACACAACATTGTTAATTTAGATAATACAATTTCTCACTTCATTTTCCATTTAATTACATTGCTATCTCTCTCAAGCAAATCCATTTTACAAAGATATTATGAAAGAAGATGAGTTCCGTTGGCATGTATAACTTTTGTCCTTTCCGCTGACTTTTTTTATGATTCCAAGCATATTTGCCACCTCATGACGCCACCAGCCAGTGAAGTATTTGTCATCCTCTTTCTATCTTCACGAACTTATATCTCCCTCTCAAGTTCCGTTCGCCTCGCCCGATCACACGTAAATCCGTAAATCTCTCGTCAGGCATTCACTAGCTTAGAGTAATAATAAGAGTCACTTCATTTAAATTTTAATGGCTGATATTTATATATGTTTTGCAAAATATCACTATAAATTAGTATCCAGTATCGCCAGTCACTTTCCGCTGACCACAACTTCCAACAGACGCTTTAAAGCTCAGAGAAAAATTAATGAACTTCACTTATTTTTAAATGCTTGTTTTTTATATATGTTATTCAGACAACTATTACAAAATTATATTTCAACAGCCAGACAAATTGTAATGACCAAACATCCCCCCAGACGTAAAAAATAGTCATAAAACTCTCGCGCTCATACTAACAGCTGACTATTTTTTACGTCTGGGGGGATGTTTGGTTATTACAATTTGTCTGGCTGTTGAAATATAATTTTGTAATAGTTGTCTGAATAACATATATAAAAAACAAGCATTTAAAAATAAGTGAAGTTCATTAATTTTTCTCTGAGCTTTAAAGCGTCTGTTGGAAGTTGTGGTCAGCGGAAAGTGACTGGCGATACTGGATACTAATTTATAGTGATATTTTGCAAAACATATATAAATATTAGCCATTTAAATTTAAATTAAGTGACTCTTATTTTTACTCACCTTTCTCACCTGGTACCTGTACATTTGTCACAGACTCAATGATGGAGGTACGCCAAGCATTCTAAGTACATAAAACACTACTAAAACGTAAGGTTTCATTTATTTAAAAAATAGGTTGTGTCTGGCTGCTCTGGGATCTTGGGCTACAAGTCAAGCGTGCGTAAAGAAGTATTACTTTTAAAATAATAATTGAATTTTCATTTCTAAGGATACGACATAAATCTACACAAATTGTTTATGTTTTAAACAAAAAAAAATATTAATTCAAGATTAATTGACACGCTAAGTTCGCTCGTGAAAAAATCTAACTCAGAACCCATCCGGGAATAGTTTATTATCACCTGCTGTGACAGGATCGCATCATTTCGTGTCTCCTTTCAATTGTGCAGTACGTACGTCGTATTATAAATATCGTATTTTGCAAAATTCGGGAGCGACTTAAATTTAAACTGTTCGCTGTCTAAAAATACGCAGTAAAATCAGAGCTAGTCTGAGTTTTCAAGTGAATTGTCGACGAGATTATTAACGATTTTGATTGCATATTTGTGAAGTGCAGCAATGGGAAAAGGCAAAGGTGGAAAAGGAGGTGGCGCAGCAGCTGCGCCGGCTGCCGCTGAAGAGGTTAGTAACTAAGCGGCGATACTAATAAATACCTGCAGATTGTCTAATGTTTATTGTAGTTCAAACGACGCAAATATTTTGCATCGTGACGTCAGATCTCATATTTACATTTGTATGTATATTTTTGTTCCACCGATATACGAAAGTCTCGATTTTATTATTATTCGTTTCTAATAATAATGCAAGTTTTGCGTCAAGAAGAACTTAAAATGTCATCTATTTAAGTACCTAATCATTAAAAATGTCATGAATTAAAATTAAAGAAGAGAATCCAAAACTGTTCTTAGAGAAGACAATACAAAGGGCGACAAGTTACAAATATTCGAGAAAATTATTTTCTTGATTTTCAAATACAATTTGATTACTTTAATCTTAAAATTTGTTAAATGATTTCTTTTTAACACTCTTTTATTAACTTCATTTGAGTTATGTGTGTATATTAATGGAATTTTTCAATTTAATTTTCAAACACTTCCAGACGTCTGAATAATTTGAAATTTTTCACAATATAAACATAGTCCTTTGAGTGTTGGTTACTAGGGTTATAATTAAAATTAGAGTCAAAAAAAGAGCAAATAATCTGAACTAAAAAGTAAAAAATAATTTTTAAATATAAAGATTTCGTTCAACAGCGCGGCGTTAAAAAATCCCTCAACTATTCCAATCGCTGTTGAAGTCTTCATATTTAAAAATTATTTTTTACTTTTTAGTCTATATTGCAATAAAAGTGTTTTCTTTTGACTTTTTTTTAACTTGAATTTTTTAGTAGTTAAAATTGAGTTTGAATTAAGTTTCACAACTTGCTTTCATTTTTATTAGAAACCGCGATATTGACAATCCTCAAACTTTAAAATTTTTGTTTTTTTTTTTTGTAGAAAAAACCCGCAGGTGGCAAAGGTGGTGGCGACCAGAAAGCTGGTGGAAAGGCAGATAACAAAGGGGGTAAAAAAGGTACGCTAAATTTTAAATTAAATAAACATTTCTACAAAGATCAACAAATAAATTTGCCGTTGATTTGGTTGCCTGCAGTGTAGGATAAACGTGACCATTTTATCGAAGAACTTTACTCTAAATATTTAGAACGTTTATATCCGATGTCCCAGGAACGGTTATAAATATTATTAGACATTGCGAATTCAGGAACCATAGAGCTTTGGTCTTACGATTTTTCAAAAACGAAGTCTACAAAATGTGGACTCAAAATGCGCAATCATAGATGCTTTTCTTCATTTTTGAAGTAAAACTTCTTTTGGCACATGCTCAAAATTCATTCTTAAGATTGCGTCGCATATCGTAACCTAAAGATCGTAGGTACAAACACGGCGGTCGGTGCCATTATTACTTTTTTTAATTATTTTTACGATTATATCAGTTTTTCTGTCGTGTGTAGTGTAAAATACAGTCTCTCTTTTTTTTAGGTGGAAAGAAGTGACAAAAAATTCATCATGAAGACATGTAAATTTTCCAAGACATCTATTTTTTCCATAAATCATAAAACCTCAACCACAAATTTTTATATTTTATTAACCAAACAATAATAATATTATAGTGTTACCACTATGCTCAGAAAAAAGCACTGAAATTTCAATTAATCATTACTTATAGTGTAGCTTACTCTTAAAAAAATTTTAACCATAAAAAGAATAATATGTTATGCATTTAATTTTTTTTATTTGTTACGATAAATTTCATTGATCAGTATTTTTATATTTTCTACTGAAAAACATTTCTCCATTTGCTGTACAAATCTAATATGTATATAAAAAAATATATACATCAATAAACAAAATAGATATTTAACATGCCAGTTATGTCGGTTTTTTTAAATAAATCCGTCTATAAACTCATTCAGAACCCAAAGGAATGGTGAGACCTCTGGTGAGAAATGCGCCGAACTGCCCTAAGGGGGGTTTTTGACAGGTATAACGTAAACATTGATTTAGAAAAGCGTAATGGAGGCTAGACTTAGCCTTTCTAAATCAATGTTTACCTTATACCTCTATAGTTTACCTGTCAAAAACCCCCTTAGGGCAGTTCGGCGCATTTCTCACCAGAGGTCTCACCATTCCTTTGGGTTCCGAATATTAAATGTCTAAATAATTGTCCAATGCTTTCTGTTTTCGTTAAAAAGTTGTCGAACATTTTAAAACAGATCACGTAAACGCTAATTAAAAATCACTGACTTTGTTGTTTACTCGTTCTTAGTCGGTATCGTGAACGTTTAAACAGTTCACATTTTCACCGCTCGCAGCGCTACTTGTGCTCGAACTTGAAAGATGCAGCAACAGTTTCCGAGTCGACGCACATTGTTTTTTCAATTAAAAAAGTTATTTTGCTTTATATTTCAGCGATTTTCAAAATTATTTTGACGTCAAAGTTTCTGTAGACTACGCGAATTGTGTAATGTGTATTATTCTTTTTATAATTAAAATTAGATAACAAACGTGAAATTAGATCCTTACGTAATTAGAGAGAGTTCGTATAAAAAAGTTAAATGAGTTTAAATAGTTCTTTTAAATGATATCCTGAAAAAAAATTCAAATATTTTTATAGCGTCTTTGACTAACGATTTCTCTATAGTATAGTTGAAAGAAATTATTTTTCACGCATTTAAAAAATTATTTTTCTTATAGATATATCTTAGATTATTTTTTTATCGTTTCTGGTACGCTAATTCTGCCTTCAAAGTAGTGGCTTTAGCGTTTGAAAGTCGAACCAGAAACCCTAGCACTAGAGAAAGTATCAACGCGATGTAAAATTATTTTGAGTATGAAAATAAGGATTTAATTTCATTTATACTGACAATTAACTAACTGTTTATTTTTGTGACACATTTAAATAAACAAAAAAAAAAAAGGAATAATATTTGTATTATATATTATACAATTATATTTAAATGTTTGTATACTAAAATTTATAAAATAACGTATATGTATACTCAAATTTGTTTATTAATTTACAATATTTATAATTTATATATTTTCACTTCCAAATTAGTAAATCGTATCTTCAACAATGACACAAAGTCAACATTAATAACTGTATTGAAATGTTTAGGTGCCATTAAAATTATCATTTTAAATGTATTTAGAAAATATAATGCTGTAACAAATAATAAAAATAATATTTATTTAACAGTCTATTTTATTCGCACAATAATTGCTCTAATTAATTATTTTGTATTCTGCGTTGAAATCTTTACAGATCACGCCACCGCAATTTTCGACGTGATAACGTCTTATAAATTGATGAATCACCAATCTTATAAATTGATGAAACACCGGCTGCATGCACGAAAAAGTGTAACGTTCCTAACGTTCCACCTGACCCTGTGCGTGCTCGAAAACGGCCCTAACGATTTGGATGAAATTTACTGAAAAGGGATTTTGGGGGGCAAAAAATGGTTTTAGCTAGGTCTCATCTCTCGAAAAAATCGTTTTCATACAAATTTTATCATTATAAAAATAAATTTTTTGTAGATTATAGACGCTAAATAGCTTAGGTTAGGAGTGGCAAACCTTTCTACATCAACGTGCCATTTTTCTTCATATTTTTTTAATGTAGCCATGACGTGCCTACAAGCAGCCAATAATAAATTTAGTTGTCAAAAAAATGAATCAAGCATAGATGAAAAGAATAATTTTGATAATACACTGAGCGCCATGAAACTTTTTCGTATTTGTTATTTGGTGATAGTCATTTTTAGGGTTCCGTACCCGAAGGGTGCTCAAACGGGACCCTATTACTAAGCCTCCGCTGTCCGTCTGTCTGTCTGTCTGTCAGCGGGCTGTATCTCAAGAACCGTAATTGGTAGAGAGTTGAAATTTTCACAGAGTGTGTATTTCTATTGCCGCTAGAACAACAAATAATTAAAAACCCCCCAAAACTCCCAAAAGAGGAGCAAACTAAGTTTTTTGCTTATAATTCGCTCAATTTAAATCAGATCGTTTCGAGACCTGTCTTAAACGAAAGAGGAGAAAATTTTACATAGATTTTGTATAACAGAATTCGTCGAAACACTTTTTTTGTACAGCTTTATATAGAAATATAATGTATAAATTCAATTTTGTCTAATCCATAGCATACACGGAGATCGTCTGTCTTCGTTTGTTGCATAGTGTACTATGGGAATTTAAATATTGCGTATGTTTTGTCTTAAAAAAAAAGATTGCATTTGTTCAAAAACGAATGTCATTTCAAATATTAGTCAGTCTTTTGACATTAGTATTTTTTTGCAACGCCTTCTGAGTTAACAATTTGAATAACTAATTTTAATTATTAGAACATATTGCTTTGACAGATGCAAACGTCATTTTTTACATTTTTTACCATTCCAACACCATGGATGAGCGGAATGAAACCAAATTTTGGGAGGATGTTTGATATGCAAATATGAAGAGGCCTATTGTTTTTCAGAGACGTCGGCGCAAGCGCAAAAGAAATATATATTATAATGTTGTTTTTATAAGATAATAGTATACTTTTCATAAAGGCGTATTATTTTGTTTTACAGGAGTTTTGTAAAATAAATTTTTGAAAAAAATCGGCGCATGCGTAGAAGAAATATATACTATAAGGCTGTTTTTTTATATAATAACGGTATACTTTTCATTACGGTTTATTATTCTATCTATGTTTACAAAAGTTTTGTAATTTTTTTGGGAAAAATTGGCGCATGCGCAAAAGAAATATATGCAATAACGTTGTTTTATATAATAATAGTATATATTTCATAATGGTTTATTATTCTATTTTAAAAGAAAGTTTTGTAAAAAGTTTTAGGGGGAAAGGCGGCGCATGCGCAGAAGAGATATGTGCTATAACATTGTTTTTATATAATAATGGTATACGTTTCATAATGGTTTAATATTCTAAAGTTTTGTATTTTTTTTTTTTTGGGAAATCGGCGCATGCGCAACAGAGATATTTGCCATAACGTTGTTATTTGATATAATGGTATATTTATCAAAACCTTATATTATTTTATTCTACAAGAAATTTTTGTAAAAAAAGTGTTTATAATATAAAAACGCCGGGGTGAATTATGTAAAATTTCACGCCTTGAAATTCTTGAACTACTTGCATACTCCCACTGGTTACATATTGTTATAGCGCCTCTCTTGTTTCTTTTACAAAAGTATTTAAAAAGTACATAGTGTACGGAACCCTTCGTGTGCGAGACCGACTCGCACTTGACCGGTTTTATTCATAATGATCTGTCGCGTGCCACCTGTGGCATGCGTGCCATAGGTTCGCCACTCCTGGCTTATATCATCACATAGAGATATAAGTAACTTGAGTACGCTAGTTCGTATGCTTGCCATAAGTGAAAATGTCCTCAGTTGAGAGAGAGAACGCTGCAGAAAGTCCAGAAAACTAGATATTTGTTTACTCAAATCAGCATTGTTTTGTATCATTAGTTACCATAGAGATAAGGAACTGTTCTTTCTCTTAATTGCAGACACTTTAACGGTTCACTCGCGTACTCTAGTCTAATATCTCTATGGATCATCAGCGTCTATTTAATTTCTGAAACTTACATAAACGGTGATTTTCTAAAAAATTGGTTTCGCGCGACCCATTTTTCTTATTTCATAACAGATGCGTAATTAGTCATATTACATGCATGTAAAGCAGCTATTTTATAGGGGGTAGATATTGTTATGGCTTATTTGTGACTTCGCTCGCGTTCATGTCATCAGAGTTCCTTCGCGGAATATGTAATTTTGCGTTCCTTTTAATTGGGAATAGAAACAAAAAACTTGAGTAGCCAAATAAAATAAGATTCCGCGAATTTTTTTCATATCAAGGAACGACCCTGAAACCGAATTCAATAATTTACCTTCGCTAAATATTTTTCGCATTAGTATCACGTAAATATTATTGTGGAGGTTCTACATGATTATAAATAATTTACAGGAGTTATTTTTTTTTGCATTATCAGAATATGACAACAAAACAAACGAAATGATGTTTAAGCAATTGAAATTAAACGTTAACAAAAAAAAAATGTTAACCCTTAATTAACAACCGCCGTAACTTTTTTGTATTTTTATTAACTAGGGACCAAAAAGCCTAGAAAAATCAATTACAAAAATGTGTACCGAAGGGGTACACATTTTTTTAATTGATTGGAAATAACCCGCACGAAATAACCGCGCGTAGCCGGTTGCGTTCACAAAAAATTAATCTGTTTCGCGGCAAAAAAATTTGTCGATAATAAAACTGAATACGAATACGTGGCTAAAAAATAAACCCTTTTCGAAAAGGATTTGTAAAATTAGTTTGCGAATTAAAATTTTGCTTGACATCTACCTTCGTGAGTATTCTTGTGCGTGATAATAATAAAACTTAAAAAATATTGATGTTTTTTGCTTTTGCTTTACGCCCTTGATTGGAATTCCGGGATTAATAGACGATCTTGAAATCATATAGACATAAAAATGTCATGTGGCAGTTGCGCCAAAAATCCTTTGGGAGTTTTTCATGTCCCACCAAGGCCAGTAAATGCTCAAAGTTCCGATCTAAGATGAACGGTATTCAGAACTATACCCAAAAATTATTAACACTCGCCAGGGGAAGGAAGGGTCCAAATTTTATAAAAAACACCTCAAGTAATTAATTTTATTTTTCGATTTTATATAATGAAATTGGCAATGAAAAATACTTTGCGAGTGTCCTATTGTGTAAAACCGCCTTAATACGGTAGTTGTGTACTTTTTATATTTTAAAGCTACTTATAAAAAAAATTCCAAGTGAATTAGCGAAGGCACGCTAACGTACTTAACTCAAAGGCTGTAGAAAGTTGCGGTAAATGCACTGTACATACACACAGGTAACACACAAACAATAATAACGTACATTAAAGTTGAATCACAAGTTATTAGTCGAGTTTAAGCGCAGATTAAACAGGACCGCACATCGTTCCTTTCCTTTTTCTTTTAAGGCCGTCAACAATTTATAGGTAGAGGGCTAGTGATGATTTTACTTATAGTATTAGTAAATTTTGTACATTCACTAAGGGCACTACCCTGAACATAAAAACCGCAGTCTGGCAGCTGAGACCGGGGATAATGGTTGAGGCGTTAAACGAAGATAATGAAAAAAAATCTGAAATAAAGTTTTTCTAATAGATTTTTTTATGACAAAATTTTCTGTAAAAAATCAAAAATCATTAGGAGACTTATAAATTTAAAAATTAAAAAACTTTAACATGTAGTCTTATGGAAAATATGTCAACCTAGCATGCATACTGTACCTACATTTTAATTTTTTGCAAATAACCAAATAATGTCAGCAGTACCGAAAACTAACTGAGCATCAATGTCTTACAAATATTTTAAAAATGTTTCCAATTTAATTAGGAGACTTTTAATCAATAAAAAAAAATTATTAAACCCTAGCAATTTTTGATTATGGACTTTTATTAATTTTAACAGAATTTTCAACTTTTTAATGATTAAATTTTAATTTTCATTACTTCTAATTTTGTTTAATTATTTACTGCAAAAAATATGTAAAATACAGATATTTACATAAATTTATTTTTCCTAACCTAACTTTGTACAAAAAATTCAAAAGTTAGTCCATTAAGTAAAATACTAAAATAATTAATCAATAATAAAAAAAATGATTTATTTATGCCTTTATGACAATAATTCATTGCTATCATCGACTTATAACCTTTTGTAAAAATTTATTCTGAAAAGTTCCGATTTAGAATTCGACTTACTTTTGATTGGGACTGTAACGCATCAACCTCCTATTGAAATTTCCTCAGCGATAAGTTTAGATGCCCTTGAGCACAAAAGTCGTCTGGCAAAGGGTTGAACAAGTAAAAATTCGTAGCTCCCTCAAAGTATTTCATCAAGGCTAATTTTATTTATTTAAGTATATCTTCTATTAATAAAGTAAGTTTTAAATATAAATTCTTAATACGTCCCTCATAATAAACGCCCCCTCTCAGCCCTTGCCCCCATGTATAGTGCGTTTATTAATTTGTATGCAGTATCGCATGAAGAAAATGTTATAATAATAAGGTAAGTCTATCAGGTATTTTGAATAATAATATAATAGATGTAATTTATAATTGCAATCTACAAATATATAACAATAATAAATTAACGTCGTCAAGGGTATTTAGACTGACGTAACATTTCTTTTGGCCGAACGTATAGCAATGCCGCTGTCTTTCGCATGTTTTTTTCAGAAAATCTTTTAAAATATATACCATTCAAAATTTTGAAAAAATATTTTTGTATTCCTCATAGCAAGGCACTGTAAATGATACTCCAAATGATATTTATTTTTTTTTTATTTCCAGTAGAATTTGTTCCCTCTTTAATGACTAGTGCAATATATGTCAGTTAATCTATACCAGGGGCCGGAAAAATCTTTTGATCGTCGGGTCACATTGCTGATGAAAATTTGACCGTGAGCCAAAAATTTGGAGAGCAAAAAAAGTCCTTTCATTTCCGCAACAAAAATTTGGAGAACAAAAAAAAGGTCCTTTCATTTCCGCATTTTCGTCTGTTGTGGCCCTTGCTATTTACTATTTTTCTAAAATTTTTTTTATGCGTCAAATTATATTGGCAAACTATTTTCGCTCTTAATAATCATTTATAAAATGCTTCGCGGGCCGGACAAAAGTCTACTGCGGGCCGGATCCGGTCCGCGGGCCGCCATTTGCGCAGGCCTGATCTATACTAATATTATAGAGGTGAAGTTTGTATAAGTTCGAATGTAGGAGGCAATCTCCGAAACTAATCATCCTTTTTCAAATTTTTTTTCACCAATATTTAGTATAGGCCTTCAAGATGGATGTCAAAAATAAAGCACTTTGAGGGGAGATCAATTTTGCAACGTAAGTCGACGAAAAAACGGTGGCAATTTACAAATTCGGGCGAAGCCGGACTGGACCGCTATAGTAAGATATATTACTGTGTCATATTTCAAGTTTGTACGTTGCATGGTTTTTGAGAAAATTGGCTGCAACTCCAAAAAGCATTTACCTTCAATTAAAAGATATGTAAATGATATATTAATAAATATTGGATGTTACGGAATAAATAAAAATATCATCGTGATTGAGGGATATCATAAACAAATTTTGATATTTGTAAATATCGTTGTCATAAGCTACTCAATCGCAAATTCTATAAACTAACTTATGAGTCGGTCGTTAAAAATAAATGGATTATACCATGATACCATCACTACGGCAAACCAAAACTGTGTCACAGAGTCAATGCACATTTATCGTTAATTATTATACAATTTATATAAAAATACGGTTCCTAATTATTTGACATAGACATCCGGATAAAACGGTCAAGACAAAGAGAAGATAATATACTAAACAAATTGCAACTTCTAAAAAGAATTCTATTTAATTTAAAGTCGTCCCACAAAAAATAGACCGGGCGCCCAAGGGAGGTTAGTATGCATTTTATGTGAAACGATTTTCTGTAATGCATTAATGATTGCCGTATACCTATCCAAAAACCAAGTGAAAAAAATTTATTTACCTATACATTTTTCCAACAAAAAATGCAAAAAATCATTAAATCTTTGAGCCAGGAGTTAAGCTTGATATTTGAAATTGAGGGAGTCTGAATACTGCTTTGCGCCCTATTTTGAGAAGAGCTTCAACGAAAGTTCTTCTTTTCAATCCAATTAATTTTAAAAAAATGGATGGATAGCACGATTAGAAATTAACAAATAAATAGAATATATTAAATGAGCTACGTGAGTCATATTTTATTCGGAAGATATTTTGTTTTTGTATTTATTAAGAACCCATAAGTTACACAGACGTAACGGTTGAGAAATTTGATTGATCGATAAAACAGGGTCGTTATTTAGTACTTCCTTGCTATACCAACGGCTAGGCTTGTCTTACTTAATATACAGGGTGTATCACAGGAAACCGCACATAGGGAAAAGTACACAGTATACAAATTAGTTAAGAACTGAGATTGCTTTGCCCGCTATTCAGAGGTCGTTACCATGGTTTACTGTTTACATAATGAAATCTATTCGAGATGGTGGCACAATCTGGATGAACGTAAAGACAAAATCGCCAAAGTATGTTTCAATGTTAGACAAAGTGAGACAAAGTTTTTATAACCGATTAAGCCACTGTTTAATCAAAATGGAGGTTTATTTGAACATTTGCTTTATTTTTTTATTTTAACTGTTTGTTTGGTTTAATAATTAATTAATTAAAAAATATTTTCAAAATAAAAAACTAATAAATTCATTTAAATTTAATTTAACTGATTTTTATATAATTATTCATTATTAGCAGTTATTGTTATTAAATAATAGTTAGTCAGCGTTACCATAGTACCCATTCTCATATGTGCAGGCCAAAGTAATCGTTGATCCCAACTAATTTGCACAATGGAGTTTTCCCTATGTTCGGTTTTCTGTGATACACTCTGTATATCACAACAAATCTGTTTGCCTTGGAATATAGAGCTGATGTCATTATGAAAAACTGCTACAAAGATTTGCACAAATATTATTAATGCGGAAAAATTAGTTTCAATACATTCAAATAAAATTATTGTAGAGAGATTTCTCTGTCTGTAAATCTCAAAAACTCTAAATGCTTATAAAAACGCCTTGATTTTTCTTACACGAGAATCTGTAGAGATCTCTAAATACAGCACCAAAACCGTTCAAAATAAAATGGATAAGATTATCATTAAAAATTTTAGAATCTATACTAATATATGAAGCTGAAGAGTGGCTTTGTTAGTTTGGTTGAACACGCTAATCTCAGGAACTACTGGTTCGAATTGAAAAATGTTTTTTTGTTGGATAGCCCATTTATCGAAGAAGGCTATAGGATATATAATATCACGCTACGATCAATAGAAGCGGAGCATCAATGAAACTGTTGTAAAAAGCTTTTGAATGGTAATTCCGATCAACATAAAATTTGGACACAACATTCATCTCAGTAAACTAAGATGAACTTGCGTACTCATGTCCCTTCCCTCATTCATTATTTAGCACCCTGGTGAAATATAAATACGGGAAGGAAAAAAAAGAGTCTGGTACCGATTTGAGTGCGTTAAATCGCACACATCGTCATGAAACATACATCGTTCTCTTCGTTTTAATGAGGGGAAGTGCACAATGTATGTTTCATCACTATCATTTTTTGAATATTGCAACTTCGAATTTTAGACAACTGATTTGGCATTAATTTATTAAAACATTAAAAGTCACAGCCTTAGGACGCGTCAGTGATCTATGCATTGGTGAAAGCTAAATTAAAAAAAGGATTGACAAATTCAGTTACGCAACCATTTCCTTGTAAAATTCGACCGTTGTGAAGCGGCGGGCTGAATGGAGCGTCTAACCGGCCGGTAACAGCGTTACCGGTTTATAAGCGGTTAAAATATAGAAGGGGACAGGGGCGACACATTAAAGTCGTTAACAGACTTTGTTCCATTTATGCCTTCGTTTCTGTAAAAATATTACTTCAATATTATTTTCTATAGTTCAGCACTCAAGAATGGACCATACCTATGGTTTTGTTTGTATGTCACCCAGAGGCGGATCTAAGTTTTTCAGGGCCTATAGCTTATCACAGTCCAACAGGGCCCCATTGTTTGCTAAATGAGGAATCTTTAAATTGGGATTTAAAATTTATTTTTACTAACTTCAGAATCATAGTTGAAACTTGTTAACCTGACCAAACAAATAATATTAAGTATAAATTCACAGAAAAAATGTCAAAAAAAAAAATAAGTTCAAAAACTAAAACCCGACTACTGAAAAGTATGAAACAAGAAAATATTCTCATCTGTGGATAGCCGTGGTAGTATGCCATCTCATATGTTATATAAGACCTCTCTATAGATGTATAGCGACCTACCCTGACAAAAAAATACATTTTAACAGTAGTAAGCTATCGTAAGCTATAGGGCAAAGTGCATCTCGCTATACATCTATAGAGAGGTCTTATATAACATAATATGAGATGGCATACGACCACGGCTATCCTCAGATGAGAATATTTTCTTGTTTCATACTTTTCAGTAGTCGGGTTTTACTTTTTGAACTTATTTTTTATATAATTTTTTTTTAACTTATTTTTTTATTTGTTTTCAATTTGATCCCCTCTGGACCAAAATTCAAAAATAAATATAGCCCACGTTACCCGGGCCATAATAACGAATCGATTGATACCTTATTTATCGAAATCGGATGAATAGTTTAAGCGGTGGAACATCCGTAAATACATAAACTGCCAAACTCATAGCCCTTCCTTTTGGCTTCGCCGTAGTCGGGTAAAAATAATTACCCGATTAGTTTAAAATACAACTTATATAATCAGTATTTTTATTTTTTGGAATTGAATAGAACGAAGTGGCTGCCGCCATAACGTAAAGAAAGGAAATCATATAAGAGAATACATCAAGGTAAAAAATCTTCCAAACGGTTTTCAATAGTCAGTAGCGTCCCCGGTGCAATTGTATAATAGAAGTGGGGATTTTACTTGCTGTTTAAAATTAAAAATTATAAATTCATCATACGCCACTAAATATGCATTCTTCAATAAATAAAATTTCAGACAATTATGCGATATTACAAAAAAAAACTCAAACTTAATTCTATTAGAAACTAATTAGGTACTAATATAATTTTTATATTCTTTAGCTCAATTCTAGAGAAGATCCAAATCCGGATCGAAACGTGAATTTATTGTATTACAATTATATTTTTTTTGACGTGATAACGTCTTATAAATTGATGAAACACCAGCTGCACGCACGAAAAAGTGTAACGTTCCGCCTGACCCTGTGCGTGCAAGCGAGAGCGCAGTATAAGCGACATAGAGTCGGTAAAAATATAGTTTGACAGCTACTAAAATTTAGGTTATGTATTATTAAATATGATATTCGAGCGGAATACGTTATCACGTAAAACTATCGTCCGTAAACCGACTTTACAGACAACCAATTTTTTTTTTTTTAATTTTTTGTCAATATACTTGTCTGAAAAATTGGTCGAGAATTTTATCTATTGAAGAGTGCTAATCAGACGTTAATCAAAGATTTAAATATACATTCTACTATACCTAATCCACCTGTACCTCGCTTTACAACCTACAGATACGTTCCGGAAAAGTTGGTCGTAAAATGAAACGCCGTATAACGAATACATTTGTCTGCTTTGCCTTGCTTTCTGCTTCTTTTTGCATTTTTTTGGCCATTACTGTGGGCCAAACATCGTATCGTATTCGCGGATATCAGAGGGAGAAGAAAGATCCGTATCCGTATCCGTTAGTTTTTGGCGGATCTTTTCCGGATCTTTTACCTTATTAATTTTCAATTCATAGATGAAATTTTATATATATAGGTGATTAGGTAATAATGAAAGCCTGTTAAATTCCATTCAGATTATTTTTTATTTTTTAAATCGTATTTGGCACCTTTATATTGCAAACATTTATCGTAGTGAGTACCATACTAATAGTACATAACTCAAAGGTACTAAATCAACTATCGATCTTTGGAAAGGAAAGAGACAATCTAGAGTTAACTCTTAAAGAGGTCAATAACTTTTCCCATAACAGATAGTCTCTTTCCAAAGGTTGATGTGCAATATTTATGGCGCGTACTCTAAGAAAATTAAGATCCGTATCCGTATCCGCAGATCTTTTTACATTTTTAACGATCCGGCACATCACTAATATAGACAGATGTTAGGCACTCAACAGCTGAGGGGCCATTCAAGTATTACGTAAGCACCAGGGGGGGGGGTCTTTGCTTAGCTTATTTTGCTTACTTACAATGCTTACTTTTGTATACATTTGATGACAGAAGGGGGGCAAAAATTACTAACATTCTGCTTAAGTGCTTACCCCTTGGCTCCTGAGGTAATCGGTGTCTACGTGTGTATTAGAGTTTTCCAGTCTGCATACACAGACCGACTGGTACGAGCTCGAGTTCTTACGAGCGCCAGTTTCCAAAAAAAAACATTGGAAGAGCGAGGTATATAGGTGTCTATCTATCTATCTACCAACAACATATTTATGGAGTGATATTTTCCATCAATTTCGCGATATGCCAAATCTTTTTTGTTACGTGCATGAAAAATGTAGTACCTATACGCGTTTGAGGCTCCCACCTGTATAAAATCGTGTTAATATACTTATACGCGTAATTGTAAAAGAGAGAAGATACCTCCATCAAACATTTATATATGGCTATCTTTGTCATCAACATAAATGTTTGGAGTTCTTCAATGGCAAATATCTCCATTGTTACCATTAAAAAAAGAGAAGTGTACAGTTCTCAACCCGTTTTTATATTTCTCTCTCTCTTTTTAACGTACAGAGAAACTACTGCAACAATTTGATTATATTTTGTGACCTATCAGAAAAAGACAAGTTGAACATAACACACAAATTACTGCATTTCCTATTCTTTTTTAATCAACGTCAGTTAACCGCGAATGTGGCAGAACAATGTTTTCATTTCGTCACTTAAACGTTGGTTACTGAAGTACAGTTAATCATAGAAGCGGTTTGCTTGAAAAATTCGCAAAGCTGTGATTCGAAATAAACTAAAAAATATATTAATTAATAGTTTTCAAGTGTTTTTTCTGTGAAAAATCAGTCAAGTTATTCAAAATGCAGAAAAGTTGCGTGTTTATTGTTTCATGTATATTTGTTTTAATAAACGTTGTTTCGGCGCAGCAGAAGGTAAGAAGTTACACCTACTCTTTCTTTGTATTTTACAAGTTATTTATTTCAATTAATTAGTCTAACTTTTTTGCGTTAAAAACAAAACAAAATAATACAATCGCGCTAAATTTAGAAATGACAATATATAGTCAACAAACTTTAAAAAGTTGTTTTACTTGGGTGTTTATATAAAATTAGTAATGCACACGTAAAAAGAAAAAAGTTCAAAATAATATCATTAAATATAATACGCGATTTTATTAAAAAAATAATAATAAAAGTAATAATATTGCTAAAATAAAGCATATGTAATAGGTATATTAAACGATATTTTTGTTTTTTTTTTATATATTTTTCACTTTTTTTCTTCATATATCTGCGTAGGTAGTAATAAAGTAGGTGATACCGTGATCTGTATATTTGCATATTTTTTGCACTACTTGATTTTTATAAATCGACATTTTAATAGACGTAATTCAATATTTATGAATTAAACGTTTGCGCCTTAAGTCCAAAAATCAATAAAAAAAAGTTAAAAAAACAAAGTTGCGAAAAATCAACATCAATCGAAAATAAATAACACAAAAAATGTTTATACACATTTTTGAAGTAATATCTGCACCCTGACTGGGTATTGAAATCACCACCGCGCAGCTGTTTTTAAGTAATCTACGAAGCTATGGATGATAAAAAGGGCGTATAAATGGCATTAATCATTGCAATGGTTTAGTTTTAGAAAATTGTATAATTATTTAATGGCGACCCAAAAATTTTAGTTGTAGTAACAACTGTCTGAGGCAGTAAAAGAAACCATTCTGCATCAATTCTTCTTTTGTGTCTATCTTTGTACCATTTTAGGATAGTTTTGTGATACCTCCAGAAGATAACGCCGAGGAAGATTACATTGTTGCCTATTTTATGTACCCAATTTTTCGTATATCAAAAACGTCCGAATACTATTTTGATTTATTGCTGAAATACTCTTCGAAATTTAAAACGTATAGATATTAATAGAGTGCAAAGTTTAGTGAAATATAAATACAGATTTTCAACTTTAAATAAACTGAAATTAAGTGGTTAGTGTTTACATATCATAAACGACACAAACACGAATATTAATTTTCGTTCGTTAAAACCACAATTCAGGAAACACGGATAATACAAATTATCATGTTTTTATCACGTTTCCAATTTTAAATCTATAGTTTTAACTTTCTATAATATATCTGACCCAGTTCTCAATTAAATACCATATTATGCTAATAAAAAAATATATATACTGGTAGAAGTGCCACCGACAAAAAGAAGCATATATCATTTATTTACAAACTAACATCCTTTAATTTTGCTCAATTCCAATAATAGAGAACCATTTTTATCAACGTAAATGCGAACAAACGTTTATACGTAAGTAGGTTAAGTCCAGCTTTGTCGGGCTGATCTGAGGTCAAAAAAGCCAAACTTCGTTATTGGAACCATGCAATAATTGTTGGTGTTTTGGGCCTAAAAATGATTTTCAACACGTTTCCAAACATTGCGATTATGTCCGTTTTGAAATTAGCTTCGTGCAGTAATTGACTCCAAATTTTGTTTAAAGTCTCGTCACCTGACCAACGTCAACTATGTGTGTGCATAGGTAAAAAACATTAATAATTATCAGTTTTTTATAAACACTGTGCAATCATCATGTTTCAAAATATAAAACATGAGTAATATTCTATAGTCACTATAGTGAATCATACTAAACACAAGATTCGTTATACATAAATATAATTAATAAATAGACTTGAATTAAATAAATTATATATTTAAAAATACGAGTGTTACAAAAAAAAACCAAATCAAACGCGGCTACTACTAATTAACATTTGACCTTATTCTTCATTAGCTCAGTATTGCCATCATGAATTCCAAAGTAAAGCCACTGTCGAAAATTTAAATACGAAACAAAATCAATTCGTTTTTTTGCTATATTTATGATGTTAAAAGAAAACAGTTGACTTGATAGACTTATTGTAAATTATAGACGCTAAACAACTGAGGTCATCAGTGTCTATGTGTCAATCGACATACACAAACCGACTGATACGAGCTCGGATTCCTGGGCGTGCTAATTCCCAGAAAACATTGGAATACTAAAAATCTTCCAATGTTTCCCCTCAGGGGGATTTTTTTTTTGAGAACGACCTTAGATTGTGATCCATAATATAATTTCAGTTTTTATACTAGGCGTAGTCTAATGTTGTCAAACTCCCTGTCACTCACACAAAAATAAATTTGATCTACATAGAAAAAGCACGTTTTTCAAGCTAAATTTTGATCAAAATGCGTAGAAAATTATTGTTTCGAAGTGAAAATTGTGCAATAAGCTATGTTAAATACATATGGATTATGGGCACAGTTAATAAATCGATCAAATATATTTTTCAAGCAGGATCTATTTAAAATCCTACAAAGCTCTTCTTACGGAGATGTGTGAGATGATTGATCACAATCTAAGGTCAATGTCAAAAGATTCTGTGACTGCGCTTCCTGCAACCGAATATTAGAATATTTTTTTTGTTAGTAATACCTATCCAAGCCATACTTTTATCTAAACTATCATGACGTCACCAGTAAATAAACCAGAAATCTTAAATAGTAACGTGTTTATCTTTCCAATTAAGCCTAAGTTCGCGGTATTACTGCGCTGTCGGGAGGATTGCCCTGAGGTTAATGCGGCCTTGATTAGAATTTAGATTTTAAAAAAACCGCACACCCATCGATTTTTCTAACATATCGGCAGCACAATGTTATATTATGATCGTATCGTACGATATTAATATCTAAGACCAAAAAATTAAACCGCTTATGTCGGAACTATCTTCAATTAACGTTAGTTCATTAAATTATCGACCTCGCCACTTTTCGCTAGAATAACTAGATATAGAGACCCTATCGATTAAATGTGTTGGTTCAATTTTCTACAACACGATAAGATCTCGATTTTGTCCGATATTTTTCAATCTCAGTTCGCATGGATTAAATGAATGAATTTTGATCGATTCGGTAGTAGGAACGCGCCTCAAGACTCAAGGCCAAGAAAAAATGTAGAAATAGTAAATTACACCACAAGGGCCGAAAGTTTGATATTCTTGCACTGCGCGCCATAATGCCCGAGGCCTCGGGCATCAAAGAATATCAAACTTTTGGCCAGTGTAGTGTATACTATTTTCATACCTCGGTCGTAAGTACGCTTATTAAAGACATTAATTAATTAATTACTTATTTATTTACATGAAAACACAGATAACTTTCAAGCAAGCAGCTTTGAGGTTATATACGAACGACAGCTGTTCGCGACTATTAGCTAAAATGTAATAGGGTTGCTACGGAAACGACATCTAAACAACAGTTGATAGGTTATTTTTTCTTTACTGTCGCCCGAACGTACTTTCCGCATTAGTGTGTGTAATCCCACCAATGCGTAAATGTTAGACTTTCTAAATTGATGCCGAAAGTAAGTAAAGTCTCACTAATTCGGCAGTTCAGTCGTCCGGTACGTCCAATAATCCGGCAGCCTCCGCTCAAGTCTCCCTCACCCCTCCCTACTGTTATCTTTTTATGAAATGCTTTATTATATTTATATATCATGGATTTTTCTACACAATCCAATAGTCCGAACATTCCAATAATCCGGCACCCCCTAGTTTATTATAGTGTCGGATTAGTGAGAGTCTACTGTATGTACTTTCGATCGAGGTCTAAAGAAAATTAAATTAACAGGAGTATTTAATTCAACGATAATCTTATTTTACGACGAAAGCATGCGCGGCTTTGCGTTTTGGTCACAGATAGTCTCTCCGGTCGATCTACCGGTTGGGTAATGGTTAGTGACCATCGGAACATCACTGTTAGGTACACAACATACGCATTTGGTACGCAACAAACGTGTAACAAATAAATACGTTTCACGGACACGAGAGATCAATGAACCTGCGGAGGAAGCCAATTCATATACGCAAACACTGTATCTGCTGAACTAATGGTATTTGTTGATTGTAAAGATAGCTCGCGGATTTGACAACGCGCACATTGTCTTTTTTTTCGCGCAAAACAAAGCGTTCCGAGTCACTGACTGGTCGCCAGAGGCAGTCCTCTGTACTACAATTGTTCAACTATATCGAAGCAAATATTTACTCGGAACATCGACACGAAGAATAGCTTATTTAAGGTCGCCAGCAGCTAGAGTTGTTTGGGTCTAGTATCCAACTTATAACTGTTTTATTAACAAATTTTAAATCCAACTGACACCAGGTCTCAGGCAAGTACCTAAGGACCGGGGGCTTACAACATTAGGGCCACGGCAACGCCCAGTGGCGTAACTATACCACCTGAGGCCCGTGGCAAATTCATCGGGTGGGGCCCTCCCTTAATATATAAAAAAGCTTCACGTTGTAGTTTCATCTTTATAAATCACGAAGTAA
Source organism: Xanthostigma xanthostigma (assembly GCA_963575645.1). NCBI lineage: Eukaryota > Metazoa > Arthropoda > Insecta > Raphidioptera > Raphidiidae > Xanthostigma > Xanthostigma xanthostigma. The sequence continues at coordinate 35,821,496 of OY754473.1, forward strand.
AATTCGTGTATGTTCAAATTAGATTCTTCCTGTCCTAACGGCCTCTAGGGCCGAGGGCCACCCTCAGCCTGTTCTGCCACCCTATAGTTACGCCACTGGCAACACCATATAAACAACGGCACTATACAACATTAAAAAAACAAAATTTATAGTTTCAAAAAAAACATGCTCGTATCAACACACTAAAAAGTAGAAAATAAATGTTTCTTTTTTAACGTTTAAAAGCATGGAACACTCGATCAATTAAATGCAACACAGGCTAAATGAGTATCTCACACGTTTTAGAAAAGAAAGACATTTTAGCGCGTTGATATAAGCCTGTTTTTTTAGACGTTTTTGAAAATATAATTTTTATATATACATGCTTGAATTTCTTTTAATGCGTTAGGTTGTACCGTGCTGCACCTGAACAGTGCGCAAAATTTTGCGCTCCTCTTTAGAGATACCATCGCGACATTTTAATATTTGTGACTGTCTAAAAAGTTCACCCGAAAAATAGCGTCTCCCAATTTGCTGACACCTCCTTTAAAATACTATAGCACGCTCTGCTAATAGTTTCTGCAACAATAAAATACGTTTTTCTATAGTTATATGGACAGACAAGTAAATAGTATTTTTCATCAAAATTACAAAATGATTATTTAAGGCACCTATTTAAGTTTAAATATTGCGCAAACAGCGGTTGGTATCTTGTACATGATCTTAATCATATACGAAATACAAACAGCAGATGTTGAGGGAAAAAAATGAACAAAAGGTTAACCTTGATGTTATAATTTTTACAACAAAAAAATAATAACACACCACAACAGTCTTTAACGTGGGCCTCTATCATGGGTTACAATTTTAGCACACAAAATTTGTCCCAGCTGTATATTTGGGAACTACAATTCGAAAATAACAGTTAATGATTCATACGACTATAGTTCACAATATAACATAAGCGGTACAGTTTTTAGGGGACTGGTATATTTTCACTGCTTCCGTCAAACTTGTAATTAAATATGTATGACTCACTGACAAATATTTTTGTGATAGGTATTTGGAGAAAATTCCGTGGCATAAGGATCGAAAATGAAGCAATACTGAAATTTTTAAACTTGCATTTAATACTAACGTTTCGATACGTTTTGTAATTGTATCATCTTCAGAATTTTCAAATATTTTTGTACCGTACTGTATAAACGAGCCCAAACAGTTTTTGGAGAATCAAATATCATGACTTCATGTTCCAAAATAATTTTCATTACGAACAATTTCGGTGAAATTTGGCATACTTACATCACAATTTATTATAAAGATGATATTGCCATGTAGGTAGAAAATGTGCACAAACTTGCGTAATTTCTAAAAACACCGATTTGATTGGCACCAATAGAATTATCGTAGAGTCTGTAGCATGTTGCAACCAATGAAAATGTCGAATCATTTATGTCGGCATATTTTTTGACAAGTTGCGTCAAACAAAAGAAAGCCCACTTAATCGCACACTCGATTACGAGCGTGTTATAAGAATACGCTTGTTTCGGAAATTATATTTAAACGACTTCTGTGAGAAACGCTTTGAAAAATGGCAAATGTTAAGATTAATTATATTTCCATTTGCGAAACAATTGAACCAACCGTCAACTGTATTTTAACCAAAATTATCTGATACGATTTTTATGAAATATTGGTTTTTATTACTTTCGTAATAACTGACTGCATATTTTTTATAGAGTATTACGGAACTAAAACAGTACCTTTGAACTATTATTTTGTTTTTCTTTTTATTGTTGCGACAAAACAAAACTTCTATAGGTAAACGGGAAGTTATAGTATTGGCGTCACGAAGACGTTGTTTAATGTGTAGATATATTTTTTTAATTATTACATTACATACTTCTTTTTATTGTGTTTACACTGTTTACATCTTCTATTGTCTTTGAACTGGAAAATATATGTGCATATTATATCAATTCATAAGATGTTCATTTGTTTCGAAACTCGTGCACAGCCTACCTGCGTGATGTGCAATGAAAATAAAAATGAATTAGAAATATCATGAAAATCTGCTTGTATACTTACTAAATCACGTTTCAATTGCCACCGTTTTTTCGTGACTTATGTTTCAAAAATGGTCACCACGAAAAGCGTTTTTATTTTAACGCCTACGTCCATCCTGTATGTCCATTCTAAATATTAGTGAAAACATTTTTGAAATCGGATTAGTAGTTTCGGTAATTACCTCCTACATCCAAACTTATAGTACGCGCCACGAATCTAAAAGCCTCGGAAGTTAGATGCAAATGCAGGCTTGCGCTTGTACAGTCTGTTGAAAAACTACAAACTCGCAACTCAACAAAACTAACATAGCAATAACAACTTGACAATAGCGTACTCGACTGTACTTTAAAGCAGGAAAGCGACAAGTGACAAAGGCAACGAGCGATCACGGCTAATCACCGGCGAGCGCACGTTCCGTACAGGTAGCTGGGAGGTGGTGGGAGTATCAACGGCTCTAAAATGTACCTTTGCGACGCTGTTTGTGACTAGCTTCCGAACCTTTTAGATCCGTGGCGCGTACTGTACGTACTGCGTTGTGTGAGTTCACGATGTACTCATAAAACTATAATTTTTGCAACTGAAGTACCTATCGCAAGCGTTCAAGTAGATCGCAGAAACTCACCAGCAAAATAAAATATATCAATCAACATATTACGAACTATGAGTCACTATTGTTATTTGCAATGGCCATGAAGTCATTCGTGACGAAACAAAAGACAGGTAGATAATATGATATTTATAAGCGAATTACGTTTGTTTTTTGTTTAAGGTGCCCGTCGATGTGTACTATGAATCGCTATGTCCTGACAGCATCAAATTTTTCACAAAACAATTGTATCCAGCGCTTCAACTTCAGAATCTCGCTAAATATGTCGCACTGAATCTCATTCCTTATGGAAAAACTTCGGTAAGTTGATAAGCATTCCTTTTTATGAGGAAAAAAACAGTTAATGTATTCGTAGGTACTTTTAAAACTAGAGAATATCAGTATTCTCAATATTTAAATACCTTGTAATTAAATGAACCAGTAAACATCACAGCTCATTAAACCTTATCCTTCAGTAAATAATTCCGATGATCGTGTTTGCACAGACTATGATTAATATTCAGATAAAAGCAGGCGAAATCTGTTTAAAAAGCATGAAAACGATGAAAAGCTCTTGAGAAACTATATAGCAAGCCTATACTAGCGCTTTTAGTAGAAGCGTGTAACAGCCTGTTCAATGTTTTGGTGAATAACAAACATCATCGGTTCAGAAGCTTTCGGATTAACTAGGAAAAAAACAGATATACACCCTGTTCAATGTCCTGATGAATAACAAACCCTAGCGGTTCAAAAGCTTTTGGGTTAACTCTGGACAGACAGATAGTCAGCTTCTGAAAATGACTAGTTCAGTCGAAGCAACCCAGAAATTGTATATCTATGTCCATTGTACTGATTGCCTTTAATTGCTTATAGCAAGAATTCAATAACAACGAATGGAGTTTCAACTGTCACCACGGACCCAACGAATGCTATGGCAACAAGATCCAAGCATGCGCTTTGTCGTTGATTCCATCGGCGGACTTCAGCCAAGGCTACAACAAAGCTCAGGTTGCATTCATCAACTGCGTTATGACCCGAGTCAATCGCGAGTCCAAACCCTTCATGTACCCTGGGCGTGAAGTAAGCTTACTCAATTGCTTTTAATTTAATTTTAGGTTATGTTTATATACCCACCAAAAAAGAAAATTGAACATTACATGAATTCATATACTTTTATTCTATACCGAGCATAGGAATAAAATCGCATTCGAACCATTAGGGTGCAAACATATACTTCTGTCTTTTTTACGCCGTAAGCACTGACGTATCCAGGAGGACAAAACAAGCACGGAGAACCCAGCTTAAAAATTTTTAATTTGCCCAAACTGGGCCTTAGATGGGTACGCCCATGTTAACGTCATAGAAAAAGACAAAGTTTTTGAAACCGGGAATACTTCATTCAGATTGAATGCAAGTATATCAACCAATCCTATCATCGGAGAAATCAGGGAATTACATCAAAGAAAGAGACGCAGATATATTTTCGATAAGCTTCGTTGCGTACACTCACCGCACATTGAGTAGGGATAGGCAATGATTCATATATGTTATTATTAAATATATGAATGAATTTGACTCTATATTCAACAAATAGAGTAATTGTGATCCATTAAAGTTACTGAGAGGTGTTTGGAAATATTCCGTGGCGTAAGAATCAAAGCAAAGCAATACTGAATTTTTTAAACTTGCATTTATTACTGACGTTTCGGTACGCTTTGTACCATCTTCACAGTTTTCTGTTATTGTATTTTCTTTTGTTGTAAAAAATGTTTTTATTAAAAAGCAGTTGTGATAAAATCAATGTAAGAGACTCACCAAATGCTGTCACATCATATCAGTATATATTGTTGTGGAAGGATTGTTGAACATTACGTTATACGTTATACGCTTATATATTATTTGGAGTTTGTTTGAAAGGAAACTTTGCATTATTATAATTTTTCAAATATTTCTCTGAATTGTTTATAAGTTTTAAATTTTAACATTATTCTTGTTGATCTGTAAATATACTTCTTTATAAATTTTGGAATTATCGCCTGACGTTGTTCTTTTGTGGACGAATTAATTGTGATAATAATTTTTATCATAGTTTTTTTTTTGTAAATGGACTTTTTCGACGGATGTTGTAAAAATGCGGATTTGATCCCGTTGCGATTTTCCAAAAAAAAAAATTAGCACAACGGAGCCTATTCGGTTGCAGTCAATTGTCCTCTAAGAACGAAGGTTTGGGACGTTAGGTTTTAGTTTTTATGATTTTTTTTTGGTTTCAGTGTGCCAACACCAACAACATTCAAAACTACGAAGACATTGAAAAATGCGCAAATTCGACCCAAGGATCCAACCTCTTGTCTCACTTGGGATCTTTGACTCAAGCTTTGAAACCGGAACTTAAAAGTGTTCCCACCGTTGTGTTTGAAAAGGTAAATGAAATATTCACGATTTTGTATAGCAATTATTCAAGTACCTACAGCTCGGACGTACGTACGTACGTACAAACTAACCGACAACCGCTGTTCGCAATCTTCATTTAAAATTTTAGGATTTATTACGAACTCGAATCAACCTAGAAACTGTTCCATATTAAAGAACATAATCTCCCCTTTTCAAAATTGAATGGATTTCGTGGAAAATTAATCTAGATATTTGGAACCCAAAGGAATGGTGAGACCTCTGGTGAGAAATGCGCCGAACTGTCCTAAGGGGGGTTTTTGATAGGTAAACTATGGAGGCATAAGGTAAACATTGATTTAGAAAAGCATGAAGGATGATAGGTTAGCCTCCAGCATGCTTTTCTAAATCAATGTTTACCTGTCAAAAACCCTCCTTAGGACAGTTCGGCGCATTTTTCACCAGAGGTCTCACCCATTCCTTTGGGTTCCGAATAGCATTGTTTGAAACTCAGCTCTGACGCGCAAAGCGATTATAGAGCACATACCCGCTACCAGTGTTCAATATGGTTCCAATAAAATTAATGCAAAATACATATAACAAAGATTACAAAGTTAGCGTTAAACATTTAACGCAAACGTTAAATGGCCCAAGCGCATATATAAGTTACACTACAAAAATAATATTTTTCTTTCAGCTGTATTCGGAAGACAACAACAATTTGGCGAACAAGAATTTCCCAGCAGCTTTATGCCAGCACATTCGTGGAGAAAAACCAATCGAATGCAAGAACGCCACAGGTTCAGCGTTCAGAATGGACGCTTTTACCCCACTCGTTGCAATTTCAACAGTATTCTTTGCCTTTATTGCTAAGCTGTTAATGTAAAAAAAACACTTAATTACAATAGTTAGTTTGTGTGTATTATCGTATTGTACAATTATTTCAAAGTTAACCATAATGAAAGTATATTTTTTAATTTTATTGATACTGTATTGATATTATTCAAATAGTACAATCAATCTGGCGAAAAAAAAATCATTTCGTATCAAAAACACCCAAAAAGGTGAAACTTGGTGAGTCGTTAGAGAATGATGAAAAAAAGGTTACCTGGCAATGGCCACCTGGTACCTGTTCAAATAGTCAAAAAAAACTCAAAAATATTTTGAAATGCATTTTTCTCGAAAACTATCCATTTTACAGAAAAATTTATTGAACAAAAAATGTAGAGGGCATCGTTATCTACAATTAATGTCATTGGTGCTATGTTGTACAACAAAAAATGTGCGCAGTAGGTGGCGCTAAAGTGCCAAAAAAAGTGTTTTTCCACTTTTTTGCCCTGAAATTTTCATTTTTCAGTTACGATTCAAATGGAAAAATTGTTCCATTTTATTTTATAAACAACTTTTATTTCAACATTTTTTTCATACAACTTACTTTTCATACAACTTATTTTCACTTCAACAAGCTGCAGCTCTGAAACGGTAAGTTGTATGAAAAAAATGTTGAAATAAAAGTTGTTTATAAAATAAAATGGAACAATTTTTCCATTTGAATCGTAACTGAAAAATGAAAATTTCAGGGCAAAAAAGTGGAAAAACACTTTTTTTGGCACTTAAGCGCCACCTACTGCGCACATTTTTTGTTGTACAACATAGCACCAATGACATTAATTGTAGATAACGATTCCCTCTACATTTTTTGTTCGATAATTTTTTCTGTAAAATGGATAGTTTTCGAGAAAAATGCATTTCAAAATATTTTTGAGTTTTTTTTGACTATTTGAACAGGTATTTGAACAGGTACCAGGTGGCCATTGCCAGGTAACCTTTTTTTCATCATTCTCTAGCGACTCACCAAGTTTCACCTTTTTGGTTGGTTTTGTTGAGGTTTTTGCCAGATTGACTGTACTAAAATTAATTTAAGTTTATCTAGTATTCTTATAGAACACTTTTCAAGTACCTTTTAACTAACAATTTACAGAAATCGACACCGAATAATATTTATAAATGTTGTGTGGCCATATCGGAAGTTTTCAAATTATGTAAAATCTATGTCACAAAATATGTCATAAATATTTTTTTTTATTTAATTATGTATTGTTTTTACTTTCCACCAAACCATAATTTTATTTAATATTCAATTTGATATCAATATCTTACAAAAGATATCGTTTACATATAACTGACGTTCATCATATACTTTTATTCTATACTGAGCACAGGAATAAAATCGTAATCGAACTATTAGGGTGCAAACATATACTTCTGTCTTTTTTACGCCGTAAGCACTGACGTATCCAGGAGGACAAAACAAGCACGGAGAACCCAGCTTAAAAATTTTTAATTTGCCCAAACTGGGCCTTAGATGGGTACGCCCATGTTAACGTCATAGAAAAAGACAAAGTTTTTGAAACCGGGAATACTTCATTCAGATTGAATGCAAGTATATCAACCAATCCTGAATCGAATGAGCACAAACGCAGAACTGTATCTCTTCTGGTTTCGAAGTTATGAGCATTTAAAAGTTTGAAAATTTCAAACTCGATTATCTCCGAAACTAGATAAGATACAGAGCTGCGCCTGTGCTCATTGGATTCAGCGTGTCAAAATCTACAGGGAGACTTCGATTTTGAAAATTTTTACAGGGGTGGGCCGACGATTAAATTTTCATTTTAAAATAAGTATGTATAAAACGGTGGATTGGCTAAAGCATTTCGGAGGGGGGGGGGGGTTTGAACCCACAAAACCCCCCTAGCCTACGGTTGAAATAGCGTATATATGCCAAATATCTATGTAGGTATAGGCAAATACAGTGTAAACTCTTTATAACGTCCTTCGTTATAACGAAAAACTCCCTATAACGTCGAAATTTTTACGATTTGGTTGGTTTACCTTAAAACATATACATTAATACCCTCTTTATAACGCAACAGCCATTCTCTATTACGAAGAAATATGTTCATATTTAGGCGTCAGCAAATGTTTACAGACGTAAAGAGGACCATTCTGAACCATCACCATCTATTCAACAAGCACTTGATGACGCCAAACTATAGGTATATGTGTTTGGAATAAATTAATTTTGTGAAAATTGGTTATTTTTCTTTCTTCCCTCCATATAACGAAAAAAATGTTCGGTCCCTTAAAATTCGTTATAAAGACATTATACAGTACATTGAAGATTATTGTTAATTTGGTTGTTTTTCTTTCTTCACTCCATATAACGGTAACTCTCTATAACGATAAAAAATGCTCGGTCCCTTGAGTTTCGTTATAAAGAGTTTACACTGTACACTGATAAAATTTATAATTTCTGCTGACCCTTAACAAAATATTGCAATTACTACACAAAAAAAAACTACTAAATAAAACTTACCAATTGCGAACAAGTGTATAGAGCTCCAAAAGTCATTTTCATTATGCACAATACACGTTAAAAATCCACTAACACAACCTCAATAATAATTGTAATTAATTAAGAAACGAATAAAGCGCACTGATTAAAACTAAAAACTGTACTAGTCACAGATTAAAAAAAAAACCGATTCGGAAAAACACTATCACTACAAAATTATCCACAATTATACACGAAAAAAACAAAACTCGCGAACCGGCCATCACCTGTTAACATAAAACCGCGACTGTCAATGGCGAAGTAACTAGTTGTAGCCTATTCAAGGCTGATCAGGGATCTTTTGTAATTACATGATCTCAAATCAATTACGCAATAAATACAAATTATTAATTATCAAGACGTCGCGATAACTAATTTTTCAATTATTGAAGTCTTTAGTCTCATAATGTTAAAATTAAATTTTGCTAGACAGCTGACTCTACTGGCCAAAGCGAGGCATGCCAATCAACATCCATAAAAAACATTAGACTCACCGTTTGATGGAACAAGGATTGTTTGGTATACAGAAATAAAAGGAATCATTTTATTCATAGATATTCAGCGTTGTCGTTTTGTTATGTTCAGGCCATCTCAAATGACATTCTTCTGTATATGTACTACTGATGTGCCGGATATCCGTATCCGCGGATATCCGTATCCGCGGATATCCGAGGGAGAAGAAAGATCCGTATCCCTATCCGTTAGTTTTTGGCGGATCTTTTATCTTATTAATTTTCAATTCATAGATGAAATTTTATATATATAGGTGATTAGGTAATAATGAAAACCTGTTAAATTCCATTCAGATTATTTTTTATTTTTTTAAATCGTATTTGGCACCTTTATATTGCAAACATTTATCATAGTGAGTATAACTCAAAGGTACTAAATCAACTATCTTTATAATGAGATATTGCACATCGATCTTTGGAAAGAGACAATCTGTTATGAGAGTTAACTCTTAAAGAGGTCAATAACAGATAGTCTCTTTCCAAAGGTCGATGTGCAATATTTACCGCCGCGTACTCTATGAAAGTTAAGATCCGTATCCGTATCCGCGGATCTTGAAACCAAAAATCCGTATTCAGATCTGTATCCGCGGATATACATTTTTAACGATCCGGCACATTACTAACATGTGCAGATTATGCTCCCTACATAAAACACGTAAAATTGAATGTTTGTGCTTTAAAAAAAAATGGACAGTGTTTACACTATACGAAATTAAAGTTCCAGTCCTGTCATTACACACAGGAATGTATAGGTACATAAAACATTACAAACACGAATAATACTTATCGAGACACACATCCGTACAACAGCGCTGTTTTTTTTCGCAACGTTTCAGTTAGTGATGGGAATATCTCGAAATAAAATACAGAATCATTCGATTATTAAAATATCTCGAGATATCTCGAGAGGTTATTAAAAATCACTCGAATGATTTTTAGTAAGTATATACTAAGTAGTAACATCTTTTATCTGCCTCTGTTCTATGAAGCACTGCATCCAGGCTACTCTATTGTATTAGCTATTAAAGTCTAAAGAATCGAAACCTCTAAGTCGAGATGAATGCAAACTTCATTCAGAATGTGTTTATACTGCGAATGAATTCAATCGAACCTCGATGCCTCGAACTAATATTTTAGGTCGAATGAAGTTTCATTTTGTATATTTTGTCTTCACTGCTCACGGCTAGCTTGCGGTAACCAGTAACATCGTTCGAGAACGTCCTAAACCACTCGAAATATACCTTTCGAGATATACAATGAGTGAATTCTGTCCGCGAGAGAATTTTGTCCAATCTCTCAATTGGTTTTATTGCAGTGTTTTGCGTAATGCGTTTACGACTACCAGAAATAGATGTACACACTACACAGTACCACACTACATTTTATAGTTTATATTTTTATAGTTTATTAATTATTTAGTAAAAATAAAAATATAGTACCTATAAATTGAAAGATTGCTATTGAAATGGAATAATTTGTTTTATATAATATATATTATTATGTATTTCTTCCAGTTAATTATTTTTGCTAATGAAATAAAAGTTTTGTGTTATAATGTGTGCTGTAATATATTAGTATTAAGGTGGGTAAGTAGTAACTACCTACAGTAAACTAAATACTACGAGAATATTTGTTATACTCATTATAATGAAACATCTCGAAGGTAACATTTCGAATGAATCATTCGATTATCAAAATCATTCGAGTAGCAACCTTTCGATTATTAAAATCATTCGATTATTCCCATCACTAGTTTCAGTATTCGTTCAGCTGCATAAAAATCAAGTTCCCTTACCTTACTTAAAGAAGTTTCGTTTCATAAACTGGCCACGCAAGTACATCTATACGAACTTCGGGAAGAAAATTGACTACACTAATAATTAATTACTTAATATATTCATCATTTTTATTTCTCATTTTATTAATTAGTAAATTACAAATTAAAGATATCCTTAAATGAGTTACGGACAAAATGTGCTTCTATTTCAATTAAAATAACAGAGCTTAGCCTAGTGCTTCGTAACAGGGGTGGATGAGACTGAGTGCTTAGCTAAAAATTTGTAAAAAAATAAAGGAAAAAAATCACATAAACAAGCCAGAAGATTGTCTGCTCAGACCATCGAGTACCCCATCCACACCCAGTCCAAAAATAAATGTAAAAACATCTTCATTTAAATGTAGTGAATTTACAAGTCAAAACTATAAACAAATAAATAGATACAGAATAGATAAACTTTAAATTATTTCATCAATCTATTGTCAATTTGGATTACCAAAGACCGTGTTTTCTCACTTAACTAAAACCATTCAACCGCTGTTAATATAAAGATGTTAAACAAAATGGACGCATCGTGAATGAAAAATAATTCATTCACATAACCTATAACAAACTATTATGGCTCACTCTCAATTTGACATAATGCTTTCAATCTGTAACCACTAATTTGTATCGGAGAAAAATGTTCTATTTCTATCAATGCACAAATGCATTTGCCTAGATAGAAATAGACATAATGATCTACATATGAAACTTATGGTTTTCTATTTCAATGTGTTTCTGATACGACCCAGCTTTAAATCCACGAATGTCATTTGTTTTCAGCTAGACATAGTTGAAAACAAATGAATCTCAAATATAAATCTCAAACTGCAAGCCGTATCACAAATGAATAAGCGGATAGCAGTATTTAAAACGCAAAGTCAAATTATCTTTTGTAAATTAGAATGTGAGAAATAATTTTAAAGGAATTACTAGATATCCATACATTAATATCTATGTTAAAATTTAATCGACTGTAACCCATAGTGTATATTTCTCTGTTAACCTAAGCATTCCTCATCTTGCACAAATAATTTAATGGAAGCAGATGTATATCTTCTTTAATTTTTACGACGCCTTCTTGCTGATCGATCGACAATAACTGCCCGACAGTTTCACGTTCTTCGCCCAATATGACTTTTATCGCGTCGCCGCGTTGCGGTACAACGGGTTCTAAATGATCGCAAAGTATATTTACAACCCTGTCTTCTTCTGGTAAAAATACCGAACACATGGCACCCTAAGAAAAAAAAATCAACACTGTCTTACAGCAATAGTTAACCTATTAAGCTTCATTATATTCTAACGGATGAATCTTTTTATAGCCTTGATACAAGATTATTTAATAAAAGATAAGTTTTAATTTACGTGGAGGCAATAAGGCTTTAAGTCCCTCACAATCACTGCGACCTAAAAGAGCTTTCGTGAATCCCCAAAGTGACACTCATTCGTTTTACTTTTGCTACTCGTACAATAAAAAAAAAAAAGCTTACCGAAATTCCCCGTATTACACCAGTCTGTCCAACTAGACCAGAATCATCATGGCTATCCTTGATTCTAACTTCAATGTCTGTTGTGTGCCATTCAGACATAGGAATAACTTCCAAACCAGCTCCGGGCGTTTGAGGATTGTACGGACTCTGGACCAATCCCGGCGTCATCGGAGAATATCCCAAAGGAGACGGAGTACCATAAGCGTGACCGCTAGACGGTGAGGGTGTGTATCCCGTATTAGATGGACTCGGTGTCCCCACAAATCCAGCTAACAATGAAATTTGGATTGAAATTTTAACAATGATTTTATTCTATACTATTTCACTGCGATATACAATAATAGAATTCAGTGAACAATAATCGCTGGAAACAAGTACTTCAACGATATTTCCCTTGTGTCACGGCAACATATCGACGAAGCACCTATTGGCCACAAAGCAAAGAATGTTGGCTGTCTCTCAACTGATTTTTGACAGGTATAGTTTCCATTTCGTGTCCGTCATTCCGTCACTGTATAATTATTTTACCAATAGCTCGAACAACAAACTATCTCCATAACTCTCCTCGTTTTCAGTTCAAAGTAATGCGAAATTTAAACATACCTTGATATCCGCTTGGACTCGGACTGGACTGATATGGGCTGTAAGTGTGATCAGAACCGTACATAGTTCCCGGTGTTTGTGGTGTGTACGGTCCGTTCATTTGATAACCGGGCGTTCCAGGATTGTGTCTCGATGGACTCGCTGCATCGTCCAACGAATATGTGTCACTGCCATTGTCGATTCTTGCCGGAGTGTTCAGAACGTTCGGATCCCACGCGCCGGACTGTAGCGGAGTTCTACTGCCATCGTGTTGTGGTGTCATAGAGCCATAGTGAGGAGTACGAGAACCAGCTATTAAATAAAAAAAAAAAATATTAAAATAAAATTAACAGAAACAAAAAAATAGATGTATTAAATTAAAAAAAAAAAAAATTGAAGCACAATTTTCAGGTTACTTTTAACTATGCAGATATTTGACAAATTTATAAATTAGAACAGAGCTCGTGTAAAATCGCAAATGAAAATGTTTCTTACCATCTTGCATCGGAGTCATAGACCCGTGTAACGGTGTTTTGCTTCCCTCTCTGTACAAAGGAGTCTGCGAGCCACCGTAAGCGGGTGTATGAGCATACGAAGTGAAGCTACCGTCGCGCGACGGTACTCCGACATCGGCGATATGGTTACGGTCAACCGAAATGGTTTGGCACGAAGTGTGAAGTTCGATACGTGCCGTCGAATGTGTGGCGTCTTTGACAATACCGATGTTGCCTTTGTAAGGACCTCGGGTGATTTTGATGGTATTTCCGATAATATCTCTGTCTCGTTGTACGCCCCCACGCCCGCCCCTGCCTCTACCTCTCGGCGTTGCGCCACCGCCCCGGCCTGACGGATGCATTGGCGATGCAATTCTGGGACTCATAAAACCAGCGCCACCCATCGGACCTAACGAATCCGATGCGTTTTTGTTTCCGCCGGCTAACTGCAGATGTTTTGTTTTACATACGAATATACCGCCATTGTCTAAATACATTCGTGAATGAAGAAATGCAAAGTTGCGATACAGATGTTTTATTTCACCAGAACGGCCCTAAAGAAAACATTAATTATCAATAATTTAGATTTTGGTGACCGAACAAAGGCACGTGCAAAAAAAAAGACGGGTAGTACTCCGGGAGTGCCGGCAGAAGTGAAAACTTGAATATTAACGTCTTACGAATTTTCGATCAAAATGGTTTGTATCATAGATTGCATTTTTATGTACGATATTTCAACGCTAGATGTCTAACGTTGTATAAATAAAAGTTTTCGTCTTACGAATTTTCGATCAGGTCACGTATCCCTGACGCGAGTTTAACATTTTTTACCCATTACAAAAAAAGTGTACAACGCCGCTAAAGAAGTTTTCACTTCAATAAAATATCGATGTTATTCAAAATAAATTAGCTTACCGAATGGGGTCCGTCGATGACGTTAACAATGTCCCTGCGTTGTATTGGATTCTGGTCGGAATCGAGGGCAGAAGTTAAACGATGCACTCTATGTTTATGCAAAGAAGCAGGCTTGCATTCGACCACTTTTCCATGCATTGATAAAACGTGGAAAATTTCTCTTTCCAAGCGCACTATGACTCCAACAGTTTGGTTACTAAAAATAAATAATAATAATAATACTTAATTCTTTATTTTAAATTCCAAAGAACATAATAGCGTCAGTTTAGAGATAAAATTACTATGAGAAAAAATCATGGAAATTATAAAAACAATTTTGAATTAAATAATGCCTCAAGAACACTTTAAATTCCCTAGAGGATACAATGTTTTTTAATGAGCATGGTAAGCTGTTGTAGATTTTAGTAGCCATACAGACAGGGCCACGTTGGTAAGCCACTAATGAAGCCTTGGGCAAAAGTACATTATGTTTCTTACGCGTTATTTTTATTTTACTTGTCTTTTTTAATAATAAAAAGCTCTTATAAATCATTATTTTAATTTTTTTGTACAAAAATAAAACAAAAAAACAACTCCATCTGTTTGGAAACATTTCATTCAAAAATTGTCTGACTGGTATAACGTATGCGCGTTGGTAAATCAGTGGCCCAAATGTCTTTAGGCTCAACACGAAGAGTCGAAGATATTTGATCTCGAACCATATTTAAGTATTTTTGGGAATTTATTGTCCCATTAATAAAAAAAGTCCGATTATGTTGTTATCGTTTGAATATTTTCTTCGGTAGTATACACATTCATTTTGCAAAATAATATTATCTGTCAAATTGAAAAAAAAAGATTTCAAGGCTCACTCTGATCCAGTCATTTTTTCCCAATGTTAATTTCCCTATGTGCACCTTACGTGTTTACATACTGTATTGTGACGGCAGAGTTAAAATATTATGAGCTATGAAACTCTCTTTACATGAGTGATTAAAAGGTAAGTTAAACATGATACGAATTGCTTTTTTTTTGAAGACTAAAAGCACGACTCATAGCAGTACAGCTACCCCACAACAGATAATAATAAATAATAAAATAAACATGAAGTCCACTGTGGTAAAATCAAAATCTACCGAGGCAAACCCGAGGCACAAAGACAGTATTCCGATAAAATAATACTTACTCTAAGTTGACAATATCTCCCCATTCGAATTTTCCAAGTGAATCCACGCCACTCGCCGTATCGGCACAGAGCTGTAAATGTCTCGGAAGTAATTCCAATTCATGCATGCCGACGTCACTTATAACGATAACGCGGCCAGCTTCTACACGAACAACCAATCCGGTGTCACCTTCGTGTCTCCCGGCCAATACGCGGACATGATCGCCCATATGGAAACATTTACGCAATTCATTCGCTTGGAAGATAATGGGTTCCTTCAAATCGTCATGCTTCGGCATAACCGTAATCATCGTGCCATCGATGGCAAGTATTTTACCCTGTAAATTGATCAATTCACCTTCGCTGACTTCAACATTGTCGCCAGTCGAGAAAGAATGAGTAATTATTTTATCTTCTTTATCGGCGGCTATTTCAATATCGATGCCTTCGGGTTGTTCTTCGAACTTCTCTAATTCGGCCAATGTCGGTTTTACACCGTCAGCAATAATAGCCGACATTGTGAAATTCTTATACAAGAAACCCTTTCTTGAATAACGATTTCCTTCGAAAATTAGGAAGTCACCATCTGATGTTACTTCTCCACCGATTGCTCTAATAGCTTCTGGGTCAAACGGTTTCGCTACAGGGCGTCTCTTCTTTTTACGCTTTTCAGCATCCGATTCCTAAATGATAAAGCGATATTAGAAGTGAATCATTAAACAAACATTTAGATCAGAGATCCCCAAACTTTTTTATCTCGTAGACCACTTGCCATGTTTTTCGGTTTTGGGTAGACCCCCTGCTTATCTGATATTGATTTTTTGCAAATTCATTAATTTCAAACGTATTTTTGACAACCGGTATAGTGCTACTCACTTTGAACGATTTAAATTTATAACGGTAGTGAAATGTAGTGTGAATTGTTTAGTTTTATACATTTATTAATTAGATTCAAATTAAACGAATCAAATTAAATTTACTTTCAGTCTGTCATACAGTTTGGAATTATGTTTTGGGGAAATAGTGTAGACACAAAAAGAATTTTAATACTTCAAAAAAGATGCATTCGTATAATGGCGGGAGTGACAACACGAGAACACTGCAAGCCCCTCTTTCAAAAATTAAAATTATTAACTATCTATGATCTATACATATTGGAATGCAGTAAGTTCTCTAAAGGCAATCCAGAATTTTTTGTAAATAATATCTACGATCATGAATACGGCACAAGAAATAAGGAAAAATTGAAAATAAATAGCAGCTCATTAACTGTTATAAATCGTGGTATCACTAACGCCATAATACGAGTGCACAATATGATCCCGAATGACTTAATGAAAATAAAAGATCACAAAAAATTTGCATGCGCATTAAAAAAATTTTTATTAGCAAAAAACTGCTATAGTCTGAATGATTTGTGATTATTTTACTTTTTACCTACTTTTATTGACAATGTAATAGACTGTTTGTAAGTCTCTTTTACAAATAAATATTCATATTCATAAAATAACTAAGCAAAAAATAAATGCTTTTAGTGTGAGGGTTGAACCTGATGCTTTAATAATAAATTTTCAACATTTGGCGTCAATTTAGTTAGATTTAATCTTAAATCTCTTCGGTTAACGATGTCCAGTTTGTTTCTTTTTTTGTTAGGAGATTCACTACCGTTGACCCCCATTTTCATTTCATGGACCCCCAATTTTTTTCCCCGCTGACATGGACCCCTTGCAAGTTGGGAATCACTGATTTAGATACTGGATGGCTTTACTATAGTATTTTAATGTACGTAATTGATAAAAATTATTGCTGAAATTGTTCCACAGACTTAAAATGCAACAGCTACATAGCAAGGATATAAAATATAATTACCGATTGAGCAGTTCTCAAGGCGCCTCTAAGCCTTGTGTAGTCGATTCTTGGCAAAAGTTTCAAATGTACTTGATTCTGCGCCATATCAACATAGTCAACTTGAGCGATATCATCTTTGTACAATCCGCGTTTCAAACGCACCCATTGTTTAGATTTTAAGCCAGTCTGTTCTTTTACTACTCGCAATACATCGGTCATTTCTTTAATCGGCACCATCTGTTGTTTATAATAACCGATACGCAAGTTGCCCACATTCTCGATCGCTGCCTTTACATGAGGATGTTTGAACGCCTCGATATAGATGTAGCCTTTCACTCCACTCGGTGCCACAACGGATTTAATTTGCAAAGGTTCGTTTGTGTTCTGATACGCCAAATACTTTCTCATCAAAAGCAAAACAGTTGCCCTTTCTTCGCCAATACGACACTTCACCATCCATAAGTTCGGATCCCTAAAAAACAGTACGAAATACTTTGTGAAATCAGAAACTACTCAGAACTCCGTTTTAATATGAGAAAATCACTGATCTTTGTCTCGACGCAAGATAAAATATTAAATTTACTTTTATTTGTTATATATATTTGCTTCGAGTCTAAGAATATCTGCAACAGCAGTTGTAAATACGAACAGTGCAATAATGGTTTTCCGATGATTAAAATTAAATTTAAGATACTTACTTGACATTGGGCAGCAATGTTTGTTGAGTAATTTCATCACTCATATCTTCCCCTCCATCACCAAAATGGCGCGCTCCAACATTTTGATCGGCGTATTTTTTCTTAAAATATTCTTCGACTTCTTCTGCATGAGTCGATTCCCACAATGTGGTGCCTCGTCTACGTCCTTCAATATCTCTAGCTGTTGGCCCAAGCTCATCGATTTCATTTCCAACAATGCCAATTTCTTGAGCACCCTCTTCCCATTCGTCCTCGTCTTCCACTTCGTCGTCTACTTCAGCTTCGTCAATAATAAAACCGCCGTACCGATCCTTCTTCTTCTTTTTGCGAGGTCTGTCATCGTCACTGTCTTCCTCGCTATCGTATTCCTCAGAATCGTGTAAATCTTCTCCTTCCGGTTCCTGCTCATCTTCGACCTCTTCATCACCAGATGCTTCGCGAGCCTCATCGCTTCGAGAACCGCTTTTAGATCTTGATCGAGACCTTGATCTAGATCTAGATCTAGAGCCTGACCTACTGCGTGATCTGCTTCTGGATTTTGATCTTGAAGGTGTCCTGGATCTAGATCTTGATGGTGTTCTGCTTCTAGACCTAACACTGCCTCTCGATCCACCCGATCTCACACTTCTACTTCTAGATCTTCTTGACCTAACCGAACCTGCTTCAGATCCACTACGACTACGAGATCCCTCTGAGAAATTGCTACCCTCTGAATCAGACATTCTGTAATTAACATAAAAATTCCAAATTTATCATGTCAATATTTTGCAATTTATATGGCGTGTTCAAAAAACGTTATAAACATGCTTAAGTTTATATTAAAAATTGATAGCGTCGAATAAAACTAACAGCTTACCTAAAATATATGTTTGAGGTTAGACCTCTGTCACAAAAACAACGAACAAGTCGGAACAAAATCTCTCACAATTATTAATATCGTCTTCGGAATGATTTTTTCCACATGCGACACTAAATAATTCATCCGTTCACTCAAACTTTACCTGCATACTGTGCATTTTATTTATTTATTACATTATAGATTTTGCCCATAGATATTTTAACCTAGACGGAGTTGCAGGCTTGAATAATAACTATTGAGTATTGACATGGATATCTACTCATAAGATGGACGCATATACTTATACATGGATGGACAACTTTTAATTTCCCACTACTTTTAATTAATAAACAAATTATTTTAGGGGGCTCCACTGCATACATGCTACCTGCTCTGTTCTGTTGTTGTTGAGCGTCTATAATTTATATTTATTTACATGCTACCCACAGGGCATAGAGAGAGATATACTACCCAATACAATACTACTATCTACCTGTAACCAGCGCTTGTGATGTGCATAATTTATTTATGCATGGACCTCACTATAGGTATAGTTTGTAGATAATCTTATCGCGTCTTATGGCCAGACCAACCCAACCACAGACAGGAATATTTTCGGCTTGGTCTCATATTTTATCTGCTCCTTGAACTTATGTGTACCTAATAATTGGTTAAAAAGCAAGTAGGAATATTAATATCTGTGAAGAATGCGAAATCCAAACATCTTTTCAAATATATGTATTTTTCTTTTGTAAATTAACAATTATTACACAACATAATAATAATTTGCAGCACACATTTTATTTTCATAAGAAATACAATAAAATTATTCTTAGATGCTCTCGATATTTTATTTGAATCATTTTGTTTACTATTGAGATCACTGCGAATAGTGACAAAATAATTTCAAAAAAGCATCTAAACTTTGACCAGTTTATTTGTAAGTGTATGGATAAACATTAAAGAAAATTGTAAAAAAAAATAACTCCGTAATAATAACCCTGCAATAAAAAAAAAAAAAATGGCAATTTAAGCTTATTTTGTCACTCATTGTACAAAAAAAATGCGAAATTTCACAGCTATGTATAAAAATTTGTAACTTTTTAAGGACATGAATAATTAATTATTTAATAACACTATTAAAATATGTCTCTAAAGATTTATTTCAGAAATATTGTTATCAGAAAAATTAAGAAAAAACCAAAATAATGTAAATTAGCGTAAATCCAACTCAATGAATAACTATTTTCATAATAATTATTAATTATCATTAAAGTCAATTTTATACAGTAATAATCAATTAGAATTGTCATAATAAGTATTAAAGGCTTTTTAATCATCCAGATTATGCGAAATTAGAAAGTTTGCTGCCATATTTTCATTTTTCTCACAGGCAAAGTATGCCTGAATAACCATAGCTTCGGGAAAACCCAATGCCTTAAGTCTTTCGATTGCTTCTTTATCTTGTGGTGTGATTTGAATGACTCCTTGGCCTAACGGAGCATCCTGTGGAGTTCCACCACTCGTTGCACCTGAGAATATAAAATCCGTAAAAATTTGTTTAAAGACTCAATAGGTTCACCGAAGACTTAAAAATCGGATGATTAATTACCAGTCCTCGGTGTCGAAGCTTGAGCTGCACCCCGTCCGGCTCCGTTTGCGGAACCCGATTCTGGTTCCGGTTCATTGAGCATCCGTACAAAAGCTTCTTGATGTCGTGAGATAAGTCTCAGAAGCGCTGGATTGGTCTGACCTATTTGCTGTAAAACGGCATTCAACAATGCCGGGTTCTGCTGAATTACAGCACGCATCTGTCGAAACTGGGGTTGAGCTCTAAGGAAAGCTAACGGTGCGTCCGGATCGTGAGACGATTCTATTTTCAGTAAAAACAAAGTCAGAATGCACACACAAATAGACAAAAAAACAGTTGAAAGAAACAATCGATAACGCCATTGCAATGTTTTATTTTAGTTGTTAACGTTTCGCATTATAGTTTCGGCATCTTCGGAACAATGTTAAATTATTAAACAAACCTTCGCTTGGATTTACGCCAGCTAAATCAACTCCTTGAGCTATTGAATCATCACCCGTAGGGTCCACGTCGTCGAAAACTTGGTCAGGAATCCCGGTTAACAAATATTCAACAGCTCTATCTGGGTTATTGAAACTAGCACGAAGAGCCCGCTCGACCTGAAAATTAACAAAAATGTGTTGTTATAATCGCGCTCCGCCGGATATTCACATTCGAATTTACTTATTTTTAGTAAATCTGTTTGTTCGAAGACGTTACCTGATCCCTTTCATATCCCATATCCATTATATTTTGTACGATGCTAACATATTCATCACCCATTAATAAAGTACTCTCAGCATTAGTTACATTTGGTTCTTCGGTAGATGCGTTAACACTTAATGGCTGGTTTGCTGATGCTGATTCAGTTGTAGCCGCCGGAACTGCCACTCTGCAATAATACGACATAATTACGTTATCTGTATATTTTGAAAGTCTATAATACTCTTAACTCCTGTTCACTTACGATACTGCAGTGCTTGTTGTGCTGCTAGTACTCATATCTCCGCTTTCCTGGTCTGTACTAGGAGCTGTTTTAGGCTTGGTTACCATAACAACAATAAATTTCTTTTCGTCGATTTTATATTCACTGAGAACATTTTCATCAGTTAATATTTTACCTGAAAGTATAACGCGTTAGAAAAAACAAACATCTGTACTAGCCAAAATTTGCAATCTTAAGTATATTGCATGATATACCTGCATAAATTAATTTTTGATTATCTGCAGGATAATCTTTCCCTTTTTCTGTTTCTATTTTTTGTTTAAGATGTTTAACCTACAAGTTAAAAATAAAACGCACATAAAATTAAAAGCATTGTAATCGTAATTATAAATATTAGAATAGATGAATACCGTTTGACTGGGATCAATTTCGATTTGGAAAGTCTGTTGCTGTAAATTCTTTAGTGTGATAAGCATTTTTGTTAATGAACTGATAGCTAAAATTAACACAAACTATTAAAATATTTTGTTCCTGTCGATGACAAAAACTCTTACAAAATCACTTAATTGCAAACATAGACGCACAAACTGTTTGTTTTGATCATCAAAAATGACGAAATGATTATATATACATCACGTTTATTTCAATGATTATGCACAACTCGTCAAATTTACAATATACGCCATCTTAATGCCGGCAGAATTGACGCTATACGTTTAATTATTAATTTTCTGGATTTATGCCGTCATATATCTAGAACTTTTGAAAAAAAAAATTTCACTAAAAAATATTAAGGCACGCTTACATCGCATTAATTCAACATTTCTGTATTTTAAACTTTACTAACATTTTTAAGAATAAATAAACATCAGTTGCAGGTCAAACCTATTTAAATATATAATATATTATCATATTAAGTTGACAAAAGTTCAACTACTGTAGTAAGACTAGGTTTACATTGTAATTTGTCACCATTCATAATACTTTAACGTAAAGCAACGTAAGTAGAGCAGGCCCATAATTTTCAAAGAATGTTGTAACAAAGCCTGTGGGCTTTTTTATTGAATTAAATCTGTCACACTATTATAGCTATTTATTTGTTGTCAAAAATATTTTTCATACATTCAATCCCTACCGAATATCCGGGAATAATTAATTCTATTCATATAATATTTTTAAACTAACAACTATACCCATACGCAAACATGCCATAGATTCCTAAACACAATATAAAACAATGCTTATTCTGACCATGGATTACAAACTGTACGTCGCGACATCATTTTCATATTTTGACCGTCATGATGGTTTGCACTGTGACGTCAGACTTGTAGTATATACATACCTACACTGTAATAATAATAATAATAATACTTTATTCATTTGAGACCACACATGGTATAAAATCGTCATTACATGTATAAAATCGACATTAACAAATGTACATATTAAAATATATTAAAATTATAATTATAATATTATAAATACAACACACACGTCAGTAAACACAAAACGAGTCTCTTGTAAAAGATACCGAGCATTATTTGCACTTGTTTATACACTACAAGAATGACGTCACAATTGGTAACATGGCGGCTCGTGTTTTCACACCAGCTTAAATGTTTTTACATTTTTGAGAGCTATTTTATCCTAGATATAATTCGACAATTTAAAAATATAGAGCCAAACAGCCTAATTGTATCCAATTCTCTGGTAATGCAAATATTGTTTACATGAGGATTTGAGAAGAATATTTCAGTTTTTAAGTATTTTAAGAACCCGAATTTTCGCTCACTGCTCATCTCTTTAACGAAATTATTTCTAAAATCGGTTAAGTAGATACTGAAATTAGAGTAGACAAACGAAGAAAAAAAACACTTTGTATAAAAGTATAAATGAATGCAAGACAGCAAAATTATCTCCTTTATAATCTGTGAAATTTGTGTCCGCATCAATGCTCAAATGAATTTTTTCATTTATTTTTTAATTTTGAAATAACAGCTGTTACTTTCGGAAACTCCTTGTATATGCGGACATGTATTATACACGTTTATAATATATCCTTAAAAATGTAATTAAAAAATATCGTCAGGATTATTAGTCAATAAATAATGCATTGTAGAAAATATACCAAGGCGATTTTGTTTTGAATCAGATTTTAATTCAGTCAATTGAAACAAAAAAAAAAATGTTTTAACAACCAAAAGGGAGATGAAAACATGGGAACATATGCTAACCATATGTTTATAATGAGCATCATTTATGGTTCATTTAATTTATTTCTAGTATTTAAAATCAAGTATGCAAGAAGCAACGATTTATTATTGATAATTGCGTTATTAATTAACTAGCTTATACGAATATTGAAAATAGCAGTGTAAGAAATTTTCTAGAAAGTGTTTAGTTCGATTTTGCAAAAATGTAATATAATAGAAGCAAATAAAATATTCAAAATGTATAATAAAATAATTAATATTATCATAATCATTAATATTTGCCGGTTTATAAATATGGAAAAAGCAAATAATGATTATTCATTGCTGTCAGAATACGATATTTTTTTAAATTACGGTACTAAAAAAATTGGAAAAACAAATTTTGAAAATGCTATTTTGAAATCGAAAATTGAGGTTTTAGGATCGATCTTCAAGAAAAATATTAACGGAATAAAATATAAAAATGAAAAGGTAACAAAAAAAGAAAACTTATTTTTTGGATATTTATATTTTGAAACGTTTTTTGCTGTAGATGGATTTGATTTTTTTAATTGACGCATCTTCAAGTGTCGGAGAAGCTAATTTTATAAGTGAAATAAAATTCGTGAAAAAATTGCTAAGTGATTTTACGGTTTCATACGACACTACAAGAGTCGCTGTGGTCACTTTTAGTTCTCAAAATAACGTTGTAAGTAAAACATAATTTTTAAAAATATTATAAATTACATCTAATCAGAGCCGACTTCAGAATTTCTACTTACTAGCATATTATAACAGTTTAAAAAAAATATTTTTACAATTTTAATTTTGTTTTTGAATGCGTTGCCCTCTGGGCTTATCTAACTTAAATATAGCAAGGGTTCAAATTAAAACATTTATTTTTTAGGTCAAAAATGTTGATCAAATAACAAATCCAAACCGAAAAAATAATAAGTGTCTATTGCTGAAAAAGCAGTTAAACGAAATAAAGTATACAGGTGGCAGTACTTATACTTTAGGTGCCTTTAAAATAGCACAGGTAATTAAAAAAAATGTTTAAAATATTATTTTTTGATAGAAAATTAATGTTTTCTTAAGTGAATTGCTGCCATCATCAAAAGGCATTTAATTCTTGCTTATTACAGATATAGCAATAGTGCTATGTCTGTAAAACTGCCATAATTACCTTACGTAATCAATACGTATTAATATAATTACATATTAATACAATAAATTGTTCGAAAACCATTTTCTTGATGAAAATGACAAAGAAATCCTTTCCAAAAATGTTTATTTTCAATTAATATATTAAGCGCTTTCGGACAATTATAAGTCCGAAAGCGCTTAATATATTAATTGAAAATAAACATTTTTGGAAATGATTTCTTTGTCATTTTCATCTAAAATTTTTCCAAATTTATGTGCGTATTTAATAATTACCATTTTCTTGAACTGGGTATTTTCAAAAAGACAGTATTATTCTTGAAATGTTTGAAATTATTTTAGGATATCATACTTCAAGGAAGAAACGAATCGAAAAAAGTGGTATTTTTAATAACCGACGGTTTTTCAAATGGCGGAGATCCAGTTCCAATCGCAAAACAATTGCATAAAAAACAAGTGACAATTTGTACTATAGGTAAAACAATCAAATCAAACTGTTTGTAAAGCATATTAAAGTAAACAAATGACTATATGAACTTTATCTTTGCGATTAAATGAAACTCCAAAAATGGAAGTAAATGTGAAAAGCTAAAAAAATAAACAATATTTACTAAAAAGCAGAAATGTAAAATAACAATAAAATTATTGTTTTTCTGGTTGAGTTTTTAAAGCCACTAATTTTACAGGTATTAGAAACGGCAATTTTCAAGAATTATACGAAATATCAACACAACCAGGACAGTATTACAGCTATCTTCTGGATAGTTATGAAGAATTCGAAAATTTAGCCAGAATAGCGCTGCATTCAGGTAAATCATCACAAAAATTACAAAGAGAATTTTTTAGTTTGGATGCAATTTACAATTTTATTGAACCTCATTTGTTATCAGTTGGTTCCCTGTGCAAATATTTCTCTTCTAAAAAGACCGGTACGCAATTTAATCACCATAGTCACCATTCATAATACAGTAGAACCTCTGTAAGTCAAACTTTTTCGAGTTAAGAAAATATGTACTGAAATGGCTTGTAAAGACTCACTGATTATTTCAACATATAGAGGGTTGAGATTTCGAGGAATGAAGGTTTTGGGGCTTGATGGGAACGGAACAAAACATTTTTTCGAGTTTAGGAGATTTTCGACTTATCGTAGCCTGAAAGGTTATCAATACATTCTGGGTGCGAGAAGAATAATTTTATCGTGAAGCGATGCCATTATTTATATAGCATTTCCATAGCTCCAAAACATTATAAAATGAAATTATGAATTGGCCCAAATAGCTTTGGCTACATTTGGCGGCCTTGAAAAAAAAACCAGCACGTTTTAAAATTAATTCTTGTACAGATCTGCAGGACGGCGACTACATTCCAGCTGAACACAGTTTCATGTGCCGCGATTTGTGTCTGAATCCAAGAAGCGGCTCCTGCTGCGACAGTAAAGCTACTTGCACGTGTGGAACCGATTCCGGACAGTACAGTTGCACGTGCAGGCTCGGTTATTACGGTTCGGGTTTGGATAACTCGTGCACTCAATGTCCAAACGGTACCTACGCAGATGGTTACAATTTGTGCAGACCATGCCCCGATAATAATCACATAACTGTGGACCATCCTGCGCTAGACGTGTCGTACTGTAAGTGTCGACGAGGATTTAGGCCAATTGGACAGAATAAATGCCAAGGTATGATGTTTTAATCTCGGAAAAAAAATTTACGTTACTTTACTTGAGCGCCGAATTGCGTGTTTAGTGAGAAGGCACTACTGCCTCCATATACTTAATATGGCTTCTATATTGCTAGTGACCGTAAGTGGAAGCGTGGCCCATGAAGTGAGACAGCAGATGACTGTTTTTTATCTCTTTCTTTTTACTTGACCCATTGTGCGCAAGTGTCGCGTCTGTAGTGGGGCAATTAGTAAGCGGAATAGAGCAAGCCACCTCCCTTTCACAGCTTAGTTCCATGCATAGTTCCATCAGTTCCATGTGCAAACTGATGCTGCAACTGACGCGCATGCTCCATTCGCGGACATGCGCATGAGACTCAGCGTATAATAAGTGAGACAGACGTATATATGTCTGCACCGTAGTGTTTAAGTCTTTCTCCCATATACTTTGATTCTATACTGAGCATAGGAATAAAATCGCAATCGAACAATCAAGGTGAAAACATATACTTCTGTCCTTTTTTACGCCGTAAGCACTGGCGTATCCAGGAGGGCAAAACAAGCACGGGGGACTCGGCTTAAGAAATTTCCAATTTGCCCCCTCCTGGGCCAAAAGCTGGGTACGCCCATGTTAACGTCATAGAAAAAGAAAAAGTTTTTGAAACGGAGATGCTTTATTCAGATTGAATGCAATTATATCAACCAAGCCTATCATTAATTAGAGAAATCAGGGAATAACATCCAAGAAAGAAACGCAGATATATTTTCGATACGCTTTGTTGCGTTCACTCACGGCACATTGAGTAGATAGGCAATGATTTATATAGTTAACTAACAGATATATGCTGCCTCCCAACAAGAAGGGCATCATTGTCTCCAAACAAGCACAACAGTGGTCATAAGCGTCTGAACCTATATAGATTGAGATTATAGCGATTGGAGGAATACAAAATGCGAAGAAACAACGCAGAAAAAGTTGTTTTTAAAATCTTTTTAATGTTATGTGGGTTGAATATTTCAGCGACCTATTTTTATTTTTTGAGGCAGACGAATTTTATTGATTTTCGGATAAAAATAGCACAACTTTTGCCAAAGACACACTGTAGCCTATTTAAACTATAATGTTTTTTTATCTAAAATAACTTTTTGTGGCGCTTTTTTTGCATATGTATGCTGCCTTTTTTTAAACAAAATAATTTATTTTGTTCCATTTATTTAATTAATGCATCTACAGAACTACAGTAAACTTTAGATTCTAGATTATTCAAGAGGTAGGGAAATTAATTTTTCCGAATAATCTAAACATCACGGATAGTCCGTAAATAAATTGGGAAATATCCATGTTTTGAAAAATAAATAGGTTTATGTTTTTATAGAGCAAGTTGAGCCCGATTTTATATTATTCACGTTACTTTTCATTCTTATATTCGATAGTCTACTATATTCTGTATTATTTAAAACTGAAATATTTATTATTATACACAATGTATTTTTATAAACGATACAAAATTCAAATAAAAAAAATGAAAATACGTATTGCAAACAAACTTATAAAATTAAACTCTTAGCACAGGCGTTGCCAAATTAACCGCACGCCTCCTCGAAATGCGTGGGTTGTAATATTTTAATGTCAGACCCGAATTTATCAAGTTTACATTCAGCTGGTTTCAATTTCATTACATTGTGAGAATTATCTGCGGTTTCTAATGTCGATCGCGGAAACACTTCAAATTCATACAGATTTATGCAACGGTGATTAGAAATCTCTGCGCTTCTGAGGATGGAATTCAAGTTCCTGTTGAAGTTTGAGTTATTAATTAATTGAATAAAGTGTGAAAACATATTACGTCATTTACATTTTTGTCATTTTCGTCATTTCGAAGAACAATTTGGTTTAAAAAACGAAACAAAATTCTGATAACAGGAATACAAAACAATTGTTTAAGCAATCTGTCTATACAATTTTATATTTAGAAAATTTCTTGGGAACAATAGACTTCTAATGCAGTGTGATT
Organism: Xanthostigma xanthostigma; assembly: GCA_963575645.1. Classification (NCBI taxonomy): domain Eukaryota; kingdom Metazoa; phylum Arthropoda; class Insecta; order Raphidioptera; family Raphidiidae; genus Xanthostigma; species Xanthostigma xanthostigma. The sequence goes on from OY754473.1 coordinate 35,849,802, forward strand.
AATTAAAACATTTTATTTGCCAACGTTTCGACTAAATCTAGTCTTTATTAAGGCGCTAAAATACAATTTAACACCTTGATAAAGTCAAGGTGTAAAATTGTATTTTAGCGCCTTGATAAAGACTAGATTTAGTCGAAACATTGGCAAATAAAATGTTTTAATTAATCACACTGCATTAGAAGTCTATTGTTCCCAAGAAATTTTCTAAATACAAAACAATATTTTGCACAATTTGGACAGTCAATATTTTTAGTAGCACCTCTTCCATTTGAAATATTAACATTGTCAGATTTGTCAAGCACAATGAACTGTTTAAATTTAATGACCGTTGAAGAGTTAGATAGATTATAGACGCTCAACAGCTGAGGTTATTAGCGTCTGCGTCTTAGAGAATCTGCTACCCAATATACACAAACCGACTGCTATAATACGCGCCACGAATCTAAAAGGCTCAGAAGTTATATGCGAATGCGGGCTTGCGCTTGTACAGTCTGTTGAAAAACTACAAACTCGCAACTCAACAAAACTAAAATAGCAATAACAACTTGACAATAGCGTACTCGACTGTACTTTAAAGCAGGAAAGCGATAAGTGAAAAAGGCAACGAGCGATCATGGCCAATCACTGACGAGCGCAGGTAGCTGACAGGTGGTGGAAGTATCAACGGCTCTAAAATGTGCCTTTGCGACGCTGTATGTGACTAACTTCCGAACATTTTAGATCCGTGGTGCGTATTATACGAGAATTCCCATAAAATATTGCCTATATTCCAGGGGCGTTGGAGAGATATTATGCGATAGATATAGATACCGAGTATTTTCTATAATCTAATGAATTAATATTTCCTTGGCGCATTATATTATGTAACCTAATATTAGTTTTTACTTACTCAAATTCGGTTGTGACAATATTCCATTTATCAGACCAATAGGTTTTCGCAAAATATTTATTAAAATACGTGTTTTGTAATGAGCAGTTTTCTGTACTTCGAGTTTCGGCCATGTTTCAATTTAGTTTCAAATAAATTTTATAGTAAATTCACAAAAAATTTGAATAGAAATGTGTATAATAATTTTATAATTTTTATTTGAAATAATTTGCAGTCATCTAATCCTATGGTAACGGCACAGCCACAAAATTTAATTTTAACGTATATCAGAGCATTCAGAGTCTGTCTTTCATTTTTTCTCAGAGACCGTTTAACACTGACAATTGGAATGGTACGGAATGCTAATCATGCACGTTCGACTTGCAGCCCAAGAGTCAATGAGCTTATTTTGTAAAATATTGAAACATTCTCATTTTACTTCTATTTGCAAAAAAAAATGTAGGAGCGACATTCCTATTAATATATTACAGAGTAGCTACTGTTTGCTACAATTGTTAAGAAACACCCATTGTTACATTACAACGCTATCAACATAGAAAAAATAGTTTATTTTTTTTACCAACAATGTCACCGTCGGGATACGAACCCCGAATCTTTCCACTCTCACGGCGGACTGAGTTACATTACACCACAGTGACACAACTATCAAACTATCATTCTAATATTTATAGCATTGGTAACTGATTTTTTCACATCATGCGAGAGCCAATTATATTAGTTAACGCTAGATGTGAACCATCACAGTAGTGAGAGCTATGAGTACAAAAAAATTCCTATTAATGATAAATTGTCATCTGTAGCCTTCAACTGTTGGTGCGAAATTACCTACTGACGGTCTATCAACTTTTCGATGGCTTCACCAGTAAAGATACCGATCTGTAAAGTTTCATCTAACAAAATAAGTTCGTTGACTCTGGCCCTATTGCGTTTCATCGTTTTTTCATTTATTTTAAAATCGAATAATACCTTAAACCGCATGTCTTTCAGAAATAACTTGCCCGAAACTAAAACCGCCCGAGAACGGTTATTTTTCAAATTTGGCAACTTGCCGCAACACACTGCACAGTGCATGCGGTGTCCGATGCAAGGCTGGATATAAACTTTCTGGAGACAGCGTCAGGTTATGCCAGGCGGACGGTACGTGGTCTGGAATTGAGGCAACGTGTCAAGGTAAATATTAATTCTTTCTGAAGTTTCAACAAGATAATTTTTTTTTTATAAAATAATATCAGTCCAATCATATTCAACGTCTGTAAGTTAACGACACTTTACTCTTTTTTGTTATGTCAGTTCTAAGAACGATGATTAGGATAGAATAATAATTTTTAGCAAAACATTTCCAATCCCCTATAGATTCCGACTTTGATTTGAAATAAAATTAAGTAGGTACATTTCTTTAAAAATGAATTCGTCTTTTCATTTATTAATTACTATTATCTAATTCCTGTATACTAGTATCGTGATTGCATTCTTTTCTCCTTGATTACGTCACGCTTTATCCTTATAGTGCTAACACACGGTCGAACTTGGTCCGGTCCGACAACGGACATGGTACGGCGGATCTTGCAACAGACGACCGAATCTGTTCCCATCGAACCGGGCGGACACGCAGACTACTATACAGACGAACAGATTTGGTACGGAGCGGACCAGATCCGCTGTCCGCTTCGAACCAAGTTCGACCGTCTGTTAGTACAATTACGCTGATCGAAATCACTCCTACCTAGTGATGTGTCGCTCCTGAGCAAGTCGTTCATAATGAACGACTCCTTTCTCGGAGCGCAGCGAGTCGCTCTTTTTTTTGTGAATGACTCACTCCGAGCGCTATTGCTCTGTGCTGAGCTGTTCTGTACTCAGTACTGTTGCATTCGCACACTTACAGAGCGCGCACAGCACAGACCACAGAGGCACTAGTGAATTTTGCACGTACGGAGTTACCTTTGCTGAGTCATTTAATGTTGAATGACACACTGTAAGTGTAATAGTACTAAGCTTAACAGTGATTTAAACCATTCATATTGACGTCGTTGACAAAGATATAATATTGTAACAATAAACATTATTATAGTTAAGCTTTTGAAATGCGAATAATATAAGATCAGAATCATATTAAAATGAGCTCACAGCTGAGTGTGTATTGTGCTGTGCAATGCTTCGTGACTCCTGAGCATGGCATGATGACAGTTCACACCTCTGCAGCAGAGCAGCAGTACTGTCTAGTGTCGCTCCTTTGAACGACTCCCTCTGAGCGACTCTTTTTAGTGAGCGGAGCGCACGGAGCCAGCTCCCAATAAAGAGTCATGTGGACAAATCACTACTCCTCCCTATGTGCGTAAAGAAGTTTCATTTTAAAAATTAACTTAACAATGATTCTTTGAACAGTGAAAACATGTCCAACGCTAAAGCAACCGACGAATGGCCGTGTGCAATGCTTTGACGAGGATGACAATCCAATTACCAGTTGGGACAATATGCCAGGTCTTCCAATTGACAGCAAATGCAAGTTCCGTTGTAATTTTGGTTTTAGTTTAACCGGTTCAAAGGTTAGAAACTGTCTTCCGTTGTCCAAATGGGATGGACTCAACGCTGTCTGCAAACGTAAGTATGGCGAACGTGAAACAACAACAAATGAAAAAAATGCTTTCCGTCTGATAACTTTAAAAATCGAATCCGCGTTAATATGCCTACAAAATATGAGTTTTCAGTCGAACTTATGTATTTTCAACACCAACTATTTTCAACTGATTTTACTCATGTATTTTCAAAGTGTCTCCTCCGACGCTGCTCAGTTTAACAACGTTTAACCTCAAATCAATAAAGGTCTTTTTACTAGAGCTGTAACAAACCGTATGTATTCGTTACTGAGTAACGGGTACATCGTCTGACTCTAAGTAACGAATCGTTACTTACAAATTCATTTCGTTACTCGCATCTGTCGTATCCATCTCATCAGCATGTCAGTTCGACTCGTTTGATGCGGTTATACGTTATACGAACGAAGTCATACCCGTATCACGATGCGACCGGTGACGCGCCTCAATGCGATGGTAGGTACATGCTTGATGCTGTTGCCTGTTGGTACACGATTGTATATCGTATGAAAAGTAACGAGTAACGTACCGATACGAAAATAACGGGTACTGGTTCTTTAGGTAACGAATACATACGTGTACACATTTTCTCGTTACTTTTACAGCTCTACTTTTTACTGATTGGTTTATGGCCATCACGAAGTGAGGTCCTCACTTTGAGGATGAAAGGGAAGTTAAAATACATGGGTCGATTACCGACAGGTTGAAAATACATGAAGTCTACTGTATTTATTAGCTAAATAAATAAAATGTTGCAGCAATAAAATGTCCGCAATTGACAGAAATCGAAAATGGTTCCTATGAACCGTCGACATGTACGTCCACCCAACAATCGTTCGGTCAAACATGTACTGTTATGTGCGCGCCTGGTTTCAAGGTCAAAGGTCCGGTGTCGACTTTTTGCGCAGGAAGACATGGACAATGGTCACAGAAGAGCACCTCTGCGTGTGAAGGTACACAGCCGCCATGCGGAAAACCGCCTTTTTTTAGCGTTTTAAATGGTAGTATAGTAATATTAGAAGTTGAACTTATTTAGATTTGATAGTCTTCCATTAATAATAATCTTATTAATAAAAAGAATTACATATTGTTTTTGATACAATTTAGATGTCTCTCCGCCGAACTTAAAATGCCCAAAAGACGTTACTGTGGCAGCGTTTCCGGGTAAATATTACGCCCATGTCGATTGGGAAGAGCCGTTAGTGACAGGTAAAATGACATTTAGACGGAGAGCTGGCTACGGAGAAAATGGGTGACTCGGTGCAGAGCTGAAAATTTGCAGAATAATAGGAGATAGTACAAGTAAGTAGGGAACAAATTATCAGAAGGCTAGGCGGAAGATAAAGAGCCACCAGAAGGCGCTAATGTCATTTTGATAGAAATAAAATTAATCGCATATATTTTCATTAATAAAATTACGTTGTTATAACAACGTAATTTTATTAATTTATTTAATTTTATTTCTATAAAAATGACATTAATAATTTTGAATATTTGTCGAATGTACCTAATTATTATATCATGTTTGAATTTTCAGTATGCCCTTATAACTATATAATGTATAATATATATTATAATATGTAATCTAGTTTTGAATTACAGAATAAGTATAGAAATTGCCAGAAGTGCACTGATTTTTCGCAACATTAGCGCCTTCTGGCGGCTCTTTATCTTCCACCTAGCCTTCTGGCAATTTTTTCCCTACTTACTTGTACTATCTCCTATTATTCTGCAAATTTTCAGCTCTGCACCGAGTCACCCATTTTCTCCGTAGCCAGCTCTTAGGCCAATTTATCTTATAGCATGTAGTGGAGTTTGATTATAACTGATTTTACGCCATCGAAAATTTCATTCATAAAAACCTTGAAACATTTTAGTCGTGAAATGAAATTAGTAAACAAAATTGTTTGTTTTATATGAAGTTCGACAGAAAGTGGTTTTTTCAGTCGACACTTTTTTATCTTTGGTCGAAGCCGACGGATTGCAGAAACCGTGATCATTGTAAAGAAGTTCCATTACTTAGATTATATTATTCTTTATGAGTATAAAGTTAATTCGCTATACGAAAATTATATTTCAGATAATAATCCAAATACAAATATCACTGTCTGGACTAAACCTGCAATTAAAAATAAAGATAATTTTAAATTTAAGATTGGACAAACTACGGTTACGTATACCGCTATTGATTCATCAAAAAATAAAGCTAAATGCAGTTTCTCAGTAAAAGTTTTAGGTAAAAATTCAGTTATCTTTAAATATTTTATTGTCATGGCAAATAACTCGATCAATTTTTGCAAACTTTTAGATATTGAACCGCCGACAATAGAGAATTGCATAGACCCTCCAATTTTCTTATCAAATGATAATAATGGAGCAAATATAACTTGGGACGAGCCAATTATAATTGATAATTCTCAAAAAAACGTCACTGTAAGTGAACAACGTTTTGTTTTACAAAAATAAAATATTATTTCAATTGTTTTGTTTTGAAGGTTACACAGTCACATCGATACGGGTATTTCCCTGTTGGACAAACTGTTGTCCATTACAAAGCCACTGACAATTTTAATAACACCAGCGAATGCTTCATAAATATCACAGTTCAAGGTAAATTGGTTTGGAATTTACTTCCTTTATTTTGATGACTTTTCGATTACACGAAGTTCGCCTGTGACTCGATATTTCGAACCGATAAATAGACAATAGTATATTGTGCGACTAGTGACAGAAGGAGAAGATTCCATGAGCGTTAAATTTGACGTACGAGCGTAGCGTGTGCGGTAACACGGAATATTCTCCTTCGATCAATGGTCGCACATAATACCTACTTTATTCAACTAGCACGAGTAATATGTAATCGGGGCCCTGACAAAAGAGGGAAAATAATAAATCACTTCATTGATTGACGTTCCCACCGCCCTCGATGCACACAAGATGGCCCTGACTTTCGCTGAATGGCGATGCTGTTTTCATATATACAAATCGCTACCGCGTTCCTATTGGTTCAGAAACTATGCAGTAATAATTCATTACCGTACAGTTTCGGCTCGCTACCGCGTTCCTATTGGTCCAGAAACTATGCAGTAATACATTATCGTACAGTTTCGGCTCATTATTAGCACTCTACGCGTCAACATGAAGTAATTTATTATTTCTCCCGAATTTAGCAAGGTCCCGAAATTATATATTACTCACGCGTGTTGAATAATAGTATATTGTGCGACTAGTGAGAGAAGGAGAAGATTCCATGAGCGTGAAATTTGCCGCACGAGCGCAGCGAGTGCGGTAAAACACACGCGAGTGGAATATTCTCCTTCGATCAATAGTCGCACATAATACTTTATTCAACTAGCAGGAGTAATATGTAATCGGGGCCCTGATAAAAGAGGGAAAAATAATAAATCACTTCATTGATTGACGTACCACCGTCAGTGTATACACAAGATTGCCATGATTTCGCTGAATTGCGATGCTGTTTTCATATAAGTATACAATACCGCCTACCACGTTCCTATTGGTCCAGAAGCTACTTGCAGTTTTTTTCATTATTTAGCGCTTGGGCTTGCTACTGAGTTTCTATTGGTCCAGAAAATTCATTATTACACTAGTGAAGTAATATATGATTTCTCCCACGCCAGAAAATTCATTATTACACTATTATAGTGAAGTAATATATTATTTCTCCCACGTTTAGCAGGGCCCCGAAATTACATATTACTCACGCGTGTTGAATAAAAAATATTTCTATCATCTATCTCCGTTAAGTAATGTGATGTTTTCAGAATCAAAGTGTCAAAGTCTGTCGGATCCGCTGTTTGGTAAAACCGTTTGCACCGATCACGAAAACGGGGTCCATTGCGTTGCTACTTGTTTGGAAGGATACGCTTTTGCAATAGAACCCGAAATCGATAAAACGTCAGAAAACAACAATAGCGACGAAACAACTGAAGTCGTGTGTAACAATGACGATCCCATTTGGTTTGATGAAGACAATACAGAGTTTCCTGATTGTTCAGTTACTGAAATGCCAAATTTGTTGTCTCAAAATGGCATCGTCAATTTCGAAACAGATATCGATATTTGTAACAACTCCAATGCCTTAAGTGAGGTAAGCCTGAAACAAATTTAAGGATGACTTTTTTTACGTTTGTTCTATTCAAATATCGGCATGACATAGGTCAGTGATAGCGAACTTATGACTATGGTTTAGAAGTTATTTGCGTTTATAGTTTTCAGAAAATGATATAAAACTTTCGAATGGCCGTAGTTTCCAAACTAAAAGAGGTACAAACGTTTGCTTACGCTCATTGAATTTAGAGTAATTTTTTCTGTAAGCATTCTCATTTTCAAAAGTATATTAAAGAATTCGATTTTTGCTTTTTTTTCAAGGCATACCCCTTTAAAAAAATACGTTTTTTGACGAAAACTGAAATCTTTCGGAACTTTGGCAAAATCATCATGCTTATAGAAAAAAACACGCTGAATCCAATGAGCACAAACAAACGTCTGTATGTCTTTTGGTTTAGAAGTTATTTACGTTTATAGTTGTCAGAAAATGATATAAAAGCTTTAAATGGCCATAGTTTCTAAACTAAAAGAGATACATAATTTTGTTTAAGCTCATTGAATTCAGCGTAATTTTTTCTGTAAGCATTCTCAATTTCAAAAGTGTATTAAAGAATTCGATTTTTGCAATTTTTTCAAGCCATACCCCTTTAAAAAAAGTGCGATTTTTGACGAAACCCGAAATCTTTCGGAATTTTGGCAAAACCATCATGTTTATAGAAAAAAACACGCTGAATCCAACATGATTGTAAATCGTCGTGTGTCTTCCAAAAAGAGTTAAAAAAATAGTATTTAACCATCCTCCCTCTTCCTTTACAAGTAACGCCACTGACTCAGTGGCGCACGAGCTAGTACTAAAAAAATTAACAAAATTTGATCCACTTCTCAAAAAGGTTCTTCATCACTGAAATAGGGCATAGGCTAATTATACGCAAACCCTCCTAAAATTGGTAAATTGAGTTATGTAATAAGCATGCCGTATAAATATTTTGTGAAAAGGAAACTATTTAGTTTCTTTTGAAATGTTTATGTCTGGTAGCGTCTTATACTTAGTATTAAAATTTTATGAAAAAATTTTTGTTTATACAGCTCCAAAATGAACTTAAGAACGATTTGACTGATCACATAGACGATATCTGTAAAAACGAAATGATATGTAATTTAGAAAATATAGATTTGTTATGCGGCGATCAAGAAGTGTCAAGTAAAGAAGAGTGGACAAACAAAATTACAAGAAAGAAAAGAAATGTTGTTAAAGACAATTCTCACATGGGAAAAAATAAAAAAAAGCATAAGATAAATATTAAATTTCAAGTGAAGGGAAAAATAAATAAAAAGAAATCTAAAAATCGCTACAAATCTAGCAGCTTCGACAACATTTTAAGCCCAAATTTAACTACAACAGTGTTTAGAAAACATAGAAATGTGACTTATAAAGTGGATTTTCAGTTGCAAGAAGTGAAAATCATTTGCGAAAACGGAAGTATCGTTAAAAGGCGTAAATGCGGTAAGAATAATAGCTGCATTTGATAAATTATATGTTTTGTAATGTTTTGTTTTTTCAGTAAAATGTCCGCGTGGAACTTTTCATAGCGTGTCGAGTAATTCTTGTCAAAGTTGTTCATTAGGATTTTACAATGAGAAAATGGGACAAATTAATTGTCAAAAATGCCCTGAAAATTATTCAACTAACAGGATTCACTCTAAATCTATTGACGAATGCAAAGGTAATGAAGTCAATATAATAATTTCTAGTAAAATCAAAAGTTAATAATCTATTGGAACAAGACCACACTTCTTGAACAAGACTACACTTCTTTATAAAGGTGGCAATTCTCAGAAACGTTTAAATTTGAAATTTAACCCCATAGTGAAGATTAAAATCTGCTGTTAAATTGAAATAAAATCGGCCCGACAGAACCGAACTTACAAATTTTAAGAAAACACTAGTTTTCGGATATGAATCTACTTACCAAAGGGCGTATTTAATTTGGTGCAGATGTTAAATTGACAACAATATCGCAATTAAGAAAAAAAAATATTATTTTAAGGGGTGTAAATAATAATAAAGCCACACTGTCTGCGCAAATACAGTATGTAAACACGTAAGGTGCACATTGGGAAAAAATGACTGGATCAGAGTGAGCCTTGAAATCTTGTTTTTCAATTTGACAGATAATATTCTTTTGCAAAATGAATGTGTATACTACCGAAGAAAATATTCAAATGATTACAACATAATCGGACTTTTTTTATTAATGGGGCATTAAATTCCCAAAAATACTTAAATATGGTGCGAGATCAAATATCTCATATTCGTGTTGAACCTAAAGACATTGGGTAACTGATTTACCAACGCACATACGTCATACCACTCAAACAATTTTTGAATGAAGTGTTTCCAAACAGATGGAGTTGTTTTTTTGTTTTATTTTTGTACAAAAAAATTTAAATAATGATTTATAAGAGCTTTTTATTATTAAAAAAGCCAAGTAAAATAAAAATAAATCAAAATAAAATAGAAATCCTCAAAATTACCACAATAATTCAAGAGAAATAACAATTAATGCAGTCATGGCTAACTCTGATCCAAGTATTTTTTCCCAATGCTAATTTCCCTATGTGCCCCTTACGCGTTTACATATACTGTATACCATATTGTAGGCAGGGTTTTTATCTATAAAATCGATTTCCTTTGCAGCTAAATGTCCACCTGGAACTCATGCAAAAAAGAAGACAATACGTTCCTCCAAAAAACACCGTCATCTGAACAAAAACCTCATAAATCGTATAAGTTTGATGCCTCATTGTATATCTTGCCCACTGAACGAGTATCAGGCCGGATACGATCAGATCAATTGCGTGAAATGTCCAGCAGGCCGTGTGACTTTAGGATACGGTTCCAAGGATATTGCGGATTGCGTACCAGACCCTTATCCGAAGTGCGAGAATAACAGTTTATGCGCAGAAGGCGGAAAATGCGTCATGACCTCAGACATATATTACAGCTGCGAATGCGACAATGATCATTTGGGTACGTAAATATTCGGATAGACCAGGGGTGGGCAACCTGCGGCTCGCGAGCCACATGTGGCTCTTTCGATGTTAAGTTGCGGCTCTCCAGTTCCATACGCCAAAATTAATTATTTTATTATAATAACTCTTAAAAATTATGCAATCGATCCATGTTGTGGCTATTTAAAAACTGGAAAATGTTATAAATTGTCAATTTTGACTCTTCCGTCTCAAAAGGTTGCCGATCCCTGGGATAGATAGATTATAGTTTATAGACGCCCAACAACTGAGGTCATGGGCGTCTAATTGTAAACATCCAAAATTATAATACGAGCTTGTCATTAGAGTTGGGTAATAAATAGAGCTGTAACAAACCGTATGTATGCGTTACTGAGTAACGGGTACATCGTCTGACTCGAAGTAACGAATCGTTACTTACAAATCCATTTCGTTACTCGCATCTTTCGCATCCATGTCAGTTCGACTCGTTTGATGCGGTTATACGTTATACGAACGAAGTCATACCGTATCACGTATGCGACGCGCCTGGTTGCGATGCTTATACATGCTTGATGCTAGTACACGATTGTATGTCGTATGAAAAGTAACGAGTAACGTAACGATACGAAAGTAACGGGTACTGGTTCTTTAAGTAACGAATACATACGGGTACACAATTTCTCGTTACTTTTACAGCTCTAGTAATAAATAACTTCACGATGAAAAAATCACTGTGACCAGCCGTCTAAAATGATCACTGTGATCTGACAAGCGGTAACTACGTTCCAAAGTAACGTATGTTGTTTCATGTCACTGCAGTCACGACGGTCGCTCCAACCGAGTAGCCGACCAACGCCCACGTAACGTCCGACCGAGTGTTTGCACGGTCGGGATCGACGTGACAAAGTCACGATGACTTTTCACGGTGATTCTTGTGTAACTGGAATAACAGTCTCTATGATCACATAGTAACGACCTTTCCAATGTCTACTTGTCATTCTTTTTGAGGCTCATCAACTATTGTCTTTTTTGTTCACAGGTACTAATTGTGAAACACGATATAACCCTTGTTTTTCGATGCCTTGTTTGAATGGAGGTCTGTGTATTCAAAACCTGTATGAAGTTCTGTTACCATCTTACATTTGCATTTGTAGATCAGGTTTCCTGGGTGCCAACTGTGAAACAAGTGACGACAGGTCAGTGTTTAGCTTCCCGAAAATCCCTTTATACAAACTTATTCGCCATGCGAACTGATTCTAGAGCTCCCTGGTGGCAGAAAATGAAAGCTGTATATGCTTTAATCAATTTTAAAGTAAACGTCACATAATTTATTTATAATGGATAATAAATTCGAAATAAATATTAGGTACTGATATTATTAAGTATTTGGGTAATTCTAAAAGACATCTAGTAGAAGGAGGACGGGTGTTTAAAGCGAATCACGTTATAGTCAGGGAGCAAGTACATTTTTGGAACTTTGATTTTTCTTCATCGGTTAGTTCTTTTATTTTCTGTTTATATACCTACGTCAATTTATTTTTTCTTTTTTTTCATTTTTCCCTTAATTAAAAAAGTTTTTTTTCCATATTCCACAATAATGAAAATTTGTTAACTGTCATTATGAAATCCTTTTTAACCTAACTACATCCTAAATTTCTAAATTTCTATCCTTTTTTAAACTTATTTGTAGCAATGATATAAATGCATTAGAAACCATAGCATGGCACAGATCTCAGACAAGAATAAATTATTTTTCTTTAGTTCACTCATTACAATAAACTCAGGGCCCTCGTAAGGCCTCACGCCGCCCACGTGCGGATTCATAATTGACGCCCCTTATTGGGGATAAACTCACTAGACGATATGTCAAATTGAAAAACGTTAAAAATCCTAAATAACTAATACTGTATAAGTGCAATTAATAGAAACTTTGTTTAGTTGTCTTTTTGCAAATACTTCTTCATAGAATCAGACATTTTGTTTTTTTCTTCTTGCCTAATTTTCTTAAGTTGCCGAAATTGTGCACCCGAAGGTTTTTTTCTTTTATTACTTTCCTGAAATGCAACAATGCTTCACTTCACATCGTCATTACAAAACGATTTGGACAGGTAAAAATACTAATAAGATAATTAATTTTTGAAAACAAATAAAAATGTGAAAAATGTAACAGTGAAAGATACTTTACAAATGATAGGCTAAAAGTAAAAACGAGTCAAATTTTTAATCAGGACAAAAGCGGGATGAAATAATTTTTAAGCAAAAATGATTTTAAAAAAGTCGAGCACAAAAACAAAACACAATCATTGAAACATGGAGCTAAATTTGATTCTGAAATATATTCAATTAAAATGAAACACATTAAACAGTGAATTTTGAAAATTCACTCCGTACTAAGTGAACTTCAAAAATTCTCTTTTCACGTTAAAAAAATCACTCCGCGGAATAAACTGTTCTCTACAAAAACAGTTTACTCCGTGCGATTTTTCACGGCGTTCTTCTCCTGTCGTACTTATAAATGAAAGAAAAATTTAGTTTCACCGCTGAGCTGAGAGAATTCATTAAGTCAAAATAATCATTAGTTTATCAATTAGTAAAAGGTATTTGTTGATTGAAAAATATACTTTACTTCACTCGCACTCTTGCAGGAATCGGCAGGAAAATTCAAGATATAAACATACGCGGGAGTCTCCCGATAGGGGCGCCCTGTCTACGCGCTGATGTGAGCTAACTATCGAATCGAAAACTGCGCGCGAAATATTTCGAATTCGAATTTCATTAAAAAATAAATAACTACTAGTAAGAGTTTTCACGCAGGCTTGAGTATGCAAATAAAATTGACATAATATCAGTTATATATTTTTTCTATACAGTACAAAAAACATCACACAACTAGGCCATTTGCCGCCCCTTGAATGTGCCGCCCGCGTGCATCGCACGCATCGCACTATAGGGCGCGAGGGCCCTGAATAAACTAACTGTCAGATGGAAAATATAAACGTGATTAAAGCATATACATCTTTTATTTTTTGCCACCAGAGAGCACTAGAATCAGTTCTTATGGCGAATTCGCACTAAATAATCATAAAACTACATTTTTAAACTGTCACAGATGCGTAGAGAGACTTTGTCTTAACAATGCCACCTGCGTCCGCAATATTGACGGAGCCGAGACATGTATTTGCAAAGGAAAGTTCGAAGGGGAATTCTGCCAGACCGAAACAAAACACTGTCGAGCGAGCACGTGCGACAATGGCGGCGAATGCACGGAAACGGAAACGGGATTCAAATGTTTGTGCAATAACGGTTATATCGGCAGACGATGTGATGTTTTGCCCTGTGATTATATACCGTGTCAAATGAACGAGATTTGTATTAATTTAAATGGGACTAACACAACCAAAGATAGTTATAGGTAACTATTAGATTACATATTATAATACGAATCTAAAAGGCTCGGGAGTTAGATGCGAATGCGGGCTTGCGCTTGTACAGTCTGTTGAAAAATTACATACTCGCAACTCAACAAAACTAAAATAGCAATAACAATTTGACAATACTTTGTACTTTAAAGCAGGAAAGCGACAAGTGACAAAGGCAACGAGCGATCACGGCCAATCACCAACGAGAGCACGTTCCGTGCAGGTAGCTGGGAGGTGGTGGGTGTATCAACGGCTCTAAAATGTGCCTTTGCGACGCTGTTTGTGACTAACTTCCGAACCTTTTAGATCCGTGGCGAGTATTATACGCTGGGACCGTTTTTTTATATAACACTGCCATTCTTACTTGACTAAGATGAATGATAAGTTTAAAGCAGAAGACAATCATAATTTTATGTGAGATTGAAATTGCACGTTTAACAGTACAAACTTTTGACATCTATTGTGATGTAACCTGATTCGAGTAGTTCGACCAATAGTTGTATTATGACGTCACCACGGTTAAACAGCGACTATTATTATTAAAAACTATATTTTTACAGATGCGAATGTCCAGCGGGCTACAAAGGTTACAATTGCTCGGAGAAATTAGATTTTTGTAACCGTCAGCCGTGCTTAAACGGCGGTCTCTGCATTAGCAATCTTACTAGCTACGTTTGTAACTGCACGGTGCCATATGTTGGCAGCCACTGTGAACATACACTCGACACAAAGTTTATTTTGAACTTTCCAAAATCGGGAACTACCGATTATGTTAAAATGGATGGACCATCCAAAGATTTGGCCCAGGTGAGCAATACTAACATATCGTCGTTGGTTCTGTAATAGCTCTTATGTGCATAGTTGGCAGATTTTACGTTTTTAAATGAAAAGATTCAGGAAACGGAGCTCTATACACTAGTAATACCTCCAAAATAATTTTACAGTAACCAACAAGGGGAAGTAACTCTTAAGTGAAAAGTTGTATCAAATAATTCCTCCCATGTGCCAATAAATCCGAAATTAACGTTAAATATTTTTTAAGAAAATACTTCGTTTTAATTAAACACGTATAGTAAAGATAAGTATGAATTAGTAATACCTATACCTCTGAAATTGCTAGTTCTTACCATCCATTGCTGAAATAACCACTTTTTGGCCTTTCCTGCAAATTTTACTTTTTGCACATTAGAGGTATTACAGAACCAACGACGATATATGAAATAGACATCTGTCTACAATTTCTTTTTTGTGTTTTTTTTTTCTGGAAATTCTGGTCTGTTTATCCATATTTCTATCGGCCTTTACTTGAGATTATAATGAAATTTAATATAGGATATAGGGTACTTTTATGTGGCTACGCTCGAGTAAAGATAACGAAATTAATGTGAGCCTTTAAAAAATTGATAATTGAACTTTTGAGACGGAAGTGTCAATCACGAAGTTTGCTAAATTGTTTTTTATTGATTTATAGCTTTCATTGTGTTTCTGGATTCAAACTGAAGACGAGTTTAACTATGGCACTATATTTTCATATGCAAATACGAAATTTGATAATGCTTTCACGTTGACCGATTATAACGGGTAAGTTGTATAAAATATCCGTTTTTTTAAGATGAAGGAAGGTTTTGGTTGAGAATCATAAAATAAGCTTTACCGATGTTTCGCTAGTGGCCAACGTTTCAAAAAATTGTTATATACCTATACATTGGTAAAGCTTATTTTATGATCCTCAACCAAAACCTTCCTTCATCTTAACATTCTATTGGATCAACACTACTTTATACTGAAGACATCCGTTGTTTTATCGCAAGCAACAAATTCCAGTCGATTCGGGAGACCTCAAAACGAAAAATACCTATTGTAAAATTTTGAAAAGTGAATTTTGACCTAAATTAGTACTTACCATTCCCCACTTTTGGTGGCAAAAGTAATGTTCAAAATACACAGGGTCTATTAGACCTGGGTGTATGCATTTTAACCACGAAGTCTGTAACCAGGAGACCTAGCTCGAGCGTAGCGGTGGACCGATATCTGTCGCATGAACCAATATGGTGTCAGCTACTGGGTAACGCACACATGGCTTACATGTGTGTAGTGTCTGTGAAGTTAAACAATTTTGGTAACTATGACGAAAACAGGTGGAAAGAACCGAAGTTTTCCCAGGTAGTGATAACAGCGCCATCTCGCGTGCGCCAGAAAACGGTCCGTCTCGAAACACGGCAAACATAGAAAGCTAGGTCTCCTGGTTACAGACTTTGTGGAATTAACTATTGTTTTTTTTCAGTTTAGTTCTTTATATAAATGGTGAATACAAAGTAACTGATTTATATTTGAATGACGGGTTGTGGTATTTCGTTTGTTTAACGTGGAATTCAACAGACGGGCAATACAGGATTTACAAAGATGGAAAATTAAGCGTTGAAGGGACTGGCTTAAGCAATGCAACTACGATAGAAGGTCGGTTCAAATAAATTAAAAAAAAAAAAAAACTAATAACGAACAGCTTCCATAAACTGAATTTTTTTCAGGCAATGGAAAATTGGTGTTAGGACAAGAACAAGATAATTTGGGTGGAAAATTCAGTCAATCGGAGTCATTTATCGGAAAATTAACAAATCTGGATATATGGGATAGAATTTTGTCTCCGAGCGAAATACTGAATTATCTGAAAACTTGTGATAATTACTATGGAAATTTATATTCCTGGGGTCAATTCAAGGAGCATATTTATGGAGACATTCAAGTAATAATAGGGATTATTAATTTCACAAATAATACCAATACAATCAATTTATTCAACACGCGTGAGTAATATATAATTTCGCGGCCCTGCTTAATTCGGGAGAAAAATAAATTACTTCATGTTGACGCGTAGAGTGCGGATAGTGAGCCGAAACTGCACGGTAATATATTATTGCATAGTTTCTGGACCAATAGGAACGCGTCCAGAAACTATGCAGTAATATATTACCGTGCAGCAGTTTCGGCTCTTTATCCGCACTCTACGCGTCAACATGAAGTAATTTATTATGTCTCCCTCTTTTACCAGGGCCCCGATTACATATTACTCGTGCTAGTTGAATAAAGTATTGTGTACGACTATTGATCGAAATAGAATATTCCACTCCGGTAACACGTGAGTGGAATATTCTCCTTCGATCAATAGTCGCACAATATACTATTAGGTACTCACTTCTTAAGAAATTGTTGTGATTAGGAAGTAACTAAATTATTATGTTCTTTCCAGTTTTCATTCTTTTCTTGTAATTACAGATAGAACAATGGAAATTTTGTCAAAAATGTGGAAAACCTGCTAATGTCTACAACGGAATCATCGAACTTAAAGACAACGTCGCTTTATATCGTTGTAAAAAAGGATTTATCGTTAGATACAATAATACCAACTACAAAATATTTAAACGAAAATGTACAAAATCGTCCAACTGGGAAGGAACTGAAGAACCGGTTTGCGTGCGTAAGTAAGAACTTCTAAGTCATTTTTGACAGGCAAACATTAATTAGGTAACTTTATATTTTGCAGTGGTATCATGTGAGTTCCCGGGTTACATAAAGAACGGTTATATCATCGGTAACAGTTACTACTTCGGTAACACTATTATCTATCATTGCGAACGAAACTACGAATTGGTCGGAATGAAAGCACGGATTTGTACTGATGATGGCACATGGTCCTACAGAGCTCCAATTTGTTTAGGTAATATTAGTTGCACTTAGGGTTGCCAAAAGGCTGCTATTTCCGGGAAAGTTTCTGAATTGGTCGACTTGTCTTGTAGTGTTGGTGGTTGATCAGGTTCTTTTGTGTTAGTAACAACTTCGAGTTTGATTAAATTATCTTTATTTCTAACACCAACTTCAACATGTGCCAGCTCGCGCTGGCACATCCACGCGTGTTCACTACCTCACTCTTCTTTCTTCCAAATATACATATATTTATATCAATTTGAAATGCAAACCCATGCGCATTTAACTAGAACAATTAGGTAAGTGTTATAGTTAAATACTACGTTTGCAGTTTACATTGCAACTGATATACGTAACTTAACATACTGTATATACAGTACAGTCTCGTGTCCAGGAATTAAGGCTTTCTGTCCCGAAAATTCATAATTCATTAATAACTGATTTTCAACTATCGTCTCGGAAATGTCCATGGAAATCGTGGTTTTCGATATTGCAACCCTATTTGTATCCCACATTTGATGAGGTTAATTGCACGGAATATTCTTTGTATAGGTGTACAGTGTCCAAAAATAATACAACCAGAGAATTCGAACATTTCTATCTTGTTCGAACAAAGTTTAGACGACGATCTTAAATTAACAAAAACTTCTTTTGAATCCGGAACCCAAATTGAATTTAATTGTGTGAACGGAACTGCTTTAGTAGGAGAAAATATTATAACGTGTCAAGAAAACGGTAAGAATTTTTTTTATTAATTAACTAGCTTTTGTTCACTGCTTCCTCACATAGCAACACGCTACTAAATGCTGCTTCCAAAAATGTATACGTTGTAAATGAAGATATGGGCTCGGCCCACATTTTTGAAGTAAAACTTCTTTAGGCACGTTTGACTTGGGGAGTAAGCTGGTGAATGCCTGACGATAGCGTTTACGGGCAAGGCGAACGAAAGTTGAGAGGGAGATATAAGTTACTGAAGATAGAAAGAGAGAGAGTTACGTTCCGTATATTACTGTAGGGGCAAGAGAGAGAGGTGCGCGCGCACATTTTCTTTCTCTCTTCCTCAACAAATATTTCACTGGCTAGTAGCGCCATCAAGTGGTCAAAAATATAAGCAGTACTAACAATAGAATGACACATACTTGGCGCCATCATGTGGCCTTTACTTGCCAGTGGCGCTATCGGGTGACTAAAATCCAACAAGAGCTAAATAATTGCAATGTATTACTTTTG
Organism: Xanthostigma xanthostigma; assembly: GCA_963575645.1. Lineage (NCBI taxonomy): Eukaryota > Metazoa > Arthropoda > Insecta > Raphidioptera > Raphidiidae > Xanthostigma > Xanthostigma xanthostigma. The sequence continues at coordinate 35,868,716 of OY754473.1, forward strand.
TTTTCATTATCTTTATGTAATATTCTACGTTTAAAGTGAATAAAATTGTAAATTCATTTTAAAGTTCATATTTTGTGAATTTTTGGGTGAATAATAACAAATTATGACAGGAAGAAGTTTTACTTCAGTCGTGTGGTCTAAAGCACACTCGTTTTTTATTAATTAATTAATTAAACTAAATGCTGCTTCCAAAAGTGTACGTGTTTTAAATGAAGATATGGGGCCGTCCCACATTTTTTTTTCTGGAAAACTCACGTAGGAAAAAAAAAAGTTTTTGGTGTCATGAAAAAGAAAACAAAATTACAGAGCTTCCCTTAAAATGTTGCGTACTGACATGACCGATTTGATAGTTGTGTTTCAATATTTATAATCATTTGCATAGGTTTGTGGGATAATGAGCCACCGAAATGTGAAAAACTTATTCAAGAGACTGAAATAACAGTCATCTCTACAGTCGCTTTTACAGCGGAACCGAACAATGTCACTGATCAGACTACGAAAGCTGTTCAAATAAAAAAAAATTCTGAAGATGCAATTCAAACTTCAACAATAGCATTAACGACCATTGCAGCTGTTACCGAATCACCAAACAAAGTCACTGAAAAGTTTGAAAATCAAACTAACGTAGAAATAGCATCAACTACCGAATTACTGAAAACTACTCCACCTCTAAACTTGAATAAAACTGTTGAAACTTTTACAACGTCCACAGAAAAAATAACAACTGAAAAATCCACCACAGTCTCGTCTACTGAAAAAATTGCGACTACGACTTCTAAAGTGGTTATTCTTAACGTTCCGTCCGAAATAATTAATAAAACTACCCTGAAACCAACCAAAACTTTCAACAGTTCAAATAAAACTGAAATAAAAAATACTACGAGACTAAATTCTGTGAATGAGTCAAAAGAAGAATTTTTATCCACAATAAATCGAACAGTCAATGCGTTTGAAGGTAACCAAACTAAAATTGAAAGCAATACAGGCGTTAGTGAAACTGAAAAACCAACTGAAAACAATATTTCAAAACCAACTACGACTGTAAAAAGTACAGTCGAAAAACAGGATGAATTTACTGAAATGACTACTGAGAAATTAGTCAAAGGAGGTCCGTGCTTTTCGGCAGATTTGCCGGTAGTTCCGCCGAATGGCTATTATCTTAGCGATTTGACAAACAACGTCTATAAAACGGGAGAAACGATTACTTATAAATGTAGACATGGCTATGAGCCGGCCCTGCACGATTATACAGAGTGTCTCGATAACGGCAAATGGAGTAACACTGAAATCTCATGTACACGTAAGTACCAAATCATTTGGATTAATTTTTTAATTAGAATTGTAAACAATTGAATATTCGTAAGCTTATAAAGCTTCATAAAGGCGTATTTAAAATAACTGCGTAAGGATATTATGACTCGCGTGACTGTTAAAATTCGCTGACACTCGTTTTACCACATTAATGTAATTAATTATTACACACTAGGTACTTATATATAACCTACTATTTTAATAGAAACGAATTCAAAATGAAATAGAATCTATTTAGCAGACAAAAATTTGGTTACAATGGTGGAGGTACAGGTCGGTACCCGCTTCTTCCACCATAACCGCGCTTATTAATATTACAGATAATCGGATCGTCCGGACAAATTCTGACAACGTGACTAATCTAAAGTTGTTCCGTATACAATTTCAGATAATATTAAATCGGTTTAGAATTTCCTGATATAATCGCGGCCACAAGTACAAACATCCACGACGAATTGATAACATTTTTAAGTCGGTTAAAAATTGAAAAAGCTGATACATTAAGAAGAGTATCTTGTATCTAAGATGCTTTTAATATCTCTTTATTTAAAGTATCCGTATTCGAAAATGAAACACTTCTCAAAATTTTCTGATATCTTAGATACGCTTCAAGTAGTTTTAAAAGTGCCTAAACACTTTTAAAGTATAAAGTACCTATCTTATTTAGTTACTTTCATAATTGTATATCCTTTGACTGTTTAGTATCTTGTATTTTATGCAACTCTACTTTTAAAAAATCAATGCAATTACAAACATTTACCTTGTGGCGACAAAAATTTAAGTATTGATGACAATAATTCTAATTCTTTATTTAGTAATTCAATGAATATATATATAGTATTTTATTCCATGACATTAATATACTAAAGCCATACTCATACTTTTATTCTATACTGAGCACAAGGAATAAAATCGCAATCGAACCATTAGGGTGCAAACATATACTACTGTCTTTTTTTACGCCGTAAGCACTGGCGTATCCAGGAGGGCAAAACAAGCACGGGGGACCCGGCTTAAGAAATTTCTAATTTGCTCCCTCATGGGCCAAAAGCTGGGTACGCCCATGTTAACGTCATAGAAAAAGACAACGTTTTTGAAACAGAGATACTTTATTCAGATTGAATGCAAGTACATCAACCAATCCTATGAGCGGAGAAAACAGGGAATTACATCGAAGAAAGAGACGCAGATATATTTTCGATACGTTTTAGATAGACAATGATTCATATAGTAAATTATTAAATATATGACTAGAGCTGACAATATACAAAATATATTTGAAAAAGTACTTTTTAGAATCTGTGCCTTATGATCTAATTTATGATCTTTTATTGTAATGTATTTTATATTTTTTTACGATTTGTATCCAATTTTTAATTTTAACTTTTTAGTGTATGATGTAATTTTTCAGCTATAAAATGCGGTCCGCCATCAAATATCCAAAACATGCGACCGGTCAGAAGTCTGGAGTTGATAAACCAGAATATAACCTATTATTACGGAAACATGATTAAGTATGTCTGTATTGAAGGCTACGAAACATTTGGAAATCCAACCGCTAGATGCATGGCTAATGGGAAATGGTCGGCTATTAAACGCCGATCGTGTATAAGTAAGTCGAATCTACTTTTTAACTCGAAATTTTATTGCATAGAAAATGTGTCCTAACATTATTTCTCGACATAAACTGAGATACACTTTGTGACTAAAGCCGCGTTCTCACCAGTAAAGCTTGCGTTTCCTAAAGGCCGCTGCACACGAGACTAGAAACTCTGCTAGGAGTTCTGCTAGCCGGTAAGCTGGGTACGAAGCTAGAAATGACGTCACTGCGGGCAGGCTTGCTAGCTCACAAGATAGGTTTTAAAATTAGAACAGGGGCTATTTTCCCTGCTAGATCTGCTGTTAGGTATGAGCAAGAACCAATCAGGAAGCAGTATCTTGTCACGTGGGCACTTGAATAAACGCCTACAAATCAACATGGCGTCATTCGGCTCAGAGTCAGACAACAGACACGTTTTGTTCTGTGTTGATATTCGAACTGTCACTGCGCGCGTATGAGATCTATTCACAAAACAAGCTTGAAAAATAGTATCGTGTGAAGCGAGCACTTAACAGCAATCAAGAAAAACAGCGCTAGAAAACTAGTAGGAAAATTTAGCAAAGAATCTAGCAGCGTTTCTAGCCTCGTGCGCAGCGGGCTTAAGATAACGCTACCGGAATATCGCGGGTGTAATATATTCAAGGAATTAATCTGTTTTGTATCCGGACGAAGCCGGACCAGGCAGCTAGTATTTGATACAACTCCGTAAAAAATACGCTTTTTTAGGAATTTCTTGTCTGAAGCCACGTTTACATCCAAACGCAATTATTATCGGAGATTCATATTTGTACGAAGACAAATTGACTATCAAGTGTCCTGAGGGTTCATCTATTGACTCTTTTGTCATTCAGTGTCACAGCAATAAGACGTGGCTACCGCAACGAAACTGTAATTGATGTATTATAGAATTCAAGACTGTCGTAGATTTTAAAAAAATCGTAGTTTTTAACGAAACGTATCTAATATGGTCAATAATAACAAGTATTATAATTACTAATAAATACAAACCAAAATAAATATATTTTGATTTTTTAATAATGACACCTTCTGGTTAATAATAAATATGTAACTGCTTATGAACTTAATATTTTTGATAAGACATACGTACGGTAGAAGGTGTTGACTGGATGAGATAGATTCAGTGAACACTTCTAGCATTTGACAGTGATAGATGCTTATTTGTATTAATGTGCTGACGGTAAATGCAGCTCAAAGCCGATCTAAATAACACGCTATAATTTGCTGACCAGGACTTGCACGGTGTAGACCGGGATATCTGATGGTGATGTTTCATAACCTGCTTCGAAACGCAAAAAAGCAGCTGAATATTGAATACACAACTCAAACTATTTCATAACATTAAATTTTGGCTAAATATGGACAAATCTTTGATTAACGTCTGAATAGAACTCTTCAAATAAATAAAGTTATCGACCAATTTTTTTCAGACTATATATTGACAAAAATAATAAAAATATAAATCAATATTTCACTAGATGACGTTTCGATCCGGATTTGAATCTTCTTCAGAAATGATCTAAAAAGTATAAAAATTAATTAGTATATCTACTTACTTATTTTCTAATTGAATGAAGTTTGAATTATCGAAATATTGATAAAAAATTACTAACCTATTTTATAATTCAAACTCCATTCTATTAGAGAATAAGTATATATACTAATTAATTTTTATATTTTTTTAGATTATTTCTGAAGAAGCTCCAAATCCGGATCGAAACGTCATCTAGCGAAATATTGATTTATAATTTTATTATTTTTGTCATTATAGGTAGAGTCTGATAAAAATTGGTCGATAATTTTATTTATTTAAATATGTACAATATAAGTCGTTCTGAAATTATGAAGTAGTTAAGATTTTGATTGTTCTGCAGCTCTGTAGCGCTCAGAGGAACCGCCACTGTTGATAGGTGCTTACAAAAAACATCTGCGAGTTATACAACTTGTTATAATTTTTTTTATTTCTCAAAGGAAAGAATTGACATCATCTTTTGTTCACATATTTTTATACATATATTCTTTACTTATCAATAATAGCAAATTTCATCAACGACCTAAATAATTATCTTTCACTGAAAATAACTGATTTAATAATCTCAAAGCTATTAAGATGTTAGAAAAAATCAATCTGATTATTAATTATGTTATTAACAATAGGCATTTTTCGTGGTGTTAGGTTGGTAGTCCAATCACATTCATAGAGTGACGTGAAGCTATAAATGCATCAGTCAGTAAGTTGAAAGAAGTCGCAATAGACGCGTAAATGGTTAAGTTCGACATTAAAACAAATTTAATAATTGTACTAAAATACAGAATACTTTGTTACTTTGTAATCGAATACTTTCTAAATAAAACAACTAAATCAAACCACGCTCTGTTTAATCACAGGTTATGGGCCCAGGCCACAAAAGTTGTAAAAAAAGAAAGGTTAGTGTGTAAAGAAATAGACACGAGGCGGCCATAGTTTTATTTTTGGCGCGTAATAAAAAGTATTAATCATCACGCGGTTCGTAAAAAGGTTAAAGAGTTGAAATATGGAGCAGACACAAGCGACAGTAAAGTTTACAGGAGAAAATTGGATAATATGGAAATTTCAAACGTCCGTAGTTCTGAAATCAAAAAAATTGTTCGAAATGGTGAATGGTGGTATACCAAAACCAGAGGGAACTGACGCGGCGCAGGTTACAGCACGTGTAAAATGGCAACAAGACGATGCGAAGGCACAAGAAATTTTAGTTATGAGAATGGAACCTGGTCCATTAACGCATTTGTTATCGTGTGAAACATCACATAGTATGTGGACAAAATTGAAGTCAATTTATGAGATGCAGTCAAAGGTGAGCGTACATTTACTACAGCAAAAGTTTTTCTCTTTGGAATTTAAAGACGGCAGTGTGTCGACGTTTGTATCTCAACTTGAAGAGATCAGAAATCAGTTAAAACAAGTAGATGAAGAAATTTCCGAAACAATGCTAATGACGAAATTGGTCATGGCACTACCTGAGCACTTTAAACATTTTGTATCCGCTTGGGAATCAGTACCAAGTGAAAAACAAGTTTTTCAAGAATTAGTATCTAGACTATTAATAGAAGAGGAACGCATGAACGCAAACGAAGCCATCACAGCTTTGGCGGGAAAATCACAAACTGAAAGAAGAAGCGAAAATAAGATGAAATGTTATAAGTGTCAAAGGGAGGGGCACGTAGCTCGAAACTGTACAAATCCAAAGGATTCTAGTAATAGAAATGGTCAAGAATGTTTTTACTGTAAAAAATTGGGTCATCGGATCGCCGATTGTTGGACAAGAAAGAGAAAAGAAAAACAAAAGGAAGATAAAAACAAAGATAACGACGTGTCAAATGCGTTCGTTATAGTGAACATATCAGAACAGTTCACACAAGAAGTAATCGCGTGTGCAAGTGACACATACAGTCAGGACTGGTACCTCGATAGTGCAGCAAGCGAGCACATGTGTGGTGACATAAGCAAATTTGAAACAATAAAAAAACTGTCGGTGTACAAAAAGGTTAAAATCGGTGACGGTTATTTATTGAATGCAGTCGGCAGTGGAACAATAATTCTTGATGCATGGAACGGTGAAAAGTGGATAAAAACTGAACTAGCAAACGTACTGCACGTACCAGAGATGAAATGGAATTTGATTTCATTAAGTTGTGTTTTGGATAAAAATATAAATCTGATTGCAAACAAAAATATTTGTGAACTAAAAGACAAGAATAATCGGGTTTGTGCACGCGCTGTCAGATCGGGAAATCTGTATAAAATGGAATTCAAACAAAACAAAAATATGTCAAATAAAAGTGACAAGTTCGAAGTGTCAAACTGTAATGTCAGTGAAACTCTATCAGAGTGGCATTGTAAACTGGCACACCAAAATTTTGACCAAATAAAAAGTTTTTAAAACAAAACGAAGTGAAATATATTAGTGAAGAAAACAAACAGTTTTGCAGTGATTGTCTAATCGGAAAACAATGCAAGAAACCTTTTCCAATAAGCAAATCGAGAGCAACAGAGACGTGTCAGTTGATACACATGGATGTGTGTGGTCCTTTCGAAACAGCATCTATCGGTGGGGCACGATACTACCTTTTACTTAAAGATGACTACTCGTCATATCGGTTTGTTTATTTTTTGAAATATAAGCATGAAGTTACTAAGAAAATTGAGTTATTCATAAAGCAAGTAGAAAATCAGACGGGAAACAAAGTCAAGGTGTTACGATCAGATAATGGTAAGGAGTTTATAAATAAAGAATTAGAAAAGCTTACACAGAATCTTGGTATACAGCATCAGACAACTGTTGCATACACTCCGCAACAAAACGGTCGAGTGGAACGAGATAATAGAACATTAGTGGAGGCAGCCAGAACCATGTTTCATAGCAAGAATTTGGATAAATCCTTTTGGGCCGAAGCGGTCAATACGGCAGTATTCACAATAAATAGATCCGGACCGAGTCCGATAAAAGAAAAAACGCCATTTGAACTTTGGTTCAAGAGAACTGTAGATTTGAATGTATTCAAAGTGTTTGGATCTACTGTAGCGGTACAAATACCTAAAGAAAAAAGATTAAAGCTTGACCCGAAAAGTAAGCAGGGCATTTTGGTTGGATACGGAGAAGATACGAAGGGTTATAGAGTTTTCTTTCCGGATTCAAATAAAGTTGAAATCGTACGGGACATAATTGAAGTACCAACAAATCAAACACCGAAAAACGTTCAAGAACCAGAACAAGATAATTCAGAAGAAGAAAATAATGAAGTTCTTGAGACCATGAGTTCAGATAATTCGGAAGACGACGATAGAGAAGAAAATCAAAAAATTGAAAGAAACAGAAGAATAATAAGAAGACCAACGTGGACTGAAGATTACGTGATGGACACGGATACGAGTTTCTTCACATTCACAGAAGATCCGACTACATACGAAGAAGCTGTATCGAGTAAAAATGCAGAAAAATGGAAGCAGGCTATGTACGAAGAGTTAAAAGTGTTACGTGAAAATGATACCTGGTGTGAAGTGCAAAGGCCTGTTAATAAAAAAGTGATTGAAAGCAAGTGGGTTTTTAAACAGAAAGATGAAAATGAGTTCAAAGCCAGGCTCGTAGCCCGGGGTTTTCAACAAAAATTGACAAATGAATTGTATGACATATATGCACCAGTTGCCAAGCTAAATACATTTAGAGTGTTCATAGCAGTAGCCACAAAATTAAATCTTTCAGTATATCAAATGGATGTACGTAGCGCATTTTTAAATAGTAAAATTGATGAAGAAGTTTATTTAGAACTTCCAGAGGGCATCAACCCTGAAAGTAACAAAGATATTGTATGCAAATTAAATAAGTCAATATATGGACTTAAAATGTCACCAAAATATTGGAATCAAACTTTTGAAAATGTAATTTGTTTAGAAGGCTATACTAGATCGGCTGGGGACTGTTGCTTATATACAAAATGTATTGAAAATGTTAAAATGTTTTTGCTTTTATATGTTGACGATATATTATATTTTGGAAACAGTAAAACAGAGATAGAAAAGTTAAAAAATGTACTATGTAAAAACTTTAAAATGAAAGACCTCGGTCATGTCAAAAACTATCTCGGTATGAAAATTACTCAAAATTTAGAAGCAGGTGAAACAAATATAAGTCAGACAATGTACCTAGAAAAATTGTTACAAATGTATGGTATGGAAAATTGTAAACCTGCAACCACCCCGATGGATATAAATTTTCAGCATAAAATGCTAAAAAGAGATAAATCCGAAAATAATGAATTAGAAAATAGATGTAGAAAATTGATAGGGTCACTTATGTATATAATGTTGTGTACTAGACCTGATTTGTCTTTAAGCATAAGCATTCTAAGCAGATATCAATCATGTGCTAGTGAGGATTTATGGAAATCATTAAAAAGGGTTCTCAGATACATTAAAGGGACCTTAAAGTTAAATCTTGTATTTAAAATAGATTCAGAAAATTGTATGGGGTTTGTAGATTCAGATTGGGGAGGAAACCCTCTAGATAGAACATCAACCACGGGATACTGTTTTAGGGTATTTAACTGTACTGTCATATGGTGTTCTAAAAAGCAACAATCGGTTGCATTGTCGACTACTGAGTCAGAATATGTAGCTTTAAGTGCGGCAACTAGCGAAGCCTGTTGGCTTAAGGGTTTGCTTTTAGAATTCAGTATTGACATTGATTGTATTACATTGTATGAGGATAATCAGTCAGCAATAAAAATAGCCCAAAATCCGGGAAACATGAGAATAAAGCATTTAGAAATTAAGCATTACTTTGTTAAGGAAAAATTAGATAAGGGCATAATTAATATTGAATATTTGTGTACAAATGAACAGCTGGCTGACCTATTCACAAAACCATTGGGTAAAAATTTGTTTGAAAAATTTAAGTCAAAGATTTTCAACACCAAGAAAAATTTTATTGAGGGAGGGTGTTATTAACAATAGGCATTTTTCGTGGTGTTAGGTTGGTAGTCCAATCACATTCATAGAGTGACGTGAAGCTATAAATGCATCAGTCAGTAAGTTGAAAGAAGTCGCAATAGACGCGTAAATGGTTAAGTTCGACATTAAAACAAATTTAATAATTGTACTAAAATACAGAATACTTTGTTACTTTGTAATCGAATACTTTCTAAATAAAACAACTAAATCAAACCACGCTCTGTTTAATCACAAATTATTATAATAATCGCTACCGAAGGCTTCATTATCATTATACTTATGCTTTTATTTCTAACTTAATAAATCCTTTTCGCACCTTAAATTAAGCTTGGCTGTTGCAAGCAGAATGACTGTATTATCATTTTGGCAAAATTAACTAGGGGTGTATTTAGACATTTTGAGATTATTAAATATTAAAATTTGAAATAATTTAACTAAAAGAACAATTTAAATAACCTTTTTTTGATCCAATTACTGGCAATAATAATTACAACAATTGAACTAATACAATATATTCAGTATGCATAAATTTATATTTTGTAATCAGAATAATGGTTTAGTTGCACAATCCCTCATGGGAAAATAATAGTTTTAACCAGTAGTACAACGAGAAAAACAAATTTTGGGGGGAGCTAAAAAAATTTTTAAGTTAGGTATGTTTCCACTGATTTCCACGAACATATTTTTTCAATTACGTGTATTTTTCTTGTTCTTTTTTAGCTACTATGCTGTTAGGACAATAGTAGGGAGGAGGGCTACTATTTTCGGAAGGTTCCCAAAATGTTATTAAAAGACGTATAGCTTTTTTCGATCTTTTTGGGACACCATTTCCGTCTGGGCCCTGGGCAAGTGCTCCTGTTGCCCCTGCCTAGTTACGGCCCTGCTTCCAACTACTAGTATAAAATATTTCAAACATCTTAATAGTGCACCAAAGCTTAGCTTCTCGATGTACACTAAATAAATCTGGATAGCTCGACTTCTATGGTTTCAAAATATTGAGTACAACCATCATTCCAATTAATCAAGTCTTAATAAAATTACATAAACGTTTTTTAAATACTCTTTTGTACAAGCTTACCTCTCATAAAATTCTATTTAATTATGATGTAATGATTATCTTTTTGCGCACGTTTTGTTAAGATGAAACAAAAAAAAATGCAATCGTACATAATAGGAATTATAGGAATATAGTTTCCAGTGGTATGCGGCCTTTTGAAATAAGAAATAAACCTCAAAACAACCATATTTTTGGACAATATGAACTAAACTATCATAATATTGAAAGATTGTAGAAATGCACTTTTAGCTACTAAATAAATACAAAAAGTTACCTTGTAAAAAACCAATTCCCAGTTGAATTGTCGATCGCCACTGTTTGTTTTATTCGTTGCAATTGCATAAACACAATAATAATTCACATTCCATACTCAAAATGTTGTGCAATATTAACTTTTTTAATTATATCACTCTGACATTTCAATACGATTATTTATTTCGGGTTTAGTTCTTTTTGACGTGATAACGTCTTATAAATTGATGAATCACCAATCTTATAAATTGATAAAACACCGGCTGCATGCACGAAAAAGTGTAACGTTCCTAAATCGTAACGTTCCGCCTGACCCTGTGCGTGCTTTTTGCTAATTTCTCGCTCAATTTAAATCAGATCGGTTTGAAACCAGTCTTAAACGAAAGAGGAGAACATTTTACATAGATTTCGTATAACAGAATTTGCCTAAACAGTTTTTTTATATAAATTTATATAGAAAAATAGGTGTATAAATGCAACATGAAAACGGCTGCATTTCTAATGTTTAATTCAATTTTTTGACATTAGTATTTTGTGAAATGCAACGCCTTCTAAGTTAAGTATTGGAATAACTAATTATTATTAGAACATAATACTTTGACAGTTGCAAACGTCACTTTGGACATTTCTTATCATTCCGACACCAAGGATAAGCGGATTGAAACCAAATTTTGGGAGGTTTAGGTTATGTATTACGGAATACGTTATCACGTAAAACTATCGTCCGTAAACCGACTTTACAGACAACCAATTTTTAAACTTCACAACTGACAGGTCACTCAAAGACTTGACGTTCTACTGTCACATGGGTGATTTGATACACTTTATACCAGTGTGATAGCGCTGCAATCACTGTATTGTAAAAGTCGGTTACAATGTTTAAAACAATAATTAAGTAGTTCGAAGGTAGTAACACTCCGCTACATACCGGTCGTTAAGACGGGTCCGTGAAGATTGTGTTCAAATAAATGTTTTTGATTAAAAAACTAAGTATTGTGTACTAATGATCCAGTTTATTAAAGTAGATTCAGTTGGTGTTATGATTAATTATATTGGTCAAAGTTGTGTTTGTTTTAAGTGAATACGAGATGTGTTTTCAAGCACTGTTAAGAGTGTTAAGACGTGTTTTATTGTGAAAGGTCTGTTTTTGATTTAAGAAAACTAAGTAATAATCCAATTTATTAAATTAGATTCAGTTGGCGTTGTGATTATAAGTTAAAGTTGTGAGTGTTGTGTAAAAGGAATATCTACGAGATCTGTTTTCACCGAGCTGTCAATCATGCATTCAAAAATCAAAACAATGGATTCCTTTCAAGGACACTTGCTTCCACAGAAAGGTAAGATTTTTATTATCAAATTGTTCACAAAATATTGACTGTTTTTAAGAGGAATATTATTGGATATGTATACGCAAAAACGTAGTTAATTATTTTTAGCATGCTGACATTAGAATAATAATTGAAGGTAAAAGCCAAACGGTAAACATTGCTACCTATGAGATCTATTATGTTCCCCTGATATCATAAGTTCTTTAGGATGTCCAGTTTATGTCTTTAAAATCCTTTGGTGACATTGAGGAAACATGCAAATATGCTTGTACCTTTTCTGTAAGACAGCCTCGCACTCACATAAATATGTATACAGCGGTTTCCTTCACTTCTTTGCAGTGCCGGATTAATCATTAGGCAAAGTAGGCAACTGCCTAGGGGCCCCGCATCGACTAGGGGCCCGTGCACGCACCAAGAAAAAAAACTTTTCAATGAACGAATATTTTACTGGAAAATTTGTATGTAATTTTCAAACAACACTGTTATTTTCTTTCGTTGTTTATTGTAGTTTATTGCATTTAACAAAATAACATTTAAAGTAACTACGTCACGTCTCATTTGTCTTTTCTGACCCATCAAAAAACCTGGATCATCAATTATCTATAACCTATTCATTAAGACCATTTCAATAAAGCTAAAGGCGATGCTGCAGCATCTAGTCAAAGTAATCATGTTGTTACAATATCACATAAAGTAACAGGATGCATGGAGCCGATCATCTGAAAGTTACTCACATCCCTTCATCAACTTGAAAAGACCTGCATTTCCTAGGGGCCCGGACAGGGTTAATCCGGCCCTGCTTCTTTGCACTTGCTGCAGAAATGACTAACCTGGTATTATTTAAGATTACATGCTAATATCATGATCTCCGTTCTTACATTGTGCCTGTTGAGCTTAGTGGTTCAATAGTTCTTTTCCTTAAAGGTTTTTCAATAAAAGCTTTGATTGTATTTGTCGAGGACAAACATCCTGACATCAAAAGTAACTATAATTATGGAAAAGATTTAACATACTTAAAAAATTAAGTGACCCATTCTGTATAACAATCATATACAGCGTGTTCCAAAAACAACTGTTAAATTCAGAGTGATATAATTTACCCGTAGTAAATGTACACAACTTCGTCCTGATAAATAAGACTTATTAATAATAACCCTTTTGCAAGTCGCAATCGGGAGAAAAAAAAATATATTTAAAATACATATAAAAAATATTTGTTTGTTTGCCACTGCAGTGTGTAATGCCGGCACTTCACATGACTATTTGTATTTGTGTATTTGGCAAACAATTACCATGTATGGATAGTCTATTTGACAAAGTGTTGGCCTTATTTGCCTATTTTGACAAATAAGGCCAATACCAAATACGCGTTACCGTGCGCTTGTCGGTTTTTCGAGGCACATCAAAGGAGTCAAACAGGCAAATACGCAAATAAACCGTCCACACAATGGCCATATTCAGAAGCGCACGCGCCGTGAACCTGTTCGGACGTGCCGTATTTTTGTGTCTGTGCTGTGAGCGAGAACTGGAACAATTACTATTGAAAATGAATTGGGACAATGAAACAGTGCTAAAATTCCTGGAATTTTGAACCTTGCGTTCTGCTGCCAAATGTTTTTGTGTTTGTTATTTGACTGCCTTGTGTAGATGGTCGTATTTGCCTCTATTTGCAGGTTTGCCTTGAATGTCATATATTTTGCCAAATACAACAAACACCCAATAGCGAACACAAATAGCCATGTGAAGTGCCACCATTAAATAGAAAAAAGAGCACTTATATAGACATAAAATATTTTGAGAATTATTTGAATATGAGACTATACATTCTGGAAAACAAACATTTTATGTGAAAACGGAATATTCATACAAAAATACTGTTACATTTTTATTAACGCTCCAGTAGATAACGTGGGTCATAATTACGCAGTGGGAAGGTACCTTCGAATTAAGATCCACAAAATTATTGGAGGCTAAATAAAAATTGGCAGTTACTGGCCACACTTTATTTTTGATACGTATAAAAATATGCTAGTATAATTTGATGTGCTTTTTGTCTAATTTTCCAAAATGTATTTACACGTTGTTTTAAAGTAGTTTGAAGACAGTACTAAACTTAGATAAAACATTCACCATTTTGAAAAATAAAAAAAAGTGGAAATATTGTTTCGTTTTTTGAAGATTTTAAATCTAATTACAGATAGCACATTAGAAAATTGTTTTATTAACTATTAATTTGTATAATTAAAGATATTCAACTATGTCACATTTGATTGAAATGTTAGGACAACTTTGTCCGTAACTTAAATTCATTTGATGCTGTGATTTTTTTCGTTCAGTCAATAATTTTTGGAAAATAGGTAAAATTGCACCATCTAATAATTCAGATTCTGAACTAGCTGAATACATTGATTCGTATCTAGTTTTCTGACTGTGTCTAGGAGCGTTTGGTCTGATCGCTGCTACATTCGGAGTGCTTTGAAAGTAGCCATATTTGTTACATTCCTGATTATAAAGAGACGGTAATTTGGGTCTTTGTTCGGTTGAACTAACAGACGCCGTTTTAGCGGTCCGATAACTAACGTGGCGATTCTTTTCACTTACTGACCGGTGCATTGTAGCGCTTGACGTTAAATCTGCTTCTAAAAAACAACAACAAATCGGATAGTTGTTACAAACTCTAGCACATAATTGAATCTTAAGGTCGCTGCACACGAGGCTAGAAACGCTGCTAGAAGATCTGCTAGCCGGTAGGTTGGGTACAAAGCTGGAAATGACGTCACTGCGGGCTGCCTTCCTAGCTCAGAAGATAGGTTTTAAAATTAGAACAGAGGCTATTTTCCCTACTAGATTTGTCGCTAGGTGTGAGCAAGAACCAATCAGGAAGCAGTATCTTCACGTGAGCACTTGAACACCCACATGGCGTCATTCTGCCAGACAACAGACACGTTTTGCTCTGTGTTCATATTCTAACTGTTACTGCGCGCGCACCAGATCTATCCACAAAACACGTTTGAAAAATAATCTCGTGTGAAGCGAGCACTTAACAGCAGTCAAGAAAACCAGCGCTAGAAAACTAGTAGGCAAATCTTGCAAGGAATCTAGCAGCGTTTCTAGCCTCGTGTGCCGTGGCCTTTACTATATTTAAAATTTTCGATGATCAAAAAAACTTTGAATTTTTTGTCTTCATACGTCGATCGAAAGTGCATACTTTCGGCATCAATTGTAAGGCAGTTAAAGAAAATAACCTATCAACTGTTGATTAGATGTCGTTTCCATAGCAACCCTATTACATTTTAGCTAATAGTCGCGAACGGTCATTCGTGTGTTTACGCATAACCTCAAAGCTGCTTGCTTGGAATTTATCTGTGTTTTTATGTAATTAATAATTAATTAATGTACTTACGACCGACGTATGAAGAAAAATAGTATACATTACACTGGCCGAAAGTTTGATATTCTTGGACTGCTCTGCCTCGGGTATCATGGCGCGCATAGTACAAGAATATCAAACTTTCGGCCCTTGTGGTGTAATATACTATTTTCATCTCATATTTGAAGTAGAATGTGACGATTGTGTTGCAAGTTATTTCTTTCATTCAATAGATTTTTGAAATTCACTTTACTCCTGCCATGAATTAAGTTCAGCAAATAAGTTGCGTACTGACCTTGTGAGGCAGTGACATCGGGTTGAGAAGCAATATTAATTCTAGTAACTTTGTGTTTCTGTTGGCAACGATGTTGATTTCCCATATCCCACAGTTCGCTTTTGGCGACAAGATGTCCACTGAAATCTAATTTTTTAGGCTTAGTGGAATCTTTAGTATGCCCCAAGATTTCCTTTGGCACCATTCTATTAACGGGTACGCTGACCCTTCTGTGACACGCGGTTTCGGGCTGTTGTACATGTTCAGGCCTTAAGCTTGCTCTTCTGGAATACTGAGTATAATTATCAGGACTTCTGTGACTATCTTCGTGTCTTTTAGGTATACTTGAGTGAATGTCTTCTTGTTTCTTAGGAGTGCCCGGTCTCGATGGAGGCCTCGATGAGCATTTGACTTTTTCTAAACTGCCGTCACCGTTTTCTACAATCGTCTTTTTTTCTTGTTTCGGAGTCGCTTGCTTACGGCTATCAACTTTTTCACCCGAATCTCTTCGAGAACTTTCGTGCTCTTTGAGACTCTGTTTGGATGACGTTTTTTCTGCAATGTAAACTGGATATTTCGGTGTTGGAGCCACAATATTTTGCGTTATGCATATATCTTTACTGAGAAAATCGACACTTTTTGTTGGAGTTATTTGTGTCGGCGCTGTAGTTTTTGGAACGTGCGCCGGTGGCTCCACCTCTGGTACTTCGAAACTACGTTGTTGCGTTTGAGTGGTAATTGTTGGAACTAATCTGTCGTGTTTCGGAGATTCGTCTGGTATTTGTACTTTTTTCTTTGATCTGCACAACAACCAAATAATAAAATCAAAAGGCATAGAGAAAAAA
Source organism: Xanthostigma xanthostigma (assembly GCA_963575645.1). Taxonomy (NCBI): domain Eukaryota; kingdom Metazoa; phylum Arthropoda; class Insecta; order Raphidioptera; family Raphidiidae; genus Xanthostigma; species Xanthostigma xanthostigma. Next base: position 35,885,261 of record OY754473.1, read on the forward strand.
TAAAACTAGATTAAATTTTGTTAAACATACTTCTCACTTCCAGACGATTTGGAGGCAGATATATTTGTAACCTCCGGATTTGAAGACAAACTACATAGGGAAGTTGTATCACTAGGATCAGTTATGCTAGTTGGATCCTTTCTACTCGATGGAACTGTTAGTAATTTAGTATCTCCTACTAGTACGCTACTGCCACTGCCTTCTACTAAATCCGAAGCCTCCGATCCCAAACTTCGTAGAAGCATCTGAAAAAATCATATTATACTTTTAATCTATACTGAGCATAGGAATAAAATCGCAATAGAACCATTAGGGTGCAAACATATACTCCTGTCTTTTTTACGCCGTAAGCACTTGCGTATCCAGGAGGGCAAAACAAGCACGGGGGACCCGGCCTAAGAAATTTCTAATTTGCTCCCTCCTGGACCAAAAGCTTGGTACGCCCATGTTAACGTCATAGAAAAAGTTTTTGAAACAGAGATACTTTATTCAGATTGAATGCAAGTACTTTAACCAATCCTATCATCGGAGAAATCAAGGAATTACGTCGAAGAAAGAGACGTAGATATATTTTCGATACGCTTTGTTGCCTTCGCTCACCGCACATTGAGTAGGTAGACAATGATTCATATAGTAAATTATTAAATATATGGAAAAAATCAATGCGCGTTTATAGTAATTATTCCTCTCAAGAACTAACCAAATAAAATACAAATAATCAAGTTAAACGCAAATATATTAGGAATTTGCACTCTCGCAAAATAAGTTCTGAACGACGAGAAAAAAAATAATTTTAAAATTTCTAGTTACCTGTAGTTCCGTTTCGCGTTCTAGAAGCGTTTTTCTGTATTTGGAATTGAATTGTTTTACTTCTTTTAGTCTGTGTTCCAATTCGGTTGCGTTTGAATCACGCCCGGATTTCGACATTCGACAGGTAGCCCGAATTCGCTTGTCGATGTTGCCTTGCGGATTTCGTTTTAATTCCACAATCTAAGAAATGATATAAAATAAAACTAACATGTTTTCAGACATTATTATTATGTATAATCAAACGAAATTAATATAAATCGGTAAAAAAGTAATTCTTTTGTAGGTATGCCCGTTCGTTTTCGTATTTCTCATAATCCAAGAATTTGTACACCTGAATCGGTTGTACGTAAAATGAAGCAACTTTCAAGGTTGTTTTGTCAGATAAATCTTCTTAGTTTCCGGGCTTGTGGGCCGTGATCCATTGGTATTTCCACCGGACGTTTCGTCTATTGCGGTAAACCTTCATTTTTTCGGTTGATATTCTGCGCGTGTTTGTGTATTTCTATGGCCTCCCTGTATATGGCCGAATAGCAATTCGATGTTCTTTCTATAACGAGTTTCTTCAAAAAGACTGCCACATCGCCTTTAATAACATCTGCCGCAGTTGTAGACGAGACGTCAGGTAGAAACACCAATGGACCATGTGGCCTGCAAGCCCTGTAACCAAAATGATTCGGAAGCACGCTGATCGTGAATGCCTTCACACTTGGATAAAAATAAATAACAATTTCTTCAACTTGCCAGCATACAATTATCTAAGTAAAAAAATTGTTTCCATTTGAACTTGATCGGATATGTGGAAGTGGATCGAAATTGGATTATTTTGATAAAAAACTTGTAAAAATGAGCTCACTTTTGGTACGAAGACGAGACAAAGCGTTGTCGTGGTGCAGAAAATAATGAAGATGGCTATGATGGCGAAGGCCGCATCGCGCTTGTCCGACAGTACCATGGCTACGGCCGCACCACAAATACAGATTATGACGACGTTGTAGACCGACATGCCGACGTGCCGACTGTCGTTGAGTGCTGGTATGCTCACGTGACGCGTTTCCCACGCTAGAAACGCGCCTAATATCTGAAATAATGATCATACGCGATTATAACCGAAGACTTTACCGGCGGCTTTGCTGGCGTTAATGTCTGTTTTTTTAATTAATCAGTTTTTTCGTAAATAATACAGTCGCACTCTATTTGTTTTTCCTTTATTTCTTCTCTTTTTCTTGGCCATATTCACCTTCATTTGTTTCAATCCTCCGAATAAATAGCGATAATTCAACTCACCAAGCATAATTACGTTTACTGCAATGCAGAAAATAAAAAAAATAAAATAAAAATATATTCGCCCAACGTGGGGCTCGAACCCACGACCCTTATATTGACAGTCGCATGCTCTATCGATTTAGCCATCCTGGGTTGTGTACTCACAACGCTAATATAAGTATATTTAGTTAGTGCATTTCACCTGAATAGAAGCTTATTTTTGAGATACATTTTGCAACATTAATGCTCCGCTCCTAATGGTTGTAGCGATATAGCCTATAGGCTTCCTCGATGAATGGGCTATCCAACAAATTTTTTTTTTCAATTTGAACCAGTAGTTTCTGAGATTAGCGCGTTCAAACAAACAAACTTTTCAGCTTTATATATTAGTATAGATTATTTGTTTAAATAAAAAAAGAAAAGAAATCGCGCTCTAGCTGTTAATAAATAAGACATAAGAGAACGTACCATTAAAAGGCCTTTGTAGATATATATGGACACGACGAAGATAGTCATTCTCTCGGACTGGCAATATTCGTTCTCCTGTATTATGATTATGTCATCGCTGGAAGGATGAGGCTACAATGGAACACACACAAAACACAACGCTTTAATATTTAATGGCGCTGGGGTTGTTTGACGTCCTACGAGGATACATTAAAAATAATGCGCGTCCTGTACGCACCTTTTATAGCAACATTAAATTTTGGAAAAAGGATCGACGTGTCTATGTCTAAATTTGTGTCTCATATGAAAGTTTTAATGTGCATTTAGATTATTCAAGATACATTTTTGACAAAAAAATAATAGCACGAAGTCCTACGGAAACCATTGCGTAACAACCAGAGCTGCTGAGCCAACACGCTTAGCTATTTTCAATTTTAACACTCTATTATATCTACTTTAAATCAGTGTGGTCAACCCTAAAAAATTGAACCTGATGTCTTTATATAAAAATACTTCCAGATTCAGAACTTAAATGTGTTTTATAAACCATCGTCGAACAAAATTTATTTAATTCTCGAGATAAACTTAAAACGCAACATTTTTGCGAGTTTATATTTATAATACGTTGGTAAATAAGATCGTGGAATTATTCTGTGTGTTGAAGTTACTAAAAGTTTCATACTTTCGATTGCAGCCAAAAATAAATCAGTCAAATTTCGGGCTACTCTTCTAGTTAAAGAAAATATATAGGTACCTATACAAAATGACATACTAATTTTTTTTTTAAATTGGTTGCCACCAAAAATGTTGGAACGTTTAATGTTTGACAATAAAAAAACGAACCTAGTATACTTTTCATAATTATGTTAAAGCCAATAACGAAAATAATTTTTAAATAATTGAAAAACGTATGAATATTCTAGAAGGCAGATTACGAAAACTAAATGTCACCATTAAAATAAAGAGTTTAAACAGCTTTTTTATTTTTTAATGTTACAGTATTTAAATGTAGATATAAAAAATAAATTAACATTCCCCGCTTCACATTATTATGCAATCTCCTAGTTTGGAATAATTTTTCAAAATGAAGATGGCGATTCCGCAGCCAGTACGTTTCGATATAAATTCTTTGGTGAGAAAACCTTAATCTTTTGCGTGCTAATAACCTCAAATATAAATAATACAATAACAAGATTTTTTTGAGTGTAGCGGACATTTTTTCTGTCCTATGTATAGAAAAAGATAAGATATTTGTTTAAATACTTACATAAGGTTCCATTTGCTTTGTTTCTCTATAAAATGGATCGGCAACTTGCCACGTCGTCATAATGACCAAATCTATAAACAGAAGAACGCCTACGACCATAAACAACTGATAGTCCTTGATAACTTTTTTGTTGAGCTTCACGTCAGTGAATATCGAGTGTACCCGCCATGTTTTAGAAAACATGGCGCCGAACGCCAAACTGAAACCCGCCATCAAAGTCCATGCTCGAGCTGTACAAATGTATGGGAAAGCACCTGCAAATATTTAAACAAAAATATAATATTAATCGATAGCAGTTTTTATTAAAGAGGATACTGCCAAATTTCAAGGATGTATTTTAAGCAAAAAAATTCAAGTTAACATAATAGATCCAATTCGGAATGGTTAGCGCGTTATGATTTCTAGAAGAAAACTGTTTTCAAATTCAGACCAAATAAAAAATGTTAAAGAAGTAACAACATAAATAAGCTACAGTATAATACGCGCCACGGATCTAAAAGGTTCGGAAGCTAGTTTACAAACAGCGTCGCAAAGGCACATTTTAGAGCCGTTGAGACCCCCACCACCTCCCAGCTACCTGCACGGAACGTGCGCTCGTCGGTGATTGGCCGGGATCGCTCGTTGCCTTTGTCACTTATCGCTTTCCTGCTTTAAAGTACAGTCGAGTACGCTATTGTCAAGTTGTTATTGTTATTTTAGTTTTTTTGAGTTGCGAGTTTGTAGTTTTTCAACAGACTGTACAAGCGCAAGCCCGCATTCACATCTAACTTCCGAGCCTTTTAAACTCGTGGCGCGTATTATAAATGTTGAAAGTGACCAGCCATCGCTTCATAATGCGGGTATTTATAGTACTCTGTTTTTTTTTGTAACTTACCGACACTGGAGAGTCCCGAATCGAGGCCTAAAAATACGACGCTCGTATAAGTCAGCATACAACCGATGATGATAAGATTATTTAATTGTGGACTCGACATCTTTATATATCTCTGATTTCTATACTTAATGTTAATTATTAAAAATATGGCCGCCATCACAATTCCAATCCCAGCACACGAAGCAAAAATTGCATAAACCGTTTTGTTTACTTGACTATGCTCTATTATTTCTAGAGTACGATCTTTTGGTGGATAACTAAAAAAAGTAGCAATGATAACAACAAATAAAATAAAGAATAGTTTTAATAATCTTATGAATCGAATAGTTACTTTCCGATCCATTTCATCGGCGAGCCTAGGGTTAAATCTAAATGTCTTGTTGCAGAATTATATTCTCCCACTTTTACTTCCGAGCCGCGTTGAAATTGTTTTAATAATATACTTGCTTTGCGTTCGTTTTTGTAAAATCGCACAGGACCCTTGAAAAAAAAAACACAGAAACTGTATTTTACTGTTCTATCTCGCCGCCACCTTAGTTTAATTTCGTACAGCAGGTTTTTATAGTATATAGCGACACGTTTGTTGCATTTTTAATTTCATGAATCAAATTTAACCCTACCGTGGCAAAAGAAGTTTTATTTCAAGAAAATGTCTATACCAGGCTTGGGTAAATGGCGGCCCGCAGTAAACTTTTATCCGGCCCGCGAAGCATTTTATAAATGATTATTAAGAGCGAAAATAATGCCGATATAATTTGGCGCATAAAGAATTTTGTAGAAAAATAGTAAATAGCAAGGGCCACAACAGACGAAAATGGACCTTTTTGTTGCGGAAATGAAAGGACCTTTTTTTGCTCTCCAAATTTTTGGCCCACGGTCAAATTTTCATCAGCAATGTGGCCTGACGATCAAAAGATTTGCCCGCCCCTGGTCTATACCTACTAAAATATAGAGGAAAAGTTTGTATGCTTCTTTGTTTACGGCGGGTTATGTTAGAAAAATACTGAGCTGATTATTTTTTCACTCTTTAAAAGTCCACTTCTTCCCGAGTAGCCTCGCGGATTGTTATCTCCCATTCTAAAGAGCTATATATTATTACGTTATGACAAAAAAGGGATCAGCAGTGAGCAAAAATGTAAAACAGATCTGGAATTTCGCACGGGATTTCCGAGTTAAATATTTGAACATATTAAATTGAAAATATGAATTAGTGCTAAGCCCAAACAACCTTAACTTTGGTTGTTTTTTTAAATTTAATGTATGATGCTTAGTACACTTACAGTAACTCCTTCAAAGCTTGTATTACCCAGCGCTTCTTTAAATAAATTCTCCCACAACTGGTCTCTGTACTGAAAATCTAATACAGTTTCGTTTCGTCTGTGAGCTTTAATTTGATGGGCTACGTGTTGAATCGCTAAAGCTACTGCCCAGATTCCTGCAAAGACAAAACAGTCTGACAATGACGAGACGAAACGATGAAATCATATGATTTTTGTTGCTAAAATTATCATCTATATAATTTAATAAGTAATATTGTTTCGAAAATTATTTTGCGAAAACTGTTATAGGGTTTGTTATTATAGAACCAAAAAATTACAATTCTATTTAAAAAGGTGAAATATTTTTGAAACCTATTCAAAATTAAATAATAAAGTTGCCGTCAGGAAAAACATTTTTTTCTTTAACTGTATTTTCGAAAAAAAAAATTGTGAAAAGCATACCGTCGTAAGTGTAACCATGAAATCTAGAGTATTCAGCTCCCCTTCTGCTATCATATTCAAATTTATACTCCTCAGCTGTCTGAAATTATCAAAAAAAAAATCAAGAATAGCATTACGTCAGTGGTTTTTGCATACTACCCAAATCATAAAGGTCGCTGCACAAGATGCTGGTTTTTCCGCTAAATCCTAGATTTCAAGCGTGCTGTGGTGCTGGATTTCGTTATGGACTTTATGTTGTCGCTTCACAGGATGCTGGGTTTATAGACGTGTTTGGTGCGCGCGCAGTGGCAGTTCGAATGTTAACAAAAGTGAACGTTTATTGTCTCTGAACAGAACACACACTATGACGCCATGTTCGTTTGTGGACATTCGCGACAATATACTGTTTCCTGATTGGTTTCTTGCTCAAAACAAGCAGACAAACAAGCACGAAAAATAGCCACGGTTCTAATTTTCAAATCCATCTTGTAATCACGCACGCGAGCCCGCAGTGGCGTCATTTCCATTCTCGTGACCAGCGCGTCAGCCAGCACAAGTCTAGCGGCAAAACCAGCCCCGTGTGCAGCGGCCTTAAGTTTCCAACTAAACTTACAATTCCGGAAATGGTTATTTCGCCGGTAGTTGACAGTGGAAGTAGATCCGTTAAAATGGTTTGTTCCAACGCCTCTGTTATATCTGTACTTGTACAATTGTTGTAATCTTCTAGAATGTTCCACCACTCCTCGTTGTAAGTTCCCATTATTATCCATTGGTACTTCTTTCCATACATACCTAACCTAAAAAATGCTCTCACAATATAAATGCAAATTTCACAGAAGCTTTGGAAGTTAATTAAAAGAACATATATATACTATAGTATATCTGTTGTCAAAACACAAAAACGCTTATGTCGAAATTTCCGTGATTTTCCTATAAGAAAATGAATGGATGGATGAAGTACACACTGATATCATTTTTTTTATGTTCCATAAGAAAATGAAAGTAGGTATGTTTTGGTGATATGGTCGAAAAAGCATATCCGAAATAATAATAATAATAATTCTTTATTTTTTAAATTCCGAAGAACATAATAGCGTCAGTGTAAGATATAATTACTAAGAGATAAAATCATTTAAATTATAAAAACAATTTTGAATTAAATAATGCCTCAAGGACACTTTAAATTCTCTAGAGGATACAATATTTTTTAATGAGCATGGTAATCTGTTGTAGATTTTAGTAGCCATACAGACAGGGCCACGTTGGTAAGCCACTAATAAAGCCTTGGGCAAAAGTAAATTATGTTTCTTACGCGTTAAGTAACCATATATAAAAATAATTAATATTTGCATATAATTCGCTTTTTATAGAATTTTTCAAAATTAATCATGATTAATTTTGAAAAATTCTATAAAAAGCGAATTATATTTAAATATTAATTATTTTTATATTTTTTAGATCAATTCTGAAGAAGGTCCAAATCCGGATTGAAACGTTAATGTATTAATTTTATATTGTTTGTTAATATATTGTCTGAAAAATTGGTCGATAATTTTATTTATTAATAACAGAATGACTAAATTTTCATAAATATTATTTTACCACAAATTCGACATAAACACTTTTATTTTTTGGGCACAGATATAAGTAAATAACTTCACAAATATGTACAGAATATTTTGGAATTGTGTGACTAATCTTAAATTCGTTTATAATTTAATAACGAGGAGGGAGATATTATAGACGCTCGACGACTGAAGTAATTAGGACACCTTCGTGGTTACGGTTAATTTGGTCGGAGAAACTTTGTACCGTAAAAAGTTTTAATGAAAAAAAATCTGTTTAATATACCCTACACATTTTTGCGAAGCTAATTATTTAAAAGGAAAAAGTGTGTACCTAAAAGCTTCACAAAATATTTTTCTCGCCCAAGACTCGTCAAAATTTCCTAAAATAATTCTAACATCGCTTTCTTTTAATCTAGTCAAAGCCGTGTTCACCTCGGTCCCAAAACTTTGGGTCGTTACAATTTGCAAATCTTCGTGATCTAATTCTGCTACTAAAGTATTGTGAGCCTGTTTATAGAAATAAAATAACACATTTTAGAGTTCAAAACATTTTTAATTATTTATACTTATAAGAAATGCATATAACCAGTACATTGACCTCGTCATAAATATTAAATTATGGACCTGTATTATAGAATAGAATAGAATACGTGTATAGGCTTTCACGGCCGGTGTTGATCCAAATCTTCTTGGTTTCCGGGCTTGTATGCCGTGGTCCATTGGTATTTCTACCTGACGTTTCGTCTACAGCTGCGGTAGACATTATCGAAGGCGATGTGGTAGCGGACAAAGTGTCGTTCTAGGCTGCTCACAGGTAAGTGTGTCGACAAGTGCGGTACTTCCGTCTTTTATGGTCAGCGTGCTCGTGTTCTCTACTCGATCGTAGTATGCTCTTCTGTGATTGGACCAATCACAGAAGAGCATAAGTACCACACTTGTCGACTCACTTATCTGGGAGCAGCCTAGAAGGACACTTCGCCCGCTACCACATCGCCTTTGATAATGTCTACCGCAGTTGTAGACGCAACGTCAGGTAGAAATACCAATGGACCACGGCATACAAGCCCGGAAATCAAGAAGATTCAGAATAGAATAAATTTATTATCCGAAACAGCTATACGTAGGATTCGTCTTTTAATTACAATTAAAAAAACACTTCAAGTAAATTCATTAACAGAATATATACAAGCTTTATTTAACAGTGACTTAAGCTCTCTTTTAAATGTGGGAAATGGTATATGTCAGTAGGAAGACAGTTATAGTATTTTAAAGGGCTATTTCGAAAAAGACTTATAGGTTAGGTTTGGAAAGCAATATTGAGTTTGGTAACTCTGCAGTGTATTGTTAGGTGGATATCTACCAATATACTTCTGCAAACTCAATAGTAGAGCTGTAAAAGTAACGAGAAATCGGGTACCCGCATGTATTCGTTACTTAAAGAACCAGTACCCTTTACTTTCGTATCGTTACGTTACTCGTTACTTTTCATACGACATACAATCGTGTACTTAACAGCATCAAGCAATAAGCATCAAATAACATAAGCATGTAGCTTCGCATCGAGGGGCGTCGCATACGTGATACGGTATGGCTTCGTTCGTATAACGTATAACCGCATCAAACGAGTCGAACAGACATGGATGCGAAAGATGCGAGTAACGAAATGAATTTGTAAGTAACGATTCGTTACTTCGAGTCAGACGATGTACCCATTACTCAGTAACGAATACATACGGTTTGTTACAGCTCTACTCAATAGTGACTGATAAATGGAACAGTTAGTATTAGATTGATCTTGAAAAAAACTCGAGATTGTAGATAATTCTTAAAGCTTTCTTCTGCATTAAAAAGACTCAATGAAGAACTGATGTACTGCTAACCCAAAACGTGATTCCGTATTTAGATCAAATAATTGTAGATTATAGACGCTCGACGACTAAGATCAATATATTGAAACCTATATAAACGCTTACCAGTGAATATCTTGGTTCATTTTGATAAATGGTGCCAATTCTGGTCCAATTAAATTCCTTTAAAAGCGATAATCTAGGATAATTAAAAGCATTTTCTGATGGAACTATTCGAAAAAAGTTTGGAAAACTTTCGCTCGTAAACATAGGATGTGTGTCGGCGTACGATAACTAAAAAATAAAATAAATGCTTGATTATTCTTAAGTGCTTCGTCTTGTCAATAAACTATGTTAATTGTAAATATCTTTTAAGTAACTTCTGCAATTATGGTGTTTGCCACTCGACTTTTAAAAATAAAATATTCTCTCATTTTAATTAATTTGTACTAATGTACTGTTTTGGTATTTACATTTTTGCGTAAATAATCAACAGATTTCATAAATAAGTCACTCAAGACTGGTATTGACTTGAGACCTATATTTATAACAAACTGTTGTTTTCAAAATTTTTATCTGCGTATCTGTCTGTCAGTTTGATACGGGTTAACTCGCTACTGAACTGATTTTAACCAGGCTTTGTTATACATCGAGGAATAGGAAATATATGCATCATCATGTTTCCACAAAAGGGATGAATAATATCAAATTTAAACCATAACTCTCCTTTTTTCGTAGTCGAATAAAAAACGAAGCAGCAAGTAAAAGCTTATTAAATGTGACAAAATGTTTTAGGAATTGAAAGTTTCTCTGCAAGAAACGCTATAGGAAAACTTTGTTAAATCACGGTTTGAACTTCATATGCCTTCTGAGTCGTTCTACCATTTGAACTTCGATCGATAGACAACTAACCCTTCGAAATTGGATAGGATTGTTATATGTCGATCTAAACCTCTTAAAAACTCATACTAATTAATATAGAGATACTTACTTGTGTTAAGTGCCAATGTTTGGATGCTTTAGCAATTGGATCAGTTACGTGTGTACAAGCAGCCCCAAATAACATCAACTTATGGGGTCCCGAGTGCATCATATCAAAAAACGCTTTCACCCCAACCGCAGCGTTACACTATAAAATATTAAAATAGTATGTAGTATTTTTAGGACACCAAAAAGTGTGAAAGATTTTTTTAACAACCAGTTTAAGAAAGTTAAATTGCCTCTAAAAAAAGTTAAATATTTTTTTTTCGTTTTAAAATTACAATTTCCACCTTACACTCATTTAGATATCGGTTAAAATAAACCACTATATTATATATGACGATATACCGGTCTCCTTCCATACATATTTGATTAATAGTTGCTTTTAGTCATTTAAATTTGACAGTCAATTTGTTTACGAACGTTTAAAAGTATATAGTAGTACCTCTTCTGAAGGCTCTTCATTTTTGCTGATTTGTATATTTCTCAAAACCGGGCCGACATTGGACGGACTCAATATTTAACTTAATCCGCCGCAACTGCCTTCCCGACTTCGAAAAAATCAATTTTACGAAAATCACTCCTTTTAAAATGAAGTCACAGTTATTAATATTAGCATTATAAAAACATGTCCGACCACTTCTAAAAATTTAAATCCTACCCTAATGCTTCCAAACTGGGTAGAACAATTATGTAGATAACGGTATAATGAAAAAATAAGCAAAGTCAGTTTTTTTTTAAGACCGCTTTAATAAAACAGTATAATACCACACTCATTTTCATTTTACAATAAATTTTTTCGCGTAATAACAATAAAATAATATAAGTACACGTATGTACTGTTTTTTAAAATTTAATTTGTTTGGATTAATATGCATCACTTTATCATTTTTTATCCGCTCTTAAATGTTTAGTTTAAAAATATTTTGATTATTACGGTCAGTTTACGAGGAGACGTAATTGATTTTATTGAAATTACTAAACGTTCTTTGAACTGTTCTAAAAAATAACCACAAAACACTAGCACTTTTTTCTTGATGAGTTTTAATCCTCATTTAATGATCCTAACACGATTAATGCTGGGGTGCAGAAAGCATTATCAAACATTTTTTTCATACCTCGATCGAAAGTGCATACTTTCGGCATCAATTGTATAGCAGAAAGTCTAACATTTGCTCCTTGGTAGGATTATACGTACCAATACGGAAAGTTCGTACGTTCGTGCGGTAGTAAAGCAAAAACAACCAATCAACTGAATGTCGTTTCCATAGCAACCCTATTACATTTTAGCTATAATAGTCGCGAACAGCTGTCATTTACGTATAACCTCACAGCTTCTTGCTTGGAATTTATCTGTGTTTTTATGTAATTAATAATTAATTTATTTATTTAATAAGCGTGCTTACGACCGAGGTATGAAGAAAAATAGTATACACCACACTGGCCGAAAGTGTAATACCTTGCCATTCGCGCTATGATGCCCTCTGCTTTGCCTCAGGCATCATGGCGCGCAGGGCAAAAATATAACATTTTTGTCCCTTGTGGTGTAATATAGGTACTATTATTTGACAATTCCTTAAATTGTGATCACATCATTACAGTTATTGTACGTTTATATATAGATAATCTGATTTTTACTCACCTCCGTATCGTTCCACCACATATGAAGACGATAGTTACGTAATATACTAGAATGATCGTTCACGTGATCCAAAGCTAATCTCACACTGGGCATTACGCCGCGACCTGTAAAAAATTAAAACCATTATCAATACAGGCGTGCATATAAACCGTTAATTTTCTGTTTGTGTGTTTCTTCTGACCCGATTAGGGTGGAGTTTTTAGATGTTCGTCCGCGCTAATCTCCGAAATCACTGAACCAATTTTAATGAAATTGTGTAAATGTGTCTCGCCTGGTCCACCCTACGCTATAGAATAGTTTTCATTAAGTATTTTGAACAAAATTACGGTGTTTTGTCAAAAGAACTGTTTTAGTAACATGTAGCGACATCTGATAAAATTTGCTCAAAGCTATTATAATTCAGAAGCAAATCTAGTCGAAAGCAATTAGTTCAGACGCCGGGCACATGAAATAATCGTAGAGTTGACTGCAGATATATCTAAAATCTGACCCTTGCAGGTACTATTCTGCCCTAAAAAGACAAAGGGCACTAAGTGACATTTGTTGAAAAATGAGTTCATACTGAATCCAACGACAGCAGTAAGTGCTGCAGCAATAATTTTATTGTCTAAAAAATGTTTTTCCCATGTTTTGGTTTCCATAATCTAAAATTCTGGACGGTCAAGACATTTTTAGTAAATCTTGATTTACTCAAATTCATTAGTTGGTCACTTACTGCCTTTTACCTTTTAACGGCAGTATTTTATTCCCCAAACATGTCTCTGCAGATGAACTATAAAATTGTATCCTCCAAACATTTTCTCTTTTAATACAATATTTTGTACATATCATGGAGCTTCAAAACAAGGGTGTAGACATTTTTTTTTCTTGGGGGGGAAGCAAAAAATCAATATTTTTTTATTAATATCAAACAAGAATACTCACGAAGGAAGGTGTCAAGCAAAATATTAATTCCCAAACTAATATTACAAATTTTTTTCAAGAAGTATTTCTAAATTTTATTTTTGACGTGATAACGTCTTATAAATTGATGAATCACCAATCTTATAAATTGATGAATCACCGGCTGCATGCACGAAAAAGTGTAACGTTCCTAATGTTCCGCCTGACCCTGTGCGTGCATTTCTCGAAAACGGCCCTAACGATTTGGATGAAATTTACTGAAAAGGGATTTTGAGGGGCAAAAAATCGTTTTAGCTAGGTCTCATCTCTCGAAAAAATCGTTTTCATACAAATTTTATCATTATAAAAATCAATTTTTTGACGTATGAAAATACTTAAATATTGTAAGTAGGTTTTGGAATTTTATATAAACAATGAAACAATTGTTTTCAAAATATTATGACAGTTAATCTTTGAGACTTAAAATAAATACGAAAGAAAGAAAGTTAAAAAAACAATTATGATTATAGGTGGTGAGTAATTTTAATTTAATAAATAAAATTAACCTAAATTTGAAGCGAAAGATGCAATATCATAGATTCGAATTATTATAATTATTATATGTAGAAGATAGGAGAAATAGAACATAAATTACGTATTACGGAATACGTTATCACGTAAAACTATCGTCCGTAAACCGACTTTACAGACAACCAATTTTTTTAGTTAGGTATTCGTAATATTTTCAGTTTTATTTTTATTATTATGATCCTGGGGGGGGTAATTACCTCCCCCCATATCTACGCCCTTGCTTTAAAATTACCACATTCGACCACAATCCTTTGTACTATGCACCAAGGTAAAAGTTTTAGACATTCTGCTCTGCTCTGTTGATAATCTAAAGATTTGTCGTCTGTTGGAGCACATAACCCTGGCTGGAGACAATAATAATGGAACATAAAAGACTAGTTAATATTTATAGCCAAGTGACACGACTAGGTCTTATGTGGATGCTTCGCAGTGTCCACGTGTGTCTCTGTGTGTATGTGTGTGTGTGTGTGTGTTGTTATTACCCCGGACTTTGTGTCTGTGTACGTTATTATCCGGGCCCTCCGGCACAGACTCCAGTAATAATAACGGTCGAGCGCATTAATTAATGTGTACGAGCGCGCGCGCTCCATTACGCAGCTCCGAATTAAAGCCGGCTTTGAATGCACGCGGCGGTTCGCAGACGTCGTAATTTGTACAGCCCTGGCGTAAAAAAATGTATCACGCTTAAAATTTTTATGGACGATCTAATCTCGTAACATTATGAGACAATAATGACTAGTTGCCGGGTGTCTGAAAACAATACATCAATATACATGTTACAGATCCCTAAAAATATCAACAACGGTCATGCATATACATGTAAACTCGTAAGGTGCACATAGGGAAATTAGCATTGGGAAAAAATACTTGGATCAGAGTTATTCATGACTGCATTAATTGTTATTTCTATTGAATTATCGTGGTAATCTTGAGGATTTCTATTTTATTTTGATTTATTTTTATTTTAATTGGCTTTTATAATAATAAAAATCTCTTATAAACCATTATTTTAATTTTTTTGTACAAAAATAAAACAAAAAAACAACTCCATCTGTTTGGAAACATTTCATTTAAATATTGTCTGACTGGTATGACGTATGCGCGTTGGTAAATCAGTGACCCAATATCTTTAGGTTCAACACGAATAGAAGATATTTGATCTCGTATTTTTGGGAATTTAATGTCCCATTAATAAAAAAGTTCGATTATGTTGTAATCATTTGAATATTTTCTTTGGTAGTATACACATTCATTTTGAAAAAGAATATTATCTGTCAAATTGAAAAGCAAGATTTCAAGGCTCACTCTGATTCAGTCATTTTTTCCCAATGTTAATTTCCCTATGTGCGCCTTACGTGTTTACATACTGTATAGTCAGCAGCTTAACGCGTATGTTGTATATAAGAAAATCTTCCAACTTGATTTTAACCTTCTTCAAAATGTCTAATTGACGTGATTTTTTTTCAGTCGTAAGAATTTTGATGACAAAACAATAATCAGGTATTCCCTCTATAATAATATTTATATAACAAGTTACAAAATGGTAATAAAAGAACGAATGGTGGGAGTGACGGTGTTGATGGTGGAAAAACGTGTCTCCAGTTGTTTAACATTCGAACTAATATAATAATAATACAATCCCGGATCACAATTATGCAAAAAAATTGTAGTAAAGTTATACCAAAAAGTAATTCATCATTGACTAAAAATTTGAAAATAAGACTTATAACTTCAAAACACTCTTATTTATGTCAATGCACTAAAAAGTAGAAAATACATTTATTTTTCTTCTGTAACGTTTAAAAGCGTGGGGCACTGCACGTGCCCCACGCTTTATATATTTCGTTTAATACATCGAGTGCTTCTAAACATTATAGAAGAGAAAGAAATGTATTTTCTACTTTTTAGAGCGTTGATATAAAACATCAACACTAACTTGAATTCACCGGGAGAGGTTAGTCTACAATGTATAGTTCTATAGTAAAAACAAGAAATTGCATTACTTTAAATTCAAAGTACAGTGTTTCTGAGAAATTGCTAAATTATACAAACAACAACGGAACGTGCCACTTCACTTGTTTTGAATTAAGTTGGCACCGAATGAAAACAAACACTTCTACCAAATCTTGATATTTTCTGACATCTAGTTTTTAGTTGGCAATGCATTGGCAATTTTAGTTCGTTCTTTATTCTTTTTTATGCCTCATATCATGCAATAGCTTTTCAACACAGTCGGATCTATAAAATAATAGGTATCAAGAAAGAAAAAACTAACAATTCTGGTATTCATTTATTAAAACAATCGACGATGTCAATAAAAAGAAAATTGTTTCGTTTGTGTCTTGTTTATTTAGGGGATGGAATATAGTGCAGTAGGCTGTTCGACCATTTAAATAGTTTAGAGAGTTTCGAATTAACAATAAAGGCAAGTGTGTTACTCCGCCTTGGATTATGTACTTCGTTCCTCCCCTTCACCTCAAAACAGACAAGTGATCAATCATGTTAACAAACGAGCATCTACGTCAAAATAAACGAACATCTGTGTGATGTCAAACAAGCAAAGTGCCGTACGTTTTGTCCGCACATACACGCTAATAAACACTCGTATCTTGCTCATACAGTTGTGAAATTAAAATAAAAACTAGAGTGACCTATGCGAATTATTCGCACTAAATAAGTATAATAATTATCACTTTACAAAATTATTTTTAAATATGATTGCAGGTATCCAATTCGTTTCTAATTTTGCACATTGCTTATAACGTTCTTCTTTTTGTTGTATTACAATATGAAGCTCAGATGACAGAACGAAGAAATATTTTACTAAAATTGTCATATAGAGGCGCAAGTTGCAAAAGCGTTGAGCTAAGCCATCAGATGGCAGTATGCAGTATTGTGTTTGTTGTATTACAATATGAAGGTCAGATGACAGGTCGAAGTGTTGACGTTGTTTCAAAATTAAAGCCGTCAGATGGCAGACGTTCTCAGCGTTGCTGTATTTTAATTAATTTACAAAAACAAAAGCAATAATAAATTTTTTAGTTGTCGATGTCAGTAGAGCAAGCAATTATCTGTAAAATGATATATAATTTATGTGGAGAAATTGTGAGGTTTTTTCTAAAAAGAGAGGCAAACATCTTAAACCTTAGCGTATTAATAAATATGATATAGGTAACTGAAAATGAATGTTTGTTTTTATTAATAAATGTTTATAATCACTTTCTACACAACACGAATTCACTTTCGATCGTCCTACTTTATTTTCAGGTTAGAATCTGCATTACGAATAGATTACAAAACAATTTTTTTAAGATTTGTTTTTACAAATATTAAGAAAACGTTTTCTCCAATTAAAGTGAAACTTCTTATGCGGCACCTCGACGTACTAAGGTTGTTATATTGAAAACAGTAAATTGCTTAAAAATATAATCTACTGTCAGAAATAAAAATAAAAATTATGAATAAAAAAATCAAGTAAGCAGTCGAAACATTTATTATTTTTATAAAAAGTTTCACTTCGGCCTCTGTCTCGCGACACGTGTCCTTTTTTCAACAACTTCCGTTTGTCATTTCCATTCGTATAAACACTTATCTTCCACCATGTGTTCCCGTTCCTCCCACCATGTTGCCTAAAACTCCAGTTGTTACCGCCACTATTTTTTTATCTCCGATTTTTATAATTAAACGGCAACTTCCTTTTTTCTGAAGTGTCTTAATTGTAATATTATTACGTAATGATTATATTGCATGTCTCGATGTAATTTTCACAAGTCGATACTGTTTCGCACGGCAAAGTAAAAAAAGAACAGCGGTTTATAAATAAAATACAAAAAAATACGCAATAATCAAAATAAACTATTCTTGTATAATTCGTTTTTTCAAAGTTTACCGTTACGTGAGTATACACAGCTTAAAAGCCTTAAAATATCAAAAAATAAACAAAATTACGCACCTAAGCTTTACGGAGTAGTTAAAAAAAAAATTAACTGTCGATTGATATCACAAGACCAGCACTTATTAACTCTCGCATGTGTGAGGGTTCAACACTACCTACCATATTTAATAATAGCAATCGTATGACCTGTTTTATATAAGGCAATAATAGTGTAGAGATTAACCCTTGAGGAGCCCAAGGTTTTGATTCCTGGACTCTTGTGTCATGGCATTGTAAAGAGGGTAACTCATAACTCAATCAGCGCGCCTCCAAGAGTTTCGGATTCGAGTCCGGACAGCGACTTTATGTAAATAAATCTTTCTGATATTATGTTGTATAACGTTAACAATGGGCGTTTAAAAACAGTGATTTGTTTATTACAGCGAGTCATTATTATGGATAGTCGCTGGTTACTTGTAGATATAATAAATATAGTTGGCAAAACCAAAAGTGCACATCCCGCAAGTTTTCCACTGTATGATAAAAAAATAACAATTAAAAAATATTTTTAATAAATTTAAAAAGATTTAAAAATTTAAAGAAATAAATAATTAAAAATTGAAAAAATATTTTTTTTAAGTTTGCAAAAATAAAAAAAATTAAGAACTATACATAATATAATATATAATTAATATCAAGTGGAATAAAATAAAACAAAATAAAAAGAAAAAAAACAGAAAAAATCAATGATTTCGTAAGGAATCGAACCCAGGACCTTGCCCTTGGGATCCAACGGCATAACCATTACGCCACGGCGGCCTAATACGTGTAGTGGTGTTATCACGGTATAGAAGTGTAGCACTTGTTTTATGGATTACACTATATTTAGACAGCAATTATTATATTATTTTTTTAAACTATTAGCTGTCAAAAATAATAAAATAAAACTGTTTATAAAAATTAAACTACTGAACACATTTTAGTGAATTTAAATAGGGTTCTGGTCTGATAGTAAACAAAGTGAATAAAATATAACCCAAGGCAATCCGACCAAAATTGCGATCTGTAGAGTCGTGACGTACGTACATACGTACATACGTACAGACCAACCGACAACTGCTGTTTGTGATTTTCAATTAAAATTTTAATAGTATTTATGAACTCGAATGGATTTAAAAATGGTTCTGTTTTATAGATTAGAATCTCCTCTTTTCAAAAAGCTTCAATTTGAATGGATTTCGTGTGAAATTAACTTAGATATAACTTCTTATATGAACGAAAGTCAGCTCTGACGCACAAAGCGATAATAAAGCACATACCGCTAGTTTAGCGGTATGTGCAATAGAAAACTAGTTTTTGTGTAACGTTAAAATACATTAACTTAAAAAAACTGAAAGAGCGTGGTTTAACTGGTAGTGTATAAAAAACAACACAGCATCATGCGCAGAGTAGAAACACTTGAATATCGAGAGCGTCATCTCTATATTGTAGTGTTGTTTTTGTTAGACACTTTACAGATTGCTGATGAAATCGGGTAGAATAAGGTGTCGCTATAGTGTTTTTGTGAAGTGACTAAGATAGAGTGACTATCGTATGACTCGAGTGGTTAAAACAAATCGCTTTTCGAAACAACGAATTCGATCTTAATCTCCTTATAACAAACAATAGACGAACACTATACGTCACAGACAATGGATCATCATCTCCATTGGCTTCTTATACAGAATATAATTGAGACATCTAAAGCTTTACAGTGTGCCTATTATTATATTATAATGATTAATGCTTTTGGAGCTATTCTTTTATTCATTGTGAATATTATCTTTCATTTGGGTTTCATGAATGGCATAATAGAGCTAATCAAATTCATTCACAAGCTGCAGAGAGTCATTAATGAATAATTGTTTTTTTTTTTTATTATTATTATTGAAATTATCAGATTGAAACTTAAAAGATTTTAAATAAAGTCGAACTAGACTGATTTATTAATTGAGTTTAAAATGAAAATGAAAAGCAAAATAAAAAAATAGTAAAACCAAGCTGACATTAAAGAGCACATATGTGTAAAGTTAGGTATATAATATCTGATATATACTTTTTCATTTTTATACGTTTCGTAGATTTATTACCAAAAATTTATACTTTCCAGACTTAAAGCCCAACGATTTCGTATAACGATCTTTAAAAAACGTTCAAAATAACGACCGTTCTAAAGCCGTCGATTAAGGTAAACAAGGTAAACAAAGCCAAAAAACGATATACAACACATTAGAAGGATTCGATTATCTGTTTAGAATAGTATATATATTTTCAAATAGTTTTTATAAGGACTAGCGTTATTAGAAAAATAGATAATTTAAATTCTATGAAAGCGATGCTATGTTAAAGTGTTGGTAGGTTATGTTAACGTTATGTTAACGTTGTTTTAACATAGTATTAACGTTGTGTTAACGTAGGGTTATGTTAAAGTAAGATTAGCGAAGTAACTTTGGTGAATTGTGCGCACGCCCACGAAGGTTATAAAGTGTATAAGCATTGTGTTTTAAAGTGAGACTGTAATACGGTGGCGCCAAAGGCTCCACTGCTATATTGTCGCTGTCCTGTTTCATCTCAATCGCGGGTAGCAGCTAGTTTTCAATAAAGCATTAAAACAGAATGTATTGTTTGATAGGTCTCGATGTTATATTCTCTTTTGTTGGAGGAGATTATTGATTTTAATTCAGTAATATTGCACAGAGACTAATTAAATCCCGATCTAATTAATTAATGCTGATAATATCTATATCTTTCAAAATCATCCATTACGTAAATGAACTTTCGTCGTAAACTAAGATTACGTTTAATTAAACATAAAGTTTGAAAACTGCCATATCAAATAACACTGAGTTCCCGTTAGCTATTGTAAATTATAGACGCTCGACAATAGAGGTCAAAGCGTCTTGAATACTCTCAAAAGATGTGCAAAAATTCAGATTTGAATACAATGACAGCTATACTGCCGTAAAAAGGCAAAAGGCAGTAAGTGACCAACTTATGAATTTGAGTAAATCAAGATTTACTAAAAATGTATTGACCGTCCAGAATTTTAGATTATGGAAACCAAAACATGGGGAAAACATTTTTTAAAGGCAATAAAATTATTGCTGCAGCACTTACTGCTGTCGTTGGTTTCAGTATGAACTCATTTTGTCACTTACTGCCCTTTGCCTTTTTAGGGCAGTATACATAATATTATAGCCTCAACTGTTTTGACAGTTATATAGCAGATAGTTTTGCGTCACTTCCGCGACACTCGATAGACATACTTCCGTGATATGTAGTCGTGTTACTGTGGTGTTTTTGAGAAATAAGTTATATCGAAATTTGAAAACAAAACTGTGAAATAGAAATAAATAAATCAATAGTTCTTATCATTATAAATAAGTTTTATAATGTAGATAAATATCAATACTATATTACGAAAATGCTTTATACATTTATTTACATCTTCTGACGTCACTATGTACATTGTTGTAGATTGTATACCATATTGCATATTTTATAAATAGGTACAAAATTAAGTTAGTAAACCTATAATTTACTGTATAAATATAGAACCTTTTACTGAAATTCTAAAAAGAAACTCTAATCCCAGGGAATTATTTATCAATAACTACTAATTAAAAAACAGTATAAATGGAAATTTTCCTGTAAGTACCGTATTTTCGTAGCGGGATTATTCTGTTTAAAATTACAATGAGAATTACCTTTGGGAAATTTTTTCTTGTAGAATGAGCTGTCGAAAAATCTACAAAAAAGTTATTTTTTTATCTACTTGTAACGTAGATTCCAAACCCAAAAAAACCTGAGACGAGACTATTAACTTTCGCCGTTTTCTCTCATACTTTTGGGATTTTTTTCCTGGAAAAGAGTTTCCGAAAAATTCTCAAAAAAAATATTTTATTATCTGTATGCAACGCAGATTTTAATCCTAAAAAAATGCGTGACGAACCCAACTCGGAAATCTTTCCAAAAGCTTGGTTACTTAATTAGGCCAGTAAAATGAAGATGATTTGCTTTTTAAAATTTCCACAAAATTGCACCTTCGTGCGATGGCTCGAACTTGTTAAAAAACTGTGTTTCATCAGTTTTTTGCTTGTATGTCCAGAACAGATCTAGCCATATTTTTATTGATAGTATTGTAAAAGAGATAATAATTCGCGAAAAAGTCTTTAAAAATTAGATATTCTCCACCTATCGTCAAAAATTAATAAAAAATTATTAAAGTAGAGAAGTTGAAAATTTCCACGGCTAAAATTGTATCTAAAAACACCCAACATTTAAAAATATGGAAAATTATCAATTATTTGAATTTTTCTATTTTTTATTTTTTTTTAAAGAGGGCTAAAACTGTGTCCCTATCTGCTCCAAGTGCTTCTAAATTTCGAATAAGTGGAAACTAAGTTCGTTATTTTACTGGCCTATACGGTTTATATTGACAGAATAAATTGTTTCTGTACTATTATTTACTGTCAAAAAGAACGTTATACGATTTTTTAGACTGAGCCTACTATTTGATATAACTTGAATTCAGGGTAAACAGCGCTGGATTTACGTTAAGGTCACAAGGGGTTCGTGCCCAGAATTGCAAATTTCCAGGGGCGGCAAAATTAGTAACGTGGGAAAAAACATTTTTTTCGCGTTACAGAAATTTCTTCGAAAAGTGTGATCGTGTTGAAAACATTCTTAAATAATTTTTCTTTCAGTCAGACGCATTTGCCTCTGAAAATATCTCGGAATTTATAAGCAATCGTTTTGTTTGTCAATTTATGTTTTTTAATACGAAAATGAATGTTTTTTCTCTAATTATTCCATTTGTAATAAAAAGATTTTTGAAGATTGACTCTATTCAACAAATAGAGTAACTGTCATCCATTGAAGTTAATGATGAGTATTTGGAAAGAATTCCGTGGCATAAGGATCGAAAATGAAGCAATACTGAGATTTTTTTAAACTTGCATTTAATACTAACGTTTCGATACGTTTTGTATCACTCTGAAGATGATACAAACACTCTGAAGATGATACAAAACGTATCGAAACATTAGTATTAAATGCAAGTTTAAAAAAATCTCAGTATTGCTTCATTTTCGATCCTTATGTCACGGAATTCTTTCCAAATACTCATCACAAAAAAGATTTTTGACTACAAATGAATCATTTTATTCATTTTAAAATTGTATACCTATCTGACCCATTTTATGTAGGATTTAGGTAATGAGCCGGCATGAGGGCGGCACTTAGGGTAAATCCGGCCCTGAGATTAAAATAAACGGAGCTATTTAGCATGTAAAACCAATATGGTATATGGTATATATAGTTCTCGCTGGAACACGGTGCAAAGAGATCGCCTGTATAAAAAAATGAAATAACATTCTGTAGGTGAAACGCCGCCACTGTAAATAGTCTAAACGTTCTGCTTCATACGCGCGTTTATTTGCTCTTTCACACCGTGGTGGAAGTTACGTGTCTATACCCGGCTCTTCCACTACATTTAGTTATGTACATAATTATGTCGTAAAGTAAGGGTAATTAAATTTCATTGAAATGTGGCCACCTGGCTTTTGAGAATATTAAAAAAAGATTATAGAATAATTTTCTTCGTTCATGCCGGCAGTTTTTTGCCCTGTATTTCGCTGTGAGTCTGTTAATCGTGCGTATACAACTTTTTTTTGTTCGATTTCTTTCGAAGTCTTGTTCCGCATCACGATGCCTGATTTTTGAGTTTTTTTTGTATAAAAGGAGAGCTAATTAAAAAAGCGACGCTTTTGCTTATAGTTCGTTCAATTAATGACAAATCGATTCGAATCCTTTTTTAAACGAAAGGGTACATTTTTATTTAGGTTTTTGTATATTCACATATTTTTTAATATAATACGGTAAAAAAAAACTTGCCTGTATTGGAATTTTCAACCCCTTTCCCGAACGGAAAAAATCCCGCGATGTACACATCATGTCTTCGGTTGTCGATGTTCGGTTTTTGACAATAAACAATAACTATTGTTAATAAAATAATTGCAACTGTCCTTAATTTTAATACTGGATAAGGCGACATTTTTGAAAGTTTTTTTTTTATATTTATTAAAATAATTTTAAATGTAAAATATATTTTACGGTTATTAAAAAATTACAAATGTAGCTTAAATTTTGTTTTAATAGTTTGTTTGATGAATGCCGGCATTTCATTTTAATTTTATCGATGTAACGGTTAAATTATTTATAAATGTATCCCCTTTATCACGTATTTAAATTAATATTACTAAAATAAAACAGTCTTAAACACTTCTTCATTTTTTGTTTTCAATTAAGAAATAACAGAAATACATAATATGAAAATAAAAAATCGTGAACAACCATTAATTAATTTTCAGACCCATTTACTGAAAAAAACAAATGCCCGTATCTCGTCACGAAAAAAAAAAGTTCGCACGAACCGGAGATAAGACTAAATATATAATATTATGTGTAAAACACAATTTTTCTTTAAGCAATTAGCACGTTTTCATGTCACACAATAATCAGTTTAATTCATGCAATCGAGTTAATCTCTGGAAACGATCACGACTCATTAAAGACATAAGTATTTCCCATTTTTATCCACACCACTTCGGAAAATCATTTATATGTGCCCACGGTACGGAGGAGGACCTGCCTCGATCGAGAGGCGCTTATACAAGGCCGACTGTTTACACCGAGCTATCTTACACTACAAAAGACATGCGTTCGACAAAGACGGACGCACAGTTACAACAGTCCGCGCGACAGAGACGAAAAATGTGCCAGCCATCCAAATGACGTTATTCTTAAAACAAATTCAATTTTTAGTTTCTGTAGTGATTACATCTTTAGTTACTGTTCTCCTTCGCGATTTTGTTTCAGTTCTGTTGTGTAAACAGTATTTTGTTCTCGGCGTATTATTGATTTTTCTAGCGCGGACGTTTTGTACATGGGGTACCCAATAGAGCAGCCCGTATCAGTTCGTGCTTAAACCGCGGTGATATTGAAGCGGCGCTAGTGTGCCTTCGAAAGACAGAGATAGTGGCAGCGTGCCGACGACCAGTTATGTAATTTAATTATTAACAAATGAATCAAATGTGTGTAAATTAGAGTTAATGACTGGTGGGGCTTTAGTTAATTAAAAACGACCAGACAGATGCTCTTTTGTTACATGCCCGTTGCTCGAAACGAAATAAATACGTAATGTGAAATGAAATGAAACGGAAGCGAAATAAAATATGACAGTCGTTTAAAACAATTGACATATAAATACACAAGAAATCTATATAGATATATACATGTGTGTGTGCTCATCTTTTGTTACCTATATTGAATTTTTGCACTGAGCAACCACACCTGGGCAAACGCGTCCTACTGGGATTGCACAATCTGACTAAAGGTAGTTACAAGTAACGATGCTGAAGGAATCGAAAACGGACCGACCCGCAAACACACCTTGCTTATTTAAGAAAACCCTAAGTTAACTCAGCTCACTGTCAGATCGTATCGTCGACGCATTGCCAGTTTTAATAATAAATTGATACTTCCAACAGTCTTTAGACTGGAACCTGGGAAAGTGTTATATATAACCATGATACTCGTTACTCCATAGCAACAACATCCCTCTCGAGTCTCGGCTATTCTTAAATTCGAAATGTTGATTTAATATTTAAAACCAATCGATAATGTCAGGAGTATCTAGGCTTTATAGCAAATCGTATTTCCAGTGTATTATTATTTGTGATAATAAATTGAAAATAAGTACAATTTAAACCTGTCTAATAAATTAACTAGAGTCACCTGTGCGAATTATTCGCACTAAATAAGTATAATAATTATCACTTTACAAAATTATTTTTTAAATATGATTGCAGGTATTCAATTCGTTTCTAATTTTGCACACTGTTTATAACGTTCTTCTTTTTGTTGTATTACAATATGAAGCTCAGATGACAGATCAAAGAAATATTTTACTAAAATTGTCATATAGCTAAGCCGTCAGATGGCATCATGCAGCATTTCTGTGACGTTGTTCAGCGTTGCTCGCTGTTTCAAAATTAAAGCCGTCAGATGGCAGTATGCAGTATTGTGTCTATTGTATTACAAATGAAGGTCAGATGACAGATCGAAGTGTTGACGTTGTTTCAAAATTAAAGCCGTCAGATGGCAGACGTTGTTCAGCGTTGCTGTATTTTAATTAATTTACAAAAACAAAAGCAATAATAAATTTTTTAGTTGTCGATGTCAGTAGAGCAAGCAATTATC
Organism: Xanthostigma xanthostigma; assembly: GCA_963575645.1. Taxonomy (NCBI): domain Eukaryota; kingdom Metazoa; phylum Arthropoda; class Insecta; order Raphidioptera; family Raphidiidae; genus Xanthostigma; species Xanthostigma xanthostigma. Next base: position 35,911,308 of record OY754473.1, read on the forward strand.
TGTAAAATGATATATAATTTATGTGGAGAAATTGTGAGGTTTTTTCTAAAAAGGGAGGCAAACATCTTAACCTTAGCGTATTAATATATATGATGCTCGGTTGCATAAAGCTTTGACAATGACCTTAAAATTCTCCATATGAATAACAGTAGAGTTTAAAATCGATCCTGCTCGAAAAATAATTGATCGATTGAAACGATATTTTTCTTAAACTGTGTATACATGGATTTAGCATCTTTTTTTTGTACAATCTCCACTTCGGAGCAGCGTTTGTCTGCGCATTTTGATTGAAATTTTGCTTGAAAAGCAATCTTTTTCTATGACCAACATTAATTTTTGTGTGTGTAGAACTAGAATCTAATGTTCTAGATGACAGGGAGTTTGAATAAGTACTGCTCCTGATGTAGGTAATAATAGAACTACAATCTAGGATCATTATCAAATCAATTTTTTTGACAACCCTTTCTGCAACCCAGCATTATCCCAGGTACTGCTATATATCTACACAAAATCGTCCTTCCTATAAAAATTTTGCTTCATCAGAGGTAATCCAAAAAATTTCGGCATTTAATTCCTAATACTAATGAGTTACGGACGAATGTTTCCAAAAAAAACGACCACCTGTATTCAGATATAAAATAATTTGACGTGTATTGTGCCAATGGATTGACATTATTATCGCCATTTTAAGATGAGAAGTGATTGGTCCATTTTTGCGCTGACATTTCCGAAACAGTTACTGGTCTATAACTATAGTATCTGTAGTGATGCAGGTGTTCATTTATAGCAGCTGTGAAAAGAGAGCGCGCTACTTGTCACACGCTTCTGTACACCTTCCTGTTGCACGAACATAGCGAATTACGCGACGAACGAAATTTATTTCGTTGTAAAATATAAAATGAATGCTTTCTAGACTACTGCAAATTCGTACAGTTGATATATGTACCTATTTATTGCCGAATATCAAAATTATTTTTTTATAGTTTCAACTGATAATCGGATCAAATTTTCCTCCATTAATTTATATTTTTAACTTTATTTTCTTGTTCCGAGGAAATTAAAAAAAAATTGTAAATTTAGAATCTGATGTGGAATTACTGGGGAATCGCGCAAAATCTCAGTTAAAAACTCCGTTTTTCGACGACAGAATATTTGATTCCATCAGGATTTGAACCCAGAAGTTTCTCGAATACCATTTAAGACAATTATTATTATTGAAAATGAAACAAAAAATTGCATTTTTCAATTCAAGTTTTATTTACTATTTATACTGCCTTTAAAATCTATAAATATAATTTTTACAATGAATTATTTAAGCTCTTTTAGGTGGAACCCAAGCTTCAATTTTTGGTGGTGTTGTTGAATATGGTGTATATTGTCCCGGTTTTCCAGTCAAATTCTCCACATGATCGGACATCCATTTGTATTTTGGTCTTCCTGGATCCTAAACATAAAATAATCGTCACAAAACTTATTTTAAGTACTTGCATTTTATTCTTTATCACATTTTAAAATCCAAAGCGAAAACATATATCTACTAGTGGACTCGGTAGGCAAACCTTATCCAGCCAAAAAAAATTGCTCGAAAAAAAAATCTGGAACTAGACAACATCGCCACCTACCGGGTCCAACTACCTATAGCTAAGAACCATCCAGGAGTTGCCGTTTCTCAGCATGTAGGCAGCCATTTCAGTCCGGCTTTCCGAACTCCTGATTGGTTCCCTTTTCTACAGTGCAATGAATTCGATCAATGTGTATCTTACAAGGAAGGACAGTATTATTACTTACCTTATCTGGTGTATAATCAGTTTTATAATGTAGCCATCCAAACCATTCAGCTGGGACCTGTGACCCATCATAATCTAAATAATAATGGTCAGCATATTCGACCCAACGGTTACGACTGTAGAAGAATTCCTTATTCTCGTAATATTTGTTGCCATATTTATCAACACCAACTAAAGTTCCTATTCTCACATCATCCATTCTGAAAAAAAACAAAACATTTTTCAGCAGACATTCATTTTTTTTATGTAACAAACCAGTGGTTTCAAAAGGAATGATTTATTAATTGACTTGTTAAACAATTTGCTTGCATTCTAACTTATTTCATACTCGTAAATGAATATGATCGGGCCTCAAATTGAATTCTAAATTATAGACGCTCAACATTTGAGATCATTAGCGTCTACAGATCAGGTCCCAAAAAAGAGAACCGACTTTTACGTGGTATCAAAAAATCGATGTGGAAGCTTATTTTCTATACTTAAAATATTCCTTGCAGACTATATTATAATAAACAAGAATTCAATAATGTATTGATATAATTTTTATAGAAATGCCATTAACGTAATGGTATTTTTGAAAGAAAATTGTAAAAACTTTAAGGTTATGGTGTAGCTTATGTAACTTGAAATCATTGATAGTACTTAACACTAACCTGAACAGTTTGAAAAGGGTACCCCTAACACCTCCATTCCCTTTTACAATGTTCATTAATTTCCCTATCTTATCTAAGCCTAAGAACTTAGCCATTTTTCAGATTAAGTTCATCCACTTAGTTTTGACAGTTTAAGTTTGTCATTTAGCAGTCGACATAGTTCCTGTAGAAGTTATTCTGTTTTACGATAGCAACGTTATCATAGTCAAGACATAGCGTAACTGAACGTAACATTGCACTACAGTAGAGTACCATTAATATGTCAAATTCCATCTACACTGGTCTTATTGTATTATTTAACAAAACATGTACGTAAACAATTGAAAAATTTTAAAGATAAAAATTGTACAATAGATCACTAGGAGAAAAATAAGTAAATCACAGTCCCATTCAAGTAGGTCATATATTGTGTCCTATAGAGCCTTCGCTATAAAAACTATTTTTTCTATTTAAAAAATTGTTTAGGGTTTTAAAGGGATAGGTACTTATTTTTTACATCTAAGTCATTGTTTAGCTCAGCTATCATAAATTTGATGTAGGAAATTCAAAAATGAAACAACAATATTTTGATGTAAAATTTTCATTTATTAAAAATGTAAAATATTGTGAGTTGATATAAAAATCACGACTGCTTAAATTAAATGTTTTTCCAAAAAACGGAAATACGTTGCAAAATTTCTCTTTGGTCAAAAAACCATTAGAAAAATTACTCTAGTTCAACTTTTGTACGGTAATTAAAAAGTTTACTTAAATATTGTACAAACGAATACACAGTGTTTGTAAAATATCGAGATTATGAATTATAGACGCTCGACAACTGGTCATTAGCGCGTAATAATATCTACTGAGGCAATATAATTTTCCATAAAAATTGCAAAATAATTTATTTTTTGTAGAATGAAGTCCTTTTTTATCTAAGACTCGTTATTTTTCAAACACCGTGTAAGTATAGTTAATTATGGTCAAGAAAAAAATGTCATGATAATTTAACCTTAGTCACCTGTACTTTTTTCTTGAACACACAGTATATATTAGCATAACTTAATAAATAAATTACTTATATACAATATTAAATTACTAAATTAATTGAGAAAGTAAATTATAAAAATTATAATACTCATTAACACTTAAATATTATTGAAAAATAAATATAATAATATAAAACAAAATATCACAACATATTGGTAGTTTTTCAATATCGATCGAGTTATAAAATAATCGGCGTCGTAGCTAGGGCCCGGCGTCACGGAGTCGCGCCAGGGGCGCAATTAGCACTGCATAGTATTGAGTAAAGAAAAAAAGGGCGCGGACTCCGAATCTTGCTCTGGACGCTGATGACCCTAGCTACGACACTGATCATAATATTAATAAGTTATTAAATGATTATATCCAATATCTAATGTCATTTGTGGTGTTTTAAAATTCATTTTAAACCTTTACTAAATGGTCTTCAAATAGCTAATAAACGATCAACATGTCAAATTAATGAAGGATCAATTATCCACAGTCTATAGAACTTTAATTACTATTTTAGTACAGCGGAGTTAATCGAACCCATGATTGAATTGAAATGATAATTTAAATCGATTTTCTTTAAAAATCAATAGCTCGTAAAAAATTTCAGAGGCCATCTATAAACTTTAAATTTGATTACGTTCATTAAACAATTAATGCTACCGATCGCTCGTAAAATATTTCCAAAGCAAATTTGATCCATCAAAATTAATTAATTTAGAAACAACGAAATCAATGAAAAATAATTAAATCCTCAAGGAAAGGCGATCAATTTTTGCTATTTTTGGGTTTTAAATTTCCCACAAATTTATCAAAATTCGAAAGCGTTGGTGTCGGTTGTTTCATCATTTTAAATTGTATCAAATCTTCATCAACTGACATTTTCCTATCTACCAATGTTCCATCAGGTTTAACTCTGACAACCATTGGACCAACGTGAGTAGCAGATGCTGCATAATCGCTTGGTAAGATGAACGTCGGTGGAACCATTTCTTCGAATCTTTCTGACGCGGCTGAATTCAAATAATTATTTTCCGGATACGGAACTGAATTCGGATTAGCATAATAATTCTCCATTAGAATTGTGTGTCGATTGTTTTCGTTCAAAGCCGACTGAATTTGTTCTTGAATGTTATTGGCTGGTTGTTGTTTCGATTCTGATTTAGTTGCTTGATTGTTTTGTGGAGAGCTGCGCCTATTCAGGTTTGAATTAGAAGAAACTGGCTGAGGACGCACGTTAAGTCCTGAAGGTTTGCGTGTTGCTTTTTCTTCCATAACTTCGTGGCCTTCCATCATTGAATCCCAAACTGAAAAAAAAGAAACAAAATAATTATTATTAATGACTTAGAAACTTCCGACCTGCTAATAAAAGTTCGGTAGATTATGAATTTATAATCAGCTCAAAAGATAAAGAATAAGCGAAGGTCGCTATTAAATTCTTCAGCAATAGGACATAGAAAATAGAATAGAATAGAAAACAAAATACAGATGTATACAAAAAACACATTTTGCCCAAAAATAACATCGAAAGTCCTGACTGAGAGTGGTAAGTGTACAAAAATAGATATAGATACCTATATGATTTTTTTCTTCATGAAGAAAATTGGTACCTACGGTGATTTTTTTATCTATGGTTGATATAAATCGTAATCAGGTTTGATTTTTTGTGTTTTTATTGTTGTATTGTTAAAAACAACATTTTTGCAAAAAAAAGAAATGAAACAGTACAAGGAAACTTCCTGAGTTAATTTATCCTTAAATAAATTTACATGGAATAATCCAAAGCATAAATTATTGTTACTAATTAATTTTGTTAAGCAGAATTGAATGTATATAATAAATAATGTTGGATCATCGTTTCCTGTTTGTGTTTCAATGCCACTTCCTTTCCAAGTTATAATAATATAGTATAAGATTAAAAGGTGTAAAGGTGACCCTTTGGTTTCTTTAGAATAAGACGCGTCTATTTATGGTCACGTTGGTAATAAAGATCTTTTCTTAACGACAACATTTATTTTATTGTTAAGTCCATGAACCCACGTCTCGTTTGGACTCCAGTTCGTTTATCCACAAAACAATATCAACTTTTTTTTGTTGTTGTTGTTGATTCTTACTTCCGTTCAAAATATCGTTCTTAACGATGTACCGTACCGTTGATATTTTGTAACCAGTGGCTTACTTCTAGGGAAAACTTTAAAGACAAATACTACTACTCGGAAAAGAAATGAAAATATGCTCTCAAATAAATTAAAAAACCGCGCACTCCTGTCAAGCATAAACCTATACGACCAGCACGGCACGGAGCAAAAACACCTATTCACGAAGGTTATTTAATGGAGTAACGCACATAAGACCAAAATTATTCCATAATGCAGAAAAGGAAATATTAATGATGTCTACATTTAACATAAAAAATCGATGCAAAATTATTCAGGAGGTTATGGAACGTTGAGAAATTTTAGTTAGGCTCCTAGGTTCCGTCATCCGATCGACGCCAAGTGTATGTGAGTCTTGCAATAACAATAAAAATTAGATTTTTGGATAGCTCATTAAAAATATACGCAACGACATATTTCACAGTTTTTTTAATAAACTTGAGCAATAAACTGAATAATATTAAATTAAAAAAAGAAACAATTATTTTTTACGATTATGTATTTAATCTAAACAATAGAAAAATTTCTCATAATGTTAATTAGTAACGTTGCCAACTTTGAATTCAGTACTAAATTCAATCGATTCTGCTACATTATGCCTGTGCATTATGCGGTATACCTATTGTGCATTGTTGCCAATATAATAAGAATAGTAGTAAGTCGGGATCATATATTAATAAATAATTTAATAAAATAGCAGACAAGGTCATTTCTACCTACGTTTAATCACATTATCCATTTTACACGATATACGGCTTTTATGAAACCTCTTACGTACACTCTGTTTTATTCACAACTATTTCCACAAAAAACGAGACTAAAAATCATGAACCTACTTCATTTGTCCGTCTTCTTCTTCTAGTCGAGGTCAGGAGTCGGGATTTTTTATGGTTTTTGCTTTTTTTTTGCCAGAGCGCCAATCTAGAGAACCCCTCGCGTTTTCGAGGTCGCTGAACACGACGGGGACGGTCGGCAACCCCTTCAAATTGGACCCCCTGGTTTCCACCCCTTAGAAAAAAATTATAAAAAATTTGAACACAACAATTTTGTAAGAAAATTAATTCTCTTCAAAAAATCTTTCTTATTTATTTTCTGTAAATGTGATACTTTGAGAACTACAGGCCTTCAAAGACGATGATTTATGGAAATTTTACATAAAATGGTCATCTTTGAAGGCTTCTTAATTCAGTACCTATCACATTTACAGAAAATAAACAAGAAAGATTTTTTGTAGAGAACTAATTTTCCTACAAAATTGTTGTGTTCAATATTTTTTATAATTTTTTTCCAAGGGGTAGAAATCAGGGGGACCAAATTGAAGGAGTTGCCAAGGGAAAAAAAATGTTGGACCCTCACCATCGTGTTCAACGACCTCGAAAACGAGAGGGGGTCTCTTGATTGGCGCTCTGGCAAAAAAAGGTACCCTTTCCGACTCCTGACCTCAACTACACGATGGTATCGGTGTTGTTACCATAGTTACCGTCACTAAATTATATACCCTGTTCTTTGAGAAGACGGGCAATTAAACTTTCAAAGTCATTCAAAGACTGTCGTTGTATTTTGAGGAGCTTTAAAATTTAAACAGATAGACGAAACCAAAGCGGCCCGCTAGTTGTAGTATAAGTTAAAACTGAATGAGACTCGGTGTACATAAAAAGAGAGACTTGCATTTCTCAGACTTTCTTTTTAACTTCTCTGACAATATAATGAATATACGGGTAATTTAATACACACACATGGCATAAATGTAGTTGATTTTACTGTTTTGAATCACAGTTATGTTGCGACTAACCGTTTTTTAATTATGTGCGAGAAAAAAACAGAAAGTTCGAACTTTAAATATATAGATTAACAAAAATTTGACATAAACCCAGTTTGTTTTGGGCCTCCTGAAGACATCGATGCAACAAATATAAACAATAACAATAAAGAATTTTACAAATTTCATGATTTTATAGTTTAAACAATTGTAATTGATATGTTACAAACTTATTGTCAATTGTAACGAAATATATTATTATTATTATTATTATTATTATTATTATTATAATTCCGCAGCGCGGCATATAGTGTTATAATCTCGACAGGTCTCGGCACTATGTAAATGTTAGGGTCACGCGAATTATACACACGCCGTCATTCATTTGTTTTCATTCTTTTTAACAAACCAATGTCATGTTCTTGACTCTTTCATCTCAGCCGTGGGTTTTATAAAGGACACTAACTATTGCCCGCGGTTAATATTTATTTTAACGGGAATCGACAGTACTTATACCAAGTTTAATGAAAATTGGTCCAGTCGTTTTTAAATAATACAAATCTTTAAAAAATCGTTTGAAAAGAAAAATAGAAACAGATAGTTCCGGTTACTATATATATTTGTTACTAGCGGTAATGTCTGACACCTCGAATATGTCGACCATATTCGACGTCCATTAAGCTAGCAGAACATGCGATATTTAAAAAAAAAAAAACAGAGCAATAAATTTCTGATTAGAGCATTAAATTAGCACTTAATTTTCACTTGATTTCCATTCGGTCAGATTTGTTTTTAATGGTTTTATCAGTATCTGCTCTGCTGAGTTCATCTTAAGCTAGCAGAACATGCGATATTTAAAAAAAACGGAGCAATAAATTTTTGATTGGGGCATTTAATTAGCATTATATTAGCACTTAATTATTAGTTATGTCATATTTTGTTCTGCTGACTTTGTTCTGCTAGCTTAATGGACGTCCATATTCGAGGTGTCAGACATTTTAAATGGTTCATGTCATTTGTCAGAGAACATTATTTTAGCGTTTTGGTTGAAGTTTTTAAGCTATCTAATTAAAAAAACAAACAGTATTTATAAATTTTTACATGTCGTCAAAAATGTTTCGGAAAGCTTAGAGGAATAACGTCCCAAAATCAAAAAAAGTCATAGATGAAATAGATGTCAGACTAGGCCTAATAAAGCCATATACAAAGTTTGGGGCGAGTATTTGTCAGTAAAATTTTTGTCGACGGGCACTCTGACTAAAACTACTTGAAAACTGCAAAATGTCTACCGCACATTATACGAAACCTGCCGGTTTGTGCGTCATCGTGCAGATTGCAGGTCGTGTAGGTTTATGCTTAACAAGTGTACGCGGTCTTTTATAAAATATTTCATAATTAGTCTAGTTTTTACTGAGCTTTGTAGAAATAAAATAGTGGTAAAACAGGAATACGCTTAAATACAATAAAGATATTGTAGATACTTACTGATATTGTGACCTCCTCTTTGATACGGATCCATTCTGTCCAAATGGTCGTTGGGCATGCTCGATAATTTACCCAATCCATATTTGATTAATTCTTTGTTGCAGTTTTGCATATCCGAAAATTCGCAGTAATTTTCAACCTGGTTTACGAACGTTGAATATAAGTAGGACATCTGTAACAAAAATAAAATATTTAAAAAAATCGTATTACAAACTTTTCCTTAAACTCAGATCACTTAAAAGTTAAAACGTTCGAGACTGTTCTTAAAAACCTGTAATTTGTGACCGTTTCGAAATATTTAATTATATTAAGATGTATTGATGACGAAATAATTTTGAAACATGTATTTAGCAAGACTGTCCGCTCTTTCCCGAAATTTCACTTTTAAATAAAAGTTTCTGTAAAAACTATAGCGGAAAACTATTAATTATTTAACACATAATCATGTTATAATTGCAATTTGTTATAGTCATTAATATTTGCATTCGTTTAACAGCTCTTTCCATTATATCCTGTCATTTTAATGTCAATAATTACTTTCCAATTATCTTTTAGGTTTTGAGTGAAAGTGATTATCGATCTACCAAGTTTAGAAGAATTGAAAACCCCCACTAAAATGTAATTTGTCAAATAGGACTTTCCTCATCATATTCGCGTGGAGAAAAACGCTACTTAAAAAAATAACACCGACTCAGTCGTTATAATTTCAAGGTTTACTTTTTTATTCTCTTTAATTGAGCTTGAAATGCAACTGGGAATCACACACTTAGATAAAAAAGAACAATTTACATTTTATAGTTTAGAAATGCCTGTTTTTTTAAATGTTTGCTATAAAAACTCATCAAAAGAAAGTTTGCGTGTGTTTTTTGGGCTCGGAAGTTTTTTTTTTTCAAAGACTTTCCTCATCATATTCGCGTGGAGAAAAACGCTACTTAGAAAAATAAGACCGACTCAGTCGTTATAATTTCAAGGTTTACTTTTTTATTCTCTTTAATTGGGCTTGAAATGCAGCTGGGAATCACACACTTACATAAAAAAGAACAATTTACGTTTTATAGTTTAAAAATGCCTGTTTTTTTAAATGTTTGCTATAAAAACTCATCAAAAGAAAGTTTGCGTGTGTTTTTTGGGCTCGGAAGTTTTTTTTTCAAAGACTTTCCTCATCATATTCGCGTGGAGAAAAACGCTACTTAAAAAAATAACACCGACTCAGTCGTTATAATTTCAAGGTTTACTTTTTTATTCTCTTTAATTGGGCTTGAAATGCAGCTGGGAATCACACACTTACATAAAAAAGAACAATTTACGTTTTATAGTTTAGAAATGCCTGTTTTTTTAACTGTTCGCTATAAAAACTCATCGAAAGAAAGTTTGCGTGTGTTTTTTGGGCTCGGAAGTTTTTTTTTTTTCAACAAATACAATCAGTTAAAATATTATCGAAATAAAAATGTTCCAAACTGGTAAAAGCAATTAAAAAATCCATAAACTGACCATACTTATAGAAGAAAACACTTTGATCCCAATAAATATAAGCTACAAATACGCAAATTTTGGAACAAAATATGTTTTTCTACAAAGATAAATTTTAAAAAGACAGTTTTCTTTGCTGCGTCAAAAGCAGTCGTTCGGTAGACCATTAATCAATTTCCTGTCATACGTTTGGTCAGTTTGTAAATGCAAAAAGTCACTTAGATGATGTCGAATAAATGACTTCTAGATACCTTCCGGTCAAACTAGTTTCTCTCTGATAAGTGTTGGACAGTGCAGGCCAGTCAAAGACCAGAACACGAGGTTAACTCGTATGGAGCATGCATTTTACAACGTATATATGTCATATATTTGAGTCGTCATGGCCCCCACAATGGTGGGGCTGGTGCAACTCTGGTAACAGGGCCCGGGCTCAGAGGGGGCCCTAGTTTGAATGAAAATATTTAAATATAAAAACAGTTTAGAGTAAAATAGACATTACTTTGTATCCAACAGCACGCACGGGCCCCACCTACTCCCTCTACTCTCCCCCACTCTAACTCTGCGAAGATTCTTGTCTGAAGACTAAGAAAAATAGGCATATGTTGGGGGGGGCCCGACCCAGATCCTGGTTACAGGGCCCACAATCGAATGTGGGGGCCATGTGAGTCGTATTTGATGGAAGATTATAATTGAGGCAAAAACTGTGGTGGTTCAAAAAAATCATTCATATACGTTCTATAGAAGCATGGTACATTGGGGCAAAATGAATCCTTCGGATATAATTATGATCAGAGTCGTCTTAAGGTACTTGGAGACGACTACGGTACCCTATGCTATACTGTAAGAACTGGGGAAAAAATGACGCTTAAGTCACTTAAATAATTATCTTTATATGTGACGGTTTGTAGAAGCCAAAAGAACAGCTCCAAATCTGCTGAAAATAATCTTATATTTCGCACGGAAGATTGTAGAAGCTTTTCTATTTATATATGCAGAGGATGTAACGTTTGTTATAGAGGAGGGAATTTTATTACGAACTAGCGGTCCCTCCCGGTTTCACCCGGGTGCAAAAGAACACATGGGGGCGAAGGACATGAGAACGCACATTCATCTTAGTTTGCCGAGATGAATGTTGTGTCCAAATTTCATGATGATCGGAGTTACCGTTCAAAAGTTTTTGTCGGACGGACAAATTTTGAGTTACATTTTGCAACTTTTTTCATTGATGCTCTGCTTCTATTGGTCGTAGTGTGATATTATATAGCCTTAGCCTTCCTCGATAAATGGGCTATCCAAAAAAAAAAAAACATTTTTAAATTCGAACCAGTAGTTCCTGAGATTAGCGCGTTCAACCAAACAAACAAACTCTTCAGCTTTATATTATAATAGTATAGATTTTAAAATGAGTTGCAGTTTTTTGTGTCATAGGAATAAGGGATAAGTTATTTCTTTGATTCATTTAATGATTCTAAATTTCGAGAAAAAGTTTCCAGACATTTGGTGCTTACACTGAGATTTAATTAAAATTTTCTGGACAGTCCCGTGTCTCCGTAAAATGCGATTGGGCTATTGAACGTCATAATCGTTCTAAAATCAAAGTTATAAGAGTTCGATTTTATAGATTGTGCCTTTTGTATAAGACTGACCTGTACAAATAGAAACTGTGTTTTTACACAACCTACTTTTGCGGCTAAGTTCATGAGCTCTGCTGCCACTCGTTAACAAAAACAAGAAACTGCTCAGGAAGTTCAATGAACTTTTGCAACCAAGTTAATTTTTTTATTAAGATTGAAACGTATTTTTGCATCAAAAAAATTATAAACGATTTCAGGAATTGTTATGTGGTGTTATTTTTGCATTAAGAAAAAAATCAGGATTCAGAAAGATATACATCGACTCTGTTTTGAGTACCGAATAAGAAAGGAGCTTTAATCACGTTGCCACTTCAAAACCTCCTGTTCCAAGATTTTAGTCGATTTAAAAATGTTCGCAGTTGAACTTAAAAAGTATTTTTACAGTAACTAATTGACACCAAATACAATATGTAAATATGAAATTAATTAAAAGCAATGTATTGACATTAAGTTAATGTCAGCGTCGTTCAGTCATGAACTGTGACAGCAAATGACGCAGTTCGCGCAATTAAAGGGATATTCATAACTAACACGTCCCACTTCAAAAAAGAAGAGCTTCGCTAGGTTCAAAGGGTCAATAACAATAAAAAAATAATAGCAAAAAAGACGATATTTATTGATAATAAACGATTTGAGTCAAGGCAGGCTACATATACCCAGGTAAACAAATGAATTTATTATGTTATTATGACAGTGTTTTGTTATAACAATTGAGGTCGATGTTTTGTTGTCTTGTATTTTAAGGACGAGAAGTGACATATCTCATTGAATCAAAAAAGATGAGGTAATACCTAAATGTAAATAAAAAAATATATAAATTGTAAGGTAGTGTTAAAAATTAAGTGAATAATGTTTTCATTAAATAATAATATTATTTGTTTAGTTTTAGTTAAGTGTTATACCATTTTTTGTCCACATTTTTGATATCTAACTTCATGTCGCGAGCATTCACGAGGGCCATTACAAACTTCGTAAACTTACGATACTTCCGACATTCTACGAATAATTCTAAAGTAGTAAAGTACCTATACACAAATAATGAACACTGATTGGAAAAGAACGTGCAGAACAGTGCCGGATTAATCATTAGGCAGAGTAGGCAACTGCCTAGGGGCCCCGCATCGACCAGGGGCCCGAGCACGCACCAAGAAAAAAACTTTTAATTGAACGAACATTTTATTTGAAAATTTGTATGAAATTTCCCAACAACAATATTATTTTCTTTCGTTGTTTATTGTAATTTATTGCAATTAACAAGATAAAATTTAAAATAACTACGTCACGTCTCATTTCTCTCTCCTGACTCATCAAAAAACCTGGATCATCAATTATCTATAACCTATTCATTAAGGCCATTTCAATAAAGCTAACGAGTCAGGTAAGGCGATGCTGCAGCATCTAGTCAAAGTAATCATGTTGTTACAATATCACATAAGACATTGAAGTAACAGGATGCCTGAAGCCAATCATCTGGAAGTTACTCACATCCCTTCATTAACTTGAAAAGACCTGATTGCATTGGCTTCTAGCCCGGACAGGGTTAATCCGGCCCTGGTGAAGAGGCAGCCATTACTGCTTATCTCCTTCTAATCGATACGTTTTTAGTGTTCCATGCAAACCAATCACTAATGGAATCACTCCGGTTTCCATTTGTCTATCCCAGGGGATTTTCTATGAAACTATTTAACGTAAGCGTTTGAAGTTTAGCACAAAGCTAGAATGTGGTGTCCCAAACACAGACGTGAAGTATTAAAAGTTAAATTTTGATTCTGTGGATTAATTTCAAGGAATGAAATGGTAAATGAAAAAAAAAACACATTTTTAAGAACATCGTTTAGGGTGTCAAGGGTGCAGAACACGAGGGCAAATACCTTCCCACTCCACTCGCGAATGCCTCTATTTGTGAATATTTACAGTGTGTGTGGGACCGGCTTAAGTTAGATTATGCATTTGAAAATCCGGGTGCTACAAACTAGAACCACTTTTTTAGCTCCGACTCTCTGACACATTTCATTTAAGGTGACTCAACATCCAACTACGGAACTAGCTATATTTGGATTCGTACATTTGCAAAATGAGTAATGCAAGCAAATATTAAAATGCTAATAGTTTGTTATTAACATAGATACAAGCAAAAGTCAGTCCATCTATTGAAGAGCAATAATACCTGAGGCAGGTATACACATGCGATCTAAACACATAACACCCCTTTTTTGTGGATCGGGTGTTAAAAATAAAAATGGTGACCAAGACCCTATATTTTTATGTACACAGAGTTAAACCAAACAAAATGGTACTAGGTATAAATAATTGATTGAAAAGTCTGTTATAATTCACCCAAAAAAAATGTCAAAAATGGTCAAAAGAATTATCAAAATTGACCCAAAAAATTGTCATAACTCTTTCATAATAATTTTGATCATTAATATTAACGGTTTTTCACTATACAATAAATGCTTATTGTTCTCGAAAAAGTATTAAAAATTTGTGTAAAAAATTATATTTTTGTAGGATCTTAACACCTGTGGACGCCCAGGGTTTAATCCCTATTAGTCCCTATGTAAACCCGCCCTGGGGTTTGAATGAAGAAAGTCCAATCCTAAGACAAAGATTTCTTAAAGACTCGTTAGAAGCAAATTGTTGAAAAATACATCACCATAAGCAGTTTTGGTTTTGGCTACATATTTATTCCTCGGGTCGTTCGATGTGGTGGGACTCTGGGTGTATAGAGAAATCCGTGCATGAAATCTTCAACCTTGCATGCGCACCTCATAGTATCTCGTTTTGTAAAGATTTAAACTCTCATGAATTACGCCATTTATCGAATATTCTACATTTTTGTTCTGTTATCTTGCACAATAAATGTCTAATTAAAATGTAGATTACATGCATTCGTGCTAACTGTACGTTTTCAACTCCTAGTCTCTGGGTATACATCGTTGCCTTTTTGCACAAGTCAACTTGTGACTGTTTCAATATACAGGATGTAATTTGCACAAACCAAAAAGCAAGAAAAGAAAGGAATATCTGCGACAATATCGAATCTGTTATCGGGTATGGGATAAAACTAGCTGTTCCAAAATTACAATAAAATTATACTTTAAAACAATACACTTTAGATGTACAGTATGTAAACACGTGAGGTGCACATAGGGAAATTAGCATTGGGAAAAAATACATGGATCAGAGTTAGCCATTACTGCATTAATTGTTATTTCTATTGAATTATCGTGGTAATCTTGAGGATTTCTATTTTATTTAGATTTATTTTTATTTTACTTGGCTTTTTTAATAATAAAAAGCTCTTATAAATCATTATTTTAATTTTTTTTGTACAAAAATAAAACAAAAAAACAACTCCATCTGTTTGGAAACATTTCATTCAAAAATTGTCTGACTGGTATGACGTATGCGCGTTGGTAAATCAGTGGCCCAATGTCTTTAGGTTCAACACGAATAGGCGGAGATATTTGATCTCGCACCATATTTAAGTATTTTTGGGAATTTAATGTTCCATTATTAAAAAAAGTCCGATTATGTTAAATTGAATAACAAGATTTCAAGGCTAACTCTGATCCAGTCATTTTTTCCCAATGTTAATTTCCCTATGTGCACCTTACGTGTTTACAAACTGTCTAGCAAGGTGTACTAAAAAGTAAAAAATAATTTTAAATATAATGATTTTGTTCAACAGTGATTGAATGTTCCCAACTCGATATAACGTTGTTTCCAAAAAAAAAAAAAAAATGGGCATGTATAAATTAAGTTCTAAACCAAAGTGCATGACGTATATGCCACATTGATATTGGATAGTCTTAAAATTAATGGTTCGTGAATAAGCACATTATTCCCCTTGACCCTTCAGACGTAATTAATAACGAGTATTTAATCGTATCCGCATGAAGTACTTTATACGGTACAAAGATTTGAATTTGAAAATAATAATGCAATTTTTATAATATTAATATTTGCAGACAGAGTGATCAGTATAATTTATAGTATAAACTAGCGTCCCGGCCCGGTTTCACCTGGGTTCGATAGATATAATTCTGCAAAATGTATTTCGTTTGCGGCCCGGCGTCTGAACCAATAGCTTTAAGCAAACTTTTCCAGATTTGCTTCTGAATTAATAGCTTTGAGTGAATTCTATCAGATGTCGCTACTTGGCACTAAACAGTTTTTTTGTTTGCTTCTGAACTAATAGCTATGAGTAAATTCTTTGAGATGTCGCTACATGTCACTAAACAGTGTATTTTCACAAAACATCGTTATTTTGTATATTTAATAAAAACCATCCTATAGCGTAAGTTGGACCATGCAAGACACATTTACAAAATTTCATTAAAATCGGTACAGTGGACGAACATCGTGATACGAGATTTTTATATAGGTATTATATAAAGATATTATTTTCAAACATGAAGAATATTTTTATTTATGGTTTGAAGTTTGAATGGTTTGATTTTAGCTATTTTAGTTATTGAGGTAGCATAACGAGTTTAAGTGTAAGAAGATTTATCTTCTCTATCTATCTATCATCACCATGATTTGAGATCCGCAAAAAAAATATTGCCGCCATGAATTAGTGAGTTTAACACGACTACTTTAGGATCACGTATAGTACACATAGATAAGACTAGGGCCTCAGGTGTGTTAAGTCGTAAATACAAAATGACACAATTTAAATATGCAAAATATTGCCATGCTTCAATCTAACGGATTAATTTTCAGTGCAAGTTCTGCACATCTGCAGTTAACAAACCGGGTTAGTTTTTTTTTTTCAAAGAATGATGCGTGGGTGATAATCTACATTGTTTCAAAACATGAAAATGTCAAAGGAGTGTCAAGACAAATTATATGTACCAGGATGTGTCATCAAACCATCCGTTGCATACAAATAACATCAGTAACGGAATTTAGAAATTTTTATATTATTTGCTTTACTTGTTGACTTAAAAATACCTCCTTTGAATATATGCTTTCCTTTAAATCAATCTATAGACGTATAGGTCACTAATTAAAAGAAATAAGTAGTCTTAGTAAATAATTAATTACTAGGAGAACATATGTAACTAAGTATGTAAGTAGTAGCAGAAGATATTTTAAAATATTAGTCTTCAACAATACTTACTACGAGTATATGTTTTCCTGATACTCATCAATCAAAATATAGATAAACTCCAAACTTAAATATTAGGAGTTGTTTCTTCTACATACTCTGCTTTTGTTATGAGGAAAACATGTACACAAGGAGGTATTTTTCAAAGTTAAGAATGAAAGCTGTTATTTTGAAAATAAATGATTCGTACCTTTTCATCTCTGCTCAAAAATTCCCACATAGGAATAGCTGAGGAATGCACCAAACAAATAACACTCGAAATCAAGAAAACAAAATCGAATAAACCCATCGTGAATAACAAAAATACACTATTGCAAAATAGACGTCAATTGTTTATAAAACAGTAACAAACGAATATCACTTCTCGTAGGTTGTTTATGTACTATTGAGTCAGCAATTATAATGTTGTCTTTATATATCACATCAACAGTTTCAACACTCGAAGACAGGTAAAAAGATTCACGTGTGTTGGAAAAAGACGTACGCAGACTAATTGCACAGGTGAAATAAAGACGCAAACAAAAACATATAGATAAACAAAGATGCATAAATCTTGCATGTTAATGAAAGAGTGAAACGCACTGTACTATGACGTAAATTTTGTAAAATATATGAAGAATCTATTTTTAGGTTTGAATTCTTGGATTTTTATAAGCACCTACCTCAGACGTTGGAAATTTATGAAAAAAACAAGATTTTAAAAGTTCATCAATGACGGCATGACTTAAGTTCAAAATTATACTTTTTAGAAGAATGTGGCATTTGTTCACTAATTATTCCTTAAATGTGTAAACAACTGCTAATTTGTATCATCGACGTAATAGCATAGCAAATAATGCATATTATGTTAATTCATTGATTAAATTTCATAAAACTTTATAATTATTAAAGATAAATTAAAACTATGACGTATTAGTCAGAGTGCCCGTCGGCAAAAATTTTATTGACACATACTCTCCCCAAATTTTGTATATGGCTTCATTAGGCGTAGTCTGACACCTATTTCCTGTATGACTTTTCTTGATTTTGGGGCGGTTTCCTCTAAATTTTCCGAAGATGTCGTTTTGACGACATGTAAAAATTTATAGATACTGTTTGTTTTTTTAATTGGATAGCTTAAAAATTTCAAACCAAAACGCTAAAATAATGTTCTCTGACAAATAACATGAACCATTTAAAATGTCTGACACCTCGAATATGTCGAACTATCCAATTAAAAAAACAAACAGTATCTATAAATTTTTACATGTAGTCAAAACGACATCTTACGGAAAATTTAGAGGAAAAGGCCCCAAAATCAAGAAAAGTCATAGAGAAAATAGGTGTCAGACTAGGCCTAATGAAGCCATATAGGTACAAAGTTTGGGGAGAGTATGTATCAATAAAATTTTTGCCGACGGGCACTCTGACTATATTATCATGTATATTAAAACAAAAACAAACATTAACTTTTGGCAAATCATTGAGTATTGTCTTTTACCCGCAGTTTCGTTTGCGTGAACCCTATCAGAGCCGCCGCTAGCCGTATGTGCGGCCGTTGCCTTCTTGAATTTGCTGCCCCAATTATTTAGTCCGTCGAATTGAGTAAAATTTGGTATTTCAACGTTTATTCGTCCGTCTGTTACAGCTTTTTGTCTCATTTTTCCGTTTGAGTCTTTGACATAGTAGAAAGTTGAAAATTAGGATAGTTATGGGAAGTAGTGGCCTAATCACAGACGTAAAATCTCAAAATCGATTTTCACACTCGAAGATACGGAACACCAATAATAATAATTTGATTTGACTTAACGTTTTTTTTTTAATTAAATCAAATTTCGGGCATCAAAAAGTATTTTTAACACTAATTAACGCAAAAATGGGGAGGTGTTTGAAATCTTTGTTTTTTTCACTTACTTGAAAGCTTTTGTAGAAATAGGGTAATTGGTGCTAAAAATGAGAAACAAACACTTAGACACCATACCGAGCATGACATCCGTGATAATGAGGCATGTTTGTAGGGACATAACCTATTATTATTATCAAAGTATAATAACAATACAAGACACGTTTTGCGATTGTTTTCTTAACAATTATCACAGCATAATGATTATACCAACATATGTAGATGCGTCATTACGCAACGATATACGTGTCTCACTTCAACAACACTAAAATACTCTCGTTCAGTGATGTTACGGGATAGCTATTTGCGTAACGATACATTCGTTTCATTAAGAACACTTGGGGATTCCCTATTCTAAGAAACTAAGGTCGAGTGTGTGGAATTTTGTTCTGAACGATGAACTAATGATTATTTTTAGACAATTTATGTTTTTTCTGTATTTAATACTTCAATTTTAATGAAATTTCTGTTTAACAAAATCACTTAAGTTGACACAAAATGTTGAAACATGATAATTGTCTTGTGATTTTTTTTATCAATAGAAAAACATTAAAAAGTAAATCACTAAATAGAATAGAAATTATATTATATATTATAATTAGTAGAGTTGATAAGGTATTTACACAGCGACGTGAAACATACTTTGAGAAACGATATTATGTAGATTTCTTAGGAGACGCGTCACTTGCAACTGCAGGGTAATTACCCGACTGCCCCAGAAGGAGGGTAATGTTTTTTTTATATGTTACTCTCCAATGTTTACTTCATGTTTACTTTCAGAAATTTAACCGTATCAAATATATTAAATTCATCAGCATTGTGCAGAGTAAAGCAATATTGTATATAGTTTTATCAACATCTAAACCTAGTTGATTAACTGTAAACCAATTCGTGATTTTATCCGCTAAGCCATCAAACACTGCTTTTAAAGATGAGATATTACAATTTTTAATAGACGTCATTGTATTCTTCGCATAAAGAAGAAACTGCGTACCGTTTTTGCAATTGGGAAAATATAAGAAATAATATAGGTCCCAAAACAGAGCTCTGTGGGACACCATAACTTATCAGCAAACTGTTCGAGATTTGCCTGTTGTTGGGTAAATGGATTTTAGATTATAAAGTTATGTTTCAATAATATGTTTGCGACGTTCATCAAAACTGCATTGATATAATATCTCTATTTACCACTTTTATTTCTTGTGGGTTATTCTTTAAATCGGAAGTTTGTAAACAGAAAGCATTAAAATTCACCTCACTTGAAGGTTCTGTTTCAATTGAATGTTTGCCTAATTTTATGATATGGCGACATTAAATATACGTTCCCCTTCAAGGAAATTTCTTTTTCGGTGATTTGTATCAGCCCAATTACATATTGTGCTGATACGTACTTATCATTTTATTACACTTAAAAAAATTCACAATTGCACTGTTTACTATATAGTAACCATAGTAACTATGGGAAATGATACCCCATGGTCGCCATGTTTTTAAAGCTCCACCCATTTGAAGGACCTTAATTGCGTGTACAGTATTTTCGCGGTTCGTGTTCTTATGTAGCATTGATGTCTTTATTATATAGTTCGTAACGTATAAGCGCAAAATACGAAGAGATCTAATTAGCGAATTGTTCTGACGATTCTACTTAAGTAAAGAATGCCGGGTATAAAAATATTTTGACGACACCACTGCTTCTATGTTATGTTTATTTCAATCATAACAACGTGAATAGAATGCCATATCCTGAAAGAAAGATTACAATTACTTACGTAATGAATAAAATAGTTGCCAATTCCTGGACGCTATCATCTTTTAATATTTCAAGCGACCTTTAAACGACTATCAGTGAGTAACGCACAAAATATGAATGTCACCGCGTTTGACTCTTCGTGTTTTCTTCTTTCTTTGGTACCGGTTAGCGTCCTTGCAATGTCAAATGCCTTTAAGTTTACATAGAAAATTTACATTTCTCATATTTCTCGACATAAAATTATAATAAAAAGATTTTATTATAAAAAAGCGTGTAACCTTTGCGTATATTGTTAACAGCAAGGTATATCCACAGTCAAAATACCGGAAAAAACGAATCTATTGAAGTTTTACTTCAAAAATTTGAATAATAAATTTCCAAAATATTCTGAAACAGACGAATGGGCGGAAAATGGAGTTTCACTGTTTTTTTATGATCAAAATTAGATTTATGCTATTTTGTTTTGTGGTCATGAATAGGGATGCAACGATATATCGGTCAACCGATATTATCGATAATATCGAATATACTTACATTCCCGATATGATATTATCCATATTATGGCATAAAAATATCGAAAGACATAAAAGTTACTTAAAGAATTTCGAATTGCGCGGTTCTTTTTTTATGTGTTGGTAGAAGGCTGAAGAGTGGAGCGAGTGTGCGACTGGAGCACAGAACAATATACCTTTACTGTTCTGTGGACTGGAGCATGTTATAATTGCTTGTTTCTTTGTTTGTTCAATTAATTCACAAAATATCGATGTTGAAAGGATCAATATTTTCGATTATCGATACCGGTCTGGTGTCGATATAAATATCGATATATTTATCGATATTAAAATAATTTTGCATCCCTAGTCATGAATACCTATTTCACTTAAAATCTTTAAAAAAGCCTTATGATATGTACTCTTTTGTGAAAAACACGTTTCCTGATTTGTATAGGTATTCTTCATAAAGAAGACATAAATATTTATATATTAAAGATTTTCAGAGAAATAAAAATTCTTGAAAAATAATGGTTAACATTTATGGTCAAAATATCGCCTTCTGTGTTACAACAATGAATTAATGAAAGATAATTAATATAATTTTTACGGCATGTTGTTTACGCTGCAGTAGGATACAAGCAGTAATAATAATATAATAAAGATTTCCCGTATAATTCAGCAAGGGCAATACGAAATTATTAAATTATTTGCATACAGCAAGATGAATAATGATAATGTTTGTACAGGTCACGGATTATATTTAAGCGGTGAAAAGAAACATCCATTCGATTTTAGCTTATAGCGTCTAGTATTCGTTCTTATATAGTTTTATTGGGAATAGAAAAAAAATGTGAGGCGTTGTGAAAATTCTGGCAGATATGAAACATAAGCGAAATTCTATTGTAACTAAATTTCGTCCTGTAACAGTGGTACAATGTCCGGCCTGTACGCATCATCGGAGATGAAATATTGTAAGGTGATTCATCTTTAATTATCAATTTTTTTAGCGTACATTATCTTAATTTCGCGTCACGGTCATCTTGCAATTGGAAGTAATTTAAAATCGTTTTGTTATAAAGCCATAATAGAAGCATAAAATCTTAGAACATTTTTAATAGATATAGCTTTTGAAGCATGACTCACATTTTCCAAAATGTCCGGTTTCACTTATCTATAGCTATAAAATCTTTTAAACGCATCTAAAAAATTATACAGAATCCGGATAGATTCACGAAGACAGTGGTGTACCGCTTTCGATAGAAATTATGCGAAATAACGGTTGTAAAAATATAAAACTACGCTTATGCTAAATGGATCATTCGATTTCTTCAAAAATCGATTCGAAAAAATAAAATAAAATAAATATATTTTAGCTAGTTAAATCTTTAATTACGCTGAGAACAAGAACTTTGGCATTAATTAGGTGTAGTCACAAACATCCATAAATTGTTATGTTTGACGTCATTAATCCATATTATAATATTATAAATGCAAAAGTATAAAAGGTTCAGAAGTTAGTCACAAACAGCGTCGCAAAGGCGCATTTCAGAGCCGTTGATACTCCCACCACCTCCCAGCTACCCGCACGGAACGTGCGCTCGTCGGTGATTGGTCGTGATCACTCGTTGCCTTTGTCACTTGTCGCTTTCCTGCTTTAAAGTACAGTCGAGTACGCTATTGCCAAGTTGTATTTGCTGTTTTAGTTTTGTTGAGTTGCGAATTTCTAGTTTTTCAACAGACTGTACAAGCGCAAGCCCGAATTCGCATCTAACTTCCGAGCCTTTTAGATTCATGGCGCGTATTATAACTCTGTCTGTTAAAACGATGAGCAGATTTTGACAAACTTTAACAAGGAGATAGATTGCATCCTGAAGAAGGACACAGGCTACCTTGAATTTAGGTGCGGTAAGGAATTTATTTTCATTGCGAAAAAAAAACAGTTGTTTTTATTTACTCATCTTGTTTTAATTTCAAATTTTGAATCAATTTAGATTGACGTACTTTTTAGAAATTTTTGTAAACAAATAAAGTTAATGACGTCAGAGGAACAAAAAAATAACGATTAGATATTTCAACCTTCAATTGTATTATTATATTAAAATATGTTATAGGTATATGGTTATATTTTTTTCTGAGAAACTACGTAATCAAGGATCTTAATTCTTTATTTTAAAATTTCTACACTAATATTACCAATGGGTAAAATTTGTTTACTTGCTTTGTCCACGCTAATCTTATGAACTACTGAACTGATTTGAAAAAAAAACGTTTTCACTGTTTTAAAACCTATGTCTTCTTATCCCGAGTGACATAACTAAATATAACGCTATGAGAGAAAAGGGGATAAGCAGTAAGCGAAAATGTTAAAAAGGTCGGGGATGATAAAATCGGTGCCCGCTGCCGTTGCCTTTGTCACTTGTCGCTTTCCTGCTTTAAAGTACAGTCGAGTACGCTATTGTCAAGTTGTTATTGGTATTTTAATTTCGTTGAGTTGCGAGTTTGTAGTTTTTCAACAGACTGTACAAGCTCAAGCCCGCATTCGTATCTAACTTCCGAGCCTTTTAGATACGTATTTCGTGGCGCGTATTATACTGGACGATCGAAATCGAAATTTATTAAAAAAGCGTTACTCTTATTTCTTTGTATATACTTTTATTATATACCGAGCGTAAGAATAAAAATCGCAATCGAACCATTAAGGTGCAAACATATACTTCTGTCTTTTCTTAAGTCGTAAGAGCTCGTTGGTTCTGATTGGTTAACGCTATAAATAAAGACATAAAACTTTTGATAGAGAGATACTCCAGGCTATAATATCCAAGGAACTACTTCGAAAGGAGAGACGCAGATGTATTTTTGATACGCTTTGTTGCCTTCGCTCACCGCACATTGAATAAATGGGCAATGTTTCATTATTATGTATATGTTTCTTTGCTGCGAAACTATAATAATAATCTATCTGGCCGAAGCCAGATCGGAAAGCTGATTTGTGTATCGATTTTAATTTCCATATCATGCTGCTAGTCTAGACTCTGTATTGTGAACAATATGTTTTTAGGCGCCAGTTAAACGCTACGGTTACTGGAAATCCATAATAATATAAAATTCAAATAAGAATTTAATATAAATTATGTATAAGAAGTTTTATTGCAAAAGGTACATCAGTTGACATAAGTCAGGGCCGGCAAGCGGGTATATTAAATGGTCGATTGTCAACTATTGAATAACAAATGAAGTGTATAAATGGTTGGCCTCGTCTTTGGGAGAAACCGGGTTCACTTACTCACAAACAGAAAGGGGTATTTCTATACATCTATTCCACGAATTTCTATAAATTGCATTAATTAGAAATATTTTTCATTTCAAAGTATTAAAAAAATAATTTCTGTTGACCTTCCATTTGTTTTTTTATCAAACAAAGACCTGTCTCATTAGTTTACACTTGGAAATCATCTAAAAATATAATAGTTATTTTTATAAGTGATTCTTATTTGTTTTTTTTTTTTTGTTCTCGTAAAGAATGTTGACCCATGAGTCACTTATTCTAATCTAAAAAATAACTATAAAATTAATACTTCCATAATACTTTCAGTAAAATTGTTTTTTCTCAAGTACCTATAATTAAACGTTAAGTAAATGTACTGAAACAAGTGAATATTTATTGTCGTATTCGACGTATGATTGATTTCTAAAATTCGAACTAATCGTGAGATCTTGCGAGATAGCAAATCAGAACCCCCATAGATTACGGGTGTATTTGTCGGTCTCTTATTTTGTATAACTTCCAATTTCCATCAAAATGATGGAAACGCACAGTTTCTATTTTCTGTCGCAACATTCACTGCGCGTTCGCGACAACCCCCCCCCCAAAATGAGACTGAGATTTTTACTTTTTTTTAATATTTAAATATCATAATTTATCATTAATAGTATATTGTGCGACTAGTGAGAGAAGGAGAAGATTCCATGAGCGTGAAATTTGCCGCACGAGCGCAGCGAGTGCGGTAAAACGCACGCGAGTGGAATATTCTCCTTCGATCAATGGTCGGACATAACACTTTATTCAACTAGCAGGAGTAATATGTAATCGGGGCCCTGATAAAAGAAGGAAAAATAATAAATCACTTCATTGATTGACGTACCCACCGTCAGTGTATGCACACAAGATTGCCATGACTTTCGCTGAATTGCGATGCTGTTTTCATATAATATACAATACCGCCTACCACGTTCCTATTGGTCCAGAAGCTGCGTGCAGTTTTTTTTCATTATTTCACGCTTGAGCTTGCTACTGAGTTTCTATTGGTCCAGAAAATTCATTATCACACTGTACGGCTTATTATTAGCACTCTACGCGTCAACATGAAGTAATTTATTATTTCTCCCGAGTTTAGCAGGGCCCCGAAATTACATATTACTCACGCGTGTTGAATAAATAAAATTATCGACCAATTTTTCAGACAAATATATGAAAAATTGGTCGATAATTTTATTTATTCAACACGCGTGAGTTATATATAATTTCGGGGCCCTGATAAATTCGGGAGAAATAATAAATTACTTCATATTGACGCGTAGAGTGCTAATAATGAGCCGAAACTGTACAATAATGTACTACTGCATAGTTTCTAGACCAATAGGAACGCGTTAACGAGCCGAAACTGTACGGTAATGAATTATTACTGCATAGTTTCTGGACCAATAGGAACGTGGTAGCGATTTGTATATATGAAAATAGCATCGCAATTCAGCGAAAGTCAGAGCCATCTTGTGTGCATCGAGGGCGGTGGGTACGTCAATCAATGAAGTGATTTATTATTTTTCCCTCTTTTATCAGAGCCCCGATTACAGATTACCTACTCGTGCTAGTTGAATAAAGTATTATGTGCGACTATTGAGAGAAGGAGAATATTCCACTCGCGTATTACCGCACTCGCTACACTCGTGCGACAAATTTCACGTTTATGGAATCTTCTCCTTCTCTCAATAGTCGCACAATATACTATTATTGAAAAATTCTAATCAGACGTTAATCAAAGATTTGAATATCATAATTTATAATACAGTCCGGTGTCCGGAAGACTATTGTGATTTTGTTAAGTTCGCCTCTTAAATATACAATTGATACGCGATTTAAATAAATTAAATTTACAGCTTATTGTTACACCGAATAATTCTAAGACCAGATAATAAATTATTTCAACAACTTCTCTCGAAATGTTTGTAAACAAATACGAAATATGACATTTATACGCTTCCAGATCTTGTTAACTATTTTAATTTATATGTTTTACATATTTATTACTAAAATATACCGAATAGTACTGAATGTCCTTATATTTTTTTATAATAATAATACTGTTTATTGGCCCTTTTTAAGGTTGCGTACTAAAATGGTAAAAAAAATCTTTATGGCGAGACTCTTTGCTCATTTATGATTTTTCTCTTCTAAATGTTTGAACTGAAATTTCTCTGTTCTGTTGACACGAACATTTGGGAGCAAGGGATTCGCGTTGCCTTCTTCATGAAACGTTGCGTTGCAACACAAGACAGAAATGTAGCTACATATACTTTTATTCTATACTGAGCATAGGAATAAAATCCCAATCGAACTATTAGGGTGCAAACATATACTTCTGTTTTTTACGCTGTAAGCACTGGCGTATCCAGAAGGGCAAATCAACCACGGGGGGGCCGGCTTAAGAAATTTCTAATTTGCCCCCTCCTGGGCCATAAGCTGGGTACGCCCATGTTAACGTCAAAGAAAAAAACAAAGAAAGAGACGCAGATATATTTTCGATACGCTTTGTTGCGTTCACTCACCGCACATTGAGTAGATAGGCAAATGATGCATATAGTTAATTAATATTCCCTGAGCTGTTAAAAAAAATATGTGCTAAATGATGACACGAAGAGCACACTGGCCAATTTCAGTAGAACCGCGAAATACTGAATTTTCATAGATGCATACCCACCAACATCTCATCAATCTCTACATCGTTGTCAGCTGCATCCGTATCCACCGTATACACACCATCAACATCGCTTCACACATTTTAATCAAGATCTCATCTTTCAACCAGTAAACAGCAGAACGCCACCGGAAAACATCAGCATCCAAAAGTGTTTTACAACTTCACTCAGTAATATAACGCATATAGCCACGTTGCTGCGCGTTTACAAATAAAAAAAGAAAAAATAGATGCATACCTAGTCCGTTCAGATATACGTTTCCGAGTCCTCTGTGTACAGAGGAAGCTGGTACTTGACCGTTTTTTGTGAACCAATTTCCACCCATGATTACGTGCCCGCAGGTTTTGGTTGTGGTCGAATTTAACCAAATAAAATCGCCAGAATAAAATTTATAGACATTAAGAATTAATTTTTCTGACTTTAAAACCCAAACAGATGTGATTTACTTCAAATCCGGGTGAATTTTAAAATATAACAATATTTTCCATGACTAACCGAGTTTGCAAATGTCTTTTTTACGTTGGTTGATTAAAATAAATTATTTATAGGTGTTAAATCATTTTATTTTTGTTATTAAATAACGATAGCAGGTCCTCATAAATCTGTTTATATATCTTTGTCTCCATTCTTCTTGTAAACCTCGAACAATTAAAAATGTTTTGTGTCGTTTAGATGATCTACTGGTAGTGACATTATAAAAAAAACAAAACAATGCTATTAAAAACAAATGCCAATATATTCATGAATGATAATGGCGCGGGTTTCATCAAAGAGGGAATTTTTATGGAAATATCTTGAATAATTTATTGACTTTTACGGATTATGTGGGAGTTTCAGGAAGGAATTTTACATACATGGGAAGATTTATAGCATTCTTATATTTTATGAACTGATAATCAAAATATCATTTTTTGTTTGTACAATTTATAGTAGGTATAATAACTAATAAGTTACTACAGTCTTTTTTTTTAAATGTTTTCCTGTATTTGATTCGCTGAACGAAATGGCGTCGCAAATATTAAATTCGTTATCCCCTCGAAAAATTATGGCTGAACATACATAATAAATATATACAGGTTGGTTTTTTAAAAACCGAACACCCTTTTATTACCCTTTTCTTAGAGGAAGTGTTTTCGAAAAAAAAGTTTCGGACAAAAGTTACAGGGAATCAAGGGGGAAGAACAGTGATGTAGTTTTTTTTCGTTTGGTGGAGGTGTCTCCAAAATATCAAGGTCACCTACACTTTCTTAAATACGACCCTGTATTTTTTAACTAGGATTATTGTTCTTTGGGTCAAAGAGACCAACTCTTGTACCAAACATTTTTGGATTTGATGCCATCGTGAACCGCGCTGTTTGGTTCTCAATTCATCCCGTTTCCTATTTTAGTGGATTGTGTGAGTCGGAAAAACTTTTTCAGGGGTTTTTCCGACTCACACAATCCTTCCTCTAAGAAATAAAAGGGTGTTCGGTTTTTAAAAAACCATACTGTATAAGTGTCCAACATATTATCACCTCCTCTTTTATTAAGTCGGTTAAAAAATACCAAATTAGAGATTTGATCCAAAATACGAATTTTATTAATGATTTCGACATTTTCCAAATAACCTTGCAAACTTTTAAAGCTTTACAGAAATTAGACGGAAAATTCCACAATTAACAAATATAAAGCGCCAATAAAAAAACTATAAACATGAAATATATTTTTTAAAGAATGTCATTTAAAAAAAAAATGCCGTTTTGCTGAAATCGTAAACATATAAATTTACAATATACGTACGCTATTTTGTTTATAATATAATTTTAATAGACTTCAAAAAACATTTGTTAAAAAAAAGAGATGAACAAACACGTAAGAAGCGTTAAGCGAAAATGAGATAGACAAAACCAAAAACAGCATCCAGTCAATTTAATATGCGTAGTTTTATTATTGCTGAAATATTTTCCTCGTGATTAAAATATAACAAAAGAGCATCTTTAAATGTCTTCCACGTGTGAACCCCGTCGGTGACCTTAATAATGGCATTACCGACTTTTTTTGTACAAAAAAAAAATTTTTTTTGCGAGTTGCAGATGTTTGAAGGAATATTTTGAATCGATAACTTCCGTAAATTTGTAGATGCAAGATACTAAATCTATATATAAAAAATCTATATATATAAAAATATATCCCTTGGTCACGTCATCACGCGTGAACGGCTGGACCGATTTCAATATTTTTTTTTGTTGTGTTTGTTATTGTCAGGAAAAGGTTCTTATGACAGAAAAAATTTAAAAAATTGCGCGGAAAAAGAGAAAATTTAAGAATCCTTATTTAAGAAAACTTAAGAACCATATATCTAGATCGAGGATGTAAAAAAACTGAATATCGTTTAAAACAAATGCTTTTTTTTTTCGAGCACGACGGCGCAGCCGGAGTGAACCCTCGAAATAGAGCAAGTGTTTTAAAGACCAGTTATCCACGAATACTTTACGCTATTTTTTTTCGAGCACGACGGCGCAGCCGGAGTGGACCCTCGAAATAGAGCAAGTGTTTTAAAGACCAGTTATCCACGAATAATTTACGCTGCCGGAGTGCTCGACATACACACATATACGCCCATGTATATTTTAAATAGCTAGCAATTAATAAAATAGATAGATAGATAGATGTTCCAATTATATATATATATAGATTATACTGTTAGGCGGTACGAAGTTCGCCGGGTCAGCTAGTAGTTATTATAAAAAAAATAAAATACCAGAGATGATAATAATAATATTTATTTATTAAAATAGTTTCACTACAAACAAAATAGATTGTAAATTAGTGAACAGTACTATCTTAACCTTAAAAATTCATAAAAGGAACAGAAACTGCGAATTGAATCGGAAAAATTATTTTATTTTAGACGTCGAGTACGCGGACGCTCATGAAGTTTTTAATAAATTGAATTTTTTCTAACTTCAAAACGCAGGTTCACAAATTTTTATTTATTTGGAGAACTACTTAACTTAATGTTCCACAATTTTTCCAAGTTTTCTTAAGTGAGTTGCTTGCAGAAAAAGCCATCACTTATTTCTATGTACAATTTATTAACAGAAAAAATTTGTCCAAGAAGAAAATTTGTTTTGGGGAAAGGTGAGTGCCACAATATCGCGTAAGGTGACAGAAGAATCCAACTTTGACACTTTTAGATCCAAAACTCAAAAAATTTTCTAATCATCGTCGCTATCGTTTTCATTTTCTTGAATCGTAATTTTACCCAGTTGTTTTAAAACACCTTCGTTTTCATCAACATTTTTTTCGAGGTTAGATTTGTTTATTTGATCTACATCTGAATGTTCCGGTTCTTTCAAAATCGTTCTATGGATTTCAATCTAAAAGTAAATATTTAGACTTTATTGAGATTTTTTCGTACATATTCGCTCGCGCTTCTGTCGATTTTGCTGGGAACCCTAATCTGTAGCTAAGGTACCAAATTTAATCAAAATCGGTAAAGCCGTTTTCAAGTGGCGCTGATACAAACCGATAGTCAAAAATTCTGCAAACAAGTTTTTTGAATTTATCCAATTATCAGCTTCGCACACCATTATTTATTGGTTCCCAAACGGGGCACTTTTTTCTGGCAGCGCTCGAGTTCAGATAAAATTCACGTCAAAACTGACGCGAGCGATATCGCGAGTAAAAGCTAGTAAGAGTAATACAAACCTTCCCAAACTGCCGTTCTAGAGATTCGATTTGTGATGAATCGCATTTATTTGTAAAAATGCAATAATCTTGAATAGACTGTACATTTAAAATAAATCTCGACTGGCCATCTTTTGAATTATTTTTATATAAAATATACGTTTCCAATAAACATTTGAGGACCGCGTTTTTTCCCAGTTTCAACAATGATTTTAAATCACAGAATGTTTTATACGAAAGTTCAAAACTTCCATAAACGGGAAATTCAATAGAATGCGTTAAACACGAAGCAATTACGTCTGTGAGATCCTGAAATTCCTGTAAACAATTAAACAAAATTGTTTAACATTAAAAAAAAAATGGGATTTGACATATGGGCAGAGTTTTGGCCAAATGCAATATCGAATCCGCCATTTTTCATGTAGTAATACTAACAGCGTGTAAAATGTAATGTGTTTATGGTTTAAATTTCCGTCACCAGATGTCAGGTTATGACTGAATGGGTTTAGAACTTCGATTTTAGCAATAGTTTACCCATATACTTTTATTCTATACTGAGCATAGGAATAAAATCGCAATCGAACTATTAAGGTGCAAACATATACTTCTATCTTTTTTTACGTCGTAAACACTGGCGTATCCAGGAGGGCAAAACAAGCACGGTGGACCCGGCTTAAGAAATTTATAATTTGCCCCCTCCTAGGCCAAAAGCTGGGTACGCCCATGTTAACGTCATAGAAAAAGACAAAGTTTTTGAAACAGAGATACTTTATTCAGATTGAATGCAAGTACATCAACCAATCCTATCATCAGAGAACATCGAAGAAAGAGACGCAGATATATTTTCGATACGTTTTGTTGCCTTCACTCACCGCACATTGAGTAGATAGACAATGATTCATATAGTAAATTATTAAATATATGAGTTTACCTCAAGCCAAGATAATGATGAAGTGATACCACAAATAGCAGAACACAATGCCGGCGTATTTTCAAAAAAATGGATTCGCTTTCCAAAACAATACGCGTACAAAACATCAAATAATCCTAAATAAACTGCCTCAATATTTTTTTTGTCGAGCAGGTATTCGTTTTGCGGCAAGGTTTTTAGTAAATCCTGTTCTTCGTTCGTTAATATTTTAACTAAAATATAAACATGTAAGATATTTGGGTTTTTATAACAGAAATTTTAATAAATAATACGCTTACATTTCTCGGGATTTTCAGACCAAGGCGATTTTAGGACGATCAGTTCGTCCAAATTTTCTTTTTTGACACTTTCAATCTTAGCATAGCATAAAGTTATCTTTATTTTATTTTCTTCTATGCTGATATCTTCAATTTTCTGAACAAAATTTAACCTAAAAGTAACATACTGGTAGTATTAGAATCTGACACTACCTGACTAGGTCAGGTGTCTTATGCAAGATTTTCCCTCCTCGCAAAAAAAAAAAAACATTTCACACTACATTTCACCACCGTTATAAATTTAAATCGTTCAAAGTGAGTAGCACTATACCGGTTGTCAAAAATACATTTGAAATTAATGAATTTACAAAAAATCAATTCAGATAAGCAGGGAGTCTACCCAAAACCGAAAAACATGGCAAGTGGTCTACGAGATAAAAAAGTTTAGGGACCTCTGATTTAGCATAATAAAAAAAGTTAAATAACCAAATTACTTTTTGGCATTTGGTTGTTCTTCTTCACTATCTGTTCTATCACTTGACGTATTGCTTGTACTGGAAGTATCACTGTCAGAGGAAGTATCACTCTCACTTGACGTCTCACTGTTGTTCTCCTCTTCATCGGAACTATCATCACTGTCCTGTTTATTTTGACCGTCGATAATCCTCTTTGCCTTATCCTCTATTTCTATTAAATTCAAGCCCAAATCTTTTTTTGTTATTTTTATCTAAAACAGATTTGTAAAGTAAACATCCAATATTTATTTAAGTTTAAAAATAAAAGTAAACAATTACTTACATTTTCGATTGTTTCAATTAGTTGTTGTATATCAGTTGATTTCAATTTTTGTACGTATATACAATAATCTTTTATATAAAGTTCGTTTAATATAAATCTTGGGGCGGAACTATCTTGACTATTGCATAACGTATAAATTTCCAACAAACACTGAATAATAAAGACTTTTCCTAGCTTTAGTAACGTCAACAAATCTTGTAAAACTTTTTGTGATAATTGGAAGTTTCTGTAAAGTGGAAATATTAACGAACGTCTGAAGCATGCAATTATCACGTCTTCCATTTTGTGAAACGTCTGTAAAAAATAACAGTTCAAAATGAAACGTCGGTTACGAATCCATGACCTTGATGGTAGAAAAATTAACACGCGCGTACATGTGCGACGGAGATGCACATACACAATTTTCATATGTACAATACAACAATCTGCATTTGCATGTATGAAGACAATTAAAAATACATTTTTTAAAACATGTCACCTGATATAAAATACATCCGGGTTATTATTTCTTTTGCGGATCATCCGCGGATGATGATGCACGAACGTTGATAAATGCGCGTTAAAAGTACTCGTAATTTTTCTACCACTCAGTAATGTTAATCAAATACTTACAGTAAAACATGATAGAGTAGAACTAATTTTATTAATTCCCCAACTTGATTCAACCGAATTCTCAAAGTAAAACGAACGTTTTTCAAAACAAAATGCATAGAGGATATCGATCAGACCCAAAACAATTGAGTTCTGTTCTGATTTGTCGAGTAGATATTCTCTGGTCGGAAGATCTTTCATTATATCTATTTCTTCACTAGTGAATTTAACTGAAAGAAAAAAAAACACTGAATATCCAGTCCGCATTCAAATTTGAATATGACGATAGCTACACATAACCTTAAAATGGCAGTAACGAAAATAATGGAAGAAAATTACCTTGATCCTTATTTTTTAACATAACGTTCCAATGAGACTCGAAATTTATAATTTCTTCGATATATTCTGTTTCATATAGATCACATAAATAATGACTAGGATCAAATTTTGAATTTTCGTTTTTTAAACGTAAAGCATCTTGATCTTCCACGCGCATTTTGAATATTTCTGAGTCGTCGAGTATTGCACTCAAATCATACTGCAATTAAATATGTTTTTAGTAATTATCAAACTACATAAATACATAAGTAAATCAATTTAAAAAATAGCTTTAATATTACCTGTACTGTATCAAGATAATTAGTTATTTTGTTAGCAAAACCATAACTGATATTAGCAAGTAATTGTGTACTCTGGCTATGTTCTTGTACACGTGTTTTTTGATCAGACTCTGTTAATTGCAAAGATTCAATTTCGGAGGCTATCACTTCAATCTCTGGTTTAACTTTAAACTTTTCATTTGTAGACGGGGTGAGTAGTTTTGTAATCATATCTAAATCTTCAAAAAATTCACCTTTGTTTTCCTTTAAAATTTTAAAAATAAATTCTTGACTATCCGTTAAAAATTTGCCATTATTTTTATCACTATCAATAATGTTTCTTGGTAAATGTAATCTGAATTAATAAAAAAGCATTATTAGAAACCGTTACTATTTACATGAAATGACCAATAATCATAAAATTAAATATTTATTTTTACTTACCGCAAATGAAAAGGTTTACAATAAAAAAGAAACACATTTTTGTCCACTTCAATTTCGTATTCATTTAAATCACAATAAGGAGCGCGAATTTTTATCATTATAAACTCATTATCTTGTGATAATTCAAAACGTGGAATAATCATTTTCACGATTCTTTAATAGCGCATAAAAGAATTAAACTTGAGCTTTTTAAGGTTATTTACCCTACAAACATGTGTCGATAAAACGTTTAACAAAGAATCTCTGGCGAAAGAGGCTGATCATTTAAACATTTATAAAATTATAATATGTACTGTCTCAAATTTCCACGTGTTCTAAGCGTTTAAAAGACACAAAACTAGTACTAGTGATATATTCAAAACATGTGTTTGATGATCAAATGTCACTGTCAGATAAATTTTGACAGTCGGAGTAATGCTAGTCGTGTCTGGATCATAGATATATATATACATATACATATATCTATGGTCTGGATTAATACCTACAATATAAAAACCTGCGAGAAATTAAAAAGGTTTTTTTTTTTAAAAACAAACAAATAATTTACGAAAATGTACAATAATGACAATAAAACTTAAAAATAAACTAAACGCTGAAATAAAATTTATTTGTTACAATTAAATTAATGAATTCGATACAAATTTGAATACTTTAGTTCCGTTAGAAGTGACGTCACACAGTTCCCACGTAAATTTTTTGATAGTCATAAGTCAGTGCACAAAACAATGGTAAGTATTTGTCGTAATTCACTGTATTATATTTGCTTTTTTTATTAAATATTAATCATTGCATGAATATATTTTCGATAAATGTTTTTTTCTTTACAGGCAACTTACACAGAAGATCAGATGGCCGGTAAGTGAATCTAGAATTGAAACTAGGCTAAGTACCCCACCTTGACAGTTCATTTTTCCACATATCTTGGCATTTGAAAACATTTTCGCTCCTAGAAATCCTTTATAAACCACTGAGAAATCCCATACTCTCTGTTATTTTCATTCGATTTCTCCTATATTTCATAAATAAACAGTTGTATTTCAGTTTCTATTTCTTAAAATGTATTTTTAGAAAATCCATCATAGCTATTTGGAATGAAGTTGTGTAAAAATTTAACCTTATATGACTCATTACTTTTCTTTTGTCCATAAAAGGTATTCTTTTGAAAGTTTTGTATCTTTTTTTCGTACATTGCACGAAGTATAATTCCACATATGGTTTTATTACATACTATGTGATGTACAAAATATTGGTTTAGTTTTGCTGATCTTGCATTTACTGTTTTGTTTTGATTTTGAATACTTCAAACTTTGTTATTGTTTTGTAATAACAGTGTAATTTTGTTTTGTATAAACTAAAGTGAACAGTTTTAATTAAACAAAATGTATTTATATGATACTCCGGGAAAATTAACATTGACAACAGTTGAAGGTTCAGTAATTTTTGTTTTTACACAATTTCATATTTTGTTTTTGTGTAAATTAATTATATTTTTTCATTGAAGAGTTCCAAGAGGCTTTCCAATTGTTTGATTCTCGTGGCGATGGTAAAATTCACATATCGCAAATTGGCGATGCTTTAAGAGCGCTCGGACAAAATCCGACCGAGAACGATGTAAAGAAATTTACAAATCAGCATAAACCGGATCAACGAGTCTCTTTCGAAGTGTTTCTGCCCATTTATCAAGTAATTATTTTTTTTTTTAATTCTGTATCTAGATTTTTTTGCAAGAGTATCTTCAAGTACCAAGGAACGGTGAAGACAATAAGAACTATTTTCTTATTTTGTATTTCAATTACAAACACATCAAAGCGGAGTGTATGTCGCCGATTCTTCAGATTTAGTTTTTATTCCAGGCAATTTCTCGGTCACGTTCAGCCGATACCGCTGACGATTTTATAGAAGGCCTTCGTCACTTCGACAAAGACGGAAACGGCTATATAACATCCGCCGAATTGCGTCATTTACTTACAACACTCGGTGAAAAATTGACCGACGATGAAGTCGAACAGCTTCTTCAAGGTCAAGAAGATTCACAAGGAAACGTGAACTATGAAGAATTCGTTCGAATGGTTATGGCTGGTTAAATATTATATTATTTATGTACAATTTTAAACAGTATGTAAAGCATTTATTGGTTGAAACTAGTTAGAGTCTGTATTTTATTTTGTTTATAAGTATAAAATAATTTTATTGTGGTGCCTTTCCATTCCAAATTTAAAACATTTGTGATTTTTGTTTTTTTATCAAGTGTGTTTCGCATTTTTTTGTAATCAAATTTCAATAAACGTATCGCTATAGTTGATTGATTGTACTATTTCTGTCAACCCTGATCTTTACAACAAACTTGACTTGTGAAGTCGCGTTCTAACTGATGACATGCTCAGATGTTCGGTGTGTAGTGTGACCGGACGCAATCGTTCTGAGGCAACCGATGGCATATCAACAGTTCTTATTAGAACCTCGCGATTTTTTACAGAGCCGCGGAAACAAAGGTTATTACAACATGCTCCAATATTCGCAAACCTTACAAAATCAATTCTTTATAGCTTTAACATGATCCTTTGTATATTTTATTTATTTAAACATAATTTACATACTAGAACAATATTATGTTTTGTATTATGTTGATAAAATAATTCAAACATTTAATCGCCTCACTTGACTTCGAAGTAATGTGATTAAATGTTTGAAGCTTTATAGCAATCTAAGACGAATTTATGCTTACTAAGTATATTATAAAAGTTATACATAGATTTCTGTGAAATTTATACAGGAGGTTTGTGAACCAATTTAAACCAATGTCCACATTCGCAACGCTTCGGAACCCCTTTATGTAGCCACATCCAACTTATAGACGTAGCATCCTCCTCACAAACGCAACCGATGATTCTTGAATCGAAAGCGCTAGGAATGAGATTTGGGTTATCTTTCGTGGAGTCGTTTTTTCGTTGGATACCCTATAAAAAAAGTGTGAAAATCACATCGATAAGAGTGTCTTATTTAAAAGAGGTCACATCGCAATAACAGTACCTTCAAATCGAATGGATCATCATTGCCAGCTTGTCTAGCCAAGATTTCACGTTTTTCTAAACCGGTTGCATGTTCCAAAGGATCTGGCAATTCTATTAACAAAAATATGCAGTCTTATTGAGAAAATGGGAATGGTTAATATTTCTAGTCAGTACTTTTAGAGACCTATATGGAAGTATTAGAATAGTGAACTGACGATAAGTATTGATCCTGCACGTATTTATAAAAATAAGCAATAAGTATATAAATATGGAACTATCCTTCCTTTAATTGATCTGCAGCGAATTTTATAGAAAAATGTTTTGTTTAGAGTATTTAAATTTTCGTTGTTGCAGCTGCCAGACTATCAAAAAACTAGGTATCTTGAAAAAATAATAGCCCTAAAAGAATACTTGAAGCGAAATACGATATCTTGCATTGTAAAGCTGCTTGCAAAAAAATCGATATAATATTGTGGTTACCTATTTCATATAGCGATATGGCACAAATATGAAATTGGAATTGTATCATTGAAAGCACTTTACGTAAATTTTATAATTCAAATAAGTATTGGATAATGAAATTTAAGGAGTTAAGGAAAAAAAGTCAAAAAAGTATCAAAGGATTCAAATTACGTAATTGAAAATAAGAGCTGAACGCCATCTATATAGTTCAATTTTCGATGTAATAATTATCCCATACCTTTACTGATAAACCGTTTAGAACTGTAAAGAACATTTCTTCTGGCTGTTTGAATGATCAAATTACGGCAAAGGGATGCCATTTTTTCACTCAAAATTTTTCAATTGACACTCGAAACCTTTCGTCTGCTGAAGTCACCTATATAGTGAAATTTTGTTACTAAACTACTTTCAGTATTTTTAAGTTGTTATGAAATTACTCTAGAAATAAAAATGAAAAACTATCGGTTGTAGTTTATTTGAATTTGATGCAAATATACGAAAATGTCAAAGCAGGTAAGTTTCTTTAAATTTTAACGTAAAATAGAAAACTTGAATTTACTGTAATTTTTATATTCAATAAATAAATTTTAAGTTTACCGCTACAAATACGTGCTGCCAACTTTGTATTATATCATTGTATGGCGCCTGCGCTATTCGTGTTTCTTTTCATGCAGTGGCCAATGTGCTCACACGTTTTATAAAGGCAAATATGTCTTTATAATTGAATTTCCTCGTGTAAAGTGGAATAAACATAGAAAATATCGTTGTGTTTTAGAAGCTAAATCTATTTTTTATCATTGTAAGTAATATATTTTAACGATGACGTATTTTTGGTACTGAAAATTAGTGATTGTTTTTCTTCTCGCCTGACATACTGTTTCCTCGTTCTGCATTAAAATAAAGTTTTGAGTCAGCTTCGATAGATGTTTTTACTAAATAAATAGGAAAACAGTGGTCACACCTTACTGAATATTCTATGCATAATATAAAAAATTATTTTTCCAGATGATTTCCAGTCATAAAATCTTGAAAGCCGGCGGGGCTGAACCC
Source organism: Xanthostigma xanthostigma (assembly GCA_963575645.1). NCBI lineage: Eukaryota > Metazoa > Arthropoda > Insecta > Raphidioptera > Raphidiidae > Xanthostigma > Xanthostigma xanthostigma. The sequence continues at coordinate 35,950,296 of OY754473.1, forward strand.
GATGCATTTGAGACCCAAGTTTCCCAAGCTCTCTTAGAGTTGGAAATTAATTCGGACTTAAAAGCCCAATTACGTGAACTTTACATTACTAAAGCTCGCGAAGTTGAATTAAACAACAAGAAAGTGAGTTTTTTCTTTTAATTTTTTTTGTTTAATTTCCCAGTGTTTAATGTGGATATTGTAAAGTAACTTATTTTAAATTTTCAGTCGATAATCATCTACGTTCCCATGCCAAAACTGAAACAATTTCAGAAAATTCAAACACGTTTAGTTCGTGAATTGGAAAAGAAATTCAGCGGAAAGCATGTTGTTTTCGTAGGAGAACGTAAGATTTTACCGAAACCGACAAGAAAAACCAGGTAATTAGATTTTCTAATGATAATATTTCATGTTTATAATTTCATTCATTTTGGAAATGGCGAAAGTATGCATTTAAATTCCATTATCGACTCCATAACCTTAAAATGTTAAATCACAGCACAATTTTTTATTTTTCAGAACTAAGAATAAGCAGAAGAGACCAAGAAGCCGTACATTGACAGCTGTATATGACGCTATACTCGAAGATTTGGTTTACCCTGCTGAAATTGTGGGTAAACGTATCCGCGTAAAATTAGACGGCTCGCAGTTGATTAAAGTCCATTTAGACAAGAACCAACAGACGACAATTGAACATAAAGTAGACACTTTCACGTCTGTCTACAAGAAACTTACGGGCAGGGAGGTTACTTTTGAGTTCCCAGAGCCTTACTTGTAAGTGAAATGTAACGATTTATATTAAATAAAAATTTAATACTATTACTTATTTTTTTGTCATACCATATCCCATTGTTCTTTGTGTTGACTTAAAATACGCTCTCAGATGCCATTTGAACCAAGTTCTGTGAGCCCGGTACAGTACAACATCCGTTCTAAATTTTTACGAATATGCATTTCCTTCGTTAAATAATAAAGTACGAGAAAACCAAAAATACGAGTTACATCGGAAATATTTGTTCGCTCATTTAGACTGCGAAATTAGCTGTACGCGTCTTAAAGATAGCTATTAGATTTTTTAATGGTTGTAATTTCAACGATTGCCTCAGGAGTTACTTTCTGTAGATATGTCTCTCAGGCGATTTCAGCCCAATTTAATGGTTATTGGAGAATCAACTACACACTACTGGAGTCTGGAATATCAAGTAATTGTCCTCAAAACATCGACGCATAACCCCCATATTTAGAGCTAAGCGCGCACTATTTGTCATTGTTTTTCCTGAACAGGATTTGATTTAAATTAACAAACTGTATTATTTTGATATAAGAATTTTATTTCATTATAAAAAAATTAAAATTACGTTAGTAAGTACATGTCCAACACATAACTTACAAATCTTAGCAAAAATTAAAAAGAGTAACATTTATACCTAAATAAAACCAAAAGTACATTAAATTGTAACTAATATTATTTTTTGGTTTTTGGACTACTTAATTTATATCAATATATTACATATTTATGATACATAAATCGTCTTAATAAATAGCACTGGTCTAATAATTTTAACGATAATGGCTTAAACAGATAAAGCTCTTTACATTATTTTAATTCAATAGCCACGTTATATGCTCCTAAAATAACATTCCGGAATGCGTATTTTAAAATTCGAGTTTTACTCGATGTCTTCGTGTGAGCTGATCAATTTAGATTAATCGATCAAACTCGGCGACTCTTGGACACTATTTCTGGCACCTCTATACTATGTTTAGAAGTGGCAAAACACACCGTAAAGCACCAATTAGCACTTGGTGATTTGAGAAATTGCCTGTTGAGTCGGATCTGCTCTTCAAACGTGCATATAAGTTATTTTTGCAAGTTGAAATTCACAAAGCTTACAACTAAATTTGTGGCAAAGAAATAGGCGATTATTACAATATTTTTACCCACCATATTGTAATATGTAGTAATTTTGAAGCCATTGATGCACAACATGTATTTACTTATTTTGTTACTTTTTTATAATCCCATTTTACTACCATATCCTATTTGACTCCTATCCCATAATGGAAAAAAGTTTTCCATTTTATTTACATCTAACTAGACTTCCTGGGGTTTAGTTACTAAGTTGTGTCCTTTTTGAGAAATTAGAATAACTTGTCTGCACAGATTTCTTAAAAAGGACAACTGGTTTTGAGAACATTTATGTACTGGTTTATAAACAAAATTATTTTCCACAAAGTCCTGTAAATTTTTGGATTATGACTTTACGAATACGATTGAAATTAAAAATACGTACCCCAGATTTGGGGTAAACATACCAAATTAAACGTAAGTGTTGCAACTACAACGTGAAATCTAGCTTGACACATCGACGAACATGACCTAAATGTACATAGTCCTATTTTATTGTAGGACAAATGTAGACGTTTCTTTGCCAATGTAATAATTTATATTTATTTTCACGGCATGAAACATTGCTAAATCAATAATAATTAATGCAAACCTTTGATTTTTGAAGATATAGTGTCAAATTAAATATATCTCGAATGTCCATCAACATGTCAAACTTAGTTTAGCTGATACAGTCTGGTTTTATTAAAAAAAAAGGAGAAGCCACGTTTATATCAATCCCCTTAATATCCCATAATTTTTACTTTTATCAACCTAAATTGAGCAAAATAAAACCACATAGAAAAATCTAAGAACCGTAGACAAACTTAAAAACAAATGCATGTAATTACTTATTTTATTGATGGTTCCAAGTCAGAAATGTCGCTTGGTTTTTCAACATTTTCTTCTTTACTAGTCGACGGTTGTGGAGCTACAGGATTTTTCGGTGCCTGATTATAAACAGCTATATGATTGATCGGTACTATACCACTTTGACCATTACTATTCTGAACAAAAATCCATCCGGTATTTTGTAAACTGTAGTTGACTTGAATTTGGCTCGGTGCGATCCATACTATCTGTCCGGCTGACAAATTTATTTCATTTTGACTCCTGGCAACAAAATTGTGGATTGCTTTTCCTCTCCTGTACCCGGGCGGAGGCTGATTTTGAGTTTCTGCACAGCAAACATTTAGATTAAAACAAGTTCAGTCTCAAGCAGACTACACATAATCAAACATGCTCTGTTTCGGAGAAACAAAAAACTAACCTTGAATCGTATTAGAAAAAAGCCTAGAGATAACATACGGTGCAGAAAGAATAACTCCTAAAAACATAACCACTGGCCATCCCGATGGTCGAGAATCGTTTAAAACAGCTGCGCCTTGACCGACTGCTTGAGAACTGATCGCTTCACTCCATGCATCATTAGCTTGACCGGCCGTTCTAATACCGATTAGCGAAAGCAGTTTTTTAAGAATCCAATTGAACATTCGGAAAACGGCAAACGACGTCCACATCTGTGAAAAAAGTGTCCGTAGTCGACCGAAGTTTTCAGCGACACCTAAAATGGCTCGAAAAGATGACGTGATGGCAAAAAATGTTGAATCCATCATGCCGGCTATGCTCGCGAATGCTCGGACAACCGATTCGATTGTTTGAAATGCTGGACGGGAACTCTCTTCAGCTAACTGAACAAACCTGAATAAAATATTTTCATACAAAAATTTCTTATATAACACGTTTGCGCGCGGTAACATTAACTTCCAGTTTGCGTTGAGAAACATGAGGTACAGGACAAAAGCTATTATTTGATTTCTTACCTGCTTTCTATATCATTTCCGGCTCCACCGTATCCGAAGCTATTTCCGTATCCGTAGCTTCCTAACCCTGAACCATAACCGCCATAGCTCCCGTATCCGAGGCCAGTACTTCCGTAGCCTAGTCCGGCACTTCCGTAACCGTACCCAGTACTTCCATAACCGAGTCCTGTACTTCCATAACCAAGTCCTGTACTTCCGTAACCGTAACTAGTATTATACCCACCGTACCCTCCCATCTGTCGATATGGCGAGATGCCATAACCGGAACCAAAGTTTCTAGTAGTTATTCTCGGAGGAATGTCGGGAGGATTATTTGCTGTAGCGAAAGCAGGTCTCGGATTTCCAATCTGTGTAGTATCGCCAGTAGGGGCAGCAGCGGAACTGGCCAACGCACTCCCACGGGATTGATTGTCATATACAGGAACTGTGGAATTTCGTTGTAGTTCCCAAGGTTTAGGCGGAGCAGCCATGATTACTAAGCGTTCATTAAATTGATATTAAAATCAATGCTGTTTTCACCTTAATGCTTGATTGATGATGCACTTTGAACCCACTTTCTACTATTGTGTACCTCACATATTTAGCTATTTATTGATTTGAATTAAATATAATTATACAAACCACTGCACTGAATACTAGTTTTCTGAGTAACAGAAAACGTTTATAAATTTAATTTGTAAGTTACAAAGGTTGTTAAACGCGATTCGATGAAGCGAAAGATGTAAAAAAATTATATTGTGGTCAAATGTCAAAAATAGCGAGGTTAAGAATCAACACTGTTAGTTTCACATCTGCATAGTAGATGTCAGAAAAATACAAACGTGGTCGCTGTAGCCATTCATGTTTTTACTGGTTTTTTCGTTGTTGATTATTGTGATACATGTGCTTTTGATATTTCAATGTTTTCCTTGTGATAAAATGAATTTTAGTGCTTCATAGTTCGTAATTAAAAGATAAAATTAGGAAATTATATGTAACTTTTATCGTTGTACGATTTAAATTCAGACAAGTGACTTTTATATACGTGTTTTTTTCGCGATTATAATAATTAATTGATTTGTGTCTAATATTCCAAGAGTTTTTAATAATTTTTATGGAATCCAAGCAGCATTCCTCTGTAAGTTGTTCATCATTTTTACTGTATGTATAAATAAGTTAAAAACTTTGTTAATAAATCTTAATTTTGTCTACTAATACCTATACAATGCACGCAATTTAATAGAAAACACATAGATTTTGTAAATTGATAAGAATTAAAAAATGGAACCCCAATATAATGCATTTATTTATTAATCAATTGCGCATTGTACATATTATTTTTCAACACATGGCGTAAGTTATCATTTTACTAACATCTGTTTAATTAAATGCTCGTAGATATAGTACCCAATATAAAATAATTAGTTAAAAAAACCGAGCAGTCGTTTAGTACATTAGGCTTAATTCACATTGTCTTTTCTCAATACATTTTCTATTTGATAAATTCGTATTATTATTAACAACATAAGATTATTTTATAAACTAATCGATTATTATCATTTTTATATATCGTTCTAAACTGCACACCTATAGTTTATCGGTATTAAAAAATAGAGGCGCTTCTTTTTCATATTGTATGTTGTCTTCACTGCATTATATTAACTACTAGCGGTCCCGTCCGGTTTCACCCGGATGTAAAAGAACGAATGGGGAAGGGAGGAACATGAGTACACACATTCATCTTAGTTTACCGAGATGAATGTTGTGTCTAAATTTCATGATGATCGGAGTTACCGTTCAAAAGCTTTTGTCGATAAAAGGCAGTATTTAATCATTTTTAAACTAATAATTTTTTTTAAATGAATTAAATGAAATTAAAATAAATTTAAATGTAAGCCTTAGAAGAAAGCAATGTAAAAAATAAAAAAAAAAAATAGAAATATATTTACCCAACGTGGGGCTCGAACCCACGACCCTGATATTGACAGTCGTATGAGCTACCGATTGATCTACCTGAGGTTGGGTTCTTTCATCACTAATATGAGTATATCTAGTTAGTGCATTTTACATGAATAGAAGCTTATTTTTGAGATACATTTTGCAACATTTTTCATTAAAGCTCCGTTCCTAATGGTCGTAGCGTAATATTATATAGCCTATAGCCTTCCGCGGTAAATGGGCTATCCAACAAAAAAAATGTTATTCAATTTGAACCAGTAGTTCCTAAGATTAGCGCGTTCAAACAAACAAACAAACAAACTCTTTAGCTTTATATATTAGTATAGATAATATTAGGGAATGCTAGGTTCATTTATATACTACTAGCGGTCCCGCCCAGTTTCACCCGGGTGCAAAAGAACGAATGGGGGGAGGGACACGAGTGCGCACATTCATCTTAGTTTACCGAGATGAATGTTGTGTCCAAATTTCATGATGATCGGAGTTACCGTTCAAAAGTTTTTGTCGGACGGTTAAATTTGGAGTTAGGCACATTTTGCAACATTTTTCATTGATTCTCCGCCCCTATTGGTCGTAGCGTGATATTATGTAGCCTATAGCCTTTCTCGAGAAATGGGCTATCCAACAAAAATAAAAAAAAATTCAATTCGAACCGGTAGTTCCTGAGATTAGCGTGTTCAACCAAATAAACTCTTCAGCTTTATATGCTTTGTATCGAATCGAGAGGGTGTGAATCAAGCTCCAGCATTTTAATGTATATACAGTGGTAAATGTGCAACCGTACAATTTATAAAAATAAGTACATAAAACTGCACAGTTTAAAGGTTATACGAGGACAATGTGGTGTAATTATCAGCGTGTAGGCCTTTGGATGTACGTATATTCATGTTTCAAGTATTATTCAATTTTTTGAAAAAATGACATTTAAAAAAATCAGGACCTCTATGACTGCGAAGTCCGATTGAGCCAAAAAATCCAATCGATCTTAGAACACAGTCCGGTGTATATGGATGTTGACTTATCCAGAGCCGGATTTACTGTGTAGGCGTTATAGGCGGCGCCTATAGACCCCCCAGATCAGATCTTAGGGCCCCACCAAAGTGAAAAAATTGAGAAAAAAATGAAAATGAATAAAAAAAAAACTTTTTTACAAAAAAATTAAACCGCCGAAAAACTGAAAAGCAAAAAATAATAAATCTGTTTATTTAACTATAAGTTCTATCTAAGTAGTTGAACGTATGTGACAGTCTAGTATATCTAAGTAATTTTGAGTCGGCGTCAACAATCCTTCGCCGGAAATCTCTGAGCGTTCACGGAGTTAATGTCAGCGACAGAGCAACCCGAACGGGCACACACTGAGGGCACACGTCTTTGCGAGTGGTCGTGTGGAGAGTGCATGTTTAGAATGTTAATGTTTATCGCTGGAGATTTCACGTATCATTGTTAATTTGATTTGGTTATTTCTTTTAGTGATCTTTGTTCATTGATTGTTTGACGCCGACTCAAAATTACTTAGATATACTAGACTGTCACATACGTTCAACTACTTAAATAGAACTTAGTTAAATAAAAAGATTTATTATTTTTTGCTTTTCAGTTTTTCGGCGGTTTAATTTTTTTGTTAAAAAGTTTTTATTTTATAATTTTTTGTGTATAAGTTATAATAATTGTAATACACAACTCAGCATGAAAATCTGTGAGTGAACAATAAATCACCCTTATTTTCCCAGCCTTAGGATAGGAATTTTTTTTCCAAATTTATATGAGACCAACCTCGAGGTATACCCTATCCAATAAAAAAATAATTATCAAAATCGGACTACTCTGTAAAAAGTTATGTGTGGTCATACTTTACAATCTGTGAATGAACAATCAATCATCCCGTTTTCCTACCCTTAGGGTTGAAATTTTTTTTCCAAATTTATATGTAAAAAGTTATGCGTGGTCATAAATAAATAAAAAAAAAAAAAAAAACAAAAAAAAATAATATACGCGTCGACTTGAAAACCTCCTCCGTTTTTGTTTTTCGTCGGTTAAAAAATGAAAATGAATTTTTTTTGGATTAGAAAACAAATTCATATTTTCAAATGTTATTCTCTTATTTCAATTGATTTTCGTCCCCTTACATAGGCGATAGCCCCCCCCCCCAGGGTCCTGCCTAAGGGCCCCTTCGCTTCTTAATCCGGCTCTGGACTTATCTCAAGCCACAATTTTTACTTTGTTATCCATGCTTTCACCCCTATTGGGGAGGGGTTGTACCCATTGCCCCCCATGTATCCACGCCTGCAAAGTGAACTTATTTCAAAATTTACAATTGCGTATTTTATTTTTTGTTCCTTTCAGAACCTGTTGATGAAACGCGAAACTATTCTACTTTCTACAACACTATTGGTAAGTAATTTATTATATTCATTTATCTGCATTTCTGAGGTCGACTTTGACAAACTTGTTATAGTTCTATAATAATAAACTTACGGGTGTAACCGTGTTGCAGAAAGTTTGTTGTTCTGTACTTATACGGGCCGCAACGCTATTTCCTTCTAAATAGAATAGTATCGAGAATGAGAAACTAACTTACCTCTATAATTTAATATCATGTAGATTTCAAGCTTATCTATAAGTTGCTTAATTTATAGTAGGTATATATTCTGCAGTATTATAAACAGTAAAGCAGGAACCGCACATTGGGGCCGATGTTGGTGCCAACAACACTCGGCCAATGTGTGGATCGAGATTATAGCGTTGGTGCCAATGTTTGCTCCAACGTTGGACGTTGGCCGTCTTGTGCCGGTTTTTTGACGAAACATCAAAAGGAATTTGTCCCAACGTTCGTGTATTCAGCCACACATTGGCTTGTAAAACGCCAACCAGTCTTCAGTACCTATCTGATGAAGCGAGTGACAACGTCGTAATATTATTTAAAATTATAAATGATGTCATCAATGGAGACATGGTCAAATGAAAATGTATTACTGGTTTTGGAGCTTTATCAAGCAGAACCAGTTTTATGGAATCCAATAAAAAAAGACCTAAAAATAGAAACGGACGTTTTTTTTTGGTTTTGTAGAAAAATAATATTATGATAAGCAGCGCTTAGCACAGCAACCGCACCCACAGCCACTTCTAGGTCCGACATGTTGATGTTGGCTCTGCTTGGAACTAACTGAGGTTGGCTCCAATAAATCCCAATGTGTGGACGCTTTTCAAAAATAATACCGCCAACGTTGGCGCCAACACTGGCCCCAATGTGCGGTTCCGGTGTAAAGGTGTACAATATCAAACATTTTTGGGTAGGTATTTTTGTATTACATTTTTTTTTGTAATTTATCTGAATACAAAATTCATATATTTTAATTATTATATATATGACGAAAGTGGTATACACATGCCGTAATTTGTTATCCATCATCGCGCGAAGCTTAATTAAAATGAACGTAATCGAACAATTTAAAGGGTTGCTTTCCTTTCTGCTTGTAAAAGGCCGTTTCAAGCGAATGTTTATGTCAAAACTCAGAAGTTGCTATCACGTGCGTGCTCTGTAATATATTATTTTCCTTTGAGGAGATTTATTTCAAAAAATGTTTGATTCACTTGACTGAAAAACGATCTTTTTTAGCAGCGAGCCGTCGCTAACGGCGATTAAGAGGTAAAAAAGCACTACAAAACTTTACGTAGGGCGTCGAAAATTACACGGTTCGACTCAATTCAACTAACTTTTTCATAAATTGTAACTCCCACAGGAACTAGTTATGCCATATACTATCCATATTACAGGACTCTACAGGCATTGTAAAATTTATTAAAAACCGTCTAAAGCTTTTTTCAAGAAAATAATATTTTTCAGTACCTATTCTACTTGTTTTCACTGATAAAAAAAATTACCCCCTCTACCCCCCATATCTACGTCCTTGAGTTTGTGCTGATTTATAATGGTCTATAGCAGGGGCGGGCAAATCTTTTGATTGTCGGGCCACATTGCTGATGAAAATTTGACCGTGGGCCAAAAATTTGGAGAGCAAAAAAAAAGGTCCTTTCATTTCCGCAACAAAATATTGGACAGCAAAAAAAAAAGGTCTTACTATTTTTCTAATTTTTTTTTTATGCGCCAAATTATATTGGCAAACTATTTTCGCTCTTAATAATCATTTATAAAATGCTTCGCGGGCCGGACAAAAGTCTACTGCGGGCCGCCATTTGCCCAGGCCTGGTCTATAGTGTGTGAAGTGCAGGTGTGCAATTTTTTGCTGTGCTGGTCGTGCAAGTTTATGCTTGACACGTGTGCGCGGTCTTTTAATTTAACTTACGTTCACTCGAAGAGTGCTGATTTTGAAAGCAATCTCCTATTTGGAAATGTTTGTAGTCAAAATAACAATTTAAGCAAGTTTGGTCGGCAGCTCTGCACCGCACTCTCTAGGGCTATGTTGAAACAAGCTAGTTGTCGTTACACATTCTATTTGTCACGTAAGCAAATATTTGTTCAGGATCACTCAACGGCTATTTTTACTGAAGAAGCTTTTACTGTTTTTTCGCCAAACAGAAAATTAGAAATCATCCCAAGTTTTTTTTTCTTGTATAATATTCATCACAGTTTTCTTTATAACTGAGTCGTTAAAAAAAAACTCTCGACGTTCGACATTGGGTACCTATGTGTAAAAAAATGAGAGAATGTTTTTTTTTTAGGATACAGTAGAACCTTTTAAAGTTGAATTTCGATAAGTCGAAAACCTTTAAAACTTGAAAAAAATGTTTTGTTTGATTTTGCAACATTTACAAAAAATTAGCTCCTTAGAAAATACGTCGAAAACTCTATAGCTCGAATTTTTTGGCGCTCCCTTGAACTTCGACTTACAGAGGTTCTACTATATTACCTTTGGTCTTGATATGATACGAGAACATGCAATATTCGGAAAGACTTAAAAAAACATTCTGTAATTATTATTTGCGAGAGGTTACATAATAATATGTAAATTTAATAATATATTTTTGACATCATAAAATTATTTTCTTTCTGAATGTCGCTATATAATTATCTTTCTGACGCTAACGGCTTTCAGAACTGAAATTAAATGTCTCTTCAAACAATTTTAAAGCATCTTACAAAACTTGGCATAGCTCTTTAACACACAAACTTTTACGGTTGGTATGCTTTGTATTGTAATTAAAGTTAATTTAATGTATTTAATTTTAACACCGTGATGCTTTCTTTCCCCCCTTGGAAATAAAAGCGTTGTTTGCTGTGGGTGGTATAATGCTTTTCCAGGGCTGTATTTTGATAAACGCTTCTGTTAACGGAGTTACCTTCATATATCAAAATGATCAAAATACAGTAAAATTTTCAATGGGCGGCATTACAGCTCTCGGATATTTTTTTTTTTTTATATATGGATTATTGACCTTTACATAAGAATAATTTACAAATTGCGATATTTTAAACAAAGGTTGCGTTTTTCTGTACAGGCTGGCGCGAGCAGAATCACTGGGCGGCACAAACTTGTCATTTGTGTCGTCTACTTTAAATATTATTTTTTGTACTGCACTAACTATATGAAAATTTTGAAAAACACATTTTTTGGAATGTTCTACGTTTATAAAAAAGTGGTGATACAAAAACAATTGTTTCACTGTTTTTTTTAGACTTATTATTGCTACTGTTATGATCCAAAGCTCATTTGTAGCAAATTTTCATAGTTTTTTAAGCTTCAGTAAGATTCGTACCCTTGTAAAAATATATAACAAAGCTCCGGTTAAATTAAATTAAAAGTAATAATAATACAAGATATTTAATGTATTTCAATTAATAGAAAATAAATTTAAAAAACATTCAAATGTTACAGAAGGTATCTACCAGTAATTAGTTTTAATAATTTTTTTATGTTTGAAAACACGTAGAAAGCTAATTAAACGCAATTCGTTATTTTATACAAAACATGTTTTTGTTAGGTATAGAAATTTTATCCCCGAGGATTTTTATAATTTTAATTTTAAAATGAAAATACGTGAAAACTATATATCAACAAAATATTAGTGTACGAAGTGTCATAAATAAACCGTTATTGAATGATGTTTGTAAGGACAAAAAAATGATAGAAATATTTTAATTAGTAAGCGCTCAGTGTCAAAAAACGCATGAAAATATGCAGTGCTGGATTAACCTACAAGCAAATTAAGCAATTAATTAGGGCATCGCAACTCAAAAATAAAAAGTACCTTACCAGACCATGTCAACATTTTTTTTTCTTTTTGTCATGTTCTTAAAAATTTGATATACCTACTGATATAAAACTGTCCTAGGAAGTAGAGAAGTTAAAAATAATAATTTATTTTGTAAAATAAAAGCGATTTTTTTTAACTTTTAAGTTTTGCAACTTTTTTCAATTAATTGCATAAAAATGCCTAAGGACCGATTTTGTAGACAACCAAATTTTCAATGAGAGCATTGTTTGTAAAATGCATTGTTTTTTTTACTTTTTTTCTATCAATTTTAAGCTTTTAACACTCACAATTTGAAAAAACAAATTTATACACTTAACATGACATAGATAATAATATTAGAATTAGACAGCTGTTAGAGATGAGGGCCCATAGACAAGAAATGCTTAGGGCATCAAGGAGTCTTAATCCGGCACTGAAAATATGGAACGATTTGCGATATTTGGACAAATATGAAAATATCTCAGCTATGCTTGACATTAACATGTCTGATGAAGTTAAAATTGAATTTATTTAATATAATAACAAATTCTGAACAGTTTTACGATAGCCTTTTCAAATTGAAAGTTAGTTAATTAACTTTGCGAGTGTAATAATTAATATACGAAGTACTCACCTTGAAATAGTTCAGTTTGATGTTCTCGTTGTTATTCCAATTACCTGACATGAGTTCCTTTCTCTGTTTACCTCCGTGTGACACAACTCGACGAATTTCATTAGGAATATGTCAAAGAACATGCCTACGGGCCGGCATCAATTACTGTCTGTTGAAAAACAAGTATAGACAAACGTGCCATGAAAAGGACACGCTATTGAAAGGGACAGTATCGATATAAAATATAATACATTAGACTCCAGCGAGTCAGCGACCCAATCTCCGTCCGTCATTTTCTTGTAATTAACGCTTTATTACAATATCGATTTTAAATTTAGAAGTTAAATTATGACGGAACAGATAAACATGCATACATACATACCCACATATAGACGGAGAGCTGGCTACGGAGAAAATGGGTGACTCGGTGCAGAGCTGAAAATTTGCAGAATAATAGAAGATAGTACAAGTAAGTAGGGAAAAAATTGCCAGAAAGCTAGACGGAAGATAAAGAGCCGCCAGAAGGCGCTAATGTTGCGAAAAATCAGAGCACTTCTGACAATTTCTATACTTATTCTGTAATTCAAAACTAGATTATATATTATATTATGCATTATATAGTTATAAGGACATACTGAAAATTCAAACATGATATAATAATTACATTCAACAAATATTCAAAATTATTAATGAAATTTTGAAAGAAATAAAATTAAATAAATTAATATAATTACGTTGTTATAACAACGTAATTTTATTAATGAAAATATATGACGATTAATTTTATTTCTATCAAAATGTCATTAATAATTTTGAATATTTGTAGAATGTAATTATTATATCATGTTTGAATTTTCAATATGCCCTTATAACTATATAATGTATAATATATAATCTAGTTTTAAATTACAGAATAAGTATAGAAATTGCCAGAAGTGCACTGATTTTTCGCAACATTAGCGCCTTCTGGCGGCTCTTTATCTTCCGCCTAGCCTTCTGACAATTTTTTCCCTACTTACTTATACTATCTCCCATTATTCTGCAAATTTTCAGCTCTGCACCGAGTCACCCATTTTCTCCGTAGCCAGCTCTCTTCGTCCAATACATACATATACCAGTCAAACTCATAACTAGGGTTGCAACCGATATTATCGATATTATGGCATAAAAATATCGGAGGGTAAAATGTGACTTAAATAATTTCGAATTTCGCGGTTATTTTTCTGTATTTTGGTAAAAGGCTGAAGAGTGGTGCGAGTGTGTGACTAGAGTGACCACGAGGCTGTATTTGCCGCTAGATTCCTTGCAAGATTTAACTACTAGTTTTCTAGCGCTGGTTTTTTTTAATTACTTTATGTGCTCGCTTCACACGAGACGTCTTTACAAGTTTGCTTTGTGAATTGATCTGGTGCGCGCGCAGTAACTGTTCAAATATAAACACAGAACAAAACGTGTGTGATTATCTGAGTCTAAGCAGAATGACGCTATGTTGGTTTGTGGGCGTTTGTTCATGTCGCCCACGTGACAAGATACTGTTTCCTGATAGGTTCTTAAAACAGGACCTAGCAAGAAAAAAAATAGCCCTTGTTCTAATTTTACAACCTATCTTGGGAGCCTGCAATGACGTCATTTCCAGCAGAAGTCCAAACAGTGTTTACAGCCTCGTGTGTAGCGGCCTTTACTTGCTTGTTTCTTTCTTCAATTAATTCACAATTTCACAAAATATCGATATTGAAAGGGTCGATATCGATATAAATATCGATATTAAAATAATTCCCACAATGGCGAAGCAAAAGTAGGGTTATGATTCATAGCCCTACTTTATAAAAAGTATCTTAGGTGCAAGATATTCCCCTGCTCTAATTTTATACACTTAAAAGTTGACAAGCAGGACTGTTCCTAAATAAGTATATAAAAATTGTAATAATTTAATTACACGCTTACAATTTAAAGCTATTGTCAAATAGATTTGATGGCAATATTCAGTCAACATTAAAACGATTACAAAAGGGGGTGGTGCGAATTGGCGACCAACGTTGACTTTTGGGAGTTCTTTTTGTACATATTTAACTGTTTATTTAACCTTAAAGCGCAAACGAAAACAGTTCGTGATGTTTATAAACAACCCATGCAATTTAATCAAAGTACACCCAGATGACTGTAATTTTAAAACAATATTTATGAAAAGAAATTGTAACAACAATATAATTTATTTTTTTTTTAAATTGACAAATTTACATACATTTATTTTTACAACTTGATTTGAACATTTAATAGAAAAAATATTAATTTATTATATTCAATTGACATTTAATAAATATGTAATTTTTATGGCTGGGTTTTGATTTTTTCTTATTTCTTATTCAACTACTCCAATTTTTTTTATTTTCTGAATCGACTGGGTGCTGTCATGAAACCACCTACTATTTTAAAAAATACGAAAATAAATGAGATATGGCCGCGGTTTTATCGGTTCGAAGCATAGATATATATATTTAATAGATTGCGGATACACTAGCGCCTCCTGTCCCTTTTAGAAGCCATTTTGTATGTGGAATACGCCGTAAAAAGCGCGCGAGATTCAAAAAGACTAAAAATTCTATAATACATATGTTGTTAATGGGAAAAACAGTAAAACTCGCAGTAAACAGTGATATTTCGCTCCAAAACCTATTTTTATATTGAAACGTTTCAAAAATTACAAAACTGAGCATAAATATAATATAAAAGCTTAGAAAATTTTACATTGTCAATTTGGCATCAAGGTTTGACAAGCATCGTAATGTTTTGGAGCGAAATATCGCTGTTTACTGCGAGTTTTATTGTTTTTCCCATTAACATCATATTGTAGAATATTTAATCTTTTTGAATCTCGCGCGCTTTTTACGGCGTATTCCACATACAAAATGGCTATTCTAATTGAACCCATTCCGCACAATGCTCAAGGATAGGCATCCGCTATCTATTATAATATATATATATCTATGGTTCGAAGTGTTGACGCACTTCACTGGACTCGTCGCTAACGGTCTTAGTTGTCGAGTGTCTTTTGATAACCCAGCTCAATGAGACTAATTTAATTCGATGTTTTGTCTACAGCCGAACGTAATGCGAAACAAAATTAACGTGAATTGTAGGCTTGTTGATTGGCTAATCGAAACTAACCTCTGCTCTATTACTGCCTTCACTTCTATAAATGTATATTGCATATAATGTGGTTTTCGACTTCGTCCGACTGTGTAGTGAGGTAGAATAGTACCTATCGTTTAGAGAAGATAGTAGCGTCATTTCTGTGCACAAACGAGTCGAACGGATCTATGTTTGTTCGTCACTAATCGAGATCACCCTTGACAGTACAGACAGTGATTGCCTCTGAAATCACGTCGCTACTGATCGCTTGTCACACTCTTCTTACCGCGCATATTACCCACCTTGCTACTGTCTTCTCTAAGCGATTTAGTGACATATAATTCGGTTACATGATTTAGTCTGACCGGAAGATTATAAAATTAAGGAGGTTGAGCCGTTTTACGAAGATAATGAAAAAAAAAACTGAATTAAAGTTTTTTTAATAGATTTTTTTATGACAACATTTCCTGTAAAAAATCCAAAATTTAATTAGGAGACTTTTAAAAATTTAAAGATTATTAAACCTTAGCACTTTTCGATTATGAACTTTTATTCTTGACAGTTTTAACAATTTTAACTGAATTTTCAACTATTTTAATGATTTAATTTTAATTTTTATTACTTCTAATTTCTTTTTTTAATTATTTACTGCAAAAAATATGTAAAATACAGATATTTACATAAATTTATTTTTTTTAACCTAACTTTGTACAAAAAATTCAAAAGTTAGTCCATTAAGTAAAATACTGAAATAATTAATTAATATTAAAAATATATATTTATTTATGCCTTTATGACAATAATTTATTGGTATCATCGACTTATAACCTTTTGTAAAAATTTATTATGGAAAAGTTCCCATTAAGAATTCGACTTACTTTTGATTGGGACTGTAACGGATCAACCTCCTTAAGTTGTCATAATATTTGCGTTTTAATATAACGTAAGTCATTTTGTATGTGAAAAAAAGTACTAGACCAATGGAAACGCCGTAGCGTTTACTGTTCTGACAATATGATTGCTCCTTGCGAGAACAAATAGGAGAGAGATATTGAATCATTTTGACAGTTTTACATGTTTTAATAATTGATTACTTATAAAGTAGTATCACTAGAGGCGAGATAACGTCTACTATTACAATAGTTGCAACAATGTTGATTCTGTACAAATTGTCCGTTAGAATAATAATAACAATTAAACTGCAATAATAACGGATTGTGTCGTTTGATCACATCCTTCTCGCGTGATATTTGTCGAATCGGCGCTCGGCTGTTTTCGGACAGGCCTATGCTCTGCGACGAAGTTCTTCTTTCCGAAGCTTGCGTTCGTTTTTTCTTGTGTGCCAATAAACGTGTTTGTATTGGTTGTTTTTGTTGACAGTTGACTTGTTTGTTTTTCGTTCCCGTCATCGTTATTGCTGGGCACGAACCGTAACCGCTGGTGCTGGTTGTTGTAGTACTGCTGTTTGAATTTGCCGCCGTGTAATAAGCGTCGAGACGTGTGACGTGCTGTTGTTCCGTTGTGCGCTGATCCTCCTGCGCAACCGGGACCCATCGCGCGCAATGCAATGTGTTCGGCGCCATGTTGTTGATGGAATAATTGCTGTTGTTGGCGTTTCTTTTGTAGGGAACCAGTCTGATCTGATGACCCGGCCAATTTTTAGATAATGAAACAAATAATTAAAATATATACAAATATATATACGCATTTCTCTACGCATGCGCGTGTTATGGAGATAACCATAGATATATTATATATTTAATAGATTGCGGATACACTAGCGCCTCATGTACCTTTTAAGAGCCATTTTGTACGTGGAAAACGCCGTAAAAAAAGCGCGAGAAAAAAAATGAATTATTCTATAATATGATTTTATTGAGAAAAACGACAAAACTCACAGTAAACAGTGATATTTCGCTCCAAAACCTATTTTTATACTGAAACGTTTCAAAAATTACAAAATTGCGCATAAATAATATAATGTAAAAGCTTAGAACATTTACCTACATTGTCAATTTGGCATCAAGGTTGACAAGCATTGATGCCAATCTGACAATGTAAAATGTTCTAAGCTGTTATATTATATTAATGCTTAGTTTTGTAATTTTTGAAACGTTTCAATATAAAAATAGGTTTTGGAGCGAAATATCACTGTTTATTGCGAGTTTTATTGTTTTCCATCAACATCGTATTATATAGAATATTTAATCTTTTTGAATCCCGCGCGCTTTTTACGGCGTTTTCCACGTACAAAATGGCTTCCATATGGCTTCTAATTGGAACCATTCCGCACAATGCTCAAGGATAGCCATCCGCTATCTATTAATATATATATATATCTATGGAGAAAACTCTCAACAGGTAGGGATTGAATAAAGTTTTACAAAAATTAAAAAAAATTGTGAAAACAATTTGCCGAGCTAAACCACCTCTTTTCTGTCCCACTAGTCCGACCTGTCGGTAATTAGTACAATAGTGTGCGGATTATGGACAGCAGAATGAACAAAGTTGTTATGATTTCTCGAACACGTAAATGAATTCAAGTTAAACTACGCTAATATTAAAGGTGAGCAAATCCAGGGCCGGCGACAACCTACTATTAAAAGATAATAGAAAATTGCGATTTTCTTAAAAACGACCCCAATTATCTGAATTATATTTGATTAATCGATATGTCATTTTTTTTTGTCACCAAAGCTGACGGTATAGGTTTTCAAAATTCCGTTCCGTTAAAATTTCTTGAAATTAAAATTGATCCATAGGTAAATAATTAGTAATAATTTCAGTGGAAACCCCTTAGTCAATACTAAGAATTTAGATGATATTTGTTATAGATACAAAATGTGGACAAAATTTGAGTATTGTAAGCCAGTGATGCAACTAGCACAAAAATCAATAAGCTTTTTTATTTACTTGTCAGTATCTCTGCGATCATTTCTACCATAAATGCAGTGCCGGATTAGCCACGTAGCAAGAGTAGCAAATGCTACGGGCCCCGCGCTCCAACGCCTGTCTGACCGTAATAAAAAAAATATTAATTTAGATAGGAGCGTAAAATATCTAGCATGCCTTAAACGCGAAGCGCTTAGGCTATGCCTCACTTCCACTTGAAAATCTAAAACTCGATTTCGTCACGTTAAATCGTAAAAATAAGTAGACGCATATCATAAGATTACTAGTGTTTTTGAAGTATTTCGACAGCTAAAATCTCTAACAGAAGAGATTTTGGAAAAATCCTCAAGTATGGTCAGTGCTTACGAAGATGATTTGGAGAACAGCCTAGGTGGCGAATTAGTGCAGTTCGCAGAACTACTGAAAACAGATGTGGCTACTGTTATTGACAGCAAGAAACAGGAGCCTCTGGAACAGCAACTTTATAAACTTTCATTAAATAATTCTTTAGAATCGTGTTTCCCAAACTTAGAAATTGCCTTGCGCATTTACTTGTCTCTCATGATGACTAACTGCAGTGGCGAACGTTCTTTTTCAACATTAAAACGTATTAAAAATGAATTATGGAACACGATGGGCCAAGAACGTCTTAATCATCTCACTTTGTTGAATATAGAGCATGATTTGCTTAAAGAAGTCGATATTGAAAGTGCTCTCTAAATTTGCTCATATTCAATCCAGAAAAGTTTATTTGTAACAGTTTTTAAACTTGAGAACCTAAAGCAAACCAAGGGCCCCTTGACAGAATTTGCTACAGGCCTCGCGCTGGCTTAATCCAGCACTGCATAAATGTTCCGTTTCTTTCGACATGCTAAATATTCTAGTAATGTTAGTAATGTAAGAATTTTGGAGCAATTAAACAATTGTTAGTAATTGTTGCAAACAAAAGAAAAAAAAACAATAAAAACAGAAAACTAGCAAGCCTATTTTTCCTATTTCCGCAAAATACGAATTATTTATTTACATAGTTAATAAATTTTTCCGATTTTAAAAAAACCCGAAAATCACTGTCATATTGTTCGCATACGACTTACAACTGAAGTTATTCTTATGTAAAAAATCGCGCTGAATCGATTCCGACCACTCCCACATCTGTATCATTAGTAGTTTAAAAGCTACGGCGCTTTTAAGTTTTTCTCAAAAAAATATAAATAAAGGCCTATATCTCCAAAACTAAAAGTGATACTGGGTTGCGGATGGTCGGAATCGATTCAGCTTGAAATTTGCTATAAGTTTGGTTAGTATAAAACGGTCCAAAAGTCGCTTAGTGTTTTAAAAAGTTGCAGATTTGCAAAACGGATATGAAAACATGAAAAGATTTTCGATATTTGGCTAAATATATATTTTTTTAGATATGCTTAATAGTAACGTGTCTTATAGAAAAAAGTACGCTGAATCGAATGGGACCAAGCGCACATTCGTGTATCTCTGTTAGTTTAGCTCTACAGTATTCTAATCTATTGTACAAGGTACTACGCAGAGTTAAATTCCTGTTACACATTTCCGTTGCTTTATCTAATTACAGCCACACTAAAGATGTTTACATATAAAAAAAAACGGCCAGCTTTCATTAAAACCTTTTTAACAACTTCACTTGTTAGTAAATTTTGTAATTGAATTTTGTTTAAAAAATGTTGAGTGAAAACGTTTCATCATTCATAACTAATATAAAAATATTTTCGCCTACCTTATTTAGACGAGCACGTGCCGCCACTGAAATCAAGTTAGAAATCATTGAACCTGAACCTATTCCATAAACATCTCCACTGACGTTGATTGTAATTAATTGATTTATTAAACTAATTTAATTTAAACCTAACCTTCAAGCTGTAATCCTCAATAATAAATAGATTTAACCGTAAAATGATTATGCTTTGCACAATTTAAAGTAAACTAATGAATCCTTAGCATTTATAATCGTCAATTAATAAATATACAAAAAGCTATCTACTTCTAAAGTTTCTTTTATAATTTTTGTAATGTTCGTATACCTATGAGTAGATATTTATTTTTTGATGAATGTTAGAGTGAACCGCATCCAATCCAATAGTCTCAGATAACTTATTTTGAGTTTTGTATAACAATTTCATATTATTTATATTTAGCCAGGCCGCTTTTGACAAAAAATAATTTAAATAATCGGCTTCATTAAGGTAGTTTGGGAGCCGCAATCCCAAGTCAAATAAGTGACTTTTTTTTTCCTCAAAAAATTACCCAAATCATGCTATAATAATTAATTAATAGAAATTCACATAAAAATTTATTTGATTTAATTTAATGCGAATTATAATTAAATAATTATAGTAATGTAATTAATAAAATATTAATTGATTAGTACTCAGCTGTCACTAGTCACTGTCACTACAACAACGGAGATAAACAATAGATATAGATGCCACATGTCAGTATTAAAAAATTAATAAAATCAAAAGTACGTGGTAAATTATTCTGAAATGTTTGCAGTGTGTATTTCAGACATCGTTCTATCCATTAAAAAGTTTTTTTGTGGGGTCGTTTGTCAATTTTTTACAAACCCTCAATTTCCGGAGTTATTGAACAAGGACACTCATAACGGCTCGTGTATTTTTGAATAACTTTAATTAATTATATATCTTAAACGGTGTGGTAAAAAAATCTGATTCTTTTTCTGTAGGTGTCTTTAATTATAATCTTTTGAATAAATATAAAAAAATGTAGGGTCAAGTTTAAGTCATTTGGCTACCAAACTATCTTAAGGCTGGGGAAAAGTAAATAAATAAAACAAATTAAATACGCTCTATCACTATTTAACCCCTTCGAACCTGAATTATATATTTTTGAAACACAAAATATTTTTTAGGCTGTCGGACTTAGTTGAGAGTGTAATTAATGTATATTCAGTGAAAAATTAAATTTAACATTTACAGAATTTTGGAAAATCATATTATGTCTATTGAAATGGACAAAAATTATTTTTACAGTAATCACTAGCATAGAATGTCTAATTACTTTAAGTATAATTATTAGTAAAATTAACATCATAAAATTAAAAAAAATAAATATCCGCACAAGAAAAATAGATTACAATATGAAAATGCGTAAGTTACAGTGTTACCAGCATGGCGTCAACACTTGACTCGATATTTCGACCTACACACATAGTATTTCTTTGATTTGTCTCAGATAAGCCCCAAGCACAATGAAATGTTTATATTTGATATTTAATTACGCCGACTTAAATCACACGTGTAATGGAATAGTAATTGAAATGACCGCCAGGACCGAAAGGGTTAAATAAATAATACAAAAACTCGACAATACGTTCTACAGTATATTCTCGTCAACCTGTCGCTATTTTCCAACTAAATAAATTTATGATACGGCACCGCCGCATTGACAGCGAATTTTCGATCATCTTGTAAATTATATCCTTTCTTTTCCAAGACAAAATGAATGGTGGCAATTGCGGAGACATTAATGACATATCGATTTATGAAAAAGGAACAAATTCATTGGAGTCGTTCTCAGAAAATAGCAATGTTTTGCTCATTACTAACGTGTATAGACTCAGTATAGTTTAGGTCAGGACTGGAATTTTTTTATTACTGCCGCCCGAACGTACGTACTTCCCGCATCAGTGCGTGTAATCCCGCCAATGCGTAAATGTTAGACTTTCGGCCTTACAATTGATGCCGAAAGTGTACTTTCGATCGAGATATATGAAGAAAAAAACTTTTACCGACTCGAAACCGGTGTGAAATTAGTCACGCAATGCAAAGAGAAATAAAACTGAAAATCAAGGAAGTTTTGTAATAATTTACAGCATTCTGTTCCGCTATAGTCACAGCAGGCCGTGAATTCTCAAGTATCTGCGGTGTTATTAAAAAATGCCGGCCCGCACAACTTATGAATTTCAATTAGAAAGTTGACGTAAAACACGACATTTTAATGAAGTACAGAATAACTTTTCTTTGCCGTGCGGAATTTAATTAATCGCTTTTTAAAAAGCAATAAAAATTAAACTGCATAATGCTAATTTCAAACCCGTCTTCCTAACCGTCTATAGCTCTGTTCCAGTCTCTCTGCGAACAGTAATATTATAACAACAATAATTTAAAACTTCTTATATATAAATCTTCTAGATTCTCCGAAGATGGCAGTTTTCCGAAACGTCAGACAATAAAATGCAATAATTAAACCTTCAGTATTTGCTTAGTTCATCGATCCTATGCCACCAGGATTCATCCTTTAATCTTACAACATTATCGTTACAGTCAAAAAACCTGTTCCAACCGAGATTGGAACGGTTCTAGAATTGTCCTTTAAGCCACAAAACAGTGCACAAAATCGATACAAAACAGTTTCCGTTTAGCTACTGCGCATGACTGTGACGATAATATTATACCGTTCACAGAGAGGTTGGAGCAGTTAACACGAAGGGAGCAAAGTTGATCGGCCGCAGGCTTGCCATCTGATTTTTGACGTAGGACTGCGTCTATGTTCGTGGGTTTACGCAACTCACTTCGACTTACGCAAGCAGTTATGCTTTTTATGAGACAGGCAGAACTTTGTAATAATAATAATAATAATAATGTCTTTATTGATTCAAAAGGGTTTTGATCAAATGGTAAAGTTCAGCGTAAACGCTGTTTTACAACTTAACGCAGTTACAAAAGAAACTTAAATTACAAAAAAGAGAAACTTAAAAATAAAACATAACAAATGGTGTCATAAGCATGGTCTATAGTACAGACTTAATTTTAGTTTTAAATGAGTTGAAACTTAAACATTTTAGCTCAGAAGGCAAGATATTAGGTACATAATAATGGGGAGTCAGGTACAACGAGGCTTTGAATTGTATCGTGCGAAACTTCGGAATTGATATAATTGATCTTTGCAACGTAAATCATGATCACTATTCAAAACTGACTGCTTATATTGTATTTTACTGTAAAGATATTTAGGCGTTTGCGTTATTAAGGTTTTAAATATGAAGATGCTATAATTTAGGCGCAAAATAAAGATATAACGGCGATTGAGGTGTCATTTAAAGATTAAAGAAGTTCGGCTGTTATCAGAAAATTTGGCTTAACGTTGCAGTCGACCGTAGGATCGATTTAAAACTCTACAATGCTCTTCGCAGGGTCGATCTGCGACCTAAAAAATTACCGGGAAAATTGTCAAATGCCTCTACGAGAAGAAAAAAATCCGGCCCACGGAGAACCGGCAGCCTACCGGAAAATGTCCCGGTAGTCCCTGAGACCAGACCGACGCTGGTTCTTCAGCTCTTCATATGGAGAAATATCTATAAGGTCATTGTCAAATCAAATTTGTTGACGAACCTTTCTGCAACCCGGCATAAGTAATACTTATGCCGGGTTGCAGAAAGGATATAGACCTATGTAAAACATTACCGCGTTGCAATCAGACCGGAATCGATCCGATTTTATTGAAGTGAAAACTTCTTTAGCCGCGTTGTACACTTTTTTTGTAATGGGTAAAAAATGTTAAACTCGCGTCAGGGACACGTGACCTGATCGAAAATTCGTAAGACCAAATTCGTAAGACGGAAACTTTTGTGACATGCCCTAAATGAAATCCATTGTATTAATGCGCAAGGTATATATTTTTTTTGGAACTTGTCTATGCAATCGAATGGTTTTTAACTACACTATAAGTTGTGTTTTGGCGACATCAGACGGAATTTTTTGGAAGTTATTAGTTCAAACTTTTCTGCGGTTTGGTCGTTTAACATAGACGTTAATATTCAAGTTTTCACTTCTGCCGGCACTCCCGGAGTGCAACCCGTCTTTTTTTTTAAACAAAACGTTGTGAACACTTACTTGTCCGCGCTGCATATGTTTCCTCGACGACGACCAATTGTTTCTGGTTTTGAAAATGAGTTCTTTGACACTGCGTCTGAAATTCTTCGTCATAAAACAATAGAGTATCGGATTGATGGCGCTATTGGTATGCCCTAGCAACAAGGCGTACGGCAACAGTGTGTTGATAATTTCGATGTCGGCCGTCGCTGTGTCGATCAGAAGCGTCATTATGTTGTAGGGCAGCCAACACAGTGCGAACAGTACGGCTAACAACAACAGGATCCATGCGACACGCTTACGCTCTCGTACCAGTCGATAACGCTGCAAAAAGAAAAACATTCGTGAACTAGAGGGAACTTCTATTTTTCCTTGTGATTTTTAGCGACGTGTTCGGAATTTTTTTGTAACGTTTAAAGGAGAAATGATTCGACGGCAGCGAAATATAAGAGAGATCTTGGCAATGCAAAATTAAAGAGGATATGATTCAACAGCGGGGAAATACAGTGTAAACTTCATTTAATGTCACTCGATATAGCGACATATTCCTTAAAACGTCGAAATTACTTAACTCTAATAGTTGGTTTACCTTGTTGCTCATACAATGATACACTCTAAATAACGACACACACCCACTGTAAATAACGACAAGAATACGTCATCATTAAGCAATAAACAGTACTTGTTTGTTATTTTGTTGCTTTGTTGTCGGCATCATGCGTACCGAAGATTCTAAAAAATTCGTCCTTTTGTTTGTTGGGATTATCTTTCATATGTTTAGCTCAGCTGTTTTAATTTGTGATAGTATGAATGTTTGTCGATCAGTTGTAAATTTTATATATTATGAGACACTAGCGGTCCCGTCCGGTTTCACCCGGGTGTAAAAGAACGAATAGGGAAGGGAGGAACATTCATCTTAGTTTACCGAGATGAATGTTGTGTCCAAATTTCATGATGATCGGAGTTACCGTTTAAAATTTTTTGTCGATAAAAAGCAGAACTTATATACTTTTTTAACAAATATTTTTTTTTAATTTATTAAATAAAATTAAATAAATTTAAATGTAAGCCTTAGAAGAAAGCATTGTAGAAAATAAAAAAAAAATAAAAATATATTCGCCAAACGTAGGGCCCGAACCCACGACACTGGTATTGACAGTCGTGTGCTCTACTGATTGAGCTAGCCGGCGTTGTATTATCACAACGCTAATATGAGTATATTTAGTTATTTTTTAGCTGAATAGAAGCTTATTTTTGAGATACATTTTGCAACATTTTTCATTAATGCTACGCTCCTAATGGTCGTAGCCTGATTTTATATAGCCTATAGCCTTCCTCGATAAATGGGCTATCCAACAAAAAAATTTTTTTTCAATTTGAGCCAGTAGTTCCTGAGATTAGCGCGTTCAAACAAACAAACTCTTCAGCTTTATATATTAGTATAGACTATAGATGAGTAAATACATAATATAGTAAAAAAATATTAATGGGATTATTTCTTTTCTCTGTTTAACGACAACTGTCAATAACGCCACAAAGTGCACAGTCATGATGCACTTTGCCCTAGAGCTTATGATCGCTTGCTACTGTTAAAATGTAATGTTTTGTTAGGGTAGGTGGCATATAACCACGGCAATCCTCAGATGAGAATATTTTCTTGTTTCATACTTTTCAGTAGTCGGGTTTTAGTTTTTGAACTTATTTTTTTTTTCGCTACAGATCCTCGCAGCACTAGGATCCCAGATAAACACAGAACTCACGTTTATTATTCTATACTATTTCTGGACACACTGTTGTTATTTAATACTAGTTTGGCTTGCGACTGTAGATAATAATGAAGTTTTGCTCCACTTTTAAGATCTAATAAACTTGCACACTGTATAAGTTTAAAATTACTGTAATTATTCGTAGTTGTAGCTATATGTCGTTTAGTTTCTTGCTTATTAAATGAAACTGCTTTTGAAGGATTGAAGCGCTTCGTTTAAATTCTAATTAATTACGCGCGTTAAATATAATCCAGCTGAGCTCAAAATTTCCGGAGATTACAAGAAACTGTTCGGTTCTATTCGAACGGAAGCAATGACGTAACATCGTTGCGCATTCGTATATAAATAGTCCAAGCCCTGACCGTACAAACGTCTACCCGTACCGGACAACATTACTAAAATTTTATTATTTACTTGGACAGATAACGTGATACTAAACATGAAAGAAGTGTCAGACCATTTCAATTTTTTGAAGTAAAACTTCTTTACGCACGCTTGACTTGGGGAGTAAGCTGGTGAATGCGTGACGAGAGATTTACGGAAAGTGTGATCGGGCGAGGCGAACGGAGTTGAGAGGGAGATATAAGTTAGTGAAGATAGAAACACTTCACTGGCTAGTTGCGCCATCAGGTGGCCGAAACAAATACGTCACTGGCTAGTGGCGTTATCAGGTGGCCGAAAGTATAAGCAGTACTAACAATAAAATGACAAATACTTTACTTGCCAGTGGCGTCATCGGCTGACAGAAAAAAGTTTTGTAAACGTACGTTAAATAATATTTCATAAAGATTTACGCTTAAAATCCAACGAGAGCTAAGTAATTGCAATGTATTACTTTTGTTTTCATTATCTTTATGTTTATATTTCTTTCTTCTTACATTAGACTGTTCATTTCGTTCTTGAACAATTTTATAAATTAATATTTTCTTCAATAGATTAAATATTCTACGTTTAAAGTGAATAAAATTGTAAAATCATTTTAAAGTTCATATTTTGTGAATTTTCGGGTGAATAATAATAAATTATGGCAGCAAGAAGTTTTATTTCAGTCGGGTGGTCTAAAGAACACTCGTTTTTTTTTTTAAATAATTTTTTGTTGTAATTATCTTGAATACGGCTCAGCACTATTTAAGACTTAGCATTTTCAGTTAAGTTTTCCTGTACACTATGACTGAATTTTGTTTGATACGTCAAATGGTGCACTAGAAAAATAATTTGTTTTTATTTTTCTAATTTGCCTCCCAAAATTATCTCCCGTCCAAATCAGAATTATAGTTTATTCATGATGGATTTCCGTGATTGGGTCATCTAATGTACCAAATTCCAACTTCTTTCGTCCAGTAAATTCGAAGAAAATAAGTTGTGACAGACGGACAGACACTATCAGTACAATATTTATGTTCACATTGGACAGAACAATTTTATCTAAAAAACTGTTTTACGATATTTTTAAATTAAAAATTTTTTGTTGACATTCATAATTTTAAATGATCATGTATACTACAATAATCTACACAATTTACCATCTCAACTTGCATTGAGGCCCTGAGGATGAAAATATAATTTTCGAAACGTTGGCCACAAGCGATACTTTGGTAAAGCTTATTTCAATTGTTTCTCAACCAAATAAATCTCCTTCAATACATATTTTGGAACAAAACTTCTACTAATCTTAGACACTATAAGGCTACATTGAACGGAACTCTAAAAATGCCTAATAAATAAATCGAATTAGTCTGCCATCGGTTTGAAGTTTTTCTTCACAATATACTGTTTACTAAATTGAATAATAAAAATTTAATAGTGTTTTATTGGTAGACTTTTGTACGGTCAGAGGTCAGTAGGTTGTAAACTTCGTAAAGTTTTCACGCTTACGAAACATTTTCGAAAATCAAGTACACAAATACGGACCTGAAGCACTCAGAGAATTGCAACTGTTTAAAACTAATTATATCAGGAGAAACATAATATAACCATAGCAGTTGAAGGCGTCTTCGTCACAAAAAATAAACTAAAGGCCGGTGCACACGAGGCTAGAAACGCTGCTAGATTCCTTGCTAGATTTTCCTACTAGTTTTCTAGCGCTGGTTTTCTTGATTGCTGTTAAGTGCTCCCTTCACACGAGACTATTTTTCAAGCGTGTTTTGTGGATAGGTCTGGTGCGCGCGCAGTGACAGTTCGAATATAAACACAGAGCAAAACGTGTCTGTTGTCTGACTCTTAGCAGAATGAAGCCATGTTGGTTTGTGGGCGTTTGTTCAAGTGCCCACGTGACAAGATACTGCTTCCTGATTGGTTCTTGCTCATGCCTAGCAGCAAATCTAGCAGGGAAAATAGCCCCTGTTCTAATGTTAAGACTAATCTTGAGGCCAGCCCGCAGTGACGTCATTTCCAGCTTCGTACCCAGCCTACCGGCTAGCAGAACTCCTAGCCGCGTTTCTAGCCTCGTGTGCAGCGGCCTTAAGTCTGCATAAATTACAAGAAATGTAAATTGCAAGATATATTATAATGTACTTATTTTATGGTCGCCATATTTTATAGTCCACGAGCCGACCGTCGCGTCGAATTTTTAAATGGTTTTTTAGCTTGACCCCGTATATTTGTTTAAGATTACTAATTACTATCTTTGCTTTTTTTCAACTACTTCGCTTTATCCGATTGAGTTGAAATTTTGCATACGTATGAAATTCAGATGACAATACAGTATTATGACTAAAACCCGCTGAACACGAGGCTGGATTTGCCGCTAGGTACCTTGCT
The DNA here is from genome assembly GCA_963575645.1 of Xanthostigma xanthostigma. Classification (NCBI taxonomy): domain Eukaryota; kingdom Metazoa; phylum Arthropoda; class Insecta; order Raphidioptera; family Raphidiidae; genus Xanthostigma; species Xanthostigma xanthostigma. Next base: position 35,979,137 of record OY754473.1, read on the forward strand.
AGATTTCACTACTAGTTTTCTAGCGCTGGTTTTCTTTATTGCTATTATGTGCTCGCTTAACACGAGACGTCGTCACAAGCTTGCTCTGCAGGTAGATTCGGTGCGCGCACAGTAATAGAACGGGTATCAAAAGTGCATGTTTATTGTCTCTGAACAGAACACACACTATGGCATAGTGTTTGTTTGTGGGCGTTTGTTCAAGTCGCCCACGTGTTTCATGATCTGGCCAGCAGAAGCAGTGTTTCTAGCCCGGGCCGGAGCTTTGGTCAGGATGAAAACTTAAAAATAAAATACATAAAAAAGCTTTGTTAAACGCGGACTTTGCCAGTGTACTCGATATACAGAAAATCTGATGTGACAAATTATACGGAATACAAAGCTAAAATATTAAAACAATTTTTTTTCACTAGAACATTATTTATTGGTCAACGTTTGGGCAGTATTTCTTGCCTTCTTCAGGACCATAAAAATCTTTAGTGAAAAGTCCAAAATTAAAAACATAAAATTATTTTTATGGTCCTGAAGAAGACAAGAAATACTGCCGAAACGTAGACTAATAAATAATGTTGTAGTGAATAAAAATTGTTTTAATATATTAGCCTTGTATCCCGTATAATTTTATCATACCATAATACCAAGGTGTCTTATTTTATTTTGAAAGATGGTGGGCTCTTCGTCTATTGGTTTTACTAAAAAATAGAGAAACGCTAAAATGTGTACAACTTAATTAAGATGAAGTTACGTAAGGCTGCTTTTGAATTAATGTAATGTTTAAAGAACAATGGGCCTCCAGTGCAGTTGCATACGCGAAACGAAGATGTAGAAATATATCATTACATAATTGCACTATTGTAAAAAGTTTACTTGCGAAGTCCACAGAAAGCATATTACGTGAATAATAATTAATATACAGTGTGCTATACGGCTAGTGTTTACATTTTGCATTTAAACGCATATATATATACCATTTTTAATTACAAATGCGGAATAACTACTACCTTAGTGCCCGCTTTATTACAGGCTAGAGGCCCGGTTCGGCTTCGCCCAAATTTGTTGATTGCCATCGTTTTTGCGTCGACTTACGTTGCAAAATTGATCTCCTGAAAAGCACGTATTAGTCCATTGAAATGTTACATTTTTTTGGGCTAAAATTACATTTGTCAGAGGACGCAATTTTATTTTTTAGATATCAAGAAGAGGTTAATGTAAAGTTAAATTCAAGTTTGTGGGGTCACAACCCTTGTCCCACAACCGCCATCTTGGAAAAGGGGTACAAGTGGTTTGCATGGTTTATCTTACGAACTATAGGTCTCACAAAAAAAAATTTTAAACATTTTTTGTAGAAAATATAATTTCCTACAACTTTGGTTCAGTAACTTTTTGTCGTAGTATTCCCAATAGGCTTAATTCACGGTCATTTTCTAAATGACATAATTACTCTGTCCTCGCTTTTTTTGATGGACCAGGCTGCGGCTCAGGATCTTGTATATGAAAGCCAACATTGTATACATTTATAGGATCTTGTTGACCTTGTATAGGATCTACGGCAAAAAGTTACTGAACCAAAGTTGTAGGAAACTATATTTTCTACCAAAAATGTTTAAAAAAATTTTTTGTGAGACCTATAGTTCGTGAGATAAACCATGGAAACCACTTGCACCCCTTTTTACAAGATGGCGGCCGTGGGACAAGGGTTGTGACCCCACAAACTTGAATTTAACTTTATACACTAATCCCTTCTTGATATCTAAAAAATAAAATTGCGTCCTCTGACAAATGTAATTTCAAATGTAACTTTTCAATGGACTATTGGGGCATCAAAGAGTCTTAATCCGGCACTGACGGGAAGGCATTTCAGAAAAGTGATAAACCTTCAGTGATAAGTGATCTTGTTATAAAATGAAAAATTGAATTTTAACTTTAATTTTTCCTGCGCTATATATAGACTCCAAGAAAATGATATATATGCAAGTTTTGAAGGTAATATTTATTGTTTTGTTTGTCTACTTCGGAGAACATAAAATGAAGAAAAAGTCTGTATATTTTATAACAACAAACGTGGAATATTGTTTAAGAGAAACAGGATATGGAATTGTGTAACTTTTCTATATAAATTTTATTAGCAATTTTGGGTAAAATATTTTAGATGGTAATTTATATATATTTTCCTTTGTTTACTAAATGCTATTTTATAATAAAAAAAGAACTTTGACATTTCCCCGTTTCAATATAAAATATTTGTTACATATTTTTTTTGTGTGTGTAGAGATTGTGTACGAGGTTGAATTCAGATGTGAAAATAAAGCCTTTTTCACATCGACAACCAAATAAAATTCACGTGCTACGTATTTTGTTTTTGAAACTCCGCTTCAGTTGTTTCATATATTGAACAGCGTATATTCATTTGTAGTTGTTCATTTAATTATGTATAAATTTTAGTAAATAAATAATCAGTATATAAAATTAAATCTATTGGAATGAGCTCCATTTATCGTTAATAATGCCCCTGGATATTTTTTATCTAGCACTTAAAGCGGCTTTACAATAATTTATTGTGTTTTACCGATTTAAAAAAAAAACACACACGTGTAAACATAGTATATTTTTTTTTATATTTCTTGAGGCATAACATTTGAGAACCGATTTTGATGATGAATTTTTTATTTAATAGGGCACACTTTCAATTTCACATAAATTTTACTTAAGTCGGTTCAGCAGTTTTTTCTACGTTAGTATTAAACTATTGAGAAAGAAGGCAGCTTATAACGCGCAAAATAAATTACAAAAATAAAATAAAAATTGAACTAACTAAAAACCACTAAATGCCACTAAAAACGTAAAATAATAAAGTTGGAGATTAGCGCCAATTTATTAAAAGTGTACATAGGTATAGAGGTATAGGCTGCGTGCACGAAGCCTACTAGCGCCGCTAGTGGGTAATAGAGAATTATTGAACTCACTTTTTATGGAAATCGCGGCATGTTTCTAAGGTGATAAGTCAAAAACTTTAATTGGCCATGATGTGTCAAAAAAAATGTAATAAGGAAAACTGATGTTAATTTGTTTACAGTGACAGCGGAACGTCAAATTATAAGGGCGCCAATGGTCTTTATTTTACTTAAATCATCATCAGCGCAACAGTCCGGAACACAACAGATCACTTAGTTTTCCTATCTTTGTAATTAAAAAACTTCATAAAATTATAACTATTTTCACTTTTAATAAACAGTGCTCACAAACATACGGAAAATTTGAGCTTGAAGTTTCCCCTAGTGCTCACCACAAACGCTCGCATCGAAAAATTTGTAACTCCGCCGCCCTGCACATAGCCCATAGGTACACAATAATTGCCGTCACAACTTTATTATTTTACGAGTTTTAGTGGCTTTTTTTTAAAGAGATAGAATTTTTTTATAAGTTGGTTAAAATAAACTACATTTTATTTTTCCTTTCGAGTGACTGATATCATTTAATCATTGATAGTTGATTAAGTTGCGATCAGTATTTGGCGGCGTGGTTAAAACAATTATGAAGTCAACGAAACGGTTGTTGTGATATAAGTAGGTGGGAAATCCACCTATTTCGAACTGCTGTGTCTACATTTTGGAACTGACCTGGTGATGACATCAAATCTAATAGTGCTAACACACGGTCGAACTTGGTCCGGTCCGACAACGGACATGGTACGGCGGATCTTGCAACAGACGACCGAATCTGTTCCCATCGAACCGGGCGGACACGCAGACTACTGTACAGACGAACAGATTTGGTACGGAGCGGACCAGATCCGCTGTCCGCTTCGAACCAAGTTCGACCGTCTGTTAGTACTATAATGAAGTACTATTACGCAACACAATATAAATTCGTAGATATTTTTGTAAAAGGCTATCAGAACGTTTTGAAATGTGAACGTGATCGGTTATTGTAATACCTAAATATTGTAATTGTTTTATTTGAGAATTGTGTTAATCATTTTACCTTCTTTTGAAATTTCCTACAGTACCTATTAAAATTTAAAAAAATCTCCGTAAACACTTAAAATTATTATCAGAACTCTTTTTAAAAGCGTGATCGATCTTTTAAATCATTGCTCTGAAAATATAAGGCAAATGTCTGATAGTCCACTGTCAGGGTTGCCAGATGACGAATTTTTTTTTTCGTACCAGTGTTGCTAAATATCTCGTACTTTCAACGGTTAATTTCGTACAAGTATAAATTTAAAGTAGGTATATCGAATAAAATTTATAATTTACGCTATTTACTGTACTATTTAACTTTGAGTAGTCATTATCTTTGCGCGTTTCAATTCAAATGAAACAATTAGAACTGATAGTGATTAACATTAGTGTAATAAGGACAACAACAAATAAATACATTAAACGGGGATTCCTCACTCAAGTTGTCTAGTTTCATATAGTGATGAGGTAGTGCATTTAGGCTAAGGCCGCACTGAAGTGGTTCGCTTGGTGCTAGTCTAGATGCTACGCTGGGTGGTAAGATAATAAGGGGCCACACTGACGCTGCTTGCTTTGCTACTAATTCATTTGCTACTTTCTTGTATAGCAGTGAATACGTCGTGATGGCTCTTTCAAAATTAACAAGGAAACTACTTCTTGTAGAGAATTCAAATTTAAAATTTAAAGTAGAGCATTCTCGATCGTGTTGGGTACATGACAACAACATTTCGAGAGCTTCTCAAGAGAAATTTAATATACTATTTAAACGATTGCGTAAATTCAACGAAAAGTTCTTCTCTTATATACGTATGAAGCAAGAAACATTTGACTTGTTATTAAGTAAAATAGAAAAGCAGATACAAAAAATGGATACACATTATAGATGCTGCATATCACCTAAAGAACGACTTGTCATAACATTGATGGATTCCACAATGGCTCCCTTTTAAATACCGCCGCAATAAAAAGTGTCTCCATTTTGGAATAAAACACTTGGTGGCACGTTAAAATTAACCAACACGTCGGTTCGCTACATACACGCTAGGCGACTATCGTGGCGCTTAGCTTGGCGCCTAGCGTGTGGTGGGGCCACTCCAGTGCCTTTGCATTTGCTTGTTCACTAGGATACTAATTCAGGCGCCAATCTTACCACTTACCGCCTAGCGAACCTACTACCTGTGTGGCCTTAGCCTAGTCGCTCAGTCGATCGTTTTGTGGTGTGTGAAGTAGGTAAATATGCAAATTCTTACATTTTTTGGCTGATACCTAGCGAAGGCAGTCACCATTGTTAAAATCTCGTACAAAATTGTACGAGAATTTTGTTATTCTTGTATCTCGTACAAAAACTGTAAATCTCGTAATGGTACAAGATTTCTCGTACGTCTGGCAACCCTGTCCACTGTTGACTTTAATACAATATCAAAAAGACGTTCTGAACCGCGTGTTCCCTGTGTGAAGCATCCTCACTACCACAAGGGAATATTTTTATACAAATATTTGTCACTTTTTATTATAGCAAACTAGAGTATATGTACCCGCCATAATGCAATATCTTGTAAATGGTAGAATATTTTAGCATGGTTTCTCCAAAAAAGCAACCCCGTTGTAGTAGTTTTGAATACATATTTATACGTATGCACTGAACTTTCCTTTGTTATCGCGTGATTCGCTTTCGTATGTGCTTCCTGTTCATTTTTTATTGTTATGAAATTTGCGAAATGAAGTTTTTAAAAATGCTAATAATTAAAAAGTTGTAAACTCTGCGAGCGCAGGGACGCATTTGAGACTGTGACGCATTTGGCTGTAAAAAATGTCCGCATTTTTTTTTTGAAGCAGTGCTTCTTAACGCAAATCTCGGGACTGACAATGAACTGCGAAAAAATGGGCGAGCGAGCGTCACGTATTTGTGTTATTATAGCTCAGACATGGTAAAGGAAACAAATCCGCTTGGTGGAGTAGGGGTTTAGCGCGTTGCGGTAGGAGGTCCCCCAAGATGCTGTTCAGTCATTTTCCGCCGTTTTGTAGAGGACTTTTGAATTTTGCCGTTTTTTTTAAGCGTCTCAATGGCGTACCGCAACGCGCTAGGCTCCTACTCCACCAAGTGTTCCTTGATAATTTCTGTCGCCTTCTTCCCAACTATTATCAAATAATGAAAATTTTAAATTTAATAATTTTGTTGTTTTTTTGAGTCTACTCCTTAAGAAACGATTATGAGTTATAAGGTCCGGTACAGAAATTTTATGAGTAGTAAAATCAATTGGTGAGGCATTACGCTCCACCGCTTCAAAAGAGACAAGCATATATATCTTGTAGGATTTAACGTGCGAGAGAATGAGATGGAATACATTACACAGCGTATCTAAGAAGTAAACTCTAGTTGTGCGTCGGGGCTGACACACACACATATACACTTTTTTTTTATGTTATCGTGCGCAGCAGCTTAGGCTATATGCACGAGTCAATAAAATAAGGTAAGTATGTACAATATAATACTAATTATAAACTGCTTAGGTCTAGGTAAATTAAGCGTAGGTTAGGAATATTCGAGTATCACTTTTCAATTATTTATAATTTTTCTTTTAGGTTCGTTAGGTCCAGAAACTTCAGCACTTTTGACACACTGGGTTCGTCGTCAATACACTTTTTTATGTATACGTAAATTTAGAACGTTCATACAACATGCGTATAAGAATCATAATTATAGAGTTGGTTAATTAGTGTGCGTCTGACCTTAGAAGCCGGAAAGTGAACTGGAATTAAGTACTATACACGATTTTCCAAACCGCTAATTGGTTATTGTTTTTGTTTGATGTATATAGGTACATTGAGATATTCTTTTGTCTTACATTTTCTATACAATAATGTGTTATACCATTCATTTTATGAAATCATACGTACTTTAGAATGAAGAGTTCGTCTTTTGAAAATGAAAAATGTAAAATCACTTTGTGTTATCGCATATAATATAAAGTTGAACTTTGAAATTGTGTTATTAAATTTTGAAAATGCACATCTATAGAGATGTATTTTTCAAAAATGTCGATAATGCAGGGAAACAATTTTAACAAATTCATATTTTCTAAACTGGAATTATCATATATATATATAGTACCTACAGTGTAAACTCTATATAGCGACACTCAGGACTGTGCACTTTGAGGCGTTATTGAGAGTTGTCGTTAAACGGAGAGAAGAAATAATCCATTCATATTTGTTACTATAATATGTTTTTACTCCAAAGTATCTTCCAACATCACTTATATTTTCTCCCGCCTCTATTGCGCGTAGGTATTAATAAAACTTTTTCGTCAATACACAAAGGTTTTCTTTTACTCGCCATGTTGAAAGTTTGCAAGTTTGTTGGCAACTAAGAATACGATAAGCAGCTGAACTAAACATATGAAAGATAATTCCAACAAACAAAAGAACGAATTTCTTAGAATCTTCGGTACGCATGATGCCGACAACAAAGCAACAAAATAACAAACAAGTACTGTTTATTGCTTAATTATAACGTATTGTTGTCGTTATTTAGACTGGGTGTGTCGTTAGAGTGTATCATTGTATGAGCCAACTAGAGTTACGTAATTTCGACGTTTTAAGGAGTTTGTCATTATATCGAGTGACGTTAAATGGAGTTAACACTGTATATGTAAGTTTGGGAAAAACTGATCTCAGTGATATGAGTTGAACGCAGATCGAATCAGAAAATACTAGATTTTCAATTTATATATGCGCGGGATTACATCGTTGACAAATGACTGACGAAATAACAATCGACGCGCTTGCCGTGACGATCGTTCATTTAAATTAATCCCAAGGAGGCACACACACAGAAAACTACATGTTTAATCGCGACCTTCTTATCGGCGCCTCTTGAGCTTTTAATGTGCATAAATCTCGTCATCAATTTGCGATTACTTGAATATTTAATTCGTGTTCACATCAAATCGGATGTTTATAGAATTTCTCAATCAAAAGTATATAAAGAAGAACTTTTGACAGCGCTCGAAGATGTTCAACATTTCATTTACAAACGCTTTTATATTATAAACAGTAAACACACGAACGAACTTTTTATTTTAAGCTAGCTATTGGGTTCCGTTAAATGGACGGAGCTTAAAAAACAGTACCTATATCTACTTACTTGGTAAAATAAATAATCATCTGCATTAAAATGACGTGGTACTATTACAGCCTTTTACTATACACAGGCCAACTTTTTATTTGTTTTTTAACGAGGTGAAAACTTCGCAGGTTCCATAAAAGTAATTTATTAACATTTATTCAACACTTTTTATTATTCACTAAATAAAATTATCGACCAATTTTTCAGACAATATATTAACAAAAAAATAATATAATTAATACATTAACGTTTCAATCCGGATTTGTTAATATATTGTCTGAAAAATTGGTCGATAATTTTATTTATTGAAGAGTTCTAATCAAAGTTTTGGATTTTTTATTATTATAATAAAAAAAATCACGATTAACAGTATCGATTCACAGTACGATTCATAATCATGTTTACCTGATTATAGTTGTAAGTTTTGCCGCCAGATAGAGTAGTCCATATAATGGATCCCAATACAAAGAAAAATTAAATAGTTTTTTATTCAGCTCGAGACTGATGACTGGAAACTCTTGAGGTATATTTTTTTTGTACTTCCAAGTGAATCGGAAGTGTACATGCATTTTTTTTTTCAAATGACAACATTTATTATTTTTTTTTACATTTCATTTATATACAATTTTCGTAAGGTTACGTAAGAAAATATTCGAGAAAAACGTTATCAATTTATGAATTAAATACGCAGTAACAATTATTTTTGAGAGTACTCCACACATGTGTAAATTAGTAATAATAATTATTACTGTGTATATTTAATAATTGAATTGATAATGTTTTTCTCGAACATTTTCTTATCAACAAAACATCTAACACTAGAGGTAAAGTTTCTGTTAACTGTGGGTAACGGCTAGTACACTATATTTTGTAAAGATCTTTTGAATAATTTTGTTTAACTCTATTTTCTTGACGGTACGTAAAAATGGAGTTGATTTTTAAATGCAGTCTCTGAAGAATTGTGACAAGGCACGTTGTTGACAGTACATATTGAATATTGCAATATAAATCCACTACCTACATACATGCTTGATATGTGACTTCGAGTCTCTATTGAGAATTGTATACAACCTAAAGCTTCAAACACATTCTTTTTCTAAGTTATCGTAAAAACGTGAGTTATTTGACGCGTGTTCAATGCGAAAAAATTATACATACAGCTACCACTAAAGCACAATGGCTTATGTCAGGTTTTCGGTAAACAACATTATTTATTTTTGACGACGTAACTCCTATGTAATTTGCAATTTCTTGATTTGCAGTTCGTAATAAAATATGGAATTTGAGAATAGCCATCAAGCGTGTAGCGATACGGCGTATACAGTTCTTCTATTACAAGCCCCCAGTTCCCAGATTCTATTCCGAGAACTACTTAAAATTCATGGATTGTCAATTTACTATAAAAATAATCAATTGAAAATATGAATTGATATAGAAAAATAGCTAATTTATTATTATATATTATGAAACACCCATTGTTTGACGTAACAAAGCAATATTAGAACTATTTATTATTCAATGTCGGGGCTCTTTCACTATTGCGGCGGATGAGTTATCATTTACTCTACAGGTGACATACTCAAACAATCAATATCTCTCTAATATTGCTTTGTAACGTCAATAATAGATGTAGTATAATAGCAAACTGTGCTTATTTGTATAATTATGAAAGGTCCTTACGTAATAAGCGTAACAAAAGTTATTAATAATATGAAAGACTCAAATATCCACAGCTGTTGGTGGCAAATAACAAATTAATGTAATGCAGTTATAAAATTTATCTGCGTCTAGAACAACACATATTTTCAGTGTAAGTGTAATTATTTTTAACGAGATGTACACGCGACTTCACTCACGCCGATTTTAAACTGTTGCTGAACGGATTTTGACGAAATTCGGTGCCCAAAGTTAAATCAAGAATACTGCTGGATGAAATTTTATATTAATGAAACGGTAAAGATTATCTTTTCATAATATAATGAAGCTATTTCAGAACGTTACCATAAAGCACGTTGAAGGTAATTAATATGGGTTGATTTTTATTGAATATTCCGGGCAAACATTAGCGTTATTTATGTTAAACAAGGGGAGTGTTCTCTGATACTATATCCATTACAGAGCAGTGACAACTAAACATTTATGCGCCTTTATTATCTGTAAGAACCTGTGAATGCCGACCGGCACGTAGTCCTGGTGGCGTAGATAGGGTAAGGGTCCAGTATTTTGAACCGCTGTATCTGCATTTTGAAGCTGACCTGGTGATGACATAAAATCTAATGAAGTACTATTACGCAATACAATATAAATTCGTAGCTATTTTTGTAAAAGGTTAGCAGAACTTAATTAAAATGTGAACGTGATCGGTTATTGTAATAAACATTGTAATTGTTTAATTTGAGAATTGTGTTAATCATTTTACCTTCTTTTGAAATTTCCTACAATACCTTAACCGTTTTAGTGCTAAGCAGTTTTGGCAAAAATAAATGAAAATTGCTATTATAAACATATTGATTAATTTAGAGGAAAAAAAAATAATGGTGTCAAATAAACCACTCTAATTTAGACAATTAATATCAATCTATTTTATTAAAAACACACTGAAACTCGCAGCGCTTTTGCGCTGCGCCGCAATTTTTGATACAAACGATCGCAGCGCTTTTGCGCCGCGTAGCATTCTAACGGTTAATATTGTAAAAATTTGAATTAAACGATTAAATGATTTAGGGCGTGCAGTCAACACCACAGTACAAAAAAAACATGCGAAACGGTCACATTTTGGGTTAAATGCGACCGTTTGGCATGTTTTTAAATTCTCCTTCAGAGATCTCAACCAAATGTATGTAAATACACGTTGCGTAACAGAAACTACGTAGGCCTTGATTTGGTATGACATTTGTGAATAAACAGTTGATAGGAAGCGTCCATTGTTTGGTTTCGATAAAATTCAATGTTAAAATGCAAAATTAACCGGTTAAATTTTCGAAATATAGTTAACTATTACGACAATTAGTTTACTTAAGTGTTTTAAATTATTTATATAATAATATCAACCGCTGAATTGCAAAAGTTATCATAAATATATTGATTTCAAACATTCGTATTTTGTGTCTTATAATTTAAGTGAAGTTTGACGTTTGGTGTTTCTTTTTGAGATTTTGGTTTTATTTTTTTCATTTGACTTATAAATTGTATTTGGAAATAACAAGGAAGTTATTCCTTTCAAAATTATGTATACGTGATCGAGTAGGAAAAAAAAATGGGAAAATTAATCCTAGATTATGATAGATGATTGCTGCATCATAGCCCCTCTTATCTTATAATGAAGGTATACAATACTATACAGTATTACAAAATTTTTGATCCCGTTGCGTCGTTCAAATGACTAATTTTCTTTTTTTTAAATACTTTATCCGTTTAATAATTATTTGACTTAAATCTAGAGATATTTTTTTACATATTTAACATACCTATACTTTTACATGCAATTATATAATTATGACATAATAATAAATATGACAGTTATTATTAACAGTGTGTAACAACAACATAACAATTTTTCGATTAATTATATAATAATTAAATGAAAATACTTCGTTTTTTTATCAGTATATATAATAATGACAGTATGACTAGAGAATAATCGACTTTTTTTTTCATTTCGCTTGTAATGAAAATCAAAAATAAGTCATTGCTATGCGTTTATTCAATGAAAGGTAAGTAGACAAATTGTTATTCATTATATTATTATTAAATAAAAAAAAATTACTTTTATATCGGATTTCAATTATTTTAGAACGTTATTTAAAAATGGTGCTTTCTTATTACTAGCAACGGACCGCTATGAAAATGCATGTTGAATTTTCAAACAAAATGCAACAATTTAAAAATATTTGGTTACTTTGTTAGTTTAAAATACACACTTTTCGTTCTTTGTGTAACGATATGAAGTGCTACTAAAGCAACGTGAAAACTGAATATTATTTACACGCCTTCCTTATATGTATTTACTATCATTTATTAATAAACATATTATTAAAACTATTTGAAAATACCACATTTTTTAACTTCGAATCTAACCCAATTTTAAGTCTTCGTTAACGGGATTTAATCTTTTGCAGCGCCTATAGTTCTCAAATTATAACATTATTGATATTCCGATTTCAAAAAAATGAATCTGAAATACACTTGCTATAATTTCAATGTACCTAACTCCGCCTAAGCCGGTCCCAAGCCCAGGTTAACACTAAAGGAGGAGGGGGAAGGCTGGTAAAGACCCTAGAGGGAATTTATTGTTGTCTATTATAGACATGCCCTACAAATCCTAGGTAATGTCTACTGAAAATTAGTCAGCTCTGCCAGCAAATCCTTTTAAAGTAAAAAAGGATGAGGGCGAATTTTCAGCGCCTTAAAACTGAAAACGCGGCCTTGTGAGGAGGGAAGTGTGATTTTGGCCCAAGTGACACTTCTTTTCTCGCGGTGACGCTTTTGCATCGTTGTGATTGGTATTTTAATGTTTTTTGCTTTTTGTTTCAGGCCTCGTGGGACTGGACGACGCTAGCTACTTCGAAATGAGAGGAGAGAGAGATTATAGACACTCGCCAGCTGAAATTATTAGCACCTATGGCATCCGTGTGATAGGACTACGATTTGGTACTGCGAACTTAAATTGCAGAGATTAGAGTGAAATGATCTGCAAATATTTTTATTTTTTGGCATTAAAAGCAGGTCTTGTACATTTGTTTATAACCGGGACGGACAGAATTTTTTTTAAGGCTAGTAAAATTTTTCCAAATTTAGTGTGAACTATAAAGATTAAATCTCGATAAAGTCTCGAGGTTCTTTTCTAAATTCATTGGGCATTCATTTTACGAATGAATAACTGCGTATTGTAACTGCAATTGGAACTACGATCATCGGTTTTTAGGTTAAGTAAATGGTAACAATGAAAAGATCTGCATTTTTTTTTTAATTGGTTTGTATAAAAATTAGAGTCAAAATGTAATGTAAAACTACATTATACATTTTACACATGAATAGTCGAGCTGGTAAAATAAAAAAAGTGTCGACATGCAATACAAAATAAAATTAAAACGAAGTGTGATCCAACTCCAAATAATTCGTTTTTCATTGACTATTTATGGTGCAAACGGTTTAGGGAGACACTAGATCGCTGGATCATTCTATACTTTAACCTCCAGCGACACCCATATATTGCTAAAGCTCCCCTGTATCCTGTTCGGGCGAGACTGGCTGTGATGGTAGGCGTAATAATATGGAGGCAACGGTCGTTAGAATGTCGCTTTAAAGTGTTCTTTCCTTTTCACTGTTTTGCTAATTTTCTGATGAAAGTCAAAACTGAAAATTAAAATTGCTGCTTGACACTATTTAAAACCAAAATGCCGCCGGCAGTTCTTTGTCGAATATAACCCTCAAATGTTCAGTATTTTGAGTAATTAATTTTTTTTATTGTATAGACACTCGTTTGAGGGTATTCTTTCAATGTTTGCTAGTTTTACACTTTTGGTGAGGTCAGGCTGATACAGAGGGGTGGTCCCTTCAGTCGATATTATCACAATTGAAGTTAATCTCCTCTTTGCGATAGTATCAGAATGGAGGTCAACCAGAACGGAGGTTGGTATCGGACGTTCCCTTTTCTTTGAAGGGAACTACATTAAATTCAATAAAAATGAAAGTGTCTCGAGAAAGTCAAAGAGGTAAAATCTGTTGATAACTTTTCTCAGCACCCTTGCAGTAAAATTACAATCACATGAAAAATGCAGATGACAGGCAGTATTTTTTGTACTTCCGAATTTCTCTTTTTGAGTCGGTAGTGCGTGGCGTCGGTTACTGGCTCTCGTGTTTCAGGATGTGCGGGAGTGCCTACGTTTTCGGTTGAGTCGAGACAGTGTTGTCTTAAAGTAGAACGCTTGTATTAAATTTAAACAGTGCACAACATTTTACATCGTGTAAATACGAATAATTTTGGTATTGACCTGTAGCACTTACATTTTTCTTCCAAGACGACGCTGCGGGTTGATTCGTCCCCCGGCTCCGCGTTCGCGCGAGTAAGTGTTTAAATAAAAATTCAAATTATTAAATCGAAGGCTCTTTCTTCTGCCACTAGAATCTACAGGACAACGGCAGGCCAACCAGATTGAAAGTATCACCATCGACCAGTCAAGTGACAGTGTTAAAAATAAAACTTTTATACGAATTCGCGACTTTTAACTTGTTATATATTTAAATAAATTGATATAATAAAACAAAGACTCCAGTGCAGTGTCTAAATAATCAATAAAGTAACAGTATAGTCAGTGCGCGACTTTCAACTCGTGTGCAAAACTGGATCCAGGGCCCTACAGAGATTCGTCATTCTTCACAAGTTGGTATGTGTTACAATATTTTCTTGATTTGTGTTGCTTCCCTTTAACCAGGCGTTTGATAAACCTGCAAATGCTGTAGCGATAATTCATTGTTTTTTATCCACACATTTTTTGAGAAGAATAAATTATGTATACAATTGATGCTGTTATCATTATCGATTGATAAGAAATGCATTTTAATTTTTTTTAAATAAATTATTTCAATAATGCACATTTAAATGTACTAACGCAGCACCTTCTACTGTTTTTTTTTAAGGACCATTAATATAATATAAAACTTCGTAATCTATTTTTAACGGCAAAGGGGTTAATTTGTATTATTATCTCGGGTAATACATTCGTAGATGCATTATTATCAGTGCCGGGTTAATTATGGAATAACATTTTGTAGTAGCCTATGCCCGGTGTGAAGGATAGTGGAGAGGGGTCGTGTAGAATTTTGTGGATTTAGTTAGGCTTGTCACGAATAAATCGCCTGACTTGTCATTTAGCTCTGGTGAATTATATTTTTTTCAGTGCTAACACGTTGAATAATAATTATCGATAATTTTTGTTGTCATTTCTTCGAAAAGAAAAACAAAATATTATTACCCTATACTTTGATAACACACCTCTTGTTATCACAGTGAAAATAGCCTTCGTTGCTGCTCACTGTTTTTGTTAAAAAAAGTCAAAAACGGGAAACTGGCATTGTTTCAATTTTCAAAAATTAATAACATTAAAAATATTTAAAAAGTTTTGACCATTTTCTTGTTAGAAACCGGTCAAAAAATATTAAAAAATATTGTTTCATCGAAATTTATTTTTCTTGTTATAAAAAAATTTTTTTTAACAATATTAAACAGCAGATTACCACCTGGTTACATAAGTTTTCATAATCAGTACGGTCTCCTGAACTGATTCCAGGAAAAAATTGAATTTGGAACGACTGCACCGATTTCATTTGGCCTAAAACGACTTTATTGTTTTTTTATGAAAATAATGGAATATAAATTAACAGAAAATGTGTCTTTTGTTTCAGATATCAACTTGTAATGAATCTGCTTTGGTGAGTTTTTTTAAAATTTTTTCTGTAATCTTGAACTTCTAGCCAATAGAAATTTTTTGAAAAAAAAAACTTGTTCGATTAACTTGAAATGGTGTTTTCTATTGACTGGAATAACTCAGACTGCAGATTGTCTGGTTATGGTAATTATATTGGGATCCATCGTTCCTCTTCTATCTTTCGCGTCGCGTTTAATTTCAGCCAGGGTCTCCGTGACATTTTTTTTTCAGATATTTGGTATTTTTTTGCAATGCAAACTTCGATATTTCTTAAGGAAGTACCCTCGATAAATGAATTAACAAACAGAAAATTACGAAAATTTGCAAATATGTCAAAACCTTTTCAAAAATGACTCAGTTAAATTTTTGTGATTTTTGGTTGACTTTGAAAAAAGATATTGATAATTTTATTTCGCTGCACTTAACATGGAGTCTTATGGGAATCTGTGATTTTGACGCACTTCATCATTTATTACGTTGGAATTGACAAACAGATTTTGATAAAATTTTCAGGAAATATAAACGAATATTCTATGAACATTTTTCTATTTCCAAAACGTATAAAGCTTGCTTATGTTAATAGAAATAACTAAAACAAAGCCGAGCTTTTTAGCAATTCATAAACATGACAACACCGCAATATTATAGTTTGTGGCGCGTCATTCAACGGTAAGTTACGAAACTGCAGCAGTTTTGATATCGTAAAAACATATGTAAATTGAGTAAATGCTAAAAGCATAGTATTCCAAAAAAAACTTTTCTTCCCTTCCAATAATATCTTTTTTCGCTCATTTTCATAAATTAATGAGAATTTGACACCGCGTGCTGACTTATGCTGCGTACATAAGCACTTGTAACTATGGCAAGGCATGCGTGTTGCCAAATTATATACTACGTTACTCAAGTAGAAGACTGAAATTCTCTGACTTACTGCGTACCGAGGGTACTTCCTTAATCACGTGACACATTCACAGCTACCATCAGTATTGTTTTTCAATGTTGAAATTTGCATTGTTTTAGTAAACCTTTTTGTGTCCGAACATATTTTCAATATTTCTGTGTTTGAGATATTGAAAATACGTTACCTTTGAAATAGCATCACCAAAAAATACACTAGGGCGCGTCTATGGGTTTTGGGAAGCAGTCAGTGTGCGTTGCGGGCTGCTCTGTAGGGTTCGGTACCCGGTCTCGTTAGCATAGCTCCCCATTCTCGTGAGACCATCGCAGCTTTCGCGTTAGCTTAGCTGGTTTTTTGAACGCACAAGGTCCTTGCGCAGTTTGTAGGTATCTCTAGGACAGGACCTAGGGTTGGACCACTGGCTCGCGTAAGTAGGAGGCCTTGGTTCATGTAAGCAACAGCCATAGTTGATCCAGGGGCGGAGGTGGTCCGAGTAGGGCTCGATCATTAAAGTGAACACTATACACACACTACAACAAACCGATTCCTCCGTGAGACCGTGAAGGACCCCTTCAGTGCGGAGGTTCCAACAAAGGTGGAGCGACAGTTCAAGTCCTCTGCCCAACTATACCAGCGGTGATAGACAACAAAGTGTGCTCTATCCAACCATATTCAGTGATAAAAAATTCCTAACCCGGCCATCCTCTGTTTTAGGGGCCCGACAAGTGTGAATGTTCCTACTTATGGGCTCGGTGGGATACCTTTATTCTTTACCTTTTATCCTTTCTATCCGTGTGTTCCATGTGTTCGTTTGTATGAATGTTTTGGTGTTAAAGCAAAAACGCCAGGGAATTCTGATTTCCTAAAGAACTCTCTCGTTACGGGAGTTCCAACGGTGGCAGGTGGACAAACGGTTGCCTGACCCAACTGAAGGAGAAATAAAATTTTTATCAGTGGTTCTCTTATTAAAAAAACTTTCAAATAATATTTCGGCTTTGTTGTAATATTTCAATGAGAATCATTTTTTTTTTCACTAATTGACAATACGATGTAGTAGCTTATTAATGGGCCTATAAATATGCTACTAAGTCATCAGTAAATAGTAGATAAAAACTAGTTTCCAAATAATTCATGGTCGATTGCGATATCTCAATTTCTTCTTCAGCCTTTTTTTTCAGCAGAACGGAGTGACAAGCCATCCTCCTCTGTTCCAACGACCTTTTTAAAGATTTTGATTTTTTATATCGCGATTTTTTTGCTTATGGAATGAATTTCATTAATATTTTTTGCATACATTTTTGAAAGTTAGTTTCTTACCTTTTTTAACTTCTGTTGTGATAAATGTTTATTTTATACAGGGTGAGTCAGACCACCCGTATCAGTCGTTTTTTTCGAAAACGGTTAGTCGTAGAGAGTTGTGTCAAAAATCTGTATTATAAAAGCCCTAATGAAGAATCGAATGGTGATATTTTTCCCCCCCGGAAAGGTCGGCTTTCCTATTAGTTTGCTCCGGAATGTTCAGAACTCCGGAATGTTAAATGGCACGATAGGTCGAAAGTAGTATTGTTGAAAAGATCTTTAAAAAATAAGGAAGTTTTGTAGGACATTTTTTTTTTGTTACTGCCACCCCTGTTAAGTAATATCCGTTTGAAATTATTAAATTAACATGTCAGAATAACAAACTTAATTTTAAAAGTCGACACTTAAAATCTAGTTACCTAATTAAACAATGTCACAAATGTTCAAACTGACTTCAATTTACTTCTAAACACTGCGGAGCTCTTCTAGATATGTTATGAGTACCTGGAAGTATCTTCCGACAAAAAAAAACAATTGCAATTATTGAAAACTTATTGTGACATAGTTTAATTAGGTAACTAGATTAAAATGTCGACTTTTAAAATTAAGAATGTTATTCTGACATGTTAATTTAATAATTTCAAACGAATATTATTTAACAGGGGTGGCAGTAACAAAAAAAAAATGTCCTACAAAACTTGCTTACTTTTTAAAGATCTTTTCAACAATACCACTTTCGACCTATCGTGCCATTTAACATTCCGGAGTTCTGAACATTCCGGAGCAAACAAACAGGGAAGCCGACCTTTCCGGGGGAAAAAAATATCACCATTCGATTCTTCATTAGGGCTTTTATAATACAGATTTTTGACACAACTCTCTACGACTAACCGTTTTCGAAAAAAACGACTGATACGGGTGGTCTGACTCACCCTGTATGTAGCTACATGTTCTGATATGTAGTTTAATGTTCTAAGTCAGGTCAGTTTTTAAATTCGTAGACTCGTTTTAAGTACGTCGTTTATAATAACCAAAGCGTTAGTCTTATGAATCGCACGCGTCAGTTCCCTGTGGGTCCTCCTATGGGCTCGAAAAAAATCCCGATCCCACACTGTGCATGATTTTTGGTATTATATAAATTTGTAAAATCTCCCCCGGCTACAACTCGCAGTTGTAGTTTAAAACACTGTGAGACTGTTTCTCGGGGGCGCAAGGTATAAAATTGATTATAATGTTTACTAATTACTAAACACTGACTCGTAATATTTTATGGCTTTATTATTAAGCAAAAAATTGGTTTTTCGATTGATAAGCCAACACATTTTTTGTTTAAGGGTATTCCTTTTTTTACGTTGTTATTTTCAGGTCAACTTTTGAAATACATTTATGGCAATTTTAATTTTTCCACCGGACTGATAGTATTATTTGAAAATTTTTCTCATTTTTCTCAAAATAGTTTGTCGTCAAACTTTTTACAATTTGGTTGGTTTGCCTTAAGACCCATACATTAATACCCTCTTTATAGCGCAACATCCATTGTCTATTACGAAGAAATAATTGTTCATATTTAGGCGTCCGCAAATATTTACAGACGTAAACAGGACGATTCTGAACCATCACCAACTTATCAACAAGCACTTGATGGCGCCAAACTTATCGAAAAATTCCTATCTTTTAATTAACATGATTTCACCACATCCCAAGACATGCAGAAGATACTTAATAAAATACAAAACATATATTGGCATAGCAAAAAACGTCAGGCAAAGTTAGCAGACTATAATATGTGATTGGAATAAATTAATTAGGTGAAATTTGGTTATTTTTCTTTCTTCCCTCCATATAACGAGAAAATTGCTCGGTCCCTTGAGATTCGTTATAAAGAGGTTGCACTGTATATTATAATGCGCATTTTTTTCTATTTTTCTAGAACTCTGGTGCTGAATACTTATTTGGTAACAGAACCGTTCGTGATTTTATGATCATCTATAATTTATGGTACTCGTGTTTAATCTTTAGTTTCTACACCTCCAGTGACCAGAAATTAATTCGAAACAATGCTACGAAATCACTGACTTGAAAATAGAATCGTTGTTTAACCATGTTACATATCTCTCATTTCCAGTTAGTTGTTGCAAACCTTGATTAAATACATTTTGTTGCCATTGTTTTCTTGTTAACCAATCCGTAACTGTTTTTTGAAGTAAAACTTTTTTGGCACCGTAGGGTAAAACTGATTTTTGAGATTGAAAATGTTCCGAACGTGTCGTAATGTATGTATGCTGTGGACCAAGTGATAAATAGGGAATTATTAATAATGCCCGGGCAGTTTGAAAAATGCCCAATATGAGAGGGCTGTGTGATAAAAACTATTCAAACAATTAAATTGACCGGGCATTATGAATAATGCCCTTCACCTATTGGGCAGAATAATAAAAAGATTTTTTTTTAAATTATTTTAATGTTGACATACATTATTATTACAAAATAATTATGGTAGGAAGGTACGAATAGTACTTAGTAAAAAATTCAAAATATAAAACGAATATTAGTTTTTTTTAAGATAATCAGTCTTAAATTAAAAATATGTTTTTTGGGTTCGAGGGACCTCAAAACGAAAAAAATATTGTAAAATACGCTCTGTTGTCAGCAGGGGATGAGTTGCGTGCTCTGATTGGCTAGTGCGTATCACATATTTGTCCACCACGTCTTACCAAATGTACTTAATTAGTACGATAATAAAACGCATGTGTCGAAGCCACGTGGTATAACTGGTTATTTCATGAAAAGCTTAGACATTTATTGAAATGTGAACCTGACATCTTCCATCCTTAGTACTATTATAATCGAAAACAATGTGCTTAGTGTCCTGGTCTTAAGGTCGTAGATGTGTGAAATTAAATCATTTACGCATGCCCGAACTATTTTGCTTCTAATTGAGAATATAGAAGCAGTGTTCATTCGGGAATAGGCAAGAGGCAGCTAACCTTTAGTGTGGTGTCAACAAACTCTATTACTTATATAAGCTATGCATGAGCGGTTACGTCATAATATTTTGTAAGCAAATTGTGTACAGGGGCTAGTGGTGGATCGTTGACGCAGGGACGGGTCTGGGATTTTTGGGGCCTAGGGCTTATTTAAGTCCAGCGAGGTCCCATTTTTTTTTTGTTAGATTAAGAATCTTGAAATTGGAGTTTAGAATTAATTTTTAATTCAATGACATTGGAAATAAATTTTTCATATCGCTGTAACTTTTAACAGTGTGTCATGCACAACAATAGCAAAACTATGTGCTACAAATTTGAATCATAATAATGTCTTTATTGATAAGGAGAGTTATCAAAAGACGTGAAAGTCAGCTTTAAAGTAGTTTCCAAGCAAATACATAAAAATATTGTTTTTCACATGGTGTGAGAAACGGAACATTTATGGTGGAGGTAACGGGATAGTTACTGAAATTTTGAACTGTCTGTAAATTAGATTTTAATAAAATAATATTGAATCAGTTTTAAAGTGATCGGACATTTGGAAATGAATCAAAATATACACAACACTAGCTTTTACCCGCGACTTCTTCCGCGTGAAATCAGTGTATACAATTGATTTTAATTGATTAAAAAATTCATTAATTCAAGCAAAACTCTAATTTGAGACGGCCATATAAACGATGTTTTTTGTTTTACCATCTTTTGCAAAAACAAAGATTTTGCGGATTCGATACACGTGAGCACGCCACATACAGCTGGCCGTGCGAAAAACACCTCAAGTGCTTGCCCCTGTGCTTTGTTTATAGTTATTCCGAAAGCAGTGTTTTATAGAAATTGTAATATTTTAAATTGAAAAGACAAATCCGTTTATATAATTGATATTCGTGGTATTACAACACTGTCTCCTTTAGATTTGCCACTAACAATATTTCGACTAATAAAGGAATACATTTTAAAAAGTAATGCAACAGTACAAAAAAAATATTTTAAATAAGAATACCCACCGGAAAATTCCGGTTATCTCCAACAAGACGCTAAAGAAATACTTTCTTATAAGTTTTTTTTTTTTTTTATTAACGTAAGTTATGTTAGATTACGATGCAAACCAGCCTTTACATACATTGTCCTTCATTAATGCACAAGCATACAACGCAATAAATATTTGACATAGAAACTTATCGATTTAACATGTTTTTAAGAAGAAAAGTTGCTTGTTTTCTTTTTCGGATAAGAGAACCAATAAAATGCAAATTTTAAAATCATGCCACAAAAAGATGTTCGAATCGAACGAACGCTTCTTTATAGACCGTTATGTAAATACAGACATTTCCAATAAAACAGGAATCGACGTAAATTGTCTTTGTTATCCCGTTGTAAAATTGAATCTGCAGTCACAAGACAAAGTGGCGTAGGTATATGAGTTTAATAAGTAACACTTACGGTTTATAGACCAGGCCTGGGCAAATGGCGGCCCGCAGCACATTTTTGTCCGGCCCGCGAAGCATTTTATAAATTTTAGAAAAATAGTAAAGAAATAGCAAGGGCCAGAAAGAAGGACTTTCATACCTTCTTCAAGACCTTTTCACTAAAGATTTTTAATGTCCTGAAGAAGGCAAGAAATTTTGCCGAAATGTTGACCAATAAATAATGTTCTAGTGAATAAAAATTGTTTTAATATTTTAGCCTTGTATCCCGTATAATTTTATCATTACAAATTTAAGTAATTAGAATTTTCATCTTCCATTACGTCAGTTTGTGAGAATAATTGCCGTTTATTCTCGGAAATTCATTAAAAAATAAATAAACTTTATAGGTATAGGATATTTCAAATTGATTCTGAGTAAAATAAATAATATGTTATCAAGAAGTAATATTAATAATCCTCGTTAACATTAGTACGTGGGACATATTAAATATACAAATCGATAGCTACATTGTTTGCTATTATATAATTATGAAACATTGTTGACGTTTCAATTCAATTTTAGTCAAATACATTTTTTAACCGATATCACTGTCAAATCCTAATCGTCTACTGTCGCGGCGGCTGGGTTATAATTTACTCTACACTCTACAACGACTTTACCATTAACTTTTACCATTCCAACCCACAAGTGGGGAATGGTACTAGTTTAGGTCAAAAATCACTTTTCAAAAATTTTACAATATCTTTCCGTTTTGAGGTCCCCCGAATCCAAAAAACATATTTTTGACAAAAACTCTGTGCGTCTGTTAGTCTGTGAACAAATATATTAGTATAGATCAGGCCTGGGCAAATGGCGGCCCGCGGGCCGTATCCGGCGCGCAGTAGACTTTTGTCCGGCCCGCGAAGCATTTTATAAATGATTATTAAGAGCGAAAATAGTTTGCCAATATAATTTGGCGCATAAAAAAATTTTTAGAAAAATAGTAAATAGCAAGGGCCACAACAGACGAAAGCAGACCTTTTTGTTGCGGAAATGAAAGGACCTTTTTTTTTATTGCTCTCCAAATTTTTGGCCCACGGGCAAATTTTCATCAGCAATGTGACCCGACGATCAAAAGATTTGCCCGCCTCTGGTATAGATGTACAAAATTTCAAGTTTTTTCGTCCGGTAGATACGGAGAAAATAAGTTATGACACGAGAGTGATCCTCTTAAGGATTCCGTTTTTATTTACGGAACCCTATATGAACGCAAAATTTGTCGTAAACATAATTTATTTACTCAAATCTTTGATTAACGTCTGATTAGAACTCTTCAATAAATAAAATTATCGACCAATTTTTCAGACAATATATTGTCTGAAAAATTATATTGTCTGAAAAATTGGTCGATTTATTGAATAATTTATTTACGATACAACGCAATTAACGAAAATTTCTGTTGTTGTTTTGAAACCAGACAAAAACAAAATTTCACGACATAATAAGCTCCGTATTTATACTTTCATACAAATTAACATATCAAAACAAGATCTGCTTAATCGTCCGTTTTGTTTGAAATATTGAATCATTAGTTCGATGTTTTTGTTAACTCACACTCATATTATAGGGGAGAGTTAATTTAGATTGGAAATTAACATTGAATGATTTCCTTTGTTATTACGGCGTCGGGTTAACTTTTTGTAGGTGTGTACAAATATTGAATTTTTGGAGAACTTAATACCAAAACCAAACTTTTCAACATCGCAATCGGTCGATCCTCAATGGATGTCCAAAAAAATTCGAGGTATGGAGTAAAAAATAAATCAATATTCAATTTTCCGAAATTATAAAGTTTAGAAAAAAAATTCTTAACCAAACTTTCTTGAAAAACAAATAGAATAATAATCCGTTCTGAAAAGTATACCATTATTATATAAAAGACAACGTTAGGCATAGCACATATCTTTTCTGCGCATGCGTCGATTTTCCCCAGAAACAATAGGGTTCTTAACATCCTCCCTAAATTTGGTTTCACTCCATTTGACCTGTATAGTGCTCACAGACGCACAGAGTTTTCCCCAAAAAAATGTTTTTTTGGATTCGGAGGATCTCAAATCGAAAAAATATTGTAAAATTTTGAAAAGTGATTTTTGACCTAAACTAGTACCATTCCCCACTTGTGGGTTGGAATGGTAAAACATGTGTTTACAGTATTTATCAAAAACTACCCAGAATACATTTGAGAATTTTACACATGCAAACAAATCAATAAGAGAGTAATATTTCGACGAAAAATATAAAATTGTTGGGAAATATATCATAAAACTGTATATAAAAGTTTTATATGACCCGTGCTACGTCATTGAGACTTATAAAGAAGTTTTCAGGTACGTTAAAATGGAGCAATATTTTTCTTTTAAAAGGAACGTATAAGAAACCGTCCCCAAAGCTCTAAAATCTAGCCTTCCGTGTATTATGTGGCGTTGGGTGGAAAGTAAACAGCAATGAAATGAATTTATATACGAAATCGGACACATTTAGAAAATGTTAACAACAGTGGACACGGAAAATTTTATTGGCAGGTATCTAGAGACGTTATACTTACCAACCAGCAGTAAAGTACGAAGGAAATAACGGAAATAAATATAGAAAAAAATATTGTTCAAACCCTCACTTAAACATCAAAACAACGAGAAAAAAATTAGAGTTTTAAGGTGGTTCATTCGCGACAGTCGTAGACAAAAGTATTAAGTAACAAAAGTTAGAGACTCTCCATGGAAACGAATTTTAATTTTTAAGAGACGAATCTAAAAGGCTCGGAAGTTAGATGCGAATGCGGGCTTGCGCTTGTACAGTCTGTTGAAAAACTACAAACTCGCAACTCAATAAAACTAAATTAGCAATAACAACTTGACAATAGCGTACTTACTCGACTGTACTTTAAAGCAGGAAAGCGACAAGTGACAAAGGCAACGAGCGATCACGGCCAATCACCTACGAGCGCACGTTCCGTACAGGTAGCTGGGG
Organism: Xanthostigma xanthostigma; assembly: GCA_963575645.1. Lineage (NCBI taxonomy): Eukaryota > Metazoa > Arthropoda > Insecta > Raphidioptera > Raphidiidae > Xanthostigma > Xanthostigma xanthostigma. The sequence continues at coordinate 36,004,266 of OY754473.1, forward strand.
GGTGGTGGGAGTATCAACGGCTCTAAAATGTGCCTTTGCGACGCAGTTCATGACTAACTTCCGAACCTTTTAGATCCGTGCCGTGTATTATACACAATACATCCAAGCTTTAATATACAGATACACTCCTATACAATTGCAATTGCAAGTAGATACTTTAGAAATATTTGTATATTGTTAAAGAGCTGTATTTTTTAACAAAACGGCGTGGGCGTACCCAGGGGAGGCCAGAGGGGACAGCTGCCCCCTCCCCTGGTGAAACGTCATAAACCGTTTTGCTGAAGATCCTCAAAAATTACTTTTAAAATAAATGTCTAATTTAAATTAAATAAAATATGTATATTTAATATTTGTTTATATATTTGACTAGCTATAAAACAGATTCTCCCGCGGGCGTTTCCCCTACACACTACATACACCTAATGCTTCGTGTATGTGGCTTCGTGAAATATGTAGGGCAAAACAAGCGGGGAGGGGGTTAATAAATTTCTGATTTGCCCCCCTGAACCAAAAGCTGCGTATGTTCATAAAAAACGGTAAAAAAACTACAATATTTGGAATTTACAATGCATTAGTTTTTATAAGATATGATAAGAACCGTATTCGAGATATTTTGAAATGTACTCGTTTTTTTTACACTTGGTATATCTCCAGCATGCACATTTTGATTGTTAATATCTAGTTTTTTTTTAATATGGTTTATTGGCCTCTACATCTTCTGACATAAACAGCCATGTGAATACGTTCGGAAGAATTCCAATATAAGAACAGAAGAAAAATAATAATTTAAAAAAATTAATAAATAAAATAAAATATTATATTGAATAATTATCATGTCGGTATCCAAAATATCTCGTTTTACAAACGCTGATAAAATTTCCTTTTTATGAAATTAAATATAAGGCACTTTTATACTTCAATTTTATTAAATTCCTAACAAAGGCCGTTTCCTGAGTGAACTACCTTAAAAACACCTAAAACACGTTTTTTTTCCAAGAGTGTAGTGATGGCGCCGTTTCGTTATTTGCGAGCGTGTTGACCGTATACAGTAACTGAGAGACGGTCGACATTTTTCAAACAATGAACCGGTTTTTGAGCTTTAGTTGGAGTACGTAGTTAATTAACGGTCACTTCGTATAATACATCGTGTTAAGTGGGTTCTATAGTGATGTGTCGCTCCTGACCGAGTCGTTCATAATGAACGACTCCTTTCTAAAAGCGGAGCGAGTCGCTCTTTTTTTTGTGAATGACTCACTCCGAACGCCATTTCTTAGTGCTGAGGTATTATGTACTGTTGCATTCACACATTTACAGAGCGCACACAGCACAGGCCACAGAGGCACTAGTGAATTTTGCACGTACGGAGTTATCTTTGCTGAGTTATTCAATAGTGAATGACACACCGTTTACAGTGACTTAAACCATTCACATTGACGTCGTTGACAAAGACATAATATTGTAACAATAAACAGTATTATGGTTAAGCTTTTATTATACTTTATAGTTTATCCGAAATGCGAATAATATATTAAGATCAGAATCATATTAAAATGAGTGTGTGTATTGTGCTGTGCATTGTGCAATGCTACATGGCTCCTGAACATGTATAATAACAGTTCACACCTCTGCAGTCTGCACTCTTGTGTAATGCGTACTGTCTAGTGTCGCTCCTTTGAACGACTCGCTCTGAGCGACTCTTTTTAGTGAGCGGAGCGCACGAAGTCAGCTCCCAATAAAGAGTCATGTGGACACATCACTAGTAAAGACAATAGCCTTTCGTCAAATCTCATCTCTCTCACCTGTTGCGTGCTCGATACTCCCTCGTCGCTGTCGAATGGCGGCTTGACAGAGCAGAGTGTTCGCCCCATCAGCGAATAAGCAACCACCATAATGGAACCTGCAACAACAACAACATATGGTATAGACATGCTTGTTAACCAAATAATAGTTCGTAACGGTGCGGTCATCGTATATTATGAAATACAGTGTAAACCCCATTTAACGTCACTCGATATAACGACAAATGTCGAAATTACTTAACTTTAGTTGGTTTACCTTGTTGCTCTTACAATGATAAGTACACTCTAAATAACGACACACCCACTCTAAATAACGACAACAATACGTCATCATTAAGCTATAAACAGTACTTGTTTGTTATTTTGTTGCTTAGTTGTCGGTATCATGCGTACCGAAGATTCTAAGAATATCGTTCTTTTATTTGTTGGGATTATCTTTCATATGTTTAGCTCAGCTGTTGTAATTTGTGATAGTATGGATGTTTGTTGGTCAGTTGTAAATTTTATAATTTGAGTAAATAATATTACAGTAAAAAAATATGAATGGATTATTTGTTCTCTCCGTTTAACGACAACGCTCAATAACGTCACAATATGCTCAGTCACTTGCATGTCGCTATACAGAGTTTACAGTGTATGTGCATAATGTTTGTTGATGATGAATATTGTCTGATCATCAATATTTGAAAAAAAATATATTAGTATAAAAACTTTTTAAAGATGAACTTTTATTGAAATACTCGTATACTAAATATAAAAAAAAATAATTTTTGATAATTTATGTTCATATTATTATAAAAGCGTGGGTTGTGAGTCGCGGGAGGGATACAATTTGACACAAATATGAAAAATTGCGGACGATAAGCGGTGCTGCTGTCACGCACCCAGCGAATAGTCACTTTGCACTTATTTGTAAACAATCAGAATAAAAAGATTAAAACTATTTTTTTCGCTACAAAATTAAATTAAAAAAAAAACGAGTGTGCTTTAGACTAAAGCACACTCGTTTAGATCACACGACTGAAGTAAAACTTCTTCCTACCATAATTTGTTATTATTCACCCGAAAATTCACAAAATATGAACTTTAAAATGAATTTACAATTTTAGTCACTTTAAACGTAGAATATTTAATGTATTGAAACAAAATATTAATTTATAAAATTGTTAAAGAACGAAAGGAACAGTCTAATGTAAGAAGAATAAAATATAAAGATAATGAAAACAAAAGTAATACATTGCAATTACTTAAGCGTAAGTCTTTATGAGATATTATTTAAAGTAGGTTTACAAAACTTTTTTCTGTCACCCGATAACGCCACTGACAAATAAAGTATGTGTCATTGTATTGTTAGTACTGCTTATACTTTCGGCCACCTCATGGCGCCACTATCCAGTGAGGTATTTGTCATCCTCTATCTATCTTCACTAACTTATATCTCACTCTCAACTTCCGTTCGCCTCGCCCGATCACACTTTCCGTAAATCTCTAGTCACTCATTCACCAGCTTACTCCCCAAGTCAAGCGTGCGTAAAGAAGTTTCACTTCAAAAATAAATAAACGACCTGAGTAATTATTTACTTCACCCCAATTAGTGTCCTGTGTGATCTATTTGTTATATAGCGTTTTAACGGTGGCAGTACTGGGCATTAGCGGAACAAAATGTGTGTGTAACAACATTACAAATATGATTTTAATTCCGTCGTAACGTGGAAATGGCACAGATGTCCCAGTTAAAGTACAGCTGGGGGCAATAGTTACGTGTCCCTCTTTTTAATTAGTATTTATATGCGGTTTGCATGCTATGCTAAATTGGGTCTTTTTTCTGTGTATTTCAAACCCGTTTTACTGAGATGCATCGATCGATGAAAGATATTTGAGAGTACAGTAAAAATCGATTGGATACATACAGGACCAAAGCCAGTTTTTTGGGACCTCATCACTGCCCCCCCCCCATACACTAAATTTTATGAATTAAGGTCGTAGTCTGGTGTTCGGGTTTCGGAAAATCGAATTTATTTTTTTTACATTTTTAGTAAGTATAATATATTGAGAAAAAATAGTGTACAAATTTTAGACGGAAATATTAAATATTTACACAGCTATAGCATATAGTCGAGAGCAGCAACGGTCTTACGGTAAGACTCTTACCTGCTCTTACCTCTCAATTGTTATCACGTAACCTTTATACTCTCGCAGAGTAGAGCAAAAAAATTAGCAGTAAACGATGCCTTTGAAGAAACGGAAGGTTTATTATACACCAGGTATAGCTGATTAATGTAAATATTTATTTTTTTGTAAGAAATCTGAAATCAAAACTTTAAACGCGTTTTCTCAAAACTACGTTTTTGTAAGCGGCGCGGGTGATTGAAACAATTGTATACAACCGATTGCTTTCATTTTGCACAGGGTATTCTACACAACAATAGCTCCGTCCGGTACTAGAATTACTTAATTATAAAAATTATTTCTATTTTTTTAACCGATTTTCAGCGACAAAATCACGATTTTCTCGTTGTTTTTTTTAAACCCGCCATTTTGTTATTTATCAATAAAAATGTTTATTTCTAGTACAGAATAGAGCCACAAGCCTACGAAACAATAACCAATTTAATTTTTATAATTCAGATGACTCCAAGTGACGTTATCACCCGCGCTACCCACCTACCCCCATTTAAAGTTGTCTACCTTAGATTAAAAAAACAATTATAAAATGGCGTAAAATTAAGCAAAAAAATGTTTTTTCTTAGTTTACGATGTCAGTAAAAACATGTAACAAAACTGAAACGATTGTACATTATTTTCTTAAAAAAAATTCTGAAATAAGGGTTGAAAACGAGCCTGAACATAGGACTACGTCCTTAAATAAAGCTACTTATTTCCCCAAAACAATAATTTTATAGCAAGTAGTACAACCAGAAAAATCAATTTTGGAGGGAGCTAAATTTTTTTTAGCTATAGGTATGTTTCCATTGATTTCTACGAACAAATTTTAAATTTACTTGGATTTTTCGTGTTGTTTTTTTAGCTATTATGTTGTTACGGCAGTAGTAGGGAGGGAGAGATGGATTTCGGACAGGTTCCCAAACAGTTGTTGAAAGACGTACAATTTTTTTTTAATATAATGCGAATTCTTTCGCGATCTTTCTGGGACCCTGACCCCGTAATTACAGCCCTGCCTACAATTACCCCCTGAATTTTTCCTCACAAATCCTTTCAACCTGCCTAAAGTAGAAGGTCCAAAAAGTAAATCAGGCTATTTTTATATTACGTAATACCTCTCTTTCCAGTGGCGCTGTCCGGCTTCAGAAAATAGCCTGGTACATTGTAGGAGAACCGACTACCATTTGCAAATGCTTTTATTACCTTTGATGTTTGAAAAGAGAGATTTTCAGAGCATTTCAGGTACGCTTTAAAATTGTTTTCTTTGTAGCAACAACCGTGTCACGTAACTACACAAAATAGCCACAGAGCGAGGTACAATTGTTTATTTAATTAATAAACATTAAGGGGCTACTCGCTCGAATTTTCGGAAAAAATCATACATTTTTGAACGGGTGTTAAAGAAATAGGAAGGCAGAGAATTGATTTTTTTTTAAATTTTATTTACATATCCTTCTACCATATGTCCATTTTTTTTGACGCGCGTGCTCTACGCGCATGCACACAGCTGTCTGTATCTCAGGAGACAATTAAAAAAAGTCTCGAAACGGTGGGTCTGATTAGCGCTTTCCAGAATATCCTAGAACAAAAAAAAATTATTTTTAAAGTAGAAGAGTCAATCTTCCCAATGACGGATGGAAATTCTGATAAAAAATTTTTCGCGATTCAGTAATCGTTTTTTCTCCAAATTTTCTAGCGTTTCCGAGGTTTTTTTTCGTAGATGCGCCATTTCTCTAAAATCGATTTTTCTTTATTTCCATCTGTCAATGGAAAGTTTGATTCTTCTACTTTAAAAATAATTTTTTTATGTAAATAAATTTTTTATGTAAATAAATTTTTTATGTAAATAAATTTTTTATGTAAATAATTTTTTTATGTAAATAAAATTAAAAACAAAATCAATTCTCTATCTGCCTTCCTCTTTCTTTGACACCCGTTCAAAAATGTATGAGTTTTCCGAAAATTCGAGCGAGTAGCCTCTTAATGTCTCTTTCTCGCAATGGAAATTGTTACATGAAATGGTTAATTAAAGTGTATGATCGCTTATATCAGACAGATTGTAAAATATAAGTTTATTTGATTATGAAAACAAACAAACAAAAAAGATGATAAAATAATATCTCCTTTTTTAAAGTTACATGTCTGGTTATTTATTTATTCATGTTATTATCATATACGCAGTAGTGAATGAAATGTCCCGCTATTATTGTACTGAAACAGTAACACCGGAGCTTCCACCATATTATGGTGGAAGCTCCGGTGTTACTGTTTCATATTATGGTGGAAGCTTCGGTGCTAGTGGTGGGAAGACGTGTCTCTAGCGATTTACAAGCTTTTTTTGCAATTATATTATATTATTTTAATACAATGACTAAACATTTAAAAATAGAATTTTAAATGTTTTTAAAAAAGGCTTTTATTAAAGTCTAGACCAGTGATTCTCAACCTTTTTTTTGTCGCAGCACACCTTTAACGATTTAAAATTTGGCGGCACACAAAGAAAAAGATAAGTTAAAAAATATTGTTTACTTATCTATAATACACTGTGTAAAATAGTTTATGATAATAATTTTGAATGTAAAATAAAATAATATGTACTACAAAAACAACAATACGTTTATTAATGGATTAATTAGAAGTTAATAAAAAAATACTTTTAATGAGAAATTTGAGTTTGACGTTTTTTTTGATAATTGCATTTATATTTGGTCGTAAAAAATGACAATGCTACTCTCATAGCGTCTTCTACATTTAATAGTCTCGAGCTTTTTTTGGTTTTTAGGCTAGTTAATACTGAAAATTCGAATTCACACAAATAAGATGTAGAAAATCGTAATAATATTTTTAAAGCTTTATTGGCTATCGTGCGATAATCGCATCTATTGTTAATTAAAAATGAATCAATTGATTTTTCCGAATATTTCAAAATTGAATCTCGATTATTAGAAAGCGAAATTAGTTCTTCCTCTTCATTGAAAATCAATTCAAATAAAATAATTTTTACTATATATACATTTCTAAAATTTGGCTTAAAGAATTTCGCGACACACAAAAGTGTCACTACAGAAAAGCGTGGGTCGTGGCTGTAATAAACTATCATAGAGTTTATTACCCACGCTTTTATGATTGTGAATTTAAATTAAATACAAGTTTTGCCGATTAAGCACATTATAACGAAAACTTGCATTTTATAATTTTATTTATTTGTTTGTTGAATAATTCATTTGTCATAAACAAACGAACCCAAACACTAAATTTTCGTCATTAATCAGTGAACATCAAACACGACCTATGCACCAAGTGGTACTTGTGAACTGAACGGCTCGAAACCGCAATATTGTGGGCGTAGAGCGAATCGATTTTAGCGGCGAGTAATTATCGCCAGCTCAACTTGACCTCTCTGTATCACTTCATGTCGCATCTGCATACAGTAGCTTATAGGGTAAAGGCACCGGTTCTCAACACCCATTTGCAATCCACTCTTATATTTATTGTCGATAGAACATATTATTACGTAACATATTGTCGGGTAGAGTACGATAACTCGATGTGCAAAATATCCGAAAAGTTTTTACGTATTTTTGAGGAAATTTGTGAATAATCCGTGAAGTTTTTTTTTTGAACGTCAAAATTTAGTGTTTTCTATGACTTAAAAAAGATCAAAATGTGGGCACATCGAGTTAGGCCCTTCTCACACGGAGCTATTCAAACGAAACCAATTACTAACTCGAGTTACAAATCAGTCTCTAGCACTAGTATTTCAATGGAGGTTCGCACACGGCGCTATCGGATAGTAATCAGTTTGTGACCAGTTAGTGATCAGTTTCAAGCGACGCGGCGTGCTGGTCGCCACGCTACTGGTTACTAACCTGTGACAGTGCCGGCCCTGTTCATAATTATTTGCTAATATTATATACCTATTTTATAATTTACTGATAATTATGTAATGGCCGCCCGGTATTGTCACAAAGCCTATCGAAAAATGTAAAAAAAGATCCATTCAGTGTTCAACAACGAAATTATTAACATTACAAATTAAAAGTTATTTTAAAACTAGCAAGATAATCTAATATAATAAAATACTATTCAAAATAGATTTATCTTAAAAATAGTCTAAAATAAACTAGAATATTAAAATTAAAATATTATTTAAAATCAGAATAAAATTTAAAACTATTACAAATTCATTTAATCAAAATTAAAATTAAAACGACGCACTGAATCGATCTTTTAAAACTTTCAAATTATAATTACATAACGAGATTACCTATTCGAGAAATAAAATTATTTTTGGAATTTTATAAAACTACTTTTCATTTTAAAATAAAAACCTAAATTTTGCAATAATTGAAGTTGTAACATATTCACGCTTCCAATAAAACCAAAGAACTTCAAAAAACGTTGCAAACCAGTTACCAATAAAACAACAAAAATGGCTGATCCAATCCAAAATTTAAAACAAGTATTTTGTATTTACTTGATTCTGAAATATTAAAACATTGTAAAAACTTGCCTGAGTGTTATTAAAATTCTCTCATCAGCGCTGACACATTCACACATTGTAGTATTCTTTTTGTGAATAAAAGGAGACAGTATTTCCACTAAATTTAAAAATGTTTCTTTGGACATTCTATAGAATGCCAAAAATTTCGCATCATTTTCCTGTAGCTCTTTGGCACCAACAAATGCCCTACAATTTAAATTTTTTTCTATATAAGGATGAATCCAATATTGGCGTTTTTTCATTCGTCGTTGCCTTTTTTGATTATAATAATATAAAATAATATCCTCCTCACTTGATTCAGATTCAGAAAACATTATGACAGCTCAGATGAAACAAGTGATTAAACAATGATTTTTTAGTAGCATCGTGTGCAAAGTTTGGTTACTAACTAGTTAGTGATTTTAGTTAGTAATCAGTTTAGTTTCATTTGAGTAGCTTCGTGTGAGAAGGGCCTTATAAGACTGAATCTAATCTACAGTGTGGTCACTTAAGTGTGCAACATAATATGGGAAAATTTTTAATTTCAATTAAATGCTCAACCAAAATACAAATATTGCCAAAAGTTGGTGTATGTCCGATAATCATTTTAGGTGCTCTTAGAATTGTTGAAACTCAAACAGCATACAGGGTGTTTTATATCGTTGCAACAAACATAAAGTTTGTGATTCCATAAAAAATTAACAATCTAAATTAATTTTACAAATATGCCTGAATTTGAACAAAGTTATGCGAAATTGATTTGATTTTGAATAATTTATTAGTGTGTTTAAGTTATGTAAATAAAAAAAATTTTTCAAAAAAAATTATAATTTTGGTTTTTCAAAAAAAAAAAAAATTTCTTAGAAGGCCATATTTTGGTATTTGGGCATAACTTTTTCTTATAACATTTTGCTGAATTTTTTGAAATAAGGGCACTTTACTCTTGTACAATTTTTATATTTTTTTGAAACTCAAACAGCATACAGGGTGGGTACCCTGTATGCTGTTTGAGTTTCAACAATTCTAAGAGCACCTAAAATGATTGTCGGACATGCACCAACTTTTGGAAATATTTGTATTTTGGTTGTGCATTTAATTAAAAATTTTCCCATATGTTGCACACTGTATATTTAATAATTTCGTCAAGATGCGCAGTTAAGTGAAATATTTGTTCGTCTATTTGATTTCTACACGCTGTTAAAAAAAAGAATCATTCTGTATAATTATAATTTTCAGCCTTTCAAAGTCAATATTCCATACGTCAGATTTGAAAAGGTTAAACCGACTGACGAAACGTGTGTTTAATTTAAATTATAAATATGAAACTAGGTTAATTGACATACCTAGGCTTTTGATATTCATCAAAGTCGGGTTACATTCAGCCTTATGTCAAATGTGCCTATACTAATCCTACAGTCAATTGTTTACTCCGGAAAGATATGCTTTGAACTCGCTTTAAATTTTGAGTTCTGTGAATGCGAGCCTTATTAAAATTCTTTTTGTACGGGACTTATATTATAATAAACGGTAAATTTGATTTGGTTTCTGATATTCATTATCCTATATAAATAAAAATGTAAATATTGGTTTGTTCAAAAGCTTAAAATTCCGAAAGTTGTTCATCGATTGCTTTGAAGTTTTGACACATCGTTGCATTTGAATACGCGCTACATACCTATTATATGGATGTCACACCTGTGACAGGTGAAAACATGTTTTTTTTGGACGTTAGAGCAACACACGCTCTACTAAATATTTTACGGCAACAGAAGCGCCATTTGTTAAATACAGCGCCATGTGTTGGACGTTAAAACAACACACGCTATATTGAATATTTTACGGCAACGAGGGCGCCATATGATGCACGTGGAAGCAGCACGCGCTATGCTTAATGTTTTACAATTGATCACTCCGCATATTTACTTCGCTAATTTTTTACAGTGTATGAACGTAAACAACGAATGTGAATATTTAATACGGTATAGTGCGTACTACTATTTAATAACTTTAAAGAATAGCTTCTGTTGCTACATTGTTAAAACAAGTGGAAAGATTCGGGGTTCGTATCCCGATGGTGACATTGTTTGAGAAATAATTTTTTCTAATATAGACATGCAACAATGGGTGTTTTAACAATGTAACAACAGAAGCTATTCTTTAAAGTAAACAACGAATGTTTTATTTAATTATACATTAATTTTATCTTCTCCGCTCCTTCTCCATATAAACTTTTATCTATGTAAAATCTGACACTCCTCTGTGCGCGCAACGTGCTTAAAAAGAGGTTCAACTTTTTTTCTTCACGTATTAATATATAGATTAGAATATAGATAATGACCAATTTTTTCAAGGAGTTTCTCAAAATGTGCGGTTACTTGTGTATCAGTATATACAGATTTATACTATATTTATTTAGCCATTAATGAGCCGTCATGTACAGACACAGGCGCTTAATATAACGACTCTTTCCTAAATCAGTCACAGCTATTTGAAATTGGCATTTCTTGATTGCAAATTTCGGGATACTGGAATTAGTATCAAATGCGTAACACACAGTCAAATGTTTTAGTAGTCCAAGCGGAGGACGTAAAAAATGGTTACAATTTTATAGAGACATGAAATGGGGGGTAACGGGGCTAATTCCCCCCCAGGATCATATTAATAAAAAAATAAAACTGAAAATAATACGAATACCTGATAAAAAAATAAAATTTAGAAATATTTCTTGAATAAAATTTGTATAATTGGTTTGGGAATTGATATTTTGCTGGACACCCTTCTTCGTGAGTATTCTTGTGTATTGTTTGTTCAGAAATAGACAGAACTAGTTTTGTCCAACTGAAAATGCGCAAAACTAGTATTGCTCATTTTATAACACTCAATACCCGTTTAAGGAGGTTGATGCGTTACAGTCCCAATCAAAAGTAAGTAGAATTCTAACTGGAAACTTTTCCATAATAAATTTTTACAAAAGAATATAAGTCGATGATACCAATAAATTATTGTCATAAAGGCATGAATATTTTTTTTTTAATATTAATTAATTATTTCAGTATTTTATTTAATGGACTAACTTTTGACTTTTTTGTAGGTACAAAGTTAGGTTAGAAAAAATAAATTTATGTAAATATCTGTATTTTACATATTTTTTGCAGTAAATAATTAAAAAAAGAAATTAGAAGTAATAAAAATTAAAATTAAATCATTAAAAAGTTGAAAATTCAGTTAAAATTGTTAAAATTGTCAAGAATAAAAGTCCATAATCGAAAAGTGCTAAGTTTTAATATTTTTTTTATTGATTAAAAGTCTCCTAATTAAATTGGAAAAAATATTAAAATATGCGTAAGACATCAATGCTTTACATAGTTAGTTTTCGGAACTGCTGACAATAATTAAAATGTACCGTTTGCATGCTAGGTTGATATATTTTCCATAAGGCTACATATAAAAGTTTTTTTTAATTTTTAACACTATAAATCTCTTAATGATTTTGGATTTTTTACAGAAAATTTTGTCATAAAAAATCTATTAAAAAAACTTTATTTCAGATTTTTTTCATTATCTTCGTAAAACGGCTCAACCTCCTTAAATGTAAGATTTCGGGTTTGGGCAATATTCGTTGGTCAAAACTAGTATTTCGGTTATTGACCGAATTCGGGTATAGACCGTAACATATAGGTTGATTGATCTGAGGATGATGTGAAACTATCATAAGAATAAAATATGAAGCGTCACCTGGAATTGCATAGACAAGGACGAACCAAAAATATCCGAATATATGCTTCTGCATGTTGTACTGCGAACCCCAATCCTCGATACACAAAACAATGTCAGCCATCGGCGGCATCGTGGTGTTGTGCTGATGTGTTGACATTCCGCCGTCACTGGTGTTGATGAACAGCTGTGACGGTATGTCTATATTTCTGGTCGAGACGACGAGCAGTAGCGGCGCGAATATCGAAAAAGACATACACCACAGAATGAAGATGACGAGCTTAGCCGAGCGACGGTTCAACAGACGTTGAAATCCGATCGGTTGCGTTATGGCCAGATATCGGTCGACTGACATTGTTGTTATTGTAAATACGCTTGTTGACACTGCGACACCTGGAAACAAGATTTGTAGAACTGTCAAAAGAACGTCTTTTGGAAGCAATAGAAATTTTCAAATCTTTAATTAGAACTCTTCAATAAATAAATTTATCTACCAATTTTTCAAACAAATATATTAACAAAAAATATAAGTATAAAATTAATACATCGTTTCGGCCCGGATTTGGTTCTTCTTTAGAACTGTTCTAAAAAATATAAAAATAAATTATTAGTTTCTAATTGGTTTTTGAAAAAAATTCCCTTCAAGTTTCTAATTATCAAATATTAAAAAAATAATAACAAACTAATTATTAATTAAATTTTATAATTTTTAGATCAGTTCTGAAGAAGGTCCAAATCCGGACCGAAACGTTATTGTATTAATTTTATATATTTTCTGTTAACATATAGTTATCTGAAAAATTGGTCGTTAATTTTATTTATTCAATAGAAATTTTATTGTACGGTAGAAGACAGACATGTCAATCTGAAAATCGGAAATACTGCCATCAGAACAATTATCATCCCACTTCCGATTAATCGATATTCTCAAAAGAAAATAATGTTAGGAGTGACCCCACTTTATTCACCGCAAGTGTGAGAAAAATTGTTCCGACCATAAGTGGGAGGAATTATTCGTAATTTGAGGTTAAAGAATCGATTTCTTAGATCGATCTGAAACACTGGATCGATTCAAGAACCCCTTGTATCGGAGATCGATTCATGTTGCAATAACAAAAAAAGCTGTAATGAACAAATATTTAAGTTGTATATACGTCAGGTACTGAATTAATAGCGGAACACGTTTATTGTTAAAAATATTAAATGCAAACATATGTTATTATGATTTATTTGAAAGAAAACAAAGAACCGTTTCGCAAACTACAAATCTTTCTTCATAATCTTTGGAGAGGACATTTTTGTATTATAGCTGATATTTTTATACCCAACTACTGTTGTATCTGCACTATTCACCATCAATAAAGTTCTTTGTCTCTAAAGCCGTTTTAAAACAATCGACTAACGATTAGATTTATCGAAAATCGTTATTTTAATGCCCGATTTAATCGAGAGCTGCTTTAGTGCGTTCGATTCGAAGATCTATTTTTTTTAGCTTGAATCGACATGCGTAATTGAAAATCTATAACTTGAATTTCAATCATAGCTTTGGGTAAATCTTACTTAAAAATTGTCGAAAGAACTATCAAACTAGCTGTCAGTCATGTTTGAACTATATCTGTCTCTGTCAGATTTACATTAGGTTCGTTCCAAGCAGCCGTGAACGGTAATAAAACCGTACACAGTCTTGTCACTGCGCAAGACTAATTTGCGCACTAGCTCAAAAATCGATACTGCGCAAGCAGTCTTGCGCATTAACAAGACTGTGTACGGTTTTATTACCGTTCGCGGCTGCTTGAAACGAACTTATTGTACGAAATGTATTGCTGTAAGCAAATGATGCCTAATAAAATATTATTAAAAATGAAATTATGATTTATAGAGTATAAAGAACAATTTTAAAGTCATATAAAATTTTATTGTAACAACAATGTACTGACGCAATTACTATATAGAATAATATAATCTCCTGGAGCAGCCAATGATGCCAACTGGACTCATAAATGTTTATCTTTGTCTAGTAAAAGCCATAAAGTTTAAAAAAAGCTGATATAAATACTGAAACCACAAAGTAGCATTATTTTTACAAAATATTTTTCCGTCCGATAAATTTTGTTTAGCCGCCGGTCACAATACAATAATAACTGCTTGTGATTGGATATGTCACATGTGACTTCAGTTGTTTTTTTTTAATACTTACACTGTAAATATCGGGTCAGCTTACAAAGAACGATTCCCTGGAACCATATTTTTGTGATGCTCTGCATTATAGCCATCGGCATACAAAGCAATGTGACCAGAAGATCTGCTATTGATAAATTCACTAGGAAGAAGTTGGTAACACTGGAACAAAAGAAAAAAGTTACGTTTACTTTTTTGTTCACAAAAAACTCGTTTATTTTCTTTGTATACTAATACCGTTGTTTATTTAGCTTTTGTAGTAAACCAACGTTTGATACAAAATACGCTATGTGATTGACCTTGAGTAGTTATCTATAGTCTATACTAACATAATAAAGAGGTTAAAGTTTGTAAGTTTAAATGTAGAAGGTATTGGATCAAGAGCACCAAAATCTTCTTTCGTCAGAGACGCCAAGCGCTCCCTTCGTCAAGGTCACCGGAACTTCGGGATACGGCATTGCGTGACTTAATTGTAAGATGATGTTAGACCGGAACGTAAAGTGTTCAAGTACGTGACGTGACGTTGGCATTATTATAAATGGCCTTTTAACCGCCAAATGGTGCATCCCTCCGGACTGAATTCTTAACGCGCTCGCGTCTGTGAAGGTACATTTAGAAGAGGATAAAGTATCATGATATAATATTCTAGCCTAAGGCCCGATTCACGCTATAGTGCCGGTCACGGTTCGCTCTCTGTCCAGTCTCGGTTTGGTAAAATCTTACTGTATTCACACCAGCGTTGCCAGGTTTTTTTTTGCCAAATCGGGATTTTGGAACTCTTTGAGTGAAAACAGCGGGATTCTTTCGTCGAAAGCGGGACATAGTAAAAAAACGTATATAATTAGAAGTTTTCAAATACCTATTTATCTTTTTATTTGAATTAAAATTACGTTTATGTGACAATAGATAGCAAAAATAGCCATAGAAAATGTATTTTAATAAAAATATAATACTTATTTTAAATCAGATTTACCCTATCGTTAAATAGTTGAGTCTTATTTGTCTTTAGAATAAAAAAAAAAAACAGAAATCAAAATCAAAAAAGTTTATTCATTAGAAAAATATGGCGTTTCAAACAATAGTCTGTGGAGTGAGTGTTACAAATTGCAACTTACAATAAGAGAATAATTATTTATAAGAATTACTTATTCATGATATTTCTGTGAAGATGTAACTTCTTTTAAAGTTATCCCCGAGTTATCCCCGAAAAGCGGGACAGAGCCTGTCCCACGCGGGACATATAATTTTGATTTAAAAATCGGGACGTCCCGCCAAAATCGGGACGTCTGGCAACGCTGATTCACACTATCATTCTGGGTTCGATCACGGTTCAATCTCGATTGATGTATTTCCTTTGCAATACATTTTACTTTATTTCATAAGTACAATTTTGCTAGTTGTCTGACAATGTCGTTCGATTTTTCAAATGAAGAATTAGCTGTTATAGCTATTCTTCTTGATGAAGATCCGGCAAACAAGAAAAGAGTGAAACGCAAGACAACGAAGAGAAGAATGTGGGTGCATCCAAGCTTATTAGCGAGGAAAACGCAAGGCGAATACTACACCCTGTACCTTTAATAGACGAATAAACAAAAACCTATTCATAAGTCAGGCAAAGTCCGATCACGCTCCAGCAAAATATTCTTCTAAACGGATCGGTGCCGGAGCGTGATTGGATCCGAACTTGAGCGGTGCTGATAGTATGAATACGCTCATTGTTTCTTGTGTAAGAATCGTTTACCGAACCGAGACTGGACCGAGAGCGAACCGTGACCGGCACTATAGTGTGTATCATGCCTGAATGGACACCGTACGGACATAACACGCGTTGCATTCGTTGCAGTGGGCATAGTTGTGCGTGTCGTGTTTCTTTTCTTGCCTGATACGTTCCTATTACCTACGGTCATGGTATGGTATACGATGTAGTGGGCAGACACGTTAAATGCGTGAATAAACGATCGGAAGGGTGCGATACGTTCTTATAAAACGCACAGACACACACACACACACACACACACACACAAATATCGATAGTGTACGACGACCGCCACTTGGGACAAATCCCCAAGGATCTTGTATACCACAATTTTACATCGCCTTGCGTGCGTTCCCCGGCACTAACTACTATCAAATTTACAACTAGTCGCTTGATCTTTACGCATCACGTTTTGTACAGGGCGTTGCGGAAAGTTTCAATTGCACGCGCAAGGAAACGAAATACTTGCAGGAAGGGGCTTTAGATCAACAGAACCGTCTGAATCTTAACCTTTTAGCTGCTGCTGACGTATATATACGTTTCATTTTTGTGTTTGCCATATACTACAGACGTATATATACGTTTTAGAATTTTGTCGGTTAAAGTACGAGCACCAAGGCAACTTTAAATAAAAGGCTTGATTTTTTTTATATTTCGGTAGATGGTTGATATGTTTTCATTGATTTCTCCAAAACTAGTCGGTGAAAATTAAAAAAAACTATTTAAATTAAAGTTAAAACCATAATAAATTATTGAAAACATAAAAACCCCGTTGTGCCCGACTAATTAAAAAGATATTTAATCTTTTTAATTAAATATCTTTCGAAATAGTCAGGCACAACGGTTTTTTTTTTGTTTTAAATAATTTATTAAGGTTATAACTTTAATTTAAATAGTTTTTTTTTTTAATTTCCACCGACTAGTTTTGGAGAAATCAATGGAAACATATCATCCATCTACCGTTTTACCATAAAGCCAATATTAAATATGCCTACTTTTGAAGTCATATATTTATTTAAATAATCGGGCAACCCGCCTAAAATTTTCAGAATTGGTTTAGAGGTAGTCCAACTTCATATAAAAAAAAATTGGTTGTCTGTAAAGTCGGTTTACGGACGATAGTTTTACGTGATAACGTATTCCGTAATACATAACCTAAACCTCCCAAAATTTGGTTTCAATCCGCTTATCCTTGGTGTCGGAATGATAAGAAATGCCAAAAGTGACGTTTGCAACTTACAAAGTATTATGTTCTAATAATAATTAGTTATTCCAACACTTAACTTAGAAGGCTTTGCATTTCACAATATACTAATGTCAAAAAATTGAATTAAACATTAGAAATGCAGCTGTTTTCATGTTAAGACAAGACATACGTTTGCTTCTAATTTCCATGTACGGCAAACAAAGACAACCGACCGCGTCGCGCCATGCATTACACAACATTGCATTTATACAGCTATTTTTCTATATAAATTTGTATAAAATATTTTTCTATATAAATTTGTATAAAAAAACTGCTTAGGCAAATTCTGTTATACGAAATCTATGTAAAATGTTCTCCTCTTTCGTTTAAGACTGGTTTCAAACCGATCTGATTTAAATTGAGCGAGAAATTAGCAAAAAGCACGCACAGGGTCAGGCGGAACGTTACGCGTTAGGAACGTTAGGAACGTTACGTTACACTTTTTAGAACATGCAGCCGGTGTTTTATCAATTTATAAGATTGGTGATTCATCAATTTATAAGACGTTATCACGTCAAAAATTAAGCCTTTTATTTAAAATTGCCTTGGTGCTCGTACTACCTTAACATAAACCTAATATTATTTGTTTTATTTAATGGTGCTAAATGTGAAACAGACATTTTTGCCGTGAGTGTGTTTTTATATACATTTTATTTTTCGCTGTTTTACATTTTTACGTGACGATTTATTACTAATAATAAAGTAACAGTCGTTGGCTCTATATTCCAAACAAAAGATAATCTATAATGAAAATAACAAACGAACGAGCGGAAACAAAAGAATGAAGAAGTTTTCGCCACCGCTAGTTGTTACAAATGTAATTCTTTTCAGACACGAAGGTCATTATTACCGGCCTATTCATACAGTTTCTCTAGACTCTAGAGTATTTTAAATTAAATCTAGTTTTCTTTTTGAGTTCTTTGTCTGTAGGTACACCACACTGTCAGAATACAAATTTCTATTCTTTTCAACACGATACATACGTGGTATATTTACATTTCATTTTATGTGATTTTTTTAAAGTAACTATGTCAGCAAAGTCTATATATGGATTCAACATGAAAGAATGAAAAAATAAAACAAAGCTTGCAATGTTATATAATTATATGATTTTTATATCAAAACGGTCAGTTAGACTATAAAAAATCTATACCTACTAATATATATACTGCTGAAGAGTTTGTTTGTTTGGTTGGTTGAACGCGCTAATCTAAGAAACTACTGGTTCGAATTGAAAAAAATGTTTATGTTGGATAGCCCATTTATCGAGGAAGGCTATAGGCTATATAATATCACGCTACGACCAATTGGAGCGGAACATCAATGAAAAATGTTGCAAGATGTATCTAAAAATTAGTCCGTTCAACAAGTGAAATGCCTTAACTAAATATTGCAATATTAGCGCGTCACGTTCACAAGCCCAGATAGCTCAGTCGGTAGAGCGTAAGACTCTTAATGCCAGGGTCTTGGGTTAAAGCCCCACCTCGGCGAATATATTTTTATTTTTTTTATTTTCTACATTGCTTTCTTCTAAGGCTTACATTTCAATTTTTTAAAATTTTATTACGACTAATTAAAATTAAATAAATCTAATAAATAGCTCATTTAAAACTGTTACAACTATAGGTACCGATATAAAAATAATTTTCCTACAGTGTTTTCAATTAAATATATTTATTATATTAAAAGGAATTTATTACTTAAAAAAAGTATAAATACTGCTTTTTAACGACAAAAACTTTTAAACGGTAACTCCGATCATTATGAAGTTTAGACACAACATTCATCTCGGTAAACTAAGATGAATGTGCGTACTCATGTCCTTTCCTTCCTCATTCGTTCTTTTGCACTCGGGTGAAACCGGGCGGGATCGCTAGTCAATAATGTATGACTATGTACTACCTGCAGAAAGTACTGCAGCAAACACAGTGGCAGTTGTATTTTTTCAATGTGTTAAATATATTTATACGGAGATACAAAACTTTGAATTTTGATACCTCATCGACGTCAATCACATTTTTCATACTCCATATAACCAGGCGATCTATTTTCCCTGTACGCTATTCTCACATTGTCACAGACAGGGAATAATGCATTAAGGTAGTTCGGTAGCCAAATGACTTAAACTTGACTCTACATTTTTTTATATTTATTTAAAAGATTATAATTAAAGACACCTACAGAAAAAGAATCAGATTTTTTTACCACACCGTTTAAGAGAATATAAATATAATTAAAGTTATGCAAAAATACACGAGCCGTTATGAGTGTCCTTGTTCAATAACTACGGAAATTGAGGTTTTGTAAAAAATTGGCAAACTTGACCCCACAAAAAAAAACTTTTTAATGGATAGAACGATGTCTGAAATACACACTGCAAAAATTTCAGAATAATTTACCACGTATTTTTGATTTTATTAATTTTTTATTATTGACATGTGGCCTCTATCGGAGAAACTCTCTCCTCCATATTTGCTAGGGGAAAAATGGCCTCTGTGCCTTTTGTAATTTTTTGTATTTAGATTTTTTCACAAATCTTCCAGATAATCTTGCCCGCTTTATTTTAATTCATAAACATTATTTTTTTTTAAATAACCTCAAAGATTTGACGATATAACATCAAGTTGACAGCTTGAGGTTATGTTTACAAATGCGCGCGACCGTAGTGACAGTGACTAGTGACAGCTGAGTACCAATCAATTTATATTTTATTAATTACTATACTATAATTATTTAACTATAATTCGCATTAAATTAAATCAAATAAATTTTTATGTGAATTTCTATTAATTATTATAGCATGATTTGGGTAATTATTTGAGGAAAAAAGTCATTTATTTGACTTGGGATTGCGGTTCCCAAACTACCTTAAATATACGGGCTTTAGTTAGTAAGCCGTGATGTGTGCCTTCAATGAATAAAGAATAATTTTACCAACTTGAAAAATTTATTGTGAAGCCGTTTTAAGTGCTAAAACAAAAAGTCCTACGGCCACTTAAGGGCCGCTGCACACGAGGCTAGAAACGCTGCTAGATTCCTTGCTAGATTTGCCTACTAGTTTTTCTAGCGCTGGTTTTCTTGATTTACTGTCAAGTGCTCGCTTCACATGAGACTATTTTTCAAGCTTGTTTTGTGGATTGATCTGATGCGCGCGCAGTGACAGTTCGAATATAAATACAGAGCAAAACGTGTCTGTTATCTGACTCTGAGTAGAATGACGCCATATTGGTTTGTGGGCGCTTGTTCAAGTGATCACGTGACAAGATACTGTTTCCTGATTGGTTCTTGCTCATACCTAGCAGCAGATCTAGTAGGGGAAATAGCCCCTGTTTTAATTTTAAAATCTATCTTGTGAGCTTGCAGGTCAGCCCGCAATGACGTCATTTCCAGCTTCGTACCAAGCCTACCGGCTAGCAGAACTCCTAGCAGCGTTTCTAGCAACGATTCTAGCCTCGTGTTCGTGTGCAGCAGTCTTTAGACGGAGCTCATTTCAATGGTTTAATAAAATCAAATAATATCCAATCGCATTATTTGTTAGACGGAGTTCATTTAAAAAAAAAGTTCTTTAGGAAGCCACTGAAAGTTCAATGAAAACGTGGACAGACCGTGTGTAAAAATGTATTTACATTTTTTTTATCATTTATAATTGGTTTTATTCGCGGTTGCTGCTATTAATTACTGTCAAATAAAATGTGTTTTTATCATGGGTTTATTAACTCGATTCATTATTTATCTTTCTCCAAACAAATCAACAATTCTGAGAAAGCAGATGGTTATTTTTAAACATATTTCTAGTTAGTTGCCTCGGCACACATTTAATAGATATAGGTACAGTTTTATTTTGAATAAAAACAGTTTTGTGAAAAAAATAAACTATTTGAAAAAATATTTACTGCTACAACCAAAAATTAAATGGGTCAATAGTACTCTTAATAATCCACGGTTTTATAACAGCACTCTAAAATTTCATACAGTATTAAATAGACAGGATGTATTCAATACAAGTAGTTCTTTTATGTATGTTCAGATTCACCCTTACACCCTGCCTGGAAAATGCATTTTCCGACAGTTTTCCAAAAGAGGAAAAAAAATTTTCCGGGTCGAGTTTGGGCTCAAATGAAAGAGGGGGATCAGACGACCACGCCCATGGCGTCCAATCGGTCGGCAGAGGTTCCGTTTTCGAGACGGGTGGGGGTACCCTTTCCCTATGAAAATTTCCAGCGTCGAGTGGGGCGTCTAATTAAACTAGAGCACGCCCCCAACACGTCTGCGTCGTCCAATCGCTCCTCAGACGTCCCGTTCTCGAGACGGGTGGGGGTCCCTTTACAAGAAAAATTTTTTCACAGTCGAGTGACGTCTCTAATCAAACAGCATGGCCGCGGGAACACGCCTACATGCTGCGTTCGACCCCGGCTCGCTTCGTTCTCCGAGCAGGGAGGGGACTGGGGGCTTGTTAATATTTTACAAGGGGGCTTGCATGCGTTAACGAGTCTGCATCGGTCACTGTCTGTTGTATGTGGGATAGGAACATAAAGATGTTAAAATAAAACATAATATATCTTTAAAAGATTTTTTTATTTATTCATAAATAATATATTGTTATAAGTTCATCTTAAAAAATAACAGGTTTATTCATTATTATTATTGAGATTGTATGTCCGTGCTTGTTTCTTTATTAACATTTCTTCGAGAATAAACGGAGAAGTATTCATTATAATTATCTATCAATTTTTCCACAAATAAAATTTCTCTATCGATTCTGACGCACTGACAGGTGTCTGGGCCGCATCTTGCTCTTTCATCAGCCCACACGCAGTTCGCCTCATGCAGACCATGTTTAGATGTGATCAGTTGTAGCGATCCGGCAACGTTATATTTAGCCTTGAAATTCGTGAAATATTTCAAAGTTCTCGGACAGTTGATGCGGTTGCCGTTCTCGCCAGACAACAACGAGTTCAGTTTCTCTCTAACAACGTCTACGCGTTCCATTCTTTTGTTTTTTTTTAGAAATATTCTTCAAATGATCTTGTGCTGTTGTTCTTGTTGTTCGACGCACACCTGAACGTAAACTGTGCTGACTATTCAGTCGATGTACAATTTATACACGTTTCCATCAAGACGCTTATGTTCTGTCTCAAGTAATGCACGTTCCAAGTCAGCAGACCGAACAGATGCGTGGTCGATCGATTGAGTTGTTCTTGGAAATTGTTCAATGTACTATTGACTTTTCCCATTGCATCGATTACATATTCAACATTTTCCACTTGAAATTTATGAAACATTCGACTGTAGGTACTGTTTATTTTCAAAATCGATCCGCATTTGTTGTCTAAATCCGAAACCCAAAAATCTAAAATTATGAGGTCTGCAATTACGTATGCGCTCACCAAACCACACACTGCAAACGTGAAGAATGTTCTCCACTCGGCGACACCCATTGTAACACTGAATGTCGATTACACACTTCTCTTATATTAATATCTGAAATATAAATTTTCCCCAAGGTATTTTTTTTTTTTAATAAAAAAACGCAGTATTACGTTTAAATATATTTATTGTAAAAAAAATCAATACATTAAAAATTGCTTAAATCTAATTTCATATGTTTATACCATGCATTTCAAAATCGTCATAAACACCGCTGTCATCATAATTTCCATCATCTTCAAAGCCTTCGTCGTTTTCGTAATCTTCGTCGTCATAGTCTTCGTCTGAATCATCTACTCTATCTTCAGATGTTTCGAAAATAATTTTAATTTTTAAATTTTCTACTATAATTGTTTCTTTTTGTGACTTTAAATCTGAACAATCAATATAGTTTGATTGCAGTAATTCGTTTGTGTTTTTGTCTCTTACAACAACTGTAATACCGGCTTCAGGAATCTCCATGTTGTTATTATTCTCAAAAGAAGCAGCAGCAGCAGTAGCAACAGTTCTGTTCTGCTCGACTGACAACGGTGAATTGACAATTTTCAGTACCGGAGTGAGAATATGAGAGACTTTTTCAATTCTTCTTTTAAATCGATCGCGATCTCTAGCAATCTGTTCCCATATTCCCACCCGCGCTTTACGATATGCAAAATTCCAACAAACCATATAGTTAATCTCTACCTTATCGTTAAAACATACTTTTTTTTATTCATTTTCTTAATTAATACTACTACTACTGCTACTACTATTAATGTCAGAAAGAATTTTTTCACTACAAACTATAGGTAGTTCATAAAATAATCTTTCATAATTAATAGTATGTAATATATCTCTAGGAATAAAAAAATCGTTGCCGCTTAAGCGTAAACAATTTAGCAACTTACACTTATCTAAATACGTATTATAATATAAATTAATGTTTTTTGAATAGTAAACGTACGAACACAATAAACTATTCACATTGTCTTTTAGTTCTAATAAACATTCCCACTCGTCTTTTGATAAAATCAGCGAACTGGGAGAAGTTGTTCTTTTAAATTTTAAATGTTTTATGTTCTTTAGATAGACTTCTTTAATTTCCACGTTTCCACCAATCACTGAGTAAAATCGACGATGAGCGACGTCGTTAAAGTACTTGTTAACATAGTTGCACAAGAGCATCAGCGCGCACCAATCGTTTTGATCCAGAAAAATGCTTGTTGTTTTCAAGTCTCGCAGTTCGAGCGTTGCTTGAAAGCCTTGAGAGGGCAACCAACCCACGTTGACGTATTTATTTCGTTTTGCGTCGATAAAGAAGATGTTTTGCATCAAAAGTTGCGTTCTAGAGTTCAATGCGCCCAAGTCCGACAGAGACGAAGCAAGTGGTGTTGATACCTCAGACGTAGCACTCGTATTTTCGATTGAAAACTCTTCGTTGCACACCAGTGGAAACTCTACGATGTCTTCACCTCTCCCCTTGTCCGCATTCTCAATCGTTGCGTTGTAGTCATTAATATTCACATCGTATGAATTCATCATCGTCGTCGTTGAGTCAGAGTTGTAAAACCGAAATATATTCGGAGAAGTAGTCATGTTTCAACAAAACCTTGCACACTGGTTCGCTGTCTTGCTACGAATCGTGTTATAACACATCTAATGACAGTCTGATGTTACCCTTCCCTTCTGCACCGTGTCGCCAACACTTCTGTTGAAATCTGTCTCGACAGCTGCTGCTGCTGCTGTTGTGCTCGTCGTTTCGTTATGATCAATTGTTAAATTTCGTTGCAGTTTATGCGCAAGACTGTTAATATCTTCGCGGAAATTTATATCGACGTTCAACAGTTTCAATCGCTTCAAATACCCGTGCAATTTTTCGTATAATTTTTCGAGTGCTCTTCTATCAGTAACGCTGAGCATAAACATTTTTTCATAGTAAGTATTTTTGATAAACACTTCAAAAACTATACGCCCATCGTCCAAAACGAATCGCACTTGACGCGGATCTGTTTTTAAAAATCGTATACCCTGCTTCCAAGGAGTGGGTGTTTGCTGTGCAACGTTATTTTCGTCAAAGACAAATCCCCATTCTTCTAATTTTCGTTTATTTTCCGCAGAGAGAGCCAAAAAACGCCTGCTCTGGTTGAACAGCTCTACGCCGAGAATTTCTTGTAAAGTGGTCGCGGTCGATCGAACGGGCACAGATCCAACGCACCATTTATCAACGCTATCATCACTCATAACGTTGCTGAATGCACTCATTCTTGCTAAAGACTGAATTATTTAAAGTTAATGTTTTGTAATATATATGCAGCTTTTTCTCCCTCCAGCTCATAATGTTTGGCGCGTACATAATTCAGAAACATATTTTCGCAGTTTGAACACGTTCTTGCATGCACAATTGTTTGCAAATTTCATGTTTGTATGCGAGACTGTTTTACAGACGCTCTCATATTTTAAAGGCAGAGACAATACTTTCAACGGAGGACAGTTCAGACACTCTAAATCCACATAGACTAAATCTTCTGGCCCGTTTTCTTTTAAGAATTTTTGTTTCTCAAGTCCTTTGACGAAAATCAGCTTTGAACCTTTAAAAATCCTAGTCAAATGTTTCTTCAGTTCGCTATATTCAACGCCTACGCTGTCGCTGTCGCCATCATTCCAATCGAGACCGTTTATTTTTCGTTTATTGTAAGCATTTTGTTTTTTATATTTCGCGTCGAGTAAACGTTTTTCGTACGGCGGCCCGAACACTATTTGTTCTACACTTTCGCTAAACAAATTGCAAAATGCCAATTCCTTTGCAAAGTATTCATGCCCGTTGCCCACGACGAACTGAACGTCACAAATTCCCGTTTTACAAGACATTACACAATTTTTGCGACCGTATTTTGTAAGGGATGATAGGTGAAGAGTTTATCGTGTATAATCAAACAGTACGCTGTTGTGTTTGGGGGGAAATTTTCGTAAGCTTCGATCATCAATTTGATATCTACAACGCCCTTCTTGATGGCTTCCGGTTGTCGCGAGCAATCGAAAACAATTAGCGGTGATTTTGTTTTGAATTCGTTTTTATTCAAAAGAGGCGCGTTTTTATTTCCATAGAAATAGATTTCCTGTCCCTTGAGATACTTTTCGTATACAATGTTGAAGTCATTTTTATCGAAATTCATAGAGAGCGGTTCGTAGGGATACGCTTCGGAATTTAAAAAGAGTTTTGCCAACCGCAGTTTACAGTGATCGAAGACGCTGCTGTCCTTTAGTTGAGTGCCGTAGCGTTTTGTTTGAAAACCCACAATGATCAGACGCGGCGTTTCGACTTGATTGGTGGTCGTCACGGTCCATACGTGTTTTGCAGACGTCGGCAGCGCAGGATATTCGTACAGATCCCACGATCTGAACACGATGTTTTTATTTTTGTTTGCCGTCTTCAAGAGTTTAATTTTCATATCGTTAGACGGTATAATATAGGGCACGTTCCACTTAATGGACGTTAATTCTATTTTGCTCGATTTTTGAATTTGTCCTTGAGCTGCTGCAGTTGTTAAAATTGCCGAATTATCGTCTCGCTTACGTATCAATATCAATTCTTGTTTACCGTTCACCATCACTCTCTTGTGATCGTGTGCGAAGCCCAAAATGTATTTCAAAGGTATGCTGACGCTAAAGTTTCCCTCCGAATCTAACAAGTCGGCATTTTTATTTGAGCTTAAATCCCAACCGCAGTTTGAAAGTGCTCTCACGTCGTCTGGACTGTGTAACACATAGCCGATCATGGTGGCCGTGATGCCTACGTTTTTAGTAGAGTCAATTGGCATGCCCCACAATTCATAGCGAATTTCCTCAAACAGATGCGCTATTCCGTTGTTGATGATGCTCGAATTTTCTGCTTTTCCACCGTCTTCGTCGATCAATTTCCCGCGCACTTCGAGCACGCTGTCGTGAGGAAACGTGATGGCATCCTGATTTTGAATTGCTATGCGGATTTCATCATTAGACTTTAATTGATTGGTGTTAAACGGTTCCTGTGAGTGAACGCGAATCGAGTCTATACTTTCGTCTAGAACTATCGGAAAGTCGACGGCCAGAATGTCTTGCATTTTTTTATTTCAGTTCAAGTCCGATCGATTTTAGAAAATTTAAATTCTTTTTATTAATTTGATTTTTTTGCTTTTTCTGACTTATTTTTATTTTTTTCTGACCGAATCCTGTCTTTTTTATCACCTTCTTACTTTTCTTTACACTCGGTGCTGCTTGTGCTGTTTTTTTCGCTGTTATCGATTCAGTGGACGACGCTAGACTGGCGTAATTTGACCTTTGTTGAAGTTTATAATCTCCGTAATATATACCCATCTTACAAGCGTTTCAGATGTAAACGCACAGTGACAGGCTCGCCGTTGAAATTCACTAATCGATCGTTCTGGTCTACAATAGTAACGGTAACGTTGTCTATAACACGACGATTTATCGGCAAATAAATGACGTTTCTCGGCGTAATGGATATCTTATAGCCCGGCTCCTCTTGTGGATAGAACTGAAAGAGAGTGTGCTCGGGCTGTCCGTTTAAATAGGATCCGCTGACAATGTTACACTTCACTCTGACGGCGTTTATTTTTGAAATATGCGCATTAAAATCTGCTTTGTGTGCACTGTTTGCTTCCAACATCGGACGTGTCATGCTGAAACCCAGCAAAGATCCCACACTACCTTCGGCGCCGATGTCTATAATCACATCGCTCTTTATTTCCGTTTTCAACGTGTTGTTGTTTGCCTTGATTCTAATTGTTCTGTTCACTTTTTTCAACTCTTCGACAAGGTAGTTGTTGATATCATTGATATCGTACGCCCCTTTCGGTATCTCGATCGTTTTCCTATTGTCAGGAAAGTCTGGATCCTGGTAGACAAATTTATTGTTGGTCTCATCAATATTTGGAATCGAGTGCCACGACTCAAACTCAATCAGTCCCAGTTGATATTCCTCGCTCTCGTCGAGCACGATCGCCGGATAGAACAGACTGCTCAACACCGATTCGGCTCCGCTCAGGGTGAACGTGAACGACATCAAGTTTCTAATAGGAAAAACAAGCAGTGATGTCCGCACAAAACTGAGTTGAATTTCTGTCTTCTCTCGTAGTTATATACTATGTTGCAACCTTTCAAATAGTGGACGGCGAGCTCTTTCGGCGGTTGCAAGTTGCCGAAACTGTCAAAGTACTGTACATTTTTACCGATTTTTCTATACGCCACCCAATGCGTCCCGGGACCGTCTCTATCATCTAAATTTACTACAGCGCTCTCGTTCTTTTTCGGTTTTTTAGGCAGCGCGTTTCTCATGTACACGCCTCTGAAGAACTTGATGCGTAATATTTTAGCATAGCGTTTGATTTCCGCATCGGTGAGCGCGTGTTTCGGTAACGTTTTTAAAAGTTTTTTGAAGCCGTTGCCGCCGGCCGGTAAGGTCTTAAATAAAGACCGTAGCCTCGACGATAGGGTTTCAAGTAGAGACCGCTTCCTTTCTTGCCGAGCGCTATCGCTTCCATTGTTTCGTTGTGACGGTTCGCTTCGGAGAGTTTATCTCTGGCCGCCTTGGTGTCCATGACGGTTTTGGCGACGTTCGCAGCTCCGCCGGCCAGAGCTCCCAACGCCGACAGACCGGCAAAGAGCGGGATTAGCGGTAAAAATCCTCCCGTCTTGGGTACGGGTATCACGCGAGATTCACCATTATTTTTTATTGCAGCATTTGCATATTTGTTTACGCCCGTCGAGTTAATTGTATCCAGTTCTAGCTGTGCTCGTTTAATAAGATCGTTCTTGATGTTAGATTTTCTAGTTTTCACACTTCTTCCTCTCCTTCTCCGTATTCCGGCTGATTTTGCTTTTCTTTGCCTATTGACGCGTCTGTGTTTAACACCCGCACCTGCGGAAGAAGTTCTCTTCATTTTTCTTCCCATGCCGAGTTTAGTTTTAATTTTCATAGCGTTTGTCGTAAGCCACGCGGCAGTTTTTTCACTTAAACTGGAGTCTTTGGCTTTGACGCGATTCCAAGCGCTCTCGAGTAGCTCTCTGTCGGCTGTGTGACGTTCTTTTAAATCCTTTGTGTTTGCGTAAGCTATGTCGTGCTTTTTGCACGCTTCGTCCAATCGATTCACGCCCAAATCGCCTCTGTTCAAACGTTCCTTTAACTTTGTTCCGGGTCCGCAATAGCTGTAGCCGGGGATGTGTAATTCAAACGGGAGTTTGTTGATTAACGTGTTGACAAGTCCACGTCCGCTAACTTTATCACTTGTGGAACGGTAAACGATCATCTTTTATACTCAACTGCGTGTGTGTGTGTTCGCAATGTCCCCTTTTATTCTAAAAGTCATTTTTCAAAAAAAAACACAAACTATACCACGTCTTTCTTGTCTATCCACGAGTTGTGACTGTTGTCGAAGCCCAACCACTTAACGTACAATCTGTTACCTTTCGTTCTCAAGACTCTCTCCACCAAATAGACATTGTTGTGATTGGGCACTTTTTGAATTTCCTCCTCGTAAAAGCCGCCCTTAATCGGTGTATTGTTTGCGTCGACCAGCTCATAAGTGCGCGGATTGGTGGTCAGTTTTACTTTAGACACAGTAAAAACTTCAGTAGTCCAGTTGGGCAGGTAGCCTTTGTCGAACAAATGTTTGTATTTACTTATGCGCACGCGATCGCCGACGTGTATTTTTTGTTTTCTCACGTCAATTGTTTTTAAATTAGAGTAGACGGTCTTTAATAACTTTTTTTCATTTTGTTCATTAACCTGTCTGGGTTTCATTTTTATCGTTCTGTGTTTAGTGTCATTATAGTCGGCTACAATGTTCGGCAACGCCGTGAGCCACTTGTAATTACCTTCGATGCTGAAGCGTTTCCACAGTCGCGCCTTCAGTGTTCTTATGAAGCGCTCGACAATGCTACTCTTTAAATTGCTAAAAGTCGAATAGTGATTGATGGAATATTTTTTCATTAAATTTTGAAAATTTGAATTGTAAAATTCCGTTCCGTTGTCAGTTTGCAGATTACGGGGTGGCTTTTTAAGTTTTTTTAGAATTTTCAACATTGCGTCCGCCACCTCCTTTCCACGTTTACTTTTCAGCGGTTGCGTCCACGCATACTTTGAAAACGCATCGATAACGGTGAGAATGTATCTGTAGTTGCTGTTAACGCCGGCGTACGGAATCATTTCGGCGAGATCGGCCTGATACAGGTCGTACAGACCCTTGACGAGCACACGTCTGCGGCGATAGTTCTTTCTCGCCGGCTTGTGCAGCTCGTTGACAATTCTAATTTTTTCTGCAGAGGCTTTTTGCGATAATATTTTGACGTTGTTGTTCTTGTTGTTGATGGCGGTGTTATTTCGCGTGCGAAGACGACCGCGTTTCATTGTAAAATATAGGATTTAAAAAAAGTTTTCTGCGTTGTATTTTCGATAGCAGCGTTGTCTTAAATGTTCTCTGCGCTCTCTCTTTGACAACAGACGCTAATTTCAAGTTTGTGTTGGTTAATATAGGTTCCAATCTACTGCTGGACTCGTTGGCAAAATATTTTATAGTCGACGACGACGACGACGATAATGATGATAATGCCGATGAGGATAATGTCGTCAACGGTTGCGGTGGCGTCAATTCGTCATTATAGCTGCGTGATAGAAATCGACTGACACGCGACGTTTTTAAACTTCTATGTAAAATGTCTATTATTTCATCATCTTCGTCAGAGGCGTGGTGGAGATATCGCGTAAAATTCAAAGCCGTCGACACGTCACCTTTTTTCTTCAACTTTTTCGCTACGCTCGAAGCCGACAGTCGTGGAAGTTTGTTAACAAAACGTCTAATTAACGGTTCTTCTTCTTCTTCTTCTTCCGTTTCATATCGAGTGTCCATAATACTAAGAAATCTCACCGGCGATGGTGGTGGTGGTGGTGGTGGCGGTGGTGATGGTTCTTGATAATCGTTGCTAATATTAAGATCATCAACATTATCATCCCCACCACGACCATTTTTTTTATTTTTTGTACCGATATTTTGCAATAAGGCTATTTTATTCTGTTGTGTATTATTATTATATTGAATATTCCTTTTATTTTTTCTCGTAAGTGACAAATTATTGACCTGTATAAGCTGTTTTCTTTTGTGCCATTCAACTTTAGCAGTGCTTTTTCTTAGATTAGCGTAAACTGTTCTCGCCGCACGTTCTGCGCTTATCAAGTCTTTCGTAGTTGCTATGTCAACATCTCTGCTATGTCTATTGATTGAGAACATTTCACTCGCTTAATAACGGATAGCGTAGGTATATTTCCACGCCTAGCGTAACCCTGTCTTTAATTTTTAACGCCGCCGTTCTTGCACTAGCTGAAAATTTTATGCGATCACCGGTGTGGATTATAGTCGATTCAAGCGTCGAATACAATTTATCGTTGATGAATATATTTGCGTCCACAGGCGACGTTCTTATAGACTGTATTTCCATTCCGTCGCACTCCTCGCCGAATATATACTCTACGAATCCTTCGGTTAGAGTATAATGATTTTCGGGTGTTAATTTAGCATCGCGACTGAACAGACGAATCAAAAAATGTCCGCGATATGTTCTCAAAGAATTCTTTATCGATAGGGGTATTGTATTGTCGATAAAGTGGTTCATCAGACTTATTAATTTATTGTTTAAATATTCAATCGTGACAGCGTCCTGTTGGTCTGTCGGATCACCGACATTTGTCAGTTTTTTGCCATTAAAGTCTAAATTATTATCTACAATTTTAAAGCCGAGTGTAGAAGAGAGAACAGGAGGAGGAGGAGGAGGATCGTGAATTAATTTCCACTGCCGACGTCTACTGTGTCTTCCAAACTTGTCCACGGGCATGTTGAAAGCGCACTGACGATCGAGCGGTAAACAAAACTCAATTTATACAATAATGTTTGCTTCCCTCAGTTCTTCTATGATTGAAACTATTTCGTTGTGATGCGAAGTATTGCCAGCTTCTTGGGAAGCGTACAACAATTTCAGTCTGTCTACCAATTCGTTCAAATTATTCCAATACACATACTCTTTCGTCTTGTTTCGGTTCATTTTTAAAAACATTCCCTTACCGGTCGCTGCAACTGATCCTGTTGTTTCAGTTTCTTTATCATTTTTGTTTGCAAACAGAGGTGCGATTATATTTTTATATTTAAAACCCGAATTAGATTTTATTTTACCATCTGTTTTTAGATGTGCGCCTGTATATTTTAAAAGCTGCGCGTATACTGCCCTATCCTGTCCCGTATAATTTTCAGGTTTTTTCATAAAAATCAATTCATAAAGTCCCGCAGTACCGTCGACCTTGTATTTACCGACTACAAAATCGTTTTCAAGAAAACGTATTTCCTTATCTCCAATCATGTATTTGCCTGCATTTTCGTCGCCATCATTTTCTTCCTCGTCTATATATTTAACTCCGTAAACGTAGTCTTTTTGATTTACAGGTTTTCTATTTAAATATATTTCCGAAAGATTTGGAGTGATCGGCTTGGTGACAGTGGTAGTGGCGGTAGGTGTACTAGATGATATCGGTGCTTGAAAATCAAGTTTACGGCTCAAAGCGGTTCTTGTAGCAGTCGTCGACGATAGTTTTCGTGGAGTTTCGTCTAATTTTAATTCTCTCTTAAGAAACTTCCGTTCTTCTTCATCTTCTTCTTGTTCTTTTTTTACACGATCTATTAGAATTTTAATAGGACCTATGAGCGGTTGTAATTGCGTCTCTGCACATCTGCTCTGCTCAAAAACACCCGATTTTATGATATTATATTTATTTCTAACGGATTTAATGGCTCTTCGCAATCGCTTACGCAGGGAAATTTCGCTTTTATTCTTCTTCATCATGTCACCGGAGCGCACGACAGAAGCACAACTGCGTAATAATTGAACGGGACGTGTATATTTATACTTGCTGTTTCACGGCTATAAATTTGTCGAAATTCACTCTATATCGACCTTTGTTTAGATCCGAGTCTCTATCGATCACAAAAAAATTGTACTTGTTCTCCGCCCAGCACTTGACACAGAGATTTTTAAACTCTTGAAAAGACATATCGGTGTTGACGTAATCATCATATGCATGATGCAAGTTCATATCGTCTTGCTTGAAGAGCACAATAAAATTAGCATTGTCTCTGACGAGCTGTTTGGGTATCCTACTGTACGACTGACATAGGTAAAAACTATCGACACTAGCGTGTCGTCCCATGCTAAAGTATTCGCGAATGTTGCTCTGACTTTCACACGCCACATCGTCGAAAATAAAAATTGAATTTCGTTTTGCCTCGTTCGGATGCATTATTGTTTCACTGTCGGTAAAGGTGTAATAGCCCATTCCACTGACGCCGCTCAAGATCTCTGCAAGCAGTCGATATTTCTCCTGTTGCAGAGATTTCGAGTATACGTATACATTTTCAAACTTTAGTCCGTTGCTGTCGATCAACAAGGAAACCATAACATTGGTCTTACCGCAATTCGACGGACCAACAACAATACACCTCACACTAGTGGGAAGTAAAACTCCATGTTTCTTAATTATTGTCTGTGCACTTTTTTTTTGATCTAGATTTAAAATTTCAATCTTTACCGGCTGCTGTAACAGTTTCATTTTTTGATCACAGCTCACGAGCAACTGAGGAAGAAATGGTGTGTGTAAGTTTTTTATATAGAAGAAAAGCAATGAACTTTTAATTCAAAGATTGCACCACTTTAATCAGTCTGAAATGAAAAAATAAAAAAAGTAAACAGTGTTGAGTTTTACAAATTGAAAAATTTAATAAATTTATAAAAATACAATAATCAATAATAAAAATATATATGGATATTTTTGTTAGTAAATTACAACAATTTTATTAGTAAATTACATCGAATAGTATTATGCAAAAAAATTACATTCTATTTTTCATTAATTTTATAATGACCCCATGGCAGCGTGTCGTGCGTTCCCGCTATAAGAAAGCGTTTGTCGTCGTGCGCGCTCAAACCGATCTTATTGATTTCTTGCGTGTAGACCTCATGCTTGATCGATCTGAACACGCACATGCTACACATGAGGTGCTTCTTAGTCTCTAAGCAACGTAAATAATCATGAAATTTAAAAGCGGCGACAGTGTCTTTTTTTACGCCTTTGCTCTTCTTGAAACAACTTCCTCCGGCATCGCGATCGTAGTCGCACGCAGCATGAACGCATTCGGAGTCGTTGCATAATTTGTCCGTTAAATAGGCGTACAATTTTGATCGAAGTCCGACAAATTTTACAATGTTATCCGTGACTTCGAACTTGAACTTACCCAACACTTTCTTATTCACCAGAGGTAAGCCGTACGGATTGTCTGCTGGGAAGTTGGAAGTATCGAATCGTTCCAGAACGTCACCCTTGATATCATTGTAAAAATCGTCTGTCTTCACTTCGAAAATAAACGAATCTGTGTCGGTGTAGCAAAGACGCACGCTCTCGCCGTACTTAGGTTTCATGTAAGCGTAAAGAAAATCATACATTAAAATTTTTGAGACATCGAGAACAGATAGGCCGATATAGTTTGGCTTGTCGTACTTGACGCTGAGACGTTTCATTTGTACACCGACAAAATTCTCATTAAACACGGTGATTGAATGAAAATTCGGTCTACTTATCAAAGTCTCAGCGTCCAAATTTTTACCGCTATTTTTCCAATCGCTTATAAGTTTAACGTCTACGCGTTTCTCTACACTCTCAACACTTTTACCGAATATAGCGTTGTTGAACAGTTTATAGAGGTCCTTTTCAAAGTCAGAGGTCGCTAGTTTACGTAGTTCAGTGTTGGCGTCAATGTACGGTTTCAAAAAGTCGCTCTGCTTAAAAGTCAACACGCGGTGTATTTTTGTAACGCGTAAGCCGTGCCTTACACACTGCTGCAAGTTTCTGTAGTGTAAAACGTATTTCTGTTTGTCGGTCAGGGCGGTCAAAAGTTTAGTCTGTTTTGATTTCGATGTGGGCGGCACTTGTTGCTTAGCGCAAAAGGGTAGGTCTTTGTGTAAGTCGTGTAATTCTGTCGGGTACTCCAAGTCCACCTCTAAAAAGCATCCTTCGTCCGCGTTCGGAGCTATGCCGCTATAGTCAAAGTTATTAATTTCCAGTTCGGGTAGCCATTTGAAGTTGCCGTAAGGCATCGCTTCAGACATACTCCACCCGTACTGGTTGTTTGCGTCTAAATAGACTATGTAGGACGAAGGTTTGCTAGTGTCGTATGTTTGCATGTATTTGTTGTTGGCTTCGCTGTAGCGTTTCGAGCACTGACTGATGCCACCGCGTAACGCGCGTCTCACAAAATGTATTTGGTCAATGTCCGTCAAAAGTTCTAGTTGTATGTCGGTAAATTTCAACATGCAGTCCCAGGAAAGACCGGGCGTTGTAAAATAGTGAGCCGGATCAAGTTCGTAATGTGTTTTCGTCGCAATTCTAAATTTTTCAAACGCGTCTGCCAATATCATCACGTCAGTTTTCAGGTACACGTCACTGTAATCGCCGAGAGTATTGCAATTGAAACTATGCCATACGTTTTGAGCGTGGGCGTAGTCTTCATTGCTGATTTTACTATTGCTTTTAAGCAGGCTCGTAAATAAGTCTATGTGCGGTAATTCGGTGTCGTCCAATTTTGATAAGGAGTCTACATACTCGTACGGAAAGATTCCTTTCCGTCTGAGCAATTTAAACTGTTCGTGGTCGGTGAAGAGTGCTCGCATTTCTGTGCACTCGTTGTCGGTGAGAGTCTTTGCAATTTTGTCTAGGCCGGCCGAAATGAATCTAAAAGAATCCAAGAATCGCAACTCTACATATTTTTTTCTATCGTCCTCTTCGTTGTCATAAAGGTCAGTATAGTGAGTGTCATCGCTGCAGTCGTCTTGTTCGTTTACAGGAATTTTTATGGACATTGAAATATATTTTTCTTTATTGAGAGGTATGACGCTGATTTTTTGGTATTTTTCCGCAAATTTAGATATAAATAAATGCACGTCATAGTCAAGATTATGGAAAAATATCGGTATAAACTTGGGAACTTTGTAATTTAAATTACACGAGTTGTGGGCCAATCCATTCGGCTCGCCCGTCAAGTGACAGTGATCTAACACCACCTTTTTATCGCACACGTCGCGTTCGGTGAATTTTTCACTGCATAGGCAACAGGCCGTTGCCGAATAGATTCGTCGTCGCTCGTCGGCTTCCAGCTGACGCATCGGCACGACCGTCTGTGAGATTTTCGTCAAGCGTCTGACGTCGGCCACCAGTGTGTCTATGAAGCGATCGATGCAGTCGACGCCTCTGACGCAACGGTACGTGGACAATGCGTCATCGTAGGAGCACTTTACATAATAGCCAAAACTATAGGGCGTGTGTTTTTGCAACGACTGAACGTATGACGCGGACGGATCGGCTGAGCAGCCGCGAATCGGTTGCAGGTAGCTTTCAGAATCGGCGTAAATGACAAACGGAACGGTCATTTTCCTTTCTAAGTTTTTAAATTTTACAATATTGCCGGGCGCCTTTCTACCCAGTCGATCCGTCACAATGTCGGCGGTCGGTAAAGACACACGCACCTTACCACAGTCCTGCTCTTGATGTCTCTGCAACTTGAACTCATTAGCGAACGAAACCAAGCACCCGTCGCATAAATGTATTTGTTCAGTGTGTGCTGTCAACTGACTGCGCACCAAGCGCGATAGGTGCTTGATCCATACGTAATGAGTTACACCTTCATCGTTACATAAATATAAAACGTTTACATGATTTAATTTTCGATCACTCGTCACATACAATACAACTATTTCGTCTTTATCGTTCAAACCATACACATTTACACTGACACTGTTGTTTTGCCTCTCGAATTTCGACACGTCTTTTATCTTCACTGGGAAGTCTATATTTTTAAAATTCAACACTGTGTCGTAGTGCGCGTACGAGGTGGTGCGATGTGGATTATTAACGACGGGATACAGCGCGCTCATTATCGACCAGGCGAAGCATGCGTTGTCGTTCTCGTTTTCCACGTTGACGACGGAGTGCTTGTCGCGAATTTTCTTGGGTAGCTGTATGTATTTGGACGCTCGCAGTGGGTTATACTTCATTACGTTCAATTCAATGTAGCGTATCTGCCGCAACGCCCAACCGCTCTGCACTTCCTGGAACTCTTCAGACTTTTTCACAATCTTGACAGTCATTTCGTCATAGATGGCGGCCGGATCGCTGCCTTGAGTAAGTGCCACGCTCTTGGTGTTGAAAGATTTCAGTTCGTTCACTACAACGTCACCTTTCTCGGTAGCGTTGACCTTGTAGAAGTCTGCAAACAGTTCCATGTTAAATTTCAAAGCGACGAAACGCTCCAAAGACAGCGTGAGCAAGTCCACCACGTCCGACCTGCTCGCTTGCATAAAGAGCGTAACGTCCAAATTTGAACGGTCTTTGTTGTGTATTTTATAAGAACAAATACGCTTCTTGAACGCTGACTTGCAGACTTCTACGTTTTCGCGAAGACCTATGAAAGAATTTTCCTTATGCGCGGTGCTGTTCCTATGTCCAGCCAAACCTCTAGAGTCGACCAACACGCCGCAGACTTCGCACAATTGCTCGTTTTTGACACGTTTCGCTTGCCCGGAATCATTGTTGTTGCTGCCGGCGCGTTTGCCTGTTGAAGTGGATGCTGCAGCGTCCATTGGATCAATAGAGCGCACCCCTTTTGTGCCTGTTCCTTTTATAGAATGCACTCTTACCAAATGTGCTTTCATATTGTCTGCTCGGTTGAAATATTCACCGCACACTATACACTCTACACGCTCAGTTTTATCATGAATTTTCACATGTCTCTGTCTATGGTCCCGGCTCGTAAAAGTTTTACCGCACACGTCACACTTGAACATTTTATTTATTGTTTTTTACAAAAAACACTACATCGTCTTCCAAATAATTAGGTAGAGCAATATTGTACAATAGTATTTGTCTGTATGCTAATGCTCTTAAGCTAGTTATATTTGAAAAACAAAATTTACATTTACGAAAACACTGCATTAAACTTTTTTTACATTTTAAACAGTGTGAGTGTTTCAAGTTTGTAAAGTCTGGTAACCATCTACCCGAAAGCATTTCTTTAAAATATATTATTTTTTTCGTTAAATGAAGAAATATACAACATCCAAAAAATTTTGTCTTCTCACACAGAAAACAGTAATTTTCCGAATTACTTTTAATGAATTTACAGTCTTTTTGAAATTTCTCTGTGCAATCGTTGCAAAAATTAGCGTTAAATGAATGGTTACTGTATTTAAAAACTGCAAAACATTTGC
Organism: Xanthostigma xanthostigma; assembly: GCA_963575645.1. Classification (NCBI taxonomy): domain Eukaryota; kingdom Metazoa; phylum Arthropoda; class Insecta; order Raphidioptera; family Raphidiidae; genus Xanthostigma; species Xanthostigma xanthostigma. Next base: position 36,042,362 of record OY754473.1, read on the forward strand.
ACTGCATACTAATGATATAAATAACAGTTTATTTAAAATGATGATGATGATGTGGAAGCGGTGTTGTCATCTTTGTTCAATTTTACTCTTTTTTTGGGATTTCCTCCTCATCGTCGATATCTCTATTTGTGCAGCTGCTGCTGTCGTCGCCAGAGGAGGAGGAGGAGTTGTCCACAAAATTTATTATCGCCGTCTTGTTTCGATACTGGCCGATGGTCTTCTCGCCTTTGTAAACTAGCGACGTGTTTTTTACCGCTAATAGCTCCTGTTTTTCTATATCGGACAATCTTTCAAATCGGGCAGGTAAAAAAAAGATGCCCTCCTTGTCTTTAAGCGTTACGGTGAGTTTGGACCCGTATTTTGTTGTCATTGTGTTTATACTTTTTATTTGATATTTTTTATTTATTTCTAAACTGTTTAATTTACTAAATTTATTTTCGTCGTTGCTCAATTCACAGTTGCCAATTTTATTGAATTTGGACATCTATAACAAAGAAATAGAACAACATAAAAGACGTTTTCGTTAAACATACTGCAGGGAAACCTTTATTAGGGCGTATGTGTGCATGTGAACTAAAATCATTTAAATAAAATAAATATTTACCTTGTATGCTGTATTCAAACGACAATTCAATAAAAACCAACGATCCAATTCTTGTTTTAGAAAAAAACTTTATGTGTTGTTTTGTTTTGAAACACTTATAATGCCGAATTGTTTAAAGTTGTTTAAAGTTGTTCAAAACACGATCCGTGAACACGTAAAGACCAACTGATAATTGTGGCTGTACCTCGGTAGGTTATATACTAAACCATTTTCAAAAAAATGTATTATTCCACGGTCGCATGCATTGTGTATATCTTGCAGGTGTAGAATGTAAACACCATTTTTATTTTATTGTGTTTTGCTAGAAAATATTTTTACAGACGTAGTAGTTATTAAGTCGCCACGGGTAGTAATAAATTGCAATTCTAAAGATTAAACATAATTTTTATTTTTTATTAATTGCGTTTGCAATCATTTATATTTACAGGCGTAATAAATATTAACTCACCTCGAGTTGCAAGACCTTGCAATTCTAAAGTGGAAACTCAATTTTTATTTTTCTTAATTGCGTTTGCAATCATTTATATTTACAGACGTAATAAATATTAACTCGCCTCGAGTTGCAAGACCTTGCAATTCCTAAAGTGGAATGTGCAACGTTCAGTAATCTTAAATAATATTGTTTTTACATACGGGTTATTGACTGCTTTTTTATTTCCGCTTTTACTTTTAATATGTCCTTGCGTGCTTCAAGTTGTTTACTACATTGTTGTTCGTTTACACAATTACTTTGTAAAAGGTCAGGAGAGACGTACAAAGATAGCACTGTTATGAGAGAGGGAAAAACGATGCATTTTTTTTCTTTTCGACTTGTTACTGCCCCCCTTTGACTTTTTGACATTTCTGAAAAGTGCAAAGGCTTCGTCTACTCGGCCGCTATCGAATGAAAAAAACCACGTTAAAATCCGTTCGACCGTTTTCGAGATATTCAATAAATTGTTTTTTGCATGCAAACATAAACAGGATTTTTGGCAGGGCCGCAAGGGATTATTTATCTCGACTAAAAATAAAAATCTTTTAATTTGAAATATTTGGTGAAATATTCGAAAGACAGCAAAACGCCTCAAGTGAAAACGGTTTGCAATGAGATGGCGCTCGCTTTGATCAACTAATATTAACGAAAGAGTTTTTTTAATTTTTGAAAAAGACACGTTTTCGAGGCGCACTGTCGCTAAAAAAGAAAATGCACGCGTGCGTAGGGTGAACTGGAAGAGATGCCCTCTCTGAATCTAATAAAATTTTTCCTAAATTATCAATTTCGTCGGGTGCTTTTCAAAAAATCCGTCAAAGTCCGAAAATTTCAACATTGGTCATCCCGCGCAGTTTATGCTAATTTAATGTTGTCGACCGTCGCACGGACTGAGTCAGTCGCACTGTTCTGTAGGCTGATTGTAAAAAATATCTGCCAGACACTAAGGTCGAAAATTGCGTGTATATTGCAACATATTATCATTTGACTTAGCGCTGTTGTGTGGCTAAGTCGGTAGTGTTTAAATATTTTTTAATTATTATTTTTTCGATTGGAATAGACTAAACTATGAATAAGATTAGATATTATTATAAACGCTCGACAGTTAAACTGTTAAGATGGTCTGTGGTTAGGTGCGTGCGCTTGTGTGGTGAAATAATGTTTGAAATGTGAATGTTTTTTTTATAAATGGTGAGTTTTGCCCTTTATTATTATATTAACGCCTTTTCATAATTTTTTTTAAAAAATATGTGCAGTAATTCTCTATGTGTGCGACTCTGATAAATTCAATTTTAACAACAAAACTAAATTTTCGTTATTTGATTTTTTTTCAAGAGTCCAAATGTGTTAACAATAAAGTAACAAACAATAACGCCCTAATGAAAATTTCCAAAATTTTGAGTTTTCATTTTCGAAAATTTTCAAAAAGTCGTTTTTTTTGAATTTTGAACTCGGTTTAGAAATCATTATTTTTTGAAGTTTGGTGGTGGGAGTAACGGGTTTTTTGATATTTTTTATGTGGTGTAGGTGCAGAATAAAAAAAAAATTTTTCAAAGATATTTGAATTTTGTGAAGAGGGAAAAGTTGTTTGTAATTAAAAAACAAATCATTAAGCTCTCTTAAAGAAATCCAAAATTTTGCATTTTTTTGGAAAAATTTTGAAATTTATTTTTTTTAATAATTGTATTTATGGTGTCGTATAGAGCATCTTGCGTAGATCCGATAGCGCATGCAAGCCCCCTTGTAAAATATTAACAAGCCCCCAGTCCCCTCCCTGCTCGGAGAACGAAGCGAGCCGGAGTCGAACGCAGCATGTAGGCGTGTTCCCGCGGCCATGCTGTTTGATTAGAGACGTCACTCGACTGTGAAAAAATTTTTTTTGCAAAGGGACCCCCACCCGTCTCGAGAACGGGACGTCTGACGAGCGATTGGACGACGCAGACGTGTTGGGGGCGTGCTCTAGTTTAATTAGACGCCCCACTCGACGCTGGAAATTTTCATAGGGAAAGGGTACCCCCACCCGTCTCGAGAACGGAACCTCTGCCGACCGATTGGACGCCATGGGCGTGGTCGTCTGATCCCCCTCTTTCATTTGAGCCTAAACTCGACCCGGAAAATTTTTTTCCTCGTTTGGAAAACTGTCGGAAAATGCATTTTCCAGGCAGGGTGTAAGGGTGAATCTGAACATACATAAAAGAACTACTAATACACAAAAATAATAAATCTGGAAATCCCTGTATTTCGATATGTTTTATTTTTATTTATTTACTGAATTTAGATGCACTTCAAAATAAACATATTATATCAATTGACACTTTATACTAGCGGTTTCCAAACATCTTCAGTTCGCGATTACTTATTTATTGCATTTTCAGTATGTTTATACATGCATTTTTTAATCTATAAGTGTATACGACAAAAATGTGTTTGTTCAACACGCGTGAGTAATATATAATCTAAATTCGGGAGAAATAATAAATTACTTGATGTTGACGCGTAGAGTGCTAATAATGAGCCGAAACTGTACGATAATGTATTACTGCATAGTTTCTGGACCAATAGGAACGCGGTAGCGAGCCGAAACTGTACGGTAATGAATTCTTACTGCATAGTTTCCGGACCAATAGGAACGCGGTAGCGATTTGTATTGTATATGAAAACAGCATGCAATTCAGCGAAAGTCAGGGCCATCTTGTGTGCATCGAGGGCGGTGGGTACGCCAATCAATGAAGTGATTTATTATTATTCCCTCTTTTATCAGGGCTCCGATTACATATTACTCATGCTAGTTGAATAAAGTATTATATGCGACCATTGATCGAAGGAGAATATTCCACTCGCGTGTTACGCACTCGCTACGCTCTTACGGAAAATTTCACGCTCATGGAATTTTCTCCTTCTCTCACTAGTCGCACAATATAGGTACTATTATGTACTTACACACAGGGATATCCATTCAAAAATAAACAGAATATAGATCTGATACAAATTTGATTTTCGAAAACTGACAGTAACCAATAACTTCCCGTTTTTTGTATTGTACATAATATAGGTATATCGTGGAGGAATAAAAAATATTATTATTATTATTGTTGTTTATGCGGTTCCGACAACAATGCAATGTATTGTTGTCTACGCGGCTCTCTCTACAATGCACTTCCGCCGTTTCCAGTAGCGTCGCGTTACAATATGGTATATTTATGAATTTTAAGATAATTGATTTTTAGCAGAACCAAAAATTATATGTTATTAACAATCGTCGACGATCTCGGAGCTTCGGCATTCTTCTATGCGGTTCCGATGATAGTGAGTGTAACAATGCGCACGTTGTTGTCTACTAGTTTCCGTCAGCAATGCAAAATGCACTGCCGCCGCCTCCAGTGGTGACGCGTTACAATATGGCACGTTTCATCAGTTAAAATATGTTGTACGAATTTTAAGGTTTGTTATGAAAGATTTAAGATCAAACGAAAAGAAAAGTATTGAGGAAAATGTTTAGTATCGCGTCAGTACCTACGCTTTCTCTGTTTGATAAAACTGTTTTCCACATAAATCACGTGCGTCATTCTGTTTTCTTTGAATAAACCGAAGTTTAATCCTCATACAGTGCTGTAGCCTAAAGCGACAATAAAGTCTTTTTAGCGATGAACTTCTCAAACATTTGTCAAATTATTTATTTGTATAATAATAAATTAAAATTTTCATTATGGAAATTTATTCGGTTTTGTAAAGCGTAAGAACATTTTGGGGTCTTGAAAATTTTGTCATTATTTTTTCTAATCGATTTTACAAAATTAGGGTAACTACAGTCCTGGCAACGTCTGGATCAAGGCAATGCCGGATAATATTATTGAAAAAATATATAATAAATATTTTTTTCAGTGATTTTACCGTGAGTCGGATTACGGTACTACGTGTAGTTTTTTTTTTTCATTCATAATGTTAGCCTTGAAAAATACAAAAAAATTAAGGTAATAAAGGCCGCTGCTAAAAAAATTCGCAATCTAAAACTTTATTTTTTTGTTTATTTTTTCGAAAATTAATTCAGACGAAGCTTGAGATTCTTGAGAATATTTTCCGAAATAAATACCTATTTGCATATCAATAAAAAAATAAAGCACATAAATAAATTTTGTTTACTATCTGTCGGATAAAGACATAAATTTCAAAGTTTCTCTTCTGTTGTTTATATTCCTGTATTTTTTTCTATTTTATTTTCATTACTATTTAGGTCATACTATTTGAATAATTTATAGTCGTAATTGGTTCATGGTAAGGCATTTTAATCATATTTATATCGAACAGGTCTGGATTTTGATTTTTTCTTTGACCGGGCCCAAATCACTAGTTTACTGTTTTTACAAAAAAAAGACTCCCCGGTACTGTCAATGTATTCAGATTTGAATATACGATGATGGTTACGCATAATCTCAAAATTTGACTCCTGACCAAGGAGGGTCGAATAATACTGACTCAATTCCGTGACATGTAACTCTAGCAGAAATTCGATGGAAGATGATAAAAATTGTTTTGGCACATGAAGCACCGTCTCGGGCATTTACTCAGTTTTCCGTTGATCTCATACGGGCCTGATACAGAAATGTTATAAAAAAAATTCTATATTAACAAAAGTTGAGAAATGTTTCTTTGAAAAATATTTGCCAAAAATCTGAAAAAAATATAAATTTTTTCCACAATTTTTTTTTAAATCAGAAAAAATTTTCATCTTTACAAAAATACCATTTTTAATAAAAGAGAGTATTTATAATAAACAAAAAGCGCACGATAGAAGTGAAACTTCTGTATGAAATATAAAAACCTCTTGTTACTTAAGGTTTGTTCCAAGCAGTCGCGTCGCGAACGGTAACAGAACCGTACACAGTCTTGTTACTGCCCAAGAGTGTCTTGCGCAGCATCGATTTTTGAGCTCGTGCGCAAGACAGTCTTGTGCAATGACAAGACTGTTGCTTGGAACAAACCTTATATTTTTTTTAAATAAAAAGATAACAAGTTTACCACTATCGTAAAACTATATTCAAATAATTAAAAACAAAAAGACAACATAAAAATACAAAATATTATGTAGCCATGGGGATGATACAGCCCACGACCTTCTAACCAACTGAGCTAATAAGACAGTTGCTCTCTCATGGAAAGTACGTCACTCATTTGTGAACCTATAATTTGTATCACTCTTTTAATTTTCGTTTCATTCATTTTACTTCCTAAATAGCCGAGATGCCGCATAAGAAGTTTAACTGTAAAATACAGTTTTTTGACGTCTGCTTTCGGACATTATATCATATGAAACGACACTCGCACCATCTTCAATCCATCACGTTTTTTCTGTTATTTCTTAACTTTTTTTCAATAACAAAATGTCAGAGTGACAAAAAATGTTTCGCTAAAACGCGTTATTTTTTTTTTTTTTTGTAATATCTGCCTACATCAATCATCGTAAGTCTATTTTAATAGCTATAATTGACATATCTTGAACGTGCTTATTTACCTAAACTTACATCACAAAGGGTTAGTTAACATGGCGTCAATCTAAATCAGTGGCGGTTCCACTATGAGCGCTGCGGAGCTGCAGAACAACTAAAATCTTAGGTACTTCAAAATTTTATAACGAATGATATTTTCCATATTTAATGTTAGGAAATAGTATAAATAGTCACACACCCAACGCTTGTGTTAACAGCCACTGGCAGACCGCAAAACGCGTGAGTGTTCTGTGTGGCAGATTTTCTTGCGTTCAGGCGTTGTTCCGCGCTTTGAAGCAGCACATGAAACGTCATCATCAGATACCACCAGTGTACGCGCAACTCCTGACCCACAAATTATAGCGTGTTATTTAGATCGGCTTTGAGCTGCATTTACCGCCAGCACATTAGTACAAATAAGCATCTGTTACCGATGCTCATTGAATCTATCTCATTCGGTCAACACCTTTGACGACTTTGACCCGGCGGTACGTAAGTGCATGATACACGACACACGGCTTATGGCAGTAGTGACTATAGTGTTGCAGTGTATATTGTAGTTTGTTTTCAGCAGTGTTTGAAAACAGTTAATAATTAATACACCATAAACATGGCTGTGATTCATAATTTAAATATCCCTTCCCCTGATTCCTAACCCGTGTTGGGAGGTATCTCCAGGGCTGCCAGACGTACGAGAAACCTCGTACCATTACGAGATTTACAGTTTTTGTACAAGACACAAAAATAACAAAATTCTCGTAGAATTTTGAACGAGATTTTAACAATGATGACTGCCTTCGCTAAGTATCAACCAAAAAGTGTAAGAATTTGCATATTTACCTACTTCACACACCACAAAACGATCGACTGGGCGCATCAATAAATGCACTACCTCATCACTATATGAAACTAGACAACTTGACTAGGGAATCCCCGTTTAATGTATTTATTTGTTGTTGTACTTATTACACTAATGTTAATCACTATCAGTTCTAATTGTTTCATTTGATTTGACAGCTAAAAGCGCAAAGAATATGACTACTCAAAGTTAAATAGTACAGTAAATAGCATAAATTATAAATTTTATTCGATATACCTACTTTAAATTTATACTTGTACGAGATTAACTGTTGAAAATCCGTCATCTGGCAATCCTGGGTATCTCCGGTTGACTCTGCAAAACACTCATTTGAAATGTTCACGCGTCGCCACTGACTCTGAATTAGTATTCAAAATGAAGCTGGTTTCATCTCCAGCGGGGATAGGTTTTGAGTGAGGTTTAGTGGAACAGTCAGTTAAACGTTGATGGCCAAATGTCTCCAAAGGCAGAAAATTAACGTCTATTGATAAGCCAAATGACTTGCATTGATTCGACTTGATTATATCCGAAGATTTCACTATCTTCAATATCTACATTAAATTCTGAACAAGAACTCAGCGGATTAATTTTTACTAGTGCTCGCCAAGTGGTAGTAATCCATTAATTTTTAAGTTTGGATGTTATGTCATTATAAGAAAAGTGACGATTGATTAAAAATGATACCTTCAATGCACTGGTAGCGTCACTATCTATCTTCTAATAACAAACACTTGTTTCACGAAAAAAATATTGCTAAACAACAATACAGTGTAACTTCTTTATAACGAATCTCAAGGGACCAAGCATTTTCTTCGTTATAAAGAGTTTTCGTTATATGGAGGGAAGAAAGAAAAATAACCAAATTTAACTTAATTAATTTATTCCAAATACATATAGTCTGTTAAATTTGCCTGTGGGATTTTGCAATGCCAATATTTGTTTTGTGTTTTATTAAGTATCTTATGCATGGCTTGGGATGTGGTGGAATCATCTTCATTAAACAATAGGAATTTTTCGATAAGTTTGGCGGCATCGAGTACTTGTTGAATAGTTAGTGATGATTCAGAATCGTCCTCTTTACGTCTGTAAATATTTGCTGACGCCTAAATATGAACATATTTCTTCGTAATAGAGAATGGTTGTTGCGCTATAAAGAGGGTATTAATGTATGAGTTTTAAGGTAAACCTGCAACCAGATTGTAAAAAATTCCTACGCTATAGGGAGTTTTTCGTTATAACGAAGGACGTTATAAAGAGGTTACACTGTATATCATTTTTCAATTAAATAAAATTGTCGACCAATTTTTTTTCTCAGACTACCTATATATTGACAAAAAATAAAATTATAAATCAATAATACAAAAGATGACGTTTCGATCCGGATTTGGATTTTCTTCAGATTTATGGAATAATCTAAAAAATATAAAAATTTATTAGTATATATCTACTTATTTTATAATTGAATGAAGTTGAAAATTAATGAAAAATTAATAACAAACAATTTTTTAATAAGTAGTCATGTATCATAAATATTACTTAAATTTTCCGTATCTAAAGAAGCATGATTTTATATATAACATTTCCGAAATACCTCTTTTAAAGTAATTTGTTTCATTATCTAAAATTTTAATACTATCCCAATTAATTTTATGGTTGTGTTCGAATTTATGTTTAGTAGATTGAATATACCATTTTAGTATAGGTAGCTGAATGATAGTTCGGTACAATGCTTAAATTATTAACAGTGACATTTTTCGGTACCAGTTTCCAAAGTTCTAAACCAGTGGTTCCCAAAGTGGTCCCTGGGAACATTCAGGGGGTCCTTGGAAAATTTAAATCGATTTTATGGTCTCGGAACAGTCAGGGGGTCCGCACAAGGTTTAAAAAATATTAAAAAAATGTGACACATTTTTATTAATACAAAAAAAAGAAACCAACTAGAAATTAGTTCTCGTGGGGATTTGCGGTTGCTACTCACAAACATTGAGCCGGATATAAATACACTCCCATCCCACACATCCCATCAGATTCATCCAGGTCATTAGTTTATTTTGTATTTTAAAACAAAAGTTATAATTTCAATAAATACTTCATCAACAAAATGTTCTATTTATATTTTATTTTTACCATTCAAGGCATCAAAGTTAAATTTTTTTTCTATTAGGTATGTATTTATGTAGTTTTTTACCCAGGGCTCGTGAGAAAGTTTTGACTATGAAAGGGAGTCCGTGGGCTAAAAGAATTTGGGAACCACTGTTCTGAACGTGTGTTCATCATGGCACCGGGTGGCGTTTATTTACAATACGAATACACATAACAAACTTTTGAAACGATTTAAGCTGTGTTAATTCGTACAAGTCGTGATGTAATATATATTGTGCACTTTCCCTCATTGAAACGAGGAGAACGATGTATGTTTCATCAGAATGTCTGCGGATTAACACACTCAACTCGATACCACAACTTTTCCTTCTTGTATTTGTATATAGTTTTCAAGGCACCATTTTTTTTTAATGAATACAGTGTATGAATCTACCTGTAGATGATACTTTGCTTATATATTTACGAATGAAAATAATAACAAAACTTCGAAATTTTTACTTCAGTAAAACAGTACAAAATATTATAAGTAATGCATAAGTTCTCACTTTCTAAAGTGAAAACTCGTTCATAAGTTTAGAAAGTTTGAGTTGGGTCTTGGCTGTTTTTAAACTGTCGAGACAAAAGTGAAATTTTATTTTCACTATAGCGTTTCACAACAAACTCGAATTAGTTTTGGAGGAAATCTATACATAATATAATAAAATCGTAAACTTTGCGTGTCTGTACATCTATCTATTTAAACAAAGTCCCTCAGCCGCGTCTGTCTGAACGCGATAAACTCAAAAACTACTGGACGGATTTTCATACGTTTTTCACTACTGCAAAGAGCGATAAACGAGGAAGGTTTCTGTATATAATTTGTAAATATTTTGTACAAAATGACGGTTGCGCTCAACAGGCTCGTCACTGCAGCGCATCAAGAGGCATGATCTAGCGGGCACTGCCATCGACCGACATGGGTTAGCGACCACTGCCACTGAGCGACATCAGCTCAAGGCTATTAGTTCAGACATTTCCCGGAGCTGTAGTCGTTTCTTAATGAAAGGCATTTTTCAGAATTTTCCGATAACACAAAATTTATCTATCGCACCCGGGTGAAATCGGGCCGGGCCGCTATTTGAAAAGATAATTGAGAGAGTGAAAGATAAGTGACAGAAAGCATTAAGATCAATACTGAAATTTTTTGTCTGAAATAAAACTGTAGAATCTAAAAAAAATGACGATCGTAGTGCATAAATAAATGAATCACAGCGCTATGATGTTTGAAACATCTTATATAATATATATCAATAGACGGCACGTGTCTGAAAGCAAGGTCTTCTTGACGTTGGACACGGTCGTCAATTTGAAATTAAGATTATTTGTCTGGCTTGAATCAAGTCGCGTGTCCACCGAATCGTATCGACCACAATTGCTCCAATCAGCAGTCGTCTATTTAATCTGTCGTTCCGACAGATATTGTCAATTACATGTGCACCGATTTCTGTTGGCGCAATGGGGTCGACCCGCAATTTTTGAAGTAAAACATCTTTAGGCACGCTTGACTTGGGAAGTATAAGCTGGTAAATGCCTGAGAAAATCGTTTACAGAAGTGCATCATCGCGAGTTGAGATGGAGATATAAGTTAGTAAGTGCGACAAAGACGGAGCATTAATACAACTATTTGACGTTTAAAATGAAAACAACTGTTTTTTTTTGTATCAAAAATACATTTTATCGAATTTTGCTGCATTTTGTAACGGGAAATAATGTAGGTTAGTTAATAAATCCTTTTAAGTGTATTATAAATTATGCTAATAAATATACTCGTATATACATATGCGGCTCTTTTGATGTAAAGTTGCGGCTCTCCAGTTCCATACGCAAAAAATAATTATTTTATTATATAAACCCTTAAAAATCGTCCAATCGATCCATAATTGAGTACCATGTCTATCTCTCAGCCATTTCCACTCGCGTCTCACCCGCACCGCCCCCGTCGCGCCGTGCCGTCCTCGGATATATATATTATACCTATATAAGCAAATACTATAATACTGAAACGAAAATGTATAGTGGCTCTTGAAAACTGGGAAATATTGTAAATTGTAACTTTTGGCTCTTCCGTCTCAAAAGGTTGCCGACCCCTGTTCTAGATCATCGTATGACGGTTTATGCTCAGCGTTTAAAAAATACATAGATTTCTTTAATTCTTGTTTGCAATTATTAAAAGGAGGTAGTATAAGAACGAAAAAGTTGATTTTAATTTTTAAACTTTATTTGTTCATGACGTATGAGGAATAACATGCGCGATTCAAAATTACAAAATTTTGATGTGTGGGACGACCCCATTAATGTGATCGAGTGGATGATTTTTATCTCCAGTCTCGCACAAATGTCGTCCAGTGAAGACGAAGTTGCGCCTGTGTACTGCGCGAACAGAAAGAAACGTCGTCACAAATTTTGGATGCATATCTCTACATGATATAAAAATAAAGTCCTAGCTTATTAGCCTCGGAAAAAATAAGCTTTTACCGTCAATAAAGTCGTGGAAAGCTGAATACTGTCTTTATCTCTTTGTTTATATGCAAAAAGAGTAATTTAAAATTTTAATTTTTTGCGTGTGCTCTAGTGTGGGTGTCACAAAAATCTCGAAATTTTCGAACTTGTTTTTGTTTTCTTGCGAATAACATAAACAAAGCATTTTTCAGAAAATGTCATGTAGTACGAGCACCAAGGCAACTTTAAATAAAAGGCTTGGTTTTTTTTATATCTCGGTAGATGGATGATATTTTTTCATTGATTTCTCCAAAACTCGTCGGTGGAAATTAAAAAAAAAACTATTTAAATTAAAGTTAAAACCTTAATAAATTATTGAACACAAAAAAAACCGTTGTGCCCGACTAATTAAAAAGATATTTAATTAAAATATTAAATATCTTTTAATATTTTAATTAAATATCTTTTTAATTAGTCGGGCACAACGAATTTTTTTTGTTTTCAATAATTTATTAAAGTTTTAACTTTAATTTAAATAGTTTTTTTTTAATTTCCACCGACTAGTTTTAGAGAAATCAATGAAAACATATCATCCATCTACCGTTTTACCTAAATTACCATAAAGCCAATGTTAAATATGCCTACTTTTGAGATCATTTATTTATTTAAATAATCGGGCAACCCCCCTAAAATTTTCAGAATTGGTTTAGACTTAGTCCAACTTCATATAAAAAAAATCAAGCATTTTATTTAAAATTGCCTTGGTGCTCGTACTACTTAAAGTAATAAAATTCTCTGTAAAACGACTCATTTTTTTAAATTACCTAAAAGTGTATAGACAATATTCATAAGAGAGAAATATGGTATTTTTATCAAAATCTGACCTTTTTTGAAATAAATTTAAAAATGAGACATCATTCGGCGTATAATTTAGTGTAATTTAATTCATATAAAAGAGAAATATTCTTAAAATGATCATCGTTAGTAAAGGCCGCTGTCCACGGGGCTGGTATGACCACTGGAGTCGACTACACTCGTACAAATCGAATATGTATCAAAGCGGTGTGAAATAATAATGAATTATAAATGCCAGCGAAGCGAGTGACTAATTTATTAATTAATATAAATTCGAGCAAATAATCGAATTAAACGCACCCAACCCAATCCGGCGAGGTCTAGTTTAAAATAAAATAGAGGCGAGTATAGTGACCAATTAAATGAACCAAGTCAACGAAAAAACACGTCATCGAACGCTGTTTTGGCTAAACCGTTAAAAATATATATTTCAGTAAGGAATGTAATGCATGCAGTACACATTCGCTGAGGGATACCGAGACTAAGCGAACGCAAATGTGTACTGAGAACGCTCGCCTGATCTCGTAGCTAGAGAATACAATCCCGAGCATGTTTTTCAATCCCGGGATTACGGGATTTTTGATACGTAATCCCGGGATCCCGGGCCTATTCCGGAATTAGACTATGTGGTTTCTAATTGGGCTCAAATGAAAAAAAGACTTGAGTAATTTCTTAAAACATGTTTTTAATATCGACAACACAAATCACAATATAGTAAGAAAAGAAAATAGACAAAACAAAAAAAAAACTTTACTTTTGCAAGAAATCAGAAAGACAACACAAAAAAACTATTTAGAATTTCGAAAATACAATCGCAGAAATATCAAAGCATCCAATGTTTGACTTCCAAGCCTGCTTCGTAGTTTATTGCCAACATAAGCAGCAGCTGAAAACGCTCGCTCAGGTTCTACGCTGGTTGGAGGAATAAACAATAGATACTTATATGCTGTTTCTAAGTGATATCTTCGAACTCCTCCATTTTAAAACAGGCTCATTTCACGTCTAATACTATTTGCCAACCCCGATTCATTTTGTACTTGTACTTCAGGATCTGGAATTTTCATACTCTTACGTATCGTACCGCGTTTTTAAGGATTGTTTTTTTGTCGTTATGTAATAAATAATATTAATATAATCTAGGCAAGGTAATTGTCAAGGCGCAACGGATTACGGAATGCAAACTAGATCTGTTTGTGGCAATCCCGAAAATCCCGAGATTAGCCAAGTACGGTCCCGGGATTTTCGGGGCCAGAAAACGGCCAGGATCCCGAGATTCGAGATCCCGGGATTGTATTCTCTACTCGTAGCGCACTGTCTCGCCTCGCCAGCGCTCCGTATAAAGTCGGTTTTTCTACCGCGAGTCAAAGGAACCGAGCAGCGAGCACGAGCACAGTCAGTGCACACTCGTCGCCTCGTGCGAATTTAAATGTACTTAAGTTGTCATTTTTGTTGGTTAAGTGTAACGTTTAATGATAAAAAAATTATGGCGAACTGGACCAATGACACAGATTTCTTAGAACATTACCAAAATTAGCCATACACCATCTTCTTGGCTTCCAGGACTTATTGATTTTTTTTATTATATAAATAAATATATTTGTAATAGCTTTATGAACAATAAGCTGCAACACAAGCGACATCCAGATCCATTTAACTGCGCCGTTTAAATGGACAGTGAAGCCGAGCCACGCCGAGTGTGTACACAGACACCTTCGTAGACGCTCGCTTTACCTAATCTCTCGGCGAGCGCGCTCGGCGAATGTATACTGCAGGCATAAGAATGAGCATTAAAATACCAGAAAACAATATGAATTTGAATAAAAAGACCGAAGCCATCAGTTTAAAACCACTGTTTTATCTTTGAACTTGCTTTAAGATAAATCGATCTAAAGTAGATTATGGCTGGTTTAACACAATTTTAAAGGTTCGTTGCACAACGCGGCTTGCGGGATTAATATCTTATATCTTAACTGGGTAGAACGGATGTTAGAAGAACTCAGACTTGTCAAAAACAGAATTTCAGCTCTTAGCATCTGCGCTTGACGGGAAATCCCCGGTATAATTAATATTTTTCAAAAGTATATTCATTATAAAAATCGCCTTTTTTAACACTATATTTGTATTTTTTATTAATTGTGAAGCATCAGCATATAATTGTTTTCTTTTTTTCATTATTTCCTGCGTTTTGTTTGAAAGACAATTTATTGGAGGTCGCATTGGCAGAGCTCTATTGACAAGTTAATTGATTAATAAACGAATTTTGGCATTTAAATGCATTATTTAATTTAATTTAAATTTGTTTTTGAACAAAATAAAATAAATAATTAATCTATTTGAAAAGATAAAATTTCAATATTTTATTGCGGATTGTCGGAATCGATTCAGCTTGACTTTTTCTATAAGTTTGGTTAATATAAAACGGGCCAAAAATCGTTTAGTGTCTTAAAAAGTTGCAGATTTGCAAAACGCATGAAAACATGATAAAATGTACGATTTTTGGAAAAAAAAAATATATAGGTATATATATATCTCAAATATGCTTAATATTAACGTATCTTATAGAAAAAACACGCTGAATGGATTAGGTCTAAGCACAAATTCATATCGCGATTAGTTTAGGAGTTGTGACGGTTTAAAATATATAAAAATTTAAATTGTGAAAAATAACTCTAATAATTTAGAGTGATGATGATCCTGTTTAAATGTTGGAAGATTAGAGGATGAATCCTGGTGGCATAGGATCAATGAACTAAGCAAATACTGATGCTTTTTTTATTGCATTTTATTGTCTGACGTTTCGGCAAACTTTATGCCATCTTCGGAGAATCTAGAAGATTTATATATAAAAAGTTTTAAATTATTGTTATTAAAGTTGTTATTGTTAAAGTTAAAGTTAAAAAATTGGAAGTATAAAATAATTAAACTTACCAATGCTGTCTGTTTTCTCAGGTTTGTTATGTAAAAAATAAATTAAAATAAAAAATGTCATCAACGGGTATTAAAAATACTATTTTTTTTTTTAAAACGACTAATTTTTACTGAAAATTTAAACCTAGAAAAATGGCTGACCCTTAAATATTGAATCCGATGGCGGGAACTTTAAATCTCTGATTTCACATTTAAAACCGATCCTGTGTTCCGGCAACCGGATTTTGTTTATCGTCAAAGACAGCCAGCGTCATTTCCTTTCGCACTTTACCTGTATTTGGTTGAAAAGAGACGGGTGTATATAAAAACGGGATAATAATTACATTAACGCGATGTCTTCTGCCGTCTCTTGTATTTCCTGACAAGCAGCGTCGACGGCAATTATGTTTAATGGGCTCCATTAAAAATAATATTTTTGCATATTTTATCTTTCAAAGTGTTTCAAATGTTTCAAAGCGACGCAGTTCCTACATCTGTTGCAAAGTGCGAGGCAAGAAGTGGGAAAGCACCCTCGCTAAAACGTGTTCCAATTTTGTAAAATTAACACAAAATATCGTTTTCTTTTAAGTTTTTAACTAATCTCAAGCGAGCTTGTAGCGATGTCACTTTCTACGAAATAATGATCAGCTAACAATTTCGAAGCATCATTTAAATCTGTTTGCTAAAGGCCCAAATTCTATGCCTATAAAACTATATAATCAATTACCGGCTAATGTTAAATCCATTAACAGCCTATCTTGTTTCAAACGCACCATCAAGCGTCTCTTAATTCAGCACACTTTTTATTCAATCCAGGAATTTTTTTCTACCTCATTGTAATTTCTATGTTTGACTTGTTCCACACATTTATGTCAACGAAATAAATAAACTTTATTATTATTATTATTATTATTATTATTATGCCGTGGTTTATAGGGCGTTGCCACGGCTGCTCTGTTATAAAGATAGATTGTAGATTATAGACGCTCGACAGTTGAGAGCATCAGCGTCTATGTGTGTATTAGAAAACCTGTACGAACTCGGGCTCGTAGGAGCGGTGTTAAAAGTATAACATTGTAATAGAAAAAAACGTCAAAGCGTATATCTCTTCTGCGCATGCGCCGATTTTCACCCCAAACAGCAGGACTCTTCCTTTTGACACGACGTCCTATTAAAATTTGTTTTCGATCCGCTCAGACGTTTGGCCTGTACGTGCTCACAAACAAACAGACTTTTTCTAAAAACATCTTTTTTTCACTCCAGGGTCGTCAAAACGATAAAATATTGTAAATTTTTTAAAAGTGATTTTTAACCTAAATCATTACTTGGGGAGTAGAAATGGTAAAATGTAACTACGACATTCTACTGTTCTTGAATCTATATATGTTAATATATAAAGCTGAAGAGTTTGTTTGTTTGTTTGTTTGAACGCGCTAATCTCGGAAACTACTGGTTCGAATTAAAAATTTGTTTTTGTTGGATAGCCCATTTATCGAGGAAGGCTATAGGCTATAATATAATATCACGCTACGACCAATTGGAGCGGAACATTAATGAAAAATTTTGCATGATGTATCTCAAAATTAGTTCGTTCGACAAATATTATCAGTTGAAATGCATTAACTAAATATTGCAATATTAGCGCGTGACGGTCACAAGGTCGGATAGCTCAGTCAGTAGAGTGTAAGATTCTTAATGCCAGGGTCTTGGGTTCAAGCCCCACGTCGGCGAATATATTTTTATTTTTTTTATTTTCTACATTGCTTTCTTCTAAGGCTTACATTTCAATTTTTTAAAATTTTATTACGAATAATTAAAATTAAATATTTATTATATGTATTGAAAGAAATTTTATTACTTGAAAAAACATATAAATATGTACTGCTTTTTAACGACAAAAACTTTTGAACGGTAACTCCATTATGAAGTTTGGACACAACATTCATCTCGGTAAACTAAGATGAATATGCGTACTCATGTCCCTTCCTTCTCCATTCGTTCTTTTACACCCGGGTAAAACCGGGCGGGATCGCTAGTAGGTTATATAAAAATTGTAATTATCTAAAGTCTAGACTGTAGCAATACTAATACCGCTGCACACGAAGCTAGTTTTGTCGCTAGAAATACCGCTGGGACTTGGGCTGGCTGCTGTGCGGACTAGGAAGATGGAAATGACGTCACTGCAGGCTCGCCTGCGAGGTGACAAGGTGGATTTCAGAATTAGAATCGGAGCTATCTTTCGTGCTTATTTGTCTGCTTGTTTTCAGCAAGAACCAATCAAGAAACAGTATCTTGCCACGCGACATGGACAAACGCCAACAGATAAACACTGTGCCATAGCGTGTGTTCTGTTCAGAGACAATAAACGTTCACTTTTGTTAACATTCGAACTATCACTGTGCGCGCACCACACCCATCTAGAAAGCATCGTGTGAAGCCAACACATAAAAGCCATCATAGAAATTAGCGCTTGGAAACTGCCAGTTTATTCTCGTGTGTAGCGACCTTAAAAAAACATGCGGAACTTTAACGAAGTAAAACATAGCAAGATTTAAATAACTTTCATACAATAATGCGAGAAAATAAGTTCCAGAAAATGCGAAATAACGGATTAGCGAAGTTGGCCGCGCCAAGTATTCTGAATTTAGTTCTGTTACGCTTGAATGAAATACGACTACTCTGCCATTCAGAATACCAATAATGCATGTACGATGGAGTCGGTCTATTCATAAACTTTTTCCGATAGCCTAAAGCCATGGCAAATAACCAACCAAGATGGAAAAGTACTCGGTGAATGGGAAAATAAATGAGCACCAATGTCTCCATCGGATCTACTTTAATGAATAAGTACAACGTTGATAAATTGGAACGCGTTTATTGCGACTTATATTTATTTTTTAATTAGCATTTTTGCGGAATAATTATTTCTTATCGATCTAAAAGCTTGCCAGTCACAAAGAGCGACGCTATTCAGCATTTACATATCAATCTTTACTTCTATAATAATAGAATAGAATAGAATAAATTTATTGTCCATATTAGCTATACAGCAGAAGTACGTCATAAATTTCTTAATTAAAATTAATTTTAAAAAAATCTTGTACTGAATATAGACTAGCTTTAATTAAAAATGATTTAAGGACGTAGTCTGGTGTTCGGCTTTTGAAAAAACGAATTTATTTTTTTTACATTTTTAGTAAGTATAATATATTGAGAAAATACTGTAAAAATTTCAGGCCGAAATATTAAATATTTACAAAGCTATAGCATATAGTCGAGAGCAGCAACGGTCTTACGGTAAGACTCTTACTTGCTCTTACCTCTCAATTGTTATCACGTTACCCTTATACTCTCGCAGAGTAGAGCAAACAAATTAGCAGAAAACGATGCCTTTGAAGAAACGGAAGGTTTACTACACACCAGGCATAGCTGATTAGTGTAAATATTCATTTTTATTTTTTTGTAAGAAATCTGAAATTAAAACTTTAAACGCGTTTTTCTCAAAACTACGTTTTTCTAAGTGGCGCGAGTGATTGAAACAATTGTATACAACTGATTGCTTTCAGTTTTGCACAGGGTATTCTACACAACAATAGCTCCGTCCGGTACTAGAATTACTTAATTATAAAAATTATTTCTATTTTTTTTTACCGATTTTCAACGAAAAAAACACGATTTTCTCGTTGTTTTTTTTCTAAAACCCGCCATTTTGTTATTTATCAATAAAAATGTTTATTTCTAGTACGGGATAGAGCCACAAGCCTACGAAACAATAACCAATTTAATTTTTATAATTCAGTTGACTCCAAGTGACGTTATCATCCGCGCTACCCACCTACCTCGATTTAAAGTTGTCTGCTTTAGGTTAAAAAAACAATTATAAAATGGCGTAAAATTAAGCAAAAAAAAATTTTTTTTTCTTAGTTTACGATGTCAGTAAAAACATGTAACAAAATTGAAAACATCGTACATTATTTTGATATTAAAAAAAAATTCTGAAATAACGGTTGAAAACGAGCCTGAACATAGGACTACGTCCTTAAGCTCCCTTTTAAATTTAACAAAAGGTTAATTCTTCAGTTCTATAGGAAGGCAGTAAGTTGTAGAAATTTAGTATTCGGGGCTGTTTTGTTAAAGACTAAGATTTAGTTTCGGAAGAATAATTGAGTTCTTATTACGCGTTTGGTAGCTATGTATTGTACTGTGAGTTGGATATTTAGTAACAAATTTCTGCAAATGACATAGAGAGTGATAAATGTAAATAGATGGAACTGTTAATATTTGATTTGCCTTAAAACAATTTTTACAACTGTCACGAAAGTATAGATTGAAAACAATTCTTATTGCTTTTTTCTGCATTAAAAATACTCTATAGAGATCGGATGCACTGCTACCCCAAAACATTATTCCGTATTTAACATGCTGATAGAAGTATGCATAATAAGTTAAGAGGCAAATGTTTGAGTCGTGACAACTGTAATGAATTTTTCTCAGAGCGAATAGAGATATATAAAGCTGAAGAGTTTGTTTGTTTATTTGGTTAAACGCGCTAATCTCAGGAACTACTGTTTCGAATTGAAAAAAAAAATTGTTTTGTGGATAGCCCATTTATCGAGGAAGGCTATAGGCTATATAATATCTTGCTACGACCAATAGGAGCGGAGCATCAATGAAAAATGTTGTAAAATATAACTCAAAATTTGTCCGTCCTACAAAAACTTTTGAACGGTAACTACGATCATCATGAAATTTGAACACAAAATGTATGCGGAATCCCGGTATTTCGGGATCCTGGTATTGCAAGGTCGTAGCCAGGAATTCACTTCGGAGGGGGGGATCGAGCTATAGGCCAGAGACAATAGGTAACAATTTTATTTATGTAAAATTACAATATATACTAAGGCCTAGTTTATATGAGAGGCGTTCAACGCGCGTTGGCCCAACGCGCGTTTACAGCTTCTATACAATTGTATAGGACTGTTTATATGATAACGCGCGTTGGTGGCGCGTTGAACGCGCGTTATCATATAAACAGTTCTATACAATTGTATAGAAATTGTAAACGCGCGTTGGGGCAACGCGCGTTGAACGCTCTTCATGTGTGCTAGGCCTTATTGTAGTATAATTTAACATAAACAAAAAAATTTAATTAAAAGGCAACCGACGCGGATTGTCACCAGAAATAAAGCGCGGGACAACAGTCTCTGGACTTATCTCGACATCACAATGAACGCTCATCAAGACTAATTCAGTCAGTCGTGACTGTCCCATGCTGTTTCTCAAAAAGTTTTTAGCCCCCTCGACGAGGAAAAAGTACTCCGGTGTCGCCGTCGACACAGGTAGCGTCACGAGTATTGAGAGTAGCAGCGCCTATGCTCATTGGATTCAGCGTGATTTTTTCCATAAGTACACATAATATTAACCGTATCGGAAGACTCTTAGTGCCTCAAAAAGCTGCCGATTTGCGAAAACATCGAAAAACTTCAATTTTTTCAATTTTTTGGAAAATATAAAAGTGTCACGGATATGCATGAATTTACTTGACCTTATAGAAAAAAGTGCGCTGAATCGAATGAGCACAAGCGCAGAACTGTATCTCTTCTGGTTTCGAAGTTATGAACATTTAAAAGTTTGAAAATTTCAAACTCGATTATCTCCGAAACTAGACAAGATATAGAGCTGCGCCTGTGCTCATTGGATTCAGCGAGTCAAAATTTACAGGGGGGTCGTCGATTATTTTGTCATTTTAAAATTAATTTTTTTGGAAAATATATAAAGTGTCACGGATATGCCTGAATTTACTTGACCTTATAGAAAAAGTGAATTATGGTAAACAGTAATGCGTTACAGTTGTCCAGCGCGTCTACTGATGTGGTGGGCCATTCCGCAGCAACTAGATATTTTTGACCACTTCCCTTACCACAACAATAACTCCCCTTCAAAACTTGTTTAATATGACAAGTTTACCAGTTTACAAGTTTCATGAATCCATATTATTTGTTAATGTTATTGTTAGTTTCGAAAAAACTTATTTAGCCTTGTACTAACTTGCGATCAACGCCAATAAGCGGCATATGAAATGAAATGTAACAATGAAAGATGATTGAGAGAGAATGAAAGATGATTGAGAGAGATGAAGCATTTCTGTCACTCATCCTTCATTGTTACATTTCAGATGGATGCCCTTAAAACGAGGAATCCACAGATCCGAAAAAAAGGGTGGAAAATATTTTAGAAGTATGTATAAAACGGTGGATTGGCTAAAGCATTTCGGTGGGGGGGGTGAACCCCCAAAACCCTCCCTTGCCTACGGCCTTGCGGTATAGCATTCCCTACTGGTACCATTCCCACTTGTGGGTTGTTCTGGTGAAATATGGAACGACTGCATTGAAACTGCATATTTTTTTTTAAAACAGTCTATATAATATTAAAATGTATTTGACTGTATAAAATTGTTTGGAACAGCAAAATGAAATCTCAAAAGTTCGTCCTAAAGTTTAATATGCTCAACATAATAGGTATAGCTGCATTGTTTGGCTTCTGTTTATGGTTGATAGATTGTTTTAACGGTCTCAGACATATCAATCAGCAGGGAATTTTCAATTTATACAAATAATTACTGAACAGGAAATTGAATCTTGCATTGTAACAAAATAAATTGTAATATCCTTAAGATATTATAGAAAAGAATATACCAGAAGTTTTTATCTTAGTTATTTATTTAACGTTCAAATTAGGAATGAATTTATTACAAATGGTATTTAAAATTAAAACTATTCTGTTACATAATATAAGTGAACTGAAACATTATATAAATTGGCTCCAGTACACCCCGCTTCTTAAATCAAAGTACAAAATATGTAAATTCACATAAACACATCAACTTATTTCACACATTTTTTTTTAAGTATAAACTAGTCGTTCCGGTTGTTTTAAGTGTTCCCGAGGTCTAAGGTTTAATTTATTCCGATCAACATTTTCAGCCTTAGATCTGGTTACACTTTCACAATTATTAGGATTTATATTATTATCAGAAATTGTATTCGGATCAGCATCTAAATTTTGATCTACTTGTTCAATGGGAAGTGGATCAAATTTAAGTAATTGATTTACGTGTCGTTTCCAATATAATTTCAAAACTGGGATAAAAATTATATAGGTACGTGAACCAATAACTTTATCAATTATTCCTTTAGTCCAAATCGGTTTAGAAAATCTATAATCGCGTGCCAATACTTTTTCCCCCTTTTTAAATTTTATTTTTCTTTTACCGGAATAATTTTCAATTTGTTTCTGTTGTTTATGATTAACATTAATTTCAGCAATTTTTTTATATTCAGAACCGTTTAACTGTTGGCTGTGAGGATTAATTAAATCAAATCTAGTGCGTAACGAGCGATTAAACATTAACTTTGCTGGCGACACACCAGTTGTACAATGCGAAGTATTGCGGTAATCCATTAAAAAATTATTAAGAATAAAATTTAAATGTTTATCATTACTTTTATATAGTGAAACTTTTAAAGCTTGCTTAACCGTGCGCACTGCGTTTTCTGCAGCTCCATTTGTTGCAGCATGAAAAGGTGCACCGGTTTGATGCGTTATGCCATTTCCTTTTAAAAACAACTGAAAATCATTAGAAGTAAATTGTCGACCATTATCAGTAACTAAATATTGAGGTAATCCAAAGCGCGCAAAAATCGACCTAAAAATATTTATTGTCATATCTGACGTTATGCTATTCATCGGAAAAACCTCAAGCCATTTACTGTGGGCATCTAAAATAATTAAAAAATATTTATTTTTAAATGGACCTAGGAAATCTGCGTGGATTCGAACCCATGGCTGATTTGGCCAAGTCCAAACTTTCAATTCTGCTTTTTGAGGTGAGCTTTTAAATGGTATACAGGATTCACATGACGTAACTAAATTTTCAATATCGCGATTCATGTTAGGCCACCAAATATACGATCGTGCTTTACTTTTCATTTTTACCATACCCATGTGCGAAGTATGTAATTCAGCTAAAATACTTTCACGCAATGAAAATGGAATGATAACTCTATATCCGAAAAATATACAATCATTTTCAATCGATAATTCTAATTTTCTATTAAAATAAGGTTTTAAATCAGGTTCAATGTTTTTTTGTTTCCAATTGTCATTTATTAGTTTAATTACCTGACTTAAAATCTTATCATTTTCAGTTTCTTGTCGAATTAAATTTATATCAATAGGAACGTCATCATTTGAACTTACGTAATTTAAATAGCTTATATCACCAATTTCAAACTTTGACTGAATTTGTTCTGAATTAATCGGTAGCCTTGACAAACTATCTGCACTATTTAATTCCGATTTAATATACTCGATTTCATATTCATATTGAGAAAGGAGCAGTGCCCAGCGTTGTAATCTACAAGCTGTCATCATAGAGAGACCCTTTTTATTTCCGAAAATTGTTAATAATGGCTTACTGTCTGTGACTAAAATGAATCTGTTGGCAAATAAATATTGATTAAATTTATTTAAACCGAACATTATGCTCAGTGCTTCTTTCTCAATCTGGCTATAATTTCTCTCTGCCTGGAACAACATTCTGGACGCATAAGCAATAGGTTTCTCGATTCCTGAAGGATACACATGAGAAATGACACTACCGAGTCCGTACTGAGATGCATCACATGTTAACCTAATTTTTAAATTTGGGTCAAAATGTACAAGGACATCAGTAGAAATTAACATCTTTTTAATTCTATTAAAAGCATTATCACAATTTTTGGTCCAGTCCCATTTTATATCTTTCTTAAGCAAATTATATAAGGGATGTAATACATCAGATGCATTTTTAATAAATTTGTTGTAATAATTTACAAGTCCTAAAAATGACTTTAATTGTGAAACATTATTAGGGATGGGAGCATTCTTAATAGCCTCAATCTTATCTTCCGATGTTTGCAAACCTTTACAATTTATCACATATCCCAAATATTTAATTTCCTTTTTAAACAATTCGCATTTCTTTTTACTGATTGTTAACCCACATTCTTTTAATCGATTTAATACAGCTTCAAGATTTTTAATATGTTCAACTCTATCTTTTCCTGTAATTAATATGTCGTCTAAAAAACATATCGTTCCTTCTAATCCCCCTAAAATTAATTCCATCGTTTTTTGAAAAATTGCCGGACTACTAGAAACACCAAAAGGTAACCGCGTGAATGTAAACAGACCCTTATGTGTACTAATAGTGACCATTTTCTGTGATTCTTTATCAATGGGAATCTGTTGATACGCGTGTGACAAGTCCAATTTACTGAATTCTTGACCTCCCAATAACTGTGCAAATAAATCTTCCGTTCTAGGCAGCGGATGCTTATCGACTTCTAAGAATTTATTAATTGTTACTCTGTAATCTCCGCAAATCCTAACCGTGTTATCCCTTTTTAACACTGGAACGATAGGAGTGCCCCATGGACTATAATCAACCGGTACTAAAATTTTTTCATCTACCAAACGCTGTATTTCCAGTTCCACCTTACTTTTTATCGCGAACGGCAATGGCCTAGCTCTAAAGAATTTTGGATTAGCATCATGTTGAAGCTTTAATGAAACTTCTCCTTTAGTAAATAATCCCAACTTTTCCGTAAAAACTTCACTATACTTATTATAAAAATAATCATCATTTACGTTATTTATTTCATTTAAATCAGCAATACCGATATTAAACTCTCTTAACCATTCTCTACCCAGTAAAGGTACTGACCCATCCTTAATGATGTACAAATTCAATTTTTTTGTTTCACCCTTGAAATTGATCTTGACGTTTAAAATTCCTATAGGCTTAATAGTTTCACCGGTATAAGACATCAACATTTTATCAGTTTGATTTAATTTTAAATCTTTAAAATGCTCTCTATAAAATTTGTCTGAAATTGCTGATATGCTAGCTCCCGTATCAACCTCGAATCTAATAGGTATGTTGTGAACTCAGTGGCGTAGATAGGTTTTTGCCATGGGGGGGGATATGACTCACTTAAATTTTTATGTTATCAATTTTGTTGGAGTGTTTATTTACCTAGTTTTACAATTATCAATTACATATAATATACACACATGCACAGAAATAGGTGCTTCTAAAAAAATGTTAACATTCTTTGAAAAATGATTTTTTTCAAGTTGAGGCGACAAATCAAAGAACAAAATCGAGTTTTCGGGTTTTTTTTGATAATTCATCAATAACTTCCTCAGTTGTGATCCCGATGTCATGATGAAGTGCTAGTGCAGCCAAACCATTCAAACGGTCCTAGAATGACAAAGAAACGACAAGAATATGACATTTTAGTTTCTATTTTACCGCTGTCGCGATGTCCACGCAAAGCCAACTCTTGTCGCCCAAGAACTATAATTGTTTCGATACTAGGAACAATATGTTGTCTATTTTCTAAGATTTGCTTTTTTCGAGATTGGTCAATCAAATTCTCAACAGACTCGCTTTTGTTTTTCTGAATACGCAGAAAATTATCACTGTCAGCAATTGCATGTATGTGATACTCTTTGTTCTTGTGTTCTTGGAGAATCTGAAAATAAGAACATATGGGTCATTTGAAGAGAGATTTTCAGTCGAAAGTTTTTTTTCTACGAAATAATTTAAAATAATTAAAAAAAGGTTTTCCAAAAAGAATTTTGTCAATGTTCAAATTTTTCGGAAAACTCAAAATTTTTTTATCATTTAAAAAACTCAATGTACGAAATTATCTGAAAAACTTGATTTTTAGAATTTCTTGTGAACAAGATTTCCAAATTTTCATAAAAAACCGTTAAATTTTTCATCTTCAAGTCTCCAAGAATTCAAAAAATTAATTGTGAGAAGGTACGAAATTTTAATTGTTTAAATCCGGAAAAATCATTTGTTCAGCGGCGTGTGGAAAAGGCTACTTTTCCACACGCTTACGCGATGCAAAACTCGCATTTCCACACATTGTTGAACAAAATACATTCCTTTACTAGTGTGGAAAGTTGTTTTTAACTCATCTGATTACAATGCTCGCCTTTGGCTCGCATTGCAACTCTCAGATTCGTTAAAAACAACTTTCCCACACTAGTAAAGGAATATACTATTACTAGGGTATTGACTTTGGCCAACAAATAATAGTGCATTCTGCAATTAAAACAGCAGCTTTTCAAGAAGTTAAATTGAGTTTGATTTAATTCCATTTAATTTTAGTTAATTTTGATTTTTTTGTCTATAACCCTATCGTGCGTGATTCAATACCTTACAATAGTGTACAATAGTTAAGTATTGTAACCGGCCGATAAAACAGTTTCAAAAGAGAGCAACTGTATCGTTTGGTGAATATTTTTCTGAGAGAGTATAACGATAAATAAGCTTTCAGTTCTTTATTGTGTTACACTTTTTTAAAATAATAATTGAACCAATTAAAATTCTTGAAATAAATATGAATTAAGCATATATATTTGATGTGTCAGTCGATAAATATGCCAACTTCATATTTTTTTCAAGAATGTTAATTGGTTCAATTAGTATTTTAAAAAAGTGAAACACAATAAAGAACTGATAGCTCATACCCCTTCAGAAAAATATTCACCAAACGATACATTTGCCTTCTTTTGAAACTGTTTTATCGGCCGATCACAATACTTTACTATTGTACACTATTGTAAGGTATTGAACCACGCACGATAGGGAAACAAACTACAAAAATGAGAAAACAGAAATAATCTAGTTGCTACATTTTGTAGCAAGGTCATGTGGATCATGTGCCTAAACTTACTTCTTTTGCTTTCTTCCAATTATCGAACTTTGTTTTCACCAAACAGCCTAAATGTTGCGATCCTCTGCCACCTCTTTTAGCAAAAGCTACACACGGTACACAAAATGCACTATGGTGCACTTCAGAATATGCGAGCCACGAGAATTCATCGAGCCATTCACGACGAAACCTTAATTTTCGAGCTTCGAACTTTTCCAGCAACGGAAAACCAAATTTTTTCGGTGGAACCCAGACATTCGTCAATAAATCTAGCCTTTCCGCGTCACTTAATTGAGTGTCAACGAAATTTGCGACGTCTTTTTTGTGTACATCAACACAAGCTTTTTTCGCGTTTGTTTCTGCAAACGAAGATTCTGCATTTTCGTTTTCGGTTTTTTGTTTTTTTTCGTTTTTTTCACTGCTCAGATTTATTAAAAACCTCTTCATTTTTGATCATTTTCTAATACTGGATAAAACAAAGACAATGGGCGCGAAAATTTGAAACTATTCTAATTTACAGTCGTCACAATAATAATTACACTTTCATGATTAAAAAATTTTATAACCTGCAACTCGCAGATAATTGCAAATGCCATCATATGGCAAAACGTAAAGGAATGAATATACAGATACAGAGATCTTCGTATAAATTTATGATATGTTTTCTGGACTCATGGGGGGGGATATATCCCCCTGATCCCCCCCCCCTATCTACGCCACTGTGTGAACTAGTAACGTTTCAGTAAACGGTTTATCTGACATTGATTTAATAGAAAAAAGAGATTTGTCAGTATCAGCATTTTCAACAAAATTATGAGTATTTTGATCCTTTTCTGCCTTATTCTTTTGTCTACAAACGGATGCTAAATGGCCCTTCTTATTACAAAAGTTACAATGATATTCCTTATATTTACAATTAGCTGCTTCGTGATTATTTTTACCACAAACTTTACAGGTGTTCTGCGTAGTTGAAGGTTGATTCCCTTGCCTCCTGTTCCATCGCTGATTTCTTCCCCTGGCTGCTATACGATTCACCTCGTCCAACTCCGTTTTGATCGGCCTATCCAGTGTGACTCCGTCGTAGTTGTGACGAACCGCTTCCTTATTTATGGCTAATTCTACTGCTCTATCCCAGGTCAACTTGTCGACGTCCTCTTCAAACAATCGATCTAGTATCGGTCCTGGTTCCAGTCCCATAATGAAACGATCCCGCATCACTGTAGCTAATTCATCTTTGAAGTTGCAATACGACGCCAAATTCCGAACTCTTGCTGCCCAATCTTGTATTGACTCAGAAGAAGTTTTCTTGGAGTTATAGAATTTGAAACGAGCCGGAAAATACGATCTTTTGGGTTGAAAGTGATATTCAAAAAATTTTACTAAATCGTCATATGATTTAGCTTCTGGTTTTGCCGGTACACATAGATTATAGATTAATCTGTAAGCGTCCTCACTGCACATATTTAATAAAATTGCTCTCTTCTTTTCAGCATTTGTAATTTCATTTGCGATGAAATATTGATCCAATCGGGCTTGAAATATTCCCCATTCGCTTATTGCTGGATCAAATTCTCGTAATTGACCGTACTTGATAACATTAGTGTTAGTCATTTTATTAACGAGAAGGAAAAAAAAAATGTTCTATCTTACTGACTGCGCCAATGTAATATCCTTAAGATATTATAGAAAAGAATATACCAGAAGTTTTTATCTTAGTTATTTATTTAACGTTCAAATTAGGAATGAATTTATTACAAATGGTATTTAAAATTAAAACTATTCTGTTACATAATATAAGTGAACTGAAACATTATATAAATTGGCTCCAGTACATAAATGAAACACGCTATCGCTAAAAAAATCATTTCCGTATCGAAATAAAGACAATGCTTGTATTCTTTCATCGAAATATAAAGTTCGAAAAAGTAATTCAAAATAAGAATACCTTCACGTCATCAGTACACTTTAATAACAATATTAATTTACGAAAAAGTCTAGCTATTACAGCCATTATACAGTATATAAACACGTCAGGTGCACATAGGGAAATTAGCATTGGGAAAAAATACTTGGATCAGAGTTAGCCATGACTGCATTAATTAATTATTATTTTTATTGAGTTCTCGTGGTAATCTTGAGGATTTATATTTTCTTTTGATTAATTTTTATTTTACTTGGCTTTTTTAATAATAAAAATTTCTTATAAATCATTATTTTATTTTTTTGTACAAAAATAAAACAAAAAAAACAACTCCATCTGTTTGGAAACATTTCATTCAAAAATTGTCTGACTGGTATGACGTAGATATGCGCGTTGGTAAATGTCTTTAGGTTCAACACGAATAGGCAGAGATATTTGATCTCGCACTTTTTCCTAATGTTAATTTCCCTATGTGCACCATACGTGTTTACATACTGTACAGCGACACACAAGGAACTGTGCACTTTGTGGCGTTATTGAGAGTTGTCGTTAAACGGAGAGAAGAAATAATCCAATAATATTTTTATACTATAATATTATGTACTTAATCCAAAGCGTCTTCCAACATCACTTATATTTTCTCCCACCTCTATTGCGCGTATTAATAAAATTTTTTCGTCAATACACAAATATTTTCTTTTACTCGCCATGTTCACAATTTGCAAGTTTGTGGGCAACTAAGAATATGATAACTTATCGATAAGAAGCTGAGCTAAACATATGAAAGATAGTCTCAACAAACAACACAACAAATTTCTTAGAATCTTCGGTAGGCATGATGCCAACAACAAAGCAACAAAATAACAAAAAAGTACGGTTTATTGCTTAATGATTACGTATTGTTGTCGTTATTTAGAGTGGGCGTGTCGTTATTTAGAGTGGGCGTGTCGTTATTTAGAGTGTATCATTGTTTGCGCAACAAGATAAAACAACTAGAGTTAATAATTTCGACGTTTTAAGAGTGACGTTAAATGGAGTTTACACTGTATATCTAACATACTTTTAAAAAAGTTGATCAAATAAATTTTAGGCCAACGAGTAGAAACAATTATTACCTACTCCCAAAACGTAATGATATGAAGTATTTATCCTTTTAACAGCATTCACAAATAAAAATATTGGCTCTATTAAATACATGTTTTGACAAACATTTGTTACGGTTGTAGCTTTTCCATTTTCCAAACAATCAGCGCGCTTAATTTGCTTATTAGTAATTAACTACAGGAAACATTGAATTGACCATTATCGTGTTTGGTTAATAACATATTATAAAACAGTTGTTCGGAGAAATGTTCACCTGTTGTAAAATATCCATATAAAATATATACGCAAAAACATTTTTGAAAACAAGCTTTTATTAGTTGTTAATAAAAATGAACAAATCAGTTAAAAATAATTTTATTCCGATTAGAAGTAAGCCGTTTTATACGAACTTATCACAGTCTTAAGCTTTCAAATGAAAGCGTGTTACACTGTCTTTTTGTTCTCTCTTGTTATTTAAATGTAAGTTCGTATAAAACGACTTATTTCTAATCGGAATAAAATTATTTTTAACTGATTTGTCCATTTTTATTAACACACGACTGAAGTAAAACTTCTTCCTGCCACAATATGTTAATATTCATTCGAAAATTCACAAAATATGACAATCTAATGTAAGAAGAAAGAAATATAAACATAAAGATAAGGAAAACAAAAGTAATACATTGCAATTACTTAGCTCTCGTTGGATTTTAAGCGTAAATCTTTATGAAATATTATTTAGCTCTGCAAGTTAAGTAGGTTTACAAAACTTTTATCTGTCACCCGATAGCGCCACTGGCAAGTAAAAAGTATGTGCCATTCAATTGTTAGTAAGTACTGCTTATATTTTCAGCTACCTGATGGCGCCAATAGCCAGTGAAGTATTTGTCATCCTCTTTCTATCTTCACTAACTTATATCTCCCTCTCAACTTCCGTTCGCCTCGCCCGATCACACTTCCGCAAATCTCTCGTCACGCATTCACCAGCTTACTCCCCAAGTCAAGCGGGCGTAAAGAAGTTTTACTTCAAAAATGTTTTGCTATGCATTTCATGCAGTGCAGTATCGTCGCGATACGGAAAATCACATTTTGAGGGTACGACTTTTCCAATCCAATTGAAAACGTTTGAGAAAACCGGATGAGAAACTCTTTTTCACCGACACCCAGTATGTTATGTGACCCGACGTTCTCCCTAAAATGTTTTGCTATGCATTTCGTACAGTGCAGTATCATATTAATGTGCTGTGAAATTACACTGCGATATAAATAGAATCCACAAGTAGAAAAGTATAGTGCACCCAACACAGATTTGCGGCTTGGATGCCCGCCGTTCACGATCCCATATTAGCTGCAGAGCTGGTAGACATTTTTGGGTAGGTATTTGAGGCACGCTGAAAACTTGTTCAATACTTCTTCTATAATACCCAAATACAGAACCGTACACCTGGCTGAGAAGTAGCGGGGTTAAATCAGCCCTTATACTTGAAAAGAAAAGATTTTTTCTGGTAAGAAATGTTCTTGAGGCACTTTGAAATTTTTATAACTTTAAACTTGATGTTTAAAGAGTAAAAAAATAAATAAGCCAGATTATTTAGTCGGGCCTAAAACTTGGTCAGGTGCTTGCAAAATATTTTTTTAAAAATTTGAGGCACGCTGAAATTTTAACAGCATATCACTTATAATTAAAAATAAATATTCTACCAAAGACAGATCATTCCGGTGGGATATTCAGCCTGCCAGATGATCAAGAAAATTACATGAGTGTGAGTGAGCAGTCCTTATAGGTAAGGTGGAGTGTGAGAAAGAGCGTATATCGGCAGCAATCTGCGTCCAAGTGTGCTGCTGTGCTATTGTCTCGGGCACGACCACGTGACTTACAATACCCATGCTCTTATACTAATTTTGGGTAGCTATTAAATTTTCGGTCGCATTTTTGACGTGATAACGTCTTATAAATTGATGAAACACCGGCTGCACGCTCGAAAAAGAGTAACGTTCCGCAAGCGAGAGCGCGATATAAGCGATAGTCTCTCTCTTCTCGCGTGACGTCAGAGAGTTGTGTGCGTTCAACATTTTTTTCGGCTGTTCCAGCGAAAGCTACATCTGACAGATGGCCAGATAAATTATACGGTTTGTTTACAAATATATAATATATATACATTCTTTTAAATGTCTTTTATAATTGCTTAAAAATATGTATTTTGCTTTGGTTGATCAAATTATTAGTCGGTAAAAATATAGTTTGACAGCTACTAAAATTTAGGTTATGTATTATTAAATATGATATTCGAGCGGAATACGTTATCACGTAAAACTATCGTCCGTAAACCGACTTTACAGACAACCAATTTTTTTTTTTTGTAGTTTTTGTAATGTACGAAAATATATAGTATAGTGTTTGTACATTTTCAAATTGAATTCTATTTTCATTAATTTAAAAAAAACGTAGCACATTAAAGAAATAAACGATAAAAAATAAAAAACTACAAAACAGATTCATTAAAATTAAATAATTATAAAAGTATAAAAATTTGATTTTTATTTATTCGTCAGAATTTTATGATTCTTCATCTTCTGTGAAGCTCTTAAATTGAATTTGTTTGTTCTTTTTACAGCACTAGTGTCAAATGTGTCATTTTACTACCGCTGTACTACATGGCGTGAAAAACAGCTTATTTTATAGGGGGTGTGCAAAAAATCAGTTTTTAACTGCCAATTTTTGTTTGACGCACTGTATATATAATGTTTTGTATTCTGCGAGAGTGGTGTTTATAACAGGGAGCTATAGTTGAGATATCACAAGTTATATTACTATCTATATAATATGTATTATCAGCTTTGTTATTACAGACGTGAGCTCTCATGCAAGATTTACTAATTATGAATTCGTGAAGATCAAAGGTCTATAGGATATTACAAATATTACGTTCAGCTGTATAGGCATTTAAAGCCCAGGCATTACTAATGTATTATTTGACCCAAATTTTGCCGATACTATTGGATACCTATAATAATGTATACAAAAAAAAACTCGGGTCGCAGCATATATATCTATGGGTCGCAGTGCCAAACCCTGCCGACAATATAGTGTACTAGCGGTCCCGCCCGATTTCACCCGGGTGCAAAAGAACGAATGGGGAAGGAAGGGACATGAGTACGCACATTCATCTTAGTTTACCGAGATGAATGTTGTGTCCAAACTTCATAATGATCGGCGTTACCGTTCAAAAGTTTTTGTCGTTAAAAAGCAGTATTTATACTTTTTTTTAGTAATAAATTTCTTTTAATATAATAAATATTTAATTGAAAACACTGTAGGAAAATTATTTTTATATAGGTACCTATAGTTGTAACAGTTTTCAAATGAGCTATTAATTAGATTTATTTAATTTTAATTAGTCGTAATAAAATTTAAAAAAATTGAAATGTAAGCCTTAGAAGAAAGCAATGTAGAAAATAAAAAAAAATAGAAATATATTCGCCGACGTGGGGCTTGAACCATATAGACCCTGGCATTAAGAGTCTTACGCTCTATCGACTGAGCTATCCGGGCTGGTAAACTTGGCGCGCTAATATTGCAATATTAAAGTTAAGGCATTTTACCTGATAATATTTGTCGGACGGACTAATTTTGAGATACATCAACATTTTTCATTGATGTTCCGCTCCAATTGGTCGTAGCGTAATATTATATAGCCTATAGCCTTCCTCGATAAATGGGCTATCCAACAAAAATTTTTTCAATTCGAACCAGTAGTTTCTGAGATTAGCGCGTTCAACCAAACAAACTCTTCAGCTTTATATATTAGTATAGATTTTCAAATACAGGCAGTGTGGCTTTGTTATGTGAACTAGACTGTTTTTGGTCAAAATAGAAAAAATCAACCCCTTGATACGCTGCTTAAAATAATAAGTTTTTGTCATAATTGCAATATTATTGTCAATCCATCATCTGCACTAAATTAAGTACACCCTTCTGTCAGAAAATTCGTTATTTCATATCCGCAAACAAGTGTTTTCTTAAAGGTTGTAAATCCGGTCCTTTCGGGCCGATATTGTTTAAATTGTAGCAACAAATTTAAATTTATACTAAAGGGTTACATTTCAAATTTGAAACGATTCTGAGAATTTTTTCAGTATTTTTCAGCCAACAAACTTTTTTCAACCCCAAAATATCACCCTTAAAATGGCCTGATCGGGCCCATTTTAAACGGGCTTCGTGGACCAAATTTCGTTAAAATCGGTTAAGTCTGTCGAGAGTTATCGTGCTAACACATATATAACATTTTCAAAAATGGTGCCATATTGTTATACGCTAATGAAACGTCGAGAAATTTTGGTCCCGCCATCCGACCGACGCTAATAGTGTAAGTTCTGTATGGAAAATACACTAAAAAAAGACAAAGTTAACTCCATTTTTCCGAACTCGTGTATGCATCAACCAACAGAAAAACGGAACACTCTAAAATATTAGATGTACAGTTGGTAGAATGTATTAGTCAAAGTAGGTAGTGGTAACAGTGAATAATTCTTATATCCTACTAGATAATATAAAATGAAGAGTTTTTTATTTAACTCGAAATTTACTACCGGAAACTGCTGATATATATTTTTAAACTTAACCGGAAGTGTACATGCATTTTTACTTTCAGATGCCAACATACATTTTCTTTATGTTTTCGAAATATCTATTCTCTATAAGTTCATATGAAATTTTCGTAAGGTTGCATAAGAATATATTCGAGAAAAACGTTATCGATTTATTAGTTTAAACATCCAGTAATAATTAATTATTATACATAACATGTGCTATGAAAAATAATTATTACTGTGTTTAATTAATAGATTGATGACGTTTTTCTCGAATATTTTCTTATGCAACCTTATGAAAATTTCATGTGAACTTATAGAGAAAAAAAAGAGAATGTAAAAAAGATGTTGCTATTTGCTAAAAAAAATTCCAGCCAATTGAGCGACGGAACCATTCCAACTTCAAAAATGCTGACATTTGATTATAATAAAAAAAATAAAATTTCTGATATCGTGTAAGGTGACGCGGGTAATGGCTAGTATTCAATATGATATTTGCTATTTGTTGCCATGGTTACCTACAGAATATGTTCCACGTCATGTAAAAATTAATCAAAGCATGCCGAACTAGTTTATTTCTGACAGATCCATAAAACAAAAGAGCGACTGTATTTTTTTTTATTTTCAGAATATTTCCAAAACTTTAAAGTTAAGAAACAATATTTTTTAAAGAAACTTTCTTGAAAAAATAAATAGAATAATAAGCCGTTAGGAAAAGTATACCATTATTATATAAACAACACCGTTTTAGTATATATCTCTTCTGCGCATGCGCCGATTTTCCCCAAAAACAATAGAGCTCTTCGTATTTGACTATTTGCATACCTAACATCCTCCCAAAATTTGGATTCAATCCGCTCATCCGTTGACCTGTATCGTGTTCACAGACAAACAGACTAACAGACGCACAGAGTTTGTCCAAAAATATGTTTTTTGGATTCGGGGGACCTCAAAAAGGAAAGATTTTGTAAAATTTTTGAAAAGTGATTTTTGACCTAAACTAGCACTATTCCCCACTTGTGGGTTGGAATGGTAAAATGCATGTACACTTCCGGTTGAGTTAAAAATATACCTCAGCAGTTTCTGATAGTAAATTTCGAGTTGAATAAAAAACTATTCAAACTCTTTTTCTATCTGGTGAACACCCTGTATAAAAAATTAAATGCAAAGCCATGCTCCTATTTTTATATGGACATCACACTGCATGCATTTTGTTAAACAAAAAACTAAAAAAAATCGTCTAAAGTAAATAATGGCATTAATGGGGATGTCGTCTACAGCTCGAATTCTACACTGTTCTTGAATGTATTTTACTTAAGTTATTCCGTCATCCGAACACGACACGTATCTCGACGATAAAAAAGCAACACAGAGCCAAGATAATGTGAGCTCAATTAAGGCCACTTAATGGAGTGGCTATAATACACTTCCGTACGCGTCAACAAGCCCATTAATTTTCGGGATAGCCGGGAAAGCCATTATATACGGATGAATGAAACGACAGTTGTCGAAGCATTTGAGAAATGCGATCTTTATAATATTGGTTTTATATATTGTGTTGCTGAACAGCGAACATCAAAATGATAGGATTCTGTGAAAATTGCTTCATTATCGTTCTTTTACTTCTGGAAAAAACGTCACTGCGCGAATTGCAAGAGATAAAAACGTAACTTTATGAAAATCATGCAATAACCATTTTTTATTAAACAATTTTTTTATAATGTTGATATTAGTCTTTTAATAATGCGGGACATTTTCTCTAATACGGGACACGGAACTCAGAATGCAGAATTGACCCGGAAAATCCGGGACGGTTAGTCACCCTAATAATTATAGTCCTGGGAGGAGGGGGGTTATTACCTCCTGTACCTACGCTCTTGCGTCTAAGTGCTAGGACGGTTGAAGAGTTTCAAAAATATAATATTTTATAACGATGTTATAATAATAAATTTATTCCCACAAATATATTTACAAAACAAAAACAAATTATAAATCTTAAATTATGGAATTTTCCTACCCAACTTGACTTAAGTCAATGCTAGGGTAGGAGTGATTAATTGAAAAATAAAAATAATCGTAAAACAGTGTGTGGCGTAGCGTGGGTTATTATTTAATTAAGTGTATATTTTGTAAAACAGGAAATATTGAACTGCTAAGATTACAATTATATCATTCCGTGCGGGAACTTTTATTTTTATTACTCATGCGGGAAAAGTGGTATGTTTACGCACGCTGTTACGGTTGAAAAGTAGCTATTTTCATTTGCGTGCGGAAATTTTATTTGTCGCACTGAAATTATTGTTTGCCGCACGCAAATGCAGAGTTACCATAGTTACCAATACAATAACAATTTTAACTGAATTTTCAACTTTTTAATGATTTAATTTTAATTTTTATTACTTCTAATTTCTTCTTTTAATTCGTAATAAAATTTTAATTTTAATTTAATTTAATTCGTAATAAAAAATAGTATGTGCAACTCGTGCGGCATTGTCACACTAGCTGCACAATATACTATTAATTGCCAAAAAATTGAACACCAAAATATGCTTCAGTTGTTTGAGTGTCTCTGATTTACTTTTAACATTGTTAAGTATAAACCTTTGCATCGTTCTTTAAGGACGACATTTTTTATGTGTCAATTGTGTATTGATCTCATCCTATCGATAATAATAGCATTATAAAAATTGTATAAAAGTTTAGTATCTATATTATACTACATCATTAGCATGAGCCCCTTACAGCGTCACCCATTGAGGGTATATGAGACTAAATTTCTTCGATATTAAATGTCGTAAAGCCGTTCTAAAAATAGTTATTTTTAAAAAACTGATCAGTTACTTGGGTAGATGAAAGTAGAAGTAAGCGAACCGATATTTTTTAAGTGCCTATTATTACCTATATCTACACTATTATTATAAAGAGAGTGCGAATTTTGTGAGTTTGGGTAATCTCCGAAACCACTCCACATATTTGAAAAAAATCTGTCATGACTATTTAGAACGAACCTTCGGGATGGACATAGGCCATATATTATCGCGTTAAAATAAAAGCGATTTTCGTAGACCAGTTTTGAAATGTAAGTCGACGAATAAACTGTAGCAATTTACAAATTCGGGCGAAACCGGACCGGGCCGCTAGTATTTTTATAAAACAAAATCAACTCATCAATGAGGGGCATTTTTTTCAGAAATACTTTTTTAATATTCAAAAATCATCTCTATAATGTGTTTCAGTGAATATGGCAATTTAACCATTTTTTTATATTGTCCAATGGTCAATTGGAGGTGAATGATTAAAATGTCGAATTCGATATTTCGAGGAATTTTAGACATTGCCTGAAGAAGGCGATACATGTAAAGGAAGGATCTCGGTGCTTCTAGAACATTCGATCAGGCGGGGGACGAAGCTATAAAATGCGAACGAAAAGTCAGTCAGTTGGTTAGTTGCGGCGTACGTACAGTGGATTACAGACAGCTGTGAAATAAATTGTTTAGTCGGTACAGCAAGACCGAGGCAACTGCTGAGATAGAAGATAAATGAGCTGTGTAGGTACTAGATAAACTTTGTTGTGTTTGTGTGTTGTAAATATTTTGTGTACCTACATAATTTAGTGACTCTATATTCTCTACTTATAGTCTTTTATTTTATTATTTAGAATTGTCGTTATTTTGTTTTTGTTAACGTTATTATTACTGTTACGTTTGAGAAGTAGGCTTGTTTATGTGTTTAACTGTTTATTATTGTAAATAAATAATTTCCTCCACGAACTGGAACAGTTTTGTTATAATACAACAAACTAAGATTTGAGAAAATGACGCAATTCATAAAATGATATACATACATATTTTATAAAGTGACTAATTATATAATTTAAATACGACCTATCTTGCGAAATTGGGTTATACAAATAAAAGATTTTCGTAATAATTTCACACTTATGGTATTCATGTTTTTATAAGAATTAGCTTAAATTACCTAAATATTTTGTTTAATAATTTTTTTATTACTGTAGAAAAAAACAAGGTAGTTTTAAAATAGCTACGGAAGATTCCGGACCTGTAAGACAGACTACAGAGTGTAGGTTATAGCTTATCAATTTATTGCAGGTTTTCAAATAAATTTTATGTGAAAATTGTGGCTACTTTAATAGCAAATAAATAAAATATTATATGAACTGCAGGATTGAAATATTCGAAACTTTAAATTAAAAAGTTTCATATTATAAAGCTTAACTTACACGCAGGCTGTCCTGGGATGAATCTGCTAAACTTCACAAATGTATTCCTTAAGCAAAAAATGTGCGCTTCGGAAAGGTTAGCCTCGTTATGGTTTGTGGAAGAAAACAGTCAACTGCCCAAAATTGTAATGAGTAGGCTTTGAAAACATTTGCTAAACCATGCTTTTTTTGGCAGTCACTTGTAACATTTACCAATGAAGAATATGCATATTATATTTTTCATTTAGTACTGCAGCTTTTGTAAACATAACGCTAGAGCTACCTCGACAATTATTTTTTGTAAATAAAAATTATTGTGTCTGTTTTTTTTCAATTGTGTAGCAATTGTTTTCAAAGCCTATTCTTTACAATTTTGAACAATTGGCTAATTTTCTGCGAATCGGACCAATATATTAATATAACTTGTTTTTGCTTAAAATGACCTCGGCAACACATCCCTGAAGCTAGGCAGATTTCTCTCGGGACACCCTGTGTAGACCGAACGGTATTTACAAATTACACATCAATCACAGAACTTTTTACTCGACCACCAAAAAAAGGGATTATGATTTATACCAATTTTAATAAATTGAGTCGAGCGGCGACGTTTCTAGAATTGTCCATGCGCGGTTTTCGGCTTCACGATCGCGTTTTTCAATGACGGTACATTTTAATCTGACAATTTAATAATTTGTATTACAACATTCCAGCCAATTGGGCGACGGCACCATTTCAACTTCAAAAATGTTGATATTTGATTATAATAAAGAAAATAAAATTTCTGATATCGCGTAAGGTGACACGGGTAATGGCTAGTATTCAATATGATATCTGTTATTCGTATAGCCATGGTTACATACATAATATGTTCCACGTCATGTAACAATTAATCAAAGCCTGCCTAACTAGTTTATTTCTTACATCCATAAAACAAAACAGCGGTTGATTTCTTTTTATTTTCAAAATATTTCCGAAACTATAAAGCTTAGAAAAAATTTTTTTTAACAAAACTGGAAAAATAAATAGAATAATAAATCGTTATGAAAAGTATACCATTATTATATAAAAAACACCGTTATAGCATATATCTCTTGTGCGCATGCGCCAATTTTCCCCAAAAACAATAGTGCTCTTCATATTTGCATACCAAACATCCGCCCAAAATTTGGTTTCAATGCGATCATCCGTTTGACTTGTATCGTGTTCACAGACTAACAGACGCACAGAAATATGTTTTTTGGATTCGGGGGACCTTAAAACTAAAAGATATTGTAAAATTTTTGCAAAGTGATTTTTGACCTAAACTAGTACCATTCCCCACTTGTAGGTTGGAATGGTAAAACAACTATAGACGCGTTTTCCTGTATTTCCTTTTTTTCAAGTGCCAAAAAAATACGAAACAAGATATTTATTATTTAGATTACAATTTTCTTTATTACATAATATGTAATCTATACACAATAAGTCACAGGCCCACATTCGGTCGGTCGGAAACCACTCCTTTTCCACATCTGATAGAATGTCGGTTCTGTCCGAGATTATATTTTGTTTCCTCAGGCTACTACACAAATTCCGTTGAAATTACACTTGTTTTTGTTTTGTTTTCATCACATTGCAAAGTTGAAACCTACTATTTTTTGGTCACGTTTTATTCTTCGTTTATCGGAAAAGAAAATTGAAGTTTCTTTAACGCTGTGTTGGAAAATGGTTTTATAACAGCATTACATAAACAAGGCTAATGTAAAAATGTTTGTCAGCGTCTCTTGTCATTATAGTTAAAGTTTTTAAAGATTTTTACAAAAGAAAAAATGGTTTTCAGATAATTGACGAAATACATTATTACAATATATAGGTAGAATGTCTTTTTCAAGTAAATGCGTAAAAAGTTTTTAAAAGCTTTTTATACTATGGTTCAGTTTAATCAGACTAATATTAAGAGGAAAAGTTTACAATATAATAGACGGAGAGCTGGCTACGGACGGGTAGGGGTGCAAAGCTGAAAATTTGCAGAATAATAGTAGATAGTACAAGTAAGTAGGGAAAAAATTGCGAGAAGACTAGGCGGAAGATAAAGAGCCGCCAGAAGGCGCTAATGTTGCGAAAAATTTTGTAATAATTATGTGACTAAGTGCATTTTTGGCAATTTCTATACTTATTCTGTAATTCAAAACTAGATTACCAGCAAAACGCCAGAAGGCTAAGTGGAAGAATGACATAGATATTTAGGCAACTACATACCCTATAAGCTATAAGGCAATTAATTAATCGTCATATATTCTATTAATGAAAATATAAGACTTTTTTTGTGTTGCGGAAATGAAAAAACCTTTTTTTTTGGCTCTCCAATTTTTTCTTGCGGAAATGAAAGGATTTTTTTTTTGCGCTCCATATGTGCCGCGGCAAAGTTTTTCAAGTTTTTTTTTTTGCTCTCCAAATTTTTGGCCCGACGATCAAAAGATTTGCCCGCCCCTGGTTTACACTGTATATGCAAAAAAATTATTTTCGAACTTTCGTTTTCATATTCTTGTAGAAAATTAAACCCAACTATCAGAATAAGAAAGATGTTGGCCTGTAAGGGATGATCCCGTTTCATTATACGAATTAGTAATATTTTTATTTTTTTGCGGAAGACTTTTGACCGATCATTCCTGTATAATCTTAAAGCAAACATTTTTCAATTCAATAAACGCCACTCATGTTCCTTTCAGCATACATCAACCATAATTGATTGTAAGACGAGATAGACTGCGCCAGCCTGCAGCGTACGACATACGACGTCAAATAAAAAGCTGTCATGTTTATCAAAGTTCTATACAATATAGGGATGGGACAACACAATTATTCTAGGACTGTACATTAATAATATTATTTTTTGTTTATTTATTCACCAATCAATTCAGAGCTGTACTCAAGTTATCAAAAATCGAAGTTATGAAGAAATTGACTGCAAAGTTTTTATGTTGTCAAAAAATCTGGCACCATACTCAAAAACAGTTTTTATGTGAAACCGTAGACTTTAGAGGTAACTAAAGTACGCTAGTGCGTCTGCTTGCCATAAATGAAAGCGTCCTCAGTTAAGAGAGAGAACGCTGCAGAAAACCAGAAATTTGTTTACTCAAATCAGCATTGTTTTGCATCGTTAGTTATCATAGAGATAAGGAACTGTTCTCTCTCTTAATTGCAGACACTTTAACTGCTCTCTCGCGTACTTTATTACCTAATATCTCTATGTGTATCATTAGATATATAGAATTAACTAGCGGCCCTGTACGTGCTTCGCTACGTATAAAGTGAAATAATAAAACAATTTAATTGGAACATCTATCTATCTATTTTATTTATTTTAAAATATACATGGACGTATATGTGTGTATGTCGAGCACTCCGGCTGCGCCGTCGTGCCCGGTGCAAAAGAACGAATGGGGAAGGAAGAAAAAAAATTTAGGGGTGGACTACCCCTAACATTTAGGGGGATGAAAAATAGATGTTGGCCGATTCTCATAGATACCGGATAAGCACAAATAATTTCATCAAAATCGGTCAAGCCGTTTCGGAGGAGTATGGCAACGAAAACTGTGACACGAGAATTTTATATATATAGAGATAATAAAAAACATGAGCCATTGTGAGACGCTTGGTAGATATGAAACATAAAATTGTTCTAATAAATAAATTTCGCCCTATCAACCAACAAAATTGTAGAAACTAAATATCGCCCTGTAAATAAATTTTTGCCTTGTCATCTAGTGGTCTTTAACAATTTTAAGTCAAGTGGATAATCGGTGACGTATTTTTGAAATTTGTCGCCCGGGGCCTGTAAGGTTTGCCGCCTCATAATTTAACGAGAAAAAAGCAAAAATCTTTCAATTACGAAAAAAGAATTGATGTGGAGTCGTGGACCGCCCCTCGCAGCTTTCCGCCTCGGGCCATGGCCCTTGGGTAAATACGCCACTGGTGATAATCCAACGCATACACAAAGCAAGCGTCACGCGCTGTCATCTAGCGAAATACTAGTAACTAAACTTG
Organism: Xanthostigma xanthostigma; assembly: GCA_963575645.1. Classification (NCBI taxonomy): domain Eukaryota; kingdom Metazoa; phylum Arthropoda; class Insecta; order Raphidioptera; family Raphidiidae; genus Xanthostigma; species Xanthostigma xanthostigma. The sequence goes on from OY754473.1 coordinate 36,085,733, forward strand.
TAACTAAATTTCACCCTGTTATCTAGACGTCGCCTTCAACTAAAGCCATATTTAATCCAACGCAACAAACGTAACGTCCTCTCATAAAAATGTCGCGTCAATTGCACGGTTTTACTCTCAGTCAAATAAATAAAACAAAAAAAAACAAAACAAAATTGCATTCTAATCCTCCAAGGCGTTTAGTCCTGTTCTTTTGAGTAGTTTTCTCCCATCACTACTCCGTTTATAGATATATTATGTCAGTATGTTATCAAAATACGCCCGGAACGTGGCTGGGAGATATATATTACCGTTAATAATAATAATAATACTAAAGACTACGAACGCCGGTTGGTCGTTATTGATATATCAAAAGGGCCCGTCGTTCGCTTTTTTATATGTGCAAAGTAACGGAAAGCAAGAAAATTGACCGCATTCAGTCTTTTCTTTCCCGATCAATGCAGTTCAGCGGTTGCAAAGAAAAATATGATTAAACTGTGTCGAGCCAGACTTGGTAAAGTGTAGCCTTCCTAAAAGAAAAAGGATTGTTTTGATCACAAGTCCATTTGGCTTTAGTTCTGCCAAATTTCAATAAAGGAATGGTTGAACGTGGTTCACCGTAACTATGAGAAAATGGTCAACCACTTGACTCACTTATGGCCATATTCACCGGACGTAAGTAGTTATTTTTTCGGATCATTTGTCCTCCGAATAAATATCGATAACTCAATTCACCAAACAGAATTATGTTTACCGTATTCTATCTTACTTCGAGTGTATAAATAGTTATTCGCCTGATAAAATAATAATGACCGCCACATAGATCATAATACTTAACCAAACGTGGAGTATTATATCTACAATTTGCTCTTGTGAATTTATTTGTGTTGTTTATTAACCTTTTGTGAAGTGTACAGTTGTGGAACATTAAAGTTAGTAGGAGTTTTGTGTTAGGATAAAACATTATTTTGTAAAGCTTTTTTTTGACGTTTACACTAACGCCATCGGTCGGATTTTTGGGTGAACGTCAAAATATTCAACAAAAGAGCAAGGAGTATAATCCAGTGCATATTTATTCTTTAACTAACTTTTCTACCTGATATTTTGCTTGGTAAAAAGTAAATTTTATACTAAGGAATAAATTTGTTCCAAGATTAGTAACTTATATCTTTAATAGTGTTCGATGAATATGGGCATTAGTCAATGATCAGCAATGATGATGTTTTGGTGATCCGCGTATCCATTGGGGAGAGACATTGAAGATTGTAGATGCTCGACAAGTGAGTTTATTAGTGTTTGTCGTAGATTTGAGCGGATTTAAACTTAGAGTGTTGTGTAATTCGAATAAAGGGTATATTTTCCTGGAATTCAATTATTAAAATGAACCTTTACTGGAGAAGAATAGAGTTATTGTTTTTTTAGTAGCGTACGATTATTTGTCTTTTTTCTTTTTACACTATTAAATTAACGCCAAAAGCAACTCAAAGAACATAAAGCGTTCTTTTCATATTTTTTCTTAATGATGCTGTAAAGTTTCAAGTGACATTCATATTTTATTATATCATTAAAAATACTTCATTCGCATTTCGAAGAGATTTCTTTGTGTTTTTCTGGCCGGATTTATAAAGTTCGTTGAAACATTTCCGGAATTGTTATTCATATGACCTTTCTTACATTATTGCAACGTGTATTGAAGTTAGCTTTGTAGATGGGTTTAGTGCGCCCGCAGTGACAGTTCGAATCATATATTTAATACTTTACTGTATGAATCATTGTCTATCTACTCAATGAGTGATGAGCGAAGGGAACAAAGCGTATCGAAAATATATCTGCGTCTCTTTCTTCAATGTAATTTCCTGATAGGTTTGGTTGATGTATTTGCAATTTAATACTTTACTGTATGAATCATTGTCTATCTACTCAATGTGCGGTGAGCGAAGGCAACAAAGCGTATCGAAAATATATCTGCGTATCTTTCTTTGATATAATTCCTTGATTTATCCGATGATAGGATTGGTTGATGTATTTGCATTCAATCTGAATAAAGTATCTCTGTTTCAAAAACTTTGTCTTTTTCTATGACGTTAACATAGGCATACCCAGCTTTTGGCCCAGGAGAGGGCAAATTAGAACTTTCTTAAGCCGGGTCCCTCGTGTTTGTTTTGCCCTCCTGGATACGCCAGTGCTTACGGCTTAAAAAAAGACAGAAGTATATGTTTGCACCCTAATGGTTCGATTGCTATTTTATTCCTATGCTCAGTATAGAATAAAAGTATATGGTTCGAATGTAAAAAGAGTGAACGTGTATTGTCTCTTAACAAAACACACACTATGACGCCATGTTTGTTTGTGGGCGTTGTCCACGTGACAAGATACTGTTTTTTAATTTGGTTCTTGCTCAAAACAAGCAAGAAAAATAGTCCCCGGTTCTAATTTTAAAATCCATCTTGTCACCTCGCAGGCGAGCCTGCAGTGACGTCATTTCCAGCCTCGGAACTCGCACGGCAGCCAGCCCAAGTTCCAGCAGTGTTTCTAGCGGCAAAACTAGCTTCGTGTGTAGCGACTTTTAACCCGTTTCCTGTATAGCGTAGCTCGAGTTATTGCTAGCGTTATATGAATTATAAAAATATCCACAGATAGTTCGGAAATATTTTCTCTTTAGTTGGTAACTTAATGCGGCCCTGACTCTGTAGCACGTGTTAACAACACGTGAACATATGTGAAACGTAATATTAAAGAAAGAGCTTGGAAAAGAAAACGCTGAACTTTCTCTCAACATAAATATTTTTATTTCATGTAGTGCGAACAAGTAAATTTTTTATCAGAAAAATAAATTTATTCGAATGTTTATGAAATTTCAAGAGTTGAGTAGCGTTACCGATGTGCGAAGTGTGTTTCATGAAAATTAATAAAAAAATTTAATTTTGAGTTGTATTTAGGGAGCTTCCGTACATGGAAAATATGATAGAATATAAAATTTCTGAATATAGCCAATGTGTGTTTTCAATGAATAGATCTCATCTGGTGGAAAATGAAAAATGTTTCAATTTTCCTGTAATCCAAAATATGTACGTGACTCTCGGTCGTGTTTGAAAATTTTATAACAGTTTTTTTTCAAAATGGTGGAACAATATGAATAAATTCCCGAGTATAGAGGAGTACTAAAATTTAACTTTAATTTTGAATAACTTTTGACGGAGTGAATTTATCGAAAAATCATAAGAGACATTTTTTGTAGAGAATTCGATTCTCTACAAAAAATATGTACTGTTCATTGCTGTACGTTCATTTATTTTGGAGAAAAAAATTAAATGTAAAAAGTGAATTAATTTCATGTTATTTAAATGAGAAATGTATCGTTTTAAGGGCACGGTTAAATATGAATATTAAGAGCTGTTTTTGATCTAAAATTTTTTTTTAGACCATAACCGAAAAATTTAGGGAGCGCTGCAAACTAAAAATAACTTGGTAAATAACGGACACCCTAATGGTCAAAGATCCCGATTTGGCTCGATCTTCACCCATCGAGTTTTCTATAATGAAATTTGATAATATAATGTATTAACCATATTATTCGTTGCCATGGTTACTTACATATACTAATATGTTTCACGTGTTCGCAACAAAATTATCTACATATGACAATACAGAAAACCCTGTAACTGCAAAATACTATTTCGAAAGTGCCTGTCTACCTGATTTTATGCCAGTAATCAAAATGTCGACCAAACTTTGAGATTTTTATATACATGTATTTTACATTCGATTGCTAATAAATTTGGACGTGCATGAACTGTGCACTTCTTAATCTTTTAATGAGGGTTCGTTTTAATACCTGTAATACTTAACATGAATTCCGCACTAGTCCAAAAATAATTATTAATCCCTTTTCTTAATTGATTTATCTTCGCATTGTCGCATTTTCTTTTGATGGAAATGTTCATTTTTCAATTGTTCTTGGGATTTGTTTTGTGGAGGTGCTTGTAGTGAAGTCTTGCTAAAGTTATTCTTGCGTCTGATATTCGTTATGAATTCCGTTTTTGAGTATAGTGACAGAGAAAACGAAGTTTTGGTTTTGGAAAGTGTAAAGTTTTCCTTTTCGAAGGTTTTAAAAAATGGCGAGTAGTTTTGGCGCTGTGCTTTTAAAATTTGCAGAGCTGTTAAGTTTTATTTTTCTTTCTTTTGCCTATACATAATTATTATTGTAATTGCCTGGTGCGCAGTTCGTGTAGGTACTGTGAATTTTTATGGTCTTTTGTACAGTGCGCAGTCCGTGTAATAAAGATTATGAGCCAGGTATACAGTGCTCAGTTCGAGGCCATCGATAAATTTATCTGAAAACTCGATAACTACGTTTCAGAAATAAAATTAACAACTTTAATTTTTTATTATAAATAGCTGTGCCGAGGAATTGAATGGCAACCAAATCAATTTTTCTTTATTAAAACATTATGGTCAGAGTGCCCGTCGGCAAAAACTTTACTGATACATACCATTTAAAATGTCTGACACCTCGAATATATTCGACATATTTGAGGTGTCAGACATTTTAAATGGTTCATGTTATTTGTCAGAGAACATTATTTTAGCGTTTTGGTTGAAGTTTTTAAGCTATCCAATTAAGAAAAACAAATAGTAGGTATTTGTAATTTTTTACATGTCGTCAAAACACCATCTTACGGAAAATTTAGAGGAAAAACGCCCCAAAATCAAGAAAAGTCATAGAGGAAATAGGTGTCAGACTAGGCCTAATGAAGCCGTATACAAAGTTTAGGGAGAGTATGTATCAATAAAATTTTTGCCGACGGGCACTCTGACTATTACATTATCAAAATTCAAATTTCATTAGAAAACTCGATGGATGAAGACAAATCGGGATCTTAGACTATAATGTTATACCCAAATAAATTGATCAAGTATAATTTTTGATTTCTGTATGTTTTAGCACTTTTCCTGACATCATCTTTCTAATACATTTCAGTTGATTTATATCACGCACGCTCTTCGACAGTTTTAATTTATTTCGTTGTAAAACATTTTGACTCCATGTTAAGTGAAAAGCGAGACCGAGTTTAAGTGAAAAGAGAGAAATGAAACGGAATTTATGCGACAACATAGCAGCATTTGAAAGTCAATTATCCAACCGAAAAGCACAAGTACCTACTTACTCAGTAACGTCTTCACCCTCTTTACAACTGCCTCTATACAAATAAATTGATTTTAAATTACCAAGCCCAGTGCCGTGTCTCGAGTCTCTTTGCATTTCAATACGTTGGAATTATTTCACAATTTTTTAGAGTTGGAATCTGCGGTACGAATAGATACTTAATACAACAATTTCTTTCAAGAATTATTCGAACGTTTCTTCTACAAAAATTCCTAAAACCTCTACGGAAATACACCATCGCCAAAGTTCCCTCTAAGCTGTGCGCACTAATTTTTCGAAAATTTCGCAGCCATTTTTGTATTCTACGCACAGTGGGCTTGTTCACCATTTTTTCAAATTTCATTTTATAAAAGAATTGCAAAAATATAATTATTACAAAAAAAGTAAAATTTAGAGGGTCAAAAAAATTATTAAAAAAAATTTGAATTCAAACGCAAGCACAGGACCCCCCACTTGCACACTTTTATATACGTTTTGAACATTTTTACTTCCATATACTCTTATACCGAAGTCCGGCGGGGGCAGATGTGACTGGGAGTTTTTCCCACTGCCTCTCGCTGAGAAACGGTAATTCCTGTACCGGCCATCTTGTTGAAGTTTTCCATGGTTTCCCTCAACAATTCCAGATAAATATCGAGATGGTATCATGGTACCTTATTCAAGGCTATGGCCGATTACCTGTCAAACTCCTATGCTCAAAATTTGCCTACCTTATCCTAATTTCCTAAAAAATCCTTCATTCGCCCATTGCTAATTAAGTTGAAGTTTAAAAATTGTAGAAAATAACGGGAAGTGTGGTAAAAAAAATAGTAATGGCGCGAATGGCGTCTGTTATGACATAAACTCGAGAAACGGACGTTAAACGCATTATTATTATTACTTTTATACCGCTCAGTCAGTGAAAAAATCAGAGGGAACATTTGTCATCGGTAGAAAGCCTCCTCTGATTGACTACATGTTTATTGGGAATTAGGTGTAGGTAACTGACATATACATCTCTTTCCATAGACCTATCACTATTTATTTATAGGCGAAAGTGATGTGCGAGCTCACATTTTTTTAATTCTTGTTTTTGCAATTAAAAACGAAATATTTTATTTGCATTATCTGTCTATATACGAAGAATAATGTGCACTATTCAAAATTATCAATTTTTGATAGCCGGGACGAGTTGATTTTTTTAATAATGAAAAAAAAATTGGTTGTCTGTAAAGTCGGTTTATGGACGATAGTTTTACGTGATACATAACCTAAATTTTAGTAGCTGTCAAACTTGGGCCGAAGCATACTGCGCTCTCGCTTGCACGCACAGGGTCAGGCGGAACGTTACACTTTTTCGTGCGTGCAGCTGGTGTTTCATCAATTTATAAGACGTTATCACGTCAAAAAACGTAAAAATTAATAAAGCCACTGCAGTTTTTCAAGTTTTAGAGTAGAAGCCTCCTTTGATATCGATAATAATTGTCTTCGTACTCTTTACCTTTTCTTAACGTGTTTATATACGCTGCTTGATAGACTTTTCTTGTAATTTGCATACTTCTTAGCGTTTTAAATTCTAGCTTTTGCTTTTATTAATTTTCTTTCCTTGTATATCTAGGTCATAATATAGGGTAACTACAGTAAAGTCTCAACTAATGTATTTTATCAGTTAGGAGGTTTACGTTTAACTCCCTTTGTATTTATAATTATGTCGAAAGATACAAATTTCATCTATCTAACAAAAAAATATTACCAGATATTTATGGAGATATAATCAACTAAAATTGCGTAAAAATATACAGGCTCTATCGAAGATAGGATAAAATTAATTGGATGTTAAATTTTTATTCGCTATATGTACAACATCAAAGTCGCGACATCTAGCGCCATTGACCGGTGAACCCACTGCCACTTTTATGCTTTATGTCAAATGGGACAACTAGTAAAAAGTGAATTAAAATTAATATGCAAAACCAAAGTTTCTAAAAACTGTGATAAAATAGGTCAATAATATTAGTTAACTATTTTTATGTATTATGTACTAGCGGTTCCGTCCGGGTGTAAAAGAACGAATGGGGAAGGGAGGAACATGAGTACACACATTCATCTTAGTTTACCGAGATGAATGTTGTGTCTAAATTTCATGATGATCGAAGTTACCGTTCAAAAGTTTTTGTCGATAAAAAGCAGTATTTAAACTTTTTTAAACTAATAATTTTTTTTAAATTAATTAAATAAAATTAAAATAAATTTAAATGTAAGCCTTAGAAGAAAGCAATGCAATAAATAAAAAAAAATAATAAAAATATATTTGCCCAACGTGGGGCTTAAACCCACGACCCTGATATTGACAGTCGCATGCTCTACCGATTGAGCCACCTGAGGTTGTGTTCTCACAACGCTAATATGAGTATATCTAGTTAGTGCATTTCACACGAATAGAATCTTATTTTTGAGATACAGTTTGCAACATTTTTCATTAAAGCTCCGCTCCTAATGGTCGTAGCGTAATATTATATAGCCTATTAAGCCTTCCTCGATAAATGGGCTATCCAACAAAAAAAAAATTTTCAATTTGAACCAGTAGTTCCTGAGATTAGCGCGTTCAACAAAACAAAAAAAACTCTTCAGCTTTATATATTAGATACTATATAGATTACAATAAATAATGCAGCCGAATTGTCATTTTTTGCCTTTGAGTTTCAGTACATGTGCCGTAAAAATGCCAGCTTTCGCCGCTAAGCGCGCATGGTCGTTCAGCGTCTCCCTTCCAAGCAGCTGCACATAGCGAATAGAGATGTGAAACATTTTACCTTGTGAAATTTTTTTTTCGATATTTTAATAATCCAGGAAGAAAATGAGTAATCACAAAAAAAAATCGATTTTTGCGCAATTACAGGACTTTCATCTACATTTAATTCGAAAGTAGCAAGAATACAGTGTGGGTAGGTATTACAATAATTATAACGTTAAATATCACATTTCACTGCCGCTCTCGAACAATACCAAATGGAATAAGATAATTCTCATTAAAACTTCCGCGGAAATATAATTTTCCACTTAATAGTTTCTCTGTCGAAGATTGAAGATACAATTTATTGTTATCCATGCGGCCTACGCTAATACCTTGCCGCTGGGGGCTTTGTGAAGCAGACCGTCCCCAATCATTGCTAGCCATTATACTGAACGTTTTAACATATCGATTGTTACATTGTACAGCCATCATTTCTCAACGAAATTTATACAGATTGGTACAAAAACTGTAACATATAATGTTTCTAATTGACTACTGTATGGGTCATAAAGACAAACTAGTGTACCCGAGCAAAACTTTTTGCTTGGATCTTCATATTGTTTTAAAAAATCGATGTTTAAACACAGACCTACGACAATAATTTTATTCATCTCGCATGAAACGCTGCTAGGAGTTCTGCTAGCCGTATAGGCTGGGTACGAAGCTAGAAATTATGTCACTGCGGGCTGGCCTGCTAGCTCACAAGATAGGTTTTAAAATTAGAACAAGGGCTATTTTCCCTGCGAGCTTTGCTGCTAGGTATGATCAAGAACCAATCAGGAAGCAGTATCAAACACCCATCACAAACCAACATGGCTTCATTCTGCTCAGAGTCAGACAATAAACACGTTTTGCTCTATGTTTATATTCGAACTGTCACTGCGCGCGCACCAGATCTATCCACAAATCAAGCTTGAAAAATAGTCTCGTGTGAAGCGAGCACTTAACAGCAATCAAGAAAACCAGCGCTAGAAAACTAGTAGGTAAATCTAGCAAGGAATCTAGCGGCGTTTCTAGCCTCGTGTGCAGCGGCCTTTAGTTTCCATCTGATACACTTACGATTTTCACTATTTTTTTTCTGATCTGAGACCAAATTTTAGACTTGGTACAGTCTATGTAATATTTAAAAACTCTATTTTGGCATTAAATTAACATAAACTTACATTTTCTTAAATTATTTGGAAAATGAAATAAAATTTTAATTGTCTATGAATAGATATTATGAATATTTGCGTTAAAAAGCTAACTAAATTAAATATATATGTTACCGGCCAAACCCGATTTCAGGACAAACTAGTTTGGCCTACTATTCATACTAGGACAAACTAGTTCAGCCTAGGCCAAACTGGTTCGTATAACTAGTTTGGCCTACTATTCATACTAGGACAAACTAGTTCAGCCTAGGCCAAACTGGTTTGTAGAACTAGTTTGGCCTAGGCCAAACTAGTTTGTCCTAAAATCGGGTTTGGCCGGTAACATATACACTTCAATTTTCAAAGTCGACTTGTCAAACTGTTTGTTTAATCTCCGACATACGTATATATTTCCATTTCTCTCACACTCATGTATCGTGAACATCGATGGATTTTCTCTGTTCCTCTTCACCCCGCTACACCCTCGTTTTTATAACTACTATCGCTTGAAATCACCCCTTTTAAAATAAATTCACAAAAAATAGTGATTACAGATCTGTGGACTAAAGGCTTCAATTTAAAAAAAAATTATGTCAGTCGGTTGAGTAAGAATTGCTGGCGGATTGGCTAGAGAAATAGGGCTTGAACTTTAAATATATAAATACACTTATTTAATTTGACTTATGCAGTTCTGTATCTCTTTCGCGGTTTTTAAAGTTCCTCAAAAATTACGAAAAATCTGTGGGTGCCCGTGTCATCTAAATTAATAATCGCAATCCTGTCTTTTAAGGTCGGTTTCAAAAGGATTTGAAAGATTTTTCAATCTTTGAAAAGTTTATTTTATTTTTATACTCGACATGCGAATCCTCCCTCTTTTATTAATCAAATAAAAATGTCAGATCTTGTAAATAAATTTATAAATTCAATTTTACCGATTTAATTCCTGGCGATTTCTTCTCGATATTTTTAATCAAAAGAAGTGTTTTTTTATTCTTTATAACGTCTTATTTTTAGCGCGGCCTTGTTATGTACACGAAACTCATTTTTTTATTCTCTGAATTAAATTTTCTATAACTCGAAAGTATGATATTTTTCTATCTTTCAGTTTTCCGTTGAGAATATTAAGTTTTATTTTTATCATTGGACAGAAAAACAATGTTTAAAAATTAAAAGACGCAGTTTTGAATTATTCTTAAAATCTAAGTAAATATAAGGAACATAATATTTCAAATCATATAAAAACAAAATTCCGCTAGAGATGTTTTGTATGGAAAAAAAATTGGTTGTCTGTAAAGTCGGTTTACGGACGATAGTTTTACGTGATAACGTATTCCGTAATACATAACCTAAATTTATATAATAATTATAATAATTCGAATCTATGATATTACATCTTTCGCTTCAAATTTAGGTAAATTTTATTTATTAAATTACTCACCACCTATAAAAATAATTTTTTTTGTTAACTTCTTTCTTTCGTATTTATTTAAGTCTCAAAGATTAACTGTCATACTATTTATAAAACAATTGTTTCACTGTTTATATAAAATTCCAAAACCTACTTACAATATTTAAGTATTTTCATACGTCAAAAAATTGATTTTTATAATGATAAAATTTGTAAGAAAACGATTTTTTTCGAGAGATGAGACCTAGCTAAAACGATTTTTTGCCCCCCAAAATCCCTTTTCAGTAAATTTCATCCAATTTCGAGAAAAGCACGCACAGGGTCAGGCGGAACGTTACGAACGTTAGGAACGTTACACTTTTTCGTGCATGCAGCCGGTGTTTTATCAATTTATAAGATTGGTGATTCATCAATTTATAAGACGTTATCACGTCAAAAAAAGCACTAAAGTATTCGGTATTCTCATAAGACAACATTCAGAATCGATTACGATGGTGGCTACATAATATAACTTTTGGGATCCTAGTTTAGTTTATTTTATACACTATTTTATTTCATTTTAAACATTAATAATAGTGCTCTGAAGATGAGGGTATATCCTTCGAAACGTTAGCAAATACCTAAATGCAAATATGATATATCATATTAGTAAATAAAATTATTAACCAATTTTTTTCAGACTATATATTGACAAAAATAAAATTATAAGTCAGTAATACAAAAAATGACTTTTCGATCTGGGTTTAGATCTTCTTCAGAAATATCTAAAAATATAAAAAATTAATTAGTAAAATTTTTTATATTTTTAGATATTTCTGAAGAAGATCTAAACCCAGATCGAAACGTCATTTTTTGTATTATTGATTTATAATTTTATTTTTGTCAATATATAGTCTGAAATAAATTGGTCGACAATTTTATTTATTTGAAGAGTTTTATTCAGACGGTAATCAAAGATTTGTATCATATTAGTAATTGCGTTTCTCTTTTGGATCCTTTTGCCACTGAAGACTTTGCCTTCAAAACCGTTAGACACCCATTTTACCATGTTTTTACTAACTCGCTTTCTTGTATGTCTCTAATTGTATGTCAGTCCGGATGGAACTTTGTAATTGATTTTAAACTAACTTCCTGATGAGATAAAGACTTTTAACATGACTCAAAATTAGATGACAATACAAGAAAATAATTAAAGAAGTAAAAAATTTTTTTAATATGCCACATATTTAAAACGAACTAAAAATTATAAAACAATTTCTGTACAGACAGATTTTTAACTTGTAGGATTTGAAACGAAAAACGTGGGTCGCATTCGACTGCAGTTATATAAGAAGTGTAGAGAGTAGCTATCAATGAAAAAATCTATTTTTGAGATAAAACGAATAATGCGCCCCACGTTTTTCGTTTCAAATGCTATACAAGTTAAAAATCTGTCTGTAAAGAAATTATTTAATATTTTTTAGTTCATTTTAAAAACGTGGTATATTAAATTTTTTTAAATTTCTTTTATTATTTGTGGTAATGTTATTACATTTTATTTTGTTTGTTTAATAATAAATAGGTGAATCCGCCATCGGTTAGCCTGTAGATGAACTCTGCTTTTAGAAGAGAATATTAATGGCGATCTAATCAAAACATATCGAAAATTTCACTTGCAAATTACTTAAATTAACTAATGATGAATTACACCATAAACTAAAACGACTACAACGCCGCCCCGAAGCTATGATAAAAGGTTTGTTCGCAACTGTTCATTAAAATTCTTACCGTCACTTCTATCGTTAATACATTGATATATGTATATACAACCTTTTAATTCCCTTTCTGTATTAATTAGGCCGCTGTTTTGTCGCTAGATATAATATGGAAACAATTTGACCCAGACACACGAAATTCTGCAGGATATACATTAATAATAATCTTAGCAATTACGACAACGACAAATAAATTTCATTGAAATTGGTTCACTGGTTTCTATGAAAAATACCTCGTAAGATGCAACCTCTAAGACTCTGTTAAAAACTTCCACTATGGTTGAGTCCGATGTCTTTAGCTAGGCAATTCGATATCGTAATAATAGCTGCAAGTACGAAACCTCATGTGGATAAACAGTATTGATTCTTGATTTTTCTTGTGGGTGTGACAAAGAAACAAAAATAATAATAATAATGCGTTTAACGTCGATTTCTCGACTTTATGTCATAGCAGACGCCATTCGCATCATTACTATTTTCCATCTATCATACACTTCCAGTTATTTTCTACAATTTTTAAACTTCAACTTAATTAATAGCAATGGGCGAATGAAGGAATTTTTAGGAAATTAGGATAAGGTAGACTAATTTTGAGCATAGAAGTTTGGCAGGTAATCGGCCATGGCCTTGAATCTGGAATTATTGAGGGAAACCATGGAAAACCTCAACAAGATGGCCGGTACAGGAATTACCGTTTCTCGGTGAGAGGCAGTGGGAAAAACTCCCAGCCACATCTGGCCCCGCCGGGATTCGAACCCGGTACATCCCGAATGCGAGTCTAGTGCTCTCACCGCTACGATAAAGAAACAAAAAACGACTTGGCTTATTGTCACCGATTTATGTCACTGAAAAGAATGTTTGTGTGAGCAAAGCACTCATTAAAAGGGGTGTCCCATTACCAAGGTATATTCACGACTCAAAGAGAGAATGGAATGCTTCGATTCGCCCGACTAGAAAGAATCTAAATGTGTTATAAAAGCTGATGTCCTATTACCAAAGCTTAATATATACTATATGGTTTGCGTTAGTAGCCTCATAACTGCAGTCGACGCTGATGACCTCAGCTGTTTAGCGTCTATAATCCACAATCTCTCTCTCTCTGTCTCTCATAACTTCTGCATGGTCCAGTTTGATTTCCTTGACGTCATTAAAGTCAACATTAATTTATTCTCTATGGAATTTCTACAATATTTTGTAGATAGATGCGATCTTGAATGTAATTTATTTTGGAGCTTTGAAGAAGTTCTTCTTAGCGTAATACTCCAAGAGCTATCAAACATTTTTGGGTATTTGAAGCAGCGTGAAAATTTGTGTAACATTTCTTTCGTATTGTCTAAACACAAAATCGAAGACCTGACTGAAGGGTAGCTGAGCCTAACCAACCTTTGAATCTTTAACTTTGCGTTTTAAAAAATATATTGAGACATTTTGTAATTTTAATACCTTTTATAGTACTTATTTAATTTTACCTGTCGCGTGGCGTTTCAAAACACGTAAATTTCTGAATGCGGCTGTTTGTCACGTCATGTCACCATGTGAGAATTTGCATATAATCAGCCTATAAAAACATTAGACATACTGAACTACATAAAAAACGCTATCATATTAGGCAATTTTACGTGGGCCATAAATATTTACGGTCGTAAAACGTTTTATGTCATATACACTATATATTCATATTACTTACAACGAAAGTAGGTACAGTGCGTTCACTAAATCGAGGTTTTTATTTGCGTGCCCAACGGGGGACCCTATTACTAAGCCTCCGCTGTCCGTCCGTCCCTCTGTCTGTCAGCGGGCTGTATCTCATAAACCGTAATAGGTAAAGAATTGAAATTTTCACAGAGTGTGTATTTATTTTGCCGCTAAAACAAAAAAAAAATATTACACAATACATTCTATAATATACAACAGGTGTCGGCAACCTTGCGACCCGTGACTGTTTTATAAATAAAAGTCTTATATACCTACCTACATAAATAAATAATTAAATTAATTTTCACAAATCCTTTTTCTTATGATATTGAGGATATAGTTAGTCATTTACAAATGAACGTTATTGATCTCCAATCTAATGATACTCTCAAGAACTCTTTCTTTCAGTTTGCCATCTAATTTTGACGAATTGAAAAGGTTTGCTCTGCAATTAATTACAATTTTTGGTAGTACTTATGCAAACAAACCTTTTCGATTCTCAATTATTACAGAAAAAATAAATATGCTTCTTGTCTCACAGCTGATGAGCATTTGAGAGCTATTCTACGAATTGCAACTACAAACCTGGAAGCTAACATACAACAAATAGGTAGCCACTCAAATACAATCTCAAACGTCACACTAATTTTTGTAAAAGAACAGTTCTATTTTGAAGCTCTCAGTTAAATTTTTAATAAAATTCAAATGAAATGTCTTCGAATTTTTAATATCACAAATGCCTATTATAAAAATTATGAACAAGTGCGGCCCTCCTTTATTTCAATTTGCCACTATGTGGCCCTTGCTTGCCAAAAAGTTGCCGACCACTGCTATACAATATCGTTACAACGTGCTACGCATGTACACAATAACAGTTCTAATACAAAACAAGCGTTCGCGAACGATGCGTTTATACAGCAGTAGGTATACTCGAACATTTATTAAAAATTAATTATGAGAACTCTCGCATACAGCACGGTACGACCGCTAGGCTATCAGATATAGCCACGAGTTACAATACAGTAGTCCATCTGAACTCATTGCAATTATAGGTACAACTAACCGCGACCTATATATGTCGATGTATGGGGACAACAGTTTTTCAACGGCAAAGCGGGAAAAATCTTCGAGACTCGATTCCCGTGATGAACGAACTATTTACATACCTACAAGTTTGTACGGAACCCTCGGAGCGCGAGTCCGACTCGCACTTGGCCGTTTTTTTATCTGCAAGTAATGTATGTGTCAAACGCTTACAATTTTTATTCATCAGTTTTTATTCTCAAATCAATAAAATTAGTTTTCAAAAAAAATCGCCCGGATTTGAATAGGTTAAAAACAGGCTGGATCGAAGCTTTGTTTACCATAGTGATACAAATAAATTTAATGTTTGTTTACTTTTAATTTTTCAAGACAAAAATGTAATTTCAAACCGTTTAAATAATAATTTAAAAACATTTTCGCAGTGGATTTTAAAACAAATATTCAATTTTTGTATAAATAAATGATTTTTAAAAATATTTAGGTAATGCAAAACCAACAATTGGAGCATTGTTTCAGGGCATTTAATATTATGTAACTGAAAAACTGCCTCAAGTGGATTTTTCGAACTGCCTAAACGTGTAATGAACTTTTAATGATTGCTCGTGTGGGCAATGTTTTTTATCGAAATTTTTGTTCGTATACGCTAGGAAAGTATCTTTGACACACGACCTTCGCATCATCTCGTGTTTGATTTTTTTCAAAAGTGGTTCACCCAAAACTTACAAACACATGGAAACCAGCGTTATTCTTAATTATAAAAAAATATTTACGCAAAATTTCAGTAAAAAAACTACATAAATGATATACATTTTTGTTAACAAAATAACAATTATGATATTTTTCATGTATTTAATAATGATTACAGACGTAAAATAAAATTTAATTACCTTTGACGACGTACTGCTGCAGTCCATTTTTTTCTCTCTAATTCATAAGAAAATCCAGGAAAACGGTGGAATTGTAATTCTGGATGTTTAGTTGGTGTATCTTTACAATTAACAACACAGTACTTCCGATTTGATAGCTTTTTACCCATTTTATTCGACAATTAATCCTTATTAAAATGCACATATAACATATGACACTAAGGTTTTGACTGAACGAAATTAGAGAAAAAACCACGAGAAGGCGCAAAAGTCGCCTGAAAAAAGATACTTTCCTAGCGTATACCTACTTGTAGATAAAATCACGCTCAATAGATTCCGACCACTCTCGTCCCTGTATCTCTTTTATTTTAGGAGATAATATGATCGTTTTGAGTTATTTTAATTTTTAGATTAAAATTTGTACTATAGGCACTAATCATCGTAAGCCACACCTCTTTCTTTCTTTCTCTGTTAATTACTTCTAAGTAGCCTATGTTCTAAGGTAGAGAGATCTTCGGTGGTCTAAGGTAGAAAATAGTATAAAATGTCAACCTAGGAGATGGATGAAACGCGCCCTTACATCCTGAACCTATGAGTAATGACTTTAGTAAGGTAACAGCGTAATCTGAAACTTCATATTATAAATATGACTATGCCCAAAGGTACTGATAGATCTACGCATTCAGCGAAAGTTATACTAAAGCTTGACTCATTTGTTTAAACACGAAACAGATGAAAGACAAATAAAATATAGTTTAAAAAAAACTAAAAAACACGCTTTATATCGGACTAAAAAGTAAAAAATAATTGTTTTAAAATAAGCTTAAAAAGCGTGGGGCGCTTTGTTCCACATTTTCGTACATCGAGCGCCCAACGCTTTTTAAGCTTATTTTAAAACAATTATTTTTTACTTTTTAGTCCGATATAAAGCGTGTTTTTTAGTTTTTTTTAAACTATATTTTATTTTTCACTTTTTAGTTTGAGGATCTATAAAAGAATTTATTAATCCTGGGGGTCCTAATAAGGATAATGGGAAACTGTTATCAAATTATTGCATTGTCATCGGTCCTTGATACGTATGCAAAGTTTCAAATTAATCAGACTTCGGGAAATTGGTGAAAATTATGCTCAAAGATTCCGTTACGGACATACATACATAGTTACAACCCAAACTAATATAAAGCGTTTAATAATAAGGATAATGGGAAACTGTTATCAAATTATTGCATTGTCATCGGTCCTTGATACGTATGCAAAGTTTCAAATTAATCAGACTTCGGGAAATTGGTGAAAATAAAGCGTTTACTACAGAGGATCTATAAAAGAATTTATTAATCCTGGGGGTCCTAATAAGGATAATGGGAAACTGTTATCAAATTATTGCATTGTCATCGGTCCTTGATACGTATGCAAAGTTTCAAATTAATCAGACTTCGGGAAATTGGTGAAAATTATGCTCAAAGATTCCGTTACGGACATACATACATAGTTAGTTACATACATACATAGTTACAACCCAAACTAATATAAAGCGTTTAAAAACATGGCTGCGGTCAGAACGAACAGCTGTTCGAGCTGTACTCTGTGGTCGAGTAAATTTTTAACGTTTTTCATTTGTAATACAGACTTCAGTCTGTCGAAATAAAGAAATATCTATCTATAATTGTTTTAGAAAATACAAAGACATTAAAGGTCACGGCTTCTTTGAAAATTAACCGTATTTGTCCACAGATTGGAATAATAAACGTAGATTTAGAAGTTTTGATAAAGACAGTCTTCCTATTTTGTATGGTTTTTAGAAATCACACACATTTTTTTACTGATTCTAATGATAAACAGGCACAAGTCTGTATCTTTTCCAGTTTAGAGCTGAGTATTTAAAGAAAATCTTCCACAAATTTAAGTAAACTTAGCATGTCCACGTCTGCTTCGGTATATAGAAATTAACATTTGTTGTTTAAAATTTGTATAGTTTTACCATTCCAACCCACAAGTGGGGAATGATACTAGTTTATGTCAAAAATCACTTTTCAAAAATTTTACAATATCTTTCTGTTTTGAGGTCCCTCGAATCCAAAAAACATATTTTTGGAAAAACTCTGTGCGTCTGTTAGTCTGTTTGTGATCACGATAAAGATGAGCGGATTGAAACCAAATTTTGGGAGGATGTTTGGTATGCAAATACGAAGAGCCCTATTGTTTTTGGGGAAAATCGACGCATGCGCAGAAGAGATATATGCTAAAACGATGTTTTTTATATAATAATGGTATACTTTTCTTAACGGCTTATCATTATATTTATTTTTTCAAGAAAGTTTCGTTAAAAAAAAATTTTTAAACTTTATAGTTTCGGAAATATTTTGAAAATAAAAAAGAATCAGCCCCTCTTTTGTTTTATGGATCTGTCAGAAATAAACTAGTTCGACATGCTTTGATTAATTTTTACATGACGTGGAATATATTCTGTAGGTAACCATGGCAACAAATAGCAAATATCATATTGAATACTAGCCATTACCCGCGTCACCTCACGCGATGTCAGAAATTTTATTTTCTTTATTATAATCAAATGTCAACATTTTTGAAGTTGAAATCGTCCCGTCGCCCAATTGGCTGGAATTTTTAATTAGAAACAGATAAAACTGAGTAGCGAGGTGTACAAGTCTGTATGTTTTTCTATAGATAGATAGATAGATATTTATTTGCAGCGACCAAAAAAAAAATAGGAATGCAAAACGTCAACAAAAAAAAAATTACATAGAAACATTGACTAAAATATTAATACCTTAGTCAATGATAATAATATAATATTTACATTATAAAAATGGCAGTTTTGAATCCTCTTCCACAACTTTTCTGTTAGGCATGCGATTATGCCTTTTTTACTCATTATCTACACTGTAGTCTCGTACAGTAGATACAAGGATTTAAATAATTCGATGTGCTTAAGGCGCTACATGCCGACTACCGCATCAGCTCTTCTGAAAGCGACGGTTTACGACCTTCAAAACTTTACATACGTATAACTCTGTTAAAGCTTTATCGCACAACGCGTCTTATAAAGTTGCGCAATGATGTTACTTGTGGACTATAAACGCTCAATAAATAATTAAGGTAAATTTTGCACATCCTCCTATAAAATGCCTGCGATAGTAAAATGATTTGTTTCGCACTAGCGCGTAAACAAAAAAAAAAAACAGTAATTTCCAGAAGCGACCTGTCAGTTACCGTTTAATTCTATAAGTTGAACAGAGACAGCAAAGCGACACAAAGCAGGTGCAGTTTTCGTAAACAAACCAAATGAAATGCAATATGGTACGTATTCGTTACTAAGTAACGGGTACATCGTCTGACTCGAAGTAACGAATCGTTACTTACAAATTCATTTCGTTACTCGCATTTGTCGTATCCATGTCAGTTCGACTCGTTTGACGCGGTTATACGTTATACGAACGAAGTCATACCGTATCACGTATGCGACGCGCCTCGTTGCGATGTTTATACATGCTTGATGCTAGTACACGATTGTATGTCGTATGAAAAGTAACGAGCAACGTAACGATACGAAAGTAACGGGTACTGGTTCTTGTAACGAATACATACGGGTACACAATTTCTCGTTACTTTTACAGCTCTACTGATAATAACAAGTGTCGGATATATTTTTAACATGTAGTAACATGTAACGACATCTGATAGAATTTACTCAAAGCTATTAGTTCAGAAGCAAACAAAAAAAATATTGTTTTAGTACCAAGTGGCGACATCTTTTAGAATTCGCTCAAAGCTATTACTTCTGAAGCAAATCTGGGAAAATTTGATCAAAGCTGTTAGTTCAGACGCCGGGCCGCAATCGAAATACATTTTGCAGAATAATATCTATCGCACCCGGATGAAACCGGGCCGAGCCGCTAGTTAACTATACATTTATTGTTATTTCCGCACAAAATATGGACTAATTAACTTTTTCGTCTTGTTAATTAATGTTTAGAATATATTTGATTGCAGTACTAATTAGATTTTTCTTGAAATTCAGCTATTGAAGTGGTTGTATTAATTAATTATTTAACAGAGTTTCATTTAAAAAAAGCGGGCTGTTTATTATCTTTTTAGCGGCTTTCTGAAATCCTTTTAATTCTGTACATATTTTTTTATCGATAAACACTAAAGCTTTCATTTTTATCTCATGAAAATGAACAAAAATAATTTGTGATAATCTAATGGACTTCCACTCAGAAAATCTACGTTGTTTGTCTCTTTTCTCAGAAAAATCAATATAAAATTTTTAGTGGAAGTCACTTACTGATTAATGAGTATTGTGATGTTTTTTTCTGTTAGGTACTACCTATACAGGGTGTCCCATTAAGAATGGGACATAGAACAACCGCAGATTCTCCAATTCAAAATAAAACGATTAAGCGAAATATGCTTAGATAAAATGTTGCTCGTTTCCGAAATACAGGGTATTGAAGTTGAAAACTGAAAAATTATTAATGTCCATAATTTTGTTAATACACCGTATAATTTTACTCAAATCGGCACACTTGTTAAATATCATAAAATGCACCTAACAATAAAAAAAATAGTTCAGTACGCTCTACCAGTGGCGTACGGCAGGAGTAAGTAATGCTTGTGCCCCTTCTAAATGTTACGCCGCTGTCTAAATTTTAATTTTGACTATAATTTTAATTTTTTTGATATTTTCTAAGTCAATAATGTACACTTGTTAGTTTGTTGTAAAGTCATTGGTTTTCGAGATATTCGCAGTTAAAGATAGATAGACATGTACTTTTTATGTGTATTATTATTAATAATATTCATTTTTACAATTTTGTCTTAAAACCAAACAAAGTAGAAACTATTGTAATGAAATTTTTAAAAATTTTTTAAAAATTTCATTACATTAGTTTCTATTTTGTTTGGTTTTAAGACAAAATTGTAAAAATGAATATTATTAATAATAATACACATAAAAAGTACATGTCTATCTATCTTTAACTGCGAATATCTCGAAAACCAATGACTTTACAACAAACTAACAAGTGTACATTATTGACTTAGAAAATATCAAAAAAATTAAAATTATAGTCAAAATTAAAATTTAGACAGCGGCGTAACATTTAGAAGGGGCACAAGCATTACTTACTCCTGCCGTACGCCACTGGTAGAGCGTACTGAACTATTTTTTTTATTGTTAGGTGCATTTTATGATATTTAACAAGTGTGCCGATTTGAGTAAAATTATACGGTGTATTAACAAAATTATGGACATTAATAATTTTTCAGTTTTCAACTTCAATACCCTGTATTTCGGAAACGAGCAACATTTTATCTAAGCATATTTCGCTTAATCGTTTTATTTTGAATTGGAGAATCTGCGGTTGTTCTATGTCCCATTCTTAATGGGACACCCTGTATAAAAATTCCAGCCAATTGGGCGACGGGACCATTTCAACTTCAAAAATGTCGACATTTGATTATAATAAAGAAAATAAAATTTCTAATATCGTGTGAGGTGATGCGGGTAACGGCTAGTATTCAAAATGATATTTGCTATTCGTTGCCATGGTTACCTACATAATATGTTCCCACGTCATGTAAAAATTAATCAAAACATGCTGAACTAGTTTATTTCCGATAGATCCATAAAACAAAAGAGCGACTGTTTTTTTTTTATTTTCAAAATATTTCCGAAACTATAAAGTTTAAAAAAAAATAACGAAACTTTCTTGAAAAATAAATAGAATAAGTTAGCCGTTATGAAAAATATACCATTATTATATAAAAAAAACACCGTTATAGCATATATTTCTTATGTGCATGCGCCCATTTTTCCCAAAAACAATAGGGCTCTTCATATTTGCATACTAAACATCCTCCCAAAATTTGGTTTCGATCCTCTCATCCGTTTGACCTGTATCGTGTTCACAGACTAACAAACAAACAGACTAACAGACGCACAGAGTTTTTTCAAAAATATATTTTAGTCATTAGTCATACATACGTCACACGTGCTATTTTATAGAGGATATTTTTCATCATATTATTTCTTTTATTTCAATAAATTATTGCTCTTCAACGAATCATTCAATGTTTCTCAGATTTTAGTGCTATGTAGGGGAGGAAGGGGGAATGGCGCTCACTGGGTAATGGCGCTCACCCCTGTAACTCTGTCAAAAAGGAAAGTAGCAACACGTCACGTCGCGTGAAGCGCGAGGGGAGGGGGCCTCTAATAGACAGCGATGCAAACGGACAGTCAGCTCGCGTCATGCGACCGTGAAGAGCGTTTCTTTGTTTGCGGCCGCGCTGATCTAATTTTTAATTAGGTGCTGAACAAGTTAAGTTGCTGGGCTCGCTATACTATGGACTCAGTGTTGCAGATTTGCGTAAACTTGTTTATAAATTTGCTGAGCGCAACAATATCAAAAACAATAATTATGATCAAAGCAGTAAAACAGCCGGATTGGATTGGGGACACTACTTTATGAGACCCTGAGCGGCATTACCCAAAGTCAGGGGCAATGCCGCTCAAACATGTTTTTTTAATAATGTTTTCCTACTACTAGTAGGTGAAAGATATATGCTTTTGTTGTTAAATTGTTGATTACTCGATAATTAAAGACTTTGTTACTCTTCTTAATTTTGATTTATAATAAATAATTTAAAAAATACACCATGTTTTCCTTAAGTGAACGCCATTCCCCCGTCCTACCCTAATAAAAACTTCCCTCTTGTTAAGTTGTGTTTCATTCAATTTTAAATGTTTAACTTCAATTTCAGCAACAATAACCTTGCGATGTCCGTCCAATTCCACATAAATCAACACTCTTTGACATCAGTGCCAGTCAAATAAATTCACTGTGGGAAAATAAACATATTTCAAAATAAAAAAGAAAGAAACCGACACTAGAAAATGAACTTGTTTAATTTACGCAGCTGCGAAAAATGGTGTCACATCTGGAGATTTTAAATAAATACTTCCATTTAACTGTTTCCACTTGGCAAAAATACTAATGATAGTGTCACATCATAATAATAAGAATAAAAAATGCTGAAGGAATTATTTCGATACTATTTTCTATACTTATTCTGTAATTCAAAACTAGATTACCTGCAAATTCAAATTGAATTTGCAGGTAATCTAGTTTTGAATTACAGAATAAGTATAGAAAATGCCAGAAGTGCACTGAGTCACATAATTATTAGCGCCTTCTGGCCACTCTTTATCTTCCGCCCAGTTTTCTGGCATTTTTTTCCCTACTTACTTGTACTATCTCCTATTATTCTGCAAATTTTCAGCTTTGCACCGAGTCACCCCTACCCCTCTGTAGCCAGCTCTTAAACCATTACTAATAAAATTCAATTGTTAAAAATAAAAACTTTTTTGTTAAAATAAATAATAATAAAATCTAATAAATGCCATTTTTCACTTTAAAATAACTAATACACCCATCCCCCGATTTACACGGTACTTGTTTTACACGTTTTCGCTTTTACACGGTTTTCCAAATAAGTTTTTTTTTGTTTTTATCGCACTCTACTAAATGCTACTGTGATTGAACACGTGCGCTGTGTACACATCTCACGGAGAATCCCGAGCTTATGTGCTGACTTGCTGCACACGCACACTATGTCTGTATTTCTTCGCATAAAATTAAAGTTTTATCTACGAAAAATTGTATTTGAGTGAAAGTTTCACAGTTTCAGAACCTGTCAGTGCATTTTATTTTAATTTCTGTGTACACCTAAAAATATTTAAAAAAAATCACAACTGTTAAATAGCAAAATTATGCATTTTCTGCAAGCTTTTCGATTTACACGGTTTTGACTTGAAAATTTTTAATTTTCGATTTACACGTTTTTCTCAGGAACGTATCTACCGTGTAAATCGGGGGATAGGTGTATTATACTATGGAAACGAATAATGAAACATTGATTAATTAATTTTAGATAGTTTGATATCTGAAAACGTCACTCCAATCTAAGATTATATTATAATGTGTGCTAAATCTGACACAAAGTAGACGTTTTATCTACAAACAGAGGTCAGCTTCTACCATCTTGACGTATTTTAAAACCCACGTCAACTGTATTTAAATCTTTTAAAGCAACATGGCATCACGCCCGAGTACTGGATTACAGGGATGTAGATAAAAAATGTACGGAACGCTGTGAAAATGTTTATGCTTTATGTTTTTTTCTAAAAATCATAAAGCTACTGTGCAAACCAGTAACCGAAATAAATGCTTTTTTGTATTTTTCCAAGCTTTTATTCAACTTCACGTCATGTTTTGTCAGTCACTCAGTTAGTTTGGCTCAAATCTTGAATGTCGATTTTAAACCACTTCACCTGATCTAATACTTTGAAATTGTGCATAAGTATAGTAGTCGTTTTAATGCGGTTGAGCCGAAGGCTCCATTACTGTTGTCGCTGCCGTGTTTCGTCTCAATTCCAACGACTATTATTAATAAATTCAAATCTTTGATTAACGTCTGAATAGAACTCTTCAAATTAATAAAATTATCGACCAATTTTTTCAGACAAAAATAATAAAATTATAAATCAATATTTCACTAGATCCGGACCGAAACGTCATCTAGTGAAATATAATTTTATTATTTTTGTCAATATTTACTCTGAAAAAAATTGGTCGATAATTTTATTTATTAATTATTAAGAAATATATAAGAACACGTACTCTGAATATATGGCTATTATTTTATATGAAAGTCCGATGCAACATAGTAATGTCTATCTTTATCCGGGCGAAGCCGGACATGACCGCTAACGTCTGAAAAAAAAATCGAAGAACTGGCTGAACGGTAGTGGGGCCTAAATTTTGCAAAAAGAAGCCCTTAAGGCATTTTGAATTGTTATTAACATCTTTCAATTTGGTATTTAATAAAGTAAAAAATAAATAAGCCAGATTATTTAGTCTAAATGTTTGCCAGGCTGTTCCAAAACTGTAGGTTGAAGTGTGTGAGAGAGTGACAGTGACTACTCGAGCGGTTGGCAGTGACCACTCGAGCAATCACGATGATGAACTACTCAAGTAGTCCGTGTACGGCTGGCCAGTGGGTTGACATAAATTTTCCCTTCCACTTTGTTATTTGACTCCAACCACAACAGCAAAAATAATGTATGAGATTGAAATCAAGTGTTAAGAGTGGTATCATTGATTAAAATAATAATAATAGTGGTTGTAACACCACGTCTTAAAAGCCACGTCGCCACTGGTGTACCCTGGTGGTCATGTAGAGAAACAGAGGCAAGATGACAGTGGAGCGTATGAACTAGGAAGTAGTGTTCATGTTAAAAAACTTAAATTAATAAATGTGTTGAATTAAATAATATTCATGTTACAAACTTACGTTAATAAATATGTTGAATTAAATAATATTCATGTTACAAACTTACGTTAACAAATAAGTTGAGTATAATAATAATAATTGTTACAAACTGGGGTCCCACGTTGGGCGCCAGTTTGTAACAATTATTATTATTTTATTCAACATATTTGTTAACGTAAGTTTGTAACATAAATATTATTTAATTCAACATATTTATTAACGTAAGTTTGTAACATGAATATTATTTAATTCAACATGGTGAATTTTAGATAACCTCAAAAATAATTCAAGACTACGTACTGACCACTATATTGAAAAATAGTGAGTGTGAAAGGTTCTATCTAAAAGCATTGTGTTATGTATTGTGACATTGTCATTGAATGATCTTGGATTGGTATTGTATAATCACTTAAGAATTTTTAGTTACAAAGGAATTGTATTTTTGATTAATCATTAATCATTGAATGAACATTAAAATAAAACGTTTAATAAAATT
Organism: Xanthostigma xanthostigma; assembly: GCA_963575645.1. Lineage (NCBI taxonomy): Eukaryota > Metazoa > Arthropoda > Insecta > Raphidioptera > Raphidiidae > Xanthostigma > Xanthostigma xanthostigma. The sequence goes on from OY754473.1 coordinate 36,111,399, forward strand.
ATAGTTGTATATATTTATTTAAAACAAAGAATATAACATTTGGCGACGAGGAAAACTTATAGATAAAAATTTAATACGCGTGTACCATCGACAAAATGCCTAATGATATACCGGCTGGTCAACAAGTAAATACGCAAAATGTGGGGTTATTGGGAACACTAAATGAATTTAATCCAATAACGTCTGATTTCAACATATTCCGGGAAAGAATTAAATTATTCTTAGCTGCCAACAACATCGTAGAAGAAAATCGTAAGAAAGCCATATTACTTAATTTACTTAGCGAAGATTGCTACAAACTTACAAAAAATTTATGCGTGCCAAATAATCCAGATGAAAAAAGTTTTGATCAGTTGATTAAAATATTGACTGAATATTACAGCCCAGTGAAATCCTATTTCGCTGAACGTTATAAATTTTATAACGCAAAAAGAATTGAAAATGAAACGGTAATGGAATGGTCTGCACGTGTCAAGAAATTAGCGGCTAACTGTGGATTCAAGGAGGAACTGAAATCGGTGTTAAGAGATGTTTTTGTAACGGGAATCGGTGGTGGAGTTATTATGGACCGACTATTTGAAGAAGATGCTTCATCAGCCAACGCAACTTTAGAACATATGCTAAAAATTGCTCTGGCGAAAGAAGCGGCAAGAAAAGAATCCATCGCAGGGGACCATATTGTCTCCGTGAAAGAAGAAGCGGTTTTTTACAAGCACCATCGAAAAGCTCATCGGACAAATGAAAGATCCAGTCCACCGCAGATGGCGACAACGTCCACGTCACATCCGGCTAGTAGTAATCAACAATCGAAGTGCATGGTATGTGGCAGACAAAATCATTTACAGGCAGTGTGCCGTTTCCAAAATTACAAATGCAATAAATGTGGCATAAAAGGGCATTTAGCCCCAGTGTGCAATGAATGGCACAAACAATTTCATAATATAGAAGCTGAAAATGAAAATCACTCAACTGACGACAGTAGTGATAATGATTCAGAAAATCAATTTTTTAATATTAAAACTGTACAAAGCCCAGAGGAAAATGTAAAACCAATTTATATTAAAATAACGGTTGAAAATGTCCCGTTAGATTTTGAAGCAGATTCTGGTTTTGCGTACGCGGCCATATCAGAAAAATTGTATTTGAAACATTTCAAAAACATAAAATTAGTAGCTAATGATTTAACATTGAAAGATTATGTTGGTTTTACAATTCAACCTCTCGGAATAGTTTTTCTCAATATTATCTACAATAATAATAAGTATATCCTTAAAACGTATGTGATAAAAAACGGAGGTCCACCTATTATAGGCAGAAATGGGCTGAGTATGCTAAAATTAGGTATATCTGAAATAAAATTCGCAACTGAAAATAAAATTGAACAATTATGTGAAAAATATAAAAAAATCTTTGAAAAGGGTTTGGGCACATTTAATAATCATAAGATAAATTTAATTTTGAAAAACGGAGCAATGCCTAAATTCATTAAACCACGACCGGTGCCTTTCGCTTTGAGAGAAAAAATCGATAATGAAATTAATAGATTAGTTTCCATGACAGTATTAGAACCTGTTGATTTTTCTGATTGGGCGACTCCTATAGTTCCCGTACTTAAACCTAATAGTCCGGGGGCCAGCGACCTATTTAGGTCGTCCATTTCCGCGCGGCTGAAAGTCTCGTAAAATGCTCAGACAGTAGTACCATATAGCATAGTGGCCGTCAGCTGCGCCAGTATCGGTGGAATAGCCTCCCACGCACAGTTAAAAAGATAATATTTTGTATATCCAAATCTTTGACAAACGTCTGTTAGGTACATAGGTATCCATGACTACTTATTAAAAAATTGTTCGTTATTAATTTTCCATTAAAATTCGATAATTCAAACTCCATTCTATTAGAAAGTAGATATTATACTAATTAATTCATATATTTTTTAGATTATTTCTAAAGAAGATCCAAATCCGGATCGAAACGTCATCTAGTGAAATATTGATTTATAATTTATTATTTTTTGTCAATATAGGTATAGTCTTTATATGTGTTTCAGATCTATTAATTTTATAATATTATTTTTCAGAGGATAATTAATAGATCAATAAAGATATATGCTGTTAAGCTATATTTTTAATCGCAACGTTTCGTTTTATATATTAAAACTTCCTAAGTTATTCTTTAAGGTATTTATCATTTTTATTAATGGAATTTATTATATTATATGTATTTATTGTATTTTAATTTATATTATGTATTTTTTGTAGAGCCTGAGGAAGTTTTAATATATAAAACGAAACGTTGCGATTAAAAATATAGCTTAACAGCATATATCTTTATTGATCTATTTATCCTCTGAAAAATAATATTATAGGTATAGTCTGAAAAAAATTGGTCGATAATTTTATTTATTTGAATAATATTTTTTATCATTACCTATCGATTGAAAACTTGTCAAAAGATAGTTTTAATGATCTTTCATAAAGAAAACGTCAGCTGGCTGTACGATGGTGGATGTTACGTCAGCTGATCATACGAACTTGACGAAATGAATATGAATTCAGTCATTCCCTATCACATGAAACTTTCTCAAAAGGTAGTTTTTATAATATTTAAAATAAATACAATCGTCAGCTGCTTGTTTAATGGGGGAAAGATTGTCAGCTGATACAAAAAAGGGTGTGGTAGAAGAGACAGTTGGGAACGTCGATATTTTGGCGGCAAAGCTGTAAAACGTCGATAGCAATCGCTATGATACAGTTGAAAATCATTAGGTTGTTCAGGAAGTATTACATCTCTTGCTGCTAAATTATTATTTTTCCGAATAGTGAGTATATTACGGCACTTGCACAAATTTTCTTCATTGAATAATTTTAACGTTAAATTTTTCTTTTGACAAAATACACAAAAATTCCAGCCAATTGGGTGACGGGACCACTTCAAAAATGTTGACATCTTATTATATTAAAGAATTTCTGATATCGCGCGGGTAATGGATCGTATTCAATATGATATTTGCTATTCGTTGCCATGGTTAGCTACATAATATTATGTTCACGTCATGTAAAAGTTAATCAAAGCATGCCGAACTAGTATATTTCTGACAGATTTATAAAACAAAAAAGCGGCTGATTTCTTTATTTTCAAAATATTTCCGAAGCTATAAAGCTACCTATTCCCCCGATAGTGCCGCAGCTGACGACCACGATGCTACATAGTACAAATGTCTAAAGCTTTTTACGAGTCTTTGAGGCATGCGGAAATTGGTAAGAAAAACCTGTTACTGGCCCCCGGACTATAATGGGGCAGTACGCATTTGTGGTGACTACCGTATAACCCTAAACCCACAGCTTGAAGTTGTCAAATATCCTCTGCCTAGAATCGAGTATCTATTTTCAAAATTGCAAGGCGGTAATAAATTTTCAATTGTCGATTTGTCTGAAGCATATCAGCAAGTCCTCTTAACAGAGGAATCAAAAAAACTGGTCACTGTTTCTACCCATAAAGGGTTATTTGCGTATACGAGACTCCCGTACGGTGTTTCCAGTGCACCAGGAATTTTTCAAAATTTGATGGAACAAATCTTTATTATGCCAGGTGTGGTGTGTTTCCTCGACGATATTCTCGTAACGGGAAAATCCGATGAGGAACACTTGTCGAATTTAGAATTAGTTTTTAAAAAATTATCTGATTACAATTTACGAGTGAAAAAAGAAAAATGCCATTTTTTTCAAAGCAAGGTTAATTATCTGGGACACCTCATTGATAAAAATGGTCTTCATATGTCAAATGAAAGAGTATTAGCTATAAATAATATGCCGGCACCTAATACGATAAAAGAACTGCAAGCTTTCCTTGGAATGGTAAATTTTTATGGTCGCTTTATACAAAATGCGTCATTAGTTCTCAGTCCACTGTACAAATTACTCCAAAAAGAAGTTCAGTGGAACTGGTCCAAGGAATGCCAGCAGGCCTTTGATAAAGTGAAGAAATTGTTGATGTCAGCGCAAGTGTTAACACACTTTGATCCGAGTATTCCTATTAAGTTAACAGTAGATGCTTCGGCAACAGGAGCGGGAGCAGTAATTTCTCACGTTTTCCCAACAAAAATTGAAAAGCCCATCGCATACGCATCACGCGTCTTTACTAAAGCCGAATCAAGATACTCTCAAATCGAACGCGAAGCCTTGGCGTGTATTTTTGGCGTTAAAAATTTTTTCCAATATCTATACGGACAACATTTTACTCTGTAAACCGACCACAAGCCACTTCTAGCTATTTTTGGGCCGAAAAAAGGTATACCCGTTTTAGCTGCAAACCGTTTGCAAAGATGGGCGCATATTCTGTCAGCTTATACATTCAATATGCAATACGTAACGTCCAAAAATAATCGAGCAGACTGCTTCTCACGATTACCGGTAAATAACGAACTAGTTGATAACAAAAAGTTTAATCCTAATATTCTTAAATATGTAGCGACAAATCTTACTATTGATTTTAATACCGTTAAAACTAAAACGCGAAAAGACGAGATTTTAGGTAAAGTAATGTTTTATATTAAAAATGGGTGGCCTAACAAGATGCCAGAGGAACAGTACAAGCCATATTTTATGCGTAGAAATGAACTGTCAATAGAACATGGGTGCATATTATGGGGATATCGCGTAATTGTCCCAAAAAATTTAAGAAAACCGATACTTGCTGAAATTCACAATTCTCATATGGGGATTGTGAAAATGAAATCGTTTGCAAGATCGTACGTTTGGTGGCCAAAGCTCGATCAAGCCCTAGAAAATATTGCAAGCAATTGTGAGATATGTCAAAAATTTAAAAATGACCCCCCTAAAGCTCTATTAGTACCCTGGAAGTGGCCTTCTAGACCATGGACGCGATTGCATATCGATTTTTTAGGACCAATATTTAATAACTATTTTCTCGTTATTGAAGACGCTACATCGAAGTGGCTAGAATGTTTTAAAATGGCAAATATTACAACTACATCAACTATTAATAAATTGCTAGAAATTTTTGCTCGTTTTGGACTCCCAAGAGAAATAGCTAGCGATAATGGTCCGCAGTTAGTTTCAAACGAATTTAAAGAATTTTTGACAGAATTTAATATACGTCAGCGCACGGGCGCACCATATCACGCAGCAACTAACGGGCAAGCTGAATCCGCGGTCAAAATAATTAAAAATACTTTATTAAAGGGCAAAGCCGAGGCAGGCGCAAAACAAAGTCCATTTAGAATCAACAAGATCTTAAATACATTTTTATTACAATATAGAAATACCGTACATACAACCACAGGTGAGTCACCAGCTAAACTACTGTTGAATAAGAATTTAAGATGTAAATTAGACAATTTATTGCCTTCAACGCAAAATATCGTTGAAGAAAATCAAATAAAGCAATGTGTAAATTTTCATGGTAAGAGAGAAATTACGTTTTGCGAGGGAGACGCAGTGTGGATACGTATGTACGATATTAATACAAAAGTAAAATGGTGTGAAGCAATGATTGTTGAAAAATTAGGCACGCAAATCTTTAAAGTGAAAACGCTGAGCGGAAAATTCTGTGTCAGAAATGTAAACCAGATGAGAAAGAAAAATAATGGTAACGTAAATTCTGATTATGTCGAAATAATTCCACAGTCTTCATTACTAATTGATTCAGTTGATAATACAAATGGGGAAGCTGTAATTAACACAGAAGGTGTTAATAATAACAATCAGAATTTTCCGCACGAACTAAGGAGACGTAGTCACCTGAAACCACCAGATAGGTTAGCCTACCATTAAATCGTAAGGGCTGAACATTTTCAGTGAAAAATTTTGTATTTGCAAAGAATTAATTTTTGTTTGAAACTTTTATTCTTTAAAATTAAGGTGGAGGGATGTTATGTATTGTGACATTGTCATTGAATGATCTTGGATTGGTATTGTATAATCACTTAAGAATTTTTAGTTACAAAGGAATTGTATTTTTGATTAATCATTAATCATTGAATGAACATTAAAATAAAACGTTTAATAAAATTATAGTTGTATATATTTATTTAAAACAAAGAATATAACACATTGAGTGTCAACCCGCGGCGGCTGGCCTTAGATACAAGATAATCCCCAGTTTTTTAATTTACTTAAATCTATCATAAAATAGCACTTACCTTCTCATATAATTGTACTTGAAGACGATTACTATAACCATAGTGTTTGCAAAGAGCGCCATCAAGAAGACAGGGGCGTACAGCGATATTATGACAGGGTCTATTTCGGAGAATCTGTTTTTGAAAAAATCACCCGACACTGCATCCATGTTGGAACTGTAATTCAATATGTGAGTCCTTGTTTGGTTCGAATCGAACAGAAAACTTTCGTCTGCGCTAATGTTGTTCATCGGGAGGTTCACCACGACTCCGGTACTGTCCATGACGTCATTTGCTTCAATTAACTTTAGTTTAGACATTTTGTTTAAAACACTTTGTCATCGATTTTGTGAAATTGTTTTAAACATTTCATGAATGGTTTATAAATTGTTTTTTTCTGTAATTTGAATGTCGCTATTTTAGATGGAAAAAAACATTATTTTTTTAAAACGCCACTCGGGATTAAAACATATCATTTATATTTTACAACAAAAGTGTGTTTTTGTAGCACTGTATGAGATTTATCTCTTCAAATTTTGTCGTATTTTTAATTAAAACCATAGAGATATAAATTACTAGAGCACGCTAGCGGATATGCTTGCCATAAATGAAAGTGTCTGCAGTTCAGAGAGAGAACACCGCAAACGTTCCGTATCATTATATATGTTTACTCAAATCAGCATTGTTTTACCATAGAGATAAGGAACTGTTCTATCTCTGAATTGCAGACACTTTCACGGCTCACTCGCGTACTCTAGTCTATTATCTCTATGATTAAAACAGCGTATTCTGGAATCGTTGGTGACATAGACGTCGAATTTTGTAAAGTTTAAGTTTCAAATATTTATTCGGATAAAAAAATCTAGAATTTTAAATCTTAAACACAAATATGTAAAGTATGCGCCACGAATCTAAAAGGCTCGGAAGTTAGATGCGAATGCAGGCTTGCGCTTGTACAGTCTGTTGAAAAACTGCAAACTCGCAACTCAACAAAACTAACATAGCAATAACAACTTGACAATAGTGTACTCGACTGTACTTTAAAGCAGGAAAGCGACAAGTGACAAAGGCAACGAGCGATCACGGCCAATCACCGACGAGCGCACGTTCCGTGCAGGTAGCTGGGAGGTGGTGGGAGTATCAACGGCTCTAAAATGTGCCTTTGCGACGCTGTTTGTGACTAACTTCCGAACCTTTTAGATCCGTGGCGCGTACTATACACATTTTTTGCCAAAGATTAATTATTTATTTATTTTATTTATTTATTTATTTCCTCAATAAAAATATACAAAATATATTAAATATACAAATAGAGGATATCCTGCCCAACTTGGGTGACCAGTGCTAGGGCAGGAGTCCAAAATTATTACTGAAGACGTGCTTATTAAATAAATGAAAATGAAAATAAAGGAAAATAATAATTATAATAATAAATTAAACGTTTTATATGTTATAATGTGTTCCATTCAGTTAGTCCAGTCAGATTAGTTGAGGATGTCGTATATAATTTTTGATTTCTCGTCATGGAACAGCCAGTTGAATATTTTTTTATTGAAAGTTTTTATATTTTGAATTGTTTTGAGCTTTACAGGTATGTTGTTATATAGTTTGGGACCAAGGAATACCGCGTGGTTTTGGCTGAAAGTTTTCGTCATTTTTGGTACTTGTATATTATTAGGATTGTAGGACATCATTCTTGTTTTATAAGGATGATGATAAGGGACATGGTTTTCAGGTTTTTTATGAAACATCGATAGAACTGCTTTGGCATATAACTGTGTAATATTCAATATTCGAAATTTATTGAACAGTTCTGAGGAGGGGTAAAGTCGGGGTTTTTTATGGATTATCCGGAGTAGGAGTTTTTGACTGGAAACAAGTATTTTTAATATTGATTTGTAGATGCCACCCCAGACAGTTATACCATAACTAATTACAGACTGACATAGAGCAAAGTATACTTGTCTCAACAAATTATTATCAGGTCCGTTGTTTTGATATATAAGTTAAAAGAAAAGAATTAAAACCAATGCAACAATAACAAATACGAATCTCTATAATTGAATTCTAAAACGCAACAAAACTGACATAACCAAATTATTTTGAAATAATTCCATAAACAACAAAAAAGTCTGAAACATTAATTTTCCTTAAACTTAAATGGTATATGTACGCTACTTAATTTTTACCTAGAAAACATTTTATAAGTCTTAACAAAAAATGTGGTTTCTTCGTCTTTCAAAATATACATGGCACACTTTGTAGGATCTACTGAGCGAAACGAAGACAAAACTATCAAGGTCATTTGTTCCCTGTCCTTTTCTACCGAAACTTGGTTCGTGCATGCCAGACAAGCAGTCTATATTATATTCCAGGTCGTTGGTAGAAATAATTATAGATAGATACATACTTATGAAAAAAGTACTCTTGAAAAAAATTACTTCTATATGTATACGCAATATAATTATATTTTTATCGTCTCTACTAATGATTATTTGGATCAGATTTCATCAGGCCAAATCTTCAAACTGGAGATGTCAGCATTTGTAATATCTCTGTTTTATTTTAAACGTTTCCTAATGATTGTGATCATTATTTTTATTATATAGCAACTCTTAAAACACTCCAGTTTTAAAGTAGTATAAAATTACATTTTTTTACTTTCCCATATATACATGTACCTACATAATGATTTCCCTTAAGTTATTTTATTTTTATGGATGATATTACAAGTTGAAAGAAGACAAAGGCCGCTGCAGACGAGGTTGTTTTTGCCGCTAGATTTGGCTGCTAGGTTAAGTGTGCTATGATGCCGGGTTTCGTGATGGCTTTTTTTGTGTCCAATTCACGCGATGCATGTTTGGAAGTTTGCTTTTGCAATGACAGTTCGAATGTTAATAAAAGCGGACTTTTATTGTCTCTGAACAGAACGCACACTATGACAGCATGTTTGTTTGTGGGCGTTTGTCCATGTCGCCCGCGTGACAACATACTGTTTCCTGATTGGTTCTTGCTCAAAACAACCAAACAAACATGCACGAAAAATAGCCCCGGTTCTGATTTTCAAAATCCATCTTATGACCACGCACGCGAGCCTGCAGTGACGTCATTTCCGTCTTCAAAAATGAATATTTAAGTTCATATTTTAACACTGAATTCTTTGATATGTTATGTCAAGCAATTCAACGTTAGAATTTAATGAATGTTTTTCCTTTCTTATTAAACACATTTTACTAAGGTCTAATCGTCTTCTTTTAATTTGTTATATCCATAGAGATATAAGATACTAGAGTACGCTAGTTCGTATGCTTGCCATAAGTGAAAGTGTCCTCAGCTAAGAGAGAACGCTGCAAAAAGTCCAGAAAACTAGATATTTGTTCACTCAAATCAGCATTGTTTTGTATCATTAGTTGCCATAGAAATAAGGAACTGTTCGCTCTCTGAATTGCAGACACTTTCACAGCTCACTCGCGTACTCTATAGTCTAATATCTCTATGGTTATATCACCTAAACCCAATAAAAATAATATAATAACTAGACCAAAAACATCATCTAGACCCAAATTTTGTTAGAACTTGAATTTCAGATTAACAACGCGATTCCGTAACCTCCATTATTTTTGTACAGCGCTGTTAAATATCTATCTCACTTTAACTTATGTAGGTAATATTGAATTTGTTAGAAAAAGACAAAAAATTAACAGCACTCAAAATTTTTATAGTGCTAACACACTGTCGAACTTGGTCCGGTCCGACAACGGACATGGTACGGCGAATCTTGCAACAGACGACCGAATCTGTTCCCATCGAACCGGGCGGACACGCAGACTACTGTACAGACGAACAGATTTGGTACGGAGCGGACCAGATCCGCTGTCCGCTTCGAACCAAGTTCGACCGTCTGTTAGTACTATTACATTGAACGCAAAGAATAGTGCTACAACTTACGATGTTGTCTATACCTTAGATATTGCGTAACGTTCATAGTTTCAAGTTATTGCAAAATATATACAAGATCAGTCATATTCGGGCAGTGCATATTAAAACATCTAAAATATTTAAAACATCGCGTTCGTATTAAAAACTCTATATAATGTGTTTGTTTGCCAGTGTCGTGTGTCTAAAGTTTTTGACGTGATAACGTCTTATAAATTGATGAATCACCAATCTTATAAATTGATAAAACACCGGCTGCATGTTCGAAAAAGTGTAACGTTCGTAACGCGTAACGCGTAACGTTCCGCCTGACCCTGTGCGTGCTTTTTGCTAATTTCTCGCTCAATTTAAATCAGATCGGTTTGAAACCAGTCTTAAACGAAAGAGGAGAACATTTTACATAGATTTCGTATAACAGAATTTGCCTAAACAGTTTTTTTATACAAATTTATATAGAAAAATAGCTGTATAAATGCAACATGAAAACGGCTGAATTTCTAATGTTTAATTCAATTTTTTGACATTAGTATTTTGTGAAATGCAACGCCTTCTAAGTTAAGTATTGGAATAACTAATTATTATTAAAACATAATACTTTGACAGTTGCAAACGTCACTTTTGACATTTCTTATCATTCCGACACCAAGGATAAGCGGATTGAAACCAAATTTTGGGAGGTTTAGGTTATGTATTACGGAATACGTTATCACGTAAAACTATCGTCCGTAAACCGACTTTACAGACAACCAATTTTTTCTTATCGTAGTGAATTGCTTTATTTATTTGTCAACATTTTTAGAATTCTGCTTGACTGCGTTTTATCTGAAATCGTAAGTAACTTTTAATTGTATTACAAATTGATAATAATAATTGTGAGAATAGCTGAGATAGTTCGAAAGTTGTTATTTATACAGCACAGACATGGCCTGCTGTTCATTACAAACACCCAGTTCTCGAGTTATAACCAAAAAACTGGTCGAAAAAGGCACTATTACTTATTATTAAAAATAACAATAAGTTGATATTATGATAATATGAATTGATGATAGCATTAGGATAGCTCTAGGATTACACCGTCAATTAACTGTGTGTTATGTGTAGGGTTAACCATCTCAAAATTTCAAATGTCCGGACAAAAAGCCGGACATTTTAGTTACAAAATGAAATAATTCCACGTATAATGCACGTTTTAGACGTTTCGAACAGTTGGTCTGGTCCGGTCGTTCCAAACGGACGGTTATTATTTTCTAAATAAATACAAAGGTATCAAGTGTTAAAAAATATAAGAATTAATATGTTAAGAAAACTAGCGTTGAAGTAAAAAATGACTGTCTTATAGAAAACTATTTTTTTCCCAAAAGAGATTATTATTATATGTTTGATCTAGTTAATTGATAGAAACAAAAGATTAATATTTAGTGTGCCCAAAGTAGATTCTTTTTAGTTGAGATGAGTCATGAGACTGACTAATTAGTTTAACTAATTGAAATACTTCTATGTATATTGTGTAATGTATATTTAAATAAAGATTGAAGACTGATTTGATACGTGTATTTTATTTTAAAGTAATTAAATGAAAAAAATTTTATTTTTCTATCTGCGTAAAAAAGCCGGACGAATTAAAAAGCCGGACAAAGTCCGGACGGAAGGCCAAAAGTCCGGACAAATCCGGACGGATGATAACCCTAGTTATGTGATAACTTCAACTACCTATACTTTTGAATTTTAAAAGGTAATAACGTTTTAATTTTAACGCGTCTAAGACACTTGTTGAACGGGGTGTTTTACAGGAATACTTACAATTTTAAATTATGATAATATGAATTGATGATAACATTGACGTGGGTATATAATCAGAATGCTCTAAGATTACACCGTCAATTGACTGTGTGTAATGTGATAAGTTCGACTATACTTTTGAATTTTAAATGGTAATAACTTTTTGTTTTGACGCGTCTTTAAGACACTTGTTGAACGTGGTGTTTTACAGGAATAATTACAATTTAAAACTTCTGACTGCCCTACATTTAAAGTTAGCGGTACAATTAGCCGCATTAACTTCAAAAGACGCTGATTAATCTTGAAACTGATTAGTCCGCTAATTAGATTTCAGCGACGAGCGAATTAATAAACGCAACTTTTAACAAGTTGAAATGATTAACCTTATTTTACTGAATCCGAAGGGTTTCGTTGTAAATGATTTTTATCAAAGACCTTTGAAAATAATAACACGGCGTAGGGAATTTTTTTACGGAATTCAAAGCAGGGCCGTCGCTCTATCTTAAATAACCAATAATGCGTTTTGAAATTTTAAAAATTTGTGCCTTACTTAAAATTTCTGATGGTTCACCCAAAATTTGATTACAACCCTGACTCAGAGCTACATAAGCCTGTTTTACCTATTTTTATTTCTTGTTACTTGTCGGTCTCGAAGTTAGCGGTTTTTTTTTTATTTTCTTGACGAAATGGTTTCTTTAATTTGCGGAAATTCAGTTAGACTCTTTTTACCCACGACGGAACGGAGAAGGTATATGCGTTGAGGGCAGGATTCGGCTCGCGGCTCTTTTGATGTAAAGTTGCGGCTCTTCAGTTCCATACGCAAAAAATAATTATTTTATTATATAAACCCTTAAAAATCGTCCAATCGATCCATGATTGAGCACCATGTCTATCTCTCAGCCATTTCCACTCGCGTCTCACCCGCATCTCCCCCGTCGCGACGAGTCTTCCTTGGATATATATATTATACATATATAAGCAAATACTATAATACTGAAACGAAAATGTTTAGTGGCTCTTTAAAAACTCCGAAAAATTGTTAATTTATTGTCATTTTTGGCTCTTCCGTTTCAAAAGGTTGCCGATCCCTGGTTTAGGGTGATAAATTGTTATTTGTAAAGCCCGATACTGCTACGATTATCTAGTACAAATTGAATCAACTAAAAATATTCAACGTAGATAATGAATTCGTAGAATAGAGGCGCCACTGTCCTTCTTTGACGATTTTAGTACATTTTGCCGCATTGTGTGCAATGAAGCAACTACGAACGGATGTGCCTTTCTGAAATGCAAAACATATTCCGGAAGCACAAAATGGCGGATATGACGTAAGCGTATAGAATCATGGGTTTCGCAGATCACGTTAGTCGTTAATGGAAGTTTCAGTATTTATTATGTTGATACCCTTTTACACCTAAATGGAGAAAGGCTTGAATGCGATTTAAATTGGTAAATATTGCGACTTCCTTGTGTCTTTTTTGCTGTGATTTGCAAAAAGTGGTAACGTTTCATTATTGACAAACAGTCCAAAAATTAACGAATCTTTAGCGGAACAGATACTTTTAACACTCTTTTATTAAAAGAAATAAAATTATCTACCAATTTTTTCAGACACAAAATTATAAAATTATATTTCGACAGGTAAATCGGCCATGGCTTTGAACAATAGGAACCATCTCGATATTATCCAAGTGTGTGGGCTTTCACGGCCGGCGTTGATCCAAATCTTCTTGGTTTCCGGGCTTGTATGCCGTGGTCCATTGGTATTACTACCTGATGTTTCGTCTACAACTGCGGTAGATATTATCAAAGGCGAAGTGGTAGCGGGAGAAGTTTCCTTCTAAGCTGCTCACAGGTAAGTGTGTCGACAAGTGTGGTACTTCCGTCTTTTATAGCCAATGTGCTCGTGTTCTCTACTCGGTCGTAGTATGCTCTTCTGTGATTGGTCGTTCCATTCAGTGGGTTGGTATTGCACAGTGCTGGTGTCCAGGTTTTACTTAGCAACCGCAAAGATGAAAGTTTGACTCTAAGTAAAACCTGGACACCAGCACTGTGCAATACCAACCCACTGAATGTAACGACCAATCACAGAAGAGCATACTACGACCGAGTAGAGAACACGAGCACGTTGGCTATAAAAGACGGAAGTACCACACTTGTCGACACACTTTCTCGGCGAGAGGCAGCAGGAAAAAGTCCCAGCCGGCAGCCACATCTGCCCCCGTCGGTATTCGAACCCTGTACCGCCCGAATGCGAGTCTAGTGCTCTCACCACTACGCTAGACCGCTCGGTGACATCCTGTATATCGGTCACCGGGCATTTGAAATGGTTAAAAAGATACAAATAGAGAAACTGAGAAGAGTATCGTGAAAATTCTCAGTCAATATAATAAGATCTTACAGCTCACAGGGCATGTTGAAGTACCGCTGGTTTTGTTGGACACCGATGTTGACCGCGTCTATTTACTTAATATTGAACAATTTGACTCAACACACAAAAGGGAGATAGAATTCCATAGAATGTCTATTGAGGTTGTTTACCCCGATTGTCCCTGTTAGTTTTTATCCCCTCCTCCCCACTTCTTGCATGTCCTACAAGCTTTATTGAGAAATATTACACATTCTATTTACTTCGTCCTGATTTGTTAACGCAGTGTGAAAATATATTGAAACTGTAAGAATGTCACTATAAATTGTTCCGTAATAAAAAAAAAAATTCTTTTATGGGCACCTCGAGGAGATGTCACGACGGTGCGGTTACACCTCCCCGGATTTGAGATGGGAAAGAGAAAAAAAAACCCTTTGCACTCCGGGAGTGCCGGCAGAAGTGAAAACTTGAATATTAACGTCTTACGAATTTTCGATCAAAATGGTTTGTATCATGGATTGCATTTTTATGTACGATATTTTAACGCTAGATGTCTAACGTTGTATAAATAAAAGTTTTCGTCTTACGCATTTTCGATCAGGACACGTGAGCCTGGCGCGAGTTTAACATTTTTTACCCATTACAAAAAAAGTGTACAACGCCGCTAAAGAAGTTTTCACTTCAAAAACAGACAATTTATAGTGTTTAATAGGTTTATGTCTGTGTAACAATCATCTATTCATAAAGTAAATAAAATTGTCGACCAATTTTTCTCAGACCGAACGATATATTGACAAAAAATGATAATTTTATCATTTTTTATTTACTTGAAGAGTTCTATTCAGACGTTAATCAAAGATTTGCATCTATTCATAAATTAATGACCAATTAGACAGGTTTAATGATATAATTTTAAAAAATCGAGGTTAACAATACTAATGCCAGTAATAATAATATACAAAAATCAAAAAGATATTGCAATTAAATATTGAATGAAAGTTTCTAATACAAAACAAGCATCAGCTATACCGGTGCTTTTCTACAGCACAGTATGAAAACTCTCGCATACAACACAGTACGCCAATATTCGAGTTACAATATTGCAGTAGTCCATCCGAACTCATTGCAATTACATGCTTAGTTGGCAAACTTACCGCGACGTTTGTCGATGTATGGGAAAAACAGTTTTCCAACGGCTAAGCGGGAAAAATCTTCGATACTCGATTCCCGTGATGTACAAACTATTTACATAACTACAAGTTTGTACGGAACCCTCGGTGCGCGAGTCCGACTCGCACTTTGCCGGTTTTTTTTTTTTAGTAATTGCCTTCTACACTATAATTAGAGATCAATGGTACAAGCCCTGAGCCCAGGGCGATTTTTTTAATGAACACAAAATAGCATCTAAAATAAATATTTAAAAAAGATATTTCATACGCTCCTCTCAGGGCAAAGAGCTTTTATGTTTCTCGCTCCGTTTAGGCTATGTATGTATGATTGTATTTACGGATGTTCCACCGTAGCGCCTAAACTATTCATCCGATTTCGATAAATAAGGTGCCAATCGATTCGTTCTTATGGCCCGGGTAACAGGCTACGTTTATTTTTGAATTTTGATCCCAGAGGGGAGCAAACTGAAAACAAAAAAATTGGTTGTCTGTAAAGTCGGTTTACGGACGATAGTTTTACGTGGTAACGTATTCCGCTCGAATAATACATAACCTAAATTTTAGTAGCTGTCAAACTTGGGCCGATCGTGCGCGGAACGTGACACATTTCGGAACGTGACACTTTTTCGTGCATGCAGCCGGTGTTTCATCAATTTATTTCATCAATTTATAAGACGTTATCACGTCAAAAAAATAAGTTCAAAAAAAATTATTTAAATAAGAAATAAGTTCAAAAACTAAAACCTGACTACTGAAAGGTATATGAAACAAGAAAATATTCTCATCTGAGGATAGCCGTGGTCGTATGCCATCTCATATATATGAGGCCCCTCTCTAGATGTATAGCGTGATGAACTTTGCCCTAGAGCTTATGATCGCTTACTACTGTTAAAATGTAATGTTTTGTTAGGGTAGGTGGCATATGACCACGGCTATCCTCAGATGAGAATATTTTCTTGTTTCATACTTTTCAGTAGTCAAGTTTTAGTTTTTGAACTTATTTTTTGACGTGATAACGTCTTATAAATTGATGAAACACCAGCTGCACGCACGAAAAAGTGTAACGTTCCGCCTGACCCTGTGCGTGCGTGCAAGTGAGAGCTCAGTAATGTATTATTAAAATATGATATTCGAGCGGAATACGTTATCACGTAAAACTATCGTCCGTAAACCGACTTTACAGACAACCAATTTTTTTTTATTTTTACCTGACTACGGCTCTGCTTAATAAATAAAGAAGCCCTCTTTAATACCGACATTGACGCGGGCGAGTCAGCGTGTAACAACGAATATCAAGCGAGCGAAAATCACGGAACGAAATTGATGTTAAATAATTCAATACCCACGAAACAGGAATAACCATCAATTTTGTTACATGACCACTGTCGTCGACTCTTATCCACTCGACTATTTGCTCTCACTCCTCTCTCTCTATCTCTCTGTTCTACGAACCAAAAATAAATTATACAACCGAATTATTAGTGACATCGAGTGTCGAATGTTTCTCCCAAGTCATTTGTTTTATTCTGAAAGGTTTCTTCTGTTGGCACATCTTTTATTTGTCACAAGAACTTCCAAGTTCCACTAAAGTTTTCACTAAAAATAAAGTTCTACTTTTGTTTTCCCATTAAAGAAAAAGGTTCCCACAGGGCCGAACTTAAATAGTATATTGTGCAACTAGTGCGACAATGCCGCACGAGTTGCACATACTATTTTTTATTACGAATTAAATTAAATTAAAATTAAAATTTTATTACGAAGTAAAAAAAGAAATTAGAAGTAATAAAAATTAAAATTAAATCATTAAAAAGTTGAAAATTCAGTTAAAATTGTTAAAATTGTCAAGAATAAAAGTCCATAATCGAAAATTTTAACCTCAAATCTGCTTCAAATGACAGTTTGTTTCGTTGACATTAACACCGTTATCATTTTGTTTTTTTCTCTGAATTTGCGTGCGGCAAACAATAATTTCAGTGTTCAAATAAAGTTTCCGCACGCAAATGAAAATAGCTACTTTTCAACCGTAACAGCATGCGTAAAGATACCACTTTTCCCACATGACTAATAAAAACGTTATTTAAGAGGGGTTTCTAATGTAGCTAAACCAATTTTTGATATATTTTTTTTTATTAACGGGAGTCGTGTCACCGCAGCCTCTAGGGCTTACTTGTGCTATCTCCCAATTCTCTTACATCTCTCGATCCAGTATCCTCGTTCCTTGCACTAGTTTGTGCAGTCCATGGACTTCTGGAGTCATTCTACATTGTCCATAAATTATTATCAGTCTTCTACGATCCAAAGCCTCGCATTCACACAAAATGTGATAAGCTGGTTCTGTCTCCTTATTGCACTGCAATTTTTAATACTTAGTTTCACGATTTTTTTCTGGGAAATATAGGATGGTTAAGTTATGAGAGTTTTGGCGTCTTTTCGTTAAAGATATGAGGTACAAAAAAACGTTTTTTTTCAAAGAAAATCCTAGCATGAGGCCACTGCTGAGCGCTAAATCCACCCCTACCAAAAACACTCATCCCTTCTAGCTATTTGAAATCACTAATTCTGTCAAATTCTTAAAGTAGAGGCTTGTGGCTACGGTTCTAACCTAAATTAGATTTTTCACGATATTAATGACAAAATTATGGGGTTCGATGTTTTTTTTTCTCATTTCCGAGGAAGAAAATTAATCCTTCAAAACAAAATTGAAGGGAACAAATGCGAGTCACATTGTGAAATGTAACATAATAATCATCGATACAAGCTGCAGTGATAAAGTTAACGTTATTGCTTTCTGCATGCAAACGCATCGAATTTGAAAGAAGAACCGTATGAAACCATCGTATAGTCCAGCTGACAGCTGTCACTTTTCATTTTAATAATTTGATATTAACATTTACACTGACTCTACTAACGCATTTAAGTACTGCACAACACATATCATGCTTTTTCTTCGATTTTTCAATGACGTGTGTAACTTCTATAATTGGAAACAATAAATGTTTACAAAAATAAGTATCGTGATCAAAGTAAAATCTCAAATGGATATATCTGATTTTAAACTGGTTCCCTTATAATAAGGATACGACTATGTGATGCGGGTTTGTTTCACAGGTTAGAGATTAAATGCTCTTTACGCCCGCTTGTCGATATGCGGTTATTTTGAACACATACCGTTGCAACGTTACGGGAAGTCCCTTTTGTCTCGTTGTTTACATATATAAATACATTTAACCCTTACCCGGATAAACACGATCGAAGTTCTTAAATAGTAGATCTGATCTTTATTTACGATTTTGTTTCAAAATGACTACCGTTTAAAAATTTAAAAAAAAATCACAATTTATACTCCTAGAACAGAGTGACGACGGCTCACATTTTTGACGTGAAAACGTCTATTCGCTCGTTAAGTACATAGTGATATCCATCGACCTTGCTTGTGCTACAAAATATGCTCAGATTTCAATAACTATACGAGACTAATAATGCGTTAACAACGTTCGAGCATGTCTTTACGAGCTCGTCGCGCACGATTTGTTTTGCTTGTGACGTCATCGCGCGAGTTTAAGCGCATGCGCGTGATAGACATGAATACATATATTTAATAATTTACTATATGAATCATTGTGCGGTGAGTGAACGCAACAAAGCGTATCGAAAATATATCTGCGTCTCTATCTTCGATGTAATTCTCTGATTTCTCCGATGATAGGATTGGTTGATGTACTTGCATTCAATCTGAATAAAGTATCTCTGTTTCAAAAACTTTGTCTTTTTCTATGACGTTTACATGGGTGTACCCAGCTTTTGGTTCAGGAGGGGGCAAATTAGAAATTTCTTAAGCCGGGTCCCCCGTGCTTGTTTTGCCCTCCTGGATACGCTAGTGCTTACGGCGTAAAAAAAGACAGAAGTATATGTTTGCACCCTAATGGTTCGACTGCGATTTTATTCCTATGCTCGGTATAGAATAAAAGTATATATTATGCATGATTATTAGCTTTGTGCAAAGTTTAAAATTAATGTAGCGCGAAAAAGCGTTTAGCTAGGACGTTAATTCTGGTATCATTTTAAAGAGCTCATGGAGCACTACTAGGAGCTAAATTGAGATCATAAAAAAGTCGCCGGAATATTAGTGAAATTTGGTATTAAATGGAAAATTACAAAATAGTTGAACATATCGTCTCGTAAATGATTCGCAAATGTGTTTGGAGCTATAAAAAACGCAGTCAGCGGAAAGCTTGCATCGAGAGGAATGAACAAAGCCTAAAATCTAGCGCCGCACGAAAGCTTCGAATAGAGAACGAAGAAACCCGAACGCCTACTCAACGTTTTAACGAAAAATTTACGGCGCGGATTCGAACTACATCTTTCTATAGTTTTTATTATACACACATAGATTAGCGCAAACTTGTTAAACCAACCCCTCAATCTCATTTCTATGTAAAAATGTGAGTTTCGATTTACACGGTAATTTTGCAGAGCAAATCTAGCATGTTAAATCTAGGGTTGGAACATTAGGTGTGTGGTTGAACAATCCGTTTCGATTTGCAATTTAAATAGCGGCTTGATTTCAATTTGAAGAGGGTGCTCACAACATTAACAAAGGTTTTATTAGGGGTATTTAGCGAGGCGAATTACAACAGAAACAGATCATGGAGAACGCTTAAAACAATTTATTTTAAATAGCTTTGACATTGATCGCACAGTAAAACGTATAGCCACGAAAGAAGTGTCACTCGCTGTTTGCAGTATTTTGGATTTTTGAAGTAAAACTTCTTTACGCACGCTTTGGTGAATGCGTGACGAGAGATTTACGGAAGTGTGATCGGGCGAGAAGAACGGAAGTTGAGAGGGAGATATAAGTTTGTGAAGATAGAAAGAGGATGACAAATATTTCACTGACTAGTGGCGCCATTAGGTGGCCAAAAATATAAGCAAAACTAACAATAGAATGACACATACTTTACTTACCAGTGGCGCTATCGGGTGACAGAAAAAGTTTTGTAAACCTACTTTAAATAATATATCATAAAAATTTACGCTTAAAATCCAACGAGAGCTAAGTAATTGCAATGTATTACTTTTGTTTTCATTATCGTTATGTTTATATTTCTTTCTTCTTACATTAGACTGTTCATTTCGTTCTTGAACAATTTTATAAATTAATATTTTGTTCAATACATTAAATATTCTTCGTTTAAAGTGAATAAAATTGTAAATTCATTTTAAAGTTCATATTTTGTGATTTTTCGAGTGAATAATAACAAATTAAGGCAGGAAGAAGTTTTACTTCAGTCGTGTTGTCTAAAGCACACTCGTTTTTTATGCGCTCAGACATGGGAACAGTGGAATAATTCATGTATCCTACAAAAGAAAGATTAAACAGTTTTTTGTTCAACTCGAGACTTAGGTACTATCGGAATCTGCTGAAGTATATTTTTTTGTACTTCAAATTAAACCGGAAGTGTACATGCATTTTTTTTTTTCAAATGGCAATTGGCAACATATAATATATTTTTTTACATTTTCGCAACCTCAATTTTTTTCTCTATAAATTCATATAAAATTTTCATAAGGTTGCATAAGAAAATATTCTAGAAAAATTAAAGAACCAGTAATAATAATTATTTGTCGTAGCACTCAACACATGTGTAAATTATTAAGGAATATTTTCTTATGCAACCTTCAGAAAATTTTATTTGAATTTATAGAGAAAAAAATGGAGATTTCGAAAATGTAATAAAATAGATGTTGCCATAAAAAATGTACTTCCGGTTGAATTTGAAGTACAAAAAATATTTCCGATAGCAAATCTCGAGTTGAGCAAAAAGCTTTCGTATATCTAGTAGGATACACAAACTTTGCAGTTACCACTTTCGGTGAACTTACTGTATATTGTATTAGAGTTAATTGAAATAATGCATATATTAAAATATAGTTTTTAATTGGATGGTGATAATTGAAATATGGTGCAAAGGTTAAATAAAACATTAGAAATACGTGTAAATTCTTAAAAATATTTTTTTTTGACGTAGTATAGAGCAAAATGAAAATATAATGTTATGACGTAAACAGTTGGTACAGTCAGAGACAAAAACGTAAAAAAATTTATTACAAAAAGCTTTAGTTCGCTCGCGTTAATA
Source organism: Xanthostigma xanthostigma (assembly GCA_963575645.1). Lineage (NCBI taxonomy): Eukaryota > Metazoa > Arthropoda > Insecta > Raphidioptera > Raphidiidae > Xanthostigma > Xanthostigma xanthostigma. The sequence continues at coordinate 36,132,927 of OY754473.1, forward strand.
TCGGTTTCAACTCGAGCACCTGTGTGTATTGTGTATGTTCGGTTGCTCGCTTTGAACTTTTTTGAATAATGATTTGCAAACAAGCGCGTTAAAAAATAACTTTTCTATATATTCCTTTGTCACGCGTATGTTTAATTTGCTGTTTGAAGTGGAATGTCAAAAATTTTGAAAAAACTGAAAATCAAGACAAAATTAGTTGTTTTATAAGAAACTAGCGGCCCGGTTCGGCGTCGCCCAAATTTATATATTGCCACCGTTTTTTCATCGACTTACGTTGGAAAATTAGTATCCACAAAAACGCTTTTATTTTAACGCGATAATATATAGCCTATGTCTATCCTGAAGGTCCATTCTCAATAGCGGTGAAATAGTTTTTTAGATAGGTGCAGTGGTTCCGCAGATTACCCTCCACATACACACAAACTCGCTAAATTCACACTCTCTCTTTATAATATTACTAGCGGTCCCACCTGGTTTCACCCGGGTGCAAAAGATCGAAATGAGTACGCACGTTTATATTAGTTTACCGAGATGAATGTTGTGTCCAAATTTCATGATGATCGGAGTTACCGTTCAAAAGTTTTTGTCGGACGGACAAATTTTGAATTACATTTTTCATTGATGATTGGTCGTAGTGTAGGGTAGGACGGGGGAATGGCGTTCACTTAAGGAAAACATGGTGTATTTTTTAAATTATTTATTATGAATCAAAATTAACAAGAGTAACAAAGTCTTTAATTATCGAGTTATCAACAATTTAACAACAAAAGCATATATCTTTCACCTACTAGTAGTAGGAAAACATTATTAAAAAAACATGTTTGAGCGGCATTGCCCCTGACTTTGGGTAATGCCGCTCAGGGTCTCATAAAGAAGTGTACCCAATCCAATCTGGCTGTTTTGCTGCTTTGATCAAAATTGTTTTTGATATTGTTGCGCTCAGCAAATTTATAAACAAGTTTACGCAAATCTGCAACATTGAGTCCATAATATAGCGAGCCCAGCAATTTAACTTGTTCAGCAATTTCAGTTTCTTGCTGTTGGGTGGAAAACGGGCTTCTTCGGTCCAAGCCGCTTTAGCGGTGGTCCTTTGACGATTTCTTGGCATATCTATCTAAAACAATAAAAAAATAAGTCACTAAGGGGTTATGGCTCTCAGATGAGCGGTATAACCCCAACCGGTCGTTTTGTAATTAATTTGAAATTTTAAAAAAATCATACACGATTGTTGAAAATTGACTGCAATATCACAAAATAGAATAGTTTATTGGCAGAAAAGTAAAATTAGTAATTAAATAAGCATTTAAGTTTTGGACTTACCGACAAAAAACACCTAATTAAAAATTAGATCAGTGCGGCCGCTAACGAAGAAACGCTCTTCACGGTCACATGACGCGAGCTGACTGTCCGTTTGTAACGCTGTATATTAGAGGCCCCCTCCCCTCGCGCTTCACGCGACGTGACGTGTCGCTACGTTTCTTTTTGACAGAGTTACAGAGGTGAGCGCCATTACCCAGTGAGCGCCATTCCCCCTCCCTCCCCTAACCTATGCCCTATAGTCTTCTTCGATAATGGACTATCAAAAAAATACATTTTTTTTCAATTCGAACCAGTAGTTCCTGAGATTAGCGCGTTCAACCAAACAAACTCTTTAGCTTTATATATTAGTATAGATATAGATTGGAGTTTGTTCTTGTATAGAATGCTTAGCCATGTCAGTATTAAAATAGACAGTTTTTTCCTGACTGTACGATGGCTATGTGAAATATCAGAGGTTTGTATATTATGTTTAACATTCTGTTTGCAACAAGACAGCTTATTTGTTTATAACAAAAATACACATTAAATGTCCATATAACACAATTATGTAAATATACAACGCATATATAGGTGTATATTTTAAATACGTTTACGCGCATTACTTACAATGTAAATTATAAATGATGTTTCAATACATGCAATTAACATTTTAATTGTGTTTTTTTAGATGCTGATAAAGCTTAATAATAAGCTCTATTAAAAAGAACTAGTCTTTACCCGAAGTTTCGCTTACTTGTTGTTATTTTTTTGCCTGTAGCAGGGGTCGGCTACCTGCGGCTCTTTTGATGTAAAGTTGCGGCTCTCCAGTTCCATACGCAAAAACTGAATTATTTTATTGTTCTAGCTAAAATACTTTAATATGTTTTGTTCTAAAAACATTTGTGTTTTTATATGAATAAATATATTATTTCGTATTTAAAGTCGTTTATTTTAAACCAAAAATCAAATATAATACCTATTGTAACATTGAAATGAAAATTTTTAACGGCTTTTTAAAAATTGACAAATTTTAAAAATAGTAAATTTTGGCTCTTCCGTCTCAAAAGGTTGCCGACCCCTGGTCTATACCATTTTTGTTGACTGGGTTGAGAAAAGACCAAGCTTAACTTTACTAGTATTATAAAGAGGTAAAGTTTGTAAGCTTGAATGTAGGAGGTAATGATCGAAAAACTACTCATCCGATTTCAAAAATTTTTTCACCAACGGCCTTCAGGATGGACATAGGCTATATCGCGTTAGAGTAAAAGCGCTTTTCATGGAGACCAATTTTGCATTGTAAGTCGACAAAAAAACGATGGCAATCTGCAAATTCGAGCGAAGCCGGACCGGACCGCTAATTTATAAATAAAGATGGTTTGGGTGCCTTCGAATGTTAACAAAACTGGGTGTTTATTATCTCCGAACAGAACGTTTCCTTATGTCGTTCACGTGACAAAATACTGTTTTCTGATTGATTCTTGCCAGAAGCCAGCACAGAAACAAGCACGAAAAATAAACCCGGTTCTAATTTCGCGTACTTTTACTATATCAGTGTTGTTTTTACGTAAAGGAAAACGACGCATCTACTAAAGGGAGCTGAAAAGTAAGCAAACAAACCGGCATTAACGCGCGAGCGAGGCCGCTGATAAAGTCTAGTAGAAATTGTCTGTCTGATGCAGTCAAACACTTGGGAAGTTTCTAATTAAAAATTGAAAGAAGCTGTTGTTTACAGAAATATTAAGGTTTTATTAATGTTCAGTAAAAGTTTTTAATCAATATAGAGTTTGCGCATGTCTTGAGGGTATGATTTTAGTTGCGTATATATACTTTTAATTCTAATAGCCCGGACTTCGCTATAAAAATATCTCCTCTGTAAAACTTCTTTCATTAAAAATAGCATCAGGTTTTGACACATTGTATAAATTAAAAAAATATATTGACGGCGTTTCCCAAAATAACCTCAATTTTAGTATGGACCACTGACGTGTATTTAATCTCTATACGTATATACAGATTGTCCGAAAGCCATTCTGAACATAGATAATTAATTAATGAGTGCAACAATAAAGTGTAGATAATAAACTCGTCCCGCATTTTTCTGTTTTTTTTATGTAAAACATCTAATAGACGGAGAGCTGGCTACGGAGGGGTAGGTGTGACTCGGTGCAAAGCTGAAAATTTGCAGAATAATAGGAGATAGTACAAGTAAGTAGGGAAAAAATTGCCAGAAGACTAGGCGGAAGATAGAGCCGCAAGAAGGCGCTAATGTTGCGAAAAATTTTGCAATAATTATGTAACTCAGTGCACTTCTGGCAATTTCTATACTTATTCTGTAATTCAAAACTAGATTACCTGCAAAACGCCAGAAGGCTAAGTGGAAGAATGACAGAGATATTTAGGCAAATACATACCCTGTAAGCTTTAAGGCAATTAATTAATCGTCACATATTATGACGATTAATTTTATTTCTATCAAAATGTCATTATAATTTTGAATATTTGTCGAATGTAATTATTATATCATGTTTGAATTTGCAGGTAATCTAGTTTTGAATTACAGAATAAGTATAGAAATTGCCAGAAGTGCACTGAGTCACATAATCATTGCAAAATTTTCGCAACATTAGCGCCTTCTGGCGACTCTTTATCTTCCGCCTAGTCTTCTGGCATTTTTTTCCCTACTTACTTGTACTATCTCCTATGAGTCCTATCATTCTGCAAATTGCACTGAGTCACTCCTACCCCTCTGTTGCCAGCTCTTACAGCATAATGGCGTGTTTGATTGGGAGTAAAATCGTGCAATTGGCGCGACACTTTTATGGGAAGACGTTACGTTTGTGTACAATATGCCTTTAGTTGACTTTTAAATGACACGACAAAATGTATTTACAGGGCGATATTTAGTTATTAGAATTTCCTTGACATATAAAAAAAACTATGAACCTAACAATATGTGTAGTGTTTAAATGTTTTCCTTCAACCGCTTCTGAAGGTTCCACGCACACTTTATTTTAGATTTGGATGTTTAACACAGGTTTCAAAATTGTTTATAAAATCTCGTAGAGATTGCTCTACAAGTTTTTGTATTAAGTCTAGCATGTCTTTATCTCTAGTAATCTTTAGATAAATATATACTTGTTAATTGTCGTTAGAAAACTTTCACAAAGTTAACAGGTAACCGTGTGTAAAGTTAATCCACACACTGAAGAGCCTAAGAAACAAGACAATTTACTCCCTTTAACTTCTTCGTTTGCGTAAGTTCAAAGAATAAATTTCCCTTCGTTACCTACGAACTTCTCTCGTCATATTAGGTACTGAACCCAAAGGCGTAGATATGGGGGGTAAAGGGGGTAATTCGCCGCTCCCCAATTTAGAAATACTTTTTGAAAAGAAATTTGTAAAATTAGTTTGGGTATTAATATTTTGCTTGACACCTTTCTTCGTGAGTATTCTTGTGTGATATAAAATATAAAAAATATAAAATATTTTTTTTTGTTCCCCCCACAGAAAAAAAATCTACGCCCTTGACTGAACCCGGCATTTAGACGTTATATTTCCTGTTTCGAATACAGAGACAAATTTTAAGCTTGTAATCAAAGGACTTCTTTGTATGGAAAAGGAAGCAAATGAATCTAATTTAAGCGGAACACGTCAAACTCATAGCTACGGATATACTGTTAACATTAGCATGTCATTGACGCGAATTTATAAAATTTTACCCATCCAAAAATCGCCTAACGTCGGACTATGAGAGTTTTCACTTCAAAAAAAAAATTGGTTGTCTGTAAAGTCGGTTTACGGACGATAGTTTTACGTGATAACGTATTCCGTAATACATAACCTAAACCTCCCAAAATTTGGTTTCAATCCGCTTATCCTTGGTGTCGGAATGATAAGAAATGTCAAAAGTGACGTTTGCAACTGTCAAAGTATTATGTTCTAATAATAATTAGTTATTCCAATACTTAACTTAGAAGGCGTTGCATTTCACAAAATACTAATGTCAAAAAATTGAATTAAACATTAGAAATGCAGCCGTTTTCATGTTAAGACAAGACATACGTTATATTCTAATTTCCATGTACGGCAAACAAAGACGACCGACCGCGTCGCGCCATGCATTAGACAACATTGCATTTATATTTAATACAGCTATTTTTCTATATAAATTTGTATAAAAAAACTGTTTAGGCAAATTCTGTTATACGAAATCTATGTAAAATGTTCTCCTCTTTCGTTTAAGATTGGTTTCAAACCGATCTGATTTAAATTGAGCGAGAAATTAGCAAAAAGCACGCCCAGGGTCAGGCGGAACGTTACGCGTTACGCGTTACGAACGTTAGGAACGTTACGACCGTTACACTTTTTCGTGCATGCAGCCGGTGTTTTATCAATTTATAAGATTGGTGATTCATTAATTTATAAGACGTTATCACGTCAAAAAAAAACAACAAAATGAAATAATCTGTATTAGAAAAAAATACCTTCGCTTATTCTTGGTCTTGAATGAGTCACCTTTCTAAAAACACAGTTTATGCTATAATATTGACTTTTTGCATACCTGTTGGTGTTAGTTTGTTTTCATTAATTTATTGTACAGTTAAGTAATTCGTAATGGCTTAGCCAACACATTTACGACTTAGCAATATTGATATTGTGCATAGTTTTTTTGTTAACAAAAATCAGATATATAATAATAATACTACTACATATCTATTTTTAACGTTGAAAAATATCCACATAAAATTTTTATACCGAACAATATTTATATAATTAATAAAAAATTAATGTTTTGTAATATTTTCAAAGCTTCTTAAAAGATTTGTATTCATACTAAAATAAATATGTGCTCACAAGGCGAAATGGCTTATGGCAAGTTTTGAAAATAATGTTGTTTTTGTCTTCATGGTTCGTCAGATGGCGCTATTAGCAACTTTAACAGTCACATGGGACATAATATCACCCTCTATGAAATAGCTGATTTTCACGTCATTTTTAAAGTTTTTGACAGTTTAATTTTGAACAAGCTCACTTCCAAGAAAACCACTTTTCATTAATAGTCAAAATCTACGAACGAATCTCGGAAACAATTTTTCAACGATATTTTTTTACGAATTTAAAAATTGACATATCCCACTTTGCCGCACAGCCTCGAATATTTTATTACGTTGTGCATTGTTACGTTATAAGTACGTCATGAATTTACAGCAATATTCTTTAGTCAGTACATAAAATTATTAATTTGAAACGTCCAATGGCGCGTTTGGTTGGGAGTAAAACCGTGCAATTGGCGCGACACTTTTATGGGCAGACGTTACGTTTGTGTGCGTTGGATTAAACATGCCTTTAAGTGAAGATGACATCTAGATAACAGGCAGAAATTTAATTCCTAGTTTAATTTTTTAGGTACTAGTATTTCGGCAGATGACAGCGCGTAACGCTTGCTGTGTGTATGCGTTGGATTGTAACATGACGTTTGTTGACGGCGACATTTAACCGAGATTTATTAGTTACTAGAATAGTCACTTAAATGGCGCTGCTAGTTTATCTTAAAGTTGCAGTGTCCGTAGGGCTTTAGGAAGTGTTCTTATAGAGTGTTCATAGGCCTTGTAACTGAAAGTTGCATTTGGCAAGCTTAAATTTATGTTTCACATCTGTCAGGCGTCCCAATTGCTCCAATTTTTAACATTCCAACCCAGAAGTGGAGAATGGTACTAGTTAAGGTCAAAAAACACTTTTCAAAAATTGTACAATATCTTGAATCCGAAAAACATATTTTTAAAAAATGCGTCTGTTATATTCTGTGAACACGATACAGGTCAAACGGATGAGCGGATTGAAACCAAATTTTGGGAGGATGTTTGGTATATGCAAATATGAAGAGCCCTATTGTTTTTGGGGAAAATGGGCGCATGCGCAGAGGAGATATATGCTCTAACGGTGTTTTTTATATAATAATGGTATAGGTACTTTTCATAACATCTTATGATTCTATTTACTTTTTCAAGAAAGTTTTGTTTAAATTTTTTTTTCTAAACATTATAGTTTCGGAAATATTTTGAAAATAAAAAAAAATCACCCGGTCTTTTATTTTATGGATCTGTCATAGAAATAAACTAGCTAAGCACGCTTTGATTAATTTTTACATGACGTGAACATATTATGTAGGTAACCATAGCAACAAATAGCAAATATCATATTAAATACTAGGCATTATCCGTGTCACCTCACACGATATCAGAAATTCTATTTTCTGTTTTATAATCAAATGTCAACATTTTTGAAATTGGAATGTTCCCGTCGCCCAATTGGCTGGAATTTTTTCTTTATAGTAGCCAGTTACTATAGACTGGCTCTTTCATTTTTTTCAGTTTTTGTATCAGTGCAACGTTTAGCAACAAAATTAATACAAATCGCAATTTCTGACATCTTGAAATTGAAGAAGCACGAAACACGTCTTGCTGCCCTTCCACACGATCCAAGTGTGGAAGGGCGGCACCCGATTTATATCCGTCAGCCCCCCAACAGATCGTGTCGTGTGTAGGTGCTTATAACAAGTACAGCGTGTCATAAAATATGTTTCGACACTATTTTGATTGGCTGCCATTTTGGCACTACATAAGTCTGACAGTTATGAAGACTGATCGTTGACAATTTATTGTACGAAAACTCTCACGACTCAACAGCATGTTAGTATGTTATCGAAACCTTTTGTGAAAATGAATCGTCGAAGAAAATTACGTGATTTTTTTAGATATTCCTGTGCTACGGTACTGCGTATCTATACTAATCTATAAAGCTGAAGAGTTTGTTTGTTTGTTTGTTTAAACGCGCTAATCTCAGGAACTACTAGTTCAAATTAAAAAAAAAATTTGTCGGATAGCCCATTTATCAAGGAAGGCTATAGGCTATATAATATCACGCTACGACCATTATAGGAGCGGAGCATTAATGAAAAATGTTGCAAAATGTATCTCACTAATAAGCTTCTATTCAGGTTGTAATAACTTTGCTTGAAATTGTTATTATCATAAATAAAATACTGTGCTATTCGTTTAAAATATTTATTCAGAATGAATAATGGTACAGAAAACTTAAAATTAAATATTAGTAAATTACCTAATATTAAACGTTACATAATAATAATAATAATTTGTACCGAGTGTATTACACTCCTTCCACACAAGTTTAAAAAAACAACAGAATTAAAAAACACAATTTTACAAATATTATTTAAGTATATACTAAACGATCTGGAGGTTTAACAACACGTTGTGGTCTTTTAGATGTCTTGTTATCCAAATCATCTGAAAGATCGCATTTGTTCTCTGGTTCATTTATTTCCTTATCATTATCAATTTTTGTAGTATCAGTTTCTTTTGAGAAAATTAGATGTGGTGAATTTTCGATACCAAATGATTTTATTTGGTTTACATGCCGTTTCCAAATTAAATCGCAATCTAAGATTTGAACCAGATATGTCTTTTTACCTAAACATTTAATTATTTTACCAACAGTCCAGCAAGGTTTATTTTGACATCTGTAATCTTTTACGACAACAGATTGATTAATTTCAAATATCCTATCTTTCCCCCCATAATAACGTCGTTGATTATGTAATTTTTCTTGTACATTTTTTTGTGTTTTATCTGAAATCGTAGGTTTTATGTTTAATTTAAAATTTATACTGTTTAATTTATTCCTAACATTTCTTCCAAAAAGTAACATTGTAGGTGTTTCACCTGTTGTCACATGTATAGTGGTACGATAATGCGATAGAAAATTGTGTAAAGCCCAATGTAAATTAACTTTAGGATCATTATTAACAGCACGTAATAAGGCTTGTTTTACAATTTTTACTCCATTTTCTGCCGCACCGTTCGTAGCAGGATGAAACGCCGGACTTTTAAAATGCTGAATTTTATTTTCTTGCAAAAAATTTTCAAATTCTTTAGACGTGAACGTCGCTGCATTATCTGTTACAAGCTGATAAGGTACCCCAAATCTCGAAAAAATTTCTCTTAGAACACAGATTGTATTGTTAGTTTTGATATTGCTCATTTCAATTACCTCTAGCCATTTTGAATGAGAATCCAAAATAACTAAGTAATTTCTGTTTAAAAATGGTCCCAAAAAATCTAAATGTAACCTGTACCATGGTGTATCAGGCCAATTCCATGATTTTAAAGTGCTTTTAGCAGGATCCGATTTATATTTAGAACAAGCAACACATTTTTTAATTTCAGATTCTATATCGTAATCGATTTTGGGCCACCAAACGAAAGATCGTGCAAGCATTTTTGTTTTGATAATGCCCATATGGCTTGAATGCAGTTCTTTTAAGACCGTTTGTCTAAATTTAATAGGTATATATAACCTGTAACCCCAAAATAAACAATTTCTTTCAACATTTAGTTCATTTCTTTTTAAATAAAAACATTTTAAAAGATCATCTACCTTATTAGGCCAACCTTCGTGAATATATTTCATTACTACTTTAGTTAAATTTTCATTTAAAATTTCTTGTGCAATTTCATTGCAATTTAAATTTGAAAAATTTGAACTTTGATTAATATAATTTATGAATATGCCATCAACACTATCATCATTTTGCACAATATTCTGAAGCGGTAAACGCGATAAACAGTCTGCTGCGTTTTGCTCTGATTTAATATATTCTACATCAAACGTATAAGCAGACAAGACAATAGCATACCGTTGCAGTCTGTTTGCCGCCATTTGAGGTATACCAGCTTTAGGACCAAAAATTGTTATCAATGGACGATGGTCAGTTACTAATGTAAATTTGCGTCCATATATATAATTATGAAATTTTCTGATTCCAAAAATGATCGCCAAAGCTTCTTTAGTAATAACCGCGTATCTTTGCTCACACTCTGTAAGGGTACGAGATCCATACGCAATAGGACGTTCCACATTTTGTGGGAATACATGAGACAAAATAGCCCCTAAACCGAAATTTGACGCGTCACACGTTAAACGTAGTGGTAGGTCTGGGTTATAATGCACCAATAAATTATTTGACGTTAATTTTTCTTTTATATTGTCAAATGCATTTTGACATTCATTTGACCAAAACCATGTATTATTAAATTTTAATAATTCATATAACGGATGTAATGTTGATGCCATATCAGGTATAAAACGTCTATAATAATTGACTAATCCTAAAAAACTCTTTAAAGTTGTTATGTCAGTAGGTCTGGGAGCATTCATAATAGACTGAACTTTATTTGGATCTGTGTGGAGGCCATCTTTATCAATTTTATATCCCAGATAACACACGGATGACTTAAAGAAATCACATTTATCTAATTTTAACTGGAAACCATGATCTGAGAGTCTTTGTAAAACGGAATTCAGATTACGTAAGTGATCTGTTCTGTTACGACCAGTAACTAAAATGTCGTCTAGAAAATTTACCGTTCCTTTTAACCCTAGAAGAACTTTTTCCAATATTTTTTGAAATTTTGCAGGAGCGCAAGAAATTCCAAATGCCAATCTGTTATAAACAAAAAGACCCTTGTGAGTACTGATTGTTGTTAAAAGTTTTGATTCATCTGTTAACACAATTTGATTGTAAGCATTTGAAAGATCTATTTTACTGAACTCAACTCCGCCCTGTAAATTTGAAAATAAATCCTCAATTCTCGGTAATGGGTGTTTATCTAGTTTCAACATAGGATTTAGTGTGATTTTATAGTCTCCACAAATTCGCACCGAATTATCTTTTTTTAGAACGGGAACTATGGGAGTTCCCCATTCACTGTAACTCACCGGAGCGATAACATTTAGTTCTAAAAGTCTGTTTAATTCCACTTCAATTTTATCTCTGAGAGCTAAAGGAACTACACGGGGCTTAAAAAATTTCGGTTGAACATTTTCGATCAAATCCAAACTAATTTTGCCCGATTTAAAAGTACCTAATCCCCCAGAAAACAATACTGGAAATTTGTCAGTTATACATTTAAATTGACTTGACTTTGGATTTGATTGGACATTATTTATTTCAGCGATGCCTTGATTATACAGTCGCATCCAATCTCTACCCAATAATGGTGGTCCCCCAGATCTAATGACATAAATATCAATATTTTTTATCTTATTTTTATAATTAATTTCCATATTACATTTTCCAACAGGCTTCATCTTATTACCATTGTATGTGACCAAATTTATATCAACAGGTTTTAACGGAACTATTTTAAATTTACTATTGAACAAATTTTCAGATATAACAGAAATGGTTGCACCGGAATCAATTTGCATTTGTAACGGTACATTATTTAAGGTTACATGAACTGTGATTACATCATCTTTTTCAATACTGTGAATGTTAAAAATTTGTTCTGTGACTTCCAAAAATTTGTGAGATACCGCTCTAGAATTAGCATAAGAACACATTGCTTGCATATGGCCTTGCTTACCACATACCTTACACTTACGCTTTTTGTAGCGGCATTTCGCTGTTTGGTGATTAGTGTACCCGCAGACTAAGCATTTCTCCTTGGAATTCTCCCCTTGTCTCGAGTTTTCCCCATCTTGGTTCCTGCGAGCGCCATTTCGTTGAGAATAGTTATTCCTACGCTGCAGCTTGAAAACCTCGGGTTCCTTCTTGATTGAGTCATCTAAATCATAATGGTGCTTAATGGAATCCAATCCTTCCGCTATTTCAACCGCTCTTATCAAAGTCAATTCGCTGTGTTTCTCCAAAAACAGCTTATCCTTGATAAGTCCTCTTTCAAGACCCATAATGAATTTGTCTCGAAGCATTTCTGGTAAGATGGCTCCAAATTCACTATTCTTGCCCAATGATTTGATTCTTGCGACCCAATCCGCAATAGATTCATTTGCTTCTCTATTGGCATTGTAAAACTTGAAACGTTCTGCGAACACCGGCTTTGTTGGAGAAAAATGAGAATCCATAATTGTGATGATATCCGCAAACTTCTTAGATTCTGGCTCATCAGGCACACAGAGATCTAGTATTAATTTATATGCAGATTCGCTTACATTTGCCAGTAATAAAGAGACCTTTAGTTTATCTTCTTTAACTTCATTCGAATAAAAAAAATTATCCATCTGTTTTTTATAAATGGTCCAGGAATTTACTTCGGGATTAAACTCTTTTAAGTTGCCGATTTTTGCCATTGCAAAAACTTTTTATGTATATATTTTTTTTTTTTTTTTTTTTAATCCTCGTCGCCAACTGTAATAACTTTGCTTGAAATTGTTATTATCATAAATAAAATACTGTGCTATTCGTTTAAAATATTTATTCAGAATGAATAATGGTACAGAAAACTTAAAATTAAATATTAGTAAATTACCTAATATTAAACGTTACATAATAATAATAATAATTTGTACCGGGTGTATTACACAGGTGAAATACACTAACTAAATATACTCATATTAGCGTTGTAAGTACACAACCTCAGATGGCTCAATCGGTAGAGCATGCGACTGTCAATAACAGGGTCCTGGGTTCGAGCCCCACGTTGGGCGAATATATTTTTATTTTCTACATTGTTCTTCTAAGGCTTACATTTAAATTTATTTTAATTTTATTTAATTAATTAAAAAAAAAATTATTAGTTAAAAAAAGTATAAATACTGCTTTTTATCGACAAAAACTTTTGAACGGTAACTCCGATCATCATGAAATTTGGACACAACATTCATCTCGGTAAACTAAGATGAATGTGTGTACTCATGTTCCTCCCTTTCCCATTCGTTCTTTTACACCCGGGTGAAACCGGAAGGGACCGCTAGTAGTTATATCCTGGACTTGAACATAATAGCGCTACTCGTGTGCAAAATTTATTTATTATTCTTTTATAAACTTGGCAAACCATTGTTAGGTTGGGAACACTTTTCTTATTGGTTTAGATGCAGAATTGTATGCGCTAAAACTTCTATTGAAAGCTTTTTGCCTAAAATAATTAGAGAAGAAGGAATTACGTAACAATCGTGGTCACCAGATATTGGCCGGGGTGCAGAGTATAGAGTATAGCGAGGCCTGTGGACTAAATGAGCAATAAATCATGCAACGTTTTATTTCATGTGACCATCAGATATCGTTTTCGTCGCTCTCCCTGCCATATCGTTTATTAAGAAGCCTCGCAGTTTAAAACAATAATAACAAGAAAGTTCAATCCCGCTCTACTATCTGCGGCTCTAGTAGAATAATGTATTTTTTTTTTAATTTTTCCAAATGGTGATTATACTCAACAGGTTTTTTTTCAGTGTAACAACTTAAACACTATATCTCCTTTTAACTGGGTATAAAAATGTGGATAATTAAAGGTTTAGTTTAAATTATTATTATTACCTACTAGAGCTGTAAAAGTAACGAGAAATTGTGTACCCGTATGTATTCGTTACTTAAAGAACCAGTACCCGTTACTTTCGTATCGTTACGTTACTCGTTACTTTTCATACGACAGACAATCGTGTACTAATAGCATCAAGCATGTACCATCGCATCGAGGCGCGTCGCATACGTGATACGGTATGACTTCGTTCGTATGACGTATAACCGCATCAAACGAGTCGAACTGATATGGATATGACAGATGCGAGTAACGAAATGAATTTGTAAGTAACGATTCGTTACTTCGAGTCAGACGATGTACCCGTTACTCAGTAACGAATACACACGGTTTGTTACAGCTCTAATTATTACAGTTATTTGAAAAGTGTTCATTTGACACAATGTTATAAGAACATGAAAAATTGCAAACAATAGGCGGTGCTGTCGGCACGCACCCAGCGAATGGCCGCTATGTGAGAAAATAAAAATGAAATATAATAAAAGTGCTTTATTCTTGTCACAAAAGAGTTTGTTTATTTCTTGCAGGTAATGACGCTGACTTTAAGTGCTTTTTACACAGTGCTTTATGTTTTAAAACAACTAAGGTGTGGGCCGTTCGTCGCGTCTAATGGACGTTTTATACTTCAAACTCAACAAGTTAATAAAGCTGCAAAATAAATGTTCAACCGATCTTAACGTGTTGAAAAATTTTCACTTAAATATTACATCGTAATTTTTTCTTAATTTTTCTCAATTCTTTTATATAAAAAATTAGCTAATTTTCAAAGTTTTTAAAACAACATTTCGATAAAAATATTAAATAAATTTGTATTTATGTAAAATTATAATATATGTAGGTATGCTTATTTTCAAATAAAGTTATTACTTGTCTCTGGTCCAGAGCTCGACTCCCCCCGAAGTGAATTTCTGGCTACAGCCTTGAACGATATCGCAGAGGTATATTTATGAGTCTGTAAACAATAAAAGAGGGTTTGACGTCCACTCGACGACATTATGTCATAATTTGCACCATTCGCACCATTACTATATACATCGTCCATTTAGGTTTGCAATATTTTGTAGGTATTATGCGTATAATACGCGCCACGAATCTAAAAGGTTCGGAAGTTAGATGCGAATGCGGTCTTGCGCTTGTACAGTCTGTTAAAAAACTACAGACTCGCAACTCAACAAAACTAAAATGACAATACCATCTAGACAATAGCGTACTCGACTATACTTTAAAGCAGGAAAGCGACAAATGACAAAGGCAACGAGCGATCACGGCCAATCACCGACGAGCGCACGTTCCGTGCAGGTAGCTGGGAGGTGGTGGGAGCCTCAACGGCTCCAAAATGTGCCTTTGCGACGCTGTTTGTGACTAACTTCCGAACCTTTTAGAACCGTGACGCTTATTATAAATGGAAGAATGTATCTCCAGAATTTTTATCTGTCTGTATGTTTAACTGTTTCTACAAACATTACTTAAGATGCCCCTCGTTCCGACAAGAAATTGTCCGTCTCGTTCTCGTCTCAGATTTTAAGACGAGAAGTTCTACGTCTCTCGTCCTATTTTTCTCGCAAGTTCATTATTAAATTGAACTTAACATGATTTCATTCAGTTTTAAAGAAATAAACATTCTAAGAAAACAATTATACGCTTGTATAATTTAATAAGCATTAACTAGAGAAGTTTTTGTGATTGAAAATTTTCATTAATTTTTAGTAGGTAAATTTTTGTGTACGTCTTTATATTATCATATAATATGTCAAAACTTTTGACTAGGTACTTACATGTAATTTTTTCTTATATTTTTATATATTATATTTAATTTTGTTTTTTTTTCTTTGATGCTGATAATAAAAAACTCATTCATTTTTATTTTATAAATGTTCCCAAGCTTTCATTTATTAAGTAATGGCTTTTGAAGCAAAGACTTTTAAAATATTCATTTATAAAGAAAATTACATATTCCTATATAAAAGATATTATTACTAATTGCTTGATTCTAGTTTCCGAATCTGATTTCATACATGTATAGCAGAAGTGAAATGGCGCATTTATCACTAGTGTTGTAAAGTTGTGTGAAGTGAAATAAACGTAGTCGTACCACCATTTCTATAATAAATCATAGTCTAACCGCATGACGATTGAACGCAACCTAGAAGTGATTTTGCTCAAAATTGAACTGTCAAAAATTTCGAAAATTCAGTGAAAATCAGCTATTTTATAGCGCGTATGTGCAACAAATACCATATCCAGCGTGCTAATTTTATGATTTGTATACATTAGTTTTTTCTTACACAACTTAGTGAGGGGGGCGCAGTCCTGAATATAAGCACGAAATACGCTATAAAAATTCAACATCAGGCTGATCATGTGACGCGAAAAATAAATAATTAAATAAAACGGTTTGTCATTTTTTATTATATTTGCAGTACATATCAAATTTTTAATTATGACCTCATTATAAAAATTACTGGATACGTTACTCATATTTCAATGTCACTATTACATATGCTTTGCTATTTCCTACAAAATAATAATATTTTACGAAAACGATCAAATATTTCGCATTTCTTTATAAGGTCCTAACTTTAAATTTCAAACAATATTTTTTCTTGATAAAAAATTCTGTTTTGGGACTACGATTGCATTTGCCATTTACCTACGAAAATTAAAAATGTTTAGAAAACGCCGCTTAAAATTTTTTGAGTTCAAAATTTTTTTGAGTAGTTATGTTATTTTTTTTTTTTTTTGATTCAATATAGCTATGAATGTTTCGCGAATTTGCAGTTCATTTCTTCAGAACTCTTTAGAATAGAACTCCAATGTTCACATCGGCATTTATAATACGCTACTAAAATCAGAAACTAAATTAAATCATCGTGAAAGTTTCAAATAAAAATTTAAATAATGTTTTAATCTATATCTATCTATACTAATATATAAAGCTGAAGAGTTTGTTTGTTTGTTTGTTTGAACGCGCTAATCTCAGGAACTACTGGTTCAAATTGAAAAAAAAAAATTTTTGTTGGATAGCTCATTTATCGAGGAAGGCTATAGGCTCTATATAAAATCAGGCTACGAGCATTAGGAGCGGAGCATTAATGAAAAATGTTCCAAATGTATCTAAAAAATAAGCTTCTATTCAGGTGAAATGCACTAACTAAGTATACTCATATTAGCGATGTAAGAATACAACGCCGGCTAGCGCAATCGGTAGAGCACAAGACTGTCAATACCAGGGTCGTGGGTTCGAGCCCTACGTTGGGCGAATGCATTTTTATTTTTTTTTTTATTTTCTACATTGCTTTCTTCTAAGGCTTACATTAAAATTTATTTTAATTTTATTTAATTAATTAAAAAAATTTATTAGTTAAAAAAAGTATAAATACTGCTTTTTATCGACAAAAAATTTTGAACGGTAACTCCGATCATCATGAAATTTGGACACAACATTCATCTCGGTAAACTAATATGAATGTGTGTACTCATGTTCCTCCCTTCCCCATTCGTTCTTTTACACCCGCGTGAAACCGGACGGGACCGCTAGTTTTAAATAAAACAGGATCACACATTGTTACTTAAAGTTTAGTTATTAAACTTACAGATAACTAATTTTAAGTTAATGCAATGAAAACTAACCTGCTACATTATTTCAATACATTTTAGAAACAATTAGATAAAACAAGTTTACAATTTTTTAATTGTTTTTTTAAACACACAATAATATTATTTATCAATTATTTAAAAAAAAGTTGTCCTAAAACACATTTTTTAAAACGTGGTTTATTTTTTTATTGTTGCACAACTTTTTAAACATTCAACAATGACGCAAATGTTTTGTTACGAAGCCAAACTGAAGTTAATTATTTTGAAATAAAAACGCACTTCTTGTGTTAATGCGTCTTTAACAATTTAAAACAAGACAACTGTTGCCCAACGTTTACAACAAATAAAACAACAAAAAACAAATTACAAAATCCATAAATGACATTTTTTCGTGTCTATAAACAATTTACATTTTTTTTTCAAACAAAAGCTATATAAAAATCGAACAAAAAAGTTCCGCGCGTGCATAAAATATTGTGTCGGTGTCGCGTTTAAATGCAATGCCGTCGTCAGCGTATGCTCTGCGTCCCTGGTCGTGTTTCTAACGATCCAGCGTCCGACAGTCGCGGTTAAGATCTGACAACGACAGTAAGTTGATGTAGCGTCAGAACAACCGTTAGTGCGCATCTCTAGCCACCGGAAAAACCGGACATGCGCACCGCATCGTCGTTGCGTCTTTACATTTTCATCGCCCGCTCGGCGGCGCGGCAAAGCGGTCAAATTACCGCGCCGCGGTTTCAAAAATCTGTGATCGTAAAGTTAACAGATTTTTTATTGATTTTCGTGGGTAATCTCAGGACCTACCGAACCGATATAAAAATGTTAAGTCTCGAGTTGAAGCGAATAATATAGGGATAAATAATTAATGTATTTAGTTTGTGATGAAGTTTATTTTAGGTAAGTGACATTACAGCGAGTTTTAAGTCACACGAACGACAATATCAAAACAACGTTCTATAAAATAGCTGATTTTCACTTCGTAATAATATTTCTGTCAGCTGGTGCTTCTTCAGAACTGATCTAAAAAATAGAAAAATTGATTAATAATTATAGTTTCTAATTAGTTTTTGAAAAAAATTCGCTTAAAAAAAACTAATTAGAAACTAATTATTAATCAATTTTTCTATTTTTTAGATCAATTCTGAAGAAGAACCAAATCCGGACCGAAACGTTAATGTATTAATTATTATTTTTTGTTAATATATTTGTCTGAAAACTTGGTCGATAATTTTATTTATTCAACACGCGTGAGTAATATATAATTTCGGGGCCCTGCTAAATTCGGGAGAAATAATAAATTACTTCATGTTGACACGTAGAGTGTGCATCGAGGGCGGTGGGTACGTCAATCAATAAAGTGATTATTTTTCCCTCTTTTATCAGGGCCCCAATTACATGTTGCTAGTTGACAGTATTATGTGCGACCATTGATCGAAGGAGAATATTCCACTCGCGTGCTACCGTACTCGCTACGCTCGTGCGGAGAATTTCACACTCATGAAATCTTCTCCTTCTCTCACTAGTCGCACAATATACTATTATTGAAGAGTTCTAATCAGACGTTAATCAAAATTTAGAATAAAATTGTGTTGAATTGGTGCGTCGAAATATTCAAGTCTGTACCCAGTTTTAAAACAACTCGGATTTAAATTTGGTGGTAAATGAAAAAGTTAATGTTGACCTTGATGTCAATGAGACAATCAAACAGAAACAAAGTTACTAAGTAATTAAAATATTGCATCTAAATCACGTACTGTCTGTTTAAATTAATTTGTAAAGTTGCTGTTTGCGGCACGTTTTAATTGCTTCGGTTTGTACAATTGAATTGCTTTTCAAACAATTTATTAAAGGTAGGTAGAAGTTAATCCTTGCAGGTAGCACACTGTACTACAAAAAAAATGTATTAGAGTGCCCGTCGGCAAAAATTTTATTGATACATACTCTCCCCAAACTTTGTATATGGCTTCAGTAGGCCTAGTCTGACACCTATTTCCTCTGTGACTTTTCTTGATTTTGGGGCGTTTTCCCTCTAAACTTTCCGAAAGATGTCACGATATTTCTTCTTCTTTCTCTATCAATTCGTGTAGAATTGTGATAAGGTTACATAAGAAAATATTCGAGAGAAATGTTATCGATTTATTAATTAAACATGCAGTAAGAATTATTTTTTTTACACACACGTGTAAATATTAATAAATTTTAATAATTTAATAAATCGATAACTTTTTTCTCGAATATTTTCTTATGTAACCTTATGACAATTTTATATAGGTAAATGTATAGAGAAAAAAATGAAATTTCAAAAATACCTATAAGAAAATATATACTTATTACCGTTTGAAAAAAATGCATGTATAATACGCGCCACGAATCTAAAAGGCTCGGAAGTTAGATGCGAATGCGAGCTTGCGCTTGTACAGTCTGTTGAAAAACTACAAACTCGCAACTCAGCCAAACTAAAATAGCAATAACAACTTGACAATAGCGTACTCGACTGTACTTTAAAGCTGGAAAGCGACAAGTGACAAAGGCAACGAGCGATCACGGCCAATCACCGACGAGTGCACCTTCCATGCAGGTAGCTGGGAGGTGGTGCGAGTCACAACGGCTCTAAAATGTGCCTTTGCGACGCTGTTTGTGACTAGCTTCCGAACCTTTTAGATCCGTGGCGCGTACTATACAATTCCGGTTGAAAGTGAAGTACAAAAAAAAAATATACGTTAAAAAATGATGTTCAACTGTTTGGTGTTTTTCACTATCGTGATTAGCATAAAAATATAAGAAACATTATCTATTTAATCGAAAGTGGAATATTAAAAAAGTTTTTAATAGTTAACATTAAAATAAATGCCAACCTGTATATGACATGAAATAAAAGTTCGAAAGTTGTTGAAGTATAGAAATTTAATTAAATAATAGCTTTAGTCGACTATATAATTAAAGTTCTCTTGAAATCCCAGTACTTATTTTATAATTAAATGTCAAAATACGCGGATTTCAAAAATACCGTTTTTAATTTATTGAATTTCGTGGGCGTATAATGATGATAAATCACCGAGGAATGACATGTGAGTGAAAACTTAATAGATCTGGATGTTTTCATACGACGAACGAAAGTTTTCTTTTGTTTTCTCGTTAATAGTTGAAATGCGCTTTTTCATGTTTTGTTTTCGTATCTTTGGTCACAGTAAAAAACTTGAATGGCGATCAAAGAAAACAAAATAAACACATAATACAGCTCCTTCGCAAGATAATATCAAACTGATTTTACGTATGTAAATGCACTGTACTGTGTCGAGCCAAGTTTATTTTCTAACTTCCCATTAAACAGTAACAACGAAATTAATAAGTGATTAAAACACATTTCGTCAAGACGCAGGGCAAGTTTCAAACGTTTATCTCCATGCGTCTGGGAGATACAGGTTCCAAAAAATTGCAAAGTTTGAAACTGATTATGCTTCCCGTGCATTATTGAAACATTAAATATGAAACATTGGGTTTTGAGCACAAAAAAAAACTCACCTTAAACCTCTCAACTAAGGAATGTCCGCTAATTTTATATGGGAAAAATTAATTTTGCAGGACGTTATTGATCTTCTACCAATAACTTAAATGTGAAAAAAAATTCAAGCTTCAAAAGAATTAAAATCTAAAACGGTACCAAGCAGAGCTGGATTTGCCGAACAGGCAACGTAGGCAGCTGCCTAGGGCGGTAATTTTGGGGGAACTTTCAAAATTTGTTTTACCCGTGAGGGGAACTTGACTCAGTAGTATCAATATTGGAACACACAATCTAAGGATTTTCTGCCTATTTTGTTGGTTCATGTACCAACGTAATAAATAAAAAATCCCCAAATTGAGAAAAGTATCGGTTGAAAAACTCTTATGTATCGATGTTTCATCGATAATGGTAATTATTGAATTATAAGTCATACTACAAAATTGTAAAGTTACTTAACTATGATAATGTTGCGTGCCCCCTGTTGGGACGACTATGGATTCTGTAAAATCTTCTAGCAACAACAACAATGGAAAACAGGTAGCCAACAAAACCCCACCTTCTTTGAATTGCCTGGAGAAACTAATACATGTAAAGAATGGGATCTCGGTGCTTCTAGAACATTACCCAAGCGGGGGACGAAGTTATAAAATACGATCGGAGTGGTTGGGGGTCAGTCAGTTGTTCGTGAAGCATTCATGTGTTGATACAGTGCCAGTGCGTTGTGACATAAATCATTGAGTGCAGTTATATAAATCTGGTTTAACATAAATAACTTTTTGACTTTTGTAAATAATCGTGTGTATATAGTTAATAGACAAGTGTGCTAATAAACTTTGGTGTGTTCCTGTATTGTAAATATTTTTTGTGCATAATTAGTGACTTTATATTCTTGTTACTTAGTCTTCTGTTTTATTATTTAGAACTATTAGTTTTGTTTCTGTTAACGTTATTATTACTGCTTGTTTGAGAAGTACGCTTTCGTTTGTGTGTTTAACTATTTCACCACGGACTAAACAGTTTTGTTACAATAAAATAAAATGTTTGCATACAAGAATGTGCATTGTGTTGATTTAACTTATTTCTACAGTAACGGACGGGAGTGAGGGGTGGGCAGAAATTTTTTTTACTGCCTAGGGGCGCCACATTTAAAAATCCGGGCCTGGTACCAAGCCCAATCCCAAACTCGGAAAATGAAATTTGGAACTAATCTAAAATTTGTGCAGTAAAAGCCAGTAGAGATGATGCAATAAAAAATGTATTCCTAGATCATGATTCAGATGAAACTTGGCATCGATTTAGATTTCAATTATTTCTATGATTGAATAAACTGTTAGCCGAAAACTGGGCTACTTTTTTCACAATTGTGTTTTTGGTATGATATACCTATCGATGGTCAAAAAACAAAACCGCTTATCTGTACAGCTACGTCGAGATTTATTTTAACTTTATTTTGTGCAACTCGTGTAACCGTGATTCAACTCAGACATAAATTTTAAGTTAAACTGCATTTCAAAATAGATTATTATCGCTCCACTGCACAAGAATTACGTAAAATTATTAAACTCGACCTGCAAACAGAAACTGGAATCACTATTTACCGAAGTGTGTAATTTATCCACTAAAACTTGTGTCCCAGATGTTTCGTAAATTTGACCATAAATACTTTTCGTTGGACGGCGTTTGTACAGCTCGACCGTTGTTGGCGAACTGTATGCTTTTACTCATCCCATAAACTTGTGCTCCGGACGCAGACTTAAGGCCGCTGCCCACGAGGCTGTTTTTGCCGTTACAATCACTGCTGGAGCTTTTCCTGGCTGACGTTCGGGAAATGACGTCAACGCGGGCTCGCGTGCGTGGTCACAACATGGATGTTAAAATTTGAACCGGGGCTATTTTTCGTGCTTGCTTCTCTGCTTGTTTTGAACAGTATCACGTGGGCAATATGGAGAGACGGCCACAAACAAACATGACGTCATATTGTGTGTTCTGTTTAGAGACAATAAACATCCACCACTTGTGTTAACATTCGTGTGTATCAAACCCATCTACAAAGCAAACTTCAATACAGTCATCGTGTGAAGCGGATATATATATATATATATATATATATATATATATATATATATATATATATATATAAAAGCTATCGACAAAACCAGGGTTACAGCACGATAGAGACCTAACAAGGAATCTAACGACAAAACCAGCCCGTGTGCAGCGGCCTTTATGTAACAGTAACTATATAACTACGGTTTTCCGAAAGGACTACGACGGAGCTCATACAATTCGGTTGAATGGTATAATTTTGCACCTTCACGTATGGAGCGCAAGTTTATTTTTAGTTGCAGCGAAAAATAGATATATATGAATATATGAATAAACAATTCTCATAAATCTTTTTTAGAATCCTGTACCTCGAAAGGTACAATATGAAGCCTTATCAAAGATCCTTATCTTATAGTAAGAGTTCGGTGTCTGTCTGTCTTTGTCTGTCCGTCACAATCGATTTTCTCAGGAACTACATAATATGCTACACACTTGAAATTTGATATCTATGTACAATACGGGAAGAAAAAAATGAGTCTGGTACCGATTTGAGTGTGTTAATTCGCACACAGTGTAAAGAAACATACATCGTTCTCTTCGTTTTAATGAGGAGAAGTGAACAATATTTGTTTCATCACGATGTGTACGAATTAACACACAGGCAAAATTGATTCCGGAGAAATCCATATAAGAACGTCAATAACGTTCAAACTTAAAAATTAAATAGTTGTTTCCGCACCTTATGCAAGAGACAGAAATATCACAAAATGTATATTTTGGAGGGGTGAAGTTAAGGGTATTTTTACTCGGTAAAATGAACGGGTAGTGACGAATTTCTATTTATTTTAGATCACGTAGTTTTTGACATGTTCTAGCAAAAAACTCGCTTAATTAAATGTGTTCTTAATCCTTATTTCCTTACATCATGGATTTGTAGGCCAAAAAAACCCGAAAATGTTTACATTGATAGAAGATTTACATAGTACTTCAATGACGATGGCTAATTTTTGCAAAGGCCGAAACTTACATATTAAAAAATATTTGTAAAGCGATATCTGCAACACTTAAAGTTTTCGAAAAAAATCCTCTATTAACATACTTAATTAGTTGTACGGAACCCTCGCCGCGCGAGTAACGCTTGCAGTTAATCCGTTTTTATTTTATTTTAAGCAAAAGAATATATAGTAAGAATAAACACTTATGATAAATGCAAAATATAAATTATGTTTATTATATGATTGCATGAAGATAGATATGAAGGTAAGCAGTTTTGCCTCTTGGCCACAAACATATTTTTCATGACAAAAGTTTATAATAAGGTTTTTTTAACTGATGCTGATGAAGTAAATGTAAATAAAAAAAAAAGATGAACGAGAAAAAAGATATGACAAGCGAAAATAAATCAAAGTTTGTGATAACAATTTATCATATTGTATAATCCTCCAAAGAAACTATGTCATACCGAGTACATAAATCTAGGGTGAATATTTTCATTATTAATTTTTTTTGACAATGTTTCATGCCTGCCTGTTTTGAGTAGAAGAATAACAGTGAGGTTGGTACAGCGATTTACATGCGGTGGCACTATTGCTATATTGCTCTTGTCTTTTTTTCGGTTTAGATCATATATTTATAAAGTTCCTATATGCCTCGTTTCCCATTCGTCACAAGCAACAATTTGAGGCGGTACCTAATATACCGTGTGTCTTCAGATTTAGTTCACAAAACATAACATATTTTTGAATTTACGAAAAAATGTTACTTAACTTAAGACAAACCATTAATTAATTTTTTGTTAAACCACCGAAATGAGTTCCTTCTGTCTTAAATATCACTTAAAACGACTTTACAATAAATTTTTGAAATTGGTAATTAAATATTTTTAGTTTTATGAGGTTATCATCATTAGTGCCCAACATCAAATTCCACTCTCTAAACATGAATCAGTGATTTTTCACTAATTACAAGTGCATATTCACTATTTGTCAATGCTAGAATCGTACCACGCAGAATTAGTGAATATAAAAATTCACTAATTATATGCATTTTAAGATAAATAAAATGTTGATGATTATGCTAGGATGGTCAATGTCCTTTATAAACTGTTATTTCAAATGGCACGCTAAAAACTGACCGTGTCTAAGTACGTATTAGTGATGTGCCGGATATCCGTATCCGTATCCGCGGATATCCGAGGGAGAAGAAAGATCCGTATGCATATCCGTTAGTCCATTCAGATTATTTTTTATTTTTTTAAATCGTATTTGGCACCTTTATATTGCAAACATTTATCGTCGTGAGTACCATACTAATAGTACATAACTCAAAGGTACTAAATCAACTATCTTTATAATGAGATATTGCACATCGATCTTTGGAAAGGGACATTCTGTTATGAGAGTTAACTCTTAAAGAGGTCAATAACTTTTTCCCATAACAGATATAGTCTCTTTCCAAAGGTCGATGTGCAATATTTACCGCCGCGTACTCTATGAAAGTTAAGATCCGTATCCGTATCCGCGGATCTTGAAACCAAAAATCCGTATCCGCGGATCTTGAAACCAAAAATCCGTATCCGCGGATATACATTTTTAACGATCCGGCACATCACTAGTACGTATACGATTGATGCGGAGGTGGCGTTTTATAATCGTAATAAAACGGTTCCATAATAGCTCACATTTTATATTATAGCTAATTGTGTGAATTACGATCCTCCGTATTCAATAATCATTAAATCTATGACGCGGAACGCAGTGAAACAGAACACGCGACATTTAAAATGAAACAAAAGAAGCATTCGATTCTTATTTTTCAATCTATAACTTTGTTTATTGTAACTGGAGTTGCATTTTTCTCGATACATATAAAAATACTATTTTCTTGCTTTTAAAATACAATGCGCTCTTTCTGAGAACGACGGTGTTCAAATGAATTATTTCTTAGCGAAAAATCCCTCAGGGAAAACATTTGAATGTAGTTTGCATTTCAACTTTTTCTGGGAATCAGCGCTCCTAGTAACCCGAGCTCGTACCAGAGACGTTTTTTGTATGCCGGCTGATACACACATAGATGTTGGATGACCTCAGCTGTTGAGTGGGAAACCATTTATAAGAAGCCCAAATAAATTCTGGCTAACATTACACACAATTCTAACTATATATACCTACCGCGTGAGGCTTAAATGCTACCGAGATTTACCAAAAAAGTGTTTTCTAACGCAAAATAGTTCAAAAAGAACCTTCTCTCTATTTACATTCCCGATCAATTTTGTTATCACACTAGCGGCGCCCGGTTCGGCTTCGCCCAAATTTGTACATTGCCATAGTTTTGTTCGCCAGCTTATGTTGTAAAATTGGTCTCCACGAAAAGCGCTTTTATTTTAACGCGATAATATATAGCCTATGGCCAGCCTGAAGGTCCGTTCTAAATATTGGTGAAACATTTTTTGAAATCGGGTGAGTAGTTTCGGAGATGACCTCCTACATCCAAACTTTATAATATTAGTATAGATTAAATCAGGGGTGTCATACTGATTTTTCTAAAGGGCCATTTAGGGATGTGTTAGCGGGACAGACTTTAAATTAAAAACTAAAATCGTTATTTTTGTAATGTAATCAATTTTCATATAAAGGTAAATAAAAAGGGTAAATTATCTTGAGCTTGAGGATCCAGACACCTGAGATCTCTTGTTTTTGATAAGCTAATTGATGTCAGGTGACTAAAATTCTAACTGGATAGATTCTGGTCGCGGGCTCTATTGAGATGGCTTGAGGGCCGGATGCGGCCCGCGGGCCGTATCTTTGACATCACTGGATTAAAGAGTATGCTTCAAAGCACGCTAGGAAATTATTACACAAAATTATGATTTAAATAAGAAAATATTTATATAGAGATAATAAATTGATCCACACAAGATAAAATTCAAATTAATTTAATAGCGACTAGTTTCGATTAAAAAGATCATCATCAGGCATATAATACAAGAAGCTGTAAGATAAAACATTTTATAGTTATAAATTTCTTACGATCTTGATTATAAAAATACATAATTTAAGAAGTATCCTGTTCAATAAGAAAATATTTATTGTTTATAAATTAAAATGTTAACGTTATTTCTGTATCAAAAAATTCTGCATTACTTACTGCGACCTATAACTAGGGACATAAAAAGAAAATAAACACATTAAATCCAGTAAAATATTTGACTAGATAGTAAGCAAGCTTTGCATTTTGAGATCACTGCACATTGAATCGCAGCCGTATGCCATCTGATGGCTTTAGCTTTAATTGCTACACTATTTCCTCTGTCAAAGCGGTTTGTTTGAAATGACACTTGATGTTTTTGTCAAAATAGATAATAAAGACGTGAAATCCATTAAGACTGATGACCAGATAGTCAGCATCTATTATTAGCAAGCTTTGTGCTTGCTCATACGTGTGTGATTGTGTGTGTGTGTAATCAAAGCTTTGAGCAAAGATATAAAACGTCTCGACACACAGGGTAAGAGAAAATAAACAAACATGATAAAAACATACATATGACCATACGTCGTTAAGCTTTAATGTACCGAATCAACTTTTATAATATTGACCTAGAGCTTTTACGGCTCGTATAACAGATTTGTATGAAGCTTTTGTATTGAGTACAAACATAAAAAATTAGAGTAACTCATAATTTATATTTATTCGTAAACCAAGACAAAAGACTACGCCATTCGCGAGAAGTGTGAAAATACATAAAAAAAAAGTTTTT
The DNA here is from genome assembly GCA_963575645.1 of Xanthostigma xanthostigma. Classification (NCBI taxonomy): domain Eukaryota; kingdom Metazoa; phylum Arthropoda; class Insecta; order Raphidioptera; family Raphidiidae; genus Xanthostigma; species Xanthostigma xanthostigma. The sequence continues at coordinate 36,160,483 of OY754473.1, forward strand.
GATGAATATATCATTTTCATGTTTAGCTTTGAAAGAATTTCATTAGGTATCGTAAAAAAAATCTCGTTTTATTTTTTAAATTCTAAAAATTTATTTTTCAGTTATTTTTGTCTTCCACTTTTGAACTAATTAACGTCCATTAAAGCTTTATTGTGCTTATGAAAAATTAATTAAGATTATACGCCCGATAGAGCAATGTATAGCTAATACGCTGAAATTTTAATATGTTAATTATGGATATCTCATACATTCACCTGCATTTTTTCAAAAACATTGACCGTCTAGTTTTCAAGTTATTAATTATTAAAAATTCGATTTTTAACACAATGATAAATGAGAAGACTGACCGGAAGTGTATATAAAAATAAGATTAAACCAAATTGGCTATAGACAAATTTAAAAAAAATTGATTATTCGAAAGTTTGACTCTTTTAGATAACGTAAAAATTAAAAAAACTAAACTTTCCCATGCAGTTTTGGAGAAATATTAATTAAAAATTTTCGAAACAACTCTCAAAAACTCTATTTTCTAGATTTGAATTATGCCACCATGAAAACCAGATAACACGAAAAGTTTTTCATAAATTTTGTTTTTATTAAATAATTTTTTTGACGTAGTCAATAACTAAAACTTGAAAATTGGATATTATCTCATTTACCGTGTATAAAAACTGCATTTTTAATATCCAATAACTCAAAAAAAAACCGGTCAAGTGCGAGTCGGACTCGCACACGAAGGGTTCCGTACACTATGTACTTTTTAAATACTTTTGTAAAAGAAACAAGAGAGGCGCTATAACAATATGTAACCAGTGGGAGTATGCAAGTAGTTCAAGAATTTCAAGGCGTGAAATTTTACATAATTCACCCCGGCGTTTTTATATTATAAACACTTTTTTTACAAAAATTTCTTGTAGAATAAAATAATATAAGGTTTTGATAAATATACCATTATATCAAATAACAACGTTATGGCAAATATCTCTGTTGCGCATGCGCCGATTTCCCCAAAAAAAAAAAAAAAATACAAAACTTTAGAATATTAAACGATTATGAAACGTATACCATTATTATATAAAAACAATGTTATAGCACATATCTCTTCTGCGCATGCGCCGCCTTTCCCCCTAAAACTTTTTACAAAACTTTCTTTTAAAATAGAATAATAAACCATTATGAAATATATACTATTATTATATAAAACAACATTATTGCATATATTTCTTTTGCGCATGCGCCAATTTTTCCCAAAAAATTACAAAACTTTTGTAAACATAGATAGAATAATAAACCGTAAAGAAAAGTATACCGTTATTATATAAAAAACAGCCTTATAGTATATATTTCTTCTACGCATGCGCCGATTTTTTTCAAAAATTTATTTTACAAAACTCCTGTAAAACAAAATAATACGCCTTTATGAAAAGTAGGTATACTATTATCTTATAAAAACAACATTATAATATATATTTCTTTTGCGCTTGCGCCGACGTCTCTGAAAAACAATAGGCCTCTTCATATTTGCATATCAAACATCCTCCCAAAATTTGGTTTCATTCCGCTCATCCATGGTGTTGGAATGGTAAAAAATGTAAAAAATGACGTTTGCATCTGTCAAAGCAATATGTTCTAATAATTAAAATTAGTTATTCAAATCGTTAACTCAGAAGGCGTTGCCTTTCACAAAATACCAATGTCAAAAGACTGACTAATATTTGAAATGACATTCGTTTTTGAACAAATGCAATCTTTTTTTTAAAGACAAAACATACGCAATATTTAAATTCCCATAGTACACTATGCAACAAACGAAGACAGACGATCTCCGTGTATGCTATGGATTAGACAAAATTGAATTTATACATTATATTTCTATATAAAGCTGTACAAAAAAAGTGTTTCGACGAATTCTGTTATACAAAATCTATGTAAAATTTTCTCCTCTTTCGTTTAAGACAGGTCTCGAAACGATCTGATTTAAATTGAACGAATTATAAGCAAAAAACTTAGTTTGCTCCTCTTTTGGGAGTTTTGGGGGGTTTTTAATTATTTGTTGTTCTAGCGGCAATAGAAATACACACTCTGTGAAAATTTCAACTCTCTACCTATTACGGTTCTTGAGATACAGCCCGCTGACAGACAGACGGACAGACAGACAGACAGACAGACAGACGGACAGCGGAGGCTTAGTAATAGGGTCCCGTTTGAGCACCCTTCGGGTACGGAACCCTAAAAACTATATACGTCTACGGTTCAAAGGTTTTTAAAACAAAACGTAAGATACAATAATTCGTGTACACTGGGCTTAATTAAATATACTGCTTAAGTTACAACTTTATGATATTATGTCAAATGTTTAAATATTAATTTCTTAAATATTAAAAAATGAAGCTATGATCTACGTTCTACATGATATAATATTTCCATAAGAAATAATAATTTACCAAGTCATATAACTTTTTTTTACTACAACAAAATACGGACGCAATTTTTACTAATACGGTCGAGGGTGTATAACCAAAAAAAAAAACAATTGAGCATGACCAAAAGTACGATAACTTTCTTTGTTCCAATGAACGTTTTTGGTTCAGTGTTTTTTTTAAACCTATAGCTAAATTAGTAATTATCTGAAGAACAAATCACAAACCTAAAACGTCCGTAAAATCTAGATTTTGTCAGTATTTTGCGCTGTAGGTACATCTTACAGTTATATCAGACTTGCTGAAAAGCGTTGACAGACTTGACTTCCTACCTGAAATGAAATAATATGTATACACGTACGCAATTGTATCATCTCTTGTTCACTTTTGAAGTAAAACTTCCACGACGAATGAATTTTGAATAAGGCGCAAAGAAAGACATCTGTCACACGGCCAAAGGTTCAACTCATTCAAGTTTCTGCTCACGTATAAACCCTACCAAAGAAATTGATACAGGCAATATTTTGAACATGTACCTGTCATTCAGTGATTCAAAACCGATTATGCTGTTTTTGATAAAGTACTATTAGTGTCCGACCGAAGCTTCGGCTTCGGCCACCTTCAGCGAGACCTTCGGCATGGGCCAAGATGGGCCGAAGTTTTGGCCGAAGCCAAAGGTTCCTAACAAGCGCCAAAATTAAACGAACTGTTACGAATGAGCGAGAACGCGATAGACGTGGCGACATCTAGAGACGATTAAATGTTAACCTTAAATTTAAAAGTTTTAAAATCATTTATATTATTAATTGTAGCTTGTAACAGTTGTAGCCAATTTAAACTGAATTTCTTAGGGTTTTTAAGTATTCGACTTCGGCCAGAAATCGACCTTCGGTCGAACACTATATAAAGTATTAAAAATAAGCAGTGAATCTTTGTTCTTGGAATCAGTTAAGATACGATTTTCGTCAAAACGGACGATAAAGGTCGCTGCACACGAGGCTGGTTTTGCCACTAGAAACACCGCTGTGCTGGCTGACGTGCGAGCTACAAGGATGGAAATGACGTCACTGCGGGCTCGCCTGCTAGCTCACAAGATACATTTAAAAATTAGAATCGATGCTATACTTTATCGTGCTAGTTTGTCTGCTTGTTTTGAGCAAGAACCAATCAGAAAACAGTGTATTGTCACATGGGCGACATGGACAAACGCCCACAAACAAATATGGCATCATAATGTGTGTTATGTTCAGAGACAATAGGCGTTAACATTCGAACTAACAAAGCAGGCTTCAATGCATCGTGTGAAGCGAACACATAAAAGCCATCACGGAAATCCTGCGTCCCAGCACGCTTGAAAATAGCAGCCAAATCCAGCCTCGAGCGAAGCTGGCACTAGAATAATCGCATACGTAGCTGTAAATATGTTTATTCAACTCATGCGCGCTATTCATGTTTTATCATGCCTAAAAACCGAACCCTAAATAGCCATTTACCGACTGGTGTCAATTACTTGTCATAACTCAATGAAAATTCCTACTAGCTCGGCCATTGTGGAGTAATGAAAATAAACGTAACTATTTTCTGAGTCGTAACGAAATACTAGGTAACAACAACTCCCTGTTGTTACCTACCCATTGAGGCTAAAATTGAGAGGCCGAATGTTTTCGACATGGAGTTTATTCATAACCGGCTAACCTCAAACCAATAAACCAATTAGGCAATAAATAAAACATGAATAACGCGCAATTGTTGAATAAAATTATGGGCGCAACTTGTAGGCTAAGTCATGACCTGTCAGCGCCATGAATGACTTAGACTACTAGTTACGCCAATAACTATTTGTTGACTACATTATTGGTCTGAAGTGCAGCTGTTCCGGTACTTTTACGTTATTGTTCTATGAATAAATAATTAACGGAACGTAAGACGTTAAACCCATACAATGTTTTAATGTAACGTTCGCTCAAAAAGTCTCGTCTATATATATTCTAAAACGTGTCTACTATACAATCATAATTCCGAACTTGTCTCTATTCCTCAATTCTCTTGTTTGTTTAAACGGCTGACGTGTTTATTTACAGTTACAAAGGAAAACTCGAATTTATCCACGCTAGACATTTTTTGCGTACGACGTATTTCGTCCCACACTCATCATTTAAGCTAGGTATCCTTCTCTCTAGTCTTCTTTGGTTTTACGAAGAAAGTACGGACATACGTTTAACGTAGCATTTAAAAACTTTTAGAACCCTCGTTACATAATGACATTTAGTATAACAGAAACGAATTCTAAGAAAAGTGAAATGAATTTTTTAGTACCAATTTATGAATGTCTACTTTATTTTTTATGCTTAAAAAATCGTCGTCAAAGCATTTGAAAAAAACGAATTATTTTTGTTTTGATGCCAAACACACAACGGTGCTGACAAAAGCCGCAAAAAAAAAGACGGTGAAAAATTCGGAATTACACATCTAAAGCAATAATAAGGGCTAGTTTTGCAGCTGGAATCACTGCTAGAAAAAAAATATTTTTGAAAACAAACAACTTTACAAACAAAGTCACTCGAGTTTGTTTATATACCTCGGACCTGAATCTTATATTTTTGAAACAGCAAATATTTTTTAGGATGTTGGGCTTATTTAGGGTGTAATTAAGGTATATTCAGTAAAAAACTAAATTTAACATTTGCAGAATTTTGGAAAATTCAGGGTCCATTGAAATGGACAGCAGGTAAAAAAAATGTTTCACGGTAATCACTAGCATAGGATGTTAAATTACTTCATAAGTATCATTAGTGAAGTTAACATCATAAAATTAAAATGAATATCCGCACAAGAAAAATAAATTACATCATGAAAATACGTAAGTTACTCTAAGTAATACATAATCAGCATGTACACTTTTACTAGCTTTCCGTGAATCCATGACTGCAGTCAACACTTGACACGATATTTCACCTACCCACAATGTATTTTTTGTTTTGTTTGGCATACCTACATCTCATAAGCCTCAAGCACAATTAAATGTTTATATTTGATATTTAATTACGTAAATTAGACGAGTTAGAACAGTATGTCCATTGAAATGACCGTCAGGACCGGAAGGGTTAAGATAAATTTTAAAAATCAAAATATACTGTCCTTTTATTCAATCCTGCTCAGTCGTCCGTGAACATTTGTTGAGGTTATGTAAAGCTGTCATCTTATTCGAATTTCTTGGGAGTATCGGGAACTAACTGTTTTTGACGTGATAACGTCTTATAAATTGATGAAACACCGGCTGTACGCACGAAAAAGAGTAACGTTCCGCAAGCGAGAGCGCGATATAAGCGATAGTCTCTCTCTTCTCGCGTGACGTCAGAGAGTAGTGTGCGTTCAACATTTTTTTCGGCTGTTCCAGCGAAAGCTACATCTGACAGATGGCCAGATAAATTACACGGTTAACAAATATATAATATATATATATACATTCTTTCAAATGTATTTTATAATTGCTTAAAAATATGTATTTTGCTTTGGTTGATCAAATTATTAGTCGGTAAAAATATAGTTTGACAGCTACTAAAATTTAGGTTATGTATTATTAAATATGATATTCGAGCGGAATACGTTATCACGTAAAACTATCGTCCGTAAACCGACTTTACAGACAACCAATTTTTTTTTCAGCCAGAGTAAGTTTGTGTATGAAATGGTCGACTGCAATTAAAATTTACGTCACGCCTTCGCAAAACAAGAACATCCATAAATCTCCTTAATTTCAATTATGAACTTAACGTGCGTGAAAAAAGTCCATTATAACTGCAATAAATCTTTGAAGAATATTAACCCGTGACTCAATATACCTAAATATAGTCAGATAGTATTTGCTGAATGATCGAATATATGACCTCTATATTATCGCCGTGGCCTTCATTTTGACGTGACGTGCGTATCTGATATCGGTTCTGTTAAAGAAAAGTTAAAATAACATTTTTTCTACTGTTTTTGCAAGTCGGTAAAACCTACGTTACAGTTTTTTAGCAATTTTCAACATACAGTGTAAACTCTACGCTATAGAAAAGTTTCATACGATCTTTGCGCCATCTCGTGTTTGATTTTTTTAAATTTTGTTCACTCAAAACTTACAAACCCATGCAAACCAGCGTTATTCTTAATTATAAAAAAATATTTGCGCACAATGTCAGTAAAAAACTACATAAATGATATACAATTTTTATTTCAAAATTTTTTAAATCTTATTTTTGTTAACAAAATAACAATTATGACATTTTTCATGTATTTAATAATGAATACAGACGTAAAATAAAATTTAATTACCCTTGACGACGTACTGCTGCAGTCCATTTTTTCCCTCTCTATTTCATAATAAAATCCGGGAAAACGGTGGAATTGTAATTCTGGACGTTTAGTTGGTGTATCTTTACAATCAACAACACAGTACTTCCGATTTGATAGCTTTTTACTCATTTTATTCAACAACTAATCCTTATTAAAATGCAGGTATAACGTATGACACTGTTTTGGCTGAACCAGAATTTAAAAAAATACACGAGAGGGCGCAAATGTCGCTTGTCAAAAGATACTTTCCTAGCGTATATAACGAAATTGAAGGGACCGGGTATTTTATTGCAGTATAAAACTTTTCTTTAAGCGGAAAGTAAAAGAAAACAATATAATTTTACGAATAAGTGGTTTTAATTTTGGTAAATTAAGTGAAAAACATTTACACAAGTTTTGTTTTTCGATTGAAATCAGTATTTTCTCTAATTATGAGAAAGCAGTTTAATTTGAAATAAATATTTAACTTTTGTGTAAAGTCGTTAAGAGTAATGAATAAATTTCAAAGTCTAAAATACTCTTAACGTCCATTGAAAGTATTGAAAAGCATTTGCTATCTCTTTCATTCCTTTGGGATTTGGTTTCCATTTCTATAGATCATTGTGTAATGCTATAAATCATAAAAGAAAAATTTATGAATAATTTTTAACGTTTGATGTTTTGATCAAAACGCTTCTAATAAAATATTCCACAATAATAAAAAATATATATATATATATATATATATGTATATACGTATAGTATTCAATATTTATTAGCTTGTCAACTGTTTGTTAAATGTGGTGGAAGTACAGTTACTGCACACGGCACCTCCACCAGAATTCGCAGTAAATATATTCATCAAAGAGCTTTATTGATTTTACGTTTTAAAGACGATTTTTTAAATTGTGAGGCTAGAGTAACATTAAAATTAAACTGGAATGTAATTTCATCTGTAGAAAGTGTTTATTTATTTCAATGCGTCTCTTCTTTTTTGTTTTTCTTCTTATATAAATAAAAATGTAATGTTTGTTTATTTAAAATCATAAATCTCCGAAGTTCTTTTCCAATCACTTTGAAATTTTGACACAACATTATTTTTTATATTTTTATATACCTGTTATATAAGTATCGCACCTGAGACAGGTGAAAACATGTTTTTTTTTTTTTAAAAGCGTCATACAGCGCTATTTGTGGGACGTTAAAACTGCGTATCGTTCTCCATAGCGTTCATTTCATGAGTATAGTTTATTTTACGCTTTTTTGACTTGATAACGTCTTATAAATTGATGAAACACCGGCTGCATGCACGAAAAAGTGTAACGTTCCGGAATGTGTCACGTTCCGCCTGACCTTCGAGCGGAATACGTTATCACGTAAAACTATCGTCCGTAAACCGATTTTACAGACAACCAATTTTTTATTTATTTGTAAAACAGCCTCGCACATCGCCATACGACATTAAAGCAACACTCGCCATACTAAATATTTTACCGCTACGGAAGCGCCGTCTGTTTGATGAATACAGCGCCATCTGCTGGACGTTAATGCAACACTCGGTATACTAAATATTTCGCCGCAACGGGAGCGTCATCTGTTGAATTCATCTGTTGAACGTTAATGCAACACTCGCTATACTAAATATTTTACCGCAACGGAAGCGTCGTCTGTTTGCTGAATACAGCGCCATCTGTTAGACGGTAAAGCAACACTCGCTATACTAAATATTTTACCGCAACGGAAGCGTCGTCTGTTTGATGAATACAGCACCATCTGTTAGACGATAAAGCAACACTCGCTATACTAAATACTTTACCACAAATCAGGCTGAGCCACAGCGACGCGTGGGCGGGCACAGCTAGTTTTGAATAAAATAAAAAAAATATTGTCATTGTTCATGACCATAAGATAATCGTAAACCAGAATAAGTTTCCAGCGATATTTGCGTTTATTATTGCAGCACATTTGCTTTTTTGTACAGACGAAGTCGCGCTTTGATCTCTACTAATTTTAATACCACTTAAAGCCCACTTCATACTTGTGAAGCGCTCAAATACGGAATAAAAAATATACGTTTTTTTAAAAAGGTACCTCTATTTGTTTAATGTATAATATTATGTCTACATACAGGATGTAAGTCTGTAAAGGAGTACATATAGGTGATATAGCTTTGGGACAAAATTAATGGGTCAGCCTTAGGTTTATTAAACGGTTTTATATAGCTAGACCCGGTATATTTATTTGTTACTGTATTTTTTCCAAATTTTGCGACAGCCGTTTCAACTACTTCCCGTTATCCGATTGAGTTGAAATTTTGCATACTTATGTTGTTCTGATGACAATACAGTATTATAATATCTAACTGACCGGTCCAGCTTTCGTCCGGATGCAAAGCACACTTTTAATAAAGCACACTAAAAACTTAAAAATAAAATAGGTAAAAAAGTTGTGTAAGTTAAATGGTTTTTTTAGGGTTGTAATGATCATTTTTTATCGCTTGAAGTTTTCTCATTCGCTAGATATTTTTTGTCATGGCGTATTTGGATTCGTTCATTTTATCCCAGTGCCAAGTGTCCTATGGACACTTTTTCTGTTGACATACTGTATATAAAGCATATGCAAATATTCTAGACGATATCAGTCAAGTTGACCTGAACTTATATAAAGTTATCTAACTGGCTTAGCAAAATATTCATGAGCGAATGTCGGATACAAACCTAATACAGTTTGGTCCAAAAGCCAGTAGGCTAATCATTACACCAAGCTGTCCTCATAAACATGTTGTATCCTCAGATATACCTAAAAAGTTTATTCGACTTGTATGGAGATAATTTTTTTCGTGCTTAAAATGAAATTAACTTTTATTCAAATTGAGTTTAATGTGTTCTCAATTAATTTTTCATAAACACGAAATATTTTTTTTAATTAATATTTTTCCAAGGAGTCAATTTGAATTTATTTTTTAAAATTTGTAATCTGGTGATAGCTTCAATTGAAGAGCTTTATAAAGTTGCATATTTTGATTTTTTGTCTCGTTGCTTCTTTAGAAACAAGATAGGCGCCTGATGGGAAAAGCGATATTGTACAGGTCCGGTCGACGAACCCATTAAACAAAACACCGACAGACATTAGATGCAGGCCTCGATCAAAATGGTTTTGAAAAAGGTTTGCTTCGAATTTATTATATCGAATTTATTATACGTCCTTTTAATCCGAGCATATTTTTTCACTGCTAGTACTATTTGAACTCAATACCAATTCATATTTTACAATTCCAACCCACAAGTGGGGAATGGTACTAGTTTAGGTTAAAAATCACTTTTCAAAAATTTTACAATATCTTTCCATTTTGAGGTCCCCCAAATCCAAAAAAAAACATATTGTTGGAAAAACTCTGTGCGTCTGTTAGTCTGTTTGTTTGTTAGTCTGTTTGTCTTTTAGTCAGTTTGTCTGTTAGTCTATTTGTCTGTAAACACGATACAGGTCAAACGGATGAGCGGATCGAAACCAAATTTGGGAAGGATGTTTGGTATGCAAATATGAAGAGCCCTATTGTTTTTGGGGAAAATCGGCGCATGCGCAGAAGAGATATTTGCTATAATGGTGTTTTTTATATAATAATGGTATACTTTTCATAACGGCTTATCATTTTATTTATTTTTTCAAGAAAGTTTCGTTAAAATTTTTTTTTTAAACTTTATAGTTTTGAAAATATTTTGAAAATAAAAAAAAATCAGTCGCTCTTTTGTTTTATGGATCTGTCAGAAATAAACAAGTTCGGCATGCTTTGATTAATGTTTACATGACGTGGAACATATTATGTAGGTAACCATGGCAACGAATAGCAAAATATATCATATTGAATACTAGCAATTACCCGCGTCACCTCACACGATATCAGAAATTTTATTTTCTAACAAATTAATATTCCAATTGAGATTTTTTTAAATATTGTTATAGGAAAACTTTCGAAATTCCTGTGGGCCCATCCGGCCCTGATGATATTCGTGTTATTTATTCCATAAATACTTGTTTGAAGATTTGTGTCCTCTGCGCCACCGTAAGATGAATAATGCAGAGCATGGGTGACCCGATAACCTGGTTATGTGGGTCACCCGTCTTAATACGATGACACGCTGTCATCACTTCCACGTGAAGACGTCCGCAACCAATGAATGCAACTTGACGCTGTAGATTACTTTTCATGGTTTCTCATTTGATACAAATAAATCGAGCAAATTTAGTTTGGGATCTATAGGCTGTGTGCACGAAGCCTACTAGCGCCGCTAGCGGGTAATAGAGAATTATTGAACTCACTTTTTATGGAAATCGCGACATGTTTTTAAGATGAAACTTTAGTTGGCCATGATGTGTCAAAAAAAATGTAATAAGAAAAACTGATGTTAATTTGTTTACACTGAACGTCAAATTAGGGCGCCAATAGTCCTTATTTTACTTAGTTTTCCTGTTTTCTTTGTAATTAAAAAAACTTCATAAAATTATAACTATTTTCACTTTTAATAAACATTGCTCACTGACATACGGAAAATTTGAGCTTGAAGTTTCCCCTAGTGCTCACCGCAAACGCTCGCATCAAAAAAAAATCCGCCTCCCTGCACGTATCCCATTTGTCCTGTTCTTTATCTCTGAAGCGTTTCGAACAATATAACCTATTTCTCTTAGTGCGATATAACTTTTATCTGTAAATAACCGATTTTCAAAATTACGTTACTAAAAATTAATAGGTCATTAAATATTTTTTTTCTAAACAATGGATTAAAAATGTTTATGAAGTAAAACTTCTTTAGACGCGACTTGCAGAGTAACTTGATAATTTTTCGGACGGAAGTAACGTTCAGTAAAGTCTGTTGACGCAGTTTCCGCTATCGACTGACAGATGGCGACATCGAAACGCATCTTGAACGAAAAGTGAGACAGCTACCGACGCAACCCAATTTCATGAAAAAAATAATAAATAAATTATAACAATAAAATTGCATATAGGTAAGTACTGGGTGTTTTTTTATCGGTGTTTTTTTAAAACTTTGGACGTTTTTTATCATCGATTTTTTTATGTGAAAATGATTTTTTTTAATTTAGCTTGTAGTTTTTTTGCAAATCGCTAATAATGATTTTTTTAAAGATAGTTTTAGTAAAAAACTACGAGCCGAATTGAAGAAAAGTTCAGATAAAAAAAGTTTTTTTCTCACAAAAGACAATATCCGCTAAGGGGTGAGGTAGTGGGGGTGGATATTTTGTCGAAACGATTTCCCCCTTGAAACCCGACGACTTTCGTTCAAACCCGTTATTTTTTAAAGAAAAAGCAGTTGTGTGGTTTTAAGAAACCACGACGCAAGTGAAACTTTTATTGGATTGTAGGCGTTGGATTGTAGACACTTATTCATCACGATTACCTAATTATAAACAACAATATTCACATGAATACACGAATAAAAACATGTAAACACTGTACAGCACTTGCCCGCATGACAGACTGACTATGTGTTATACATACTACACGGTCAGCTGATGCTAACCATGGGCGCCGCCATATTGGCCTTGGCTGCTCTACCGAGCGCCTACTACGAGCGCCTTTCACTTTACCCCCACTCCGCGGCCGCCTGTAATGCGACATGCAACAGAGGGCCAGAAAAATTCGGGGCGATAGAATAAAAGTTTCACTTTAAAAACGTCCAAAGTTTTTACAAAAACACCCAGTATAACAGAAATAAAAAACTTTCAAATCAATCGCGCGTAAAGGTTACGCGCACTCATGTTTTCATCTTTACTTATTGTCACTGGTGTATTCAACCATTTTCCAAGCCGTCATGATAGGCTTTTCGTATCACGAGTCCTTTATTTTCTCCTGACGCGTCTCACACTTTTATGATTTGTCGCGATGAACACCGACCATCATTTCGTGTGTGTATCGCTTACATACGTACACAAAATGTCAGCCAATCTGTCGGACAAACAAGGTCAGTGTTTCATCAAAATAATAAGTGCCGCCAATAAACGTTTCTCGGCCGAAAAACAGCTCTATCCGAAGTTAAACCTGAAAAAGAACAACTTCGCGGCAAAACGATTTAAAAGCAATGGCGATGATTTAAAAGCGCATTTTATTTTTCGTTTAAAGAGCTTTTCATAAAGAACTATTTTTTCATGCATTACGTCAGTGACGGTACCTCTTTGAGCGCCGCAGAGCTGCAGAACAACCAACACTTCATAATCTTAGAATGAATTATATTTTCCACATTTAACCAATAATAAATATAATGTTAGGAAACGGTGTAATAATTACACAATCAACGCGTAAGTTGAACAGCCACTGACAGACCACAAAGCGCGTGCGTGTTTTGTGTGTCAGACTTTCTTGCATTCAGACACTGTTCTGCGTTCCAAGCAGCACACGAAACGTTATCATCAAATACCCCCGGTGTACACCATGTATAACTCTACAGTTATAACGTGTTATTTAGATTGATTTTGAACTGCATTTACCGTCAGCACTCTAGTACGAATAAGCGCCTATCACTGTCATATGCTAGAAGTGTTCACTGAATCTATCTCTTTCAGTCAACACGTTTGACGGCTTTAACTCATACATGAGACACGACACACGGCTTATGGCAGTAGTGACTAGTGTTACAGTATATATTGTAGTTTGTTGTCAATGTTAGAAAAAAAGTTAATAATGAAAATATCGTAAATAGTGATGTGATTCATAATTTAACTACCCCAAACCCCCCCTTCCTTTAATTCCTAGCCCGTGTTAGGAGGTACCTCCGGTTGACTCTTCAGAACACCCATTTAAAATGTTCATGCGCCGCCACTGCACTACATAGTTTTCGAAATTTTACTGAAATTGTATTTGTAATCAGAGCCAGACGAACGTATGGGCTTAGAATGGGCCTGGGCCAGGGGTCTCGAGCTTCTAGGGGGGCCTCGTACTTTTCTGAGTACAAACAAATTAACTCACATAACTCGGGGTGTTTGTCTTTGTCATTTTAAATTTTTTATTCAAAGAAAATATCCTTAAAAACATTTCCTTGCAAGGGGCCTCACACGCTCAAGTGCCCAAGGGTTTCTATAGTCATTAGAATTAGAATTAGAATTTATTTATCCAAAGATATACAATTATGTATAGGATTCGTCAAAATAGAGATAAGCGTGTTTACAACTCATTAACAATAAAATCGTCTACCTTATACAGACCTTGTTTAAAAAGAGCAGTCTTCAATTCTCTTTTAAATTTAGAAATTTTTAAATTTTTGAAACTGTTTGGCAATTTATTGAACATTTTCAAGGCGTTATATTCGGCGCTCTTATGAAACAGCATCAGTGTAGATTTCGGCAAAATAACATTAGAATTATTCCTTGTGTCATGTTCATGGATAGCCTGAAACGTATCATAATTATGAATACGTCTTTTAATCTATACTAATATATAAAGCTGACGAGTTTGTTTGTTTGTTTGTTTGTTTGAACGCGCTAATCTCAGGAACTACTAGTTGAAATTGAAAAAAAATTTTTTTGTTGGATAGCCCATTTATCGAGGAAGGCTATAGTCTATATAAAATCAGGCTACGACCATTAGGAGCGGAGCATTAATGAAAAATGTTCCAAATGTATCTAAAAAATAAATTTCTATTCAGGTGAAATGCACTAACTAAGTATACTCATATTAGCGATGTAAGAATGCAACGCCGGCTAGCGCAATCGGTAGAGCACAAGACTGTCAATACCAGGGTCGTGGGTTCGAGCCCTACGTTGGGCGAATGCATTTTTATTTTTTTTTTTATTTTCTACATTGCTTTCTTCTAAGGCTTACATTAAAATTTATTTTAATTTTATTTAATTAATTAAAAAAAAAATTATTAGTTAAAAAAAGTATAAATACTGCTTTTTATCGACAAAAAATTTTGAACGGTAACTCCGATCATTATGAAGTTTGGACACAACATTCATCTCGGTAAACTAAGATGAATGTGCGTACTCATGTTTCTCCCTTCCCCATTCGTTCCGGGTGAAACCGGACGGGACCGCTAGTAAAACATAAAGTAAAATAGACGTATATAGACGGACAGTTAAAATACATTTTTCTGTAAATATTTGTTTACAGCTGGCACGAAATCCGGCTCTGTTTGTAATCGAATTGATATAACATTGAACCCTAAATAGCATAAACTGTTAGAATTGTTAACTGATAATAATTAATCAAAGCGACGACTCAATCATTTGCAAGACGTCAAACTGTGACAACAAACGAATACGAATATTTGTTGACCTTGAAATATAATAGTTGAATGATAATATTTGAAATATAGGTATAAATGTTTTTACACGCTTTATATTAACTTCACTTGTAAGTTTGTATGTTTGTAACCTTCCTTTGGACTACAGCAAGTGGTTTATTACTGTAGTATAATATGCCAGCAATGTAACTACAGTGGTAGCCGTGCGGTATAAGGCACGGATCTTCGCTGACGTCAACTCTCGGAATCACGGGTCGTGGGTTCTAATCCCGTCAACGCCGAAAAAAAATTGTTTTTTTTCGGCAAATTTTTGACAATAAATCGAACTAAAAAGTGGAAAATAAATATAGTTTAAAAAAACTAAAAAACACGCTTTATATCGAACTAAAAAGTAAAAAATATTTTTTTTTAAAATAAGCTTAAAACAATAATGAATAAAAAATACAAGTATTATCGTGAAAAGGCGAGGGGCGCTTTGTTCCACATTTTCGTACATCGAGCGCCCCACGCTTTTTTCACAATAATACTTGCATTTTTTATTCATTATTGTTTTAAGTTTACTTTTAAAAAAATATTTTTTACTTTTTAGTTCGATATAAAGCGTGTTTTTTAGTTTTTTTTAACTATATTTATTTTTTTTTATACTTTAGTTTTGTGGACGTGAAAAACTGAAGATGTTCCCGTATCAAATTGAAATGGACAATCACGCTTGTATCGGAAAACATAAAACAAACGAATGTCGAAAGCGATTGAAATAAATGAAAATCTACGGTATCTTTCGCTACTTACCTTTCTGTCTCGAGAAAATTTACTGCGGCCACTTTTTCTCGTTGACTTTTCACCACGCACCTAATTTATATGTTCGCTTTTTATTTTGTAGCTTTAGAAACGTTTCTACATATTCGCTGTCTTCTATTTTCAATACAGTCTCAAAAAATGTCGAAAGCTTCGTAAGAATGGATGGTTTTTAAGTTCCAAGTCGGGACTTTATGTACACCAGTGATTCCCAAAGTGGGCGCTGCAGTGATCCAAGGGGGGCGCAGGTGCATTTGGGGACGATGAATTCTAAGTTCAATAAATAGTTTCATAATTTCAAACTTCAATGTTTCTAATTTACACCTTTCTTTACTATACTTTACGAAAAAGGTAGAAACATTACTACAAATATTTTTATGTTTAATTTATATTAAAATTTAAAAAAAAATAATTTCCAGGGGGCGCTGCGTAATTTTTTTTTTCTGGAAAGGGGGTGGTAGGCCAAATAAGTTTGGGAACTACTGATGTGGACGAAACAAAACGTTTTAAAACAATACAAATGGTCATTTTCTCGAACGATTTTCGTTCTGTAAATACAAAAACATCGTATTGAAGTTCCATTGTAAATTAAGTACCCGTACCCGGCCTTCCACCAATCGAACCATCACTCCCACCATGTTATAAAATAAAAAAACAGTGTAAACTCTATATAGCGACACTCAAGGGACTGTGCACTTTGTGGCGTTATTGAGAGTTGTCTTTAAACAGAGAGAAGAAGTAATCCATTAATTTTTTACTATAATATGTATTTACTCATAATATATAAAAATATACAAAATTTGCAACTGACCAACAAACGTTCATACTATCATACTAAACATATGAAAGATAATCCCAAAAAACAAAAGAACGAATTTCTTAGAATCTTCGGTACGCATGATTCCGACAACAAAGCAACAAAATAGCAAACAAGTACTGTTTATTGCTTAATGATGACGTATTGTTGTCGTTATTTGGAGTGGGTGTGTCGTTATTTAGAGTGTATCATTTGTATGAGCAACGAGGTAAACCGACTAGAGTTAAGTAATTTTGACGTTTTAAAGAGTTTCTCGTTATATCGAGTGACGTTAAATGGAGTTTACACTGTACCTCAATTATTAACAAAAATGTTCATATTGTTTTTAAAATTCTGAACTTTTAAAAAGGTAAACAGAGAACAGCATTCAAATACCACTTTGTTTAATTTTTTTTTTAATTTTAACCGTTTTCTGGTTGTTTTGAAAACGTTTTGAAATTATAACGTTTTAAAATATTAATTAAGCTTGATATGAAATCTGATCTCACTACCCATACCGTCCATCCACCACTAGAACCGATACTTCCACCGCAATACGAAACAAATTGACGATGTTAATTAAAAAAGGTTCACGTGATTTTTTTAATTCGAACTTTTACGAAGCTACATATTAAACAGCATTCAAATATTATTTTATATTTGTTTTTTTTTTTATATCTGACACTTAAGCCCCGCGTACACGATGCTTGATTACGCGCTCGCTCGTTAGATTCGTTGTAGACTGCCGTGCATGCTATGTTAAGGCCGCTGCACACGAGGCTGGTTTTGCCGCTAGAATCACTACTGGGACTTGTTCTGGCTGGCGCACTGCTCGTCTGCGAGGTGACAAGATGAATTTCAATATTAGAACCGGAACTATTTTTCGTGCTTGTTTGTCTGCTTGCTTTGAACAATATGACAATATAACCTTCCAACATTGCCTAGTTTTCATTTTTTTTTCTATTTCCAAAAAAAAGTATTAAAGTTGAACGTTTGTGAATTCAATCTATATCTAAAAATCTCGCTAAACATATCTGTAGCTAAAAATCTATATTTTTAGGCTATGCGCCCATGGACACTTTTTCTTAGTGACCTTTAAACTATAAAATAAAACCATTTTCTATCAAATTAACAGAGAACCAAATCCCATAACGTTTGTGCGGAGTCCTTTAAAGAAAAAAAATATTTTTATTGAAACGTATCCATTTGAAAATGGCATCTCGGCGTGTAAAATTGACTATTGATTTGAACTTGTTCAATGCCCGAAAGTCCTACTTTTATTATACGAAGATAGAATATCGTTTCTAGGATTCTCTATAACACCCGTCAATGCTGTAAGCTGCTGGGGGCTGACATGTACTATGAAAATAACATTCAATAACAGTTTAATCTTGTCATTTTAAAGTTAGATTGAATATAATCCATTAATTCTACTGGTGGTTTCGTACATCAAAAGATGATTGTGCTCCGTACGACTATAAATTTTATTCATTTGAATTGTGAATGAGTGCTTATTTTTTTATATACGACAAATTAAATTAAGGCATACATGGCACGCACAAAATGGATGGCCTGTGAGATGGACAATTACAGAAAAACCAAAGCCATTGCTTTGAGGGGTCGCTTCAGAATTTTACTAAAAATTCTGGCTGTTGGCGCAGCGGTCAAAAATATAAAATAGTATATAATATATGATAGATCTCAGGTGATGTTTTACCTCTGGAATCACTGCTGCGACTTGTGCTGGTTGGCGCGCTGGATTCAAAGATGGAAATGACGTCACTGCGGGCTCACGTGCGAGGTTCCAATTTTTTTTTCATAATTAGAACCGGGGCTATTTTTCATGCTTGTTTGTCTGCTTGTTTTTAACAAAACATGGACCAACGCCCACAAAAAAATATGGCATCATAGTGTGTGTTCTGTTCAGAGACAATAAACATACACTTTTGTTACCGTTCTATCACTGCGCGCGCACCGAATCTACCTGCAGAGCAAGCTTGTAAAGACGTCTCGTGTGAAGCGAGCACATAATAGCAATTAAGAACGCGAGCTCTAGAAAAGTAGTAGTGAAATCTAGCAACGTACCTAGCGCAAATTCAGCCTCGTGTGCAGCGGACTTTAGTTACGTCTCTTTGTATTTTAACCGACGATACGGCCAATGCAGCCATACACACATAAATGCAATGAGCAGTAACTAATCCTTTAATACTACCAACGTTGCAAAACTGAAGTTCGACCTAACGTCCAAATAATCTTTTAGAAATCCACAATCTAACGACAATTTTCCTCCACAACGCATTTTCCATAGCGTGAAAATAGACGCAATGCGGCTATCTAGCGCATAGTGTATTGAGAATGAAAGACTCTCTGTCTCTCTCACTCTATTCCGGGAAAACCGGAAAAACGATGAATACCTACTACAAACGATGTGAAAATAAGAATTTCTCAGAATATCTTCGTTCTCGACGTAAGATAATTTTTATATTCTTGCAATAATTGTTCAAGTCGTTTAGTAGATTTTATATAAGCTTGTTTTAACACGGGACCAGAGATGGAAAAAAGTTTAAAAACGTTGTAGGTTAGGTCACAATAATCTTAGGGAAAATAATCATAATCTATACTAATATATAAATATGAAGAGTTTGTTTGTTTGTTTGGTTGAACGCGCTAATCTCAAGAGATACTGGTTCGAATTGCATTTTTTTTTTGTTAGATAGTCCATTTATCGAGAAAG
Organism: Xanthostigma xanthostigma; assembly: GCA_963575645.1. NCBI lineage: Eukaryota > Metazoa > Arthropoda > Insecta > Raphidioptera > Raphidiidae > Xanthostigma > Xanthostigma xanthostigma. Next base: position 36,179,800 of record OY754473.1, read on the forward strand.
GTTACAGGTTATATAATATCACGCTACGATCAAGAGGAGCGGAGCATCAATGAAAAATGTTGCAAAATATAACTCAAAATTTGTCCGTCCGTCAAAAACTTTTAAACGGTAACTCCATTCTTCATGAAATTTGGACACAACATTCATCTCGGTAAACTAAAAGATGAACGTGCGTACTCATGTCCCTCCCCACCATTCGTTCATTTGCACCCGGGTGAAACCGGGCGGAACCCCGCTAGTATATTATAAAACAAAGTCCGCCAGCTGCGCCTGTCTGTCTGAACGCGATAAACTCAAAAACAACCGAACGGATTTTCATACGGTTTTCACTAATAAAAAAAGAGCGATAAACGAGGAAGGTTTCTGTATATAATTTGTAAATATTTTGTAAAAAATGAGGATTTTTCTAAATAAAAACTGTATTCGTATCGTGTCGCGAACCCACGTAAGCGTGCGCAAGCTCCTGCAATTGGCTGCGTCAAATGGCGTGTCACTGCAGCGCACCAGGCGGGAACTAGCGACATGAGCTAGCGGGCACTGCCACCAGATCAAAGCTATTAGTTCGCACATTTTAGCGCTGTAGTCGTTTTTTAATGAAATAAATTTTGCAGAATTTTCCAACATAAAATATATCTATTGCACTCGGGTGAATCCGGGCTGAGCGGCTAGTTAAAAATAAAAAAAGAGATGTCTAAACATTCAAAGTTGAGTACGATACTGTCTTTAGATGGCTAGAAATGTTACAGACAAGTCCAATTGAGCGGCAAAGCATTGAAACAATGTAAAGCATTAGCTCGTCTTATATTGTGAAGTAAAGGCAGCTGCACACGATGCTGGTTTTGCCGCTGGAATCACTTCTGGGACTTGTGTTGGCTGGCGTGCTGGCTGCGAAGATTGAAATTACGTCACCGCCGGCTCGCGTGCTCGGTCACGAGATCCATTTAAAATGTTCACGCCGCTGGTTCATACGTTAAATCAAGTCTCAAAATCGATGTATATAGCTTCATTATTTTCTCCAGTAAAAATCCCATATTACTAGTGACCTATATATTCATTACTGCGCTACTTGAAATCCTTTCAGTTTTCTTATCCGATTCAAGGAACCCTGAAGTCACAATCTTTGAGAAACACTGGTTTAGATAATGCATAACGAGCGCGGTTGATTTTAATATAATAAAAAATTGCTTGTACAAAGTTACAGGAAAAAAGTTTAAGAATATTTTCGTTGAACAAATTATCTAACTTTAAAGATGTGAGTATACCTATATATTTTCATTACACGATAATGATATTATAACTAAAATCTTTCAACAACAAATTTTAAAATATACGTAATAGCATATTTATATTAATATTAGCGGTCCGTCCCGGTTTCACCCGGGTGCGATAAATATATTTCTGCAAAATGTATTTAGCTTTGAGTAAATTCTACCAAATTTGCTTCTGAACTAATAGCTTTGAGCGAATTGTATCAGATGTCGCTACTTGGTACTAAAACAGTTTTTTTGTTTGCTTGTGAATGAATAGCTTTAAACAAATTCTATCAGATGTCGATGCTTGTTACAAAACAGTTTTTTTTTTAAGAAAACGCCGTAATTTTGTACAAAATGTTTAATAAAAACTATTATATAGCGTAAGTTGGACCAAGCAAGGCACATTTATAAAATTTCATTAAAGTCGGTTCAGTGGTTTCGGAGATTAGCGCGGACGAACATCGTGACACGAGATTTTTATATATATAGAAGACTCGCGGCCCGTCCAGGCTTCACCCGAGTGCAACACTCTCTCTCTCACTCCCTCCCTCCGATATAAAAAATTTACCATTCAAAATCCAAAGGAATGGTGAGACCTCTGGTGAGAAATGCGCTGAACTGTCCCTAAGGGGAGTTTTTGACAGGTAAACTATGGAGGCATAAGGTAAACATTGATTTAGAAAAGCATGATGGAGGCTATCATCACGCTTTTCTAAATAAATGTTTATCTGTCAAAAACCCCCCTTAAGAAAGTTCGGCGCATTTCTCACCAGAGGTCTCGCCATTCCTTTGGGTTCCGAATTATAACAGAAAAAAGAAACTTCTACAGAGGCGTTACTGAAGGAATTCTACTTTTGATTGTTCTTTGAGCACGAACTATACTTCTGAAACAATCTGTATATAGTGTGCATCTAACGCAGAGATTTAACATTTCTTCAGGCTGACTGTATCCGTGCAATAAATCACAGGCCTTTGCAGTGCATCCACAAAAACCGTCTTGTCATCAGATTCTGTCGTGGTTGACGGCAGCCGTCGAAATTATATTGATGTTTTTTTTTTAGAGCATCGAACTGTGAATCAACAAAATAGATACTTACATAACCTAACGCCATTTGTGTCTAAAAATACATAAGCACGTATATTTATAATGTCGATTTTTAATGAGTTCTACATTGAATTGATTGAAACTATCCGCCGAGATTTTTTGGAGAACTATAGTTTAAAAGATTTTTAAGAAATGAAATCAACTCCAAAAATGGGTCTTTATAAAATTCATAAAAGTATGTAATTCCTTTGATATGATGTACTAGCGGTCCCGTCCGGTTTTACCCGGGTGTAAAAGAACGAATGGGGAAGGGAGGAACGTGAGTACACACATTCATCTTAGTTTACCGAGATGAATGTTGTGTCCAAATTTCATGATGATCGGAGTTACCGTTCAAAAGCTTTTGTCGATAAAAAGCAGTAGGTATTTATATTTTTTTTTAAACTAATAAATTTTTTTTTAATTAATTAAATAAAATTAAAATAAATTTAAATGTAAGTCTTAGAATAAAGCAATGTAGAAAATAAAAAAAAATAAAAATATCTTCCCCCAACGTGGTGCTCGAACCCACGACCCTGATATTGACAGTCGCATGCTCTAGCGATTGAGCCATACGACGTTGTGTACTCACAACGCTAATATAAGTATATTTAGTTAGTGCATTTCACCTGAATAGAAGCTTATTTTTGAGATACATTTTGCAACATTTTTCATTAATGCTCCGCTCCTAATGGTCGTAGCGTGATATTATATTATAGCCTTATATAGCCTTCCTCGATAAATGGGCTATCCAACAAAAAAAAATTTTTTTTTCAATTTAAACCAGTAGTTCCTGAGATTGTCGCGTTCAAACACACAAACTCTTCAGCTTTATATATTAGTATAGATTACGAAAGCGGTTCATCATATCAAAGGAATTACATACTTTTATGAATTTTATAAAGAACAAATTTTGAAGTGGATCATTTCTCAAAAATCTTTTCAGCTATACATTGAATTGAATAAACGATTAGAATTTACTTAATCATTAAAGTGAGAAGATTCTAGTCGTCATATTTTTCTTTATTTTCCCGGTGTTCGTGTCAGGAAATAAATAAAAAGGTGTTGAAATCAACTAATCTATATGATAATGACCTCAGTTGCAACTAATCTAAAGTTTTAAATAGCAAATTAATCTTTTGAAGAGAGATAGACCCTTAGGTACGAAAACACCGGATAACTAAAATGGCAAAAACAAAACACTGACATTTTTTCTCGGTGTTCGTTTCGCTAACCGTGTTTGCATCATCAGGAAATGTTGAGATTATTCAAAAAGTGCTAGTGATTATTGATATTTTTTCTGATTATTTTTAATATTCAAATAGGTACTAAAATTAACCTTTATACACCCTTTTCATTTTTCGCTGAAATCTCATTATTTACATTCTTTTTGTTTCAGAAGAGATACATCGAGAACCTGAACTTTTTATCGGTAAATATTTGCAATATTTTTTAATACATAGTTTATATAAAATAACGTGGCGCGGTACACACGACCGAAATGAAATTTCCGATCCTTTTTTACGTGAAAACTATTCGTTCGTTAAGTACAGTGATAGTCGTTACCAAATACCCTTATGCTGGGTTGCAGATAGGATTGTCAAAAAATTTTATTTGACAATGACCTTAGATTGTGATCATACAATTATAGTTTCCATTCATCAGAAGCTGTCTAATGTCGTATTCAAACTCCCTGTCATCTAGATCATTAGACTGTATCCACACAAAAACAAATGAGTAATCTACATAGAAAAAAAAACGCTTTTCGAACTAAATTCTGATCAAAATACATAGAAAAACGTTGTTTTGGAGTGAAAACTACAAAAAATGATGTTAAATACTTGTAAACACAATTTAAAAAAAATATCGTTTCATTTGATCAGTTATTTTTCAAGTAGGATCGATTTAAAATTCTACAATGCTTTTCATATAGAGAAATATGTATGTTCACAATCTAAGAGCATTGTCAAATCAAACTTTTTGACAATCCTTTCAGCAATCCAGCATTAGATTTCACTCGCTAATAACTACGAGACTAAAATGCGTTAACGAGCCCACAACGGGTAGAGCAAGTCTTTACGAGTTCGTCGCGCACGATTTGTTTTGCCGGTGACTCATCGCGCGAATATACAGCTAGTTACTAATGTCAAAAAAATGTCTATTATAGAACAGTGTACATAACGTGAGTGTTGATCGGAAACGGAAATTTAATTTATAAACTCGGCTTTTCAAAAGCTCTGCTAACGATAGCCAATCGGCTATCGTTGGCAGAGCTTTTCATTTAGAAGTTAACTTTTAAATGAAAATCACATAGAAATATTGTTCAGTCAAACTTTCAGCATTTATAAAGCTTTCAATTTAAACGTTCGTATAATACTTGACACACATTTTGTAATTAGATCATAAACTTTTATATAAATTAGATAGATCAGCATATATACCATAGTATATTAGTATTTTATTTGTTGTACAGTCGGACTCATGTATCTTCCTTACCATCTCTTTTTAACCCTTCAGAGGACAACGTTGTACGGTCGGTTTTTATATTATACAGTATTCGTCGGCATTTAGCACAGAAGAGAATCTCTAACGAGATTCTCCGATAAGCATATATTTAATACCTTCTATATTTCTAGCAAAGATCGGGAGAAAGACTTAAACACTACGGTGCAGACATTTATACGTCTGTCTCACCTATTATACTCTGAGTCTCATGCGCATGTCCGTAAATATATGCGCGTCAGTTTGCACATTTGGTGCACACACAGACAGTTCGAATGTTAACAAAAGTGAACGTTTATCGTCTCTGAACAAAACACACACTAGGACGCCATGTTTGTCCATTTCGCCCGCGTGACAAGATACTGTTTTCTGATTGGTTCTTGTTAGAAACAAGCACGAAAAATAGCCACGGCTGTAATATTGTCTTTTCAATGTACTGATAATTGTTTACACGGCGTCGCGCGGGACTGACCTCTCGATAGCCGCAGTTTTTTTAAGTTTTCTAAAATGTATGCTGGTGAATAAATCTCGTTTGACTCGTTTTTTTGCTACGGTCGTGTAGCAATAGCATTAACTTGTACATGTATAATTAAACAAACAGAAACAAAGCTAGAAGCGGCTACATAAATTAATATGAAGTGCTCTTATTATCGCCTTTATTGCATAATCAACTTTCGGTACGTACCTGTCGTGAAAATTAATTATTATCAGATTCATGTAGGTATAACAATGATTAAATTGAACAAAGGTAAATATTACGAGGAAATAACAGTGTAGACGTGCTATTTTTGTCACGTCAAACAGTTTATTCAAAATTTAAATAGAGTTATCAAAAACAGATTCTATTTACCCAAGTACCAAAATATAGTGTGCCCTATTGTATGTACAAAATTGTATAGGAACATTACATAATATTATCTAGGTACATTTTAGTATTGTGGTGTGATTCTGTATATATATTCTTGACTGTCTTATATTAAGCTTTATAGTTTATTGTGTTTGGCAAATCCGGGCGTGTAACTAATTTCAGCTTTCTACGTCGTTCCATTCCCGGTTTTTGTTAAAAGTAGTTCCCCTGAGGATATATGGGAAATATAAAAGGTATAATATATGTTATTACGCTTCGGGCGAGACAAATCATATAAAGCAAAATAAAAATGGATAAATTTAATGTTTTTAATTGATAGATGCCTTTAATATTTCTTGTGTTTTGAGTATTAACAGTGATTTTAAAAAAATAAACATTATATTCCAATATCTAAATACTTATTTATACTCAAACCAATAGAATTTTAGTTCCGCTACACAATGTGTGAAGCGCAACAGTCGATTTTTTTGATCGACTAAAGTTATTGTACGTATGCACCATGGATGAAATATTTCATGGTGTGCTCATTAGGCAGGTTTCTCTCTCTCTAAAAATCATTCAAAGAGCAAATAATAGGATTGACAACTTGAAAACTAAAAATCGTTTTACGAGTGGTTTTTACATCGCCCGTCCCTATCGCAACCACTATATACGGTCTCTATCTTTTTCAAATTGCAAAATGACAGCTATATGAAAATTAAATGTTCCGAACATTTAATTTGCATGTTTTTCATATAAGTATTATTTAATATATCTCTTATTTTATTCTTTTTATCTTTATATTGAGGTTCGTTTTGATTTCAAGTTGATTTCGTCACCACAGTAAGAGAAACTTGCCTTATGAGCACACCTTGTCATATTTCCACCATGGTACGCATTGCGCAAGTCCGATAAGAAATGCCATCTTGGAAATTATCCAGACTAACACCAAGTGACATTTTGGACATTTTAATAGTAATATCAATGTATTTTTTGGATTCTGATGTAATACTGTGAATTTAAATTAACTATAAACCAATTTGTTTATAATTATTTACCGTCCTTTGTATATTATAAAATTTAAGTTAATAAAATGACTTCAAAAAGTGAAAAAAAAGATCGTGCAAAACAAATTCAGGACAAATGCCAGCAAGTACTAAATGATTTGTTAAGAGATGAGGATAATAAATATTGTGTCGATTGTGATACAAAAGGTGAGTTTGAATCTTTTACAAGTCAAAAATTTATTTAGATCGTTAATTTTACATAGTTTTATCCTCCAATGAGTAACCCTATTGTGCATTTTAAAAAGGGGGCAGCATCCTTTCATTTTTTTATTGATAACGTACACTCAAATAAATTTCCATTGATAGGTCGCTCACTACTTTTCTGCAATGAGAAAATACCCAAACGCGTGACGTACCCACTGGAGGAATTTTAAGTACATGCGTGTTGAAATTATTTATCTAGTTTTTTCCAATAACAGAAAACACCCATAATAAGGGAAATTAATTCCCTAATTGGCTTCGTTACGTGAAATGTTTATTTTAAACTTTGTTTTAAGGTCCTCGTTGGGCATCGTGGAACATAGGTGTGTTTTTATGTATAAGGTGTGCAGGAATACATAGAAATCTCGGCGTTCATATTTCGAAAGTGAAATCAGTGAATCTGGATACATGGACACCGGAACAAGTTGTATCTCTACAACAGATGGGCAACAGTCGTGCTCGGGCTGTTTACGAAGCAAATTTGCCCGACCATTTCCGGCGTCCTCAGAACGATTCTAGTTTAGAGTCATTTGTGCGCGCAAAATATGAACACAAAAAGTATATTGCCAGAGAATGGGTGCCTCCGGCACTGCCGAAAGTTAATTGGGAGAAAGAGATCGACGAGGAAATCGAAAGACAAAAACGCAAGAAGAAACAAATGAATAGCGACAAGAGATTATCGAGCGGGATAAGTAAAGCGATAGAAACTCCGCCTAGTGCAATACCCCAAATACCTAAACCGAAAGGATCGAGCAGTCCTAAGCCGAACAGAATAACGTCGAACGAAAGTAGCGGCAGTCCTGCTTCGACCGCTGCGGAAAAATCATCAAAAAATGTCGACTTACTAGGCTTAGATCAAAACGGAACCTCGTCGCAAAATAATAGTTCTGGAGACGATAGTTTTAGTAATTTCTTGTCGGGTCCGGCGGCGTGGACAAATAAAGAAGACGACAAATCCAGTGTCGAAAACGCAAAAGTTCAAAGCGAAGAAGAAAGTTTCTTTAATCAACCGGCTCCGACCGAAAAAGAAAAGACTAAATTAACTAAAGATAGCATATTGGCATTATACGGCAATGCCCCGATGCAACAAACCACGTTTCAAGCAAATTACGCTCCGACAGGGGCAATTCCTGGCTTTCAAGTTCAGCAACAAGCATTTCAAGTTCCAGTTTATCCGACAAACTTTCAAGCTTCCTCGCAACCGCAGCAAGCTTTTCAAAACCAACCGACATTTGTTTCGCCGCCTCAGAATCAATTTGTGATGGCTCAACAAACGATGCAAACTCAAAACTTCGCTCCAAATTTTGGCAACCCGGCACCGCAACAGCAAACGTTCCAACAAAATCCTGTTGGTTTTAGTAGTACATTCAATCAATTTCAAATGCCTAGTAATCAAAATCAATTTGTAAACAGTCAACAATTCACTCCACAGTTAGGTCAACAATTCCAATCGACCCAATTTCAAAATGCTACGTTCGCTCCTAATACGGGCGCAGCAGTGCCTAATCCCTTTTATGCTAATCAGCAAGCCCTGCAACAACAGTTCGCGAACATTTCCCTGGGCGCCAGTACTGTAATGGACTCATCGGCTGGAAAACCGACTCCAGCATTATCGACTGCTAACGTTTGGCAGTAAAACAATATTATGTAAGACAAATGACAGTACTATGACATCATATGACATACTGGTTGATTATTCAAAACAAACAAGTTAGGTTATGAATTGAATCGTTTAATTTTTTCTAGAAAATAAATCCTGAGGAAGGCTGAAAATTTTGAAACAGGGTCGCTGTAAATTGTTCTCATTTCTCGCTCTAAGGGAAGAACTGTAACCCCTACAACTCACATAAAATAACTGTTTAATTATTTCAAGAAGAAATATTATGTTATATGTTGTCATAACAACAGTAACTAAGTAGATAGTCAATTGTTTGTGTAAATGTGCATTCTTATTGGGTGCATAAAGAACTTAAAACGGAATTATGGATAGTCATAGGTCATAATTAAATTTTACTATGACGCGCTATGACTGTGCATAAATTGTGATATGATTTAGTTAAATTTTATTTTTGAAGATCTAAATGCACAGATCTTTATTTTATATTTTGCAGTAAATATAAACACACTTGTTTTTTTTTTATAGTTGAAAATAATAACATTTTATATTGTTTTCAGTTGAGAAGATTGATGTAACTATTTTTTTTAAATTGTTTTGAAATTTTTATGTTTTTTTTTTTAATATTTTATATAGTACGTGTAAAAGATTAGTATTTTATTATAAAAGGGCCCATGCTAAAGTCTCCTAACTCAAAATGACCGAAATCAGTTTACACAATATGGCTAGATCAGTGTTGTATCTTAAAAGAGCATATTTTCTCAAAAGGTTAAGAATATCTCTACATATTAACTGAAACATTCGATAAATGGAGGAAATAATATATTTAAACAAATTCATGTAATGTATGTATTTAAGGAAATTAAACTATTCAAAATATAAACGAATTATTAATTAAATAATAATATTTCTTCGTCTTTTGCAAGCGTTGCCAGTTTACTAAGGAGTTTGTCAATCGCTATTGATTTTGACTTTGTACTGCAAAATAAACCCCTTTACAGCATTTAAAATACAGCTGAAGGAGGAAGGTCTATTAATAGAAATTACATTGATTTATAGAGGTAAAAATCAAATTCTTCGCCTTTTTAGAGCGCTGCCAACCGTCAAAGGGCTTTGGGATTTACGAGTGTTGGTAGTTGTTTCCTCGGGTTTTATAGAACCACGCGTTGTCCTTTTTGGAGTTTCATCCTGTCGACTTTTTGCATCGTCATCTCGTTTCAAGGTTCCGCCATGCAAAGAACCTCGTCCTTTAACACTGTGGGTTTTTTTCTCGCTGTCTTTTCTTGCGATCTCCTTTTTTGCTATCGGTGTATTTTTTAAACTGTCCTTACTGTCGCGTCTTTGCATGCTATCTTTTTTATTCAAAATGCCGGATTTTGATTCTGAATTTTTATTTGTCGAATCGTTTGAACTGTTAGAATTTTTTATGGGTGTTTGGTCTTTCGATGAAGTATTCTCGCCTTTTTTTGAAGTGTGTGACGAGCTGGAATTTGTTGAACTGGATTTATTTGATGAATGTTTGTCATTTTTCACATCTTCTAATTTCTTCTGTTTTAGAGGCATAAAATCTTGATCGGGTAGTGAAAAGTCTTGTTCTTCGTTCGGAAAAGGTAATGTGTCATTTTCATCCAACTGTTTTAAATTATACAATTTTTTCAAATAGTTCCAAATTGTTTCTGACGTGAAATCTTTATCAACACTTTGTTGCAAACGTTCGGCTATGCACACCATTTGAAAATGTTTTGAGACTCCTGGAAAAATATAAGTTTCACTTTTACTACATAGGTGACAGCATACGTTAATATTACATCTGTCATTGCGAAAGTATTTATTGACATTAACCTTTATAAATGTTTTCAAATATTAATGTTCTAAATTAATGAAAACTTACCAACTGGCCTATATCCTTGCATGGCGTATAATAATTGTACTTCATTGTCTATATTTGAATCGAAATCTTCGATAAATGATGTTTCTTGTTTGATCACGTCTCTGTTTATGGTAGCCATTTTCTAGTGTCGGTAATAAAGATCACGCAGAAAAACAAAGTTTTTGACAACTGAAATCGTCTTCAAAACCTTCTAAATAATTCGAAATCAAATTATTAAGTAAAATTGTTAACAATTGTTTTAGTGTGTTCAAAATTAGTCTAGTTCATTTAAATTTTATTTTAAGACGATTGCATAAGGGATAAATAAAATATTTTGTTAATGTCGTAAATAAATAATAATAAATAATATTTGTGCACTTTTTAATTTCAAAAAGCGGCCAATTCATTTTACAGTTATATAAGGTAAGTTTGAGCCAAACAGGTAACAATAATTTGTTTTGTTTTCTATTTTGTTATTATCCTGAATATTGTAATTTAGGTACCTACATTGAAAATTAGCATATTTCAATTAAAAAAAAATACTTTGACCTAATATGAACGATAAATTAATTGTTATTCGGATTTTAAATCAGAAATTTAATATTATACATTTTCAACTATAATGGTGCCTAGCAAATAATTTCAATTTTCAAATCGATATTTTTCCGAACCAATTCCAATGAAAGTATGCGAAAAATGTATCGAGGCGTCTAGCACAAACGAGAAAAACGTAAGAAAGGTATAATAATTATTATCAACCAGCTTACCACACAATTCTCAATGGTAAAGCCTTTATTATCCAACAGAAAGAATGTCAAAGTAATCGTTTCCAATGATAACCGTTCGTATAATTAGTTATAACTTAGAGGTAGATACATTTATTATGGAGTTAATTTAAACAACCGGTTATTTATACCAAATAATTTTACCTAAGAAACGAAATTTATGATAACCATAGATGTAAAAAAATTACCTGAATCCTAATAAATAATTTTAGACGCTGATGACGTCAGAGGTCGAGTGTCTATGGTGGAATGGTGTACAACAGGAGTGGCGAACCTTTATACCTACGTGTTAATTAAAAAACATCTTTAATGTGGTCATGACGTGCCAACAAGCAACCAAAAAAACTTAGTTGTCGAAAAAATGAATTAAACATAGATAAAAATAATAATTTTGATAATACATCGAGCGCCATGATATTTTTTCGTATTTGTTATTTGGTGATAGTCAATTGTTTTCGGCATCTAGCATATTTTTAATTATTTCGATTTTGCACCTCAATCAAAGCCGTGCCAACAATAATCTGTCGCGTGCCATAGGTTCACCACCCCTGCTGTACAATCTATCGATATAATAAAAGCATTCGAGTCAGCGCTTCATATTATAATAGTACCTGGGTGACCGAGCTTTGCTCGGAAAGTTAAATAAAATACTGATATTTTATTTTAAAAGATTAACTGTCATAATATTTTGAAAACAATTGTTTCATTGTTTGTATAAAATTCCAAAACCTACTTACAATATTTAAGTATTTTCATACGCAAAAAATTGATTTTTATAATGATAAAATTTGTAAGAAAACGATTTTTTCGAGAGATGAGACCTAGCTAAAACGATTTTTTGCCCCCCAAAATCTCATTTCAGTAAATTTCATCCAAATCGTTAGGGCCTTTTTCGAGAAAATATTTAGGGACATAGGTAGGTACATAGGTAGATACAAGATTAGCTCGTTTAATAATATAGGGATATTAATCGACAATCGACTATAGTTTGGCTGATAATATGTTTTTTCAAGAATATTTTATTATTACAAATAATTAGTGCACATGCCAAATTGTATTGGTCGTACCGGAAATCTATAGCACCCGGTCTGACAGTTAATTCGATGGTGTCTTTATTCTTTAAGGGAGCACCTAATTAATCTGGATTTTTAAATTCCCAATTCAGACATTTTTGTTCTCATGGCTCGTCTGTTATGAACCGCCAGTTCCCAACGTATAATCCAAAAAGTGGAGAAAGTTTCAATAAATTTGTTTATGGTACTCGACCCATGTTGCTCTCGACCTCGGAATATTATGACTTCTCTCTCTTTTTGAAATCTAGAAGTTTCAACTGCGTAAAAATTATTTGTGGCGCGCATCTAGCAGAAACGGATAATCAGACGTTTACTGTACATACAAACTATATATTATTATGTATTATATAGTATTGGTATGTAATACGTAGTTTATTTTTAAAGTGCAGATTGCATTTTTATATAGTTTCCAGGGCGGGCTTAAAAATATCGCGCAAAAATGATTTTGATGGAGAGCTTTAATTTTTGGTGTTCAGACCCCAGTCGATGTTTTCCTTCTCCCTTCCCCGGCGGCAATGATTATTATTAGTTGCGAACCCAGCTTCGCTCGAGTCAAACTAACCCCCCTCCAATCCCAATTTTTACTAGCATGTACTCTACACTATAAGTTTTAGCCCCCTCCCCAATAAAAAATCGTTCCGCCGCCAATGATAATAAAAGTGATTAAGGAATGTCGATGTTTAGTTTAGACATTCCCGAATGCAAATGTGAATAAATCTATACGTATCGCTGATATTCACGAATGCGAGTATTCAGTTTTCAAATCTGACGTCATTTGTCCAAGGTTAAATTTGACAGTTGATTGGCTGCGAAAGTCGCACGCACACATGGATAGTGATTCTGGGTACTGGGTTGATTGTTAATACTAATTTACTATATGAATCATTGTCTATCTACACAATGTGCGGTGAGTGAATACAACAAAGCGTATCGAAAATATATCTGCGTCTCTTTCTTTGATGTTATTCCCTGATTTCTCCGATGATAGGATTGGTTGATGTACTTGTATTCAATCAGAATAAAGTATCTCTATTTCAAAAACTTTGTCTTTTTCTATGACGTTAACATGGGCGTACCCATCTTTTGACCCAGGAGGGGACAAATTAGAAATTTCTTAAGCCGGGTTCCCCGTGCTTGTTTTGCTCTCCTAGATACGCCGCCAGTGCTTACGGCGTAAAAAAAGACAGAAGTATATGTTTGCACCCTATTGGTTCGATTGCGATTTTATTCCTATGCTCAGTATAGAATAAAAGTATATGGAGTAAAGTATTATCTCTGTTTCAAAAACTTTGTCTTTTTCTATGACCTTAACATGGGCGTACCTGGCTTTTGACCAAGGAGGGGGCAAATTAGAAATTTCTTAAGCCGGGTATATATCTTAATATATAAAAAGTACGTGTCACATCTTTGTCCGCGATGGACTCCTAAACTACTGTACCGATTTTAAATTTGATTTGCACACCGTGTGCAATTCGACCCAGCTTGAAAGATAGGATAGCTTACATTTCAATTTATAGTCGCAATATTATTTTATTGCAAATTATTATTTGTCTATTCCTTGACAGTCAGTAGATGAATAAGGGGGTTTCTGGGCCACTTGAAAAATAGTCTTTGTCCGCGATGGACTCCTAAACTACTGAACCGATTTTAAATTTGATTTGCACACCGTGTGCAATTCGACCCAGCTTGAAAGATAGGATAGCTTACATTTCAATTTATAGTCGCAATATTATTTTATTGCAAATTATTTGTCTATTCCTTGACAGTCAGTAGATGAATAAGGGGGTTTCTGGGCCACTTAAAAAATAGCTTGAAAACAGCTATTTTTACCCCCTCCACTTTTATAGATTTGTGTACAATTTCTCGAATTTTAAAGTTAGACATATCAAGTTTGAACTCAAATTAATCGGGGATCTGAGACGAGTTCAACGATGGTATTCAAGTAGGGGGTGGCAGCAACCCTTAACATTTCCACCTCTTTCGAATTTTAAAGTACATCAGTTTTTTTGGACTTAAATGAAGCATGAAGCATGGTGTTCACCGGTGGTGGTTTACCCCCACTCCAGCTGAGTGTAATTTGACACCTGAGGAGTGAGCTCAAACCGGCGTATTATACTACTACAGTCATAATACAACCATATAAGATGGCAATACCTGTTGACTGGATTGAGTGAATATTCAATAGATGGCGCAACGAACTTAACAACCATATATCTAGATCGAGGATGTAAAAAAACTGAATATCGTTTAAAACTGCTCGGCACGACGGCGCAGCCGGAGTGCTCGAAATAGAGCAAGTGTTTTAAAGACCAGTTATCCACGAATACTTTACGCTATTTTTTTTCGAGTGCGACGGCGCAGCCGGAGTGCTCGACATACACGCATATACGCCCATGTATATTTTAAAATAGCTAGCAATTAATAAAATAGATAGATAGATAGATAGATAGATGTTCCAATTAAATTGTTTTATTATTTCACTTTATACGTAGCGAAGCACGTACAGGGCCGCTAGTAAAAGTATATAAAGTAGGTACCTTCTCTTAAAAATGCTAAGAAATTAATATTTTTTATCTTATTTAATATTATTTTCACAAAAAAATGATCTGTTTTTTGATATTAATATTTGCATGAATTTTGCGAATGCGAATATTCATTACGTCACTAGATAGTAATTAATTATTATAGATTTAATCTAAGCGTACCTACAATATATTTAAAAGCCAACCCAGTATTTTGCTATTACGAAACGAGCGGTAAAACAAGTTTTTTTTTGCGAACATAATGGTTGAAACAGCATGGCGACAAAAAAAAGAAACAGTTTTATGTAATGGTTCTTAAGACGGTCTCATTTGATTTATGTACGCATGCGTGAACTGACTAGTTCCTACATCGCATCGGCGTGAACTTTGAGTTATAATTTAATCGAATCTGGAATTAAAATATGAAATTATGTTTTATCAATTTTTTGGTATATGTAAAGCTTAGGGCCAGCAACAACCATCGACTGCAATGTCTGTTTAGACCAGTGATTCCCAAAGTTGGCGCTACCGCCCCCTGGTGGGTGCTGCAACGATCCAGGGGGGCGGTGCATTTGGGGGCGATGAATTTTGAGTTCAATACTTTCATAATTTCAAGCTTCAATGTTTCTAATTTACACCTTTCTTTACTATATTTTACAAAAAAGGTAGAAACATTAATACATATATCTTTCTAAATAAATAAAATTGTCGACCAATTTTTCTCAGACCAATATATTGACAAAAAATAATAAAATTACAAATCAATATAACACAAAATATGTACTAAAATTGGAACGATACAGAGATTAGCATGACTCCTGCGTAAAGCGTTCCACATTTTTATCTTGTGTTATATTGATTTGTAATTTTATTATTTTTTGTCAATATATTGGTCTGAGAAAAATTGGTCGACAATTTTATTTATTTGAAGAATTCTATTCAGACGTTAATCAAAGATTTGAATGGCTAGTATTCACTATGATATTTGCTATTCGTTGCCATGGTTACCTACATAATATTATGTTCCACGTCATGTAAACATTAATCAAAGTATGCCGAACTAGTTTATTTCTGACAGATCATAAAACAAAAGAGCAAATGATTTTTTATTATTTTCAAAATATTTCCGAAACTATAAAGTTCAGAAAAACATTTTAATGACAAAACTTTCTTTAAAAAATAAATAGAATAATAAGCCGTTGTGAAAAGTATATCATTATTATATAAAAAACACCGTTATAGTAAATATCTCTTCTGCGCATGCGCCGATTTTCCCCAAAAACAATAGGGCTCTTCATATTTGCATACCAAACATCCTCCCAAAATTTGGTTTCGATCCGCTCATCCGTTTGACCTGTATCGTGTTCACAGACTAACAGACGCACAGAGTTTTTCCAAAAATATGTTTTTTGGATTCGGGGGACCTCAAAACGGAAAGATATTGTAAAACTTTTGAAAAGTGATTTTTGACCTAAACTAGTACCATTTCCCACTTGTGTGTTGGAATGGTAAAACTCACAAATATAATATTATAATGGTTGGCATTTTTCAACCATATAGGTATTATACTTATTATGATTTTAGCGTCCTCTGAGATTGCCACCCGGCGGTGCTGGAAATCCCACCTACACAACTTTCGGGTCGTGTAAATCCTTAAACGGAGCTTATTCCGATCATCGACGATATTCGATCTACGTTTATTTTTTTTCGGCAGCACCGCGTACGACAAGGTGTCCAAACTTCTGATGTATCATTAATATAATTATTTTACAGTAAGCCTGGGCCCTTGGTAAACACGCCGAGTGGATTCTCAACTCTGTTAAGTCTTGTAAGTCCAAAGCAACGAGCATATCAAACACGTAACGCGTAAAGCAACGACCCCAGTACATTGAACCTGCATGGTTTATACAGCCGAAGAGCTCTGAAGTATAGTGATTCTTCCGTGCACTATCTCACGCGAGCGGTACGACACACCTGTTGCTCTTCCACCGGGGGCTTCTCTCTGTATATATATCTGTCTGCCCGACCACTTCCGCGTACTCGGTTAACCCTCCAGCGGACACGTGCAACGTCGAAGCGAATCTCGTTGCCAATCTAAAATCTACCCGGACGAAGCCGGGACGGAAAGCTAATTATATAATGCATAGATTTACAAACAAAATATTATTGAAAATCTTCAGTATAAAGTAGTGTAGATCCAATAAATGTTACGATGAAGGAAGGTTTTTTTGGTTGAGGATCATAAGTAAATAAGCTTTACCAATGTTTCGCTAGTGGCCAACGTTTCGAAAAATTTATTTTATTTATTTTATTCCTTCATCTTATCGAAAATATATCTGCGTCTCTCTCTTCGATATAATTCCTTGATTTCTCCGATGAAAGGATTGGCTGATGTGCTTGCATTCAATTTGAATAAAGTATCTCTGTTTCAAAAACTGTGCCTTTTTCTATGACGTTAAGATGGGCGTACCCAGCTTTTGGCCCAGGAGAGGGCAAATTAGAAATTTTTAAGCTGGGTTCTCCGTGCTTGTTTTGCCCTCCTGGATACGCCAGTGCTTACGGCGTAAAAAAGACAGAAGTATATGTTTGCATCCTAATGGTTCGAATGCGATTTTATTCCTATGCTCGGTATAGAATAAAAGTATATGACTCAATAGCTCTGTTCCAACCTCTCTACGAACGGTAATATTATCGTCACAGTCATGCGCAGGGATTAGAACACTTCTAGAACAAAACAGTGAAAAGTCGACGCATGGGCACAACACCGATATACAGTTTCGTTTTAGCTACTGCGCAAGACTGTGGCGATAATATTACCGTTCGCAGAGAAATTGGAACAAAGCTAATGTAAACAGCCGATATGCCAGCACTAAACTGAACAAATGTTCAGGCAATGACTTTTTCGCACTCGCAATGAAGATGGGTTTTTGGGCACACGTGCTTTTTGTCACGCAATTTTGCGATTAAGTCACTTGGAGATCATCAAAGGTCGTACACTCCTCGCTAAAATACATAACTGCAGATGTATCACGAGAAATTTTCGTTGGCTGAGTAATCGTCAAATCGCGATGTAGTGCCCTTAATCGCGCGTTTTCGATACAAAGAGTAACGTGTTGCGTATTATTACAATGAACCTTTCATCTATTCAATAAAATTCTTACTATAATTCCATATATTTTTAACAATGAACATTCATCGGTTGAAAAAATGTTTGGTTAATAAATTTTTATCGAAACATACATTGTGATTACAAATTGTTCATTGAGGAAAGAAGCAAATCTATACTAAATATTATAAAGAGAGAGTGCGAATTTTATGAGTTTGTGTGTATGTGGAGGATAATCATCGGAACCAATGCGCCTATTTGAAAAATTTTTTCACCACTGTTTAGAATGAACCTTCAGGATGGACATAGGCTATAATATTGTCGCGTTAAAATAAAAGCGCTTTTCGTGGACACCAATTTTGCAACGTAAGTCAACGAAAAAACGGTGGCAATCTACAAACTCGAGCCGCTAGGTTAAATATAAAAATTAAAAAACTTATTGACTAAAAAAGTTAAAATCTTCTTGGTCCTTTTAGGTACATTATCTTGAGATGCCCTCGTGTTGTTGTATAATAATAATAATAATAATAATAAATGATTTATTTTTTCAATACCTCAGGTGTAAAACACGTCAAACTTACAAACTAAATTAAAAAGTCTTTCACAGTATAAAATACTTCTCCGATCAAATAATCTTTTTAATTTTTTTTAAAACTTTAAAGTTTAATTTTTTTATATTTTCAGGAATTGCATTGTAAATTTTTATTGAATTTTGATTAACATTCTTTCTTGCAACTGAAAATTTTGTTGTTTTAACGTATAGATCAGTTTTTTAGTATTATGGGAATGAGATGTTTTTTCTTCCTCAAATAGTGAAAAATTTTGTTTTACAAAGCATGCAGCCTCTAAAATGTATAGTGATGGTAGCGTTAGCATTTTCCTGAAATGCGGTTTGCATGATTCTATTTTTTTTATTTTTATAATATGTCGTAGGCAACGTTTCTGTAATCTGGATAATACTTCTGTTTGAGGGTTAGCAACCCAAAAAATTATTCCATACTTTAAGACAGAAAAAACATACCTATAATACGCAGCCATAACTGTCTCTTATATATTAGATTAACGACGTCAGTGACGCTCAAGTTGATTTTCCTGCAAAAAAATGCGCCGTATACAGAAAATCGAATTATGAAAATGTATCCTACCATTGAAGAGCTATGATGCTAGTTCGACTAACATCCCTCTTTTTGTGAGTCAAGGGTTAAAAAAGACGCGTTACCTAGTAGTGAATAACTGAATCGCTATTAATAGTCTACGCATCCGTTGAAGGGTTAATGCGCCAAACACTTTCTTTCTATATGCACTCAAGAGCGAAGCTAACAATGATTATATCTCATCCTTTATTATTTGAATCGACGATCCAACAGAATGTTGTTGAAGGACATCATGAAAGGAAAGTCAGATTTTTTCAGTAATACCCATCGGTGATGGGGAACTCCCTCTAATCAACCATCAATATTCTGTTTGTTCTTTTTATTGAGCGTCGCCTATTTTGAGATAAATACAATGCTACAAACTAGTGAGATGTTCTTAATTTCTTTTAATTATCTATATACTAATACCTATTACAAAGAGGTAAAGTTTACAAGTTTGGATGTAGGAGGTAATCCCATAACCTACTCATTCGATTTCAGGATGGACATAGGCTATATATGATCGCGTTAAAGTAAATGCGCTTTTCGTGGAGACCAATTTTGCTACGTAAGTCGATGAAAAGACGGTGGAAATCTACCATTTGTGTATCATTCAATAGACAAAATTTTGTGGGTTTGGAGTTTCATGCACTTTGAATCATCCAAAAACAGGTTTATGGATGATAGAAAAAAAAATGATTAAACTACCTACAAGCTTCAATATGTTAAAAACTTGCCTATGGTAGTTCATGTTAAACAAATTATTATTACATATGAAAATTGTTTTTATTTTTTGTTCTCTTTTCTCCGTGTTACCTGATCCCCGAGAATAAAAACATGCCCAAGCCGATGAGAATGTAAGACTGTAATTGGGTATACCTACTTGGAAATCTTGATTGGGGAAAATATACCGTCAGGTCGAAAATATACACAATAACTGACGGGTATAAAAAATAAATAATAATATGCAAAATAGACCTGCAAAAAATAGACGTCTGTAATAGCAGAAATTGCTTTCAAATACAGTATATTGCTTCGGGGGCCATTTTAATCTACATTCGATATGACATGCGAAGATTTTAATATTAGCAAGGCCAAATAATACTTGTGTAAAGATCGTGTTTATATTTATAGATTGTAAATAGTTTAGTTGATTTTATTGTTTTTTTGTTTAGTATCTTAAGACCCGTTATGTTATTAGATGAATTTTTTACAACCATCTACAACAAATTTAGATATTCATTCTTGATACCAACTGTAGGATTGCGCAAAGCGGTTTCAAAAACGGAATGAACATTGAACGTTTCCTTTGTTGAGCAATGTTCGAGGAGCTATCTCGTTTCATTGAGGCCTTTGCGTCGAAGGAAAGAAATGATCAGGACAAGATTCAAACGGCTACAGTCACTCTTGATCCTAAGATCATATATATTAATACGCTATACACATAAATTATATATTATTTTACAAATAACTGCTTGCTCTACTGACATCGACAACTAAAAAATTTATTATTGCTTTTGTTTTTGTAAATTAATTAAAATACAGCAACGCTGAACAACGTCTGCCATCTAACGGCTTTAATTTTGAAACAGCGAGCAACGCTGAACAACGTCACAGCAATGCTGCATGATGCCATCTGACGGCTTAGCTCAACGCTTTTGCTACTTGCGCCTCTATATGACAATTTTAGTAAAATATTTCTTCGATCTGTCATCTGAGCTTCATATTGTAATACAACAAAAATAAGAACGTTATAAGCAGTGTGCAAAATTAGAAACGAATTGGATACCTGCAATCATATTTAAAAAATAATTTTGTAAAGTGATAATTATTATACTTATTTAGTGCGAATAATTCGCACAGGTCACACTAGTAATTTATTATTATTATATCGTTAGTGTCTGACTGAACTTTCGATTTTGGTTTCGGCGAGTTTGGGCGTTAAATTGGTGTATCGGTTTAGTTTCGGTGTCGGCAGAAAATCTGCCGAAACTAGGACCGAAACCAAAGCTTCCGTGCAGCGTTCGGGAGTGGTCGGCATAGTGGAACCTCATCCCATATCAAATAGAATATTGATATCCATTTTTAGAGCGACGAAACTATTAATTTATCAAATAATTGCTTCTATGAGCACAAACACATTTGCTACAGCTAAAAGGAACAATCAACATTAAACTTATTATGCTAATGCATTTGGATTATTACACTCTATCTTTGTGCCAAATTTCAAATATTTACGCCAAATAGTTTAAGAGAAAATCGCTTGTAACAGACGGACGGACGGACACCGAAGTGATTCCG
This sequence comes from Xanthostigma xanthostigma, assembly GCA_963575645.1. Classification (NCBI taxonomy): domain Eukaryota; kingdom Metazoa; phylum Arthropoda; class Insecta; order Raphidioptera; family Raphidiidae; genus Xanthostigma; species Xanthostigma xanthostigma. The sequence continues at coordinate 36,201,159 of OY754473.1, forward strand.
TAAGTGTTCCGTTTGGCACGGAACACTAAAATTATAGGATTGGTGAATGATCCAGGACTATATTATAAACTAGCGGCCCGGTCCGGCTTCGCCGAATTTGTAGATTGCCGCCGTTTTTTCCATCGACTTACGTTGCAAAATTGGTTTCCACGAAAAGCGCTTTTATTTTGACGCGATAATATATTGCCTATGTCCATCCTGAAGGTCCATTCTAAACATTGGCGACAAAAAATTTTAAAATCGGATGAGTAGTTTCGGAGAGTACCCCCTACATCCAAACTTAGAATAGTATAGATTAAAGAAATTAATTGATAATGGTCAATGGACTTGGATAACTCCGGCGTTTCTGACCGTTACAAAACACACAAAATAAGGATGATAGATGAGTTTATGAATCATGTGTGCGCGTAACGGGAAAGCTACGTGCGATTGTCACACGCTCCGTATAGTTTGGTGGATTTTTCCGCGGTTGTGCATCCGAGTATATTTTTTGACCGCTCGTTATTTTTATTGTACGGAGCTATTTATATTATAAACCGGTGTGTTACAAGCACTTTACCGAGAGGGAAGTTGATAACTGGAATGGAACCCACGTTTAAAGGTTGTTTGTGTCCAAAAAAAGATACAAAACAATGCTGTCTTTTTGTGACACGTTGTCAATTTCCAACTTAAATGAAATGTTCGAATCGTTGATTTTTCATTTATATACGGGCTGTTTTAAATTCAACAATACTTCTATCTTACGATTCGATTCTTAAGGACTTGAAAACATATTTTGAACTAGATAGGTCACCCTCCAACGTCCCCCGTCAACCCCACCCTCAGTTTTTTTCAATCGGAAAAAAAAACATTTTTTTAAATAAGTAAAACGTGATTTTTTGTAAGCATAATTTTTTAAGTCAAACGTTTTTTTAAACTAAAACCCGACTACTGAAAAGTATGAAACAAGAAAATATTCTCATCTGAGTATAGCCGTGGTCATATGCCACCTACCCTAACAAAACATTACATTTTAACAGTAGTAAGCGACCATGAGCTCTAGTGCAAAGTGCATCAAGCTACACATCTAGAAGGGCTTGATATATATGAGATGGCACACGACCACGGCTATCCTCAGATGAGAATATTTTCTTGTTTCATACTTTTCAGTAGTCTGGTTTTAGTTTTTGAACTTATATTTTATTTGTTTTCAATTTGCTCACCCCTGGTACCAAAATGTAAATGTAGTCTATGTTACCCGGGCCATAATAACGAATCGATTGACACCTTATTTATCAAAATCGGATAAATAGCTGAGGCGCTACGGTGGAACATCTGTAAATACAAACAGCAATAGACTGCTAAACTCATAACCCTTCGCCGAAGTCGGGTAAAAAATTAGTTTGTGTTAATTTTGTTCGCGCCAGAGTAACCTTGTTTCAAAATGTTCGTCCTATTTTAATTTAAAATATTTTTTAATAAATCACATATTTTTATTTCAGATAAGATGGTGCCAGTTGATTCCCCAAGTCAGTGTCCAAAAGGTAAGATTATCTATTTTGTTTGTTTTTTATACTCCAAATTAATTGATAGCGTTTAATCTTATCTATCAACTTAGCTACAAATAGACACCTGTATTATATAAATCAATACAGGTAAGGCTGTGAGACTCCACATTGTCAGATTACAAATAAATAACATTTTAGTCTATACAAACGTTGTGCGAAATTTCAAAAACAGATTTATTAAGAGCCCCTAGATTCAGGGTTATCGAAGAACTGTTGAAATTTTTAATATATACCATTGGTAATATGTATCAATTCGAAAATGCGCAGGATTATTCCCGTCAACAAATAAATAAACACGTGTTTCATACTTTTTCAAAAACAACCCCTTCAGAGGATGAAAAGAGGTAAATAGTCTAAAATCAACATTGGTATCATTTCCAAGGTTTGTCAGGACTTTGATCACGTGAGTGCCAATTTTTAAATTTATTAGGGGGGTCTACGTCGAAAAAGGAGTAACTATGCCAAATAATGGGAATGCATCCGTGTTTTGGTCTTAACCGCGTGTGTAGCCGCGGGTAATGGCTAGTCAAGATATAAAAGTGCATGTATAAAGCTGTTAAATTAACAGTACATGAAAATTGTTCAGTTGTCTTGTCGGACACCTGTATATAGTGTATACAGGTGTATTTATATTTTTCTAAAAAAAAATTTAATTTAATATCGACAATGTATGTAAAAATAATGTACACATTGCTAAACCAAACAATAACTTATAAGTGTGTTTATATTGACACGTTCACTGCCAAACTTGAGTTAGGTCCGTTTGAAACGCTTTTTTATGACTTAAAGGCCGCTACACACGAGGCTAGAAACGCTGCTAGGAGTTCTGCTGACCGGCAGGCTGGGTACGAGGCTAAAAATGACGTCACTGCGGGCTCGCCTGCTAGCTCACAAGATAGGTTTTAAAATTAGAACAGATGCTATTTTTCTTGCTAGGTTCTCTGCTTGCTCCAAGCAAGAATCAATCAGGAAGCAGTATCTTGTCACGTGGGCGACTTGAACAAACGCCCACAAACAAACACTATGCCATAGTGTGTGGTTCAGAGACAATAAATATGCACTTTTGTTAACGTTCTAACTGTCACTGCGCGCGCACCGAATCTACCTGCAGAGCAAGCGTGAAAAGACGTCTCGTGTGAAGCGAGCACCTAATGGCAATTGAGAAAACCAGCGCTAGAAAACTATAGTAGTGAAATCTGGCAAGGAACCTGGCGGCAAAACTAGCCTCGTGTGCAGCGAACTTTATTTTGTATGTGAACGAAGCGTACACAAAGTCATGCTTGTTGCACGGGTACGGGCATACGGGCTCAGATATCGGGGGGCATTAGCCCGTGCCACTGCCCTGTCTATGTACAGTACTCACGAACATCCTCGATGCTTCGAATCACGAATATCCGTCTATTGTTGAACTGCACTATTTCAATGCGAAATATAAACAATTGATTATTGGATTTTCCTCCGTCCTAATTTTTTTTATGTGGATTATATGGATTTTTTACCAACTAGTGTGACCTGTGCAAATTATTCGCACTAAATAAGTATAATAATTATCACTTTACAAAATTATTTTTTAAATATGATTGCAGGTATTCAATTCGTTTCTAATTTTGCACACTGCTTATAACGTTCTTCTTTTTGTTGTATTACAATATGAAGCTCAGATGACAGATCGAAGAAATATTTTACTAAAATTGTCATATAGAGACGCAAGTAGCAAAAGCGTTGAGCTAAGCCGTCAGATGGCATCATGCAGCATTGCTGTGACGTTGTTCAGCGTTGCTCGCTGTTTCAAAATTATAGCCGTCAGATGGCAGTATGCAGTATTGTGTCTGTTGTATTACAATATGAAGGTCAGAGGACAGATCGAAGTGTTGACGTTGTTTGAAAATTAAAACCGTCAGATGGCAGATGTTGTTCAGCATTGCTGTATTTTAATTAATTTACAAAAACAAAAGCAATAATAAATTTTTGAGTTGTCGATGTCAGTATAGAGCAAGCAATTATCTGTAAAATGATATATAATTAATTTATGTGAAGAAATTGTGAGGTTTTTTCTAAAAAGGGAGGCAAACATCTTTAACCTTAGCGTATTAACATATATGATTTACCGCATCTTTGCACAATTTATGATGATTTTCAACTAAACCGTAGTGTTTTTATCGAGACGAGAACTTTCGATTAGCAAATTTTCTCGTCCTGAGTTTCGAGACGAGAGCAAGATTTAATGGTCGTCGACGTTTGACAAATATCGACAAAATCATGAAATACTAGCGGCCCGGTCCGGTTTCGCCCGAGTTTGTGGATTGCCACCGTTTTTCGTCGACTTACGTTTGTAAAATTGATCTCCACGAAAAGCGGTTTTATTTTAACGCGATAATATATAGCCATATGTCCATCCTGAAGGTCCATTCTAAATATTGGTGAAAAAATTCTTTAAATCGGATGAGTAGTTCCGGGTATAAATCAGACAGAATCAATTATGTCCAAATTAGAATAAAAATATTTGTTGTGCTTTAAAAATTTGCATGTTTGTTGGTCGTGGGTAACTACTAAATCGATTATGTCAACCAATCAATAAATATATCTTTGCCACTATATTAGCGGGGCATATCCGTGAGAAATAGCCATCTAACGCGGTTTTGTGCGATGTGTTTAACTTCCAACCAGGACTTCCCGATGTTGGTCTGCCTCGAAAGTTCGCCGCCAGATCATACTGGTTTTCCTGCCTCCCTAAGGATTCTAGTCTTGCATAAAACTTTGACTGGAAGTCGCGAAACAGACGCTCTACTAAAAATACAGGAATACAAATGCATTTTTACATTTCGTTTCATCCTTTGGCGAGATTGGGTAAGAAGTAGTGGGACCCCCACCTCACGTGAGATTTGCTCTATAATTTTTAAATAATATTGATCATGTATTTTGCTTCATATACCTACCACTCTAAGCGTTAATACTGATGTCTTAAATTTTTTCTATTAAAAAAAGGAGGAAAATGATACAAAATGTTATCTGTTATGATAATGAATTTAAAAAGTTGACGTGAGCTTTTCATTGAGATTTGGTTTGATTTTGCCCTCATTTCGAGCTCACGTAATTATTGGACGTCCCGCTACATAAAAACAAAATGTAATGCAAGTCCCTACACTTTTGCGAATTGCAAGAGGCGTCAGTGGGACGTCTTGATCTCTATCTATTAATGTCATATATTTAATAATTTACTATATGAATCATTGTCTATCTACTCAATGTGCGGTGAGTGGAGGCAACAAAGCGTATCGAAAATATATCTGCGTCTCTTTCTTCGATGTAATTCCATGATTTCTCCAATGATAGGATTTGTTGATGACTTGCATTCAATCTGATTAAAGTATCTCTGCTTCAAAAACTTTGTCTTTTTCTATGACGTTAACATGGGCGTACTCAGCTTTTGGCCGAGGAGGGGGCAAATTAGAAATTTCTTAAGCCAGATCCCCCGGTGCTTGTTTTGCCCTTCTGGATACGCCAGTGCTTACGGCGTAAAAAAAGACAGAAGTATATGTTTGCACCCTAATAGCTCGATTGCGATTTTATTCCTATGCTCAGTATAGAATAAAAGTATATGATTAATGTTGATTTATCCCGTTAAACAGCGTCTCGTATGCCTCCATCCATTTCAAGACACATCGTATAGGTATATGCAGAGAGATACAGCGGAAAATATCATCGAGGCCGACTAAAGTCAGTCACCGGCAAATTACTTGCTTTTTGCCGTCACTGTCTTTGCATGTCTTCCTTCTCCGTGTTACTTTTTCTTCATTCTTCAACGCAAGACGAATGAAAATAACCCATTCTTCGGCAGTCAGCTGTTGCATTTCTCGCTTGTATTATAACATTGTAACGAACTATTGAATAAATCACATGACAAGGTTGCTCTCAGCCCAATCAAGTTGTGCCTCGGTTCTCGATGGCGTCCCTGAGATGGAGAAATTACGATTACCGAAAAATGACGAAGAGCGTACGCTTCCTGTTAACAAAGACTGATTAATTATCAGAGTTTAACCGAGCGGGGTGGCGTAGCGGTGAGAGCACTAGACTCGCATTCGGGAGGTACCGGATTCGAATCCCGGCGGGGGCAGATGTGACTAGGACTTTTGCCTATTGCCTCTCGCCGAGAAACGGTAATTCCTGTACCGGCCATCTTGTCGAGATTTTCCATGGTTTCCCTCAATGATTCCAGATAAATATCGAGATGGTTTCTTATTCAAGACCATGGCCGATTATCTGTCAAACTTCTATGGTCAAAATTTGCCTACCTTATCCTTAATTCCTTAATTTCCTTAAGTTCCTTCATTTGCCCTATATGCTATTAATTAAGTTGAAGTTTAAAAATTGTAGAAAATAAGGGGAAGTGTGGCAGAAAAAAAATAGTAATGGTGCGAATGCCGTCTGTTATGACATAAAGTCGAGAAACGGACGTTAAACGCATTATTATCAGGGCCCTCGCGCCCTATAGTGCGATGTGTGCGACGCACGCGGGCGGCACATTCAAGGGGCGGCAAATGGCCTAGTTGTGTTATGTTTTTTGTACTGTATAGAAAAAATATATAACTGATATTAGGTATATCAATTTTATTTGCATACTCAAGCCTGCGTGAAAACTCTTACGAGTAGTTATTTATTTTTTAATGAAATTCGAATTCGAAATATTTCGCGCGCAGTTTTCGATTCGATAGTTAGTTCACATCAGCGCGTAGACAGGGCGCCCCTATCGGGAGACTCCCGCGTATCTTTATATCTTGAATTTTCCTGTCGATTCCTGCAAGAGTGCGAGTGAAGTAAAGTATTTTTCAATAAACAAATACTTTTTACTAATTGGTAAACTAATGATTATTTTGACTGAATTCTCTCAGCTCAGCGGTGAAACTAAATTTTTCTCTCATTCATAAGTACGACAGGAGAAGAACGCCGTGAAAAATCGCACGGAGTAAACTGTTTTTGTAGAGAACAGTTTACTCCACGGAGTGATTTTTTTAACGTAAAGAGAGAATTTTTGAAGTTCACTCTGTAGGGAATGAATTTTCAAAATTCAATATATTTCAGAATTAAATTTAGCTCCATGTTTCAATGATTGTGTTTCGTTTTTGTGCTCGACTTTTTTAAAATCATTTTTGCTTAAAAATTATTTCATCCCGCTTTTGTCCTGATTAAAAATTTGATTCGTTTTTACTTTTAGCCTATCATTTGTAAAGTATCTTTCACTGTAACATTTTTCACATTTTTATTTGTTTTCACAAATTAATTCTCTTATTAGTATTTTTACCTGTCCAAATCGTTTTGTAATGACGATGTAAAGTGAAGCATTGTTCCATTTCAGGAAAGTAATAAAAGAAAAAAACCTTCGGGTGCACAATTTGGGCAGTTTAAGAAAATTAGGCAAGAAGAAAAAAACAAAATGTCTGATTCTATGAAGAAGTATTTGCAAAAAGACAACGAAACAAAGTTTCTATTAAGCACTTACAGTATTAGTTATTTAGGATTTTTAACGTTTTCACGTTTTTCAATTTGACATATTATCGTCTAGTGAGTTTATCCACAATAAGGGGCGTCAATTATGAATCCGCACGCGGGCGGCGTGAGGCCTTACGAGGGCCCTGATTATTATTATTATTATTATTATTATATTATCAGAGTTCAGGGGTTCATCTAGCTCAGGAATGCAAATGGGAATTCTGGTCTAAAAAAAGACGGACAAATGCCAGTAGAACTCGCGCCCTAAGGGTTCCGTACCGTTATTTCATAAACATTAAATTTGTCATGTAATAGTTCTATATAAAATCAGAAATTTATGATTTTCGGGTTTTTTCTTTAGGTACTTGTGCTATGCAACCTTCTTTCGTGCCAAACGAAAGGTTGTAATTAAGAGAGTCAGTATAAAAAAATTTTTTTTTGTGATATAACTACAAATTTACGGTTTTCGGATTTTTTTTCTTTACTTAAGACATTGCTTCTTTCCAAATTTCATAATTCTAGGTCAACGGGAAGATTTTGATTCCTTTGCGAGTGTCAAAATATGCGCCATAAACGGCCGTATCTTTTGATTGCGTTGACTTAGAAGTTTGATTTTTTCACAGCTCCAAGGGATTGCAGACCTGAGTATTTAATATTAATTTCAACCTGATACCTCCACGCGTTTCTGAGAAAAAGGGGCTTGACAGACAGACAAACGGCAGCGAAGTGATCCTATAAGGGTTCCTTTTCTTTTGAGGTATGGAACTCTAAAAAGTAAATTCTAATCACGCCGCTTAGGAACTTTGGATGAAAACAGGTTGGCAACACTGAGCAAAAGACCCGTATTGATATCGATGACGTCAATGGCGTCCACATGCGACCGAATTTCGCCAATCGTAATCAAGTCATCGTACATAAGTGGTTTTATTGGCACGTTCACTTAACACCGGCGTTTATAAACTTGCATATTGCATATTTATGCACGCTTGTTTTTTAATTTCAGTTCATAGTCCACGGCACAGATAGTCTTAAAACGTGTTTTAAAAGCGCCGACAATTCTATTGTTAAAGTTTAAAAGATTACTGAAATTTTGTAACTGTCTAAAACACATATAAGGATTGTTTGTAATAGGTATATTATTAAATAAACAAGAATTTATTCCAACAATTTACAATAAAATACAATGTATTTGAAATAGAGTCCTTGATACTATACCTATCTATACTAATATATAAAGCTGAAGAGTTAGTTTGTTTGTTTGAACGCGCTAATCTCAGGAACTACTGGTTCAAATTGAAAAAAAAAATTTATTGGATAGCCCATTTATCGAGGAAGGCTATATAATATCACTCTACGACTAATAGGAGCGGAGCATCATTGAAAAATGTTGCAAAATGTATCTCAAAAATAAGCTTCTATTCAGGTGAAATGCACTAACTAAATATACTCATATTGGCGTTATGCGTACACAACGTCGGATGGCTCAATCGGTAGAGCATCCGGCTGTCGATGAATGTTGTGTCCAAATTTCATGATGATCGTAGTTACCGTTCAAAAGTTTTTGTCGGACGGACAAATTTTGAGTTATATTTTATATTTTTCATTGATGCTCCGCTCCTATTGGTCGTAGCGTGATATTATATAGCCTACAGCCTTCCTCAATAAATAGGCTATCCAACAAAAATAAAATCAATTCGAACCAGTTCCTGAGATTAGCGCGTTCAACCAAACAAACAAACAAACGAATTCTTCAGCTTTAGTATAGATTACATAAAACATTATACGTTCATACACTGTAAAAAATTAGCGGCGTGAATTTCGACCACAGACCAGGCCGCTAGTACATAGTCCTACTATAATTATGTATGTTTCAGTAATAAAAATACACAGTTATTTCAGGATGACTACACGTTCTGTAGATTTTCAATGTCACCTTACGTACTTATATTAAATTTGTACTTTGGTATTAGTAAATGACTATAATTTCATTATATGGTAGAAAAGGATGGTTTCATAAGCGCCAGGGACAGACTTGAATTAATCATCGAACCTGAAATTTTAAGTAGAGAGAAAAATTGTTGATTATCATATATCTATTAATTAACTATATGAATCATTGCCTATCTACTCAATGTGCGGTGAGTGAACGCAACAAAGCGTATCAAAAATATATCTGCGTCTCTTTCTTCGATGTAATTCCCTGATTTTTCCGATGATAGGATTGGATTCAATCTGAATAAAGTATCTCTGTTTCAAAAACTTTGTCTATTTCTATGACGTTTACATGGGCGCACCCAGCTTTTGGCCCAGGAGGGGGCAAATTAGAAATTTCTTAAGCCGGGTACCCCGTGTTTTGTTTGTCCTCCTGGATACGCCAGTGCTTACGGCGTAAAAAAAAACAGAAGTATATGTATGCATCCTTATGGTTCGATTGCGATTTTATTCCTATGCTCAGTATAGAATAAATGTATATGTGGATTGTAGACGCTCGACAATTGCGGTCATTAACGTCTGAAATTTGAACTGGGGTAGGCATTTTCGCGCCACCTACTGATTTAAAAAATGATGACTATACTACATTTTTTTTCGAAATTATATATTTGTTTTGGATGTAGTTCCGAATACCGGTCATCTTCGATCGGGATGAAACTTCGGGCACTTGTTGACTTTGGTGGGACATGAAAAACCCCCAAGGGATTTTTGGCGCAAATTCCCCATAACATTTTTATGGGGGGTTTTAAGTTTTTACCATTTAAAGCCCATTCATATAGAAATTTTGCTTTAACGGTGCGGGAGAGGGGTTCATCTCAGTTTTTAATGAAATAAAACTATAATAAAATAAACGTAAATATAAAAAATTTAACTGACTGTTTAAAATTTAATTTTATAGTTCGGCTCTGAATTGTGTCATTTATGTCCAATAATATTATACTTTTACATAAGTGAATTTATTTCAGAAACCAATTTCTATTTTGAGTTTTGTTAGTTATTAACTGAATACGTAAATGAAACGAAGTTATAAAGTTTAAATTATTAATTTTAAGTTATTTATTCAAAAAGATTTTTTAAATCTACATACCTACGTATCAACGCTATATTTTACAGTATAATAAATATATGTAAGTTTCAATTTTCAACTATTATTATTATTATTTAACGCATTCACATTTTTTTTCGTTTTCATAGTTAATTTAACACGTTAAGTCATTGACGACTTTCGTCTGTCTGTCTGTACGCGATAAACTCAAAAACTACCGGACGGATTTTCATACGGTTTTCACTAATAGAAAGAGCGATAAACGAGGAAGGTTTCTGTATATAATTTGTAAATATTTTGTATGAAATGGCTGAACTATGGCGGTATTTTGTAAAAAAAAAACTGTGATCGTACGCTTACATGGCTAGCGCTGACCAAATCTTTATAGAGATGCATCAATACTTTGATAGTTCTGCTGTGTAGATGGGAAGGTCAAATATTTCCAGAACAATTTTGCGCCCGGGTGAAACTGGGACGGGCCGCGCAAATAGTAAATAATATAAAAATCTTATTTGTCTGAAAAATTGGTCGATAATTTTATTTATTGAATAAAAATCTTAGATTAACGTCTGAATAGAAATCTTCAAACGAATAAAATTATCGACCAATTTTTTCAGGCTGTATATTGACAAAAAACTATTGAGATATTGAATTATTATTTTATAATTTAAATTGGTCGATAATTTTATTTATTTAAATAACATAAACTTTCTATTAACGCATTCGATGCCGCGGATAACGGCTAGTACTAACTAAAATTGTATTATGTGTAAATTCCAATAACATAATTTTATTTTGAATTTACCAACACTCGGGATTAGATAAAAATTGTTAAAAGATATTTTAAAATGTATAATTTTCAGAAAATGATAAATTGTTGAAAATGACAACAAAAAATTATGCAACAGATATCTTTTTCTTATCTTGTTTACATAAATTACGATAAAGATAGAATTAATTTTCGGAGTTCTATAACTAATCGTTCTCGTGAAAGAATGATCTCGTTCCGTGGCCCTCACAACATATAGCAGGCCGCTTCGATTTTTATCTTCTGTTTGGCCCACTCGTCGCGGCAAGCTTCGTTTAAATCCGGCCCCCCAGGCCAGAGCCCTGCCTTGCTTTTTCAAATATAAAGGGAAAATGCATTAATAAATCAATATTGGTGAATTTGGTCATTTTTATGTAAATCTGCATGTCAAGATATCTTTCATAGCACCTGATCACATTTTTTCTACATCATAAACCTTTTTATAATATGCTTCAAATGTCAAAGATTTGCATAAATTATTTACATATATACAGATTTTTGTGCAAATTTGCAGTTCGAGAAACGCTAATGACCTCACTTATCGAGCATCTATATATTATAATCTACATCTCTATTCACAGAGGACAAATTGTTAGTATGCTTGCTTTTTGATCAGACTGTCGTGGGCGTTCTATGATACCTATAATTAAACGCTAATAACCTTAATTATCGTGCGTCTATAATCTACAATAAATAAACTATAATCTTTCTACAAATCTTCTTGGTTTCCGGGCTTGTATGCCATGGTCCATTGGTATTTATATCCGACGTTTCGTCTGCAACTGCGGTAGACATTACATTGATAATGTCTGCCGCATTTGTAGACGAAACGTCAGGTAGAAATACCAATGGACCACCGCATACAAGCCCGGAAACCAAGTAGATTTGGATCAACACCGGCCGTGAAAGCATACACACTTAGATATCTATCTACAGTTCGAAATCCGCGTTTAGTGTTTTTTCCTGTGTGTTGTGGTGGCGTCGGTCGGAAAACGGGCCCTAGGGGTCAGGCCGTAGAATACATTGTTACGAAAAAGTATAGATGTATTATTTTTTTTATGTAAAATTTTAATTGCATAGGCAAATCATAGTTTATCATTTATCAATGTCTTATCATATGTTTTTCGGTTTTTGTGTCATCGTAAAATTGCATTTTTACTTAAAATTTATAAACTTTTTGTATTGATTTATTAATATTTTATCATATTTTAAATCTTGGACGCTGAAATGTCAAGGAAAGTAGAGTTAGTTTAGGTGCAACCGAAGCTGCTAACTCGTTCTTAAATTTCGCAACATATCTTGTACCTGTATTAAAATTCTAAATCGCCGAGTTAAGAAAATAAAGAAGAAATATCTTTATCTTTATATATATATATATATATTTCTTCTGTCCGTGTGTATGTAACTGAACTCCTCCTAAACGGCTGGATCGATTTTGATGAAATTTTTTGTGTGTGTTCAAGGGGATTCGAGAATGGTTTAGATTCACAATTTGGTCCACTGGAAAATATTTTTTTAATTAATTTTTAGAAAATAAGCTTCTATTCAGGTGAAATGCACTAACTAAATATACTCATATTAGCGTTAAGAGTACACAACGTCGGATGGCTCAATCGGTAGGGCGTGCGACTGTCAATATCGGGATCGTGGGTTCGAGCCCCACGTTCAGCGAAAATATTTTTATTTTTTTTTATTTTCTACATTGCTTTAAATTTATTTTAATCTTATTTGATTAATTTAAAAAAAAATATTAGTTTAAAAAAGTACAAATAGGTACTGCTTTTTATCGACAAAGGCTTTTGAACGGTAACTCCGATCATCATGAAATTTGGACACAGCATTCATCTCGCGGTAAACTAAGATGGATGTGTGTACTCATGTTCCTCCCTTCCCCATTCGTTCTTTTACATCCGGGTGAACCCGGACGGGACCGCTATAGTATTTATAGGTATATATACCAAACTATCGGCCCGTCCTGGTTTCACCCGAGTGCAAAACTGTTCTGGAAAAATTATATTGACTTTCCCATCTACACAACAGAACTATCAACGCGCCACGGATCTAAAAGATTCGGAAGTTAGTCACAAACAGCGTCGCAAAGGCACATTTAGAGCCGTTGAGACTCCCACCACTTCCCAGCTACCTGCACGGAACGTGCGCTCGTCGGTGATTGGCCGTGATCGCTCGTTGCCTTTGTCACTGGTCGCTTTCCTGCTTTAAAGTACAGTCAAGTACGCAAGTTGTTATTGCTAATTTAGTTTTGTTGAGTTGCGAGTTTGTAGTTTTTCAACAGACTGTACAAGCGCAAGCTCGCATTCGCATCTAACTTCCGAGCCTTTTAGATTCGTGGCGCGTATTATACATTGTTTTGATATGTATCTTTAAAGATTTGGTCAGCGTTAGCCATGTAAGCGTACGAAAACAGTTTTTTATTGACAAAACACCGTCATAGTTCAGCTATTTTGTACAAAATATTTACAAATTATATACAGAAACCTTCCTCGTTTATCGCTCTTTCTATTAGTGAAAACCGTATGAAAATCCGCTCGGTAGTTTTTGAAATTATCGCGTTCAGACAGACAGCAAGTCTAAATAAAAAGTAAACAAAAAAAAATGTGAGCCGCCACGGGACGCCTGGCAGAAGTGTTAATTTAAGCGAAATTCGAGTAACTAAATTGCGTCCTGTCAGCAACGAAATTTTAGTGACTAAATATCGCCCTGTAACTAAATTTCACCTTGTTATCTAGTTGTCGCCTTTAACAAAAGCCAACGAAATACTAGTAACTTCGCCCTGTTATATAGATGTCGCCTTCAACTAAAGCCATGTTTAATCCAACGCACACAAACGTAACGTAACGTCGTCCCATAAAAGTGTCGCGCCAGCCGCACGTTCTTACTCTCTCAACCAAACGCTTCATTAGATGTTTCACTTCGAAAGTCTATAGTACTTTTAAAAACTGTAAACATAACAATTCCTAGGAGCCTCAGAATCACGCGTGGTTAACCGAAATCTATACAGTTTTTATTAGGGAGTTAAAAAATAATTTATGCGTCTGTGAAACAAACGCTGTTAGTAAAAATTTAGATAGCTGTTTTAAGAACAATTTTTCGAAAGCACGTCCTTAACGTTATTTTCTTAATATTATTATAAATGGATAGGTATATGTCGTAGATTGATCCCCCACCTGTACATAAATATAAAATTTTGTCTATAACTGTACTTACCTATCTGTTTCTGTGTCTGTGATTGGTCAGTTCCACCGCACCGCTTAAGCTAAAAAGCGTCATCGGTGTGTGAAGTAACGTTTGCGCTTGTGAAAAGTCGCGTCTGATCGCTCATTGGAATCACCTGCCAGGTGCGTTCACGTGATCTGTTTCCTGCGAAGAACGTGTCCTTGTTTTCTTCTACCCAGTAACCCATTTTCGATTTTTTACCGTTCGAACTTGACACGTAGAGAAAAATACCAATTTGGGTCGATATTTACTTTTGCATAACTTTAAAGTACACATAAAATCCCCGAAATGTAAAAAACGCATTGAAAATACCATTTGGTAGTATTCGTCTATAGCCAACAGTCGGTAGATTTTATTAAATAAAAAAAACGAGTGTGCTTTAGACCACACGACTGAAGTAAAACTTCTTCCTGCCATAATTTGTTATTATTCACGCGAAAATTCACAAAATATGTACTTTAAAATGATTTTACAATTTTATTCACTTTAAACGTAAAATATTGAACAAAATATTAATTTATAAAATTGTTCAAGAACGAAATGAACTGTCTAATGTAAGAAGAAAGAAATATAAATATAAAGATAATGAAAACAAAAGTGATACATTGCAATTACTTAGCTCTCGTTGGATTTTAAGCGTAAATCTTTAAGAAATATTATTTAAAGTAGGTTTACAAAATTTTTTTCTGTCACTCGATGACGCCACTGGCAAATCAAGTATTCATTCTATTGTTAGTACTGTTTATATTTTCGGCCACCTGATGGCGCCACTAGCCAGTGAAGTATTTGTCATCCTCTTTTTATCTTCATTAACTTATATCTCCCTCTCAACTTCCGTTCGACTCACCCGATCACACTTCCGTAAATCTCTCGTCACGCATTCACCAGCTTACTCCCCAAGTCAAGCGTGCGTAAAGAAGTTTTACTTCAAAAATGTGTTGTTTTTTTTTTGACAAAAGGTCTGTTCTTCTGTCACCACGATACCGGTCTTACCACTAAATGGGTCTCCAAATAAAATAAGGAAAACCTTGTTGTTTTTAAGAAAAATCGAATCATGCGCAGTGAATATATTATGTGCTATATAACTTTTCTAATACAACGGCAATTATGTACGGGTTTTGAGTTCAAAAATATGGATTTTTTGAGCTTGTTGTTCTAATTTAAGTATTGACTTTAAATTCAACCCTATTTTGATATCCTACGATTTTTTCGAGACGCTATATCACAGCCATGCATAACTTTCTACAAATAAAAAAAGGGGTAAAAGTTCCTCAAAACGCATATAAAAAATCTCAGTTAAAGTAATTATTTCATTATTCTCCTTAAAACAATTCTCAAAGAATCTCGTATTGTATACCCACCATGTATACACAATATATGCCTTTTAAAGATGCGTAAGGCTTCATAGGCCAGTGAAATGAAAACTATTTGACCCTAAACATTTCCACAAAATCGCAAAAGGGTGCAAATTTGAGGGAACATACACAATGTGTCAAAATTGCACCTTCGTACGATGACTGGAACTTGTTAAAAAAGAGTTACAACAACCGTGTTTCATCAATTTTTTGCTCGTATCTCCAGTACAGTTAGAACTAGCCATATTGTTTATTGATAATATTGTAAAAAGAGATAATGATTCGGAAAGAAGTCTTTAAAAATAATTCTCCACCTATTGTCAAAAATTAATAAAAAATAAGTAGAGAATGTCTAAAGACACCCAACATTGAAAAATACGAAAAATTTTGAATTAATTGAATTGTTCTATTTTTTATTGATTTTTAAAAATCGCGCCAAAACTATCTCCTTATCCGCTCCGAGTTATTTTACTGGCCTCTTAAACTAAATAACAGATGAAACTTTTAAAAATCACCGTCATGCTCAGAGCGATCCGATCACATTTACGCAACACAGGTATTTTTTTTACCTGTAATGTTGTAAAGGTAACTATCATACGAACGCACCGTGACTGTCTTCAGTTGCTTGTACGTGAAGTTACTAAAAACTTACCTATGAATCCGTAAATTGCAACTCGACCCAAAAAAACGAGCGTTCCAAAACTCAAATTTCAACTGAAATAAACGTTTAACATACTGGCAACGAACGTTACTCAATTTTGTTTCGAAACGAGTTGGAATGAAAAAACAAGTGACGGTATAAGTTTACTCAAATTCTAACTTTTCGTCATTAAAGAGTGTGTATTTAAATATGTATTAAAATCTATGTGTGTATGTGTGTGTGTGTGTGTGTGTGTGTGATTTTTTCAAAAATGTGAACGAAATTCACGAACCAAATCTTATAATATGGGAAATAGTTGAATTAAAATGTTTACGTTCGAAAATGTGACGTATACATCCTCGCTTTTCAACTGTTTTACATATGTAAATTCGTTTGTGTTTTGTTTGTGTGTGTATTCAGTTGTTTTTTGTACATATTTTTAACAGTATTGGAAATAAAACGGACGGGCCGTGTCGTTAAAAAAGAAAAAAAAACAACGTCGCAGCGGATAGTTGACGTTGATACTTTTCTTCCATTTTGTTCTTGTGAAAAGTTTAGCCTGACAGGATTTATGCTATGACATTTTAAAGTCGCGTTTTGTGTGTGCTGTTTTTTTTATAGGTTTATTAGTTCGTTTCCTATTTTAATTGAAAAATAAAGATCTTAATTGCCGACATATTTACAGGTAAATGAAAGTTGCTCTTGCAAAGTAGTTTTTACACGCATGGAAAAATTTAGTGTTCTCATTTCTCGTGTAATTCGTGTATTTCAGACCTTAAAAAACTGTTGCATTTGAAATAGTATATACCTATACTTTCTGATATCAAACAAGCAAGAGGTCCGAAAATGTTAGATTTTTACTTATAATCTTGCACTTTTTTTAGTGAAAATATTGTTGAAGCTCATCAACTGAGCCCATTCGCGTCTCGAAAAATATCTAAAGCATTTTTTTTATGTTTTTAGTGCGTTTTTGAAATGTCATTACATATATCCGGAAACTTCAGTATACTGATTAGAATGAAAATTATTTTCAGTGAACGAAAAATAGATTTCATTATGAAGTCAACAATTGTCAATTATGTATGAAAACTACTAAATAGTTATTTTATTTTCACATTTCATCTGCTGAAATAATATTGTTAAAATCTGATTTTGCTTTTTTATTTATATATTAATAAAAAGTATTTAATTATAAATTGTCACTTGTAATAAAAATTTACGTGGATTTTCAGTTAGTTTCAAAATTATAATTAAGTGAAATTATAATATGGGATGCCAGATCGAAAACTTGCGCCACTCAGTCCTGGAATTAATTGATTGACTTCTAGGACCTCTAGGGTCCCTCCCCTTTTACACGGCCCTGTGCGTTGTCAGGCATTCAAAATAATAATTTTTTTAACGGTTTTAACTTTTTATCAATAAATCGGAATTAATCACGCACCCACAATATGTAAAATAAAAAGCAAATATTAAAACGCACGATCTTTTGTTTTCCAGCAATTGTTTTACAGTGTTCTCCAAGCCACGTATAAACAAATGCAATCACATGATGAAGAAAACTTAACAGAAACAATCCAAACAATGTTGGAAAACGAAAACTGTATAAGAAAATGAAAAATTAAAAGCAATCGTTTCAAAAACTAACGATTTGTAAAAATAAATTACATTGATAATATTAAAATTAAGTGTACTTAAAATTGAAACTTAAATTTACTTAAAATTAAAGACTCATAAAAATTGTTCCTATTAAAAATTTTTAAATAATTTTAATACGTACTTTCAACCGTAACATATATAAAGAGAGCTGTGATTGTCTTTTTTTAGATTTTTGCTAAGTTGAGAAAAATAAACAAAGAAAAAAAATCGTAATTTTATATCCAAGCATTTGATGTAATTGATATTTATTCGAGATACTAACTTTCTAAACCATTTGTGTGTTCTATTCTACTTCTCGGAGTATCTGAAAATACTCACATGCAAATAGTGAACATAACTTTACAACGAAAATGAAAAATCAAAAGAATTAAATTTTAATATTACTTAAAACCACTGATGATAATATATTTCTGTGATCACTCAAAATCAAAATAATAATATACTGGTAAATTTCAGCTTAAAACCTTAACTGTGATTTTTAAATATTTATGTTATAAAAAAATTAAAAAATGTGTTATATAGTTATAATATAAACCCAGTGGTTGTGAAACTATGGTGTTGAACATTAACAATACTACTAATTACAGTAGTAACAAGATGATGGGACCACAGTATTTGTGTTGCCTTTATTTGGCGACCGCTGGACAACAAGGACCTAATTTGGGTTCAGACGAAGAAGAAATTGTGTTATTAATTTATGCTATTATAGAAGTTTCACAGAATAAGGTAACTTTTAATTTTTGCTATTTCGTTTAGTTTTTTTTTTTTAAGAATAACGACTTATCTCGATAAAGGTCGATATTAAATGTTCTTCCTAAAGCTAAAACGCTAAACGTGTTTATATGTAATAAAAACATTATCTTCGATTTTGAAAAAAATAAAAAATAATAATTTAATTTTCCTGTACCGCCAGGACATATATTAAACCCGCCCCTGAGCTTTGATTGCAACCAGAAATATGTTGTTTTTTTATTGATTGAAATTTATGAATCAAATTTTATAACTTAAGGTAATGTTACGTGATATATTTTGAAATATTTTTTGTATAATACAAGTACCTATCAGCATAATAAGCTGGATAAAAAGTAAAAAAAAATTGACAGAATAACTTTCGCCTATTGTGTTTAAATAAAAAGCTTGTTAACTTATTATTTTAATAACCACTTAGATTTTTATGTATCATTGTTGTTTAAAACAATGACTTTAATTTAATTCGATATAATTTCATTTCTTTGAAAGACACACTAACAATTTTTTTAACTGGTAAACATACTTCGAATACGTATTGTGATCATTTTAAATCTTCAAAATCAATATCTACTAATAATAATTAGTGTCCCACCGAAAATATTTTTTACGGCCAAAACCGAAACCAAATTTCGGCTTCAGTCTCAGTTTCGGCCGAAACAGAAACCGAAATTTCATGTTTCGTGAGAAAAATGAACTAAACATTAGCATAATCAGTCTTTTTTTATTTTTAAATCAATCACGTATTAATTCATTCAGCTTCTGATATTTTAACTAATCATTAACTTTAAGAGGCATAAAAGACACTCGCAGCTCCACCGAACATGTCTGCGATTTCAGCGCGAAACCTCCCGAATGTAGTTTCTATTTCGGCCGGATGGCAGCCGAAACTAAGCCGAAACCAGTTTTTTTGCCGAAACTAGGCCGAAATCGAAAGTTCGATCGGACACTGCTAATAATACAACCGTAATGGGAGCAAGTTTCCTCTTAAGTTAATTTTTAAAAAGAAATATCACTCTTCTAAGGAGTTTTGTATGATACAAAGTCCTAATTGATCATATCGTCGTTGGTTCTGTAATAGCTCCTATGTAAAACGTAAAATCTGTCAACTATGCATAGTTGACAGATTTTACGTTTTTTAGATGAAAAGATTCAGGAAACGGAGCTCTATACACTAGTAAAACATCGTATGTGCAAAAACTGAATTAAAATACTATTTAAATTCAGGTTTTTCACATAGTGTATAGAGCTTCGTTTCCTGTATCTTTTCATGTAAAAAACTTAAAATCTGCCAACTATGCACATAGGAGCTATTACAGAACCAACGACGATATCCAAATGTGTAGGCTTTCAAGCAATATTTATTTATGAAAAATATTTAAATAACTCTAAATTCGGTGCTATGAGAATAACTACAGAACCCTATCATGACGTGCCCAAGAAGCGCTTGGCCGGTTTTTTTTCTGTTATACACGTCAGAAAGTTTTAGCAACGTTTTTTTTAAATAGTAACGATCTTTTAAACAGTTGACTCTAGGTTCTTGACCCATTTGACACCCACAAACATTTTGTTTATCATTTAACTTATACCAACATATAACGGTACCTTTATGAGCTCTATATTATATAGTCTGATTTCAGCATGCTTTTGCCTAACTTCAACCATGAATAATTTTGTTTGTTTTGAAATGTTTGGATTGACAAGTTACAATTAATTTTTTTTTAATAAATTACATTTTATCATTAAAATTTCAGTAATATTTATTTAGCTGTGCTTGAAAATAGTTCTGCAGTTGTTTCTGTGGTTCTTCTGTTTCCAGATTCTTTTCTTGGAATATAGATACAAATGTAAGGATCATTCCCTTAGTTCACATTCAATAATTAATAATTAGCGCTTTTCCAGTCTTTGACACTGAAAGTGCACAGTTATAAAATGGACAGTGGCGTAACTAGGAATATGTGCGCCTCCCCGCAGATTTCTGAAAGCGCCCTGCTATTTTGCACCAGTTTCCATCTTTCATATTTTTGGTAAAAAATGTCACTTGTACGCGTTTTTTAATTGAAATGTTTATTAAAATAATATATTTGCACTATTTGCAATAATTAGTACATTATACTCGAGCTTCGTGCGTTTTTTTTACGAGTTTGACTTTTTACAGAACGAGTGATAGACAATCGTCTATCACGAGTCTGAATGAATGAAAAATTAATTTTTATGCTCGCTGAAGTCGTGTCTAACCTCTTCGAAAGTCATTTCGTATGTCTTTGACTACGAAATGACTTTCGAAGAGGTCAAAAATGGCTTCAGCGAGCATGAAAGTTTATATTGTTAGTTAGCGTTCAAATTTAAGTATGGGACTTCAATTTTTATTTCGGCACATATTATTAAATTATGTTTTATTTATTATTGTAAATGTTAACTTGTAACAATAACATTATTATTTTATTATTGCTTGATTTTCTCGAAACACACGGCAGTCTTTTTTTCGAAAATTTATCATTTTCATCAAGAGACTTGAGGGCGCCCCTGGCTGTGACGCGCCCCCCTGCAACGCAGGGCCTGCGGGGGTGTTATTTACGCCACTGAAAATTAAGGAAGGATATTATTATACCTTCGAAGGTTATGCATCTTTGAGCAATGCTGACCATCATGTAAGATTAAGTACAATAGTACAGGGACAAGAATGAGCTTCCCAAATGTATATATATTCCAAGGTTCTAATTCCAGAACTGGTAAAAGTATAAATTTTTCAATTTACTATAAAAAAATAATAAATTGAAAATATGAAATGGTACTATTGGCCCAAAATAATCTAAGTTGCTTGTAACTAACACAGAAACCATTTTAATCTTCGAATTCTTTTTGCTAATTTTAAAAAGCTTTTAGTCGTGGCGCTTATTGAAGTGTTTTTGGTTGTAAATACCATTAATAAAAATTTCCACCGTCGTAATTCAAGGTTGCTTTTTAAACGCTTTATATTAGTTTGGGTTGTAACTAACTAACTAACTATGTATGTATGTATGCATGTAACGGAATCTTTGAGCATAATTTTCACCAATTTCCCGAAGTCTGATTAATTTGAAACTTTGCATACGTATCAAGGACCGATGACAATGCAATAATTTGATAACAGTTTCCCATTATCCTTATTAGGACCCCCAGGATTAATAAATTCTTTTATAGATCCTCAAACTAAAAAGTGAAAAATAAAATATAGTTTAAAAAAAACTAAAAAACACGCTTTATATCGAACTAAAAAGTAAAAAATAATTTTTTTAAAATAAGCTTAAAAAGCGTTGGGCGCTCGATGTACGAAAATGTGGAACAAAGCGCCCCACGCTTTTTAAGCTTATTTTAAAAAAATTATTTTTTACTTTTTAGTTCGATATAAAGCGTGTTTTTTAGTTTTTTTTAAACTATATTTTATTTATGAATTAAATATCTAGGGACAATATTATTACATTAATGATTCCAGATCAAAACTATACATTTTTATTGTTGATGTTTTAAATCACAATGTTATTCTTTTCAATGATTATCTTTTCATCGCTGTCTATTTTTTATTACCCGACTGGGCACGCAAGGATTGATTGAATATTTTTCTTGTGTTATATTGATTTGTTATTTTTTTAATTTTTTGTCAATATATTGGTCTGAGAAAAATTGGTCGACAATTTTATTTATTTGTAAACATTTTTAATGCATTAAAAACGTCGGTCATTTTAAAGAGTTTAGCAAATGGATATTGTTATTCTTTTGCCGTGTGCCCAATTTCATCAAAAGTAAATGACTTCAAACAGGCTGTTTTGAGAAGATTAATAAACATTTTTAAGTTATTGATTAATTAATCAGTATCTTTGTTATTCAGTTATTATACAATGTGACACTTTTACTGTCACTGCAGTGACACAACTCTCTTGTAAAATCGGAACACCTGTAATATTATAATTATGCATCTAGAGATTATTGATATTTAATTTAGTTTTATAATAAATGAAAAAAATATAATATCGCGTAATGTTTGGATTAGTTCTAAATTTCGTAATTTAACGTATCACATAATAAACGAGAGGGTCAAGGTATCTCACTTTCTACTTTAATGGACATTTTTTAAATTTTGCATACACACATTTCTGTCGTCCAAAGAACAAAACCACTAATGTCGAATTGATTTTTTTAAGGCTACTAACAAACACGATTATTGGATTATTTGTGTTAATAAAATTCTATTGATACTTCGTCACATATTTTCATAGAAATTGAGATTAATGTTATAAAGAGGTTTGTAAGTTTAGATGTAGGAAACTACTCATCCGATTTCAAATTTTGTTTTCATCAATATTTAGTTTGGACCTTAAGGTTGGCTATAGACTATATATTATTGCGTTAAAATAAAAGCGCTTTTCGTGGAGAGCAATTTTGCAACGTAAATTGACGAAAAAACGCTGGCAACCTACAAATTCGAGCGAAGCCGGGCCAGGCCGCTGGTAATTAATAAATGAGCTATGTAGATACCTCGTCTTCAATAAATAAATTTATCGACCAATTTTTCAGACAAATATATTATATATTAACAAAAAATACGAAAATTAATACATTAACGATTCGGTCCGGATTAATTTTTATATTTTTTGTTAATATATTTGTCTGTAAAATTGATCGATCATTTTATTTATTGAAGAGTTATAATCAGACGTTAATCAAAGATTTAGATACCTCTTCTGCCTCGACTATTTTCAAATCCCTTTCGTAATTTAATC
The DNA here is from genome assembly GCA_963575645.1 of Xanthostigma xanthostigma. Lineage (NCBI taxonomy): Eukaryota > Metazoa > Arthropoda > Insecta > Raphidioptera > Raphidiidae > Xanthostigma > Xanthostigma xanthostigma. Next base: position 36,224,430 of record OY754473.1, read on the forward strand.
TTCAGATAGATTTTAACTCAATTTTGTATACTATTATGTCACTGTTAAGTAATTGATAACTCATTCCGCCGCGATAGTAGAAAGATTCGGGGTTGAGTCGTGACGGTGAAAATACTTTTTTCTAATATAGCATTGTAATAACAGTAGCTATCTTAAGGCCGCTGCACACGTGGCTGGTTTTGCCGCTGGTTGCGACATAGGTGCTTTTGTCTTTTGACCGCAGAGCATTCGTAGAACACGTGGTACATTAACTAATAAATACAAACTACAGTCCATTAGTTTATTCATCTTTAATATTAAACAAATAATACACATTTTAATTTGAAGTGTTCAATTGACACGCCATCATTGGTCAATTTTACACGAAAAAAACATGAACTTCACACTTTTTATTACACGTCCTTAACTTGAAATAATTTTAATTTAAGAAATGACGGTAATTGGAAGATTTTTTATAATCAATTATGATTAACTTATGAACTTCGGAGTGCAATAAATCGATGCATTTTCACATCGTGCTGAATCTATAATATATAAATACGGGATGGAAAAAAGAGAGTTGAAACCATATATCTATTAATTAACTATATGAACCATTGCTTATCTACTCAATGTTCGGTGAGTGAACGCAACAAAGCGTATCGAAAATATATCTGCGTCTCTTTCTTCGATGTAATTCCCTGATTTCTCCGATGATAGGATTGGATTCAATCTGAATAAAGTATCTCTGTTTCAAAAACTTTGTCTATTTCTATGACGTTAACATGGGCGTACCCAGCTTTTGGCCCAGGAGGGGGCAAATTAGAAATTTCTTAAGCCGGGTCCCCCGTGCTTGTTTTGCCCTCCTGGATACGCCAGTGCTTACGCTGTAAAAAAAGACAGAAGTATATGTTTGCACCCTAATAGTTCGATTGCGATTTTATTCCTATGCTTAGTATAGAATAAAAGTATATGGTTGAAACCGATTTGAGTGTATTAATTCGCATGCATTGTGATGATACATACATCGTTCTCTTCGGAGGGAAGTGCCACAATATAATACGTTCCATCATCAGAATGTGTACGAATTAAGACACGTAAAATCGACCACTGGGCGATCACAAATAAGAATAATTTTTAGAAAATAATTGAAATTACTTGACAAAAATGAATTAGTTTGTTTTTAAAAAGGATATAATCATGTTTCCCTAGGTTATACCTCCTCTATCTTCATTCAAATCGCGTAATTATTTTTTTTTTTTAATATAATGTAGTTGTTGTATTAGCGTTGACTTCACTTTGAAAGTAGATAGGCAAGATGATTGTAAAACTGAGGCCCTCTTTAGAGGAATTCTGTTTCCTTTTAGAAACTCGATCAGTGTATTATGTTTTTATTTATATTCTTAATTTATTTGATACTTCCACTAATTCTAATATTAAAACCTAGAAAGTGATTTTAATATTATTTTCATAGATTTATTGTTCCTCATTTTTATCACCATCATGAGTCGCACAGCTAATAATAATATACCTAATTAATCTACAGATACTAATATATGATACACAAAAAATTTGAATATTCAATATTCATTGTATATTTTTATTTTAAAATTCAACCAATGTACCGGAATTTTATCTCTTAAATTATCAAATATTGAAATACATTTCGATTGTTTTCACACAGAAATTACGAAGGGTGAATAATAATAAAACTTGGCATTTCCATAAAAGGATAATCAATGTGAAATATCACCCTAAAAAGTGTTCCCTTATTTTTGAAATTTAAATTTTTATCTTATTACATTAATTAGAATAAATTTTAGTTCATACATATTTCATACCCGCAGAGTTTAGACTGGGAACCAGAATTTTGATTTCGTAAATTTGATGTATCTACACGAGTAGATCAGTTCGAGTACTTTCGGATTTATTGAAGTGTGTGTTCTGTTCAGAGACAATAAACGTTCACTTTTGTTAACATTCGAACTGTCACTGCGCGCGCACCAGATCCATCCCCAATGCCAGCTTGTAAAGACGTCTCGTGTGAAGTGAGCACATTAAATCAATCAAGAAAACCAGCTAATAGTCAAATCTAGCAAGGAATCTAGCGGCAAATCTAGCCTCGTGTGCAGCGGCCTTTGGTCATTGCTTTTCTGCCAGGGCCGCAACTAGAACATCGGGGGCTCTGGGGAAAGAAGTTCAATTGGGGCCCCCTACGTAAAATTTTGAAACTGTTTAAAAAAGGCCATTACTATTATTATTATGTTCAAAATTACAAAAATACAATTTTTCTAATAGATTTTTTTACATACAATTCTAGAGATAATTTGTGGAAAGGCTCCGCAAAGTAAAAAACGAGTGTGGACACCTTCGAACCCCTAAAAAGTAGACAACGAAGAGGGGCCTCTTCGGGATCCCTTTTCGTCAGGGGCTCCGGGGCACCGCCCCGCTTGCTACATTGTCGGTACGAGTCTTCTGCTACTGCTATTAAGGAATTATAAATACTATAACATAATATATAACATTACTTAAAACTGAAATTCTTTAAAGAAGGCATTCTTCCTCATTTTAAATTCAAATTTAACCCTGTTTTGTTTAGAACTTCCAGTCACACCTGTATAACAGTTGCGTCCTCAAATGCAGTATTAAACTAAACACTAATCCGGTTATTATGTATAGCTACTGAATGTATATCAGTTTAATTAAAACGTAAGTTTATTTTGCATATTAATCAAGCTGAATATTTAATTATAAAGTCATTTTATTGTTATAAATTCATGCATGCAAGATTCTTCCACGTTATATTGTTAATTAACAGTGATGTTCGTATAAAAAGGGGTCTAGATTAAATTCCCGTTGTTTAGCACTCTTCGAAAAAGTACTGTGTGACTTCGTTTTTTGAAATGTTTAACGAGAACCGGAAAAAAACACGAGTGAAATGAAGTGCAAAAATATTTTCGTTTTCATTTTGATAAATGGGGGCCTCCCCCACAAACATTTCTGCTATAGTGAGTCTCGGGGAAAATGTCACGCTAAACTGCCAGTCAGCAATATTCTACCCTCCTTTGCCGACCGTATTTTGAAAATTTAGCGACTCAGGGCAATTTAAAATTCCTATTCGCGTTTTACCATTTTAACTCCACAAGTTTCAGAGGGATGGTACTAATTGAGGTTTAAACATTTTTAGAATATCTTTCGTTTTGAGATCCCCCGCATCCAAAGAACATATTTTTGGAAAATTTCTGTCTGTCAGTTTGTCTGTGAACACGATGGGCAGATTGAAACCATATTTTGGGAGAATGTTTGATACGCAAATATGAAGAGCCCTATTGTTTTTGGGGAAAATCGGCGTTTGCGTAGAAGAGATAAATGCTATAAGGTTGTTTTTTTAATATCTATAATAATGGTTTATTATACTATAATATATCAAATGCCAATGTGGCCTTATCGCCCAATTAACTGGAATATTTTCAATGCTTTCATAGCAACTAGCGGTTCGGTCCGACTTCGCCCGAATTTATATATTGCCACCGGTTTTTTGTAAACTTGCGGCGCAAAATTGATCTCCACGATAAGCGCTTTTATTTTAACGCGATAATATATAGCCTATGTCCATCCTGAATATCCATTCTAAATATTCGTGAAAAAGTTTTTGAAATCGGATGAGTAGTTTCGGAGATTAACCTCCTACATCCAAACTCACAAACTTTACCACTTTATAATATTTCAACATTTTCCGCTTTTCTCCGTCTGAGCGCTGTAAGTTGTATTCTCTAGCCTCATTCAAGGTCGAGCACAGAGCTAATATTTTTGGTTTTAATAATTAACACGGTGGTTATCTAGAGTCGGCAAAATGAGGAAGATTCTAGATTTCGTTAGACATGAAATAGGTACGTTAATGTGCTATTGATGACTTTTGCATGCATGAGTATTGAGAAATAAAATGTTGAATGTAAATATACTTAAATTCTCATGTCCTTAAGGTCAAGACATACTTGCGGCAGCCGCCTATTATGCCTCATTGTCTTTGTGCCGTCAAATCTACAATGAGAATTGAAAATAGTCTGTTGAAATAGTTTATTCGAAAGCTTGGCGTCTAGAAGAACATAGGTTTATGAGAATAACCGAAATCGTTCGAACTTTACGTGACCGCGTCTGTTATAAGCTCTAAAAAGTTGCGACATTTTTTATGCATGTTGATTTATAATTTATAATACATTTCCTAAATGTTTTCACCTATAAATCCGTTAGAGATTAGTAAAATTGTTTTTGCTTTCCAGTTTTTGATCTAAATAGTTCACAAAACAATTAGCAAAAACGCAAGAACTCTTACAATATTGATTTTTCGAAGAAAACGTTTCAAATAAAAAATATAGATCATTCATTTTTCTACAAAAAAGATCTCTTGCGTTTTCTTCGTAGGATCAGGTAGTCTCGCGATATTCACTAAAAACGCGTTCGTCAAGATGGTGGCTAACGCATCGCTTTACAAACGTCACAAATTTACGTAAATTATAGTATAGATTTCATATATATTTATACATTATAAACATGAGACAAATGTTAAGATTACATGGATAATAATAATTATGATTTTGTGTCTATTTTTCCCTTTTGTTTGTGCCGACACAAGTATTATTCGGAATTTAGTGAACAATGTAATTAAGTGTTTAGAAAACTTTCTAACTGTATATTAATTATGACGCCATAAAGCAAAGTGGTCTATGTTGAATTTTTGGCAACTTCTACCTTGTGGTGAAGGACTACAATGTCTGTACGTCTGTCTGTCACAGACTTTTTAATTCTTAAAGGGTTGACCAATAAATCAGTACAACAGTGAAATAGGGAAAACATTTCAGAGCAGAAAAATCTTACTTATCAACCTTTCCTTGTGACCGTAGTAATTAAAATATTAATTTCATAGCTAATTATCATTAGCACAACATCTAAGACTTTGCTCATGCAATTTTAAAATTCTTTAAAGCCTTGACAAAAGCGCACAAATTTGTTTACGACTGTTGTAAGTAAAATATTCTGCAATAATTCTACTAGTCATTTCATTCTTATTGTTACCAAAGCGCTTCTAATTTCCTGTTATAAAGGAAATATAAAATTATGGATCGGTGCAAAGTTTAAAATAATTTGTCTACATCCTTCAGCGATCCGTGTTTCAACCAAGATTACGACAAAAATCGATTATTTTTAACGAAATTATATTTAATGAGCATATTTATGCGTTTTTGAGGCCAATGAACATTAAAAAATTCGACACGAAATTACTAAACCGAATCTACGTAACTCAGCATGTTTTTAAAATCTTTGATTAACGTCTGATTAGAACTCTTCAATAAATAAAATTAGTCTATAATTTTATTTATCAAACATGTTTTTGCTTTTCAAAACTTCATTTTTGAAAACGCATTTTCCTCTAGAACCAAATTTTTAAACGCAGACGTGTACAAATAAATTTCGAATGAAATCAAATAAAAAAAGCTTTTCAAAATCGATTCAACCATTTTTGACTGTGTTATAAAAAAAGCATGACATACAAAAAATGATATAATGGATTTTTAATTTTTTTAATAAATATACAGTGCAATTTTTTTGAAATTTCATTTGGGTAGCAAACTTCACTTTAGTAGTTCGGCGCTCATCATAACACATTATTAAATGGGATCTTTTTACGATCGAGTATCGAGTGTCCTTGCATTGTATACTATCTGCGAACGATAACAGAACCGTTACGCTTATGCGCAGTAGCTAAAACGTGTTCCAAAATCGATACAATCAGTTTAGTTTTAGCTATTGCGCATGACTGTGGCGGTGCTGTTACCGTTCGCAGAAAGGTTGGAACAAAACTTATGAAACCCACAGTCTGAACAAAACATGATTAAATCACATTAACAATAAGCCTTCTTTGAAAAGACATTTCGAGAGTTATTTTAATTTCTTTTCATTTTCTTGAACGTCAATTAGTATATTGAGCAACGAATTCCAGCTTTGTGATTGAAAAATAGATTGTACAACAGGTAAAACTAGAATTCCTTTTAGACACAGGTTAATTAGTTAAACATACCATTCGATAAAGATTACCCAGAATAGAGACAGTGAAACTACATTTAATTTCATTTATATTATTTATTCTATGTGGCTCAAGGGGTAATTATAGATACCTATACAAAAGTAATCAATCTATATATATAAAAATCTCGTGTCACAATGTTCGTCCGCGCTAATCTCCGAAACCACTGAACCGATTTTAATGAAATTGCGTAAATGTGTCTTTTCTTGGTGCAACTTACGCTGTACAGTAGTTTTTATTAAATATTTTGTACAAAATTACGGTGTTTTGTGAAAATAAACTGTTTTAGTAACATGTAACGACATCTGATAGTATTGACTCAAAGCTATTAGTTCAGAAGCAAACAAAGAAACTGTTTTACTACCAAGAAGCAACATCTGTTAGAATTCGCTCTAAGCTATTAGTTCAGAAAGAAATCTGATAGAATTCGCTCAAAGCTATTAGTGCAGAAACAAATCTGATAGAATTTGCTCAAAGCTATTTAGTTCAGACGCCGGGTCACAAGCGAAATACATTTTGCAGAATTACGAGTATATCTATCGCACGATACATATTCTGAAACTGACTTTGTGATCACTTTCTGCACATTCGAATTTCGAGGTATAGATCTCCATTGACGTTGTCAGTCTACGAAGTGCTTAGTCTATGATAAATAGTAGATGGTGAATTATAAAAATATGTTTTTATAATTTGTTTAAAAAAAGTAATATACACCTAAACAAATATTAGTAAGAATTATATTGATATTGCACAAACTTCCTATAGTCTTGACAATAGAGTTATTCTGTATGGCAGCATTATTACCTGAAAATAGGAATTCATCAACAAAGTTGAATGCGTGAATGCGTATAAACATTATTTTAAACTAATATTTATTGTTATCGACAATTAGCTACTGAAATTTATTATTTAACGCAGCGGTCGGGAGCTGCGACCCGCGAACCGCGTGTGGCCCACGAGCTTTTTCTTTACGGGCCTTCGACTAAACAAATGTAAATAATTCATATACAGCCTCAAAATCACTTTAAATTTTGTTTCGACTCGCATGTATTTAGGCTGTTCTTTTCTATTTTATTTTTTATTTAAAAAAAATCGTCCCAAAATTTCAGTTTTAGATCAAACCTGTGAACGGCGCTAACCGAATTTGTTTCCCACTTAATTAACATGGAAAAAATGACGGTTTTACTCAAACATGGATAGCTGGTAGAATTTTTTTAAATTTTTGATAGCAGCATTTTGTAGAGAATTAAATTTCCTACAAAAAAGGTCCTCAGTACTAAATCCGTGAATTCATTATTTTCAAATTAATTAAAAGAATTCGGATTTTTATGAGAATGTTTAAACGAACATATCTTTGAAAATAATGAATTCACGGATTTAGTACTATGGACCTTTTTTGTGAGTAATTTAATTCTCTACAAAATGCTGCTATCAAAAATATTAAAAAATTTCTACCAGCTATTCACAGGTTGGATCTAGGAAGTTGAATTTTTGTGAGAATTTTTTTTTGTTTCCAATGCTAAAACATTAGCCAATAGAATCTAAAAAAATAAAAACACACCCTAATGTATAGTTATTTCTTAGTTTTTAAGTGCGACCCAACTTTATTATATTTTGCCACTATGTGGTCCTTGCCTCCTAAAAGGTTGCCGATCACTGAGTATAGGACGTTCAGTCCTAAATCTAGATTTAAAACTGAAAGTCCTATCAGAAACTGAGCATTATCCCAGTTGTTATTTTTTTATAAACATCTTATTTGTTGGGTTCAAGTAGGTACTGCATCGCGCATACACTTAATTTTTTCAACGACTATTGAAGATATATTCCTAATTTCATTATTTTAAATAAATATTAATTTCAATGACGCAATCATTATTAAAAACCTTGAGTTATGAAGTACCTACTGTATAAAGTTTTCCATTTTGTTTTATTTTTACCATCATTTGTTTTTCCCAGGCTGCTTCGCAAGCGAGAAGATTGTTTATTGTTTGACACGTGATCGATTTTACATGACTTTCGTCTTTTATACTGGGTCAAATCGGGGATATTTTTTCCCGTTTAAAAATAATATTTATTAATATTAAGTTCCTTAACCTCAAAAAAATGTGTGTCGCGACCAGTCAGTGCGAAACTTTTTATGATAAGAAATAAAATCAGAAGAAAAAGTAAGGTTAACATGTTTGAGGGAGGAAACTTTGAATGTCAACTTTAGCGGGAAATTTGAATAATTAATACAGCTACCATATGCTAATTTGAAAAATGTCTACCAATCCTAACGTCCCAACAGCTTGCGTTTGAAATTACACATTAAAATGGCGGTGCAAAAGTTAAAATGTCAGCCAATCGCAACATTCTAACAGCGTTCAAATTCTACATCAATAGGAAACAACACATGTTAGTTTCATGCAATGATCGTCGAACCACAATTCTTATACAGTCGTACACGTGTATTTTCAACATCATCTATTTTCAACTGATTTTCAAGGTTTTAGTTCCTACTTTTCACGCAGTGTCTGCTTTAAGCGGCTCCGCCAGTAGAAAACAAGTGTCAAAAATTTGAAAAGAGTTTTGATTGGATTATGACTGCCACGAAATCGGGATGAAAGAAATGTTGAAAATACATGCGTCTATTAGATCTGACAGATTGAAAACACATATTTAAGCGATCCGTAGTTTATGACGGTACGTTGAATTTTTTTAAATGTAACATTCTTCTTTAATCCGCTCTTTAGATCTTCGGTACTTACATAGTTTGACTCAACAATTTTGATTTTGCTTTATATATATAGAAGTGACAAAAAACTACAGTTTTAATTGGAATATTGTTGAAGCGAAATGCGCTTAGTCATAGCAAAACCGCTATGAATATTATGGTGGCGAATCAGCATGCATCATGGAAAGAGGTCGATCGGACTGCCGTAAGTCGTTGATCATACCTCTCTCTCCGTTAAAACGCCTCGCGTATTATAATATCGTAAATTTTTCACTAGGCACCTTATAGTGTTCCTTGAATAAGTGCAGTCGTGAAAATACCAAACATATCGGTTTAAATTATCACAGCCTTCTTTGAGAAATAAATGTTTTCAAAGTGTTTCATTTTTAACGCAAGAAATTAAATGCTCAAAGACAATCAGTTTAAAAAAAAAGTTAAAAGCACATCTTGTAGGAACTGTGCCTTATACTCAGATATATTCTGATTTTTTTTCTAATTGTTTTGACGACTGTATCCATACTTGACTCTACAAATAAAGAACTATTCTATTCTATACTAATATTAGTCGGGTAGAATTAGCTGATTCGTGTCCTAAAAAACGTGCAATTGCGAACGCCGATTTTAAAATTTTTTTTGTTAGATAATACGAATATAAGTAACATATTAAGTTTAAACGCCAATCGGAGCACCGCACGATGGTTAAAAAAAATGGCAAAAATCGTCCATATCACTTTTTGGCGATTTACGGGAAAACTATGCATTTGACAAATTAAGTGTAGGGAAATAAAAAATGCGCAATAAAAAGACGAATCGAATGAGTTTTTGTGAGCTCCGATCGGTCCAGTAGTTTTTTAGTAAATTGCAAAAAACCGCTTTTTTGGGCCATTTTTTCGAAATTCCATAACTTCCGTTCTATTAAATATGAAGACTTGAAACTTTAATAGAATATGTGTTTTATAAGCTTCAATATGCATACAAAATTTCAGCAAGATCGATGTTATACTTTTTGAGAAACTTTGAAAAAACCGAAAAAAGGCCCTTCCGAAAAGGGTCCCTGAAAAAGTTTTGGGCCAGCGTAGACCAATTTTTCAAACGTGCTTTTGTTCATCGAGAGTTGCTCTACAACATCCTGCAATGCCCTACCATTACACCTAGCGAAAGTGCGAAAAAAATTGATTTTAAAAAAGGGAGCTAGAAATGCGGCTATATGGCAAATTCTGCAAATTTTTGACTGAAAATTTTTTTTTGCTTTCTTTGCGTTTTAAAGCGAAAATGGCAATAATAATAATGATATCATTATATATTTACGTACAATTGTGCATATGTGTCGCATGGATACAAATAACAGCATTAATTAGACATTATTTTTGAAAATCTGTTTATTAAAAAAATAAGTTCGCGGAAGCTCCCTTTTTTAAAATCAATTTTTTTCGCACTTTCGCTAGGTGTAATGGTACGGCATTGCAGGATGTTGTAGAGCAACTCTCGATGAACAAAAGCACGTTTGAAAAATTGGTCTACGCTGGCCCAAAACTTTTTCAGGGACCCTTTTCGGAAGGGCCTTTTTTCGGTTTTTTCAAAGTTTCTCAAAAAGTATAACATCGATCTTGCTGAAATTTTGTATGCATATTGAAGCTTATAAAACACATATTCTATTAAAGTTTCAAGTCGTCATATTTAATAGAACGGAAGTTATGGAATTTCGAAAAAATGGCCCAAAAAAGCGGTTTTTTGCAATTTACTAAAAAACTACTGGACCGATCGGAGCTCACAAAAACTCATTCGATTCGTCTTTTTATTGCGCATTTTTTATTTCCCTACACTTAATTTGTCAAATGCATAGTTTTCCCGTAAATCGCCAAAAAGTGATATGGACGATTTTTGCCATTTTTTTAACCACCGTGCGGTGCTCCGATTGGCGTTTAAACTTAATATGTTACTTATATTCGTATTATCTAACAAAAAAAAATTTAAAATCGACGTTCGCAATTGTATGTGACGGATTTGCTAATTCTGCGCGACTATATTATAAATAGGTAATGTTTGTAAGTTTGGATGTAGGAGGTAATCTCCGAAACTATACTCATCCGATTTCTAAAAATTTTTACACCAATATTTAGAATGGACCTTCAGGATATACACAGGCTATATATCATCGCGTTAAAATAAAATCATTTTTCGTGGAGACCAATTTTGCAACGTAAGTCGACGACAAAACGGAGGCATTCTATAAATTCGGGCGAAGCCGGACCGGGCCGCTATAATACGAAAGTTCAACTGATACAAAATTATTGTTGGATTTCATTGAAATCAATACAAAACAGTTTGTTTTTCGACTTACTAATTACCAAAATCTATTGGGATTTAACATAAAATGATACGAGATCTGGTGACAGAAATTTGAACCATAAACACATTACAACATGCTCTACCCTGAAAATTGTACAGAGTTGCCGCTGTGTATATATGTTACGGTCAAAGTCGACAATGCCCGAAATTGGACAAGGTTCGAAAAATAAATTTTTATAAACATGAAACGCTGACATTATTGATTGTATCTTTATCATCATAGGTTATCATTAACCCTTTATGGAATTTTTATCACTGATATCAACTATTGAAGGATATATTTTTCAGCTTTCTATTACAATTATTGATGATTGAAACCACATATAATTTATTTCCGACTTTTACGAGAATTCTAAAAAGAATGACAGTGCTAGAACTTACGAAGGTCTTATAAAGCCGAATTTTGTAATAAATGGAAGGTTTTTGTATTTGAGTGATAAGACGATTATGAGTAGATCGGCTTAAGAGAGCAATAAACATATTTTCATTTATTAAAATGAATAAAATGTGTGAAAATAAATTATCCGTAGTTTTGATTTTTATTTTTATTGCTGGAATAAATGTGAGTTCTGAAATTCAATGCATTAAGATATTATATTATGTTTATTGCTCATATCATATAAATAATAAATAAATTATACGTGTTTTTAATCATCAATATAATTGTAATAGAAAGCTGAAAAATATATATTCTTCAATAGTTGATATCAGTGATAAAAATTCCATAAAACGTTAATGATAACTTATCATGATAAAGATACAATCAAATGTCAGCGTTTCATGTTTATAAAATATCTATTTTTTGAACCTTGTCCGATTTCGGACATTGCCCGAGCATTGTCAACATTTCCCGGATTCCGGGCATTGACCGTAACATATAGACACTTACCTACATTATTTTTTGAGAACTATAATAAAATTATAATAGCTACTAATGTTACTGTCAAAAAGTACCTGTATAATATACTATTACAGTAATCAAACGCCTCGAGCGGATTATCGAAAAACAAACCAGCTTAAAAGCACTACATCCAAACAGAAATCGAGACGCTACATTTATACTAGTGATGTGCCGGAGCTCCGTATCCGCGGATATCCGAGGGAGAAGAAAGATCCGTATCCGTTAGTTTTTGTGCGGATCTTTTATCTTATTAATTTTCAATTCATAGATGAAATTTCATATATATAGGTGATTAGGTAATAAATAAAAACTGTTAAATTTCATTCAGATTATTTTTTATTTTTTTTAAATCGTATTTGGCACCTTTATATTGCAAACATTTATCGTAGTGAGTACCATACCAATAGTACATAACTCAAAGGTACTAAAAAACTATCTTTATCACGAGATATTGCACATCGATCTGTTATAAGAGTTAACTCTTAAAGAGGTCAATAACTTTTTCCCATACCAGATAGTCTCTTTCCAAAGGTCGATGTGCAATATTTACCGCCGCGTACTCTAAGAAATTTAAGATCCGTATCCGTATCCGCGGATCTTGAAACCAAAAATCCGTATTCAGATCCGTATCCGCGGATATACATTTTGAACGATCCGGCACATCACTAATTTATACTACTAGAGCAAAGCTGGAGTATTTATTTGTTTGAACGCGCTAATCTCAGATAATACTAATCCGACTTGAAAAAATATTTTTTCTTCATACCTCGATCGAAAGTACATACTTTCGGTATCAATCGTAAGGCAGAAAGTCTCACATTTACGTATTGGTGGGATTACATTAACTGATGCGGGAAGTACGTACGTTCGGGCTACAGTAAAGAAAAAATAACATATAACTATGGTTTTGATGTCGTTTCCATAGCAACTCTATTTTATCTAATCCTACAAATCCGGTCGAAACCAAAACGGGCCGCTAGTATTACAATAATATAAGAATTATTTTCCTCGTACCTAAGTTGATGCCACGAACCGCTAGAGTTATCTATAGGCTTTGTACCAATTCATATATTCAATTTAGAGAGCATCTTTAAAATACAATCTCTCCTTCTCTGTCTCATAGTACCAATTTGTTTTTGTTTTTTTGAGAATAGCACAGCTTCTATAATGATGCCGCTGTTAGTATGGTTTTTCCATGACTCCTCAATTACAAACCGCCAATTTCTATGTTTTATTCCGAGAAATGGTAAAAATATCAATTCAGTGTCGGCTTAAGCTATAGGCGAACTAGGCGCCCGCCTAAGGCGGCATCTTCAGGGGGGCGGCAAAATTGTAAACTGCCAATGTTGTTTATTTGACTTGAATGTAGATGGGTGTATAGCGTCTTTTTACACGTTTTATATTAACTTCACTTGTAAGTTTGTATGTATGTTTGTTTGACCTTAGTTTGGACTACAGCAAGTGGTTTATTTATTTATGTAGTATAATATGCTAGCACTGTAACTACAGTGGTTAGCCGTGCGGTCTAAGGCACGGGTCTTCGCTGACGTCAACTCTCGGAATCACGGGTCGTGGGTTCTAATCCCGTCCACGCCGAAAAAAAAATAGTTTTTTTTTCGGCAAATTTTTGACAATACATCGAACTAAAAAGAGGAAAATAAATATAGTTCAAAAAAAAACTAAAAAACACGCTTTATATCGAACTAAAAAGTAAAAATATTGTGAAAAAAGCGCGGGGCGTTCGATGTACGAAAATGTGGAACAAAGCGCCCCACGATTTTTTCACAATAATACTTGTATTTTTTATTCACTATTGTTTTAAGCTTATTTAAAAAAAATATTTTTTACTCTTTAGTTCGATATAAAGCGTGTTTTTTAGTTTTTTTTTAAACCATATTTTTCTAAACTGAAATCCATAGAAAGACTGTATTGTCAGTGTCAAGTTGCTTTTTGAATTATACTTGTAGACGATAATAATACCTTTTGATAGAAAATATAAAATATGTTAATTGAACTGTTAATCATATTATTTAGCAATATTCTCTTTCACCTTGATATGAATTGTTGAAAAGGGGGGCGCAAATTCAATCTTACCTAGGGCGCATAGTTAGCTTAAGCTGGCCCTGTATCAATTGAAAAAAAATAAACAAAATTATTTTTTGGGCTAGAACGGAGCGAGATTATAAAATAAAACTGATCTAGAAGGTTTTATTGTCTTTGAACTTTATCCAGGTCATATATACACTTTAGGTTTCATGACGGCGATTTTTAAATTAATTATTTATAATGCAGACTTTCAACAATTAAATTACAAATATATTTGCGCAAGTGTAAATTTTAATTATTTCACACATGCTCGAAGCTATCACGCTATTTTAAGAATTGATGCCAAAATAGTGTAAATTTTCGTCCGTTTCGTAAATTTTCATATCAGGTTTAAATGCTTTTCCGTTGAAATACATCGTTTATTGTTCACTTCCTTGATTTCCAGGAAGTAGTTTAGTGTTATCGATGAAAATCGAAATTCGAAACTTTTGACGAGGAAGTTTCACTTTAAAAGATTTTGACACAATTTAGTTATACAGGTGAGTTTTAAGTTGATGCTTTTTTTTACAGCGTGTAAAAATTAAATAGACGAGCAAATATTTCAAATAGTTTTTTTATCAAAACTCAAAAATAAGAGAGAAACAGCCTTTCGAAGTTTAAATAAATTTTCTTTAATTTTGAGGTCGGTCCTGGGGTTATATTATGTCACTATGGAAATATGTTATTATTATCAAAAATAATTGAGGCACACACAATTCTCTCAAAAACAGAACAATACACATACTTGATAATAACAACTTATTTCCATAGTGACATAATATAACCCCAGGACCGACCTCAAAAATAAAGAAAATTTAATAAAATTTATTTAAACTTTCTCTCTTATTTTTGAGTTTTGATAAAAAAACTATTTGAAATATTTGCTCGTCTATTTGATTTTTACACGCTGTAAAAAAAAAACTTCAACTTAAAACTCACCCTGTATAGACGTCGC
Organism: Xanthostigma xanthostigma; assembly: GCA_963575645.1. NCBI lineage: Eukaryota > Metazoa > Arthropoda > Insecta > Raphidioptera > Raphidiidae > Xanthostigma > Xanthostigma xanthostigma. Next base: position 36,239,494 of record OY754473.1, read on the forward strand.
GTTTGCGCAGTTCAGTAGATTCCATCGTTTTGAATTAATAATAATAATGCGTTTAACGTCCGTTTCTCGATTTTATGTCATAACAAACACCATTCGCACCATTTTCCATCTATCACTCTTCCAATTATTTTCTACATTTTTAAACTTTCACTTAATTAATAGCAATGGGCGAGTGAAGGGATTTTAGGGTATTAGAATAAGATATAGGCAAATTTTGGGCATAGGAGTTTGGCAGATAATCGGCCATGACCTTAAATAAGGAACCATCTCGATATTTATCTGGAATTATTGAGGGAAACCATAGAAAACCTCAACAAGATGACCGGTACAGGAATTACTGTTTCTCGGCGAGAGCCGAGAAGCAGCGGGAAACTGTCCCAGCAACATCTGCCCCCGCCGGAATTCGAACCCGGTACCTCCAAAATGCGAGTCTAGTGCTCACACCACTACGTCACCCCACTCGGTAAACACGTTGATTTTGCAAAATATGCCATAACTCGGTACATGCTGTGATGTCATTTTATAACATGTTGAATTCCAGATTTACGACAAAAATATTAATGTTTGTTGTAACCTTATACACTTGCTTGGTCAACATATTATATAGATTTGAAACGACGATTAAAGATTTGGATTTGAAATTTAAACTTTCACGAGCTGTTTAAATGTCACATAATTATACTATTATTATAAAAATTCCAAATGACTTCTTAATTATACATTTCAAGATGGACGCACTGCTTACAGATTATGACATTTGATTTGTGTTGAAGTAAATTGGTATATTGCTTATTTTTTTACCCAGCTACCGAACTAGGATGTTATAGTGCCCGCGGTGAGAGTTGAAGCCAGGCACGTCATCAATAATATGGTAGTGAACGCCTACTTGCCCGCAGACAGTAGCGTGTGGAATAAATTCGATATATCCATTCATAGCGGTAGAATAAAAATAAACACTCGACGCACATGAATCTCCGTAAAAGCTTGGAGGCGGGCACAATGCGTTCGCGTCACTATGACGTGGTGACTTCATCTTTCGACGCAGCTATTCAACCATCAGACGTTTATCTATGTTCATGTATCTAAAAGGGAAAAAGGAGAACGCAAGAGTGAAGTTATCGTTTCTCTCCATGTAGGCAGCCATTTTCGTCCGCCTTTCCGAGTTCGTGATTGGTTCCCTTTGCTAACATAAAGTTACTTGCGATACCTCAAGCAATTCAATCAATAACCCCGGATTCCGGCAGTATATCTTACAGGGTGCTAACAAGTCTTGAGTGGAAAACAAGGATCTTCCAAATTTTCGGCTATACTATGTATTTATAAAAACGAAGACTCAATACAAAATTGTGTGACGTCACGCGCTTCTTTCAAATGTTTTGTGCTTCAACGAATCGTTAATTGTTTCTCAGATTTTTGAGTTTTGTTCAAATCGACGCATAATAAAAATACATGAAAAATTCCGCGTCTCATTCGTAATTTGATTCAGAACTAACAGCTGTGCCTGCTAAGAACATGGCGGCTGCCGTTCGAGTGACTCAGCTAAGAAATCCGATGCACTATGCCGGACATCGTCAATGCGTGTATTTTCTCAAAGCTCTGATTCATCTAAACTGAGCCGATTTAGTTTTATTTCAGATAACATCGCGATTAAAAAAAGTAAAATGTAAATATTCTGCAATAATTGAGTATGTTATTAGCAACAAACTAATGAGCAGATATATGCAAATTACTTAATTCGTACTTCGATCAGTGACTACTTTTCGTTCTAAAAAGTGAGTTAATTACATTTGTACGTCCAGTGTCCATACTAATGTTGGTAATAGTTTCATTACTGAAAAAGAAAACTATATAATGTGAAAAAAACTTGAAATCCTTGCTCGATCTTTTCTTAACACATACCAAAGTACACGACTTGCACCTTTGATCATAGAAATTTAGATAGTCTATGCCAAGACTGGCGATCCATTTACGTGCCTTTTTTTCAATAATGTTTAATGTAATCATGACGTGCCATCAAGCATCCAATTAAATTAAGTTGTCAAAAAAATGAATCAAGCATAGATGAAGACAATTTCGATAATACACTGAGCGCAATGAAACTTTTTTTGTATTTGTTATTTGGTGATAGTGAATTTTTTCAAGTTATCTCTTATATGTCTCTGCCGTTCTATCGTTTCCCCTTTAACGTTACAGGAAATTGCATACAGCTGAAGAAGTTGCACTTCAAAAAAAAGCAAGTGTGCTTTAGACCACACGACTGAAGTAAAACTTCTTCCTGCCATATACATATGATATATAATAATGATACAATAATATTCGATAATCTATCACCATGTTTTGATAAGACATCCTGATTTAACGACACAATATAACCTCACTCTGTAGCACATATCCACAAAGACGAAATGTTTAAAATATAATTTTTGATTAATTAATAGGCAAAATATGTATATATATTTATTAGCATAATTTATAATACATTTAAAAGGATTTATTAACTAACTTAAAGAATTTCGATTAATGCTCCGTCTTTGTCGCATTTACTAATTTATATCTCCCTCTCAACTTCCAATATACGAAACGTACTATCTTCACTAACTTATATCTCCCTCTCAACTACCGTTCGCCTCGAACGATCACGCACCGTTCGCCTCGTCCGATGATGCACTTCCGTAAACGCTTTCGTCAGGCATTTACCAGCTTACTCCCCAAGTCAAGCGTGCCTTAAGAAGTTTTACTTCAAAAAAGTTATGTTCTCTTAACTTACTCCAAATCGCATTATCGTTTGATCTCTTTTTGCTTAAAATAGCTCAATTTGTCTCTTCTCAATATTTCTCATCTCTCAATTTAATCGATCTGTTACTATATTATTAATCTAAGGTATAAACAAATGTGTATTGCCAATGGTAAATATAATGTTCGGCGCGTGTCATTTGTTTCTGTGACGTCATAGATTATAAATACCTATCTGCAGTACCTGTGCCGTGTTGCTGAAAAGTACCCCCATGCATGGATGATCACCATGATGGATTTATGACAATTGACAGCTGATGCCTGCCTTGATATTGGATTAATAATGATGGTTCATATTTATTATGTTAATAATCGCACCGAAAAGCTATTTCAACATTGTAATTAAACCGATTAGAATCTTAGATACGATTGTAATATCGCATCATCACGAAGTTCACATCTTATTTGGTTCCATAATCAAGGATTGTCACTTTTTTACTCAACCATGGATTATTATTTAAATGTTTTAATCAAGGATTTTAGTTTTTTTTAATTTTGACATCTACTATTGTAGGGAAGTTTTGATACCAATTTTTTCCCGGGATTTTCGTAAATTTGCACGCTTTAATGTCCTAGAAGCCGTTCGATCATTTTTTGACTGACTAGCGGCCCGGTCCGGCTTCCCCCGAATTTGTAGATTGCCACTTACGTTGCTAAAATTGCTTTATTTTAACGCGATAATATATAGCCTATGTCCATCCTGAAGGTCCATTCTAAATATTGGGGGGAAAAAATCTAGAAACCGGTGAGTAGTTTCGGAGAATATCTCCTAAATCCAAACTTAGGTACAAACATTACCTCTTTATAATATTAGTATAAATGTGTAGATGGTAAACATAAAAAAATTCTTCGATATCGTAAGAACGGAACAACGACTTGTTGTAATGCGGTTTTTTTTTGTTACGTTTGTCAGGGCTTGAATTAGATCTGATTGGAGTTATTGTCTATTCTTTACAGAAGTACCAACAAGAATAATAATAATGTGAGTTATGGAATTTTCTAGCGAAAGTCACTTATATCAATCGAAATATCAAGGCGTTGCAATTATAATATTTAATGGATTATTGAAATGTTTGTCTCCTCTTGCAGCTATAATGTATTTATATTAATAGAAAGACACGAGATTTCACTTATTTGGACATACTTTGTGCGATTTGGTCATTTTATTGATTATTGCCGCATTAAACTAATGTCCTCAGATGGATGTCCAAGGACATTTTGAAGTCGTAACAGGGCACTTAACGTAATAAAATCTGACTAGCCAATAGCATAGCTTTCTTTAATTACGTAATTACGATATGAAGCCCGGAAAGCGCAAAATAGCATAAATAGACCAAACCCAATATATCGTCGTTGGTTCTGTAATAGCTCTTATGTGCATAATTGGCAGATTTTACGTTTTTTAAATGAAACGATTCAGGAAACGGAGCTCTATACACTAGTAATACCTCCAAATTAATTTTACAGTAACCAACAAGGGGACGTAACTCTTATGTGAAAAGTTGTATCAAATAATTTCTCCCTATTGTGCCAATAAACCCGAAATTAACGTTAAATATTTTTTAAGAAAATATTTCGTCATTAAACTCGTATAGTCAAGATAAGTATGAATTAGTAATATACCTCTGAAATTGCTAGTTCTTACCATCCATTGCTGAAATAACCACTTTTTGGCCTTTCCTGCAATTTTTACTTTTTGCACATAAGAAGTATTACAGAACCAACGACATATTATTAGTATAGATAAGCAACAGACAAATCCGAATGAAGCCGGACCAAGCCGGTAATCGGGAATAAATTTCTGTGATGTTGAATCGATTGATCGACTTTCCCCGTCATCGACGGGTTGATGCAACGTAGTTGAGTATTTGAAATATTTCTTTTTTGTTGCAGATAATCGGAATCCGGCAATATTTAGTAAAACCGAGCGTGGCCGACGTAAACGAAAACGTGTTATCGGAACAAATAGTCACAAGTTCCGTAATAACGGATGAATTAATAAAGACTGCGGGTCAATCGTTAGAGAACGTCATTAACGATTTCGACAGTTACGTGAAATCGTTAAATATCGATCCAACGTACACGCAAAGTTTTCGTTTGGTGACCGATGGCCAATTACCGATAAGACAATGTCTTCATCCCGAATCGTGTTCGAAAAACATGGAATTGCCTACTTATTACAACGTATTTCACGATTTGAGGAAAGAAGTGCACAAATTCATTCACACTAGCGATAACAAATTATTAAACATCAACGGAAACAACAACGCCAAGATAATTTTAACGCAACAGCCGATTGTTATTCCGCAACAAAATGGCGGCATTGCAATTGAAAATGGCGGAGTCAATCATACCAACAGTACAACCAACCAACCGTCGACGGCTCTTCAAATACCACAGTCTATTCGAGACATGACAACTTGTATCCTTTTTTTATTAATAGTAAACCTCGTGATTTAAGTAAACAGCAGAGAGAGAGAGAGAGAAATTGTAAGGTATGTGAAAATATTAAGAATACATATTAATATTATCGTCAAGTAGCTGTAATCCGCAGTGCCGGATTAAGACCCCTTGATGCCCTAAGCATTTCTTGCTTATGGGCCCCATCTCTAATATGTTCAGTTTATAAAAAAATTCAAATTGATGGAAAAAAGTTAAAAAGCATAGATTTTTAAGAAAAAAATAGAATTTTATAATCAATGCTCCCATTGAAAATTTGACTGTCTATAAAATCGGACCTTAGGCATTTTTATACAATAGAAAAAAAGTTTCAAAAGTTTAAAATTAGAAAAATTGAAATGAAAAAATGTTTTTTTCGTTTTCATTTTCAAAATTAAATTATTATTTGTTTTTAACTTTTATACTTCAAAAGACAGTTTTATATCAGTAAATAAAATTTTTGAGAACATGACAAAAAGAAAAAAAATTGTTGAGACGGTTTAGTGAGGTAGGTACTTTTCATTTCTGAGTGGTGCTTCTTAGTGCCCCCTGAGACGTGATGCCCTAAGCAATTGCTTATTTTGCTTATAGGTTAATCCGGCACTGGTAATCCGGCGTATTTATGTTATTTGTGTAATCTGATGCCACGGAATTGGAGGCGCCGCACCAGTGAGATTCTACTGTAATAAAATTCCAGTGTAGAGAGAGAGAGAGATTGTAGATTATAGACGCTCGACAACTGACGTCAGTTGCGTCTATGACTTCCAGTGTATTTAAAACATTTACAAAATTATATTTCGATTTTTTTTTAAGAGCAAATATTTTACGTGGCCCAATAGTACTTCTGAACATGTCAGTTTTAAGAAAGAAAAAAATAGCTCTTCAGATATACCACAATTTTTGTGGTAAATAGACAAAAATGTTTTTTTTTGGCGTAAAGCAACACATGTTGAATACTGGTGGAAAATTTATTTAAATATTTTCAGAGTATGTGCTGCCACCTGTTGCACAGTTGTTTTAATATAATTCTGATAAAATTTTCAGTGGCTACAAATAAGTACATTGATAACAGAGTCTTAAATTTTGACCTGAGAGAAAGCGTTTTCATAAACCCGCCGTAATTTTTTTTTTCGATTTTTCTTTCGTTTCAAATTCATTTGACATCGCGTTTCATCATTTCTCCGATAAAAAAGTTATTTAGAGATTCAAGTCTGTAACTTAATTTACGGCACACCTGTTTGCCGACATGGCGTCTCTTTTCATCTCGCACAAACCACTCCATGTGTGTCTCTCTTCAACGCACGTATTTCCCCACGTGTTGCGCTCTCCAAATATTGTTTAGTATACATAATATACTGTTATTCTATACTGAGCATAGGAATAAAATCGCAATCGAACCATTAGGGTGCAAACATATACTTCTGTCTTTTTTACGCCGTAAGTACTGGCATATCCAGGAGGAAGAAAACAAGCACGGAGGACCCGGCTTAAGAAATTTCGAATTTGCCCCCTCCTGGGCCAAAAGCTGGGTACGCCCATATTAACGTCATATAGAAAAAGACAAAGTTTTTGAAACAGAGATACTTTATTCAGATTGAATGCAAGTACATCAACCAATCCTATCATCGGAGAAATCAGGGAATTACATCGAAGAAAGAGACGCAGATATATTTTTGCTACGCTTTGTTGCCTTCGCTCACCGCACATTGAGTAGATAGACAATGATTCATATAGTAAATTATTATTATTAAATATATGGTTTAGTATTACTGCACGTTCGAAATTCCTTCGTTTACGGCACCACCGTCAACTGTTTATTGATGCAGGCGACGGTAGCGCCGCTTACAGCAATATCGGAATTTCAAGCGTGTAGTCAACGCATCAACAAATTGGAGTCACTATTTAGTATTTACGTTATCTTTTATTACTCTGCTCGGAAAACCTGAGTCTGATTGTAAATAAAACACGTAACACAAAATGTGATTGCACTTTAATTATAATTATCTACAAGTCTGTCACTTGTTTATAAAAGATATTTATATCAGTCTGTGCTTTATCTGACTTCATTTTGTGAAATGCATTACATGAACCAGAGTCTGATCAGATGTTGCTGTACTTATTACTGGAATAAGTCCAGCGATTGCTAATGTCGAGTTCAAATCCCGACAGGAACATTCAATACAGTGGAGTCTCCCTAATCCGGCACTATTAAAAACTAGGAGCTGCCGGATTATTGGAATGTTCGGATTATTGGAAAAAACAAATACAATTTTATAGTGCTCACAGAGTAACAGACGAAAAAGAAAATAGCGGATCGACCTGTTGCTAGTGGCCGTAAGTGGAAGCGTGGTCCATGAAGTGAGACAGTTGTTTTTCTATCTCTTTCTTTTACTTGACCCGTTGTGCGCAAGTGTCGCGTCTGTAGTGGGACAATGTAGTAAGTGGAATAGAGCAAGCCACCTCCCTTTCACAGTTTAGTTCCATGTGCAAACTGACGCGCATCCATTCACGAACATGCGCATGAGACTCAGAGTATAATAAGTGAGACAGACGTATAAATGTCTACAACGTAGTGTTTAAGTCTTTCTCACGATCTTTGCTAGCAATATAGAGGGTATTAAATATAATATGGTTTCAAATGTCTGTTCGTATGTGATGACACATCGTTCAACAAGAGCCGGCAATCATATTAGCTCGTTCCAAGCTGTCTGAGAATGGCCACAGTCTTGCGCAGTAGCTCAAAACCGATACTAATAGATTCGTTTTAGCTACTGCGCAAGACGGTAACGGTTCTGTTACCGTTCTCAGAACGCGCATCCATTCACGAACATGCGCATGAGACTCAGAGTATAATAAGTGAGACAGACGTATAAATGTCTACACCGTAGTGTTTAAGTCTTTCTCACGATCTTTGCTAGCAATATAGAGGGTATTAAATATAATATGGTTTCAAATGTCTGTTCGTATGTGATGACACACCGTTCAACAAGAGCCGGCAATCATATTAGCTCGTTCCAAGCTGTCTGAGAATGGGCCACAGTCTTGCGCAGTAGCTCAAAATCGATACTAATAGGTTCGTTTTAGCTACTGCGCAAGACGGTGACGGTTCTCAGACAGCTTGGAACAGAGCTATTAAATAACCCAAGCTATTTTCGAATTATTATTTTTTTTTGCAAAATACCAATATTTTTAATTAGAGACGGCAAAGACTCTGCGTTCAACGGATCGAAACCAGAATTTGAACTTGGACTTTTTAATGAAGAGGGCTCTTTGTGGAGGTTTTTTATTTTCCCTAACTCCTCCGAATAAGGATAGTTTGCTGACGAACGAAAATCAGCGGTCGACACTTCAAAAACACCCGTTATTCGCACGAGTCGTACAAAATGAAATTACGACGATTCATTAATAATTTTTAAAACACACGTCACCGTTCTTTACTCGGTAAATCGTCGGTTCGGTGAACGATTTACGATATATAATATAACACTTTCATAATATTTGAAATACTGTTGATGTTTCTTTTTTAGTTCCATTCATTTTCCCGTATAACTCACGCGTTGTTACATTTAAATCATTACAGTATTTCTATATTACACTTGCAAATTTCACGTTTACCTGCAGAAAGCAACAAAGTTAACCGTATCACTACAACTCGCAGCAATGATACTTTTTACGATGTGCACAGCACTCACGATCATTTTTCCTTCAATTTTAAATACGTTTTGAAGGATTTAACGATCGGTTTCTTCCTCGGAAATATACATTTTACCTCGTATATTGTCAGTGCAAATGCTTCGCATAGGGCGGCCATATTGAATATTTTGAAATGGGCTTCGTCTCCAGCTAAAATCCCAATTCGACAACGTTTCCATATGGCCGAATATCGAATCGTTGTCCTATTAACCTGTTTTCCAGTAATTTTTTTATTTAATAAGATAGAAAGCCTACGAAGACAAACGGTTCAGCTTTTGCTAGACGCCTTATATACAGCTATCAATCCACGAAATGAATTGCAAATGTAGAGTAGGTCCGCTTTTGCCAGAATTCCGCTTCTGTCTCGACACCGTATTTTATACACTTGTAAGATAAAAGACAGAAAAGTGCTAGTTATGGTCGTAAAATTTGTAATAATTGTAGGTACATACATTGTATCTATACCTGACAACGTATGGTGTACAACTGTCTAGTTGATTAACTTGAAATTGTAGTTGTCGCTTAAAAGACTCGTTCACAAAATGGCAGAAAATGTTTCTGATAGACCAGCCAAAAATTAAAAAAATATAACAACGATTCTCATATTTATTCTTCAAATCTTTCTGTGTGTCATACGGCCAACAGATTAGAAGTCAAATTCATTGGATTTCGAATAGGGTCAGGATCATAGGATATTAAGTTTAAATCTTGATAGATTTAGGTAATTTTTTTGCCATAGACCCTCACAGCCTTAAGATCCTAGAGAAGCTTTGGATTAAAACTCGAACATTATTACTGTTTATTAAAAGGATTAAATCATAAAATATTATCTATTTCTAATCATAGGTTTAACTAAGAGAGCCAAGCGGGTACGGTTCTTCTCCGAGTGCTTTTCTGCCCCCTAGAAATAAGAGTTAATGCGTAGAACTATATTATTTCCAATGCCCCAGCTTCAAATTTTACTTACATATTATATATTTAATTATTCTACTATTTGTGTCCTAATCACTGTTCTTACGTCACCACAATAATTACAAAATTTATAAGCACTGTTTATAATCACTAATGTTTAACATACTACTTAGGTAGACACTTTGCTTAGCAGAATAAGAAACAAACGAAAGTTATTACCTAGAGTGCCTAGTTTGCTAAGCACTTAGTAATCCTTGGCTATCGTTAATAGAGGAAGCCAGATTATTTGGTCTATTTTTAACCGACTTCCAAAAAGACTAATTATATGTATTTATGTTTGTTCAGCCTTAATTTCTCAAGGTGCTAACCGATTTGTATAGTTTCGACTCCGCTATGTTCAGGAAGATGTCGAGATGGTCCCATATAATTTTTACACAAATCGGTTCAGATGTGTTTTTTTACTAGTAAAGCGGTTCAATTTTTTTACATGCAAAATTAGAAATTATTTAAGTAAGTAAAATCGGTATGATACCCTACTGTTTATGTCCATTTAGCATATTTCCAGAGCAAGTACTAGACGCCCAATATTCGGTTTCAATTCTACATGTAAATAGGTTTTACCTAAGCTTTGCAATAATATTGTATTTCTTTTTATGATTTGTGTGCAGAAATCATTGCATTTTATTTTATGACGTGAGTTGTTCATAACGAACTGGTTCAATGCATTTTAATGAATCGAATTTGAAGCATGGCGGTCGACTTAGAGGACACCTGGCACGACAACATAACCTAATTGTTTTTTTTTTTAAATCTTCGACCCGCAAATATAAGTGTTATTCCCGAGCATGTCTGCCTGTGACATCATAGCCCTTCAATAAATCAATAGATAGAACGATTTTGGTACGGTTAAGTTCGTTTTTATTGATTAATAGCGGTCTGGTCCGGCTTCGCCCGAATTTGTAGATTGCCACCGTTTTTTTCGTCGACTTACGTTGCAAAATTGGTCTCCACGAAAAGCGCTTTTATTTTAACGCGACAATATATAGCCTATGTCTATCCTGAAGATCCATTCTAAATATTGGTGTAAAAATTTTTGAAATCGGATGAGCAGTTTCGGAGATTACCTCCTACATCCAAACTTACAAAACTTTACCTCTTAATATTAAATTTAATCTTTACCTAAATTTGGGATTGGTTTAAAAGAAAATAAGGTATAATACGCGCCACGAATCTAAAAGGCTCGGAAATTAGATGCGAATGCGGGCTTGCGCTTGTACAGTCTGTTGAAAAACTATATAAACTTGCAACTCAACAAAACTAAAATAGCAATAACAACTTGACAATAGCGTACTCGACTGTACTTTAAAGCAGGAAAGCGACAAGTGACAAAGGCAACGAGCGATCACGGCCAATCACCGACGAGCGCACGTTCCGTGCAGGTAGCTGGGAGGTGGTGGCAGTATCAACGGCTCTAAAATGTGCCTTTGCGACGCTGTTTGTGACTAACTTCCGTACCTTTTAGATCCGTTGCGCGTATTATCCCACTTGAATCGATCAAAAACTTAAAACCAAATTGATTTATCACTCTGCACTATTCAAGGTGACAATGATTTATTGTTTAAAATATTGACCCCGGGTGAACAATTTTTAACCCTGCCACTGCACGTTTCAAAATGAACTTGGTTATAGTAAAACTTTTCAAAATGAATCGATTCATTTCGAAATGCAGTGTAGTAGTTTGTAAGTTAAAAACTGCAAAAGTTTTATGGATTATAGGCAGAAGTAGTTTGCACTGTGAGTTTAGACTTGTATGTTCAGTCTTCAGTCCTGCGCCGCCACATAATAGAGTAGGTTGTAATCTTCTCGTAATTTCAGTGCTCAAAAAAAAACAAATATCGTGTTACTGTGTTGTTCCTATAGAGATGAAATAGTTTTACAATCCAATCACAATTGTTTTACAGTATTGTTTTAAAACATACTCATTTGTTTTTGACACGTGTTTTTAAACTTAACGTGCGTCAGTTGTTTTAAATACGAACAGTCTCTCTCACCTGCTGAAATAAACTGGTAGTGTTGTTTTCGTATGTCTTGACGATAAGGATTAATTAATTATTATTTGGTAAGTTTAGTTATAAGTTTACGGGGGGTTGCTAGTGGGATTCAGTATTTTTGTAATGTCGACAAATCATTAAAAAATAATTACTTGTGCCGGTGTTGTGTAGCGATTCAATTGTTTATATTGATGGTTCCATGGCCCATAATTTAAAAAAAAATATGAATTTGCAAGTTCAAATGGTCCTAACTGTTGCTGACTTTGAAAACACAGTTGAACTTCCATAACTCGAATTATTCTTCAAGTCGATTTTTTACCTGTTGGGATACATTGTATTGATTTCATTATTCGCGATTTTTTTACGAATCGATTCGACTTACGGAAGTTTAAATCAGGTCAATAAAAATTGGAAAAAATGACCTCCTTCCGTTTACGACTGCGGAAATTCGTGTTCAGTATGTTTTTCCTTAATAAATGTATTAGGTTTGGATATGAAAATGGATTTGGAAAATGATTTTTACATCAAGGAAGCCAAGGATATGATGAACATAATCCAAAGGCTAATTTCAGACGGTAAGAATATCTCTCTAAATGTAATTATTACAGCAAACAACAAGCATTTTGTAATTACCTGAGTACGCTTTTGTTGAAACAAAACAAAATCGCTGACAAATGAATAATACATGTCCGTTTTGTTTTTACGTGCATTTTACCGGCTGTTCATAAAAATATCGATCATATAAATAAATTGTAAGTTGCAGACTCATCGTAAAAACACGTCGTGAAATTATTGAAATGGAATTGAAAGTATTAATTATCATAAAATTAATCCATGATTTACAGTTTTCGTCATTAGTTGAGCTTAATTAACTGTGCATAATTAGTCTCGGGAATGTATTAAAATCAAGTATAACATTTCCAGTTATTACGCGTGTTTATTTACTATGAATTATTAAACAGGGTGTCCAAGTATTCAACGGTACTTTTTTTTTGGGTAAAAAGATGGTGCTTTCAATTTAAATACAGTCGAACCTGAATAAGCAAGAGTTCAAGGGACCGCGATCTGTTTTTTGCTTACGGAGGTTTTTCACTAACCCGAGTTTCTGGCTTATAGAGGTACAGGAGTGTCCTTTCTCACTTAGATAGGTTTATAAAAATACAGCAAACATGTAGTGATAAACATGTATGTATTATTTGACATAGATGAAAACAAAAAAAAAAACAATATGATACAAAAACAATATTAGTTAGTTCAGCTATTTATGACTCATTCTTAAATTAATGCGTTCGACTATCGCTTATAGAGATACAGGCAAGTAGTAGTCTCAGTTATAGAGGTCCATGAGTGAAAAATGGGTTTCTGTTTCTCACTTAAAGAGGTTTTAGAGGGTTACAAAAACGGTACCTGGAAATTACTCTCACTGAGAGAGTTCTCTCGCTAACCCAGTTCTCACTCGTTCAGGTTTGACTGTAGTTGAGTGTTCCGTGCAAAACGGAACACTTATGGAACCGCTTCGATGTCTGTCCGTCTGTCGCAGGTGATTTTTTCTAAAACTATTTTTTATAACAATATTGAGAGCCTAAGACTTCGGTGTCCGTGCGCCTATTACAGGCGATTTTCTTTAAAGATTTGAAATCACCAACTGAACATCGTAAACGAGTTTGAGGAGGATCTGCAATATCGCTGCAAGACATTTGCTGTTCTGGAGAAGAGTTTTCTTCGATGCCCGCACAGAATTGTTGAGATATTGAAGGCAGAAAATCTTACCCAAAACCTTCGCCATATACTCGTTTATGACCTGCAGATGACAAATACCGAAAAAATTCTCAGAAACGTTTCAAAATTTAAATATAATCCTTCATAAAGATCCCAGACCAGCCAAACCTACGTCATTTCAGTACTGCTTAGATTTTGTCAGTAAATGTATAATATTTAGCTAAGAACGTATGCCAATTTGCTAGCTTGAAAGCGGTAGCCTTTTAGAGATAACAAGTTCTAAAGCAGGCCTGGGCAAATGACGGCCCGCGAAGCATTTTATAAGTGATTATTAAAAGCAAAAATATTACTGTTTTTGGCGCATAAAAAATGTTTTTGGAAAAATTGTAAATGGTATTTAAAAACTTGAAATTGTTGTTTCAAAAAAACTACACTTAAAATTAGAAAAAGAAATTGTTTGGTCCACGGTCAAATTTTCATCCGCAATGTGGTCCGACGATCAAAAGATTTGCCCACCCCTGCTCTAAAGGTAGATAAAACACGTGCTTACCTACGTACGCAATGATATTATACACGCATATGAGTGCGAGTGAAAGCATTGGATTTTTTTTGACAGCTTCATGAAATTTAGGTTTTCTAATTGTTTACACACACACACACACCGAGTAGTCCATGAGTTTAAGAGAGAAAAACTCAATGGAAACAAATAAACAACCTACATTTCATTAAGCTGTCAAAAAAAAGCACCTAATGCTCTCACTCGCACTCATATGCATGCATAATACCATTGCGTACGTAGGTAAGCACGTGTGTTATGTACCTTTAAAACCTGCTATCTCTAAAAGGGCCCCGCTTTCAAGCTAGCAAATCGGCATACGTTCTTAACTGAATTTGTAGATTTAATGATAAAATCTTAGCAGTACCGAAATGACGTAGGTCTGGTGGGACTGGGATCTTGGTCTATCCGTAAAGATTAAAATGTGTTGCTAAAATTTAAAAAAAATCGACCCAGCAGGTTAAATACGCAAATACACTGGTTTTAGCACTGCAACCCGAGTTTTTTTTGTTTATTGTTATTACACTTTGTGATAAAATTCCATTTTGTAAGCCACGTGTGATGCACGCATTTTTGAACATTCAGTAAACTTATTTTTATCTACAGTGCACTATTTGTACTGTACGAAGACAAAAATGACAAATATAAAAGCATAGTTTGCGATTTTGTCAGGTAAATCTACCTCTAATCACACTTATTTTATAAATAACTTGTCAGTTGTTTTAATATTCATTTGTTTCATATTTGTACTTTCATAATTTTTAATTATTTTATACGCACAGAATGCAAATTACGAATCGAATCGAATAATATCCAGTGCCATGATTTATTATTTTCTGACCCATTATGACAAAACGGGAACATGCGATTATAATAAAAATAAATAATTAGAGTAAACCTGACTGCGCCAAAAAGAAGAAAGCAAAATTTCAGCTCAGATGTTAAGCACTTTTTTGAAACAAAGAGTTTTCAAATACATTTTTTCCCAAAACAGTTTTTTTTAGCTCCCATCTTCTATCGCTAAACTAAATTTTTGCTTTGGTTGAGAATAGATCTGGAAATTCAAATCCAACAATGAAATTGCCACGATCCGTGTTCCTGACCTCTTGTTAGTTTTGCCCGCCGAGTTGAGTCCGAGGCACTTCCGTGGCCCTGAATCCTTTATCCTTTGGTCCATCCATCTTGTGTCCCCGTTCATAATTGTGTTGTGTTTGTGTTTTTAGTATTACATTTAGTCAGTAGTAAATTTTAGTTTAGTTAGTGGCTGAATACACAAAAGTGTAAAAGCCAAAAATTTATATTAAAAAAAAAAATGCCACGATCAAGAAGTGACTAAATTGTTTGTTTTTCTTTAATAATAATTTCTTCAAATCTATTCTTTAATTTTTTTTTTAATTTTATTTTTAGTAACGTGTCTGAAGTAATGTTGCATTTTGATATCTGTATTTTTTTTAAATATTTGAATCAACACGCTAAAAATAATAGATCACTGGTATTTATCTATGGTTGCCTATTGATAAGTATTCTTTATCCGTTATCGTCTGTTCTAATTAATGTGTACAAGATTGAAACAAGACAAGTTCGAGAATATCAATATAGAGACAGTCACGGAATCGGACATTTTTCAAAAAAAAAGTTTTTTGTTTCCTTTTCATGCTGGCTATTTCATATTTTGTACAGACGAAACAAGATTCGAAAATTATTGTTTGTTTCGTCTGTTAATAGTATTGTTTAGACAGTTATTAAGTCATTTCTGATCTTTGGATAAATTTCTAATAATAATTCACTCTGCAGTCTCAGATCTACGATTTTTTCGAACCGGGGCAGAAACTTGATAATGGC
The DNA here is from genome assembly GCA_963575645.1 of Xanthostigma xanthostigma. Lineage (NCBI taxonomy): Eukaryota > Metazoa > Arthropoda > Insecta > Raphidioptera > Raphidiidae > Xanthostigma > Xanthostigma xanthostigma. The sequence goes on from OY754473.1 coordinate 36,255,499, forward strand.
GCCCCCTTTCTCCAGTTTGAGATAAATTACTTAAAAACACTCACAAATATATGGTTGGCATTTTTCGTGAACGGGAAACCGTCAGAAAACACGCAGTTTGAGTAAATCGGAAAAAGGACAGATTGGGTGTGGTTTTCAACCATATTATATTATGATTTTGGCGCCCCCTGAAACTGCCCCGGCTTGCCCCTCTCCCTAGATCCGGGGCTAAGTTCATTAAGTGTGAAATACTTCATTAATGGTGTTCCTTTGAACAATCTACTTTTTCATATAGTAACTACGAATAGTGTTTTAATTTGAACAAAGTATTAAAGTAATTTATTGTCTGGAAAAATCACGGAATGGTTGTTGTTTAATGGGTGAGAATTTTCAAGAACTTTTTTCTTTCAGGACACAGATTCGAGTGCCCAGAAACGGTGAACATAATTTTGGAGCCTGGCATTTGGTGAGTAATTTTTAGAAATACTTTTTCTAATTATAGAACTATAGATTCTAACAAAAATTGTACACTCGAAAAAATTATGGTTTTAATAACAGTGGTCAGTTTTTTAGTAGGTGTCTTATTTCTAGAGCTTTTAAGAGTTCAAAAAAATCAACAGTACCTATACTTTAATAAATTATTGCTTCTATAAAGTCTAATTTGCCTGGACCTAATAATGTCAATAAGAACCGTACAAATGCTACCTCGAAAAAACCAAATAGTTTTTTTAATACAGTAAAAACATATTTTATTTTCGTTTTACAAAAAATAATCTTTTTATTATCTTAAAGTCATATTGAAGTAATCAAAAGCTATAAGCAATTTATAAGTGAGCAGTGGGGGCTTTGGTTATTTCAAAACAAAACACGGTGACTAACGATTTCGCACAAAATTTCAAATTTTTTGATACGCATACTATGGTTATAATATCAAAATATTGTTTTTATTCCTCTCTTTTTTATTCGAAGCCGCCATATTTAAATGTTATACCCCATGTCACTCCTGCAATTAAGTCGAAGGTAACGACATGTTAAAATCCATCAATCCGTTTAGGTTACAGAGCGTGCCAAAGAAATAGACATACATGGCCACAGACATACACTCGAAAAACGTAGTCGGGTAAAAACAGTACCCTGTTCCAATTTCTCTACGAACGGTAACAGAACCTCCGCAGTCATGCTTAGTAGCTAAAACGAAACTTTGTGTCGGTTTTTGAACACGTTTTTAACTAGTGTGCATGACCGTAGCGGTTCTGTTACTGTACGCAGAGAGGATTGGATCATTGGAACTGAACTGATACAATATCCTATTCCTGAATACACCTCTGTGTTTCTAGTATATGAATAAAAAGAAATCTTATCAGTCTTAAGGAGCCAATATCCAATAGCAGTAGGAGTTTGTCCGATATCAGTATTTCTGAACTGTTGTCACCCCGCTCTCTCTCCCCCGCCATTACAAGAACTATAGGTCTATCCTTGTCATTATTATTTCTATTTACGTGTTTTAAAACATCATATTTTCAAAGTCATCTCGCGTTCCATGAAATAGTGATTTTTTTCTCAGTCGTTTGAGCACATTTGTGATTAGGTTGCAGTTTTTCTGAAATACATAAGTTGTTTTATTTGTTATATTAGTTTTGTTTGTTTTTGTATTTAAATAAAGGTGACTTTGGACTTAAACATGAACAGAATGTGATTTTTCAGTTCCAAGTTGGATTTTTGTTGAAATTTTTTTATTGTAAGGTACGTTGATTTCGGAACATTTATCGTCTTGTTTTTGCAATATAAAGATATAATTAATTTTATCCTTATCGTGTTTATCTGATTGTGAGAAAGTATTATTTATAAATTTTACATTTTTATTGTCTGATTCGAAGGAAATGTTGAAATGTTCGGTTTTATGAATATTTTGTGACTTGTCTTTAGTTGTAAATATGGAAAGTTAGAATGACTTTTTTATCTATATTTTTTTGTTCTTTGTTTACGCTATGCAAAAGATGAGATAACATTGGTAAGCTATATTTTTTAACTTAATTTTCGGCTAATAATTGTCTATACTTCTGGTAAGCTATTCAAGTATTTGTTAAACGTCTTGAGTTACGAATTACTCTAGAATCTAGATAGTCTACTGAAAATTTGATCGTCAAACTTGGTGATATATATTATATCTTTTGAAATTGGAGTGTTTATAGGAAAATAGGAAGACATTTAAAATCCGATTTCCACAACATTACATTTTATCTTTAAAGAATATTTGGTGTCAGTTTTGATTAACGCGTATGACGTCATCATCAGACAATTGAAATTGCCAAATGGAAGCTTTTTAAAACCTGCATAACTATTACTAATTTACCTTTAATATGTTTTTTTTGTCTGGTAACTTCTATATTATAAGATTTCAAAATATTTTTTTTAAGATTACGTGTAGGTATATACATATAATATAAAATAAGTTTTCCCCTTTACAGAAATATTTTCTTTAGCCCTTTTGATGTAAAATCTGTCAACTTGTCCACCATTTTGTCGGAAAGACAAAAGAGTAAGATTATGTGTATTACATAAAATAAAACAAAAAACAAACAAACAAAAACGTTACTAATACTGCAGTGTTGTACTTAAAGATTTGGAAGTTTGAGGGACAGCGTGATGCAATGGTCAGCGTGCTGGCCTTTGGATCGTTCTGTCGTGGGTTCAAATCCTACCTCTGCTCATGGATATTTTGTGTTTGGATCCATCTTTGATTTTTAAATATATTGGCCAGATATCAAGAGGTAGTGCAATTCCCAAGTGATATTCTCTTGTATATAATATGCATATGCTCTATATATGTGGATATATACAATTTGATATTTAAAAAAAAAATTGGAAGTCTCGAAGCAGGCAAATTCAATTTATGTCACTTTGGTGTATAACAAAACAAGTAATGTAAGCGTCCTTCAGACGAGTTTCAGGCCCTAAAACTTCTTCCTTCAGTTTTACTGTAATACAGATATTATTAATGGTTAGAGGGCCTAGTTTATTTTTTGCCATGGGACCCTAGCTACGCTATTGACTGGTGCAGTGAGAATCGTTTCTCAAAGAATAGATTAATAAAGAATGGTTGCGATTTTGTTTTGCTCTTCTCCAAGAAATACTCTTTGCCTAAATTTTACAGATAAATAAATCAATGACCAATTATAATAGAAAATAAAAAAATAAAAAATAAAAAAAAATAAAAATTTTAATTTATTTAAATAGTCGACGTTTTGAGCAATGTGGTGTCCGTTTTTAAGATCTGATTTTGGATTTACAAAAAAACCTAAAAGTTAATTTGAGAAGAATTTTTTTTTATTAAATAATAATTTTTACGCTGACTTTAACCCACTGATGTTTTAAAGATACCTATTTTCTGATAGTTATTTGGAACAGGTTCAATTATAAATTAAAAAAAAAAAATAACTATTTTCCCCAACAAATGAATACCTAGTTTCAAACATCTGACCGGCATTCGGCGGGAGGTACCGGGTTCGAATCTCGGCGGGGGCAGATGTGGCTGGGCCTTTTTCTCGCCGAGAAACGGTAATTCTTGTACCGGCCATTTGTTGAGGTGTTCTATGGTTTTCCTCAATAATTCCAGATAAATATTGAGATGGTTCCTTATTCAGGGCCATGGTCGATTACCTTTCAAACTCCTATGCTCAAAATTTGCCTACGTTATCCTAATGTCCTAAAATTCCTTCATTATCACATTGCTATCAATTAATTGAAGTAAAAACATGTAGAAAATAACGGGAAGTGTGATAGATGGAAAATAGTAATGGTGCGAATGGCGTCTGTTATGACATAAAGTCGAGAAACGGACATTAAACGCATTATTATTATTATTATTAGTTTCAAACATCTACCGTCAGGCGCTGTAATACTATAGTTGATGTCAATAACTGTTATCAGAGGATCAACTTATATATTGAACTGCGTGAAGAACATTCAGAAGGTCGTACAAATGATTGTGTAGAGTTGCACACAATTAAAATAAATCCTTATCAGATTTGTTAACCACTACAGACATGGCGTATCTTATCGGGCGTAATAAGAGTTTAAAAAAAGTTATTGATTCGTTGGTAGAATTATAATTTATAGGTTTATTTCTGCAAATTCTGGTGGAATATCAATTGATAACCCTACAGCATTTGGGTAGTCCCTATGGGCTATGTGCAAGGAGGCGGAGTTACGCATTTTTCGATGCGAGCGTTTGTGGTGAGCACTAGGAGAAAATTCAACCTCAAATCTTCCATATGTCAGGGAGCAATATTTATTAAAAGTGAAAATAGTTATCATGTTATGAAGTTTTTTAATTACAAAGAAAACATGGGCAAAACTAAGCGATTTGGAAATGCTTGATGTGTGTCGGGCTGTTGCGCTGATGGCGAATTAAGTAAAATAAACACCATTGGCCCTATAATTTGACGTTCCGCTGTCAGTGTAAATAAATTAATTATTTATATATTGTACATCATAATTGCTAAATAAATATTTCTCACGTACCTTTTATGTTATGCTATTACGGGTTACAATCTGAATTTTATGGTATATAAAAAAGTTTTCCTTATTACGTACATTTTTTTGACACATCATGGCCAACTAAAATTTTTGACTTATCACCATAGAAACATGACGTGATTTCCATAAAAAGTGAGTTCAATAATTCTCTACTAGAGTGGCCTGTGCGAATTATTCGCATTAAATAAGTATAATAATTATCACTTTACAAAATTATTTTTTAAATATGATTGCAGGCATTCAATTCGTTTCTAATTTTGCACACTGCTTATAACGTTCTTCTTTTTGTTGTATTACAATATAAAGCTCAGATGACAGATCGAAGAAATATTTTACTAAAACTGTCATATAGAGGCGCAAGTAGCAAAAGCGTTGAGCTAAGCCGTCAGATGGCATGATGCAGCATTGCTGTGACGTTGTTCAGCGTTGCTCGCTGTTTCAAAATTAAAGCCGTCAGATGGCAGTATGCAGTATTGTGTCTGTTGTATTACAATATGAAGGTCAGATGACAGATCAAAGTGTTGACGTTATTTCAAAATTAAAGCCGTCAGATGGCAGGCGTTGTTCAGCGTTGCTGTGTTTTAATTAATTTACAAAAACAAAAGCAATAATAATTTTTTTAGTTGTCGATGTCAGTAGAGCAAGCAATTATCTGTAAAATGATATACATAATTAATTTATGTGGAGAAATTGTGAGGTTTTTTTCTAAAAAGGGAGGCAAACATCTTTAACCTTAGCGTATTAATATATATGATTACCCACTAGCGGCACTAGTAGGCTTCGTGCACACAGCCTATAGATTTATTAAGTTCTATAACCTTTGACTATTTAGAAATGGACAGCTAGTTGTACTTTCTTTTCCAACAATAGGTAGTAGATGTAGCCGTAACTTTTTTAATAATAAATTAATGTTTTAAATATAATTGTAATTTTAATTCGAATTATAATTGTTGCAGTTCAAAGGACGATGAAATAGACGGCAACTGTGTAGTAAGAGCGCGCGGCTTACCTTGGCAAAGCAGCGATCAGGACATTGCCAAGTTTTTCCGAGGCTTGAATGTTGCCAAGTAAGTACAATCCTATTTAACAGTAATATTAAAGCATTCATGGCAATTGATGTCCTGGCCTACATTTGTTGTCTTGCATCGGTGCCAACTCTGTTAATACGAATACATCAATTTTGTTACTTGAATACACCGATCTCTAATATACGGATTGTGAATGGCGTCCGTTGTTTGAAACCAACTTGTATATCGCCATATTGATGTGGAGCGCCATATTGACTCGTTTGTCGCAATCTTGTTTAATTGATTGATATTTCAACTTAACGCCATATTGATCCGGGACTGTTAAGACATTCGGATTGATACTGCGCCATATTAATGTGGAACTTTAAGAGCGCGCTATTCAAACTTTGTGAACGGTCGACATTTTATCTTGTGCAGCGCCATATCGATGTGGAACTTTATTTGAACTAGTTGAAATTTTTTTAAACTGTGTAGGTAAACATTAGCTCTGTTTCAACCTCTATTTGCGAACGGTAACAGAATCGTCACAGTCATGCGCAGTAGCTAAAAACCGATACCAAACAGTTTCATTTTAGTCACCGCGCAAGGCTGTGACGATAATATTACCGTTCGCAGAGAGAGGCTGGAACAGAGCTGTAATAACTTAGTGTGCATTACATGAAGGATTGAGAGAAAAGAAACAAATCTCGTTCTCGACTGACCACAACGAAGCGCGCGTTTCAAAAACCGATGAGGGTTCGTAAAAGCGGCACGCGCGGCGCAGCAGCATATCAAGTCCCACGTCTTCTATATTATGAACTAATTCACGGCAACGTGGTATTGTTTATTGTCGGTCTTTATCTATGCTGTGTTTACAAACTTCACATTTGTAATTATTTTTGAAAAATTCAAACAATATTTAAAAACAATACATGAATTATTAATTGTTTGTTTCTATTTTGCAATATTCAAATCGCCTGCATGGTTACCTACTCTACTTGGGATCTTATAGCTTCAGCGCCTCTAGTGCCGGAATAGGAAACCTTATTTTCTTCACATTTTGGAGAATGGCGAATGCATGAAGATTCATATTTCCCGCTCTAAAGTCCGTCAATACACGTCATGCCGCTTCTAAGAAGCTTTGAAGGTTATGTAGGAGTTAGTAGATTATTCACAGTCCGTTTAATTAGAGATCAATGGTATATTGTTCTAACTGTTTGGAATATAAACCTGATGGTGCTTAATAATAAAAGTTTTGTGATCGCTTTGATGTCGATTTTTCTTAATAGTCGCTTATGAAAATATTGAGACAACAAAGAATTTGATGAAGCCGACAAAAACAGAATAACGTACTTTTAAATCTGTTTGTTAAATTCTGACCGCCGACAACAATCAAATCCGATATCAAGAAACGCGTTTTACAAATACATTTTTTTGTAACTAGAATGATAATGTTTTTTTAAATATTAGTCATTGATTCTTCAACATTAAAGACCGAAAATATTTAAAACATCTAAATTTTGGAAGATCTCAATACCTATAAGAATCAAGTTTGAATACCGACTTTCGGTTTCTCTCGCTTCTTTGTTGATCTTTTTTTAATATTCGTTTGAGCTTCGCTCGCTTCCCATTTTCAGTTGAGTTGCCGGTGGGATCGTTTGTATTATCTCATTTCAGTAAAATGTTTGTAAATATGTTTTCAAATTGCTATTGCATAAACAACTGGTTAATGAATCAGTACTACAACAGGTAAACACGTAATATAAAGCCCGATGCACACGAGGCGGGTTTATACCGCTAGATTCATTGCTTGAAAACACTGGTAGATTCCAAACGTGCCGTGGCGCTGGGTTTCATGCTGCTTTTCATATGTGTTGGATTCAAATTTTGGTGCGCGCGCAGTGACAGTTCGAATGTTAGCAAAAGTGGAATTTATTGTCTCTGAACAGAACACACACTACGACGCCATGTTTGTTTATGACGTTTGCCCGCGTGACAAGAGACTATGTTTTCTGATTGGTTCTTGCTAAAATCCAGCACAGAAACAGGCACGAAATATAGCCCCTGTTGTAATTTTCAAAACCAGTTTGTAACTACGCACGCGAGCCTGTAGTGACGTCATTTCCATCCTCGCAGCCAGCACAAGTCCCAGCAGTGATTCCAGCGGAAAAATCAGCCTCGTGTGCAACTGTCTTTAAAACTAATTACGCCGGCAATTTTTCTAGACGTCATTGATATGAATTTTATTTAAAAAATTACCTTGTATTTGAAATCGATATTGGAAGCAAATTTTTGAAGGCTTGTTTTGTGATAATTCAAGGATGAATTTGTTTTTTTTTTTGCAGAGGTGGTGTAGCATTGTGTTTATCACCTCAAGGTCGAAGAAACGGAGAAGCGCTGGTTCGATTCTCTTCACAAGAACACAGAGATATGGCGTTGAAAAGACACAAACACCATATTGGTTCAAGATACATCGAGGTTAGTCACTGAGTTCTTTTTTATAACTGGTAACATAAACTTTGACAATTTATAAATATGCTTCATTAGTTTTTAGCCATTTGAGTCACAAAAGGGCGATATTATCACTAAACTGGTATAGATTTTTTATGCGTATTTTAAAAGTGACCAAATATATTATTTCTATTTGTTGAAAAATCACGAGCCGCCACTGAAAACAAATGATATTTAAAATAGTGATTCCCAAACTATGGTACGTGTACCAGTGATCCGGTATTCAAAACAACCATATTTAGAATTGATCTGTAAGAATTAAAGATTTGACTTTCTATACCAGGGGTGGGCAAATCTTTTGATCGGCGGGCCACATAGGTGATAAAAATTTGACCGCGGGCCGGATGGCTGACGAAAATTTTTCGCGGGCCAAAAATTTGCAGAAAAAAAGATCCCGCATTCGGAGAGCAAAAAAAAAAAAAGGTCCTCACATTCTATTTCCGCATGTGGAGCGTATTCTATTTCCGCTACTATTTTTCTAAAATTTTCTAAAATGCTTCGCGGGCCGGATTCGGCCCGCGGGCCGCCATTTGCCCAGGCCTGTTCTATACTAATATTATAAAGAGGTTAACTTTTTAAGTAACTGAGATTATCAATGTTAATAATAAACAGTACATTATGTAAGGCAATTTTCCCCAAAAACAACAGAGCTCTTCATATTAGCATGTCAAACATCCTTCCAAAATTTGGTTCCAATCCATTTGACATGTGTCGTGTTCCCAGACAAGCAGACTGACAAACAGACGCACAGACTTTTCTTGCAATGGTATAAAAGAAACCGTGGCACCGTTCATTATTGAAACCTAGGACGCCAAAAAAGTTAAATCCGGCACTGGCTATTGCAGCTCTGTTCCAACCTCTCTCTGCGAACGGTACCAGAACCGTCACAGTCGTGCGAAATAGCTAAAATAAAACTGTATTGGTTTTGGAACGCGTTTTAGCTACTGCGCATGACTGACGGTTCGCAGAGAGGTTGGAACAGAGTCTAATAATCTATCAATAATATTCGTATTTAATAATAATAATAATTTATTCCACGTAAAGAAAAATACATCACGTAAAAAAATTAATTAGGAATTTTCCAACCCTACTTGTAAGTATAATACGCGCCACGGATCTAAAAAGTTCGGAAGTTAGTCACAAACAGCGTCGCAAAGGCACAGTTTAGAGCCGTTGAGACTCCCACCACTTCCCAGCTACCTGCACGGAACGTGCGCTCGTCGGTGATTGGCCGTGATCGCTCGTTGCCTTTGTCACTTGTCGCTTTCCTGCTTTAAAGTACAGTCGAGTACGCTATTGTAAAGTTGTTATTGTTATTTTAGTTTTGTTGAGTTGCGAGTTTGTAGTTTTTCAACAGACTGTACAAGCGCAAGCCCGCATTCGCATCTAACTTCCGAGGCTTTTAGATTCGTGGCGCGTATTAATATAAAGACTCTTTTGATATTGACATCGACCCCTCTGTATTTGCCAATGGTACGCTCCCATTTAAGATAGAAGTTTGGGAAACACTGGAGTAATGAATGAAAAATAAGCAACCCTTTCATTTCAACGCAAGGTGAACATACTCTGGACCAATAGAATGATCGGAACAAACAGGTTTTATTGTTTTGTATTTTAGGGTAAAATGCAGATTTTAAATGCACTGTTTTTTTTTTAAGGTGTATCGGGCGAACGGGGAAGACTTCTTAGCAGTGGCCGGAGGCAGTTCAAATGAAGCGCAGGCATTCTTGTCGAGGGGTGCAGCCGTCATTGTTAGAATGAGAGGTTTGCCCTACGACTGCACTGCTAAACAAGTGGTGAGTTTTTTTTTTTTTTGTTCGTTATGCAATGTACTTCTCCCGTTTATGAATCAGTTGAAAATTTGCATCTCACCTGAACGGTCAGTTTACGCGCGAAAATATTTAGATAAAAATAATTTATCCTGAATAATCTTTATTGGGTTTTTCAGTGTTTTTTTTTTTATGTGAATACGCGAGTGCTGCCGATTTTAAAATTTATTGTGTTTTCAAGTATTTTATAAAATCCGGCTTTATGTATGTATGTGTTCATATAAGATTTTTTTCGTAGCTAGAACCAAATTTCAGGACGGGCACTGGAAATTTGTGGGGCGCAAAAATTACAAAAAGCGGGCTATTGACTATTTTTAAGATTGGTTATGACCATGGAGATATAAGTTACTAGAGTACGCTAGCGGGTATGCTTGCCATAAGTGAAAGTGTCTGCATTTCAGAGAGAGAACGCTGCAAACGTTCCGTATCATTGTATATGTTTACTCAAATCAGCATTGTTTTGTATCGTTAGTTACCATAGAGATAAGGAAGTGTTCTGTCTCTCTGAATTGCAGACACTTTCACGGCTCACTCGCGTACTCTAGCCTAATAGCTCTATGGTTATGACTCCTCCATGTCACCCTAGCTACGATACTGATAATGTTTGAATACTATTTGACGTACTTAAACAAAAACATAAGACGCTTTACAGTGTAATTCTCAAAATTTACAATCAGACGGAGGTCATCTTAATTTTTATACGTAAAAAATGTAACCTTGCAACAACTATTTAATTATGAGAATTAATATGTTTTAAAATTAATTGGAATTTAAAAATCTCACTTCTTGTTTATGTTTCAAAATCGTTACATTCAGGCACCGCAATTTTTGAAGTGAAAACTTCTTTAGCGGCGTTGTACACTTTTTTTGTAATGGGTAAAAAATGTTAAACTCGCGTCAGATCGTCAGATATGCGTAAGACGAAAACTTTTATTTATACAACGTTAGACATCTAGCGTTGAAATATCGTACATAAAAATGCAATCTATGATACAAACCATTTTGATCGAAAATTCGTAAGACGTTAATATTCAAGTTTTCACTTCCGCCAGCACTCCCGGAGTGCAACCCGTCTTTTTTTTATCAAGTCACTATAGACCAGTGAAGTTAGCTTTAGACAAGGACAAAATTAATAACAGAAAACGAATGATGTGGAAGGGAAGAAACTGTCGTCAGAAATACAGAAAACAAAAATTCAAATGCGTGAAAGGCCGAAGGGCTGTGTGGGGGGCGCATTTTAGGGATCAAACGCGGTCTTTCGTTATTTCCGGCGAAAGTTGACCTCCAATCGCAAAATGTTGTATGGCAATGTTGTAGGTATTAAAAGGATCTACAACTTTTATGAATATAATTTTTTCACATAACCTTAAAGATTCAGAGAAATATCGAAAAAACCGTGTTTTTCGTTTTTAATTTTTTTCTCCTGCAAAAATGATTTTTTATTCATGAAATTTTCAGGAGACTTACCTTTCTATGTCCTTAATAAGCTGTAATTTTTTCGAATAAAAAAAATAATTTGCCAATGCAATATTAACAAAAAACCGTAAATTACCCCTAACTTCAACCTAAAAAAGTAATGCAAAAATTTCAGATTTTCAAAAATCGTAGTATGGGGTTTTCTTCGTTTCAGATGGTGTATACATTTGTTAATGTAACATTGAATTTCCCTCTTATGAATTATTTTAACTGTACATTTTCATATATAATTGCCAAATTACGTAAGTCGACACGGTGTCAATTTACAAATTCGGGCGAAGCCGGACCGGGCCGCTAGTCTTTAAATAAATACAAAATCGTATTCAGCCGTTAAAGATTCCGTTTTTATTATTTCCAGTTGGATTTCTTCGCAAGCGGCGAAAATTCGTGTCAAGTGCTGGATGGCGCCGAAGGCGTACTGTTTGTCAAGAAACCCGACGGCCGCGCGACCGGCGACGCGTTCGTTCTGTTCGCCAACGAAAGCGACGCTCCTAAAGCGCTGTCAAAACACCGCGAACTGATCGGCACACGCTACATTGAACTGTTCCGCAGCACGACTGCAGAAGTACAACAGGTAAAATATTATATGTGTGTTGTGGATTGCTGTTGATTATAGACGCTCGATAACTGAGGTTTGGTATTTCACAGTCCCGGATATAGAAGGGGGGATCACCTGACATTTTTTATTATTCCATTGACATTGAACTCTCCCATATCAGTTGTAGACACTTTTTGTGCCAGTCTGTATATTTATCTACAATTTCTACACAGTTAAGATTTCGATATAACCTTAGGACTTCATTTCGTTCTTAATGAGATTAGATATGGTTTTATTTAAATCATGAGTAAATAAAATTGGATTACATCAGCGTGGTCGACTTGAAATTATTTTATCTCCAGTAACAGGGACGGTTTTTTTTAAAAAATGTATGCCCTAGCTATTCAAATACCTGGACTTCTTAATTACTTTGGGGAAGAGAGAGGGTGGTGGTTAAATAGACTCGAAAGATAATTTAATATTATTCATTTGTAAAAAAATATTATTAAGACTCCAAGTAAAAATGGTAATTGACGTTTTCTTCGATCATAATAAAATAATTTTGGCAACTTACTTTCGTTTACAATTAACGTGTTACAATACATCAAATTAATCAGAAAAATGGATAAAATTTAAAGACGTAGAAAGACAATATGGCATCCATGATCAAAATCAAAATCCATGTGATTATCTCATCATCCGATTGATATAAAGATTTTTCAGCCTATAGGCTGTGTGCACGAAGCCTACTAGCGCCGCTAGTGGGTAATAGAGAATTATTGAACTCACTTTTTATGGAAATCGCGACATGTTTCTAAGGTGATAAGTCAAAAACTTTAGTTGGCCATGATGTGTCAAAAAAAATGTAATAAGGAAAACGGATGTTAATTTGTTAATTTGACAGCGGAACGTCAAAGTAGGGCGCCAATGGTCTTTATTTTACTTAAATCGCCATCAGCGCAACAGCCCGGAGCACAACAAGCATTTCCAGATCGCTTAGTTTTCCTATCTTTGTAATTAAAAAACTTCATAAAATTATAACCATTTTCACTTTTAATAAACATTGCTCACTGTCATACGGAAAATTTGAGCTTGAAGTTTCCTCTAGTGCTCACCATAAACGCTCACATCGAAAAATTTGTAACTCCGCCTCCCTGCACATAGCCCATACCATTAAAAACTATTCAAGATATTTTTAAATAAAAACGTCATGGCCTGTTTTCAAAAATAGAAGTTTTTTTAATAAATTCATAATATATTCAAATGCAGTTGTTTTCTCAGCAAAATGAGCACAAAATTCAGCAAAACGTTGATTATTTAACCAACTCATGTCCATCAATAACTAAGATAGCAATGTTAACCAACGTCGCCGTCTGGAACACCTGTTTGTATATAATTTTTAATTAGACAATCAACCCAATTATTTTCAAATCTAAAGAGAAGTTCAAAGGCGTTAATCGGCGTTTAATATTGTCTTTGAAGGTACTTAATCGATCTATGGACCCAAAGACTTACGAACAACAACAACCATTAATTGCTCAAATGCCCCAAGTTCCACTTTTGCCCCAACACATCATAACTTCGGGGACAAGAAAAGACTGCATACGTTTAAGAGGTCTTCCATACGAAGCACAAGTAGAACATATTCTAGAATTTTTGGGCGAACACGCCAAAAACATCGTCTTCCAAGGTGTTCACATGGTCTACAACGCTCAGGTAAGATTTTTTTCTCTTCTATGCATCCTTGGGACTATAGTGGCTGAAATGTTTATATTATTGTGCTTTGATTATTCCAATTATTTATTATATTATGTAGGTTATTTTCTTAGCGGAATCAGAGTAGTTGGTATCGCTATTCGAAAATTTTGATAATTGGGGTCGCTATTAACAGTTTGATTAGTCAGTAAGTTTTAATATTTTTTACGTGTTTCTCAACAAAACACGGAGTCCGAAAACGCGGGAATATAAATTTCCCGTGTCATCCTGGTGTTGGACAGAGCCTGGCACTGAAGAAAAACCAAATTATATAAATGTTCTTCACATCTTTACCAAAGGAACCGAAATTTTATTTTTTTTCCCTCGGTTTTGTTTTATCTTCATTCCGTGTAAATTCTAAAGTTGTAATCTAATTTTAACTGAATTTTCGAAAAGCCGTTTCAAATATTGGAAATTACTATTTAAAAATGACCGGTTGAAATTTCTAAATTTCGGTAAGATCGTGTTTTAAACGTGTCCAGTCCACGTGTCGGTAATACCAGTGAATTTATCAAATCAGGGTCAACCAAGCGGAGAGGCCTTTATCCAGATGGATTCAGAAAAGAGCGCTTATTTAGCTGCTCACCAAAAACACCACAGATACATGGTGTTCGGTAAAAAGCAACGTTACATCGAAGTGTTCCAGTGTTCCGGCGAAGACATGAGCCTCGTGTTGACCGGAGGAATTCCGGCGCCCGTGAGTCCAGCGAAAGGCGCGACGGCTCTCCTGTCGCCAGGTATATTAGCACAAACACCAGCTCCCCCCACTGCTTTAACAACCGCTGTAGCTCCGTTGCCGGCAGCGGCTCCGCCCGCTCACAACATACCTCCTCCTTCCCAGCCCGGCGCTCTGTCGATAAACACGACGATCGCGCAGATCCAACAAAACATAATCGCTAACCATCAACAACAGCACCAATCCCCACATCACCATCATCTGCAATCTAATTGGACAGATAATCCAGCATTAATTCATGCTCAAGCCCAACAAGCTCAGTTGATAGCTCAGCAAAACCTGTTCATCAAACAAAATCAAGTCGCGGCCCAGGCGGCCGTAGCTCAACAAGCTCAAAACGATCATTTGCTATTCCTCAATTTGCATGCTCAACATTTCCAAGCCCAACAATTACAAGCCCACCATCACAATTTAGCGTTGATGCAAGCCGGCGGAGCGCCGTCTCCGAACTCAACGTCCGCTCTCAGACATCCGCCGCCTCAGAATGCCGGGTTGCAATTAATTCCTCCGCCGGGACAACACTTTATACCCGGACAACCGATGCTTCATCCGCATCAAATCGCGGCACCCGCGTCTCATCCCGCGCTCCTCTCTCAACCGCAGCTGTTCTTCGTACCGAACAGGCTGCCGTTAACGGCTTATCCGAGACATCCGGCCATGATGGCGCCTCCGCCCTCGAACGGCGCCCTGTTGCCACAGCCCGGTATTTTAGCAGGGCCGCATCACCACCCTCCGGTGTCGAGTGCGGGCCACTTGCCCGTTAAAAGATCGTACACCGACGCGTTTGCGAACGGTCAAGCGGCCGATCCGAATAATCCGAAGAGATCTTATCACGGTTTTACGGCGTCTGCTCAAACGCCAACAGTCACCACGCACGCGCAATACGCACAATTTTATCCGCATATGTGATTTAATCGCGCGCGCGATAACAATTGCCAGTGCATTTCTGTAAAATAGTTTTTTTAGGTTAGATTCAGATGTTTCATTGATATTTTTATAGAGCCGTATTTTGATAGGTTTGTTTTTTTTTACTTGTTCCATTTTGTTAATTCGTGGAAGAGATGCGCAGATTTTTTATTAACTACCACCAAAAATGGAAATATCTGCAGTTATTTTTTCTAAGTAAAATATTCCTCCATTTGTTTTTCCATGGAAAACATTCCCTTTTTGAAATAAGTTTTATTACTATCATTCCATACTAAGATCTTTGCTGCTGATGTTATGAAAAAATTTCATATTCGTGTTGAACCCTTAAACAGTTGTTTAGGTAATATTTATTATTTGTTCGCGTTTCCCGTGAATGAACCGTAATGCCAAGCAATTAATTGATTCATTCACTAAATTGGTTACGCGAATAACTTAAGCAGCTTGTCTTTCCGTGTGAAGACCATTTAATTCGTTGTATATTTATCTTTAGTGAGAGTACTTTTATAATAGGTTAACGATTTCTGTCTATACATAGATATATATATATTTTTTTGATAATAACAATACTTTATAAAAGTGCCTTAATTATAAATTCATATATATATTCTAACTCGTTTACAATAATAATATATATAATTTGTTAATTGTTAAAGAACGCTTTATCTAAATTTTGACTCAAAAAATGTTGATTGAAACGTGCCTTAAAAACAGTGTTACGTTATTGTTAAACAACGCCATTTTGTTGTTATATTTTTCCGTTGACTAATGGCAGCTGTTTGTAATTTTTATAGTGATATTATAACATTCCAATATTTTTGAAAAATGACTACCTATAAGAGTTTTTTTGTAGTAGTATATTAATTCCTTTCTATAGTTACATAATATTTTTGTAATTGTATTTTAGGTTATGTAAGATAAATAATAACATTGATTCCTTTCGATAAACAAGGTTGTGTTTAAACATTTAAGATTGACGACTTACATATTCAATATAATAATCAACATTATTAAAGAGGGACAATGTTTTTTAAAACGTTAATACGTGACCTTCGATTATTCTGAGCTTCAACTGGAGTCCACCAGTTGCGCTTACTGAAAAGCTATATAGAATCATTGCTGGATTATTTCCATAATTTTACACTTTCCTCATTTCCTCAAATTATTTTAATATTTAAGGGTGTGTGGATGGTATATAGTTAATGAAATATTTTTTTTAAATTAATATTTCGGAATTGGACAAAATATCGGAGCCGTAAAAATATTCAACAAATATTTAGACTCGAATCTTGACGACAATTTTTTGTGATTGTCCAGTGTCGTACTTGCACAATTGTAACTTAATACGGCTCGGCTATTTTGCAGCAAAATTCCGCTCGTCATTTTGTGTAATCATCTAATGTGACTGTACATATTTTTTTGTAATATCATATTTTTTCTGAACACTTTTCCTAAACAGATATTTTATATAATTTTCATGTATGAAAAGCTACGAGGAATTGTGTTGGGCTGTATGTTAAAGGGACTCTTTTTTTCTGAAATCATCCTCAAAAAAATCTCAGCTAAACTAAATACATTTTTACTATATTTTGAGAATGATTTTCGAAAAATCGTGTATAAAATACGGTAGCAACTTTTAAAACCAGAATCTGCAAATTGAAATATTATTTTTTTTCTGTAACAATTTCCAAGTCTACCTGCCGCGCAAATTTGCTTTATAGTTCTCCAAGGATAGCCCAGCTGGCGCCACCTGCCTGTACAGTGTAAAGCTACCGCCCTATGACCACTCTTTTTGTATTTATTATTCAGAACAGATTATTACATACAGGATCGGACTGGGCCGGCAGGGCCCGGGTGGCTCCTCACAAGCCCGGAGTCCGAGACTGGATACTATCCTACCTACCACCAGACTTGCGGCAAACCCCGCAAGGCAGTCCCGTGAGGCTGGGGCCCGGCTGGCAAACGCCATTTTGTATTTCACCAATAATGTTCTGAATCGATTCGAAAAGAAATAAGAAAATATTGATTTATAAATGAGATGTGGTACCTGATGTGTAACTCACTTGGAAATTAAAATTTTCAAATTAATCGTCCGATAGAGTGCCTATATAATTGGTGAAAATAGTAAACTAGAGATTGAAAAAAAGAACATTATAATTTTCTAATTTATTGTATCGACTGTAAATATAATGACACGAGTGTCAGCTTAGTTGAAAGCAATTAATGACATTCTTAAATCTGGATTCAAAAGTTAAACCTAACTTCAAAAAAGTCGGGAACAGCGCGTTTACCCCACTTAATAACATGTTAATATTTCAATTTGTTTTTTCTGTCAGAATAACTATCTAATTATAGCGTTGTTAATTTATAAATTTTAAGTGATTCGATAAGTATATTAACACAAATGCCTTATTATTTTGTTGTTTCGTGACATTTCTTTTAAATCTGCTTTCGCTAGTATTTTTTTGTGTTATTTTTCAGTGCAGTTGGTACTTTTGTTTTACGAAATAACCGTATTCATAAACAATAACCGTTGAGATATGAATGCGGTTTCAGTTATTTCATTTTTGTGGTTTTGGTATTATCGTGAAGTCAGCTAATAATATTGTAAAACATATTTCTTATTCACTGTTGTATATTTTTAATCACTGTTTACTCTCTTTTGACTAACTTATTTTTCTTTGGCAAGGATGCTGCTATACCAATTTTTTTTTCTTGTTGTGTTGTATATTATAATTGGTTTATTTCAACTAATCATTTAACAATTTTATTTTTAGTTTCACAAAATCAAACACAAGTTTCAAATTAACGTTTCCCAAACAGTTTTCGTGAAATCAAATTAATTTATGAAACCGAGGAAACAACCCTTCTAAAAACGTATTTAACTTTGGACGATAATCATTTCTTTTATACTTGCAAGGTTCGCCGTGTAGTTGAGCATTAAAGTCTCCGCGGAACTAAAGTCAAGTTTGCGTATATCCGGCGTGGGATTCAACTTTTTGGTGCCCTAGGTTTTGTAGTGAACGGTGCCGTAGTTTATTTCTTTTTGTTCATTTTGGTGCAAAGCGCAGGATCACGATTTTTATTATTATCGTCTTATTTTAATATGTTTGTTTCACTGTTTAAACTCCCACTATTTTTCATAATATTTGACCCAGAAGAAACGCTCTTTTGAGATAGCAATGTCATTCGAGAGGCATGTTTCTAACATAGAGATGGTTCTCTTTATTTCCATACTCCATAGCTACAGACAGTGTATAAATAACCTGTACGTCGTGTTATTTCACTTGATGGAATATTAACTAAATATGGGGTGCTTAACCCACTGATCTCTAACGGAGAGCGAATGACGGTCATTGTAAGAAACCAACCTGTGCAGCGCACATTTATGGGTGACTTTATTGGCGGGCTGTTTGATTTAACATTTTTGAAATCTCTACAAGACCTCGTATTAAAATATTTTCATTGTCCTCAGCTTTATTTAAATATATCTAGCGTTTTAAAGTAAGCACATAATACTTCAAAGTTTCCGCTAAAATTGTCACCCAAAGATCGTTTTACGTCCCGACGCTTCTAAAGCCGCGTGTAGACTTGCTAGCTAATCGGCTCAACAGCCGCCTGTAAGCCGTTCGTCGGCACGTGAGCCGCAATTGACCGCGAGCAAAATCACAGCGCAATTGAGGCAAAAAAGCAACACGCACTTGCACATGCGATCGTGAATTTTTACCGTCGTAAATTTGAGCATGCGTTTGTTCTCGCCGAAAAAATTAGGCTCGAGACGGCTCAAACTGTGCTCAGAACTAGTTTCGAGAGTAGCCGCTCAACTCGCAAGTCTGTACGCAGTTTAAAAAGTTACAAGCGTTATCCCTTGCCGAGAAGTCAGTGGTTTAGCGACACAGATAAAGAGAACAATCAACGGTCTTCAGGTTGTTCTCTCTCATATTTTAAACAGGCATCTTGCGTAAGTGCAAGTGAGATAGCAATATTTATTTTAGCTCGACACTTGTATACCTGTTGTTATGTAACAATGAAAAAATAACATTTACAGTACCCCTTTTACATTTAACGGTTTAGTTCTTTGTCTAGATCTACTCTAGCAAATAAATCTCTATTTTTATCTTTTGTTATTATTGCGCATTAAATAAGGATGGAGATACCGCATCTACGAATAGAAAACAAAACACCAATTGAAACAATTGCAATTCGCGTTTAGTGAACGCACAATTTCACACAAGTTAAACAAAATAATTAGGAAGAAGGAATTGCAGTTATTATAAATAATACAATATTTTGGATTAGTGTTTTTTTTACGAAACAAAACACTATACTTGAAACAATTGCCGCTCGTGTAAACAGAATAGTTAGATTGGCCGCCCATGTATGAAAAACAAATCAGCCGATCGAACTGTCGGAATAGTGATAACGACGGTGTTGCATCAAAAGGCGCGCATGAAATCGACCGATTTTGTGTCGGTCCATGTGAGCTTTTATCATAGAACACCGTTGTCATTACCTATACTATCCGATAATTCGATCGGTCGATCGGTTTGTCAATGCAAAGAATAAATATTTTAGTAATGTTCAATACATCTTTTATACAACACAACAAACAATATTTGTTTTAATAAGTACAACATTAGTTCTTGGAATTTAAATGACAGGCTTTTCAATTGCAACTTTCTCACATTTTCGACATTTCCATGCATGAGAATAGGGTTTTCTTTAACCTGAATATTTCTTTTCTCTTCATAGTTTGTTGGGCTTTTCCTAAGCAGCCGTGGATCCATTTTAATACACGTGTATCAGTGATACCAATGTAAGGAAACATAAACTTAATAAAATAGCACTTTTAAAGAAACACCAGCAGTAAAGGTAGTCTTTATTATATAAATTTTCGACCGCGACGGTAGACAATGACACGCGGCAGTGACATCACAAAAGCGCCAATTAAATCGAATTAAATATGAATCGCTTCGAAAAGCATACTAGATCGTGGTTAATGATCATTGACTACACACTACCAGAAGAAAGTCAACTTGAGATTAATAAAACACGTGGCAAAGACAGTAGCGACACAGAATTACATGGAATTAAATATGAATCAGATTAAAACGAACAAAAACAGAGTTTTATCAAAAAGCGTGAATTCAGCTTAAAGCTGGTTTACAATCCAAACCAAACAAAAAGATACAAATATGTGAGAAATAAAAATAATAGTAATAATAATAACAATAACTTATTGTGTTAATTGAAAAATATTTTCTAGCAGATAAGTAATTTAGATTTATCGTTTGTGGATGTGTCGATACTAAGTCGCTGTCGAATATCGCAGTCGTTTGTCGTAAATTTCGGAAGGCTGCCTTAAAAAATACTGAAAAAAATAAAAATTATTTTTTATAAACAAAAACATTGATTTTTACATTTATTTACTTCTTCGTACATTTTTAAGGAATACTGACTTTTTTATATTTTTTAAAATAAAGAAAAGAAACGATTTAATTAATTTATTAAACATTTTTATTATTGGTTGATTGAAAAACAAAATAATTAAACAGTTACAAGATGGTGTACACTTTCCAATCATTTTTTCGTTTTTTTAATTTAACAATTATCAACTTTGAGCAATTTTAGTGGCAGTTTAACTAATTAAAATTTTGGATAAATATGTTTTCTTACATTCACTGTTTCACAATAGATCCGGGTTGCTGAAGGAATGCCAACTTAATAATTATAAAACTACCGCACGGCTGATTGAAAGTTGGATTTGATTTTAATAATGTTTTTTTTTGAAAAACACTTTCTGGCGAGAGTGGCTTTAACAGGGGTGTCCATTTACATTTATAATATTTTTAATAGTCTACAAAATATTTGTCTACAAAACAGTTTAACAATTTTGACACAGATAAGCTGCTGTATTTATTTTTGTTTAAATTATTTTTTTGTAAATATATTTACACATTTTTCTCTAATAATAATGTTTTTTTTTAACTCGAATTGTTAACCTGTTCTATTTGCATTATATTAGTTTTTTTTCTTTTATAGCATTTAGATGTAATGTTTAGATTCTTATTATATTTTTTTTGCGCACAAGGTATTCTTTTTTGTTTATTTTTTTCTAAAAATATATACTTAGTTAATATAATAATATAAAACATTCATCATTTATTTAACCACATTTTCGTTTAGTTTTTAATCATTATTTACGTTTTACCCCACCTATTAATTTTTATTTTGTGTTTTATATATATTTTTTTTATCTTAATGCTTTCTTGGGATTTATTTTAGAACATGTTTAACTGCTAATTTGACGTCATCAAAATTAATCAACTATTACACCGAAAATCTATGGTTTTAATAAACCTTTAAGGCATGGAGAACTGGTGATTTTTTCTTTTTGAATTCTCTTAAAGTTTCGTTGTTTTTCTGGGAAGCCAGCTGTGTCATGTTATCTTGACTTTTTTCGTATATTTTTTGAAAAAAAAGGTGCCGAACGAAGATATACGTCAACTTGAACTAATCTCTAAAATCTGAGAAACATTGGACGATACGTCGAAGCGCAATAATTCATTTATTGAATGTTTCTGAAATTTTAGAATGTTGTTCAAGTAGACATATTTTTTTTCTGCATATTTCATGCAAGCATTCAATTACAACACTTGGGAATTATTTTTCATTCAAACTAGCAGTTAAAATAATAACACACGTATGTATTGTGGCATATGGGCCAGGGTTGTATTTAATTTATAATACAAGAAAAAGTGGTCGTCGTCAATTTCCTATACCTACCTATTTTTTGTTTGGTGTTTTTAGAATTGGTGACGTAGAGAAATCACTGCAATATTATGTAAGAATGTGAAAAAAAAACAAAACCACATTAAGATATCATTGTTTCGCTTTAACAAAACGAGAAAGCTAATTATATAGACTTGTTGTTTTTGTCGTTGTTTTTGGTATCGTAAATAATAAAATAACATTTTTTTTTTAATTCTTTCAACAATTGAAACAGCAATATAATAATTATTGTAAAACAAAAAAAAAGCTCTGTGGTTGGTGCATTGTTGGTGTTTTTATCGCTGCCGGGGGTTTCTGGTTGGTACTCTTGATGCAATACAAATATGTTCTATTACTGGATTGTTGTAAATCAAAACACAAAAAAATAAAATAAAAAATAAAACACTACCTACTACTTCATTATTGTGGGGTGAGTCATATTTTTTCTATTTTCTTTATCATTTTTTATGTTTTTAGTATGGTTGTAATTATGGTGTGTTTTTTAGCGAAAACTTTTTGCCGCCAATTTTGATAACGTTGCGTTCTCAAGCTTCCTCATCAAATTTTAATTTCTTTCATACAAGCACGGAAAAATGCAGCAAAAAGTTGTTAAAAAAATGTATTTATGAGTATATGGTATCAGAAATCTATAAACGCAAATAAAATATTTAAATAAATGTGTCTAAAATTGCTGTTTTGTGACGTCAGAATTCATATAAATGTAGTTTCTTTATTACCATAGTTACCTAAGTGTCTATACTATGCGAATTAGTGCCGTAGCTAGGCCACTGCACACTGGTTTTTCCGCTGGAACTTGTCGCTGGTTGGCGCGCTGGCTTCGAGGATGAAAACGACGTCACTTCGGGTTCGCGCGCGTGGTCAAAAGATGGCTTTCAAAACTAGAACCGGGGGCTATTTCTTGTGCTTGTTTCTATGCTTATTTTGAGATCAGAAAACAGTATCTTCTCACATGGGTGACATGGACAAACACCCACAAACAAACATGGCGTCGCCGTTTGTGTTCTGTTCAGAGACAATAAAGTTCACTTTTGTTAACATTCGAACCAAACTCATCTTCAAACGCAGTTTCAAAACACGCATCGCGTGAAGCAAAAGCTATCACGAAACTCAGCGTCACAGCACGCTTGAAATCTAGCAGTAAAGCTAAGCAAGAAATCTAGCGACAAAACTAGCCTCGTGTACAGCGGCCTTTAAGCACCCCACGTGTATGATTCAACGATTACTCAAGCAGTCCGTGTACGACCGAAGTCGTATTCAGCGAGAATTTTCTGTATTTAAATTGTAGCATTAAATTTTGATGATTCGAGGGTACCATATACTCTTAAATATTTTCATTTAGCTTTAGTGATTAACTCCGATGATTTTTTTTTTTTGTAGTCACTCTAGTTTCATCCGATGAAACTATGGTTCAGGTTTTTTTTTTTAGCTAATGTGCCTAAAATCTTTCACGCTTTTGGTAAAATTTACTTTGAAATTTTCAACTTCGCAATGCCCTTTGAAAACTTTCCGCGCCAAACAAATTATTGCAAAACAGTGGACTGAATTTGGCGTCTGCACTATAAAGTAAACTTTCGTTTAGACTAATATTTCAGGTCAATACCAAATACAGTCTAAATTTAATACGAACTAACCCACGCGTTAGCCAATTTCATAAAACTTTAAACTTTGACTAAAATTTAAAACTGGGTTCAATAAATATAATTCTAATGGTGTTATAAGATATTCAAGAAAAGATCAAGAATGTAAACATAGGCATATTATTGTCGGAACCCAAAGGAATAGTGAGACCTCTGGTGAGAAATGCGCCGAACTGCCCTAAGAGGGTTTTTGACAGTTAAACTATAGATGCATACGGTAAACATTGATTTAGAAACGCATGATGGAGGCTAAGGTCTAGCCTCTATCATGCGTTTCTAAATCAATGTTTACCTTATGCCTCTATAGTTTACTTTTTGGGGCAGTTCGGCGCATTTCTCACCAGAGGTCTCACCATTCCTTTGGGTTCCGAATAGTCGAAAAATTACACCAGTAAAAAACTAAATATAACGCCGACACAACGCCAAGCATACGCAAACCTTTGTTTACACGCTTGATATTTTCTCAGTGCGTAAACTACAGTCCATATAAGAACGTGTCTGTTACGCCCGAATCCTCCCACATCGCCAGTCTAACAGTGTAAAACCAGTAGATATTTGTACAAGTAACTAAAACTGTTATATTATTATCGCTCGAGTGACTGTTAACACTTGCTAACATTGTCACCTCTCGTGATAATACCTCTCATTACAAACGAGATACATTTTGTTCAAAAATCGAACTTTTTTTACTAAAATATTTTTATTACAACAGTAATTTGGTTGTTGTTTTGCGATATTCAAGTTACAAAAATTGACACTTGCGATTTATCAAACAGTTGAAAATTTCATTGTAGATTTTTCACAAGGAATATGTTGACCTTTTTGAATGTTATGGGTATTTGGTTAAAATTGCACATTCGTTAAAATTACGGCATCAAAATATAATTTTTTTTATAACTTTTGAAATTGAACTTACAAATTTGGGTTTTGGCCTTATTCGAGTTATCATCGCTGTATAACGTTTACTTATTTTAGTTGTCATCGATCCTTACCTCAAAATTATTTCAGACTGTGGAATTTGACGTAAAAATATATCTGTTTTTTTATGTCGTCATTGAAATACAAATGCATTCCAATATAATACAACCATATAATTCGTGTATCCCAACTTCACCTGTTTATTGAAGCCGGGGTCAAGGGACTGTACCCCCCAATAAATAAACAGACAGGTTAATTTGGATGCAAGAACCACAATTCTATGACTTGAAGGCAAAAAGACATAAGTTAACAGAATATAATACTGCCCTAAAAAGGCAAAGGGCAGTAAGTGACATTTGTTGAAAAATGAGTTCATTTCATACTGAAACCAACGACAGCAGTAAGTGCTGCAGCAATAATTTTATTGTCTTTAAAAAAATGTTTCCCCCATGTTTTGGTTTCCATAATCTAAAATTCTGGACGGTCAATACATTTTTAGTAAATCTTGATTTACTCAAATTCATAAGTTGGTCACTTACTGCCTGTTGCCTTTTTACGGCCGTATAATAATCAGATTTTTTTTGCCTGCAAGTTACAGTGTGGTACATCAACTGTGAGTGGAATATTCGTAAGCTGCCTAGTTTTGTTAGTGTTTGTAGATTACATCCGCTCGATAAGCAAGGTCAATTATTTGTATATCAACAAATCGTGACTATTCATTGCTTTGTTGAACTTGTCTTAGGCTTAACTCACAAGTACCACTTTCCGGCCACATTAGAACCACAAAAAAGTGGTCGATGGTTGATAGTACGGCATTAGTATGTAATGCCGTGATAGCGCTCACACGGACAACAAATTGTGGTCGGTGTTAACAACAGTCGTCGTGTGTTGATGATATCGACCACTAACCGACCACAGACTGAACAGACGTACTAATAATCGAAAGTACTTTTGCTCATTCGAAAATAATTTAAAAAATTGTCATCGTACAGTCTTAAACGATGATAAAGTTGTTGAAATTGACTCTTGTTTCTATCTTCAAAAATTGGATGATGAACCCAATAAATTCTATTAATAAATCCATCGCTTTACTGTCTGTTCTGTGTGGTTCATTTGTGGTTTCACTAACGTCTGCGTGCCCACAAAACTGTTGATGAAAGTGGTCGAGTTCAACCACATTAGAACCACTTTTTGTGGTCGGAAAGTGGTACGTGTGAGTTAAGATCAACTGTTGTGACGCCAAAAAAAAATATTTTCCGTTTTAAATAGCCTGAATCTGTAAGCAACAATTTTTGAAACAGAACTATATTTCTTTCTGCGTGCATGCATACCGCGGTACCATTACTTAATACTAGAGCATGCGCATTATGGTTTTGTTCGCAGACAGAAATAGATATAGTTTTCTGTCTCTAGTTGTTGGTTACTCTTTCGAAACGGAATGTGCCAAATGTAGGCATATGTTTCAATGTGTTTCAATAGTCTTTCTCACCAACAAATATAGTAATCTTTATATTCTTGAACGAGAATAAGGATCTATTTACGTATTATTAATAAGTAGAGCTGTAACAAATCGTATGTATTCGTTACTGAGTAACGGGTACATCGTCTGACTCGAAGTAACGAATCGTTACTTACAAATTAATTTCGTACGAAGTCATACCGTATCACGTATGCGACGCGCCTCGATGCGATGGTACATGCTTGATGCTGTTAGTACACGATTGTATGTCGTATGAAAAGTAACGAGTAACGTAACGATACGAAAGTAACAGGTACCTACTGGTTCTTTAAGTAACGAATACATACGGGTACACAATTTCTCGTTACTTTTACAGCTCTATTAATAAGTAAATTGAATTCTCTATTCTTTTTCAAGTATTAATCGATTATATATCCCAATTTTTTATTAATTTCTGGACTATTTATAACTTAGTATATTTAACTCACAGTTGGCAGACTTGACGATATTATTTTTTTTATTTTCGTAAGAAATCATAATTAAGTTAATAGTTAATTACGGAGTGCGTCTTCAATAATCATGCGTGTGTTCGTGTAGGGGGCACTATTTTGCCGGCCGGAGCGGCGTATCATCCAGGTCCAGCGGCTACGGTGACGCATGCGCCCAACTTCACGCAGGCGTATTGTCCACCGGGAGGTGCTCTTGGTCCTTTGCAGTGTCCTCCGCCAAGTCCAGCGGCCGCTCTCGCGGCTGCCGCCAGACACCAGGCAACATTCTTTCCACCTCCTCCAATATTCTATTGGCCCTATCCTAGTCCTCCCGTGTCGCCTACAAGCTACTATGCCCCAGCCATGGCGCCGCCGCCTCATGGACATGGCCTTCAGGCACAGCCTACCCATCAACAGGCTTTGGTAAGTTTGATACTATCATCTCTTCAGAACAAAAGGGACAATTGATATTTTTTTTTTCAAAAATAATTCCGAAACTATAAAGCTTAGGAGAAATTTTTTTTGCTAAACTTTTTTGAAAAAATCATATTATATATTAATACGCTAAGGTTTAAGATGTTTGCCTCCCTTTTTAGAAAAAACCACACAATTTCTTCACATAAATTATATATCATTTTACAGATAATTGCTTGCTCTACTGACATCGACAACTAAAAAATTTATGATTGCTATTGTTTTTGTAAATTAATTAAACTCTGAACAACGTCTGCCATCTGACGGCGTAACGTTAACACTTCGATCTGTCATCTGACTTTCATATTTTAAATACTGCATACTGCCATCTGACGGGCAACGCTGAACAACGCTTTTGCTACTTGCGCCTCTATATGACAATTTTAGTAAAATATTTCTTTTACAACAAAAAGAAGAACATTATAAGCAGTGTGCAAAATTAGAAACGAATTGAATACCTGCAATCATATTTAAAAAAATAATTTTGTGAAGTGATAATTATTATACTTATTTAGTGCGAATAATTCGCACAGGTCGCGCTAGTTTGCTCTATTCCACTTACTAATTGCCCCACTACAGAAGCAACACTTGCGCACAACGGGTCAAGTAAAAAAAAAGAGATAGAAAAACAGTAATTTGCTGTCTCACTTCATGGGCCACGTTTCCACTACGGCCACTAGCAATATAGAAGTTATTAAATATATGGACCTACTAGTGTGACCTGTGCGAATTATTCGCACTAAATAAGTACAATAATTATCACTGTACAAAATTATTTTTTAAATATGATTGCAGGTAGGTATTCAATTCGTTTCTAATTTTGCACACTGCTTATAACGTTCTTCTTTTTGTTGTATTACAATATGAAGCTCAGATGACAGATCGAAGAAATATTTTAAGCCGTCGGATGGCATCATGCAGCATTGCTGTGACGTTGTTCAGCGTTGCTCGCTGTTTCAAAATTAAAGCCGTCAGATGGCAGTATGCAGTATTGTGTCTGTTGTATTACAATATGAAGGTCAGATGACAGATCGAAGTGTTGACGTTGTTTAAAAATTAAAGCCGTCTGATGGCAGACGTTGTTCAGCGTTGCTGTATTTTAATTAATTTACAAAAACAAAAGCAATAATAAATTTGTTAGTTGTCGATGTCGATAGAGCAAGCAATTATCTGTAAAGTGATATATAATTTATGTGGAGAAATTGTGAGGTTTTTTCTACAAAGGGAGGCAAACATCTTTAACCTTAGCGTATTAATATATATGATATGCAACAGGTCGATCCGCCATTTTCTTTTTCGTCTGTTACTCTGTGAGCACTATAAAATTGTATGTTTTTTTTTCTTCTTCAGATACCTGCAGATTGTATAGCTCTGCCGCAGTTACATCAGTCAATAGCTCCGGACGGAACTCTTGGCCCTCCGCAGAGAATTCCAGCGGAACTTCAACATGAAAAGAACGGCAGAGGTGCACCCGTTACTCCAATCAACGGATTCCCTCCGCCTCCTCCACCTAGTTACTGTGAAATATTTCTCGCCTAATGTATGTACGCGCTTAGTGATGCATGTTTAGAATAATTGAATTTTTTTTGACAAGGCTTATTTTGAGCAGCATTTTTGAGTCAGTATCTAAGTGGTCAAATTTTAGAAGCGAATTGTACTCAAGAAAATGGATCGCTAATCGGATTTTTTTTTGTTAAGCCTTGCACAAAGAAGTTAGTAAGAAAAAACTATTTGATTTTTCTCTGATCCTCAGTGCCTTCGACCACATAAACGCACGGTTGAAGTGGAACTTCTTTCTACTTTGTACTAACTATGCTATTTTAAATAGATTAATTAATAATCCCATTTGATGATTTGAAAGTAAACCACACGATTTACGTGTAAATGTTTAACATTGTTTTCCCATGTGAAGAAAGTTTGGTTACAAGAAGGCTTTGGCGTTTCATGTTTGAATTCCGTGTTGAGATCATTCACTTAAGAAGTTTCACTTCAAAAATAGTGTAGTTCATTTTTTATATTGCAAGTTTTTAACCGTTTTTAATCACAAAATGCTCAACATTTTTGCACGTTGTAATTTTAACTGTTTTTTTATCAATTACTTTGCTTCTGTAGCTAAATTCAATGCAACGTATAGTAAAAATTTAATCAACAGAAAAAGTTTATTGATACCAATTTTGTTTAAGTTTATAAAAATTTATATAATACCTATATATTATATTTTTAGTCAGTATACAAATTCATTTGAAATGCTGATATTATTTTTAAATATTAATTTTTGCACTATAGAATATATTTAATATAATAGCTAATATATACCAATAAAAACTGCTTAATATATTCAATTCAAAACGTTTGCCTGAGCTAGTATATTTCAAAGAAATATATCTTAACATTTTTAGATAAAAATATATATATTTTATTGTTATTATTTTATTATAATTTATGTGTTTAAAAAACAACAAATATTACTCATGTCTTCCATAGTTTATTGTAAAAAATAATGTTAATATAAAATATTATTTTTTATCTTCATATGAAAAGTTTTGGAACGGATTTTTAAAAATGATTCCCGCAACAAAATGAACATTCTAATACATAGCTTTCACTTCACTCCGCTTATTTTTTACAAGACATATAAACGTAAACAGTGAATATTTTTTTACAATGTATGAACGTACGTGTTATTTCATTTTTTTAATGCATTTGCAACACATATTATACATAAATATCTTACTCCAGTTCTTCTCCCTATGAACTTTAGCTATGTCAAATCTCACACTCCTCCGTGCGCGCAATGTGCTCAAAAAGGAGTACAAAGTTTGTTCTGCACGTATTAATATATAGATTTTTAACTAAATAATTATCCAACGTCTATTTTTTTTTTAAAATCTGTTCCAAAACTCGCGTGTAAAATAAGTGTACTTAAAAAAAGATCTTTTATATTTAATTTCAATTTACTCAGATTTTAATTGCAATCTATTAAAGATCTTAAATACTGTCAAAATTAATCTTTCCGCAATATCTTTTGACTGAATGAGGCTAGAAGACAATAAAAAATATTTTTTAAAGACTGCACTAGCAAGACTTGTATATGAAATAAAATTTCTAATTTTATTCAAAATGAAAACTTTCTCTTACGACAGTGCTTTAACGAAATTCGGACTGAAACTTGTTGATTGTCGATTTATTTTTCTTTCAATATTTATTTTTCTTTTATGGCGGTATCTCTACTGCTAGTTCTGTCCTAGTTTTCACTTTGACTTCTGATCTCTTAATTTTATTTTTCAAAACGAAAATG
This sequence comes from Xanthostigma xanthostigma, assembly GCA_963575645.1. Classification (NCBI taxonomy): domain Eukaryota; kingdom Metazoa; phylum Arthropoda; class Insecta; order Raphidioptera; family Raphidiidae; genus Xanthostigma; species Xanthostigma xanthostigma. Next base: position 36,285,859 of record OY754473.1, read on the forward strand.
TTACGAATGTGCCGACATCTTTATTACATACTGGTAACCCGGTCCGGCTTCGCTCGAATTTGTAGACTGCCACCGTTTTTCCGTCGAATTACGTTAGAAAATTGCTCTCCTCTAAAAGCGCTTTTAATTTAACGCGATATTATGTAGCCTATGCCCACCCTGAAGGTCCATTCTAAATATTGGTGAAAAATATTTTGAAATCGGATGTGTAGTTTTGAAGATTACCTTCTCCTACATCCAAACTTACACACTACCTCTTTATAATATTTAGTACAGGTAAGTTCCAGAGGTTATGTTATTCAAAGGCGACTCAACGCACAGGCGCAGTAAGTGCGCGCAAAAAAACATATATTTAATACCTTCTATATTGCTAGCAAAGATCGGGAGAAAGACTTAAACACTACAGTGCAGACATATATATGTCGTAGCCAGATCGTGAAATTATACATTTCGTGAACTGTCTAGACAGTTCATGAAATGCAGCCAGATCGTGTAATGGTCGATCAGTTACACGAAGTGGCTAAAATTTTTAGACAGTTCATGAAATGCAATTGGGCCTTAGACAGATCGTGTAATATTTCAGAATTACATGAAGTGTCTAAATTTTTTAGACAGTTCATGAACTGTCTAACAGCTGTTTTGCCGATCGTGCAATATCTAGATACTTTAAATCATTGTAAGGAGTCAACTGTAAAAACATTAAATAATTGTCGAAGCAGCTAAAACTAAAATTTCATTTTTATTTCATTTACAAAACATAAAATATAATTCGTCCTTTTTTCATTTATTCACACACGGTAAACTTGAGTGACACCGGCTGTTACATAAAACGTTCGCTTTTTTGCATGCACATCTTTTAGTAGTACAACAACAAACTGTATAATTGCTGAATCAGCGTGTTTCTTGATTAAATATGATTGATTAGCGACACGCATAACATTATATTTACTTAACAGGTTGTACTCTCGCCTCGTCTTTTTAATGCTAAAAAAACAATAAATAGTTAATTAATAATTAATAATAATAAATAAAAATAATTAATATTATAGCCAAATAATTTAAACTTACGATTTATTTTTTGCTGCCTCGATTTCAATAATCATTGAGTCAATCTGGTTTTTAACAAATGGTTTTTTATTTGGTTTTTCGGCATAATAACTGTCTAGACTGACATAAAACTGATCTTTGTGGTTAAAAATTTTAGCCACTTCGTGTAACTGATCGACCATTACACGATCTGGCTGCATTTCATGAACTGTCTAGACAGTTCACGAAATGTCTAATTTCACGATCTGGCTACGACATATATACGTCTGTCATACTTTATACTCTGAGTCCCATGCGCATGCCCGTGAATGGGTGCGCGTCAGTTTGCACATAGAACTAGTTGTGAGAGGGAGGTGGCTTGCTCTATTCCACTTACTAAATTGTCCCACTACAGACGCGACACTTGCGCACAACGGGCCAAGTAAAAAGAAGGAGATAGAAAACAGTCATTTGCTGTCTCACTTCATGGGCCACGCTTCCACTTACGGCCACTAGCAATATAGAAGTTATTAAATATATGCCAAAAACTAACAAGTTTACTATTTTTTCTCATTTTTCGAATGTGACCGGACCGGGCTGCTAGTCAATTATAATTTAACAATTTTTTTCAATTTCCAACGTAGTATAATAAGCCCATAATTGCCTCGATTGAAGTCAAAGTGAAAACTTAATTGTCTGCCCGTTTGGGTATGTGTTAATATTTTAAATACAGGCATAGAATTGCAATTTTTCAACTATTTTTTTTCTCTTATAAGTAAAACATGTGATCATAGATTTTTATTTAAAAAAATCATTACGTTATTTTATTTTTCGTGTGCTAACATAATGGTTCTTTTTAAATGAATATATTATATTTCATTTAAATGTTTAGTCATTAGTTATTATTTGTTTAGATTATTTCGTAGTCTTACAAAATATTATATTATTTATAGGTTTTAAATTAGTTCATTCTTGTTAATAATTTTTATATATTTTTTAATTTCAATTTTCGCGAACTTATTGACTATTGTGTATAACGAAAATAGCCAATCAGAAGATGCAATGATCTGATTGGTTCAAAAGATGTGTTGTATATTGGATGATAGAAACGTTTATGTCGAAATTATTGTTGAGAAAGTCCGTTCTTGGATTTGTAATAATGAAAATATCGATGTTTTATTTTTTTGAACAATAGTTATACGAGTAATCAGAAAGTTTGTACAAATTCGCAGCGATGTTAGGTATTTGAAAAAAATACTTTCTCTAAGATACAAAATAAGAAATGTTATTTTTAAATTGAAAATACGATAAAAACGCGTCTTATTCAAGAAATTATAAATTGTAAAGTACTTAGTTTAAAAGACGTTTTCAAAAAAAAGAACTTTTTAGAATATATATTTACTTCTACATAAGTTTCACATCTCAAATTTGACTTCAGTCAAAAATGCCTTAGAAACCCAAATGTGAAACCTCTGTACCACAAATCAAAATTAAATTAGATAATTCTTAAATAAAAAAAAATTAGTCGATAGTTTATTTAAATAAATTAATTTATATATGCAACAATATTTCTAAAAATACGACCCAACGAATATGTCTGGAAGTCGATTAAAATTTCAAATTGTTCATGGGAACAGGGGCACAGCCACAGATCGGAATGTTTTTTTTTTTTTTTTGGTAACAAAAATTTGTCTCAACCTAAAAGCACGCCGAATAACTGTTTCTTGCTAATTTAAGAGCGCCTTAAGTTTTATTCTGACTTAGTTTCAACCTGGGACGCCGACTCCGTGAGTGCTCTACAGCTCCCACAGCAAATAAATAGTGGGTACGAAGTACCCCCGACCACAGACATGTGAAGTGTAGAGCCTTACAGCATTTACAAAATTTAAAACTTTTTTATTTTACATCTCGCACTTTGCCGGTTTTTGTAAGCGATTCATCAAATGAGCACCCACGGGATTTGCTTTAAATTGACGCCCCTGGTTTCCAACCAGTTCAGTCAGAATGTGGTAGGTTCAAAGCCGTAGCCAGGGGTGAGCATCCAACATCAGGATTCAAACGTCCCTCGTAATTTTTACAGAGGTCAGAGTTAATACGGTGTTTATCTACTAGAACTAGATCTTTAAAAATTAATTACAAAATGTTCAAAATTTGTTTCTAAGGCCTTGGGTAGGATTGTTAGCGTAATAGTCAGAGTGCCCGTCGGCAAAAATTTTATTGGTACATACTCTCCCCAAACTTTGTATATGGCTTCATTAGGCCTAGTCTGACACCTATTTTCTCTATGACTTTTCTTGAATTTGGGGCGTTTTCCCTCTAAAGTTTCCGAAAGATGTCGTTTTCACGACATGTTAAAATGTATATGTTACGGTTAATACAAGAAAGTAGTTTATTCGCGAATTAACCGGCTAATACCCGAATTAACAAACTTCAAGGGTTGGTTAATTCGGGTATTAGCCGATTAATTCGCGAATTAACTACTTTCTTGTATTAACCGTAACATATATACTGTTTGTTTTTTTAATTGAATAGCTTAAAAACTTCAACCAAAACGCTAAAATAATGTTCTCTGACAAAAAATATGAACCATTTTAAATGTCTGACACCTCGAATTGTCGAACATATTCGAGGTGTCAGACATTTTAATTGGTTTCTTACATGTCATCAAAACGATCTTTTGGAAACTTTAGAGGGGAAACGCCCCAAAATCAAGAAAAGTCATAATGGAAATAGGTGTCAGACTAGGCCTAATGAAGCCATATACAAAGTTTGGGGAGGTATGTATCAATAAAATTTTTGCCGACGGGCACTCTGACTATAACGTTCATCATTGTCAGAGCCGGATTCACCCATAAACAAAAAAATGTTTTTTCGTCAAAACCTTGCAAATTTTATAACTAAATTCGAACTAACTTTTTAACTTAGAAAAAAGACACGCTAACAAGTTTAAATGAAAAAAATGAATTATGTGTTTTTTTTAATTCTCCGAGATTTGCTTAGCTTAAGTCGAGTTGTTTCTGTGGCTTAGGGTTTTGCGACTACTGTTTAGGACCTTTACAAATATAAATCCGGCCCTGCTCATTGTTCTAGTTGATTGCTACCACTTCAAACGGAAGACTGGAAATATGGAGGAACGTTTTCATGGAAGCATGAAACAGAAATTAAAAAAGTTCCTTGTTGTTTCTTTGGTGAATTCGAGCTCTTGCTTAGCCCCCAGTTCTCAATCGACGAGAGTATGAATTGATATTAAGGTCAGATAAACTTGGCCCTTCCAAAAACAAAATTGTGAATTGATTTTATAAGTATTTGAACGAAATACTAAAAACACTGTCATACTCATATATTTTGATATAAAATTGTTTTTAAACATTATATATCTGCATATTAAATCGTATTTAAATATATATTTTTTTTATAATTCGTAACAGTATGTTATTTAATCATAATTGTGTGCAATATATTTAAAAATTATTAGGTAGATGCAAAATATTAATTGTTATATTTTATTTATAAATTGTTTATAAAAATATGTAATTAGGCAAGAAAATATTTCACTGAAAATTGTGTGACCTAACCAGCAATTAAGATTTTAATGTACATCGAGCGCTCTTTGGTATTCGGTCGAAGAATGGAAAAATGTTCGGTATTTGGCTGAATTATAGTAAGAACGTTACCGAATAGGCAGAATACCAAATAACTAGCTAATATTATTTTGTTATTTGATACAAATCATATAACATTAGTACGTCAAACTACTGATCCTATAAAAAATAAAGAGATCTACTTATTTTAATGACCTCAGCTGTCAAGTGTTTATAATTTTCAGATCAATTTTCTAATACGACCAAAAATAAGTAGCTAATGCTACACTGGCAAGAAAATAGCATTTTGAAAGTAAATGGTCAATAAAACATTTTTTTTAATAACCACAAAGAAAATGATGAAAATTCTTGAGACATTTTTCACTAAGCTAATAAATGAAAGAATATAAGATATAATTTTTTTACGATGTAGTTTTGTTTTCTATGTATTTTGTAGTTGCTTTGTTCAATAACATAAAATAAATATAGAACATGGTACATCGCTTAAAAATATATAAATTGTTATGAATATTATAAAAATTAATAATTATAATTCATTTATTATTAATAAATTTTAATTGTTACATATTTTATGTGTTTACTTTTTACTGTTTACCTAATTTTATATAGACAGAGATATCATATCTCTGCCAAACTGATCACACTTAAAAACCCTGCCTCACAGGTACACCATGAGAACGCAACTAGTTGCACAGCCGTGGTGGTATCCATAGGCTACCACCAAAATCATTAAAAAAGATACAAGACAGTCTCAAAATTGACTTTGTAGAGACTTAAGATTGTAGAATTCGAGCCGCAAGAACTAGCCTATCTGCAGTTTCGTACTCTTTACCGCTTTGGAGAGGGAGACTTATTGCCACTTGGTGTTTCTTTAGACAATTTTGGAATATCTCTCAAATCTAATAGATCCATTCAAAGTGGATTTCTGAAAAGTCTGGAATACTCATCGTATGCATTTAAAATTCGGAAAATCTCGAAAATCGACTAAAAACGCGATTTTTCCCATAGTATAGCCTTAGTTATTTTGTGATTTTTTTAAAGACAATTTTGGACAATGTCTCCATCCGATTCAAATTCGGTAGGCATATGTAAAATGACACGCTGAAGTCACAGAGCCTCTCCGTTGCTTCGTATCACTCACCGTTTTGAAGATAGAACCGTTCAAAGTGGATTTCTGGAAAGTCTGGAATACTCATCGGATACATTTAAAATTCGGTGTACTGATAGAAAACGACACGCTGAATTCAATGAGCGCACCCCCAGAGGTCTGTATCTAACACCGTTTCGGAGAAAATTTCCTTAGTCTTAGGCCTAGTTTATATGAGAGGCGTTCAACGCGCGTTGGGCCAACGCGCGTTGAACGCCTCTCATATAAACTAGGCCTTAGGTTTAGTTTTAGACAATTTTGGGAAATCTTTTGGAACCGATTCAAATTCGGTAGATTGTTAAAAAACTAGCTGCTGCTAATCCCGCGGCTTCGTCTGCGATTTAGATGAAACACGATAGCAGCAACAGTAATTTCTGCGCGTTGTCCGTCAGTAAGGTCAGTGATAAAGTAGTAAGGGGTTGAATTTTCAAAAATTCTTTTTAAGTACACATCCATGTTATATAAGGAACTCATGTGCAAAATTTCATTGCTCTAGACTTACTGGTGTAGGCTGTGCGGTTGTCTGTTAGCCTTTAGAGGGACTTTTTTTATTAAGAAAAAGTAAAAAGTGCATTTATAATCGATAAAAACGTAAATTTCAAAAATTTGCTATCCAGCTCCCAGAAACAGTCAGAGGTATTTTTAACGAATAGAACAAGACAAAACATAGTTGCATAATAGTTTTTTTACTCACACCACAATTTGCCGTCTTTAATGACAATCAGACTGTTATCTAATAAATTATGTTTTTAAAATTTTAACTCCTTCCACAGTTCGTGTTGGTATAAGCCGTCTGGACCAGAAAAGCGAGTTAGGCCTAGCACACATGAAGAGCGTTCAACGCGCGTTGGCCCAACGCGCGTTTACAATTTCTATACAATTGTATATAACTGTTTACATGATAGCGCGCGTTGGCGGCGCGTTGAACGCGCATTATCATATAAACAGTTATATACAATAATATTGTATAGAAATTGTAAACGCGCGTTGGGCCAACGCGCACTGAACGCTCTTCATGTGTGCTAGGCCTTATTGGAAAATGTCGAAAATCGACTAAAAACGCGATTTTTCCCATAGTATAGCCTTAGGCCTAGTTTATATGAGAGGCGTTCAACGCGCGTTGGCTCAACGCGCGTTGAACGCCTCTCATATAAACTAGGCCTTAGTTATTTTGTGATTTTTTTAAGACAATTTTGGACAATGTCTCCGTTCCGATTCAAATTCGGTAGGCTTATGTAAAATGACACGCTGAAGTCACTGAGTCCTCCGTTGCTTCGTATCCACTCACCGTTTTGAAGATAGAACCGTTCAAAGTGGATTTCTTGAAAGTCTGGAATACTCATCACATGCATTTAAAATTCGGTGTACTGATAGAAAACGACACGCTGAATTCAATGAGCGCACCCAGAGGTCTGTATCTAAAACCGTTTTGGAGATAGAGACGCTCAAATGTAACTCCGGTTTTCAAAAACAATTTAAAAGCCCACTGAACGAAAAGTTGAGCTTATTTTTTGATTCGGAGTGTCATTTCGTGTTAGTATGAGTCGTCTGGACCAGAGAAGCGAGTTATTAGAAAATGTCGAAAATCGACTAAAAACACGATTTTTTGCATAGTATGCCTTAGTGTTTTTGTGATTTTTTTAACAATATTAGAAAGCCTCTCGGATTTGATTCAAAATCAGTAAGCTTATAGAAAATGACACGCTGATGTCACCAAGTCCATTCGCTGCGCTGTACCACCTTACCCTTTTGAAGTACTTTTCCGGAAAGTCTGGAAACACATTGGATGCATTTCTAATTCGGTGTACTGATAGAAAACTATTACAACGAGCGTACTTCTTAAACTTCTGTGCAAAATTTCATGCTTCTAGATTCTAGAACCATCCAGTTTAGGCTGTGCGTTGTGCGGTCAGTCAATGTTAGAGTTTCAACTATGTAGATTACCCCCCGTAGGGGTCGAGTTTTCAAAAATCCTTCTTTTGTACACATCCACGTTATAAAAGGAACATATGTGCAAAATTTCATTCCTCTAGACCCGCCGGTTTAGGCTGTGCGTTGTCTGTCAGCCTTTAGAGAGACTTTTTTTATTAAGAAAAAGTGTAAAAAGTGCAAATAATCGTTGAAAACGTAAAATCAAAAATTTGCTATCCAGCTCCCAGAAACAGTTAGAGGTATTTATATCGAATAAAGCAAGACGTTAGACTGTTATCTAATAAATTATATTTTTTTAACCCATTCCACAGTCAGGGCCGGACTAATCCACTTTAACGTTTTTGAAATCTGAAAAATTGTTGAAATAAAGTACATTCAATATTATGTTTTTCTTTGAGTGTATAAAAAGAATTCTAAAAAATTAGTTTTTAATAAAAAATTGGTTGTCTGTAAAGTCGGTTTACGGACGATAGTTTTACGTATTCCGTAATACATAACCTAAACCTCCCAAAATTTGGTTTCAATCCGCTTATCCTTGGTGTCGGAATGATAAGAAATGTCAAAAGTGACGTTTGCAACTTACAAAGTATTATGTTCTAATAATAATTAGTTATTCCAATACTTAACTTAGAAGGCGTTGCATTTGACAATATACTAATGTCAAAAAATTGAATTAAACATTAGAAATGCAGCCGTTTTCATGTTAAGACAAGACATACGTTTGCTTCTAATTTCCATGTACATTGTACGGCAAACAAAGACAACCGACCGCGTCGCGCCATGCATTAGACAACATTGCATTTATACAGCTATTTTTCTATATAAATTTGTATAAAATATTTTTCTATATTTTGTATAAAAAAACTGTTTAGGCAAATTCTGTTATACGAAATCTATGTAAAATGTTCTCCTCTTTCGTTTAAGACTGGTTTCAAACCGATCTGATTTAAATTGAGCGAGAAATTAGCAAAAAGCACGCACAGGGTCAGGCGGAACGTTACGCGTTATGCGTTATGCGTTACGAACGTTACGTTACACTTTTTCGTACATGCAGCCGGTGTTTTATCAATTTATAATATTGGTGATTCATCAATTTATAAGACGTTATCACGTCAAAAGAAACATAAGAACACATTCTCTTTAGATTTTAGAATATCCATATAAAAAGCAATACATTTTTGTATATTTGTTTATTATACACAGTTGTCCAACAGAACAGTAAACAATCTTGTTTACAAATCTGTTCAAATTAGACAGTTTGAACGGGTTCTTCTAAAAACCAGGCCCTAGAAATTTGTCTATACAATAATTCGGCCCTGCCCACAGTATTGTAATATTATTACCTATTGCATAATAGTCTTAAAATTCGACTTTGACGGTCAATAATATAAATAAAAGTATCAGGCGCCCAGCTAATAAATATTTTTACACATATACTAGCTGTTACCCGCAACTTCGTCCGTTGGAATTTATGTTTGTAAGCTTGGTATATTTGAATGTATATACTATTTGCAGTTGAACTTTTAACTTAACATTTCCGTTTGGATATATTTTTGTTTTGTTTTGCAGAATTGTCCCAAACACCTTTCAATAATCACAAGATTAAAACACATTTTTTTCTATAATAATATAAAAGGTCATAGAGGCCCCATTATCCTAATGTGCCCAGGGTCTCCAATAGGTTAAAGCCGACCCGCGACCAGAATCTATTCTGAAAATAACTACCTTAAATATCATATATATGACACCTGACATCAATGAGCTTATCAAAAACAAGAGACCTCAGGTGTCTGGATCCTCAAGCTCAAGATAATTTATGAAAATTTATGAAAATTGATTTAAACTAAATAAAAAAGATTTCAATTTAGTATGTGTAAGTATCAGTTTTTAATTTAGAGTCTCAACTGCTAACACCCCATAAATCTTATAAATGGTCCTTTAAAAAATCAGTCTGACACCCCTGATATAGGGGACTTCTGTGCAAATTTGCATGCTTCTAGAAACTAGACCTACCGGTTTAGGCTGTGCTATAAATATGTCAGCCTAGTGTTAGAGTTATAACTTTTTACTAAGTAGATCTAAGCCTCTTAGAGGTTGAATTTTCAAAAATCCTTTCTAAGTGCCCACTTACGTCATATAGGAGACTTCTGTGCAAAATTTCAAGCTTCTAGACCCACCGGCTTAGGCTGTGCGTTGTACGGTAATGTTAGAGTTTTAACTATAATTAGATTAACCCCTTAGGGAATGAATTTTCAAAAATCCTTCTTAAGTACACATATCCACGTTAAATAAGGAGCGCTTGTTCAAAATTTCATTGCTCTAGACTTACAGGTTTAGGCTGTGCGTTGTCTGTCAGTAGAGGGAACTTTTTTTTTATTAAGAAAACGTGTCAAAAGTGCAAAATTAATCGTTAAAAACGTAAATATCAAAAATTTGCTATCCAGCTCCCAGAAACAGTTAGAGGTATTTATATCGAATAAAGCAAGACGTCAGACTATTATATAATAATTATATTTTTTAAAATTTTAACCCATTCCACAGTCAGGGCCGGACTAACCCACTTTGGCGTTTTTGAAATCTGAAAAATAGTTGTAAAAAAGAACATTGAAATATGTCTTTTTTTGAGTGCATAAAAATAATTCTAAATTATCGGAAAAATTCGTTTTTAATAAAAAGAAACATAAGAACACATTCTCTTTAGATTTTAGAATATCCATATAAAAAGCAATACATTTTTGTATATTTGTTTATTATACCCAGTTGTCAAACAGAACAGTAAACAATCTTGCTTACAAATCTGTTCAAAATAGACAGTTTGAACGGGTCCTTCTAAAAACCAGGCCCTAGACATTTGTGTATAGAATAATTCGGCCCTGCACAGTGCACACAGTATTGTAATATTATTAGTTATTATAGTGCTAACACACGCTCGAACTTGGTCCGGTCCGACAACGGACATGGTACGGCGGATTTTGCAACAGACGACCGAATCTGTTCCCATCGAACCGGGCGGACACGCAGACTACTCTACAGACGAACAGATTTGGTACGGAGCGGACCAGATCCGCTGTCCGCTTCGAACCAAGTACGACCGTCTGTTAGTACTATAAGTTATTACATATTGCATAATAGTTTTAAAATTCGACTTTGACAAAGTATAAACCAGAAGGTATAATAATAATTAATTCGATACCAAAACAGTTTTTTTGTTGCATTTTTGTAGACATTAAAAATTTAAGAAATAGGTGGTGAATATTTAACGAAATTATTCGATGTAACGATTTGATGAATACAAAAACTAAATATAGTTCAGTCTTTAAAACGATCTTAGACAAAATCTATCAATTATTGCCTGCTTAAAGAAAAATCCACGAGGTTCAGAAACTGAAAATATAAAAGTTTTGGAGACACTGGCATCGTCATTAAAGACGGAAAAATTTGGTGTGAGTATAAAAATTATTATGCAACTATGTTTTGTCTTATTCTATTCTGTAAATACCTCCGAACTGTTTCTGGGTGCTGGATAGCAAATTTCTGATATTTACGTTTAAGCTGAAATAATTGCAATAAAAAAGTTACTTTTTTCACTTTTCCTTCCTCTAAATGCTGAGACAAAGCACAGCCTAAATCGGTAGGCCTAGAACAATGAAATTTTGCACATGAGTTCCTTATATAAGGTGGATGTGTGTACCTACTAAAGAAGGATTTTTGAAAATTCATCCCCGAAGGGGGTTTAATCTACTTAGTAAAAACTCTACTGACCGAACACACAGTCTGAACGAGTATGTCTAGAAGCATGCAATTTTGCGCAGAGCTCCCCTATATCAGGGGTATCAGACTGATTTTTCTAAAGGCCCATTTATAAGATTTAGGGTGTGTTAGCGGGCCAGACTCTAAACTAAAAACTAAAACACATACTAAATTGAAATCTTTATATTTAGTTTAAATCAATTCAAACGGAAATGTTAAGCTAAAAGTTCTAACTGCAAATCATAAACATTCAACTATACCAAGCTTACAAACATAAATTCCACGCGGACGAAGTCGCGGGTAACAGCTAGTTTATGTGTAAAATTATTATTTAGCTGGGCGCCTGATACTTTTGTGTTTATATTATTGACTGACGAATTTTTATAGATTGCGTAATGTCGAATACTGCCTATGCTGCAGTACTAAATCAAGAGGTCATGTCTGTAATTTTAGTTTTGAAATATTTAGACTTAAAAGCTGCAACATTAATTACTGTCTTGTTTCCTTATCCAGCTTATTATGCATGCATAATATCTATGTAAATTATATAAGTTATTATCACTGAAATGATATATTTTGATGTTTTTATCTCAACTTTAAATTTTAAATATCTAAAAAAATACAAAAAAAAAACTGTTTTGGTACCAAATTGATTAATTATTATTATATCTGCTTGTTTATACTTTGTCAAAATCGAATTTTAAGACTATTATGCAATAGGTAATAATATTACAATACTGTGAGCAGGGCCGAATTATTGTATAGACAAATGAGACAAATGTCTAGGGCCTGGTTTTTAGAAAGACCCGTTCAAACTGCCTATTTTGAACAGATTTGTAAACAAGATTGTTTACTGTTTTGTTGGACAACTGTGTATAATAAACAAATATACAAAAATGTATTGCTTTTTATATGGATATTCTAAAATCTAAAAAGAATGAGTCCTTATATTTCATTTTATTAAAAATTTTTCCGATAATTTTGAATTCTTTTTATAGGTACACTCAAAAAAAGACATATTTCAATGTACTTTTTTTCAACAATTTTTCAGATTTCAAAAACGCTAAAGTGGATTAGCCCGGCCCTGACTGTGGAATGGGTTAAAAAAATATAATTTATTAGATAACAGTCTGTCAGTCTTGCTTTATTCGATATAAATACCTCTAACTATTTCTGGGAGCTGGATAGCAAATTTTTGATATTTACGTTTTTAACATAATTTATGTGGCGTCTTACTTTATTCGATATAAATACCTCTAACTGTTTCTGGGAGCTGGATAGCAAATTTTTGATATTTACGTTTTTAACATAATTTATGTGGCGTCTTGCTTTATTCGATATAAATACCTCTAACTGTTTCTGGGAGCTGGATAGCAAATTTTTGATATTTACGTTTTTAACATAATTTATGTGGCGTCTTGCTTTATTCGATATAAATACCTCTAACTGTTTCTGGGAGCTGGATAGCAAATTTTTGATATTTACGTTTTTTGCACTTTTTACAGTTTTTCTTAATAAAAAAAGTAGAGCTAAAGGTTGACAGACAACGCACAGCCTACACCGGTGGGTCTAGAAGAATAAAATTTTGCACATGTGTTTCTTATATAACGTGGATGTGTACTTACGAAGGATTTTTCAAAATTCATCCCCAAGGGGGTTAATCCACTTAGTTAAAACTCTAACATTGACTGACCGTACAACGCACAGCCTAAGCCAGTGGGTCTAGAAGCATGAAATTTTGCTCATGAGTTCCTTATAAAACGTGAATGCGTACTTACGAAGGATTTTTCAAAATTCATCCCCAAGGGGGTTAATCCGCTTAGTTAAAACTAACATTGACTGACCGTACAACGCACTGCCTAAACCGGTAGGTCTAGAGCAATGAAATTTTGCAAATGAGTTGGTTATATATCGTGGAAGTGTACTAAAGAAGGTTTTTTGAAAATTTATCCCCTAAGGGGGTTAGTCTTCTTTAACACTGACTTACAAAAATATTCGTTTTTCGTCGATTTTCCAAAAACTCGCTTTTCAGGTCCAGATGGCTTATACTAACTATCTGATATGTATTCCACAAAATTTTGAAAGATATCTCGGATTATAGTAAATGACACGCTGTAAGTCACCAATCTCAACCGTAGTGTTTTTCTGGAAAGTCTGGAATACGTATTGGATGCACTTCAAATTCAGAAAACGACACACTGAATTCAATGAGCACACCCAGAGGTCTGTATCTAATACCGTTTCAGAGATATTCAATATTGCTTTATTCTTCATTTTATCTTTTATGAGGGCAGCTGCCCTCGCTGGGCACGCCCTTGCGTACTTTTATTATGTGAAATTAACTACTAATAAAAAAATTCTTAAAACTTAAAATAAACATTTATTGAAAATACATAATATAACAATTATTTTTTATACATATTTGGTCCTTTTTTTTATTGTAAAAATGCATTAATTAAACTAAGTAAGGACTGTCCAAGGCCCCTAATCCAGCAGCCACACCACCTTCATTGGCCGTCGAAACTTTTGTTCTAAGCATGTGTCCCACTTGAAGATTGATGTTTATTTCTTCTGAATCACTACAATAAAAGAAAACGCAACGTTGATTCTTTTACGGATATTAACTGAAAATTAAGACCTCATCTTTTAAAATTGCGGGGAGCCTAGGCCCACCAAAGTCAGAGGCCCTCTTGTAATTCTAAATTATATGCAACTGTTATGTTGTATTTTCCAGAATTACCTATAATAATGAATATTAATCGATCATTAATTTTTATCCTAACATTTGAACCTATAAACGCTTAAAATGTCGTGGGCTACACAAAATTGTGGTTAAAAAAATGTTATGTCAAAGACCCCATTTTCTTCATTTCTTTGATTAAAACGACTTCTGAAATATCAGCGGCAAACACTCGATGAAAAATTCTTAAAATTGACCATTTACTAATTACCCAGTTACAAACTAGACAGACAGACGGACAACGAACTACAGAGGTTAATTTGAACATTTTAGTCACGAAATCATAACAAGGAGAACCAGCTCGAACGTAGGAGTGGACCGATATCTGTCGCATAAACTAATATGGCGTCAGCTACTGGGTAACGCACACACCTTCATGGCTTACACGTATGTAGTGTCTGTGAAGCTAAACAACTATGGTAACTATGGCAAAAACAGACGGAAAGAACCGAAGTTTTCCCAGCGCCATCAGAAAACGGTCCATCTTGAAACACAGTAAGCATAGGAAGCTAGGTCTCCTGATTAAAGACTCTGTGTGTCCACATTTGGCAGACAATAACATGAAGATAAAGACGCCAATAACTGAAATCCATTGTCAATTATTATTCGCAGACTAAATGTCCGGTCGACATTAATGGCTCTTGCTTGATGGCATATTTGGTAATGCATAGATCTCCTGATTAAAGACTTCGTAATTTTAGTTGAAAGCAACTTTATTGTAAGCGTTTCAATGAAATGAATGTTTACCCAATGACAACTCCGAAAATTCCCAGTTCAGATACCAAGTCGACAATTTCAGGTAGACCTTTCTGACCCGGTCTTATCATGTAACTCTGCTGAACTGGAGGATTAATTAGGTCCATTAATATCCAAGCAGTGCGTTCTTTGGTGTCTTTCATTTTCAGGAGTGCGTCTCTTACATCCTCGCCATATATATTGTTTCCTCCACCTTCTCTTTGTGGCTTCAGCACAAATCTGAAACAAATAAAAAAAATCGATAAAATGTTAGTTATATTTGCTTATTATTAGTGTTACAGGCCAGGTTTATACCTAAAGGTGGCACTTCACATGGCTATTTGTGTTCGCTATTGGGTGTTTGTTGTATTTGGCAAAATATATGACGTTCAAGCCAAACATGCAGATAGAGGCAAATACGACCATCCACACATGGCAGTCAAATAGCAAACACACAAACATTTGGCAGCAGACCGCAAGGTTCAAAATTCCAGGAATTTTAGCACTGTTTCATTGTCCCAATTCATTTTCAATAGTAATTGTTCCAGTTCTCGCTCACAGCGCAACCACAAAAATACTGCACGTCCATACAGGTTCACGGCGCGTGCGCTTCTGAATATGGCCATTGTGTGGACGGTTTTTTGCGTATTTGACTCATTTGATGTGCCTCAAAAAACCGACAAGCGCACGGTAATGCGTATTTGGTATTGGCCTTATTTGCCTGGCCAACACTTTGTCAAATACACTGTCCACACTTGGTAATTGTTCGCCAAATATGCCAAATACAAATAGCCAAGTGAAGTTCCGGCATGACAATTAACAATTTAAAGGAAAAAAAAAACTCACCTTTCCGGATGTTTCAATCCCAACTCAACAGCTTCGTTTCCATATTTGCCAAAATCCAGACTATACAGTCCAGTAAATATCTCACTTACAGCTTCCACTTTCTGAGGATCGTTTATGTATTTCTCTAAGACGCCGGGTCGCGCCAACGCCTGTTGGACTTTTTTCGTTCCTGCCAAATGATAATGGACTGAAGGACACTTAATCGCATTGGACCGTTCCATTAGTAATCTGGCATCCCATTCTTTTTGCGTATGATAATGACCCGGTTCATAGCCAGCTCGAAAATATATAACGGCCACTTCAAAGTCACCACTAAAAAGAAACGCAAGAAAAACAGCTTTTAACACTTTGGCGGACACTTAAAAATTCAGTTTTGTTCCAATTTTGACACTATAGTTTTTTTCATATGTTTGAAATTGAATTACTTTTATAAGTTGCTATGTTGTGAAAATATTGCCTTAGTAGATATTTGTACGGTGACACAAAGCACACAGGGTATGTATTCTACACTGGAAAATAGACTGCTATACCCGTCTGGCTATTAAACGTTCCGTAGTATACGACGGCTTCAGCCATCGTGTCAAACTTTTGAAGTTTTGTTTATGACGGTCTAAGCCGGTTTGTCCGTCAAAGTGTTAAAAGATTGTCAACCGTGATCTGTGGCGAAGTATTTTAGAGGTTTTATGAGAAACTAAACGCAATAATAATATTAATTAGTACCGGCACCCAAACTTTCAAGGTACCTTCGTAACCTCCCAAAACGTTAATGCAATCAAATCCGGCGGTTGAAACTAAAAAGCAAATTACAGTGTAAACTCTATAAAGTATGTAAACACGTAAGGTGCACATAGGGAAATTAACATTGGGAAAAAATGACTGGATCAGAGTGAGCCTTGAAATCTTGTTTTTCAATTTGACAGATAATATTCTTTTGCAAAATGAATGTGTATACTACCGAAGAAAATATTCAAATGATTACAACATAATCGGACTTTTTTTATTAATGGGACATTAAATTCTCAAAAATACTTAAATATGGTGCGAGATCAAATATCTCCGCCTATTCGTGTTGAACCTAAAGACATCGGGTCACTGATTTACCAACGCGCATACGTCATACCAGTCAGACAATTTTTGAATGAAATGTTTCCAAACAGTTGGAGTAGTTTTTTTGTTTTATTTTTGTACAAAAAAATTAAAATAATGATTTATAAGAGCTTTTTATTATTAAAAAAGCCAAGTAAAATAAAAATTGATCAAAATAAAATAGAAATCCTCAAGATTACCACGATAATTCAATAGAAATAACAATTAATGCAGTCATGGCTAATTCTGATCCAAGTATTTTTTCCCAATGCTAATTTCTATGTGCACCTTACGCGTTTACATACTGTATATAGCGACACTCAAGGAACTGTGCACTTATTGAGAGTTGTCGTTACTCGTTAAACGGAGAGAAGAAATAATCAATTAATAATTTTTTACTATAATATGTATTTAGTATTTACTCATAATATGAATATGATAACTTTTCGATAAGCAGCTGAGAGAAAAAAGAAATTCGTTCTTTTTTTTGTTGGGATTATCCTTCATAACAAACAAGCACTGTTTATTGCTTAATGATGGCATATTGTCGTTATTTAGAGTGGGTGCGTCGTTATTTAGAGTGTATCATTGTATGATCAACTGTATATCTTGATTCGTGTGACTTTCGTGAGTTAGAAGTGAATCTTAGGTTCTAGCATTTGGTGAAGATTTTGTTTTTTAGAGAAAATCCTACATATACACATAGCAAACACTGCGCATGCGTGTAGAGTGCGTACGACGCTTTGACAGAGTTGGCTCAACTCCCACTGTTTCCTGTTGGAGAAGGGATTTCAAAAAAATTCACGAAGAATATAAATTCTTAACATTGAAATTGCAAACTTTTACTTACACGAGTAATTCTTTTTTTCTTTCGCCAAGTTTAGCCGTTTCCGCGACTTGTGTCAGCGTTCGACGAATCACTCGTACTTGCGGGTTCAGTTTTCTGATTTCGAACTCGTGGAACCTTTGGTCGCATATATTGTAGGTTACATCTTCGATTAAAAACATTATCACCGCTTCTGAATTGCCATACAATTCCCAAGCGCTAATCATTCCGGTGCAAATTCCAGACAGCGCATTGTTCGGAGGCAACTAAAAAAGAAATTTTTACAATTCGAGTACCGAGATTGCATGGTTGCAATCTGAAAGATATTTTTAACCGACTTCAAAAAAAGGAGGAAGTTCTATGTTCGACTGTTTATTTTTTTTTAGTGTTTTTTTTTAATGTATGTTCACCGATTTCTCCGTCAATTATGGACCGATTTTCAAAATTTTATTTTTATTCGAAAGAGTGCACTTCCGAGGTGGTCCCATCGGAACCAAGTCAGGATCTGATGATGGAATCCGGAGAAATCGAGGGAAACTCTCAAATTTCAAAGGCACGCATACTTGGCCTACCCATTGCAATACTTTATCTAACACTAAAAAGAGAAAAATAAAATATTTTTAACAAAAAAATTGAACCGACTTCAAAATATGCACTAAAAAGTAAAAAATAATAATTATTGTTATTTTTGGAGTCGGTGTCAGCCAAAATGAAATCTATTCCGAGAACTAGAGACATGTAAGATTTAAATTGCTACTTTCGAATTCCGATGTGACACCGACTCCAAAAATAACAATAATTATTATTTTTTACTTTTTAGTGCATATTTTGAAGTCGGTTCAATTTTTTTGTTAAAAATATTTTATAGATTATAAGCATCTAAGCAGGCTCCAATCGGGGGAGATAATTCTTCAAACTGTGTTACTAGATTTCGCATGCGAGATCTATACTGGCTTGCAGAAAAGATTGTCAAAAAATCTTATTTGACAATGTCCTTAGATAGTGAATATTGTTCTCGATGACAGGGAGTTTGAATACGACATTAGACTGCTTCTGATGTATGGAAAATGTAATTATTTGATCACAATCTAAGATCATTGTCAAACCAAAATATCTGGCAATCCTTTCAGCACGATGTTACGGAGTGGATTTACAGCATATTATTCAAAATAACGCATTGGAAATACAATTTGGTAATATTCGTCAGTAGTTTTTATTAAATAAAAAAAAAACGAGTGTGCTTTACACCACACGACTGAAGTAAAACTTCTTGCTGCCATAATTTGTTATTATTCACCCGAAAATTCACAAAATATGAACTTTAAAATGGTTTTACAATTTTATTCACTTTAAACGTAGAATGTTTATATGCATTGAACAAAATATTAATTTATAAAATTGTTCAAGAACGAAATGAACAGTCTAACGTAAGAAGAAAGAAATATAAACATAAAGATAATGAAAACAAAAGTAATACATTGCAATTACTTTGCTCTCGTTGGATTTTAAGCGTAAATCTTTATGAAATAATTATTTAGCTCTGCAAGTTAAGTAGGTTTAGAAAACTTTTTTCCGTCACCCGATAGCGCCACTGGCAAGTAAAGTATGTGTCATTCTATTGTTAGTACTGCTTATATTTTCGACCACCTGATGGCGCCACTAGGCAGTGAAGTATTTGTCATCCTCTTTCTGTCTTGACTAATTTATATCTCCCTCTCAACTTCCGTTCGCCTCACCCGATCACACTTCCGTAAATCTCTCGTCAGGCATTCACCAGCTTACTCCCCAAGTCAAGCGTGCGTAAAGAAGTTTTACTTAAAAAAAAAAAAGTACTTACGTTTTTCAGTTTGTCATAATGACCCAATTCCGAAAGGACGTATCTGAAAAATTACCTTCGATATAGATTTGACTGAAAAATGATTATTGGAATATATTTCGACAAATTATTGAAAAAACAGATAATGAATATAAGCATCTTTAAATGCAAATAACGAATGATAAAAACGGTGCGTTTTTTTATATATAGTTGAGCCAAAGCGAACAGTCTATAATAAGTTGCAATGAACTAGTTGAAGATCGCGCACACTTGTCAAACATAAAGCTGCACGGCCTGCACAGCACAAACCTACAGTCTACTAGACCAACATAAACCAGCACAAAGCAAGAAGAAATTTTAGTGCGCGTTTCGTAATCCATGGTACACTTTTTGCAGCTTTTATCTGTGCAAGACAAATTAATGTAAACGACACATCGTTAGCTCACTAGACCGGTCCAGTACGGCTAGACCGAAACTGCAGGCGACCGAGTGACGGTTGTTGTTGATTGCTGGTTGCAAGTGCTGGTCTAATATGCACTACTCCATTAAATAACATGGGTACCATCACGATCAGGCTTTTTTGCACCGTGCCGGGCAGGTCGTGCAGGTATATGCTTGACATGTGTGCGCGGTTTTTTTACGTCTATGGATTATTTAATCTGTTACTGATGTCAAGTAAGTTTAAAAAATATACATTATTAAATAATAATTGGCAATATTCAGAACATGATTAAGATTTTCATTTCATTATCATATAAAGATTAAAAGTAATAAATTAGATTAATTAGAATTTAGTATTGCATACTCATAAAAACAGCAGATAAAATAACACAAAATAATAATAAAAAAAAACAAAGACAGAAGCAGGCAATTAAAACACACGTGCAAAAAATCACAATATACAAATGAGTAGTTAATTGTTTGAAAAAGGTGAAAATTTATGACAGTGTATTAATTAAATTATGAAAATGTTTAAATGACTCGTTCTGGGTATCAAAACCAATTTTCAAAAACTTTTAAAAATAACAATTTGACATGTGTATTATTGACATTCTCTCGTAACTGACAACCAAACTTAAAAAAAAAACGGGTCTCACAAAACAAATATTTATTTCAACCAAGGGCGTAGATAGGGGGGGGGGGATCATGATAATAAAAAATAAGACTGAAAATAACACGAATAAATACTTCTTTAAAAAAATATTTGTAAAATTGTTTTGGAAATTAATATTTTGCTTGACACTTTCCTTCGTGAGTATTCTTGTGTGATATTAATAAAACTTAAAAAATATTGATTTTTTTGCTTTCCCCCCACACAAAAAAAAAATATCAACGCCCTTGATGTCAACCGAATTAACCCTAGACAACAGTCTATTTTACATTGCAATGGAAAACGACAGAACAATCGGTTATAATACGCGCCACGGATCTAAAAGGTTCGGAAGTTAGTAACAAACAGCGTTGCAAAGGCACATTTTAGAGCCGTTGATACTCCCACCACCTCCCAGCTACCTGCACGGAACGTGCGCTCGTCGGTGATTGGCCGTGATCGCTCGTTGCCTTTGTCACTTGTCGCTTTCCTGCTTTAAAGTACAGTCGAGTACGCTATTGTCAAGTTGTTATTGTTATATTAGTTTTATAATATTAATTTTCAGAGGATTATAGATCAATAAATATAATGCTATTAAGCTATATTTTTATTGCAACGTTTCGTTTTACTTATTAAAACTTCCTCAGGCTCTACAAAAAATACATAATATAAATTAAAATACATTAAATACATATATAATAAATTACATTAATAAAAATGATAAATACCTTAAAGAATAACGTAGCATTGGTAATATTATTTATTTCATTTATAATATGTTATTTTTTATAATTTATTGTTATTCTTTAAGGTATTTATCATTTTTATTAATGTAATTTATTATATATGTATTTATTGTATTTTCATTTATATTATGTATTTTTTGTAGAGCCTGAGGAAGTTTTAATAAGTAAAACGAAACGTTGCAATTAAAAATATAGCTTAATAGCATTATATTTATTGATCTATAATCCTCTGAAAATTAATATTATAAAATTAATAGATCTGAAACACATATCATGTCATATATTAGTTTTGTCGAGTTGTGAGTTTGTAGTTTTTCAACAGACTGTACAAGCGCAAGCCGGCATTCGCATCTAACTTCAGAGCCTTTTAGATTCGTGGCGCGTATTATAAATAGTTTTATAGACATGTCCTCAACGTCCCACTCGATGACAGGGCGAACGGACATCATAATCCAAATTTTAAAAGTTGTAAAAAAGACTAGTGCCTTGTAAAAGCTGCAATTTGGTAAGAAAAAACACAGTTAGACATAGTCAGCAGTCGACAGAGGTTCCAAACTTCTCCCGACTGCTCAAGAAATTAACATTGAGCCAGCTTTTAGACAACGCAAGTTTTTTACATCTTTTAAGGCGCCCCGACGCCACAGGCCCCGACCGATTGTAGGCATATTTATTTACACCATAAATACCTATCTCGAAATATTATCCTTTACAAAATTCTTGACCACAAGCTCTTGGAAGAGATTGGTTTATTTTTTATACAGACAGTCTTAGACGAAGGATGTCAAATATGGTTATTTTTTAAGCTATAATAAATTTACTTAACTAAATAAAAGACCAGATGATTAAACAAGATAATCAGAACATAAATTGTATGATTTGTATCGATTCATTGAAAACAAAATAGAGTGCATATTGTTGATAACACAGTATTGCTATATTTTATCGATATTCGTACCTATTTAATTCAACAAGAATTGAACCCAGCGCTGCAAAACTAGATGCTATAGTATTGATTTCGACCTGTTTAATTAAGTCACAGCATTCTGAATGTACCATATAGTCAGATCGGAGGAGACCTAATGAATATTTCTGGAAAAAATAGGTATAATATTGTTTCGTTTTTAAACACCTAAAAATCAAATCAAAAACCAAAATACACCAAAGAAATGCCAGACAAAGATGCCTTTCGTTGACAAAAAAAACAGTCGCAAATTACACTAATTCCAAAACATAACCACACCGTTGCAGAAGAATTGCGATCATCCGGAAAAATATTATAGTCTAAGATCCGGTATTAGAAATATATGCCATCATCTGTTATTTTATGATGACAAAGATTGTATGTTAAGTAATATGTATACATTTATAAATCTCACGGAGAGCGGTTAATCCGACCTCGGATAATCGAGAGTCTTCTGTATAAGTGTAAAAGTGTCCAATTTTGTAAGTTTATTTTTGGACAATGTAGGATTATTAAAACTAATAAGTGAAAATCTTTTTCACCATCTAGCTCTGGTTAATTGCTTGTCAAAATGTGTAGTGGGACACACGACCGAAGTGAAACTTCTTCATCGCTACCATTATTTTGATATTTATCGTGACGAATATCTACGTTTCATGACAATATTTTTTTTATTTACTCCCCAGATCGTCCAGGTGCCGCATAAAAGTTTCACTTAAAAAAATAGACGGGTTGCACTCCGGGAGTGCCGGCAGAAGTGAAAACTCGAATTTTCTCTGTATCGTTCCAACTTTAGTATATGTACTGCCGTAGCAAGTACGGTAAACCTGTCTCAACAACTCGTATATATACTTAGCGTTACTCAGAAATCCACTACTAGTGAGAATCGTTTTTACAAACATTCGATTTTGTCAAAATATATTCATTAAATCAAAAAACTGTTTCTTGCATTTGAAAGACAATTGCTTACTCCATTAAAATATGTGATTACATTTTGTATTTATTTTAAAATAGCTAAGCAAAAAAAACAAAAAAGTTTTCGTCTTACGAATTTTGTCTTACGCATTTTCGATCAGGTCTTACGTCTTACGCATTTTCGATCAGGTCTTACGAATTTGGTCTTACGAATTTTCAATCTGAATCTGACGCGAGTTTAACATTTTTTACCCATTACAAAAAAAGTGTACAACGCCGCTAAAGAAGTTTTCACTTCAAAAATGTCCACCATGACTGACAAAATTATAAAAAAACTGTTTATCTTACGGATGACAACTTTTTGTTGTGACTCCAACATTGTAAACTGATCAGACGACCATCATATTATTTAATTAAGATCAAATTGCATACAGAATTGCAATTAGAAATTTGATAACGACATATTATAGTTCCATTGTAATTTTTACACCGTTTTACAGTAGGTACCCTTGATTTTAAATCCCCTGAAATACAGAGCGAGGCAAGAATTGCTTTCCTCAAAAATTAGTTTTCATGTTTTCAAACATGTTCCATAACTTGGATATAAATCGTCAATTAAGCTCTGCCATCAGTAAAGTTGTCCGAACAATATGTGGCAATATGGTCTCCACACAAAAATAAACAAATAACCAGAAGTATGACTTATTACCCGGTTTATTCCATCCCGTAACCTTGGTTAACCTGAGATTCTATCCAGAAACGGCCAGCGTTGTACCGTCTCAGCGAGTTGTCGTTCTGAATTGTGTATCGAGAATCGTGTTCTCCATTTGGAACAAACTTTGTAAATAAACGCACAATAAAAGATTAGATTAAAACTTTTGAGGAAAGCAGATTTTATCTCACCTGTAAATGAAAGAAGATTTGCGACTTTTAAGCTCTTAATGAAGCTGTGCTGTGCCGCAGCTCACGTAGCCAGCTAATTATTTACATCGTCTTAAGTAATACTTACTCTGAAATGTTAAATATCAAGGCAAAAATTTAATGTGTGGCAAGATTAGCAGAACAGAGATTGCCTCGTTCCGTTGGATAGTAGTAGAGATAACGTCATTCGGCGGACCTGTCAAATGATTGCAACGGCTGTTGTTTACACATACTGATGGCAGATGTCAAATAAATCAAAAGACAGAATATCGATAGTTCCGTTACAGTGTATCAACAACAGTCGTTACCTCGCAATCAATTGACAGGTCCGCCAGATGACGTAGTCCTCACGCACCTACTACACAAACGAGGTAACCTCTGCTCTACTAACCTTAACTATAGAGCATTGATGTCAAAAATATGGCCCTCGAGTCATCTCAATACGGCCCGCGACCAGAATCTATCCATCTGACATCAATGAGCTTATCAAAAACAGGAGGCCTCAGGTGTCTGGATCCTCAAGTTCAAGATAATTTACCCTTTTTATTGTAAATAAATAAAGATTTTAATTTAGTACGTGTTTTAGTTTTGGTCCGCTAACGCCCTAAAGCTTATAAAAAGTCCTATAGAAAAATCAGTCTGACACCTCTGGAATAAGACGGCAACTAGCAAAGTTGTCCTTCACTCAATTGCTTTGTAAAACGATCAGTAGATGGCGGATGGTCGAAGTAAAATCCCAACAAAAACAATGTCGCTTAACGGTAAACGGAGCTTTGGCATTGTGTAAAAATCGCAGTGTGGTTAAGTTGGAAGTAGTGTAATTTTCAAGCAACAATGTAATTCAAATCCCACAATTTTATTGACCACAGGTACCATCCAGACGGTAAATTGGAAAGGAAAAAAAAAACACTGAATAAAAAAACACAAATTATTCGTTTCCAACTACTTGTATAAATCATGCAATTATCGAAATTGTGTATTAAAAACTATATTTGCAAAAATCAAACATTGTGCAAGCATGCATTAAAGGCCGATTCATAGTGATATGATGGCCTTATAATACGCGCCACGGATCTAAAAGGTTCGAAAGTTAGTCACAAACAGCGTCACAAAGGCATATTTTAGAGCCGCTGAGACTCCCAGCTACCAGCACGGAACGTGCGCTCGTCGGTGATTGGCCGTGATCGCTCGTTGCCTTCGCCATTTGTCGCTTTCCTGCTTTAAAGTACAGTCGAGTACGCTATTGTCAAGTTGTTATTTTAGTTTTGTTGAGTTGCGAGCTTGTAGTTTTTCAACAGACTATACAAGCGCAAGCCCGCATTCGCATCTAACTTCCGAGCCTTTTAGATTAGTGGCGCGTATTATACTTTGCTAGTCAGGTTCGACTATATCAGTGATTCCCAAAGTGAGCGCTACCGCCCCCTGGTGGCTGCAGCGATCCAGGGGGACAGTGATGGCCACATGTGCATTTGGGGGCGATGAATTCTGAGTTCAATAAATAGTTTCATAATTTCAAACTTCAATGTTTCTAATTTACTATATTTTACGAAAAAGGTAGAAACATTTATACATACATCTTTCTGTTTAATTTCCATTAAAATTTTTAAAAAATCATTTCCAGGGGAGTTGAGTAATATTTTTTCTGGAAAGGGGGCTGTAGGATAAATAAGTTTGGGAACCACTGGACTATATGGTTGGCCGTAACGGCAGATTTTGTTATCCCCCTCAGCCACTACTCGCCGATTTTTAAATACGTTTGCCATTTTCATATTTATTTGGCCCACTGTGTTGTCTTATAGAGGCACTACTTTAATCTAGGCTTTATCCGAAAAAATGACTGAAGATATCAACAAAATAATATAAAAACTAACATTGTAAAGTTCACAAAAATCGTAATAATCTTAGATAAAGAAACAGTTTTTTTTATATACGTGCCCAAATTACAGTATTTTCAAAAAGCTACTGAAATTTTATTAGAAATAGAGAAAAACACAATTTCAACAGTTTTAGATATTTTTAATTTAAATTTTCCCTTTAAAACAACAAATAACTGCTCAGTTATTTTAAATCTTAAATTAAAAAGCATGAAACAAATTTATTATAACAAATAAACGACAACATTTACACACATTAGACAACAGTGAGCTGAGAAGGCAACCGTAATTCGTATACTTTTCAATAATACTTATTTACATTTTTTTCTTCATCTGGCGAACACCTAAATTAAAACACATTGAACTACATTCATCTCGCCTTAACCCCACAGTTACGTGTGAATCCGTCTTTAAACATAATACATGTAGAGTATAATATATCGTTTAGAGAAGATAGTAGCGTCATTTCAGCGTACAAACTAATTACAGCACATGATTTCCTCTGAAATTAAAGGCCGCTGCACACTAGGCTAGAAACGCTGCTAGATTCCATGCTAGATTTACCTACTAGTTTTCTAGCGCTGGTTTTCTTGATTGCTGTTATGTGCTCGCTTCACACGAGCCTACTTTTCAAGCTTGATTTGTGGATAGATCTGATGCGCGCGCAGTGACAGTTCGAATATAAACACAGAGCAAAACGTGTCTATTGTGTCTGACTTTGAGCAGAATGACGCCATGTGGGCGGTTGTTCAAGTGCCCAAGTGACAAGATACTGCTTCCTGATTGGTTCTTGAACATACCTAGCAGCAGATCTAGCAGGGAAAATAGCCCCTGTTCTAATTTTAAAACCTATCTTGTGAGCTAGAAGGCGAGCACGCAGTGACGTCATTTCTAGCTTCGTACCCAGCTTACCGGCCAGAAGAACTCCTAGCAGCGTTTCTAGCCTCGTGTGCAGCGTCTACTGATCGCTCTCCCCAATCTTCTTACTACACAGATTCCCCGCCTTGCTACAGTCTTCTCTAAGCGATACTGCTGCAGCATCAAAATTGGTAGTGGCCGACTTCGTCTGCAGTCTGCACACAGAACACCAACTGACCCTTTCCGATCTGGCAAAACACCAATCTCGAACAGAAAGAATGACAAAAATCGTTGCTGAATTTAAAGTAACATTCGCGGACATTATCGTAACACGTTCGCTTTTTTTTCACAGACAAAGACGCGCCTTAGCCTCCCCCCCCCCGGTATTAATACTACTACACTACCTATAAGAACATGCGGTGCAAAATCTACAATTATATACAAAAAGATCAAACTACTGCGTTTGCAACCCCATAGCTTTTTTTCTCCTAGAAAAGCACGTAAATTTGTCTGTTCAATCTTATGTTTTCGCGCGCAAAACACTATTGTATAAATTAATAATTATATTTTAAATACTGAAGGAATTATTAGACTAATTATGCTTAAATGATGCCCACTTTTACGGTTAGTATCCACACTGAAATATTTTTACACCGTTAAAAAATGAATACCTCGTGAAATTGATACGGGAAAGACTTTGACAAATATTTTTATTTGTAGTTACCACTTTAAAAAAATCGGGATTTGAGAAGAGCCGGACATGTAACAATGCGATTGCCATGGCTCCTCCATAACAAGCCCCCAGTTGCCAGGTTCTAGCCCGAGAATTGCCGAAAGTGTCAATTCATATTTATTTATCATTAAAAAATAAAAAATTGAAAATATGAATTGATGCTAGGTGCCAATAATAAATAATAAGAAAAGATTGCAGTGTGGCGTCTACATCATCAAGCAGATTTATAAACAATCAAAATAGGTATACGTTAGCTTTGTAATTTACAACAATAGAAACATACAAACAGCAACAAATAACACCACAATACACTAATATTTATACAAATCGCGTAAAAAATCTCATCCTGCCTGACATTTTTTAACGATATAACGCAGAACATTCAAATTTGGAACGGGAACCAGAATATTACATATTCAGAAAGTTGGCAAGTCAACTTTTAGAGATCGATGAAACATTTTAATAATAATTATTGAAATACCTATACATCAATTGTTTTTTTACTTTTTTAAAAACCAAATTTTATGATCACATAATAAAATCATTTTGTATTGACAACAATAAATGAGTAACGTCCATAATTAGTTTTGTTCCAATAAACATTAGACGTGGATGAAAATGTTGGATGTGGAACAATTTGAAAAGAAGCTTTACCGGAACGTCGGCCGCAAGGGAAACATCGATAAAGCTGAATTTTAAATCTTTCTCATTTAAGCTTTACCTTCACGCACAAATAAATTGGTTTATTCGAACATAATTTCTATAACATGTTTATGTACTAATTCGGAACCCAAAGGAATGGTGAGACCTCTGGTGAGAAATGCGCCGAACTGCCCTAAGGGGAGTTTTTGACAGGCTAGTTAGCC
The DNA here is from genome assembly GCA_963575645.1 of Xanthostigma xanthostigma. Lineage (NCBI taxonomy): Eukaryota > Metazoa > Arthropoda > Insecta > Raphidioptera > Raphidiidae > Xanthostigma > Xanthostigma xanthostigma. The sequence goes on from OY754473.1 coordinate 36,314,329, forward strand.
TCCATATCATGCTTTTTTAAATCAATGTTTACCTTATGTCTCTATAGTTTACCTGTCAAAAACCCCCCTTAGGGCAGTTCGGCGCATTTCTCATCAGAGGTCTCACCATTCCTTTGGGTTCCGAATAATCATAGTTCATTGGAGAGGGGCAGGTGTTAACAAAGGTGGAGGGGTAAATTTCGCGTGACGTACTTTATAGTCGGCTCCTAATCATAGGCGTAGCAACGATTTTATCATAGGGAGGGCCAGATTTTCAACTCTACCTACCCATTACCAACTGCTACTTAAATGCATAATTTGAAAACTGTTCACAGAAGCGAAATCGATCAACACGACTTTCTTGAGAAATTTCACGACAAAGAAAACGTATAGATTATTGTAGATTTATCTTGTTATTTGTACGTAAACAATTAATATTGCCACGCCCACCTGCCCCCCCCCCCTCTAGCTACGCCAATGCTCCTAATATAAAATTATTGTTTTATTCGATGACTGGCTCACAAACACACAGTATTTCTTGTTCCGCGAAAAGCAATCCAAATTTAATTGTTCTAGAATTATCTATCATAAAAAAAGCATCGATGGAAAGGAGGAGATTTTAAAACAGTACACGAATGAAATACAGGCGAGGGATAATAAAAGTGGGAAAATCGGATACCTCTGGATGGCAGCCGAGGCTGGACCGAGCCAACCAAATCCGGAGGCAATCGTGTTGATCTCGACTTGCTTCCAACAACAATATGGCATCGAATTGGGTAGTGAACTGGTGTTCATATTTCTATCACCAGCTCGCTGACATTCACTGATGCATACCGATTCCAACATTAAGTCAGACCGGATCAGACCCAAATCTATCTTCTGATTTTACATCAAAACATTTTCTATTTCAACACTTCTTTTCATAGAAATTACAACACAATCCAACTCTATCAAAGTGAGACATTATCACAGTGCAGTGCAACGGGTCACACAAACAATGGGGTCGTCCCGTATTTTTGAAGTGAAACTTCTTTAGCGGCGTGGGGAAATATAAGACTAACCTTGGTTAGAGCGCTAATTGGATAACGCATCAACGAAACGAGTTTATAACTTTCCCCGTGAGCTTATGTGGGTAAGCCTTGCACTTTTTATAGCATCATCAAAGACTTCACACCCAACCTAAAATATTAAAGTTACATAGTCTTCGATATCTTATTTAAACGTTACTTAAAGTCGTCAATAATACACTAATCAAAAGAGGATTGAACTGCTCGGGTCAAATTACGTCATATCGTATGTCAAAAGTAACTGTTCTAATGATAATATATCGTCGTTGGTTCTGTAATACCTTCTATGTGCAAAAAGTAAATATTTGCAGGAAAGGCCAAAAAGTGGTTATTTCAATAATGGATAATAAGAGACTAGCAACTTCAGAGGTATATTTCTAATTCATACTTATCTTCACTATACATGTTTAATTAAGACGAAGTATTTTCTTAAAAAATATTTAACGTTAATTTCGGATTTATTGGGAGTTTTACAATATAATAAATTAAAGTATTTTAATTCAGTTTTTGCACATAGGAGGTATTTAACTAGTGTATAGAGCTCCGTTTCCTGAATCTTTTCATCTAAAAAAATTGGTTGTCTGTAAAGTCGGTTTACGGACGATAGTTTTACGTGATAACGTCATAAAGAAACATTGATGAACTCTCTGACGTCACGCGAGAAGAGAGAGAAATGCGTACAAGCCGACGCTTTGGCCGATCGTGCCTCTCTATCGCTTATACCGCGCTCTCGCTTGCACGCTCAGGCTCAGGCGGAACGTGACACTTTTTCGTGCGTGCAGCCGGTTTTCATCAATTTATAAGACGTTATCACGTCAAAAACGTAAAATCTGCCAACTATGCACATAAGAGCTATTACAGAACCAACGACGATATGCGGTTTAATCTCCGATAAAATTGTGAATGTCTTATCATTTAAACTATATCTTAGCAAAGTAAAATTGACATGGTTATATATCAAAAACGTAAATTTTAATTAAGCGGGACGACCCCATTTACAATCTCTTACTGCGTGTGAATATAATTCTGTGACTTTGGATGTAAAATTTGTAGTGCACACTTTCATAGAGCGAACTGTAGATTCTTATCTTTCAATGACCGCGTTTACCAGACATTATTTTAGTAAAACTGACGTAAATATTTTTATACTAAGCAATTAACTCATAAATAAAAATTATTGTCAAGTGATGGTCTGGTAAACACGCTTATTTAGTAATCGACATTTGTTTCTTTTAAGGATTTTTCTAAGGTCACCAACAGCCCGATTATTTGAGCCTAGTACCAATTTAAAATCAATTTTTAAAGAATTTCCGAAATATTTTTTAAGGAAAATAGTACAAAAAAATAAGATTGGAATAAACTAAATGGGCTTAAAAATTAACGAGCGTTTTCCTTGGCTTCTTTGTTACAAGCCCCCAGTTCCTAGATTCTAATTTAAAAACTGGTAAAAACATAAATTTATTTATTGAAAAATGATATGACATAGGTATCAATAAAACTAGGCTTGTATAACCCTGGCAGTTGGCGGCTTTAAAAAAAAAACAAATTTAAAAAAGGTCGTGAAATCTGACTGACTGACACAAGTGATTTCATAAGTGCTTTGGAACCGAGTAAGAATAGGGATTTTCTAAAAATCACTAAAAAAAAAAACAAAAGCCGGTTTCCTAGCGTTTGTCTATTTTTTTCATTACCTGCTGGACGCTTTCCTTTTGAACTGTTTCAAAAATGTTGAATAAATTTCGCGTGAACTCGTCAACTTCAATTGTTGACTTTAAACTAGCCCTTAAGAAATCGTTATCGTGGGCAACTTTGTGCATCAATTCATTAAGTATCGGTTGCATGGCGATCGCTTTTTCAAATTCAGTTCTGGGAAACGGACTTGGAAAAAGTATAAAAGGTGCAAACTGTAACGCGTCCCTATTGAATTCTGTTTTCGATCGCATACAAGCTCCGTGCATTAGGGCCCAATCTTTCGCTTTATCGACTATCTCTTCCAGTTGATCGGACGGAAGCGGTAGTGGCAAAATACTCTCCATTCGAGCAACGCGTGATTTTTTTGTTGGTGACGTCATCTGCATATATTATTAACAACTGTCAGATTTAGGCTATATGATTCAAAAAGTAAAACCGTTTATGATGAATCTTTCAATTAAAAGTCACGAGCCGCTCAAGTTTTAGGCTTAGCACCCACCCATATTTCCAATTTTATTTTTTTTTCATAGTAAATTAAAAATCCTATTGATACTTTTAACACAGTTCTTCGATTTAGAACTTGACAACTGCGAACTTGCGTAGATGAACCACAGCAATACTAGATAAACATGGGCATTGCCATAAACTCGCCTATTCCTTTACTACATCTATATTGGCTGATTTTATCATTTATAATTAATCAAACAAATTCAACGTAAACGGTTTTTCCATTTGGTTTTTCCTTATAGCCACTGAATTAAAATTTTACGTAAAACAATGAATGAGCATAATTTTTCCTATTAATTTTTAAAACTTGGGGCGTGTTTATTTCATATACGTATAGTAGACAATACCACATTATTTATAAAATATGAGACAAATCAAAATTTCACATACCTCGATTTTAAAAAAAACACGTAACCTTAAAATTTGCGGCACTGATTCAATTTATCTGTTAAACAAGTAAATTTATAACTCAAACATGTAAAAACTGCTTAATCATTATTATTATTTTAGTGATTAGTCTTGAAATAAATCACAGATAACAAATATTTACAATTCACTAGTAATTTTGAAATTCTAAAAAAAATTTACCGAGTACCAAACGCTGTTCCTTTGACAGACTGACAGATCACATGTTTTTTCAATGTTGGCAGACTTTGTTCAGGTGGATAGACGTATTCAAAGTTTAGCTCAATGATTTTGCATCACAGACGCAAACCACCGAAGGGATTTAATCAAAACCAATTATCTCTACAAACACGTCGTTAAATTAAGTCTTATAATATTTTGTAAATAACAATATCGGTCTGAAATTAGAAGATTATATTGTTGAGATACGGATATTGTATATTATGACCTATGATTTTCTAAGTTTGTCAAAGTTTCCAACGTTGTAAAATTTTGGTTCAATCACTGTCTAGACGGTAGATAAAAAAATCTGGGTTAAAGTGAAATCCAGCTTGTGTGTTTCTGTTCACAAATTTTTAATAAAACTCGTTTTAAACCCAAATTTTAGGTCTACTGAAACTACACACGATCGCTGGTATTTGTAAAGCTGAATGCAGACTACGGACAAAAACTAATCATTAATTGATTGCAGAAAGGATCGTCAACAAATTTTATTTGCCAATGACTTTAGATTGTGATCATAATGCAATTACAGTTTCCATACATCGTTATTTTTATAGATACTCGTATCTTGGAAACTATTCCACCTAGACGCATAAAATTTGAGATACACCTTCTTTATGGTAACAACCCACTTGAAAAAAAAAATCAGTTCTGTAACGTAACTAACCTCGGAGATAGATGGTGTTCTAAAAGGGCTCGAAATGGTTCGTGTAAATAAAGCAAAATGCCGGCACTGTGCGCTATGATAAATAAAATAAAAATAATTTTTTTTTACAATCTTCTCTGCAGTCCATCATTAGAGAATGTACCTTTAAGGCCCCTTGTTAACGACAACGGATAACGACCCGATTTTTATGACGGGCGACGGGCCGACGCGCAGTGTTCAATAGGTTAGTGTGGGTGTTTGTTAACGCGTTGCAGCAAAACTCAACGGATACCCGTACGTCGCCCCTCGGCGCGACGGCGGTCGATCCGATGCAGTGGACCACGTCATTTCATAGAAGTCTGTTGACGACGACATTTGTGCGCGCACGTTTTTACCTATACCTACCTACCTACCTTGTGCTGCTCATTGTGAATATGGAGTTTAAAATCGATGTTGACATGGATTAATTAATTATCCTTGTTCATAATAGGCCAGTGTTGGGACAAGACTTTAGAAAATTACAAAAACAAACAAGCCAGACATAACGTACTTGCATTTCTTCGCCCTTCAAGTATAGAACTGATATCGATAACAACGGACGCGCTAACGTATATTAGCGGATCATGTACAAAGGTAACCGTTTCGCGTCAATAGCCCTAATACAGTTCAGATCTTTTCAGTTTTTCTTCTCAAGTTCTCCCGTATTTTCAATTTTTTCCAACTTCTTGCACGTCCCTAGCGGCGTCCATGCAAAATGCGTTCATGAATTTTTCCCAATAGTCAGGAAACGTTCACAGCAAAAAACATTTTACAGAACTAATACATTTCTCACAAACGTGTCAGTTCGCTAAACAATGCATAACAAACAGTAAAGTACAATGATAAAATATAATCAGTGTTGTCTATACAATATATTTAGTGTGTATGTAATGACACGCTCGCTTGGTTTGTACGCGGGCAACAGGAACAGGAAGTGCGCCTCGCCTGTTATCCATGATAATGGCGTGTCTTCTCTATCTTTTGAAGTGTGGCCAACAGTAAACAAAACACCGCCTCACCTGAATAAACTATAAAATATATGAGATTACCACATCACCAAATTTCATGTCTTTGATTCAGTTTTACTATAATGAGATTGGATATTTTTTAAGTAAAATTTCTTTTGGAATAGTAGGGAAAAATTGATCTTTTTTTTTTTTTAATTTAAATATAAAACGCTCAGCAGCTAGGGCTATATGCGTAAACATAAGATCAATTAAAGGTAAGTATGATAAATGTAAGTATGATATTATGAATATCAAGAACACTAAGGTTTACACCAATTATGAGACGTGAGCCCGGACGCCCCTTGATTACAAGGGTAAAAAGATATTCCGGTACCGGGAATCGAACCCGAGGCTCCTAGGTGAAAGCCAGGTATCCTAGCCACTAGACTATACTATTTGAAATTGTAACGGACGTGTCGCAATACCGTGTATAGTACGCGCCACGAATCTAAAAGGCTCGGAAGTTAGATGCGAATGCGCGCTTGCGCTTGTACAGTCTGTTGAAAAACTACAAACTCCCAACTCAATAAAACTGAAATAACAATAACAACTTGACAATAGCGTACTCGACTGTATTTTAAAGCAGGAAAGCGACAAGTGACAAAGGCAACGAGCGATCACGGTCAATCACCGACGAGCGCACGTTCCGTTCAGGTAGCTGGGAGGTGGTGGGAGTCTTAACGACTCTAAAATGTGCCTTTGCGACGCTGTTTGTGACTAACTTCCGAACCTTTTAGATCCGTGGCGAGTATTATACTATAAAAATGGCTGTACAATTAACCAAAGTGTTGGCGACGAGATAGACTACTTGCCTTGTAGGCTTGTAGCCTAATGGTCGTTGGTTCGGTTCCGGCAGTCGGTGCCATTATTACGTTTTTTTTACAAGTATACCAGCTTTACTTCTATAGTGTGTAGTGTAAAATACACAGTATCTTTTTTAATAAACTTGCTTAAGAATAAATAAATGCATTGGGGAACCAGTACCGGAATAGTATAATAATAAACTTCAATTCATGTAATCAATTAATGATTTAATTACATTTAAAGTCTTAAGAAACCACGCCGCCACTGGTGTACTCTGGTGGTCATGTAGAGAAACAGAGGCAAGATGGCAGCGGAGCGTATGAACTATGAAGTAGCTTGTTCATGTTAAAAAACTTAAATTAATAAATGTGTTGAATTAAATAATATATATGTTAAAAACTTACGTTAATAAATATTATGTTGAATTAAATAATTTCCACGTTACAAATTTACGTTAATAACCACGTTGAATAAAATAATAATAATTGTTACACATTAATATAAGGCAAAGTTTGATCATTAATTGCTTTAAATTCCCTTGAAAAGAATGACTCCATATTGTTTTATGCATGACCTGTAAACTTTTTAGAAAAAGAGTGTATGCTGAGCCAGCCTGTATAGAGTCGATCTACATGGCTGCGTCAACAAATGAACAGCGACAATGAATCGCTATTCAAAACCTGAAAATAATTTAATCTAATTCAATAATGGGGTCGTCCCATATACCAAAATTTGATAATTTTGTACAGTACTTATTATTCCACATAATATATAAACAAATAATGTAAACCAACTTTTCCGATCTTATATTATATCCTATACTTATATTTTAAAAGCTAAGCATAAACCCATTATATAGTAGCGTTGATTGGTTGTACTTCATAATCTATAGAAATAGATGTATATAAACAATATTCCTTGTGGTTCGCACTGATCAGTGGACGTGACACAGAAGATGTAATCAGGCAATCACAGAGTGATAATAATATCTCATTGGTAGCGCACTTTTGGGAATTCTTTTGTTATAGAAAAAGCTTCCTAAAACTTTTCAAAAAAAATATTTCATAATGTATTTCTAATACAGATGTAGATAAAAAATGCGGGACGACCCTTTTGTATAGTTAAATATTTATTTAAATGCCACCTGCTAAATATTAAAAGTTCCGGTATGATCCATTTGTTAAACATCCTTGTCTAGCTAAAAAATAAAGATATCAAAAGTTCTGACGGTGTAGACTGTAGACGAATCAAAATTTTGTTTGAAAAGTATGAAATTTCCCAACAACAATATTATTTTCTTTCGTTGTTTATTGTAATTTATTGCATTTAACAAGATAAAAATTAAAATAACTACGCCATGTCTCATTTCTCTTTCCTGACCCACCAAAAAACCAGGTACATCAATTATCTATAACCTATTCATTAAGACCATTTCAATAAAGTTAACGAGTCAGGTAAGGCGATGCTGCAGCATCTATAATCAAAGTAATCATGTTGTTACAATATCACATAAGACATTGAAGTAACAGGATGTCTGGAGCCGATCATCTGGAAGTTACTCACATCCCTTCATCAACTTGAAAAAACCTGATTGCATTGCCTAGGGGCCCGGACAGGGTTAATCCGGGCCTGATTGAATAATTTCCTCTTTAATCTTGCGATACGTATACTTTTGTTTTTAATTAACAGGAGTTCGCTGGTCACCAAGAACACTGCACCTTCTTGGGCTTATTGTGCTATCTCTCAATCCCTTATATTACTCGATCCAGTATCCTCGTTCCTTGCCCTAACTTGTGCAGTCCGTGAAATGGGTGATTGATATAATCTTCTGGACTCATTCTACATTGTCCATAAATTATCTGTCTTCTACGATCAAAAGCCTCGTATTCACACAGAATATGATAATGTGTTTCACCCTCTTGAGTCTTGAGCTTATTGTACTATCTCTCAATCCCTTATATTCGATCCAGTATCCTCGTTCCTTGCATTAGCTTGTGCAGTCCGTGGACTGGGTGATACCTTGCAGGTTTCCCGCCGTTGGCTCATTTCCCATTTAACGTTACAGAAAATTTCAGATTCGGCGCTAAAGATGTTTCATTTCAAAAATACAGTCGTTTAAAAGGAAAGAAGCCGATTTCGTTGTAAGAATGTAATCAGTTATTTGCTGTGAAAATCTAGGAACATTTTCATTAATAACTTACTGTAGACACCCTTTTGGTGCAATTGTAATTTGCATCAGACTGGTTAGAACTTATTGAAGCGTATAAATCATATATGGTGAATAATTTTATTTCAAACACAGGTGGTGGGAAAAAATCTCACACTCAGTCAGATTTTAATTTGCTAATTTTAAATTTAAATGAGCGTGGGAGAATTCACTACATATACAAAAATAATTTCATATCGAATCTAGGTGTGCGTTTATTTTTTTAATGAACATATGGCATATTAAATCAGTTTATAGATTCAAGGAAACATTTAAAAAACACTTCATTAGACGTGGTTATGTGCTAATGGTTAAATTAACCGTTACTAATCTGGTTAAACCCGATATTTGAATGAATAAACCATATTGCATGTGAACCATAGAGATATTAGACTAGAGTACGCGAGTGAGCCGTGAAAGTGTCTGCAATTTTGAGAGAGAAAAGTTCCTTATCTCCATGGTAACTAATGGATACAAAAACAATGCTGATTTCAGTAAACATATATCTGGTTTTCTGGACCCGCTGCAGCGTTCTCTCTCTCAACTGAGGACACTTTCACTTATGGCAAGCCATATATTTATTAATTAACTATATGAATCATTGCGTATCTACTCAATGTGCGGTGAGTGAACGCAACAAAGCGTATCGAAAATATATCTGCGTCTCTTTCTTCGAAGTAATTCCTTTATTTCTCCGATGTTAGGATTGGTTGATGTACTTGCATTCAAATTCAATCTGAATAAAGTATCTCTGTCTCAAAAACTTTGTCTTTTTCTATGACGTTAACATGGGCGTACCCAGCTTTTCGCCCAAATTAGCAATTACTTAAGCCGGGTCCCCCGTGCTTGTCTTGCCCTCCTGGATACGCCAGTGCTTACGGCGTATAAAAGACGGAAGTATATGTTTGCACCCTAATAGTTCGATTGCGATTTTATTCCTATGCTCAGTATAGAATAAAAGTATATTTGGCAAGCATACGAACTAGCGAACTCTAGTTACTTATATCTCTATGATGTGAACACTGAACTCTTTTAACACGACTAACGCTGGCCAAATCTTTAGAGATATATCAAAAGAATGTAGATGGGAAGGTCAATTTAGCACCCTGCGTCGGTCTGGGCTTAGGGAATACTCCATGGGCCGGCCCCGTCCGGATCTTTTTCTTAGTTACATGGTCAGGCGTGATGAGATAGTTTACTTTATTCTGAACAATTGTTTGACAATTTTCCCGGTATAACTTTTTGGGTTCCAGACCGATCCTGTTTGCACTCGGGTGAAACCGAGACAAGCCGCTACTTATACCTATACCAAACACATTGTTACCCTGAAAAATATAATAAAATCATAAAAAAAAATAACACATTCCTGTTTACAAACTCATGCATTGTCGTGATTCCATGGGAGAATGGTACTGTTTTAAATTACACGAGCACCGATTATCTTGCGCAGTCAAACGTTGCTAATTGAAAAAAAAAATGTTATTTTGAAACACATAAATATGTATTTACTTTCATATAGCGCTTCCACGAAAGGGCATTGCCCCAAATTAACACAGAATTATTCAAATTCAAATTTTATAACGCGTTAAAATTAATTATTTTTATGATATTATATAAATTAATGTCCCACTGATCCTCATGTACTACAATCTGCTATTTAGTGCATATGTTACGGTCTATACATGAGTTTGACTCTGAGTAGAATGACGCCATGTTGGTTTGTGGGCGTTTGTTCAAGTCGTCCACGTGACATTATACTGCTTCATGATTGGTTCTTACTTAGCTGCGGACCTAGCAAGGAAAATAGCCCCTGTTCTAATTTTAAAACCTATCTTGTGAGCTAGCAGGCGAGCCCGCAGTGACGTCATTTCCAGCTTCGTACCCAGCCTACCGGCCAGCAGAACTCCAAGCAGTGTTTTTAGCCTCGTGTGCAGCGCCCTTTAAGGTAGTACGAGCACCAAGGCAACTTTAAATAAAAGGCTTGATTTTTTTTATATTTTGTTAGATGGATGATATGTTTTCATTGATTTCTCCAAAACTAGTCGGTGGAAATTAAAAAAAAAACTATTTAAATTAAAGTTAAAACCTTAATAAATTATTGAAAACAAAAAAAAAGCCGTTGTGCCCGACTAATTAAAAAGATATTTAATCTTTTTAATTAAATATCTTTTTAATTAGTCCGGCACAGCGTTTTTTTTTGTTTTCAATAATTTATTAAGGTTTTAACTTTAATTTAAATAGTTTTTTTTTTAATTTCCACCGACTAGTTTTGGAGAAATCAATGAAAACATATCATCCATCTACCGTTTTACCATAAAGCCAATGTTAAATATGCCTACTTTTGAAGTCATTTATTTATTTAAATAATCGGGCAACCCGCCCTAAAATTTTCAGAATTGGTTTAGACTTAGTCCAACTTCATATAAAAAAATCAAGCCTTTTATTTAAAATTGCCTTGGTGCTCCTACTACCTTACACGAAATTTACTGCATATAATTAATCTAATCGGAGCCCTACGCACAGGTAGAATAATGCGCCGCTGCTCATTAATCGATATAGATATCATATGCGTCTTTGTTGTTGATATATTTCTTTCAATAATGAATCAATAACTAAACACGTGTGTCAACAGCGTTCGCGTTGATGCGTTCAGTTTATGTCCTTCATTGGCGGTCCATTGTTTCGTCTCAAACATCGTGTTACATAACTGATCATGTTACGTAAAAACATAACACATCAACGGATATTGAATACGTCCGACCTAATTTTGGTTTAGGACAATAGAATAACGAATGCCACTGGAAAAAAAACGGAAACAATGATACTGTATATCGTATTATATGCTGGTGGTTTTTTTTGCGGTGTCTGTTCACCAGCTGTTCGATATGTCCCCTTATTCACCCGCATAGCCAGTGCCGGATTAAGATTCCTTGATGCCCTAAACATTTCTTGTTTATGGGCCCCATCTCTAATATGTTCAGTTTATAAAAAAAAAATCAAATTGATAGAAAAAAAGTTAAAAAGCGTAGATTTTTAGGAAAAAAATTAAATTTTACAATCAATGCTCTCATTGAAAATTTGGCTGTTTATAAAATCGGACCATAGGCATTTTTATACAATTAATAGAAAAAAAGTTTCAAAACTTTAAAACTAAACAAATTCAACCCTTAAGAAATAATGTTTTTTTCGTTTCCATTTTCAAAAATAAATTATTTATTTTTAACTTTTATACTTACTTCTAAAGACATACCAGTATACATCAAATTTTTGAGAACATGACAAAAAAAAATTGTTGACACGGTTTAGTGAGGTACTTTTCATTTCTGAGCTGTGCTTTTTGGTTCCTCCTGAGACGTGATGCCCTAAGCAATTGCTTAATTTGCTTATAGGTTAATCCGGCCCTGCGCATAGCTCACCCTTACGAGCGTTTGTGTGCATCCAAAAATAAATATCTAAATTCTAAGCAGTTTTTCTGTTTTGTAAATATGAAAAATTTGATAAAAAACGGAATGCTCTTCTTCCCGATCTTAAAAAGTTTTATTGTGTTTTTTTTACAAAAGTACAGAAAACAAAATTAAGTTTCAAGTGATGTTAAAATTAATTCAACACAATGATCACAAATTTTCTTGTAACCTCAAAATATAAAATACTTTGGGAGTCTCCATCATTATAAATTATAACAAAAACAAGTCGAAAAAAAAACATCGTAGTACAGGTAAATCAAAAAAGTAATACTGATAGTTTATTGCTGTTTTTGAACGACCTGTACCACGACGTGTTTTTTTTTATACTTCTGCTTACTTTGGTAATGAGTAATACACAATCATGAATAAATATTAATTCGATTTTTTTTTATAAAAGTAGGAAATATATTAATACTTTAAAATATAGTACTTATGGCAAAAAAAATCTTACCAGTCATGCCATGAAAAAGATGAATATAAAAAAAAACTCTAGACTTTAAAAGCATTTTTGATAAGCAATTTTTTTTGCCATTGCTATTGTAAAATCACTTTTACTATGATAATATAAATACATATTATTATTATTATTTACATTTTTCTTTTTGGTGTTAGCTGTATTTTTCTGAAATATACAATTTTTTAAAAATTATTTACCCTAAATATCTAATAGGATTTTTAAAAGTGTTTATAAATAATCCTGCCTGAGGTATCAAGAATTATTTAAGACCAGGAGCGCAGATATCAGCAAAATTAATTACAAAATATTAACAATTTTTATTTTAAAAGTATAATATTTACTATTTCTTTAATATATCTTACTACGCCCCTTTACAAATCTATCCGTAATATGGCAAAATTAATATTGCTAATTGATCAAATGCAACCAATTTATGCCCGATTATACGTATTTTTTTACCTTCTTGCATTTCAAAAATGTTTACGAGATATATACGTTTAATATATTCGGCAAATCTTGGTATAAGTTACTACTTATGAAACAAATTGTAAAAAAAATAACGCCTTAAGAAAAGTGAAGCGAAAAAAAATTATTTGAAAGGATACAAACAAAATGTTTTAAAATAATTTAAAAAAAATATTTTCGATAGTAATTAATAAGAAAAATCGCAGGATTGTGGACAAAAAGTTAGATTTATTAATGTACGACGTTATTGGCCTATAGATTTAAACTTTTTCAAGTACAATATGAAAATTCATATATTGTACTTGAAAAAGTCTAAATCTATGGACGAAACGTCGAACATTAATAAATCTAACTTTTTGTCCACAATCCTGCGATATCTCTTATTAATTATTATCTCGATGGACACAATATCTAATATATATTTTCGATAGTAGTCTACTTTAAAAACTCTATTAAAAAAAAACTCCTTCATAAAGAATTTTATAAATGTCTTCTGATATCCTTTAAAAATTTAGGTTAAATCAAAATCGTTCAAGCTCCTATAAATGGCGTTAATGGCAAGTTTATTTACTGCAGTTCATTTTTTTTTAAATAAAAAACTTAAAATATAATTTAAAAATAATAAAAAAACTTAAAATCTGTAAACAAATAAATTAAAACAAAAAAAAACATATACATAAACAGAAATATATAATATATAATAATCACAATATAGAAACAAGCGTAAATATATTTAACGACCACGGGACCAGAAATGTCATAATTGCACTTACACATAATTCTTACTTTAACCTTTTGCGTTTTCAGACTTCATTTTGGATCAAAAGTCATCAGACATCTCTAAACTTTATTAATATTATTAAGGTAAGTGTCCATTTGAGACAAAAGAGTCTCGAGAGCAGTCTCGAGACTAGACTCACAAATGTATATGGGCCTGAGACCACTCTCGGAGACAAGTTGTTACTGCTCGCCGAGACAACGCGTGTCGCAAATGGACATGTTCATTTCTGCAATCGAGATCTAGTCTCCAGTCTTCCGACCAATTCAGAAAAGCTGAGAGCACTCTCAAACAGCGTGTATTTATTTAATCTGTATTTTGACTATTTTCAAAATAATTATATTATTTTTTTTCGTGTTTAAATTAATTTATTAAAATGAGTGTACGACAATGGACAGATGAGGAAATTTTTCAATTAATAAATCTTTATCCGAATAAAATTTTTAAACTGCTGTGCGTCCTCCAACTTCAACTCATTTACAAGAGTTGAACCGGCTCCCAAGTCAATTCGATGATCCACCCATTTCCTTACCCAACACTTCTTTTTTTTAATTTTCCGTGTTTGCACAATCTTATATGCAATTAAAAATGCTAGGGCCTGACGCGAATCCATTTTGATATAAACACATGTACTTATGTGCGATCGAGTCACACAGCAGACTGCGTGTTGACTCTCAAGTCGACACGGAATTGTCTTGGTCTCGAGACTAAAGTCACTGTCGAGTCTTTCACACCTATCTCGAGACCGCAAGTGATCTCAAATGGACAACACCCTGAGACCAATCTCGAGATTTTCTCTCGAGATTTTATCTCAAGTGGACACTTAGCTTTAGCTTAGATAAACCACGGGGTATCTAAAAATTTTTATATGAAAATACATATGATTTACGACAAAAACACAAAGTCTATGTTTTTTATATAAAAATAAATAAAGGTACTCGCGTCCTCGTCATTAGGGGGCGTAAAAACGTCTATAAAAGACGCTGATTACCTCAACTGTCGAGGGATAATCTATTAAAAAAACTTAGAGATGCACGGAGTTTCTGATCCTGCAAGTGACTTTAAAAATAAAAAAAAAATGCATCCACGTACCTACTTTCTCAGTTCTCAATCACATAAATAATAAACAAGAATATCAAAAACTAGATATTTAAAAGACAATAAAAGTGTATAGTGTCTTCATCCAATCAATAGAGACATAAAAAAGGAACCTTATCTGACAAATGATCAAAGAAAGTTGAAACTTAATTTTGACATGCCAATTAATATTTTAAGTTTTCGACCTTGAGTCGTTGCCGCTCGCGCCGCCATCTTGGAAAATGGCGATTGAAACCACTTTTCTCGCAGTGATTATGGAAACTACCCATATTTACAAAAAAAAATATTACCAATTCTCTAAATTTTTGTCGGCCGCCATTTTCCAAGATGGCGCCGAGAGTGGACACGGCTCAAGATCGGAAATTAACAGCAATGTCACGTTTAAACTTTGCTTGACCTTTGGCACGATAAAGCCCGGACTATTCGCAATAAATGCGCAAATTAAGCTGCAACTTAAAGTATAAAAGTGCACAAAATACTGTTTTCCAAATATTTTATATACTATAGGTATAATAATTGTATCAGTTAAAGTTATTTTTAATCTTTGAAAAAGATGGATAATGAAAATTTAAAACCTTTGTCTATCTGTCTGTTTGTGGCATCGTATATAGCTTCAAAATCTATGAACCGATTTCAATGTGTTTTTTTTTTGCTTGTCATATAAATAATTTAAAAACTGATACTGAAAAACGATGTAGTATAACTAAAGATTCAGCAGGAAGTAGTTCCTGGAACGCGTACCCTAGACTGAGAGCCCATGTTCAAATTATAAAATGTTTGATGCTATTCAGCACGCTATATTTACAAAGCTATAAAATTAGCTTCGCCTCAAATCAAAAAAACGAAGTACATTTTTTAAAATGCATTTTTGCATTTCAGTACGTTGCGATAATATTCGTTTCGTGTCGTGTTTTAATAAAAATTTTTTAAGATGCAATTAAAATGTGTGAATCCATAATATTTCAAAGAGTAAAGTTGAAGAAAAAAACTACACTTGACCAATGAAGTTCCAAAGATGAAAGCTAATTATCAATGGGAGGAGTCTCCGCATTATTCCTGGCATCGTTTTCAAGATCCGCGGCAACGCTTTCAGCCTCCGAGTCAACATTTTCCACAATTGCGGATTCCTCCTGTCCTTGGACTGTATCTACTTTCGTCCACTCCCACTTACCTTGCAGAGGAACTTCATTGCGGAAATCAAAGTTCCATCTAAGCATCGCTCGTTCGTGATCTTGATCCATAAGATTTTGAGGAGGAACGGTCACTTCTCCATCACCATTTTCAGGAGCGATGTCATCAAAGATCAACCTCCGACGGACGGAACTGTGGTCACCATTTCTATTGGGGCTCATCTTCATTCTGGAACAAAAAATACATTCAATACATGACAAACTAATGATTCAACAGCGTTTAAGGTAATACATTTAGCCATATTCTATTATTTAACCGAGCGGGGTGGCGTAGCGGTGAGAGCACTAGACTCGCATTCGGGAGGTACCGTGTTCGAATTCCGGCGGGGGCAGATGTGACTAGGACTTTTTCCTACTGTCTCTCGCCGAGAAACAGTAATTCCTGTACCGGCCATCTTGTTGAGGTTTTCCATGGTTTCCCTCAATAATTCCAGATAAATATCGAGATGGTTCCTTATTCAAGGCCATGGCCGATTACCTGTCAAACTTCTATGCTGAAAATTGGCCTACCTTATCCTAATTTCCTAAAAATTCCTTCATTAGCCCGTTGCTATTAATTAAATTGAAGATTAAAAATTGTAGAAAATAATGTGAAGTATGGTAAAAAAAATAGTAATGGTGCGAATGGCGTCTGTTACGACATAAAGTCGAGAAACGGACATTAAAGGCATTATTATTATTATTATTATTATTGTCATTATTATTATTATATTCTATAATTTATGTGGTTCTAATACTTGTTCTTAGGTAACCACAGTGATTACAAAAATTATAAGCACTGTTTGTAATTACTAATGATTAAACATGCTATTTTGATTATCAGAATTAAATGACTACTATATTCCGGCCCAGGAAAGTAAGATTCCGATCCCGTCATGAATACTATTTTTTCATACAGAGAGCCAGAGTTACAAAACTGTACCCACCATGGACACAACCGTGTCCTCCGTAGCCAAATAATTAGTCAATAGAATTACAAGATTAAGTTGCTGAGGAAGTTACCATTCAATGTTAACCCGTTTTTTTTTTTCAATTTTGCTCATTTCTCCGCGATATTCAAGATTGCAATTTATTTATCAATTTTTACTACAAAAACTGTTAGTGAGATCTACGCATTATTAATCTAGGATCAAGATTCTATCAACTTCTTTGAAATGCATAGTGACACGATTTCACAATCAGCGCAAGGTTTCACAGAATCGATAGACTTAATGAATGGTGCGAATGTGCGATTAGATATAATCGAAGGGGTCATTATTTCATTAATCAATATATAATTGTCTGATTAACAGATCATTCTGAATATCCCAAGGGGGACTCATGTGCCACTGAATACACTATAAAGTGAATAAGACACATTGACTAATGACAGATTCATCCTGTCAAAACAGTAAGCACCATTATGCATAGTGCATACACAATACATTTGCATACAATTATGCAAAGATATGATATAGAATCGGTAAATGCATTACCAAATATGTCATCAAGCAAGAGCCATTAATGTCGACCGGACATTTAGTCTGTGAATAATAATTGACAATGGATTTCAGTTATTGGCGTCTATATCTTTATGTTATTGTCTGCCAAATGTGAACACACGAAGTCTATAATCAGGAAACCTATAGCTTCACATGCTTGCTGTGTTTCGAGATGGACCGTTTTCTGGCGCACGCGAGATGGTGCTGTTATCACTACCTGAGAAAATTTCGGTTCTTTCCACCTGTTCTTGCCACAGTTACCAAAGTTGTTTAATTTCGTAGACACTACACACATGTAAGCCATGAACGTGTGTGCGTTACCCAGTAGCTGACGCCATATTAGTTCATGATATACGTCCACCCTTACGCTCGAGCTGGTTCTCCTGGTTATGACTTCGTGTGTAACACTAAATTTTACTTAAATCGATTCACTGTTTTTTTTTTGTGCGGATTTACGAATTGAGAACCAAACAGCGGTTTAGGACTGCACAAAATCTAAAAATGTTTGGTACAAAAAGTATTTTCTTTTATAATAATTTATTTATTGAAGAGTTCTAATCAGACGTTAATCAAAGTTTTGAGTATTTTCTTTGACCCAAAGAACAATAAATCAAAATAAAAAATAGGGGGTTTTATTTAAAAAAAGTGGATGTGATATCTCGGAGGAGCCTTCAAAAATTTAAAAAAAAAAACACCAATTATCTTCCCCTCGATTCCCTGCAACTTTTGTCCGAACCTGTTTTTTCGAAATCCCTTCCTCATTCTGTATAAAAACTGATTTGTATGTATTGTTTGTTGCGTATTTTTATTCCGGTCGATTCAGTATCTCTATATTTTGTGATTTTTCCATGTCCTACAGCATAATGAAAAACTTAAAAATCATCCCGTTTCTTCCTAACTGCAAAACGCCTTACGATCTCCGTGTACAAAATGCTTTTTTCCACACGAGTGGAACCGCGAACAAAAAGCCAGTAGAAAATAATTTTAGTGTCAGGATTTGATCTTTTCGATTATATATTTCAAACCAACCATGCAATATTTTTCGCGCTTCGCTCAAACAATAATGCCTCAAGCCACTTAAATTATATAAGTCGATTTTCACACGAAAATCAAATTAGAATAGCTTGTATTGTGTTCAGAATCAAGGTTAGTCTGGCATATCTACCGTATCTCCATCGCACAGATTTCCAGTTCTTTGCAACGGTTTATGATTTTCAACAGGCTTTGCTCACATAGCAAACAAGTTTTAAATCCCACCCTTTTGTTTAAAAAATAATTATCTACTTGTAATTAATACACGTTTCATTCACATAACAACGCTCTTCCCACACAATACTTATATATAAAATGAGCTTGAGAAAACCGAGATTGTTGAAACGCCGTTGTTGATATGACGTTACCGCGCTTCCGCTTTAAAAAGACTTTAATTCCCAGGCTAGTGAGAAAAGTGCCAATTTGATTTTCAGTTTTTTAAGGTTACGTATATCGGGTGAAAAAACGGAATCCTTATAGGCTGTGTGCACGAAGCATATTAGCGCCGCTAGTGGGTAATAGAGAATTATTGAACTCACTTTTTATGGAAATCGCATGTTTCTAAAGTGATAAGTCAAAAACATTAGTTGGCGATGTGTCAAAAATAAATGTAATAAGGAAAACTGACGTTAATTTGTTTACACTGTCAGCGGAACGTCAAATTAGGGCGCCAATGGTCTTTATTTTACTTAAATCGCCACCAGCGCAACAGCCCGGAACACAACAAGCATTTCCAGATCGCTTAGTTGTGCCTATGTTTTCTTTGTAATTAAAAAACTTCATAAAATTATAACTATTTTCACTTTTAATAAACATTGCTCACTGACATACGGAAAATTTGAGGTTGAAGTTTCCCATAGTGCTCACCACAAACGCTCGCATCGAAAAATTTGTAACTCCGCCTCCCTGCACATAGCCCATAGGATCACTCTCGTGTCTGTCTGTCCATCCGTCACAGCTTATTTTCTCCGAATCTACTGGTCGAAAAAAGTTGAAATTTGATATATTATGTATTGAGGTAGATGGCCCAATCACGGACGCTTAGCGTAAATAAACGAATTCCAATTTTGGAGGACAAATTATAAAATTAAAAAAAATACATTTTTCAAGTCCATCATGTGACGTATCAAATGAAAGGGTTCGTTTTGAGAAATACCTTTCTTTTAAATTTTAAAATGCATAATTTTAAAGAAAATATCCGAAAAACGAGACACCCCTGTTTATCTCCAAGACCACCGAGTTTCAGATTTTGAAAAAAAAGGAATATAGGATCTCACTAATAATAATTTACAGGAAAATTGCGTCTCAGAAAAAAAAAATTGTACGGAACCTACTCCGCGCGAGTTCGGCTCGCACTTGACCGGTTTTTATAAAAAGTTATTAGTTGTGCCTAATATACCAGTCGATGAAGGGGCACTTAGTATAAGGACATTTACTGAGTATACTGATCAAAATTTAACTTGAAAATCGATCTTTTTCAATGTTGATTAACCATTTTATTTTGTGTGTGTACCAGCCCCGAATCTACATTTTTTTCGAAACTTGATAATGGCTGCCCCTCTCTCCAGCATTTGAGATAAATTACTTAAAAAATATTGAGTTAATCGGAGAAAGGACAGACTGGGTGAGGTTTTAAAACATATTATATTATGATTTTCGCGCCCTATGAAACTGCCACCCGGGGTCGGTGCCCCGGTTTGCCCCCCCCCCGATCCGGAGCTGACGTGTACAATCTAATGTTCTACATGACAGGGAGTTTTACAACGTCCTTAGACTGTTCCTGCACGTATGAAAAAAACTGGGGCATTGTCAAATCTAATTTTTTGACAATCCTTTCAGCAGTCCACTATAAGGTTAAAAAATTCACTGATTGTAGATTATAGACGATCGACAGCTTAGGTGGTTAGTGAAAGGTTAATAAACTGTGTCAGTTTGGTGACATTACATAAATAAAAAAAAACTTACCAACTGGACAACTGCGTTAATTGAAATGATAGTGTATATTATTCAAAAAGCGCAATTTAATTAGTGTCTATAACGTTTAATTGGCAATAATAAACTGTGTGGTTAAAAAGTAATGATAAAAAACAGCACGTACAGACCACAACACCTCTCCGAGCAGACTGAATTCATTATAGACTGTTTGACAAACGGAAACGACGCTTTCAGACGCCCAGAGCGGCGCGCGCCGTCCGTGGTACTATTATTACCCGCCGACGCAAAAAGATAAAACTGCGCGCACTATCTGTTTGGAATGTTAGATATTATGTCTCCTCGCAATTTCGTTAGCAAAATAAAGCTATTAACTAGCAGACCGATCCGGCTTCGTCCGAATTTGTAGATTGCCACCGTTTTTTCGTCGATTTACTTTGCAAAATGGATCTCCGCGAAAACGCGATAATATATAACCTATATCCATCCTGAAGGTCCATTCTAAATATTGGTAAAAAAAATTTGAAATCGGATGAGTAGTTTCGAGATTACTTCCTACATCCTAATTTACAAACTTTACCTCTTTATAATATTAGTACTTAAAGATGCATACATACATACATACATACATAGCTTCTTTATTCATTTAGACAGGTGTACACTGCATAAATAGCGTCAACAAATATAAATATAATAAAAACATATATCAATCAAAAATTCATATCGAAATACTCATTGAGGCTGTAATTACATTGATTTATTAGAATATTTTTGAATTGTTTTTTAAACTGATTCAGAGGCAAGTTTCTGATTTTGGTTGGTATTTTGTTATAAATTCTTATAACAGAGTTTGTCACGCCAGTATAAACTACGTGAAGATTTGTTTTTAATAGATTTAATTGATCCTTCGATTTATGTCGGGTATTGTGATCATGCCTTATCTCATGTAATTGAAATAGGTCTGGATTTTGCAAGTAGAATATAGCACATTTGAATATGTAGCAGTCATAAACTGTTAATATTTTTAATTTCTTGAAAAAATTTCTGCATGATGTTCTACTGCTAATTTTGGCTATTGCTCTGATACATTTTTTTTGTATTAAAAACAAATCTTCAATGTAACTTGAGTTTCCCCATATGATAATACCATACTGTAGGTTAGAATTTACTAATCCATGATAAATATTTATTAATTCCTTTTGGGATATTTTTGAGTTTAATCTTCTGAGTAAATATACATGTGCCTATACAAGCGATCTTTTATTTAAAAACATTTGAATAAACTTGCAGACTAACTTAAATAATGGCGTTGATTTTGTTTGTTGATCACTTAAAACAGCTGCCCAATAAATTTTATTATTAAGTATATTGGTTAAAAAAATATTTTTCCTTTCAAGAGACAGACGTCGGAGATTGCCCGGCGGGGGATGAGGATTTTCTTAGAGAAATTTAAAAAAAACAATTCAAAAGAAGGTTGCGTTTGACCGGAGACCGTCTCCAAGTTCCGGAAACTCCGGGTGAAGCCTAGAGAGGTGTTTTTCGTTTTTCGATCAACCTCTATTAAAGAACAGCAATAAATAATAATTAATTTTAAACGGCAGCCCACAATTATTTAATTAATTAATTAACCATAATAGCATTACAACATTTATACACTTACAGATGCAAGAGCATTAATATTTGTCTCTTTGTAAAAAAGCGCTCGCAGGAACTCGAAAAGTAAATTGGTTTCCCCTCGGTATAGATTTTGAGCTGATATAGTAGAAAAAAAAAGACGGGTTGCAATCCGGGAGTGCCGGCAGAAGTGAAAACTTGAATATTACCTCTATTCTCCATCCGTCTTACGAATTTTCGATCAGGTTACGTGTCCTGCCGAGAGTTTAACATTTTTTACCCATACCTCTACTCTCCATCCGTCTTACGAATTTTCGATCAGTTTACCCATACCTCTACTCTTCATCCGTCTTACGAATTTTCGATCAGGTCACGTGTCCTGACGCGAGTTTAACATTTTTTACCCATTACAAAAAAAGTGTACAACGCCGCTAACGAAGTTTCCACTTCAATAAATAGATTATGTTTTTTACTATCAAATTATTTAAATAACAAATGCGTGAGATTCTCGACCGTTAGAAGTGAAACTTCTTAGATTCTAGCCTTTTTTGACGATTTTATTATTTCATGATTAGGAAATAGTTGGAAATGTATATATTATCTAACATGTAATCATCAAATAACAGATGAGAGTATACATTTCCAATACCGGATCTCGCACTAATATAATATCTATTCAATACTTCCAATTCGTTCCAGAATATGAAAGTTATCAAAATGTAATTAAAAAAATCGTACATTTCTAAGTAGCCGTGATTCAAACTCGTAGTTAATTGTTTTTATGTATCTATCTAAACATTTATTAATATTATTATTTGCACTTTAAAACGTTAAAATATACACATTAATTCAAGTTTTCTAAACACTGTGCTGGAGTACGTGGATAACAGCTGATATAAATGCGACACATAGGTATATAAAAATCAGCTGATATTCAGCAATAAGCGTCTACTGGATACAGCAACCAAATATATTTGAACACGTGGCAATGCGTGTAAAATCGATAAAATGCAATACGGCTTCGGAGCATGCGCTTCAAGCCGTATCGTTGCTCTTTAAAAGTATTGTGTCATTTTAAATGGAAATATTGTCACGTGATTAAAGAGCTTGTATATATTTTTCAGACTTGTAAAGTATTTGAGTAAAAGTATTTCAAAATACAAATATTTCTTTATTATTCGTATTTGTATTTCAAATACTTATAAAAAATATTTTTTTCAAGTCTGATACATTGCAACAAAATAGTTTACCTAAAAATGTTAAGGTTCTGTCTTCTGATACGGCATTCAGGTGTAGACTTTGTCAATTATTTTCAGCTAAATGGAGACACTTTTAAATCTAGATTTAAAGCTGTTGAAGAGAAAACAGAGGGCGTAAAATACAATTAGTTATCTATATTAATATTATAAAGTAGTAAAGTTTGGATGTAGGAGGTAATCTCCTTAACTACTCATTTGATTTTCAAAAATGTTTTGACCAATATTTAGAATGGACCTTCAGGATGAACATAGGCTATATATTATCGCATTAATATAAAAGCGCTTCTCATTGAGACCAAGTGTGCAATGTAAGTCGGTGATAATCTACAAATTCGAGCGAAGACGGGTCGAGCCGCTAGTGAAGTTACAAAATTTCAATAGCTGTATTATCTCGACAACTTAAGAATTACACAATTTAAATCATAATTCTATTTTAAACGTATTGTTTAGTAAAACAGGATTATTGAAATTTGGAATTTGAGTTTATATAATTGAAATCATGTAAGTTTTTCAATTTCCTAAAAATAAATTCTTTCTAATATAAAAGTACATTTTCCATCATATAAAATTCCACTATGGACTCTTTAACTCCAATAAGTATTATGAAAAATAACTCTAATAATTTAGAGTGATGATGATCCTGTTTAAGATTAAAGGATGAATCCTGGTGGCATAGGATCGATCCTATGCCACCAGGATTCAC
Organism: Xanthostigma xanthostigma; assembly: GCA_963575645.1. NCBI lineage: Eukaryota > Metazoa > Arthropoda > Insecta > Raphidioptera > Raphidiidae > Xanthostigma > Xanthostigma xanthostigma. The sequence continues at coordinate 36,338,376 of OY754473.1, forward strand.
CCTTTAATCTTCCAATAAGTATTTTTTTAAATAAAAAAAAACAAATTCATAATTTTTCTTACACGCAATTATTGATTTGCCTGTACCTATTGATCAATTGACAAAAACTTGAAAATTATTTAAAAACTAATGGTTAATTAAGTCTGTTTCCAACAATTCAAAATTACATTTTTTTGCATATAAGTAATATAAAAGTTTATATACCCGGCGAGAAAATCGCAAATCCGGCTTTGCTACGTTCTATACCATAATACCCTGCGCCCTAAGCTACAAAAGTGCAAACTTAAAGCGTCCTAAATCAACGAGGGGCTTCTGGAAGGCCTAAAAAACAGACAGACAGATATATTATGTAGATGCTTACCTTAAATTATAATTTCCAAAAAAAAAAAAAAATGTCCAAAACAATTTTAAAAATTTACTAATTTCCAAGCCACAAAAATTGACTTCATGGATTTTCAAGATCACAAAATATCGCACGCTGAAAAATGTTTTTCACTGCACACGAATACACGTCCACCTCCGTCCAAATATATCTGTTTCACTATAGCATATACCTTCCAGCGGTGAGGGACATTGCCAGCGCCCTCACTGACATGCTATTTATTGCATTACAGTTCAAGTCCGAATAAAATATTGCCGATGCAATTTAGCGTTAGAAATGATTGAGCCACCTGAGGTTGTGTTCTCACAACACTAATATGAGTATATCTAGTTAGTGCATTTCACATGAATAGAAGCTTATTTTTGAGATACATTTTGCAACATTTTTCATTAAAGTTCTCCTCCTAATGGTCGTAGCGTAATATTATATAGCCTATAGCCTTCCTCGATAAATGGGCTATCCAACAAAAAAACATTTTTTCAATTTGAACCAGTAGTTCCTGAGATTAGCGCATTCAAACAAACAAACAAACTCTTCAGCTTTATATATTAGTATAGATTACACACAACTCTTATCATTAACCGTGCTCTACATAACCATAAACGCCGTACACTATTAAGATAACACAAAACAATAGCACAAAGTCTATTCACAATATTCGATCACATCACAAGTTATAAGTTCAAAACCTTGACAAATACTGTTGAAGTAATATAATATTTGTAATGGTTTTGAACGACATTATGTAAGTTCATATATCTATTAATTAACTATATTATGAATCATGTGCGGTGAGTGAACGCAACAAAGCGTATCGAAAATATATCTGCGTCTCTTTCTTCGATGTAATTCCCTGATTTCTCCGATGATAGGATTGGCTGATGTACTTGCATTCAATCTGAATAAAGTATCTCTGTTTCAAAAACTTTGTCTTTTTCTATGACGTTAACATGGGCGTACCCAGCTTTTGGCCCAGTAGGGGGCAAATTAGAAATTTCTTAAGCCGGGTCCCCCTTGTTTGTTTTGCCCTCCTGGATACGCCAGTGCTTACGGCGTAAAAAAAGACAGAAGTATATGTTTGCACCCTATTGGTTCGATTGCGATTTTATTCCTATGCTCAGTATAGAATAAAAGTATATGTGTAAGTTGCACATTTTATTGATCTACTTAATAAAACTCTGACACCGGCTGACTGACTGACAACGCAAGCTAAACCGGTGTGTCTAGAAATATGAAATTTTGTACACGAGTTCCTTAAATAACGTAATAGTTAGGAAGCCGACGCGTAAAAAAAGCATGTCGTCCCAACCTTCTGCCACTTGGTACATAAGCTATTTAAGTAATTTAGAGCATTTTTTCTTCTACGATAATATATAGGCGGAATCAGGGCTCATTTTAAGAGAGGAGGGATAACAAATTTCAAAGAATGTAAAAAAGGGTACAAATTAAAAAAAAATTCTGCCGCTTCGTTTATACGTTCTGTTAGACTCAAATAACCGGGAAATACCAGCGGCAGAAATTTTTGACCAATTGTATACCCTCCCCAAACCAACTCTAAGAATTTACGATCATTAATTAGGAGTGGCTTGGGGAGGGTGCAATTGGTCAAAATTTTCTGCCTCTACTTTACCTACAGGAAGGACAGGGAAGGGATATCGCACGTTCAAAATAGATACATTAATATATTAATTAATGAGAAACACAGATCAAAATAATTAATCTGTTAATTAAAAAAAATCTATTCGTTACAATTACAATTTACGGAGCACATACTTGTACTGTATTTTATAGAGAACTACGTTCATTTGTTGTATGTGGCAAAGCCACTTCCGATCCGCGAGTTAGGGTTGTCAATATTTTTTTTCAAATTTAAACGCGTTCAACAGCAAAAAAACAACCGCAGGATGGGTCGCGCATACAAAATGATGGAATCGCGTTTGTCTGTCACACAGGATACCCAAAAGCACGTCAAACGTTTGTGGGAAGAATTGTGGATAGTTTTTTCACATTAAAAAATAGTAACGATGGTTGTCATCCCTGAACTGACGCTGCTGTTGCAATGAGCATATGAAAGGCGTATAGTTTTTAGGCGTTTACTTTACACTTAAACAGTGACTTTTTCTACATTGCCATTAGTCATAATTAGATTTGGAAATAATCGAATTATTTTAATAAACGATAGATTACTATTGGAATGATTTTTATAATCGAATAATTCATTCGAAAGTATTTCTTTGCACGATGTATCATAGGTGTGTCGGTGCTGTGTTAATGAATGAATTATGCTCTCGGTTTCGATTGTCATTCCTAAGAGAGTCATCTGCATACGGTGCTTTGTAGATCAAGTGCAGATATAAAAGACGTATAGGTAATCACATTCAATACTGTGCAAGTGAGAGACTTCCTATATTGCTGTCGAACAAAATCTTTCTATTTAAAAATTATTTTTTACTTGTTAGTCCACATTGCTATAAGAGTGTTTTTTTAAACTAATTTTAATTATACCCCTAAACATTGGCGTAGCAAGAAGGGGGAGGGCCAGGTGAGCCTGGCCCACCTTACAATATTAATTGTTCACGTACAAATAACAAAATAAATCTACAATAATCCACGTTTTCTTTATCGTGAGATTTCTCCAGAAATCCGTGTTGATCGATTTCGCTTCTATGCACAGTTTTCAAATTATGTATAAGTAGCAGCTGGTAATGGTAGGTAAAATTTGCCCCCCCCCCCTAAGATAAAATCGTTGCTACGCCTATAACCTTAAAAACCAATGCTCAAATAACAATGTTTATATAAATTATTTGTGTATTTATAAAATATGTATATAAATTGTCATGGATTCTCAATACGTGTCTAAAATTTCAAAGAATTCAGACGTCTAGAAGTGGAAGAAAATTAAAGATTCCATTAGACAGATACAAGTGAAGGTAATAAAAGAGTGTTAAAAAATTGATGGACTTACCTGGAAACTGTAGATTTCGTTTCGTTATAACAACGATTGTCTTTAAAAGACAATAAAAAGAGAATGTCAATAAAAACAAACGGAAGATATAAATAAAAATAGAAATAAAGAATATAAAGACTTTTTTTTGTAAAAATATTGCAACAAATCTTGTAGAAAAAAAACTGTCAAAACTGTAAATTTTGTGTGAGTTGACATAGAAACAATATCTAGTCGAATGTGCCTTACATAAAATGCAAGAAAATTCTATAATTTGTTATTAAACAATACTGGTGTTTATCCGGTGCTATACAAAATTTGTACATCCTTAATTTTGTCCACGTGCACAATGCAGTGTGTCAGGCATCCAGCAAGTACAATATGGAAGGTCTATGTTGCAAGACGGAAGGACAAACACACGCGCCTAAGATCGCCGGAATAAAGTAAGAATGCAAACAGTATTTATCAGTACTGAGTCACAAGTTTATAGTCCAAGAGCTATCAAACATTTTTGGCAGTGCCGCATTAACATAATAAGTAAAGTAAGCAACTGCTTAGGGCATCACGTCTCAGGGGGCACCAAGAAACAACTCAGAAATGAAAAGTACCTCACTAAACCGTGTCAACAATTTTTTTTCTTCTTGTCATGTTCTCAAAAATTTGATCTACTGATATGTCTTTAGAAGTATAAAAGTTAAAAATAAATAACTTATTTTTGAAAATGGAAATGAAAAAACATTATTTCTTAAGTGTTCATTTTTTTATTTTTAAAATTTTGAAACATTTTCTCTATTCATTGTATAAAAATGCCTAAGGTCCGATTTTATAGACAGTCAAATTTTCAATGAGAGCATTGATTGTAAAATTCAATTTTTTTCCTACAAATCTATGCTTTTTAACTTTTTTCTATCAATTTGATATTTTTTTATAAACTGAACATATTAGAGATGGGGACCCATAAGCAAGAAATGCTAAGGGTATCAAGGAGTCTTAATCCGGCACTGATTTTTGGATAGGTATTAGAGAGGCGCCGTGAAAATTTTTGTAACACAAAATCGAAGAGTGGTGGGGCCTAGCCAAGCCTTGAATTTTTAACTTTGCGAAATTTTATTTGCAAAAAAAATTCAAATTTAGTATTAAATAAATAAGCCAGATCATTGAGTCTATTATACGTGAGTGCTGGTAAGACGCCACGGGTAGGTTGAAGTGCGAGAGAGAGAACGTATGTCGGCGGCCGTCTGAGCCTTGCGAGAGGCAATCGCACCGCAGCACGCTACAGCTCAGCCGATATACACTTCGATCTACCCGTAGCGTCTTACCCGTCCTCACGTGTAATAGACACTTCGCTCTAGTCCGGCAATAATGGAAACCCGTTACGTGAGGTTTTTTGAAACATATTTTCTGCAATTGGCTCACGTGTATGTTCTCCACTTATGCACAATCCAACCCTATAATTGCTCTGCACGTCTGTTGGCTGCAACTATTTTAAGAATAATTATGAAACTTAAGACCGCTGCACACGAGGCTAGTAACGCTGCTAGATGTGCCTACTAGTTTTCTAGCGCTGGTTTTCTTGATTGCTGTTAAGTGCTCGCTTCACACGAGACGTTTTTCCAAGCTAGTTTTGTGAATAAATCTGGTGCGCGCGCAGTAACAATTCAAATATAAACACAGAGCAAATCGTGTCTGTTGTCTGAATGACGCCATGTTGGTGTGTGGGCGTTTGTTCAAGTCGCTCACGTGACATGATACTGCTTCCTGATTGGTTCTTGCTCATATCTAGCAGGGGGCCTAGCAAGGAAAATAGCCTCTGTTCTAATTTTAAAAACTATCTTGTGAGCTAGTAGGCGAGCCCGCAGAGATGTCATTTCCAGCTTCGTACCCAGCCTACCGGCCGCAGAACTCCAAGCGTTTCTAGCCTCGTGTGCAGCGGACTTCATGTTACCATATTATAGGTAAGTCAAGAGCATTTCTGCACGATAGGATGGATCCACGTCTATAGTTATAAAAATAAACACGACATACACACGTGGTAGCACAACGCGAAGCCTATACTGTCATCTGTTTTTCATCAATCTGGACTTTAAAATTAGGTGTTTACTTGATGGTTTAGGGTCGCGTGTTGTGTAAAAATAAACCTTCTGTGACTCAAATCTAATCCCTTCCCAAAGTCACTCAACTGTAGGGTTGCTAGCTTGGGCGTATTTCTGGAATTTGAGTGAATTTCGAGCATGCCTTGCGTCTAAATTTCTATTGAGTGATTTTCCACAATTTGGACTATTTTGAAAGTATAGTCCATAATCCATATCATTTATAAAAAAATTTAATTAAAAGGCAAGCAGACGTTCAAATGTTTTTGTTGGATTATTATAATTTAAATCACTGGCAATCCTACCCGCGACCGGAATCTATCCAGTGAAGATTTTAGACACTTGACATCAATGAGCTTATCAAAAATAAGATACCTCAGGTGTCTGGGTCCTCAAGTTCAATATAATTTACCCTTTTTATTACCTTTATATGAGAATTGATTTAAACTAGATAAATAAAGATTTTAATTTAGTATGTGTTCTAGTTTTTAATTTAATTAAATTTTATATTTGTGGTTTTTATTTATCCCATCCCAATACTATTTAACTAAATATAGTTTTAACTAATATTTAAATAATAATAATAAATACAAGGTATGTGTTTTAACTAATAATATAAATGTATAGTATGTGGTTTTAAAAGTAAAACGTTTTTAGGAGCACTAGGGGGGTAAATAGGCCTAATACTGAAATAATAAAATCGTTAACAAATGCTAGAACTTAAGAAGTATCACTTCTAACGCGTGAGAGTCTACGCGTACCTTTTTTTTATTATAGACATACCAGTTTTTACCGTTTGATTAGGTAATTATTATTATTTACATCACTTCAAAAATGGTGGAGGATCTTGATCGAAAACCCGTTACCTACACCTTTCAATATAAAATCTTTTACAGCACTGCCAATATAATTATCGTTGAAACGAAAAACTCTGCACGAAATTTGAGTACCTGGTACAATTTTTTTTATAAAATGAGATTTTTAAAGCAGCCTTTTATTGTGCTGAAGAATTCAGTCAGATTTAGGATTTTTTTTACATTTCAAACATATATACGCACAAATCAATTTAATTTCAAATATACAAAGGAAGTTTGTTTCAGCTTATTTTTGTTGGTTAAATTTTGTATCAAACTAAAGAAAATTGTGTTAATATCAGACACACTGCAAACAAAAATTTACTAGCGCTAGCCATAGGTCATATTATGTATTATTTGGTAAATTATTTAAAAAAAAATAAATGTTTTGAAATCATATAAATTCAAGCATTAATAAAAATTACTAAATCTTTCTGTATTAAATTTCAGACATATTTTCATATTTTTGTTTTTCGTCTGACAAAATCTTGAATATTTTGGTCTTTTTTCACGGACACCCCTGCTCTTTTTTTCATCTCAAAATAAGACCATAATGCCATTTATGTACTTTTAACACGCGCAATAATAATTAATCAATGTATTTCAAGTGTTTTGTGTCGTTGAAAAGATTTTAAGTATAGGCATCCCGCAGTACACTACAGTAATAGCGGTAGCATAACTATAGATGTTACATAAAGACTAATAGTGGTATCCCTTATTTATAGTCAGCGGCGTATACAACTATACCTATAAGGCAATGTGTTTAGTACGTTCTGTAACTACTCATCCGATTTAAAAAAAATGTTCGCCAATTTTTAGAGTGGCCCTTTGGGATGGACATAGGCTACATATTATCGCGTTAAAATAAAAGCGCTTTTTGTAGAGACCAATTTTGCAACGTAAGTCGACGAAAAAACGGTGCTAATCTACAAATTCGGACGAAGCCGGATCGAGCCGCTTGTTAATAATAAAGAAAAATTAACGTTATTGCATTAATATCATAAATTTATGATTAATGTTATTATTTTAGATACAGGATATTCCCACGTTTTAAAGTCTTAAATAACGAAAAAAATATCTTCATATATATATTACAACTTCCTGCCACATTCCTATTGTTCAAAAAAGCAAAGAGTTCAAACTTGAACTACAGTTGAATTCCAATAAGACACAAACGGTTACTCGTTTTCGGTGGTGCACAAATAAAGTTACTTTTTAAGATTTTTAGGTGGAAAAAAGGAACCATGCAAAAAGCTCCACAAAGCCGGAAAATATTAGTATTAGAAATAACTCGAACAATAAAAAAATATTTTACAGACTTTACAGAAATAAGAATAAATATAGGTACATGTCAGGAAATTTTCCAAGTACGAGAGTTAAAAGCTAAAATTATCAATAATACTTTTTTAAATAATAATATTGATTGTATATTATCATTGCTTTCCGTTACTAAATATTTGCAATTTTTCGTATCTTTTTTTAGAGTATATAAGTATATGTTCAATAAATAAAATTATCGACCAATTTTTCAGACAAATATATTAACAAAAAATAATAATTAATACATTGACGTTTCGGATCTAAAAAATATAAAAATAATTAATAATTAATTTCTAATTCGTCAATGTATTAATTATTATTTTTTGTTAATATATTTGTCTGAAAAATTGGTCGATAATTTTATTTATTGAAGAATTCTAATCAGACGTTAATCAAAGATTTGTATAGATATATGTATTTACTTTTTTTTTGTCACAATAGTTATTTGTACTGTCTGTATTTAAAGGGCGTAGATAGGGGGGGGGGTACCCCAAGATCATAATAATAAAAAAGAAAACTGAAAATAATACGAATACTTGACTAAAAAATAAAATTTAGAAATACTTGCTGTATTTACATAATATACCATTAATTAGTTATTTGTATAACAGTTCAACTATGCATTTCTTAACTTTCAAAATATTGAAGAAATTAAATGCACTTTAAAGGAATTAATCTGTACATTTCTTGCAAAAAAAAACATGATTCGTATTTCACAGAGAACAGGAAATTCTATAAAAGAAGAATATTTCGCAAAAAGATTTGCATAAATGTTTTGTGGACATAATATTGCATACACCTTCTGTTAGCTCCCCTATAAAATCAACGGTTGATTTATAACTCACCTCTGACCAAATTAAATCGCTTTCTATATTTTAATAGGAAAATCCAAACATATAAAAAAACGAATAATTAAAATGTTCATAAAAATTTTAGAAATTGGTCCAAATTTTCCTAATTATTTAAACTTTACTAAAGGGTTAAATATTTTCAAAACTCAGATTGAAACATTTTTTTTAAATTGTATTTATATACGTGTATACAATCTATAAAATAATGTTCTGCATGACAGGGAGTTTCAGAAAGACATTAGACTGCTCCTGCATGCATGTATTATTATTATATACGATCACAATCTAAGGGCATTGTCAAAACAATCTTTCTGACAATACTTTCTGCAATCTATACTAATATATAAAGCTGAAGAGTTTGTTTGTTTGGTTGAACGCGCTAATCTCAGGAACTACTGCAGGTTCAAATTGAAATTTTTTTTGTTGGATAGCCCATTTATTGAAGAAGACTATAGGCTATATAATATCACGCCACAACCAATAGGAGCGGAGCATCAATTAAAAATGTTGCAAAATGTATCTCAAAAATAAGCTTCTATTCAGGTAAAATTCCCTAAATAAACATACCAATATTAGCGTTGTACATTCACAAGCCCGGCTGGCTCAGTCGGTAGAGCATGTGTTAATATCAGGGTCGTGGGTTCGAGCCCCACGTTGGGTGAATATATGTTTAATTTTTTTTTTATTTTCTACATTACTTTCTTCTAAGGCTTACATTTTAATTTTATTTACGACTAATTAAAATTAAATAAATCTAATTAATAGCTCATTTTAAAACTGTTATAACTATAGGTACCTATATAAAATAATTTTCCTACAGTGTTTTCAATTAAATATTTATTATATTTTATTAATTACAGTTATTGATTTAAAAGAAATTTATTACTTAAAAAAAGTGTAAATACTGCGCTTTATCGACAAAAACTTTTGAACGGTAACTCCGATCATCATGAATATTGAACACAACATTCATCTCGGTAAACTAAAATGAATGTGCGTACTTACTCATGTCCCTCCCTTCCCCATTCGTTCTTTTGCACCCGGGTAAAACCGGACGGGACCGCTAGTCCAGAATAAGATTGCATTATCCGTGATTCGAGAATCAGATCGGGATCGTGCAGCATCAATAAATTGCAAGCGTGGACGGTTAGTTCGGAACCGTGATCTGGTTGCAACAGGATCAGAATCGGAGGATACGTGACCTCTGTATGCACAAGTTTATGGGGTGATTTCGACGTCTTCCGGTCTCAGAGGATGTTGTTGAAGATCCACAAGAAGAGGATGTGTGAACTGACGGAGGGCGAACGAAACCGCATACATATGTAGGGCTTCGCCCTGTGTATCAACACACATGTGTTTTTAATGCGCAATCGATAATGTACAGCTGTTATGAAACTTTAATGGAAAATTGAAATCACGGGGGACATTTTTTTTATTGCAAAACTAGTTAAGTATGTTTTTAAAAAATGTTATGTTTAGATTTTGCTAAAGTAGTTGCTATACCATTAAATCGTTTAAAAAATCAGCGGCGTAACCACAAAAAGCTTTCATAGTTTCATTAAATAATTAGAATTAAAAGTTTGAGGTGCTTAAATAGTTTCATAAAAAAGAAACAAAAACAAAATAATAATCTGTTTTCAAACAAAGAAAAATATATTTTTTTCCCTTTTGTGAAACTAGAAAAACACCTGTACTCGATAAAAATAAATAGTAACAAAAAAAATACGTATAAAGTTTCTGAGAGATCATTATTAACTCTCTTTGACCACAAAACTAGTAAAATGAGGTACCAAATCTGCCGTTAATAATTATTGATAGCAAATTTTACGCTGAAAATTTGTAATAATATAACGAAGAAAGGTTTGTTTGTTTGTTTTTCGCGGGTAATCTAAGCAACTGCTGAACCAATTTAGAAGTTGCTTTATCGCGATTGACATTTTACTATAACGCTACATAAACGGTGAGCGAAAATGTAAAAAAAGTCCTGGGCTGGGGAATCCCCCAGCTAAATTTACGTACTCTGGCCAAACCCTAAGGAATACTGTATGTGAGAAATTTTTTCGTAAGCCAAAATCTTTCCGGAAAGCCAGTGTAATTTAATGAATCAACACTTGCCACTTTAAGATCGAATGCAAATTGCATAAAATTCATTAAAAGTTTAAAGACATGTGAATAAAAAAAAGAGCATCGGTGCCCTCGAGTCGCGGATGCAGCATCCGTTGAGATGTTGTCTCGACTGACGGCATTATTCAAATTAAAAACTGTTCACCTCAAACTATAATATCAATTTCCGTCAAAACACTTAACTCAACATCAGCACACAACGAACCAATATATACGAAGGAACGAAAACGCTTAATTAACTTTTCGATAATCCTTAAAATGAAAAAATCGTGCGTAAAACATTTGATATTATTTAATTTAAAACAGTTTTATCAGCTCGATTCATATTTGTGTCTTGTATTTTCAATCGCTTTATGTTTGGTTTATATTTCACATCAATTCGGTTTACAATGATCACAACAGTTTACTATAATAGAATTTATTTTTCTAATCAATTGCAAAACAAAAAACAATATTATTCAAAACAGTTACGCGCTATTTCTTCACTAAATAATTGCTAAGACATTAATAATTACTTTAGAGTACGATAATGTTTTGCAAAGTATCATGGTATGTTTAATAATTCAATTATACATAATCAATCATCTACGTCAATAATTTTATTTACATGTACATTGAAAAATAGAAGGCCGAAGGGTATTATTAAGTTTGCAAATCGTAAATAAGTGAATCTACAATATTGCAAAACAAAAGAGTAAACACGATGCGATAAAACAAGTGAATGATAGAATGATAGCACATCAAATGTGATGTAGTCTGTGTTTTGTTTAAGTATATTTTACACGTTGATCAAATTCAAATGAATCATGACTTGATGGTATCGTCTCTAATTCTTTTTATGTCAAACAGTCAAAATTCAAATCAATATATGTTTAAATTATGCAAAAAGAGTGCCTACTTGTTACAAATAAATCGTCGATGATCTATTAGACAAATTCAACGCTAAAAAATAGCAAATCTACAAAATTATACGATTAAAAATTCTCTCAACTTCAAGTCAACTGTAAATATTGATCTCTAATTATATGGATTGTGGATATTCTGTTTGTGTATTATATAACACCTGATGCTTCAAAAGAAAACGCATAAGGACGTATTGAAGGAGATGGGAATATTGGGTTACAACTTTAGCGGGAAATTTAAATTAATTAGCTACATATTACATGATACAGCTGTCGACTGTCTATAAATATTATTACAGTCGGAAATTATTAAAAAAAAATCTAAATTGTCTATATGACTGTTGCGAAGTGACGATGAAAGGGCCCCGCGATCGATAGGGGCCCCCTAGTTCCTGCCAGATCACCGATATTTATTACCGAAAAACATATTTATTTCAAAAATCAAACAATAATGACTGACCACAATACCTACTTGCTTATTAGCTACTCTATACTCTCGCCCAAAAAATCAAGCTTTCCGATTTCAGGTAAATATTAGATAAATTTAAACATATAAAAATACAATTTATGTACAATGCTTCAAGAGAGATTGTCGCTGATGTCCTTAGAATGTGATATGCTCAAAAACATAGATTTTGAAGAAGTGATTAACGATTTTGCTCATCTCAAATTGAGAAGGGTACCTCTTCAATCAACATAGATTTTTAACCATTAACCTGCGAGTTACTATTGTGGATTATATTTATACTAGCCGTCCCACCCGGTTTCACCCGGGTACAAAAGATTAATGGGGGGAAGGACATGAGTACGCACGTTCATATTAGTTTACCGAGATGAATGTTGTGTCCAAACATGATGATCGGAGCTACCGGACAGACAAATTTTAAGTTATATTTCGCAACATTTTTCATTGATGCTCCGCTCCAATTGGTCGTAGCGCGATATTATATAGCCTACAGCCTTCCTCGATAAATGGAATATCCAACAAAAAAAAATTCAATTCGAACCAGTAGTTCCTGAGATTAGCAAACCAAACAAACAAACTCTTCAGCTTTATATATTTGTATAGATTATTATCTACTCAATCACGACTGTAAAGAAATAAAAATAAATATAGAACCTTGCTTATCTACTTTCTTTGTCTATTCTAACAAAATAGTGCTCCGTCAAGGTCATAAGGGCCCCATTATCTTAATGTGCCCAAGGCGTCCAATAAATTAAAGACGTACAGGAGTCGTTTAAGCCCGACTCTACGGTTCACGGGTGGGCCATAATACGAATTTGGCGCTGCACAAGTCAGTTTCAGATATTGGCTGTCATTCGCAATCCATGGTCCAAAGATCGGTGACTGCATGATACAGTGTGAACGCGTATTTACGCGTACGCCAGTGGCAGTGTTGCGGGCGGTCGGATTACCCGATACAAAGGAGTCCGCGGCGTTTGATCTGCGCCGCCATTACACGTCCTATGTATACATCATGCGTGTGTCTTTTACACACACTTATCGTATTTGGTAGCGATCTCTGATCGCAACCGACATATTTTATCCATAGGGAACTTGTCTTCAAACGGAGCCGCGTCATCGATATAGGGTCGCCAACTGACCGGTTATCGATCTGCCGTCAGTTTTTATTATCGACTGTGGAAGCCAGTTGCATAGACTGTCCATTTATGAATTTTCTGAATTAAAAGAATGCCCTTTTTTACACGCTTTATATTAACTTCACTTGTAAGTTTGTATGTATGTATGTATGTATGTATGTATGTTTGTTTGTAACCTTCGTTTGGACCACAGCAAGTGGTTTATTACTGTAGTATAATATGCCAGCACTGTAACTACAGTGGTTAGCCGTGCGGTCTAAGGCACGGGTCTTCGCTGACGTTAACTCTCGGAATCACGGGTCGTGGGTTCTAATCCCGTCCACGCCGAAAAAAAAATTGTTTTTTTTTCGGCAAATTTATGACAATAAATCGAACTAAAAAGTGGAAAATAAATATAGTTTAAAAAAAAACTAAAACACACGCTTTATATCGAACTAAAAAGTAAAAAATATTTTTTTTAAAGAAGCTTAAAACAATAATGAATAAAAAATACAAGTATTATTGTGAAAAAAGCGTGGGGCGTTCGATGTACGAAAATGTGGAACAAAGCGCCCCACGCTTTGTTCACAAGGGGCGCTTTGTTCACAATAATACTTATATTTTTTATTCATTATTGTTTTAAGCTTACTTTAAAAAAATATTTTTTACTTTTTAGTTCGATATAAAGCGTGTTTTTTAGTTTTTTTTAAACTATATTTATTTCAATTCTAATTCTAATAACGAGTTTTTCAACATTTGAGAACTGGGAAACTTCTTTCTACAATGCTGTGAATGCAATAATCATCCCTCCCTTCCTTTGAGGATGTTAACATCTATACTAATATAATATATAAAGCTGAAGAGTTTGTTTGTTTGATTGAACGCACTAATCTCAGGAACTACTGGTTCAAATTGAAAAAACATTTTTTTGTTGGATAGCCCATTTATCGAGGAAGGCTATAGGCTATATAATATCACGCTACGACCAATAGGAGCGGAGCATCAATGAAAAATGTTGCAAAATGTATCTCAAAAATAGCTTCTATTCAAGTGAAATACCGTAACTACAATATATATCAATATTAGGTCGTACATTCACAAGTCCGGCTAGGTCAGGTAGAGCATGCGAAAAGAATAAAAAATCAGGCTTGGTTTAAATGAACAGAAAAAAACATTTTTTAAGCTTTATGATTGTTACTATGAACTATTATTAAAGTTTTTAATAATATAACATGATTAAATCAAATTGGCTCTTTAGACCTGAATCATGAAAAGTTCCGTGGCAGTCAATGTGTTAACAACAGGAAATATGGAACGATGTAGACATGTCCGATGGGTGGAAAGAGAATGGAATTGGTTCGACATTTGTTGTGTGAAAATTCGTAAAAGATCTCAATCCAAGTAGTTACAGGCGAGGAGAGAACCCGGACTTTTCAAAACAAACTTGTTGGCGTACTTGCAGTGCCTTAACTAGCCTTTTATGCGCCCGATGCCTTCTATAACTGCGCCGTTGAAAAATGATCTAATTTTAAAACTTGGTCTGGTCATTTATGATCCATCTAGGATCTACGCACTGCGCCTGGGCACCGCCCTAGTTACGTTTATTGGTATCCTAATTTCGATTTGACTGTCGAGCAATTCAAAACGCAAACTGGTTAAGAAGTTGCGTCAAAAAGCTGCGTTAGCCATATATCTTTTGTTTCATAATACGTATTATAATATTTTTTATGTAACAACAAAGTTTGGGGAGCTGCTCCTAATAACAAAAATAGCAAAACCCTGTATGTTTCTTACAGCCGCTTATACCTATAAGTCATTTTTTTCTACATTTCAAAATAAACGGTGCGTAAGCAATGTGGCCAACCTGAAAACGCAATATAACTCTTACATGCATGACGCTCTTTTAATTTTTTTTTTCAAAACTGAAAATTGCTCTTTTATGTTTTGAAAACTGATCTGGATTTCCAGTGTTGTATTATATAGTTTAGAAAAAAAATTGAATATTGCAATTTTACAAAATAATGGTATCTAATATTTCACACGAGAAAAAGAAAACCTGAAAACTAGAAAAACAATTCTTCAATCTGTACGCTTTCAAAAGTCATTTTGACCTATATTATAGAAGTAGAAAGTTTCAAATATAACAAACAAAAATTGTTATTAATACAAAAGTCGTTTTAGTTGAATCATAACACGGGTGGCATCACTGTTTTGCTATGGCGATTTCCCCTCCACGTTATAGTGGACTTACCCACGCCATGAGTTTGAAATGAAGCCAAGCCTACTTGCTCAGTCAGTCTAGAGCGTCGTTGACTGTTTGTTCGAAGTTAAGTGTGTATAAATGTTTAAAAAAAACTATAAATAAATTTGTGAAATTGTGAATATTGTCACGTGTTCCAGCGTACAAACGTGTATTATGTTATAATTTTACGAACTTTAAACAAAAAACAGTTTTAGTTACCATCGTATTTTGTTTACTTTAGTGTAGTCAACATACGCAAGGCACGCCACATTTACTTACGTACTACAAAAGCAGTGTGGATAACAAAATAAAAATTATTAAAAAAAAAAGAAAATTATGAGTGCACGAGTATTCAATCCCTCCGTGATGTCGGAGTTAGCAAGATTACGTTCTTCAACAAAATATGCATCGTCAACATCGGCCAACGTTGTCGAAATAAATCGAGTCCGTCGCGAATTGTTTGGTCCCGTGGACTTGGAGGAAGCTCGGCAGTTTTGCGAACGAGAACTCACAATGCAACAAAATAATGATTCGGACCGATGGGGGTATGATTTTAAGCACGACAAGCCCCAAATTGAACATCACAGATACGTTTGGACTCGGGTTAAGACTGAAAACATTCCCGAGCCGTACCTTTACACAAATCGGTATTTCAGACCCGTGTCCCGAGAGGCGATCACGCCGCAGAAAAACGAACCAACAGATTGTTCTGACGATAATATGTCAACAACAACGATTACGGATATTTTGGACGCTGGATTACCGTCAACTGTCATCGTGCCAACGCCACAAACCACGTATAAACAAAAGCCAGAAGCCAGACAGAAACAAGCATTAATGACAGGTATGTTAAAAAAAAATCTTTTACATGAAAATAAGCACACATATTTCACGCACCATAAATGACAGCGACACCAAGCAATTGTTTTTTTCGTTAAACAAAAGACTAACGCATCAACGTGCATTTATTTTTTTGATTAAACACTGTCGCCAACTTGAAAATAATTATTGTTGTTTACGTGTTAAGTAATTTGTAACGATTACCTAGTTTTTATTGATTACAAATTAGAATTTATAATGATTCGCTGATAAACAGAATTGAAAATATTGTATTGTCAGCAATGTTTACTGTTTTACCTGCAAAACAATTGCGTATTCTGCTTGAAAGAACATAGTAAATAAATTATATTATGAAAGATGATGAGTTAAATAATGGAATCATAGATCAAGGCTAGACAGTAGACACTATTGTATAACAATATCCACCACCCTCAGGGTTAGTTGAAAACAGACTGGGGGAGGATTGGACCAGACTTAAAGGCAGACTGCATGCGTCATTTATGGTTTGTTTTGGATACGTTGTAGAGTCTAGACTAGACAGAACATTTATATTTTGTCGTATGTTTATTTATACTGTAGAAATGTAAAAATATTGAGGAATTTTTATGATACCGCAAATACATCTGGAAAATGGAATGCCTTCACTACAAAACCGTGCAATTATCCTTGTATTTAAAAAAAAATTATTTTAATTTGACCGATTCGTGGAAAACTTAAACTTGGTAATCCAGAACAGGGAACAGTAATTTTTATTTTACATATAAATAGTAAAATTGTACATTGGGAACTTGCTTATATTAATTTTGTTATAATCTAAACATTCCTAGCGAAAAACTTTCACAAGGCATCTAAACTTTTACGATCATCATTGATTCCGTGTCTTGATCGTAGATTTTACCATACTGATAATGACTTAAAACTATTTGGCGAAACCGTTAAAAAATCAATATTATTAAATGTGAGATAGTTTATTGAACAGATGTGTTATCAATGTTTATTTATAAAATATTCACCCCACAATATGACGTTCTCGCGTCCCCTCTGTTCAAGACATTAATATGTTGCATTTCATCCCCGTAAAAATATATACTATTTTGGTATAGACCTAATTTCGATTAAAAAAATTAAAGTATGTATTTTTGCGTAACATAAAACATTTAACAAAACTATCAAAACCCTTAATTAATAATAATTCATCAAACAGTCAAAACTTAATTGATATTTGAGCACTAAAAGTTACTATGAAGAAATTTGGTCTTAATAAATGAGTAGTTTTGAGTCGACACCTTTGATTTCGCGGAAAAAAATTGTTAACTAATTTGCATGTACTTTTATCAACGTATAAGTAGTATTGATGTGACGTATTTATGACCTAATTATGGTAAATATCATACCCTAACCTCGAATTGCGTAATTGCAAGATTGTGAAAAAACTGTAATAATTTAGAGTGATGATGATCCTGTTTAAATGTTGGAAGATTAAAGGATAAATCCTGGTGGATCGATGAACTAAGCAAATACTGAAGGTTTTTTTATTGCATTTTATTGTCTGACGTTTCGGCAAACTTTATGCCATCTTCGGAGAATCAATGCTGTCTGTTTTCTCAGTATTGTTGTTATGTATAAAATAAATTAAAATAAAAAATGTCATCAACGGCTATTAAAATTACTATTTTTCTTAAAAAACAACTGATTTTTACTGAAAATTGTGTCTAATGTTATACTTGTTTAAAGTTATACTGATCCTATGCCACCAGGACTCATCCTTTAATCTTCAAGTAATTGCAAGATGTTAATACAGTTTTGCAGATTGTAATTAATCAAAAAGAAGTAGAGCACGAGTTATTATTAATTGCACTATTATAATCACTTTGGGATCTTCCAAAAACCACGTAGTTCTAATAATAATATTGACACTAGTGACATCGGACGATTTGTATTTAAATTAATACAACCGTGGTTCTTGTCTTCGCTATATAATAGAAATATGACAGTCAAAAACGGACGGACATGACGAAATTATAAAGATTCCGTTTTTTTGTCATTTGGCTACGGAACCCTATAATAAATATGGTAGATCACTTTTGAATCGTAACTAGTTTATTGATCGTAGTTATTGGATTCTGAATATATTTAATATATAATATATGCCATATGAACATTTAGGTCTCACACGAGTGCACCCTTTTTAACGGTCATTTTCTCATACTGTTCCCCCGCATGGATGTCGCTCCACCCTCAGTTATGGTTTGGTTACAGTATATCCACGTCATATTGCACGGTGTTTTATCCACCCCATGATATAGACACGCTTTGTTTTGTAACAGCATGGAGAGAATCATCGTTGGCGTATATATTATTTATAGTTCAGTGCCCTTAGTTAAGATAATAAATATTATTCTGTAACGTACATGCTAATTCTTAATAAAGGGTGTATAAAAAAACGTTGTTATATTTGAGGAATATTGGGTAAATTTTTTGTAGTAAAACTTCTTTACGCACGCTTGACTTGGAGAATAAGCTGCTGGTGAATGCCTGACGAGAGATTTGCGGAAGAGTGATCGGGCGAGGCGAACGGAAGTTGAGAGGGAGATATAAGTTAGTGAAGATAGAATGAGGATGACAAATACTTCACTGGCTATAGGTGGCCGAAAATATAAGCAGTACTAACAATAGAAGGACACATACTTTACTTGCCAGTGGCGTTATCGGGTGACAGAAAAAGTTTTGTAAACCTACTTTAAATAATATTTCATAAAGATTTACGCTTAAAATCCACCGAGAGCTAAGTAATTGCAATGTATTACTTTTGTTTTTATTATCTTTATGTTTATATTTCTTTTTTCTTACATTAGACTGTTCATTTCGTTTTTGAACAATTTTAGAAATTAATATTTTGTTCAATACATTAAATATTCTACGTTTAAAGTGACTAAAATTGTAAAATAATTTTAAAGTTCATACTTTGTGAATTTTTGGATGAATAATAACAATTTATGGCAAGAAGAAGTTTTACTACAGTCGTGTGGTCTTATAAGCATACTCGTTTTTTTATTTAAGAACATTGGATTACAAGTGCATAATCCTATGAGAAAAGTTTTTATGACCAGGTGTGTTCGCTTAAAGAACCTTTGAACCAATTTGGATTAGATTTATTTTTTGCGTTTTCCGGGAACGGTTGATCACAGATCTTAAAATGTAAGCTAATCCTCCTCTCAGATAAAGACTGGATATTTTAGTTAGTTTTTTTCACCTTGATTATTAGGTACTATCGTGAGTTGATAATGCTATAATATCAAGATCTCTGATAGCTGTTTTATTTTTCTTTCCGATATAAAATGGTTCGATAATACCAACATTATATAAACATTAATCTATAGAGATATAAACTTTTCAACAATGCAAAGTCGCGTTCTTGTGATAAGCTTTATGAACTTGATAATGCGAAACAATACGATCAACCAACTGTTTATATTTAATTATTATTTTATTATGCATTCGCGATTTACGCTCACAGGGTGGCCACACACCTAAAACCTTTAAACCTAGAAAAAACGGGAGACATAAAATATGTTAAAGAAATCATGGTATACTATGGCACGCCGTTTTACTATTTAATAGTAAAATATTGTTCCAAAAATTATAAAAATATTTAAAATTTTAATATCAGAAAAAACATTTTGAGTGAATTTTTTTATGTGATGACTGATGACAATAAAAATACAATATATTATGTCATGACATAAAATTAAATATTTATACATAGGAAGAGATAGGAAAGACGACGAATTATAATTATGTCATGACATAATAATATTATATTTTTATTATAAAAAAATTCACTCAAAATGTTTTTTCTGAAATTAAAATTGTTAAATATTTTTATAATTTTTGGAAAAATATTTTACTATTAAATAGTAAAACGGCGTGCCATAGTATACTATCTATATTATGTACAATCTGGAAAAAATATCACATTTTTTTCGATTCCTTAACTCCAGCTACGTATAGAAAAACTAACATCAAAAAGTCAGTTTTAGGTCTTGGAAAATCTGTAAATGTCGGAATTTTTTTGTAATCGCTTGATTTTATTTGTTTTAATAACAATATAATTGAGTCAATACATTTTGTTAGCTTTTGTGAATGTTTACAGTAATTAATATCTTTACTAGTTGAAAGAGAATTTAATATTTGGGTCAGATAATGTGTTTACAAATACTAGAAGAAAAAAAAAACACAGATTGTATGCTTGATGTAACAAAATCTATAGTTGAACAACTGCAGTTCTGTTTATTTATGTACAAAATGTTTTACGGGCGTGTTTCTACAGACAGGCAATATTTTTTTAACAAACACTTTTTTACGTTTACTTGAATACCTGTAAATTCCACCAAAACCTCAAAATGAAACAAACTCGGTAATGTATACATGAGATTTGTTGATATGGTAGCTATGGCAACCATTAATGCATTACAGAAAATCGAATCTCCCTGGTGCGTCTGGTTTGTGTTGCATTTTATGTGGAACGATTTTCTGTAATGCATGAAGGATTTCCATAGCTACCGTATCAACAAAACTCATGTATATATTGCGTCTTTAAATTAAATTCACTGTATATGGGAAATGTATACGGGATTATCACGGAAAAATACGGAAAAGTCAGGTCATTTAAGGTACACCAGGGAAACTTACGCAAAGGCAGGGAAAAAAAACTAAAAAATCGTCTAGAAAACCGGGTAAAAGTAACATGTTTGGAGTTCATTTAAAAGATTCTCTATTAGTAGAGCTGTAACAAACCGTATGTATTCGTTACTGAGTAACGGATACATTGTCTTTCCTTTGTGGCTATGCGAAGAAATATCTATCGGAGAATCTCGTTAGAGATTCTCTTCTGTGCTAAATGCTGACGAATCTCTAACAGATTCTTATACATTGATTTTGCCTCTCTCCCATATAACTCCGTGTATATGAGGCCAGTTTCCAAGTTTTCTATCTATACTTTGTATGTGGAATAATAGTAGATAATAAAATCATGGCTCACTCACGGTGTTACTTTTTATTCAACAACTATCTATCTATAGAAGCTCCCACACGCAGCAACATTTATATATACAAAGCACACTTGTGCCCTCATTTATAAAGTATAATATACGTTGGATACCATATTAAGAGTACAGCCAAGGACAATAAAAATACATCATAAAAGCCATCTGCTATAATCATTCCTAAACGGCTTGACCGATTTTGTTGAACATTTTTTATTGTACTTACGGGATCACCTGGATGGTTCTTGGCTATAGTTGGACCCCGGTAGGTGTCGCTGTTATCGAGATCCAGATTTTTTTTAATTTTCACCATTTTTTTTTATTTCTCACAAAAAAAAGGTATCTATAATCCTAATTTTCAGCCTCCCAGCACCTCTCAATATTTTTTAATTCAATTTTATGTCAAGAATATATTTTCTGTGGCAGGACGTCTGTCTAGCGGGTCCGCTAAAATTACGAAAATGCGTTAAAAAAATCAACAAACATGCTCTGCCAAAGGGGTTGTCTATGTAATATTTTTTTAATAAGTTTTAAATGCTTGTGAAGTTCTATTCTTGAACCTTGAACTCTTAATCAGATACAAAATAAATCCTTAAATTAAAAACTTTTAATTTTCACTACTATAGTCGAAAAAAGGCCAATATCTTTACCCACCTCCTTCATCTCGCCTCATAATGTTAAAAAAGTATCGTTGAAAAACATTAAATTCTCGGTGAGGGGATATTCACGACGACCGGTTGCGAAGAACTGTACAGTGTACCTACATAATATTGCCTCTGAGTGTACATTTAGTATATTACAGTCATTATGCTAACAAGCATTGAAATTCCGTTACGTTGTATAGTTGTACACGTTATGAAGAACGTCAAAATGATTGTTGTCAGAGTTTTCAGATGGATGAATGCAATGTCTTGTGTTGTAGCCAAGTGGGTTGACTGAACAGTTTATTTGCAGCGTTGATGAAGGCTTGGCTTCTCTTGTAGTAGAACGGGATAATGTTGACATCTTCATCTGCATTCTGCAGCATTTATTGATAATGCTTCATTGATTCCTGCATCTTTATTGCAGACTGAGTTTAAAAATTCTGAGCAATCAAAAAGTAGTTGGGGTGATGTTAACATCTTCATTGAGCATTATTATTAGTGATGTGCCGGATATCCGCATCCGCGGATATCCGAGGGAGAAGAAAGATCCGTATCCGCATCCGTTAGTTTTTGGCGGATCTTTTACCTTATTAATTTTCAATTCATAGATGAAATTTTATATATATAGGTGATTAGGTAATGATGAGAAACTGTTAAATTCCATTCAGATTATTTTTTAAAATCGTATTTGGCACCTATATATTGCAAACATTTATCGTAGTGAGTACCATACCAATAGTACATAACTCAAAGGTACTAAAAAATTATCTTTATAATGAGATATTGCACATCGATCTTTGGAAAGAGACAATATGTTATGAGAGTTAACTCTTTAAAGAGGTCAATAACTTTTTCCCATAACAAATAGTCTCTTTCCAAAGGTCGACGTGCAATATTTACCGTTGTGTACTCGAAGAAAGTTAAGATCCGTATCCGTATACGCGGATCTTGAAACCAAATATCCATATTCAGATCCGTATCCGCGAATATACATTTTTAACGATCCGACACATCACTAATTATTACCAATTGACTGTGCATCTTTGTAGGTAAAGTTTGAATCATACCTTTGTGAATTTGAGAGCAATACAAAATAGTTTGAGATCTTTTTCTTGCATATGAATGTCAATTTTGTTCGCGTTAATGTCAGTTTTGACGAAAATCCTATCTATAGTATAGCACAGTAAGAAGTATCTTGTGGTTAGGAAGTTCATCAAAATCGCTCCACCCGGTCTTGAATGAAGACAGACAAAAATTCTGGAAAATACGTTTTCCCACCTAAATATCATATTGCACTGTTTTCAATCTTGACTCCCGAACGACAGGAAATTAAATCTCACCTGGACTAATTTGTAATTAATGACTTCGGCGATTTCTGCGCTTTGACGTGTCAACTCTGTTAGTACATCCTCGTAACTTTCAAAAATTACCTTGTCTTCAAATGTTGTAATTCTCACAAAATCAAAGTAGTTTTTTTGAGAATCGCTGCGTCGTGACGTCATGTGAGAATAGGCATTACTGTGTGTCATGTTTATCGTCATGATGCAATTGAGCAAAAAAAAAAAGAAACTGTCCCACTTTCTGAGTCCTCACGATGAGTCAGTATAATTTTAGTGTAATTACAATAGATGAACTATTAATATGTAATAAAAAACCATGTTTCCTTACAGACATTATATTTGTGCATATGTGTATTTAGCATTTAAATGTAAATTAATATTGCTTCGGCATTGAAGTTAAATTACATCAGCGACAGAGGTTCCGGATAGGTTTTTAGCATATAGTAATCAAGATTTGCACCAACGTGTCGTCATTGCAGCGAACCCGCCATTTCTATTAATATTTCGGTCGTCCTTGCTTTCTACAAACTATATCCTTGACCAGTGTTCACAACTGCAGAATCCCGCCATTTCATATAAATTATTAACACGTCATCTACGTATGACATAATAGCCAAATTACAGTTTAACCTATTGATAACCAAAATATTATTTGTTAAGTTCAATGCAGGAGATTCGAATAACTGCGAATCGCTTAAAAGAAACATCTTCTGGTATCCTGCCACTAAGAAGATAATAAAACGCTAATATAACTTTAAATATATCCTTGAATTTAACATTAGTACATTATAATCGCCGTGCAACGTTAAAAAAGCGATACTATGTATTTCATATAGGTAATAGGTTAGCTTTCTCGGATGACAGGGGTTGTAAAAGCAGAGCCATAACTGTTAAACTCTTACGTAAACCAATCTTCAGTTCGAAAATACTTATTCCTTACAAATTCCTGTTCCCTGATCAGAAAAAAACACTTTTGACAATAATTGACTCGTGTAATCCTAGATGATATACAACATCATATTAATGGGCAAATTAGAACAGAAAAGACCCACAGGTAGAAGAAGAACATCAAAATAAGCCGTTTGGGCTGTACGCTGGATACAAAATTCGGGAGCACAGATTCACTGAGCACCTAAAAATGGACCAGATTAAACTTTATCAACCTCATTCGTACTATCAAGGATAGACCCAAATGGAAGGAAGTGGTATCCAACGTCCTCTCGGAACTAATCATCAATCCTAGATGATGATTATTATAGTACCTAGCTATTATTATATTCGGACGGCTTTTTTTACTGACTAGAAAAGAAATATAGATATTGCTCTTATGGATGACAACGAAAAATTACTTTACCAATTTTATTTTCGTAATCAGGTAGATATAATCAGTGTTAGAATAGATTCATCGTGTACGATTTAGTCATCGGATAATTATTCTTTTCCGATTACTTCTCTCGTGCTCAGAAGGGAATCCCTTTCTCATTTGGCTCTTGTAACGATCAGAATTGGTTCTTTTACGGATCTAACCGTGGAAGTTATTTGACGTTTCAACGATTTATCGATAGTGATCCGAGAATGGTCGGAGATGGGTTAAGCCACGGATCGCGACCGTGGTATTTAGCGAGGCGCAATTTACCCACATTTCGCAACGGTTCGTCCTTGCGATCTGTTATTTCCTATACTGCAGGCTACCGCCATTCCGTTGTTGACATATGTGATATGTGCGCATGGACATACACGATGACAACACATTGTTGTTTCTGATCGTCCTTGCCGCTGCTCCCGCCATTTCTTCTAAACACGTGGGGAGCGCGAGACACGGACCTTACATTTCTTCAATTATATAATTTGTTGAAATTGACGTTCACCTACTTATATTTCAGCTTGTTTTTCTATTATTAATTTGCATTTATATAGAGATGACGTTGCCAATACCCGTTCGCTTCCAAGAATGCTTTATCAATTCACCAACTTCGAACTTTACGTGTAATTTTACGGTCGCTGAAGAATAGGATGTGCTTCCGTTAATTTTTTTGGTCGCTCTTTTTTAAACAGTAATAAATTTCCATTAATTAATCTATTGAGAAACGGACATCCGGACGTAGTGAACAAAATCATTATCATAAATTTTATGGTTATTAGAGCATTGCTTTTTTGACTAAGATTTACATATTAGGTTCAGATTTATATGTTCCTTAGAAAACCCAGTTGATTTTTTAATTTTCCTGATATCACTTTTACTGCAAAAATAAAAAAAGTCGCAGCAATAAAATATTCTTTTTTATATTTCGGCTTGACCCAATTAATCCACTAGCTCCCGCTACAATTGATCAAAAGTCAAGCGGGATTCGAATGGGCTAAGTAGTTAGTATCCTTGATTTAAATTTCCCGCCGATTTCATACCAGTAAAGAAGGGGCCTCCAAAAAATGCACATATTTAATTATTTATGTTTTTGATATTGGAATTTCGCAGAAATTGTACGCAAACGTTTTTTCCGTGAAAAACGATTAAAATTATAACTCCGTGATAAAAAGGAAAATTTTGTGATGATTCAAGTGTGTCAAGTTTTTTTGGCGTGATTTATTAATTAATTCAAACCATAGATTTTTATTCCCGCGTTTTTGACAACTCCCACTCACCACTCTCGTTTGTCTTTATTTGACGATGTTTTTTTGTTTAATCATTATCGCGAAGGTGATTTCTATTTGTTAAAAATTAAAGGAGTGTATACTTCTGAATTACGAAGAATATGTAAGCATGTTTTTTTCATGTAATTTAATATTATGTGCATTGCTTATTAGCGAAATACTTATACAATACTTGTAGGTGGGTATTCGAATTACCAACTATAAAAAAAAATATTTTTTTGTTTAGTATTTTGATTGCATGTAGCTGCCGATTAAATATTATTTATTTAATCAGTGTCTACCTGTTTTGAGATAACGATAATAAAAAAATTGTGAGGTTGGTAGTCAGATAATTATCCACTATTACAATCAGGGGTGTAATTTTCGAAGGGTGTCTTTCCTTGGCGTAATTAACCAAACGTAGCTTACGGATTTTTTTCGAGTTTATATTCTTGGGGACTGCAAATTCACTTTTGCACCACGATGTCATTGCTTTGTTTTTTTTTTTTTTAATTATTTGGGGAAAAAGGTGTATTCTTTAAGATAAAAGTGGTTGTCGAAAGTTTAATGTATAAATCAAGCCTTGGAAAATAGATTTATTCTAACTTTTTCTAGGGTTAAAAACTGAAAAGAATATTGTAAATTTGGTACAAAATCATCACGAAGCGCACTGATTAAACAAAAACAATAAATTTAAGGAAAACACATTTGTTGATAAATCACATAATTAAACGATTTTGTGTTTCCTCAAAATGCGCCGCTTACAAATTAATCAAAAACTAACAATATTATCGGGAATCTTGGAGTTTCTACAAAATTGAGAAAGGTATGTTTTTGAATCATTTGTCACGATAAAAATCTATTATAGGTAAATAGTGTGTTTAATCAGATTTAGGGATAAACTTTGCAACATAGTATATTTATTTACAGTCAGAAAAACATGTATACAAATAACTTTATCTGCCATAGTAATGGAACATAATAAAATGCAAGCGAGGCTTTTTAAACAAACAGTATTTTATTGTTTATTTCAATAATCTTTCTTATTTTCAAGTATCTGAGTATTAGAAGTATTTACTTATATTTTTTTAACCGACTCAAAATCTCAATAAGAAGTAATAATTGTGTTTTTGTTGCCTCCAAACAAGCCCAATTTTGTAATTAACTTACAAAAACGTATTCAATAGGAGTTACCATTGAGAGATTATAAACACTAAACCAGCTGAGGTCATCAGCGTCCAAGGAACGGAACCACTATTTCCTCCAAACAACCACGATTTTCTAATGCATTATTGCGAAGTAGGCAAGCAGATAATAATATTGTATGAAAAGATCTTAGTGAATAGTGATAGTTTGTGACTAGATGTAAGATTGCGTTCATAAACCAGTAATAGAAGCGTTGATTTAGCTCTCGTGACTGACCCAGTTACAGAGAACAACACACCTCTTTGTAAACGCGCTAAACTGTGGTAAGGGGCCGAACCCGAGTTTCTTTTTATATGCGTTTTATTGAATTGGAAGAAACGCCAGAAGTCGCTTTCAATAAACACGTGTTCACAAGTTTCTTTATGACCTTTCTGCGCGAAAAACTATTATACGCGTTAGTTGTCGCAGCGTACCAGCGGTATTCAACATATTTTGAGAAAAAAAAATAAGACACCTTGATATTGTTATATGATAAAACTGTACGGGATACAAGGCTAAAATATTAAAACAATTTTTATTCACTAGAACATTTTTTATTGGTCAACGTTTCGGCAATATTTCTTGGCTTCGTCAGGACCTTAAAAATCTTTAGTGACAAGTCACAATTTTAAATTATTTTATATGTTTTTAAATTTGTTACTTGTCACTAAAGATTTTTATGGTCCTGGAGAAGACAAGAAATACCCTGCCGAAACGTTGACCAATAAATAATGTTCTAGTGAATAATAATTGTTTTAATATTTTAGCCTTGTATCCCGTATAGTTTTATCATCATCAACATATTTTGGCGGTCGTTTCATCATCTGTATTAATATTATAAAGCGGTAAAGTTTGCAAGTTTAGATGAAGGAGGTAATCTTCGAAACTATTCAAAAAAATTTTTTTCAACAATGTTAAGAATTGACCTTCAGGATGGACTATATATTACCGCGTTAAAATAAAAACGCTTTTCGTAGAGACCAACGTAAGTCGACGAAAAAACGGTGGCAGTTTACAACATCGGGCGAAGCCGGACCGAGCCGCTACTTTTAAAATAAATTAATAATCTTTTTGTTAATAACATTTGTTATTACATCAGACAATACTTATCAAATTTCTACTAAATGAGGCTGACCTTGAGTTGCCAGAATGCCCGCTTCCCCGAGATCTTCCCCGAAAATTGATAGTTTTAATGAAATCCTAGAATTCGTGCAATATTTGCACTATATGTGGCTGAATTTTATTGTCGTTTTTTTATTGAATATTTCACGTCTTTGATCAAACCGTTAAGGTTTAGAAATGCTGGGTTTTCGATCTGGTAAACCTAGGGTGAACAGTAGCCAAAAAACCGATGCCGCGGATAAAATCTAGTTTTCAACGATAAGGCACCTCAGGCTTTAACCAGGTTGAGAGTATCTGATATTAATATATAATTATACGTGTGGGTATTTAATTACAAAACTTTCAAATCATTGCGTCATAGATTTAAAATTGTAATTGGAAACGCTTGAAAGATATTGTAGATGCATCCCACCCTTTGTTTAAAATATATGTTCACCCTTGCATTAAAATAATAAATTATTCATGTAGTATTTGGATACGAGATGTACTTAAAATGTAGACCTATATTTGACTTTACATAAGAAGAAATCTAAAAAAATAACGATTACACCAAGATTTAAACCGATTTCAATTTCTTGTTCATGTAATCATGTAATGCCACCAGCGTCTAAGATTAATATCATTAGAGCAGAAAGACTATTAATATTGCATGGAACTTATTGACAGAAGAAGCGGTATTTTTACTCTAAATTTAAAAATTCGTACTGCATTTCTGTATCATCTTACATCTTCATCGATTCCAGATTTCGTTTTTAACGACTTAAAAAAAATCATTTTCATTAATTGCGTCACACTATTGTTTGATGGTTTTTTTTAATCAGGAAAAGTGATTTCTATTGTACGATTTAATTCAGTTCCGATAAACTTGATAGTAGTAGGTACAATACAGGAAATATATATCAATGACACGTTTATGGATTC
Source organism: Xanthostigma xanthostigma (assembly GCA_963575645.1). Taxonomy (NCBI): domain Eukaryota; kingdom Metazoa; phylum Arthropoda; class Insecta; order Raphidioptera; family Raphidiidae; genus Xanthostigma; species Xanthostigma xanthostigma. Next base: position 36,367,391 of record OY754473.1, read on the forward strand.
CCAGCCATAAACTTTTTTGTAGGATAACAGGAAATGTTATCATCATTTTTTATCAGAATATATGCAATCAACCAATAACATTATCAACAGTTCAAATCGCTTCTTTGTCAATTTTTCTTTTATACATTTTGTTAATCCAAATATCCAGTTTAGTCTTTGCTGAAGATGAGAGCATAGCTCCTGAAATGTACATCCGCTAATAAAACCTGTAAGAAGTAACTACTCTTTATTTTTTATTTTGTTAATCCACCGTTTAAATCTACATGTAAATATATTTAATCATGAGCGTCATCTATTCTAATCCTTAGTTCATCTATAATTATAATCCAAGATAACTCATATACTTTTAATCAGCCCCAAATACAATGCTTGTTATTTTTTTCTTTTGGTTTGCTAGAAGTTTTGTCCGCCATCAGAAAATTAAGAAATGATATTTTTTTGTCGTAACGTAATTTTGCTATTTCTTATCTAAATCAACTTCATAAGTCCTAAAAATAATTGGTCGATGGGGTACAAACTACAAATATTACATGTCGATTATACGCTTTCACTACCTTTGCTGTAATTTATGTATGGGTTTTGGTTAACTCTTTTTTAATGGTAATCAGTTTCAAACACCCTGTAAAAACACCTGTGGATACAATAATAATAATAATAATATGTAGATTGTTGGTAGCGATTATGTGACCTGTTACAAGGATTACATAGAAACTGCTACCGGGGCACGGTTAATATACCTGAATCAACACATTTATATCTCTACCTGACTTCAGAATTGCATTCGGTCGACGTCGTCCACCTGTGAAATCATTTATTCATTCCAAAACGCAAAAACATTAAGTTTTTTTCAAATGTCAGGAAATAGGGATGGCGAAACCATCAATATTTCGACATAGACACCCGAAATGATTAAGTCCTGGTTTCCTACCATAATATAGCGGTTTAAATATGACGGCTAATGACGTAACAAAAGACGAGAGCATAGAAGTAAATAGATTTTTCACCAATAGATCTTCAGCATGGACGTAGGCTATATAGTATCGCGTTAAAGTAAAAGCCATTCGTGGAGACCAATTTTGCAAACATTAGTCGACGAAAAACTGGTGGCAATCTAAAAAATCGGGCGAAGCCGGACCGGGCCGCTAGTTAATGATAAAAAAAACGACATTAATTTTATGATCTACGAAAATATTTACGAATATAAAATGGTTAGAAAACTATAGATAATGAATATGTTCAAGCAGTCCAGCCAATAACAATATCACTGAAAAATGAACCGATGAAATACTCGAAACTCGTGCGTTTTTAATGCGGTATTATTATTGACGACTTTAAATATTAAGATATTTGAACTATCTGATGATGCTATAAAACATACAGGACGATCCCATTAATAATAGTCGTGATGAAATTATGAGGAACGAGGGATCTCTACACGAATACAGAGGGTATAATAAGACGTTCTGAACTTAAGTTGAGTCAGTTATAATTTTGATTTATTTTCTGCAGACTGCCAAACCGATACACAAACACAGTAGGTAAAATATTGTAATTGGTTTTTAGACTCCCTCTGGCTAAATACATATTGTTACGTTCGGAGATCTTTTTTTTAAATATGATGATCGACATTTTCATGCTACATTTAATTTCTTTGTTTGTGAGCAGCTTCTGTTCATTTTTCATTTTATTAGCATCCCAACTTCTTACTTTAATTATAGGTTTTGAATTTAAATCATTCGTGGCAAGTTTAATTAGAAATATATATCATATTTCAATTGTTATTAATTCATTTGTTTTTTTTTAAACAGTCGAGTGTAAATGTATAATATGTAATAAATAGCGAATTTTGGACGATTGTAATTAGTAAAGAAGGATCCTTGATGACACCGAAAATGTTGCACAGTAAAAGATCCTCAGCGGTATATTTGCGCACAATTGTACAGTATTGACGTTCAATGCTACATGATTTAGGCCCTGCTCTCAGTGTTTATATTTTAACTGTATTGACATCGGTTGACAACCTCAGAGAGCGATTGCAATAGTATTTTAAACCTGCTGTGATGAGTCAATTTTGAGTAATAATTAACTCAGTTTCTTCAAAAGCTATTTGCAATAAAAGCTTTAAAAGCTGTTTCGATCGCCTCCTGATGAGGTTGTTAACTATCCAATCAAAATAGTTAAAAAAGCAAACTGGGAAACCAAAAGTGAATAAAATTTGAAATTGCACGAGATCCTCAAACCAACTGAAGATATGGGTACAGCTAATTCAAAATCATTCTCGCACAGGATTTCCTAGTAATGATATTAAAACATAATTGTTACTTTTTTTCACAAAAAAATGCCTAACTGATTATTTTCTAAGCGTTTTGAACAGTTGATAGTCGGTACATTAGAATTTAAAATATGTGTGTTTTTTGTGGTCATAAAAACATTTCTTAACCATAAAAAAGAATAGATTAGCTCGAAATCTCTCTGATATACACAATGGTGTGACGCGACCATTTTATATATGGTTTGTTATTGTTTTGTTTCGTGTTCTTACCCCTTTCTTGACTTCTATAATAGGTCTTCCTAATCTTGTTTTAGTTTCAAGGTGATCAACTTTTTCTATACGCACAGATTTAATGCGTAGATTCTTTATAATACGTCACAGTGCATTACGTGTCTACATATTAAAACTGCACCTACACAACTGACTCATCTATATTAACTCATCGATATTCCAGTGCATTTCCAGATGAACTAGTAATTTAAAATTCTGGCCGCGCAGTAAGCATACAATCGCGACTTAAAGAAAAGGTATAAAATACGTTTTTTTAAGCTGTCTCCATTAATTCTGTTGATAGCTCTAAAAAATATCACAGATAATACATTAACTGACCAGTCTTTTTCAATTCATAAGTTTTAATATCATGCTTTCAAAATGGAAGTACACAGCTCTAGTAAAATACGAATTACGAGGACTGGTTGAAAAGTGATGCAGACTCCTTACTAACTTCTGGATTGAACAAAGATTTTTTTCCAAAACAAAAAAAAAGTACTATTATATTTCGCTACAAAATAATCCTTTTTTTAGTAGAATCGATTTGGAAAATACATTTTTATCATTAAATAGTCAAAGGTCAATAAAAAATTCAATGCTTTTACTTCTGATCCACGTCTTGTTCACCTTATTATCCAAGTCGTAATGATGATCCTTAAGGTCTCGATAGTAGAGGAACCAGGTAAAAGTTTCACAGTTGATTCCGTGCAATTTTTTCCAATATCAATTTCTCAATTGAGACCACAAAGGCTCTTATCACCATAACATGAAGAAAGTCGTGATACAGAGGAGTAATGAATTCTTTAAGTTTAATGGACGAGATGTGACGACTTACCAGTTACGAAAAAATATTCATTTTCGAATAGCCGTTAATTCCTTTTTTTGGTTTTTGAAAAAATCTGTTCGATTCGAAGGCAAAGCTTCTGAAGAGACTTGAAAAAAAGTGTGAATGTCCTAGCCAAGAAGTCTTTAATCAGGAGACCTAGCTTCCTATGCTTGCCGTGTTTCGAGACGGAGCGTTTTTTCTGGCGCACGCGAAGTGGCGCTGTTATCACTACCTGATTTCGCCATAATTACCAAAGTTTAACTTCACAGACACTACACACATGTAAGCCATGAACGTGTATGCGTTACCCAGTAGCTGATGCCATATTGGTTCATGCGACAGATATCGGTCCACCGCTACGCTCGAACTGGGTGTTCTGGTTACAGACTTCATGTTTACAACAAAACGTATCAAAAGACACATATGTCTAAAATAAGAAACAATATATCGTAGATAGAAGCTATTATTTAGCTCTAAGGGATGTGCATTAATTTTCAACTAGCCCTCGTAACTATAAAAAATTCCATCTTCTGAGACTGCATCTAATAATCATGTATGCATCATCAGGGCTTTTGAAGAATAAAGACTTTCAAAAGGCAATCATTACAATGCACGCACATTCAATCAATCTAATCTCTTTTGAAAATTATAGTACGCTAGAATTTAAATATAGCACTCACGGAATATTGACCATAGTTTCTTTCCTCAATTGTAAATCGTTTTTTAACAAAGATTGACAGCCGTAAAAATGTTTTCTACGGAACTAAATGCACAGATACTTTGTTCAAACGAGGTAATTAACAAATACGACTAAATATAACATTTGTAGTGTCATAAAAATCATTACTTTATTTGACTTGACCCAGGTGGTTCTATATAAAAATTATTTATAATTTTATATATTTTTAGTGATGATAAATTGTTTTTTAGAACTCATTTTACTAATCGATTTACGGGTAGTACAACACGTTTGATGGTCAATTAGTCATTGTTTAATATTGTTTTTGTTAAGATTATACCTAATTATTATTATTTTCCATAACAAAATCTAGCTGAGATTGTAGCGTTCTCAGATCATAACCTGGAAGCTTGATAATAGATGAATAGTGATATTTTAATAAACAGCAAATATTATCAAATTGTTGATAAAACGCAAAATGATTAAAATTTTCGACAAAACAAGCGGATATTTTAATTTAATAAAGTCGCATATGGTGTAATTCTGTGGATTAAAAAAATAGTTTTTTATGTGAGAGTATCTGTTTTTGAATGGCGCCGTTCAGTTAAAAAATTAAGCAGAATACTAGTTTTGGGCGAATTCGTTATTGGCGCGAATCAATAGTCATTGGTCAGTAGCTCTATGCAAATAAAAAAAAACATAAACTTCTATACACAGGGGACATTATGCACGCTGCATCATTACAATCGCGAGATGAGAATAGTTAATAGAGCTGGTGCCAGTTGGGTGTCATTGAGATGAACCGTGGGAATAATGAGATACATGCTTGAAATTATTCGCAAACTCCTGTTGTCAACACAGAAAGAGATCGACGTACTATTGTAGTCGATGCGTGTGAGTGAGAAACGTGGATAGGGAAAAAAACGGACACTGTTTCATGAATTTAAAATAACCCTTTGTTGAGATCAGTGTGTGATCCACGAGGGGGAAACTTTTACCACGATTTGTGTATTAGAATACAAAATAAAGGAGGTTTATTGATTTATGCACGCTTCGGTATCTCTGCTCATCTGGAAAGAAGCGTGAATTTAACTCGTGAATTTTTTATTGATGAATTTGTTGTCAGAAAGACAAATGATATTTAATTAGAAGAATATATAGCACTAGTGGCCCGATTGAAAATTTGCAGATTGCCATCGTTTTTTCGTCGACTTACGTTGCAAAATTGGTCTCCAAGAAAAGCGCTTTTATTTTAACGCGATAATATGTCCATCCTGAAGGTTCATTGTAAATATTGCTGATTTTTTTTAATTCGGATGAGTCGTTTCGAAGATTACCTTTTACACCCAAACTTAACAAATGGATAGATGTGGATTAGAAGAGAATATATATTTGGATAAGTGAAGTATTTGAAATGCTTTCGGCTTCATTTTTAGGACAAAAATATTAGTTGGTGTAACTTTTTGTAATGAGAGGATTACTTTAGTTGTTTAGTTTTAGTGTGACGTAACGGGGTCCTGACCTTTTTTTAATCAAATTTAAGTGAAAACAACACGTCTTGACCTGGTCAGTCCGTACACGATTATTAAACTTACTTTGAATCGTGAAAGACACTTAAAATAAGTGTAAGCGATATATTTTTTTTAGATATTAGATCATCGGTCAAAACAATTACCAAAAAAATGCCATCGTTTATTTTGAAATGCGATTAGGGTAAGATCAAGTTCAACACGATAATAAACACCCGAAAAAACATGTCCTGGTATCGGATTCCAGGCGAACTTAAAAATATTCCTATTGACATAATTGCGGTCAAGAAAATTTTCCAGAATGATTGTGAGTTTATAATTTTGGAACGGTACATTTTTGAGGCCACTGTTGTGACATTTAACCAAAAATATTACGGTCCATTTCATAAACAAAAACTTTATTTAAAAGCTTTGAAAAAAACAACTTTAACAACGAACCTACAATATATATCACTTTACTAATGATAATTATTCGATATGTATTTCACTTTTAAGAAAATTCGTTAATAAAACATAAGTGAAACTTCTTTAGTTATGAACTCGTTTCATTAATGCGTTATCCATTTTGAGTTACTAATATTTTCCCGCCGTTGAATCACTTCCCCTTTTATTTAAAGTTACAGAAAATTTCTAAGTTATACTTAAAAATTATTTTTATTATAAATATTTTAAGTTTATGATGTGTCGTTTTATTTGTTTAATAACCCAATTATCCGTCTAACATTTTATCTGCGATTTGCTTGAGTGAAAGATAAATATTTTTATGACAAACTGTCCAAGCAGAGTCCATTGTTTTTGTCTGAATCACAATTTGAAGAGTTCGTTGTGCTAACATTTGTTATAACTGTTTCTGAGACGTAATTTATTTTTAAAAGGAAGGAAATTCGTCAGCGCTGCGTTATCTCTGGCCGAGATTTTAAATACGCAAACAACTCTACAACTAAAAGGTCTAAAGGAAATCGTTTGTGTGTACAATAGTATATAGTAAATAAAATCGGTCACAGCACACGATTGTCGTACCAACCTTACGTGATAATAAAATAACTTAAAAAAAACGCAACTTGTGACGTATGCATTGCAATTTAGGCGCCAAAACTCTAGTATATCAATACAGTACGTACAATCGTCAAACAAAAAATATTCTCGTAAAGCAGTGGCGTCACGTTTTGGTGGAAATTCTCTTTAGGCGCGTTTTGTGAATTCCGAGAAGGAGCTACTCGATAAGTTGAATTTAGAAGACCTAACTATCCGAATGCGAACAATTCATTTCAGCTGTCGAGCGTCTATAACAGGCCTGGGCCAATGGCGGCCCGCAGTAGACTTGTTACAAAAATTTTAGAAAAATAGTAAATAGCAAGGGCCACACACACGAAAAAAGATTTTTTCGTTGCAGAATGAAAGGACTTTTTTTTTTCTCTTCAAAATTTTTGATGCGGAAATGAAAGGATTTTTTTTTTTGGTCTCCAAATTTTTGGCCCACGGTCATATTTTCATCAGCAATGCGGCCCGACGATCAAAAGATTTGCCCGCCCCTGGTCTACACTAATTGGTCTATCTATTTACAAACAAAACAATGATTTTAGGAGTTCCTCTATTATATTACTATTTTTACATCTCGCGTAAAACGATAGGTTTATAGGAATCCTTGATAATTAATTAAATTTAAAACAAAAATCTTGATTTAGAATATATCTCGAAACGTTTGCAACCAAATTATTTTCAAAATAAATGTATACAAAATAACGAAAGCCGATCTATGGACACTGAAATATTTGTGGCAAAAAATGCAGTGGTTTATTATTCGGAATCATACAAAAAGTATATCCATCAACCATAAAATATTAGGAATCGTTTTTTAAAATAAGAATTTTCCGAATTGTTGAATGTATTGTTTGTTATATGGCGGAAAAAAGTCAGTAGGAAAAGGGGCAAAAAAATTCCCATGGGTTCTAAAAAAAATGTATACCCGTTTATAAAAGATTTTTATATGAATATCAAAAACAGTGCCAGATAAAAATGAGAACGCCTCTTCTTCATCACCATGTTTGACAGAAAGTGAGAACCAAAAAATTGTAAACGTTAATACTATAAGAAGAAAAAGTCTTTTACTATTTGCAACCCTAGATTTAAAACAGCGGGTTACTCTCAAAAAAACACCCTTATTTTGTGACAATGAATAAAACAAAAAAAAAAAAAATATTACTCTGTAGTCAATAAACGACACCTAGAGATGTCGAGAAACTGTCGGTTAGCTGCTGAGATACAACCGCCTTCTTTTAGTTGGATGCTGAAAGAGTTCTGTGGTCATCATCAATGTGTTGCGGAGCACCCGTAGGTAGGAAATGAAAGACACCGCCCCATGTCATAATGAAAACCATTCTATTTATAGATTTTACAAGGGCAGAATCGTTTGATAAAAGTAATAAATCTGCGGTTCATATTGGATTTCTTCTGCATATCTAAAAGGGAGTAGCTGACCATTCAAACACGTAGAATAATAGAAGCGTTGATTCAAAAGTATTGCAACAGTTTTGTATTAAACCAAGCAATGGCTTTTTTTTATTCTTGTAAAATCCTTCCACTGCCAATTGATTTATTTCATTCTTTCACCACTTAAGTTCTTAGAAAACTAACAGACATAATGTTGTATCCCAATGATGACAGCTATTCCAAGCTCGTATTTTGTTTTTGAAAGTACTGAGTGGGTATAATGATATTAACATGTCTATAAATCCACTTGAAGAAGGATTAACCTTTGGTGTAAAGACTAGTGATGTGCCGGATATCCGTATCCGCGGATATCCGAGGGAGAATATAGATCCGTGTCCGTATCCGTTAGTTTTTGGCGGATCTTTTACCTTATTAATTTTCAATTCATAGATGAAATTTTATATATACCTATAGATGATTAGGTAATAATGAAAATCTGTTAAATTCCATCCAGATTATTTTTTATTTTTTTTAAATCGTATTTGGCACCTTTATATTGCAAACATTTATCGTAGTGAGTACCATACTAATAGTACATAACTCAAAGATACTAAATCAACTATCTTTATTATGAGATATTGCACATCGATCTTTGGAAAGAGACAATCTGTTATGAGAGTTAACTCTTAAAGAGGTAAATAACTTTTTCCCATAACAGATAGTCTCTTTCCAAAAGTCCATGTGCAATATTTACCGCCGCGTACTCTATGAAAGTTAAGATCCGTATCCGTATCCGCGGATCTTGAAACCAAAAATCCGTATTCAGGTCCGTATCCGCGGATATACATTTTTAACGATCCGGCACATCACTAGTAAAGACGTTGAATACTAAAAAAGTAATTACAAAACAAACACCACATTTTCTTAACACCATCGGTAGATGATTAACCGTTTCAATCATCTGCAGATTGTAACATGATTAGCAAAACGTGCGTCGAGGAAAAGGTGTGTTTGACGTTTTGTGGTTACTTTTTTTAATATTGGCTGCAATAGTATCGCCAATAATTGGAATTTTAAGTTTACGATCTAGATTTTTTTCAAAAAGAAAAAAACTCGATTCTACGTTAATGGAATCATTCGTTGCGTGGATGTTTGGAAAAATTATTGTGCGGCTAAGTGTGTTGTTTCTCTCAATTATTCAAGGTTTGCAAATATCTGCATGTGAACAAAGACAGCAATAGAAACACTGTGTTACCATAAAATACAGTTGGAAGATGAAAATTGAACTCTTTTTTAACGCTCTTGTAAGCTTGACTTACATGTGAATGCCTCACAGAAGAGAAAGAAAATTTTCTGCTTTTTAGTGTGCTGATAAAGGCGTGTTTTTTTAGATTTTTTCGAAACTTTAAAGTTTTTTACGTCGCCAATTTTGAGGAATGATTTATATTTGGAAAAAAATCAAATCTTTCAGTTATAAAAAAAAAACAGGTGTGTTTTTTTTATAATAATTGTCAAAAACGATAATAGTTGTGTAATAAATAAATTACGATCTGAACACTTTTGAAAGAAATTTTGCCGTTCGCACGATATTGATAATCTTTGTGTATATTCAAACAATATTATCTTGACCTGCGCAATATAAAAATGCAAACAGTAAATTGCTAAAAATAAGTAGTGCTATTAATATTCTTTGGTTACTTAAATATTATTTTCGATAAAATGAGCAAATAAGAAGTCATTACTACTGATCGATTTTTTTTACTCTATATATCTCAAAATTTATTTAACATCAAAACTGTAATTTAATTTAAAAGAATAGCAAGTTTGGGCACAGCATTCATTGACTGTTTTTGACGTGATAACGTCTTATAAATTGATGAATCACGTCAATATAACAAGATAAAACACCGGCTGCATGCACAAAAAAGTGTAACGTTCCGCCTGACCCTGTGCGTGATTATTAAATATGATATTCGAGCGGAATACGGTATCACGTAAAACTATCGTCCGTAAACCGACTTTATTAATTATACTTCGATTTTCTCGAACTGTGAGATAAGTCATCAAAAATTTAAAAAAAGAAATGAACATTCCAACATATTTTACCAGGTGGACAGGCGTTGATTTGTTAACGTTTAGTGAGGTGTTATGTTTTTGACGAGAGGGGCGGCTTAACGTGGTATATTGAAAAATCTGCGTCGATAAAAAAAAAATGTGTTTTGATGTCTTGCGGTAATCCGACACCGATTCTACAACCCCGTGCGATAGATTCTAAAATGACCCCGCTTTCGTAATGTCGTTTTTTTCTCATCAAGTTGTAAAATCAAATGGCGAATTCAAGTGTGATATATTTAATACTTTCTAAACGTGTAGAACACGTTTCTGCATACAAATGTTTGCTCATAGGCAACCGCTTCTGAAGAATGCGGACAAGATATGGGAACATTTGCCATTTAATATCACAGGTATTATTATCGTAATAACCAGTTGCCTCCTCGACAGAGCCACTGCGATCTGCAAAAAAGGGGTGAAATTATAACAATTCGCAGTCGCAAGGCAGAGTGGCATATGGATTTTATATTCATCGAACACTATTAAAGATGTCTTCAGCATAAAGTAGTGTTGATCCAATAGAATATTACGATGAAGGAAGGTTGTGGTTGAGGATCATAAATAAATAAGCTTTACCGATGTTACGCTAGTGGCCAACGTTTCGAAAAATTTATTTTCATCTTTTCATCATCATGTTTCGAAATGTTGGCCACTAGCGTAACATCGGTAAAGCTTATTTATTTATGATCCTCAACCAAAACCTTCCTTCATGGTAACTATTAAAGATAGAAATTACTAATCTTGGAACAAATTTATTCGTTAGATCAAAATGTACTTTCAATTCACCAAGCACAATTTCAGGTGGGAAATTTAGTTAAAGGTTAAAATATATATGCACTATATCTACTCCTTTTTCTTTTTGTTGAATATTTTGACGTTCACCCAAAAATCCGACCGATGGCGTTAGTGTAAACGTCAAAAAAAAGTTTCAAAAAATAATAATGTTTAACGCAAAACACCCACCAACTTCAATGTTTTACATCTATACATTTCACAAAAGGTTAATAAACAACACATAGGTACATAATTTCATACGAATATTGATGAAAAAATTTTTGAAATCGGATGAGCAGTTTCGGAGAATACCTCCTTTATCCAAACTTACTAATTTTACCTCTTCAGTACCTATCTGAAGATATAAAATATAAAAAGTTTTATATTAAGCTACTTTGCCACGTGGCCGCAGATGTAATCTCATGTACCTTTTGCCTACCTATATACTATAAACACAATGCAATGATGAACCTCAGTTTTATATACAAACTTCGACTTAAATTATGTTTTGTCCAAAAAGTACGTTAATAGTTTATTAGACTATTTATGTTATGGTCCAGTTGTCAAAAACGAGTTTAAAAAAAATATTGCGAAACTGATTGTATGGGTATACAACTTCAGTCAATAGTTTTATGTGTTTAACGTATTTTGTTCTAGTTTTTTTTGTTTGGCACAATAGAACATAATGGTGATCTAGTGCCAAATTTAAACGAGGGATGCTTTCAGTTTAATATCGAAATTGTGACAGTTATTCAAATACTGGTTTTCCGGAGAAAAACGGAGAGTAGTGTTAGAAATTGATAAAAGGATTTGGTTCTCGGTTGAATTGATCGAAAATGGTTTTATTTTATAGTTTAAAGGTCACCAAGAAAAAGTGTCCATGGGCGCATAGCCTAAAAACCAGTAGATTTTTAGCTACATATATGTTTAGCAAGATTTTAGATATAGGAATATCCATTGAATTCACAATCTTAAAAAATCCTAAGCTCTAGAAATATGTTTTCGAGTGCGCTGAATCCGAATATGATATTATTATTTTATATAGGGTGACACCTTCCAATATTACTTATAGTTTTCGACTATTTTTTATAAAAAAAAGCACAAAAGTTGAACATGGAACATATAAGTCAAAGCATATAGATGTTCAGATTCAAAAATTTCAAGTCTTTCGATGATTTTTTCAAATAAATAAAATTATCGACCAATTTTTCTCAGACCAATATATTGACAAGAAATAATAAAATTACAAATCAATATAACACAAGATGACGTTTCGATCCGGATTTGGATCTTCTTCAGAAATATCTAAAAATATAAAAATTAATTAGTATTAATTTATTTATTATCTAATAGAAATCACGAAAGATTTGAATTTGTCTTTCGATGATTGTCGTACAAAATACGCGTTTTACTTACAATATGCAGATTGCAGAATGACTTAGCATAAAATCTTAATAAAAACCAGAAAAAGTCGTTCTGCAGAAAAAAAAAATACAACTGCAACTGCAGTGTCATAAAATGATTGCTGTAAAAGATACGGACATTCAATTACAATAAATTAGGTTATAAGTATGTCGTCTTAATGAGAAGATGCTGTGATTATTCGAGAAGTTTCTTTGAATTACACATTAAAAATAACGACACATGAACCAATAATTTAAACACAATCACCAGTTAAAGTGACTCTGGAATACCGTCTGGGTTTTTTTATTTTACTCGTTACTGTTTATTAAATTGACCAACTCTTGTCCGCGACTTTGCTTATTGCAATGAGGGTTCAAGGTCTACCGATTCCTATGCCAATCGGAACAGCGGTTTCAACTAGCTGTTGCCTGCGACTTTATCAGCATTCGATTCGAAATACGTCCAAAGACACCATTTTCACCCGTTTTGAAAAACAAGTTAGTGTTCAAAATCTTAAATTCAACTCTCACTTGAACGATTTATGGGATACTAGCGACTCGGTTCGACTTCGCTCGAATTTGTAGAGTGCTACCGTTTCTTCGTCGACTTACGGTGTAAAATTGGTCTCCACGAAAAGCGCTTTTATTTTAACGCGATGATATATAGCCGATGTCCATCCTCAAAGTTCATTCTAAATATTGGCGGAAAAGTTTTTGAAATCGGATGAGTAGTTTCGGAGATTACCTCCTACACCCAAACTTACAAACTCCACCTCTTTATAAAATGAGTATGGATGGACATAAACCCTACACCCCTTTTGACCCAGTTGAGATTTGAATTAAAAAAAAAATCGCTTCTTAGTAGATGCTAATGTCTAAATTTCGAGTTTCTGTAGCTTTAGCGGTTTGGTCTGGACATTGATGAATCCTGTTCTTTTATATACTTATAAGTATATAGAAAATATAATATGTTTTGCATTTATTATAATATCGTTTATGCCACGGTTCTAAAATAGTACAAAGTTAATCATCTTCGCTTAATGGAGCTGCCACGCATAACCACTGTGCCGCTTACCTATATTACATTTTGAAGTATAAGTGTATAAATCACTACCTAGAATAAGCTGAACCGTACTATAAGTATATCTTCTTGACAAATGGGTTATTGGGCACCAATTTTTTGTTAACGCGCAGCTGAGATATTCGCAACTAGACAAAAAATACAACATGAAAAAAACACCATCGCGTTCTACTTTTTTTTTGCGAGTGACCGGATACCGACATTTAAACGGATATAATATTAGTTGCTAATCACCAAGACTGATGATGATAATGACGACGATGATGATGACCCGTTTAATTTAAATACCATTCTACGACATCCGTCGAACAGGATGTTTGATTCAAACACTGCATGCTCGTATACGATGATGGATATGTGTAGGTCATTTCCTGGTTATATAAAATACTCACTAATAAAAACTACTACGTACATATACCGGCTGTCTCCAAAATAGAATGCGTCGAAAAAAAAAGATAAAAAAAACTCGGGTCGCAGTGCCAAACCTTGCCGACACTATAGTGTATTAGCTGATACCCGCACGCTTCGCTGGACGTAATCATCACACTTAGACTTGAACTTGGCAAGCGAATTTTAGTTTATGTAGGTATGGTATTTTATCATTCGTTCAAGCAACACGCGCTATACTAAATGTTTTACGGCGACGGGAGCGCAATCTGTTGAACGTAACAGCAACATACGCAATACTAAACATTGCTCGAGCCGGACGGCGTGCTTCACGACAGCCTGTGTCACTTAGCATTTTACGTATGAATTTTTTAGATCTAGGCACGGATTGCTTCTCACATGGACAATTATATGTTGCGTGTTCTAGACTCTATATCTGCACAGATATAAAAAAATATTGTATACCCTCAAGTATTGTGTGCTTTCTCGTTTCTTTCTTTGTCATTAAACCAGACTGAGCCGTAGCAACGAATGGCCAGTTGCAGAGCTAGTGTTTGATTAAAAATCTAGCCTTATGCCAATTTGCGTGGAAAACGATAACAATTATTAATAATTTACATCACAGGCAAGCTGTCTGGCGTTCCAATACTACAGTTAATTGTTTACAATAGCAGTGTTTTGTTCACTTGTCTCACATGGACAATTATATGTTGCGTGTTCTAGACTCTATATCTGCACAGATATAAAAAAATATTGTATAAATGCATACCCTCAAGTAGGTATTGTGTGTTTTCTCGTTTCTTTCTTTGTCATTAAACCAGACTGAGCCGCAGCAACGAGTGGCCGGTTGCAGAGCTAGTGTTTGATTAAAAATCTAGCCTTACGCCAATTTGCGTGGAAAACGATAACAATTATTAATAATTTACATCACAGGCAAGCTGTCTGGCGTTCCAATACTACAGTTAATTGTTTACAATAGCTCAGAGATATTTAATATAAGCAGATCCAACTGTTTACATTTTAACCTGATCATACACCGTTTCTATCAGAATTCAACGTTGACAAACTTCGGCGAGCTGAAGACGAAGGGTATATAACTTATATTAAATGCATCTGTTGGAAAATACATGTGACAACACTGCATGAACGCATGATTCACTTTTCATTCAATGCATTCCTTTTATTGTCATTACGGAAGTTGCAGTGTTGCTATGTGCTTTGTGTGACATTTTGCGAAAATCAAGTATTTTTCATTTTTTTTTATTAGTATTGACAATTTACAATGGTTCGGCAGTGCGTAGTTTGCAAAAAAATGGATTATTCTAATCCCGGATTGATATTTCGGCGGTAAGTAAGATTATGTTTTTTTTTAAGTTAAGCAGTGGTGTAGACGTAGTTAAAAATTATTTTTATTAAATTATTGCAAAAACAATTTTACATGTGCACTTCTTTAAAAAATATCTTGATGGAGGATTAAAAAAATGATTGTTAAATTCTAAGCTAGATTTCCCAACTTTAAGCTGAATAGATAATTTTGTTGGACTTATTTACTGAACCTAGATTTTTCGAAGGTAAACATTTCGTTTACCTTTTACAGCACATTTTAGTATACTTTAATGTTTATTTACATTGTTGTAGCTTTCCAGTAAATCATGAGCGCAGACAAAGATGGATGATATTTTGGATTTACGAAAACAGCATGTCAAAAAGTTTGCTCAAATTTGTTCAGATTATTTTGATCGGAGCGATATTATGACTACTCAACTAACTGGACGAAGGCAAATAAGACCAGATGCTGATCCCCAATTTAATACCACAGTTTTTACTGATCGTTTATCTTACAGGTAAAACAAATAAACTCAACTTATTTGCAGTAGTCTTTAATTATGCCATTAATAATTATTATATTTAAGACTGATTATTGTCTAAAAAATTCTTGTGATAATATGTAATAAATAATATAAGAAAAATCCGATGTTGTCTTTTATTACCTACTCAAAATAACTAAAAAATATATAGATACGGAAATTGCCCTACCTTAGCGGTCAGGTACAAAAGAAAGAATAAATATTTAATATGTACCGAAATCCTTCACTCCAAAACTACTGAGTCTAAAATTTGGAAAAATAGCGAATATAGGGCCCCCTCTTATAGTTTACAGGAAAACTAAAACGAAAATCTTAAGTATTAAAGTTTTCACAAAAAACGGAATGGTACATACCCTCTCCTCGCAAGTTCTACTCGCACGTGGCCAGTTTATTATTCTCATTTGTTAGTAAAGGCACATTATTGCATTTAAAATCGTTTAGTAAAATGCCACTTTACTGCACAGTGACGTTTGGCAATTAAAATGCTTTGACCACCAGATTATATGCGATAAAACAAATCACGTTAAAATCTTTATGATTCAAATTACATACCAAATTTTATCTTCTAGAGTAAATTATTTTAATAAAACGTAAAATCAGTTTCTATTGCGTCTAGAACCTCTCCAGTATTAATTACTTCTAATTGATATTCAAGTAAATTTTGCTCCTTTTATTAAATAAATATTGTAAAACCTGGCTTTACAATTGTTAGGTATGTTCTAATGTTATATGAATATTCCATTAACACAAAATATATTTTTAATTTACGTTAAAAATTCTTGTTTTTAATAATCCCGAAAAAACCATACGCCCCTGGTTAAGATAATGCTGAAGAAGCTTCCGTTACAACGTTGCCTTTTTAAAGCCATCTCTTTCCAACTTATTTAAAACTGTGAAACTATGTATGATTATAAACAAATCGTGTTTTATGAATGGGATGTTGTGTCTCCTTATATTAAATGTCTCTGCAATAGCTGTGTTTTGTGCACTTGGCATGTGGTGAGAACGATAAGAGCTATTGTTTTAATGGCCGTGCATGTTGTTTTTGTGTGAACCTAGGTTAGAACAAGAATAATGGCGTGATAATGCTATGTGTGTACACATTCGATAAATAATATGAATATTGAAATTATTCTTCCTTTGTTAATTACGCAGTTAAATAGTTAATGGCCCCAATACGCTCGATAACATAAATCAGTGGTGTTCCCAGAAAACTATATTTTCTTCATACCTCGATCGAAAGTACATACTTTCGGCATCAATTGTAAGGCAGAAAGTCATCTGCCAGGCGTTCACGACGACTTCCATTTTTTCCTTTACTCCCCCTATGCAGGGGTAGTTTTATAGGTATTAAAGAACGAAATTCGAAAATTGTTATTTTTACAAAAACGGTTTCGGATACTTTTGTTTTAACATGCGTTTCACGACCCGTAAAGAGCCCGACAATATTTTAAGATTTTGTTTCAGTTTTTACAACTAAAATTTAAAAAAATACTTTTTTTATTCTGTTTAGATTTGCCATTGCCATACATGGGAAAATCCTTGCACGAACAAAAAAAAATATGCGCCGCCACTGATCCAAATGTGCAAATCATAATTTCATAATCTTTGTGACGTTGTGTTCATTAATGCTAATCAGGGCTGCCAGATTTCTCTCCTCAGAAATCCGTCGGTAAGGCGAAAAGTGGTGGGGGAAGTGGTCTGAAAAATCCGTTTCCATCCGTTCGCCCGGTTCACCCATTAATGCAATGAGTGTGAGAGAGATAGAGAGTAAAGTGAAGTATGCGGTACCCTAAACGACACATCGACGTGTTTCCACCTTCATTATGGCTTTATTATTAACATTATTAAATGAATTTCGTATAAGATGTTGAATTTACTTTTACTTACAAGCAGACTTTAAATTGAATAGAAATGATTCATTTTTTCACATCCAATGAATCGATTATTTCGTAGATTTTTCACATTTTTATGAAATAAAAATATTATATTGACTGTTAGAATGTTGCGATAGTAACAAATGCGGCAGTACAATCAGTTAAATCCTCAATGTGTTCCGTAAATCCGTGTAACTCTAAACACTTGACTTCAGTTGTGTGGAAAAAACGCATCAGACAAAGATAGCGAGTCGATATTCATCGATATAGGTGTGTGTTTCGCGAACACATTGTTTCATACACTCTCTTATCTTTTTCTACCCAAATAGAGAGAGGAGTAGGACAGAGGTAGTGAAAGAAACGTGCTCAGATATACTCGAATGTGCTAAAAATACCCGAATGTCCCCAAATTATCGATTATCGAGTGAAGTTTGAATTTATATGTAGTAAAAAAGGTGAAAAATTCGGAAAAGTTAGAAAATCCGTTAAATCCGTTCAGATCATGAAATCCGTTCCATTATCCGTTCAAATTTATTTCTACTCGAAAAATCCGTTTGGAACGGAAAAATCCGTTCATCTGGCAGCCCTGATGCTAATATAATATGTCATACAGCATAAAAAATGTACAATAATTATGTGCATGTCTTGTTTTTCTGCTATACACATAACCGCCGTTTGCTGGTGTCCTCTATTTGTTTACACGCGAACTAAAAGTACATAAAGCTGCTACCAATCGTCCATACGTTACATAAATATTAAAAGTATGGGTCCGTCGCACTGACTCTCCCGAGGACTGCATCGACAGCGGATTTTTGCGGATCAGGAAACGCTTTCTGAATTTTTCCGAAACAAATCAAATACGTCACTTTGCAGGGTCGTTATTAACGTATCCATTTATGAAATATGATCGAATCTCAATTTTCGTACATCGCAGTAAACTGCCCCTTCTAGATTTTCCTTGAAACAAATGAATGACGACATATTGTAAAATCATTAATGACATGTCAATGATCAAATTCGTTAATGTTATAGTGTCGTTTTTGAGAAAAATGCAATTTTCTATTTTTGTTGTTTGAGTGACGAGAAGAAAAAAAACCCCCTTGAGTTATTCCCTAAAAGCCTTTAAATTTTGATTTCCCAACGCAATTGAGATGAAACAACGTTTTATACAACAGTAGTGGAGCCTTCAGCTCCACCGTGTTACTGTTTCTTGGATGTCTACCGTTATTTAAAATTAGTCGATACACTAATAGAGTTTAGGTTAATTTACCTACAAGGTTCATCAAGAAATTCGATAATAACATTTTTCTATTTGTTCCTTAGCTTCTAGACTAAAACAGAACATTTCGTTAGTTCAATGAATCAAGCGTTTATAAGTGCCGCTAATTTAAAGATCTTTAAAAAAAAGTCGTTTTTTGAGATTTTTTTTAATCCCAGTAAATATATTATCGTCGTGTTGCACACCTTTTGATTTCACTACTATATAGACATAACCTTAAATGACTTATTAAAAATTTACAATATTTAATTAATAGTTAAAATAAACAAGGGTGTGAAAAGTTTTATCAGCGTTATCAGTACGTACATAATATTAAGAGTAATTAATGTTTTTTTTGTAACTGCGTAGAAATAAAGCAATAATATGGAATCCGTTATCAGCAGCCATATTTATGTGGTACGTGCATTTGTTTCTTATCAGTCAAGCGCTCCCACACTTAGTTATCAAGTCAATTAACACTTGTCTTTATTTTTTTTAAATACATCATCAATTAATATTTACTTTTTTTTTTATATATTTTGATATATAACAAGATATGGTTAGTACTTGAAATTCAGTATCGAAAAGTATTATAAAATCAATAAAAATATTTGTATCAAATTATAACTGTAGGTATAATGGGTATAAAAACAACATAGTAACTAAATAAATTTGAGTAACTTACAAATAAAAATAACTATTATTATTAAATAATGGTTTTCCTGTGCTTTTTACCAATTCAAAATTTTGACAATATTCATGCATGGTTTTTTCGAAATTTTAAACTCAAAACTTTCGGAGATAAAGAGGGGAGAGAAATAGTTTTTTGGTGCTTGACACCTACCAAAAAAAAAAATTGGTTGTCTGTAAAGTCGGTTTACGGACGATAGTTTTACGTGATAACGTATTCCGTAATACATAACTTAAACCTCCCAAAATTTGGTTTCAATCCGCTTATTCTTGGTGTCGGAATGATAAGAAATGTCAAAAGTGACGTTTGCAACTTACAAAGTATTATGTTCTAATAATAATTAGTTATTCCAATAGTTAACTTAGAAGGCTTTGCTTTCACAAAATACTAATGTCAAAAAATAAACATTAGAAATGCAGCCGTTTTCATGTTAAGACAAGACATACGTTATTTTCTAATTTCCATGTACGGCAAACAAAGACGACCGACCGCGTCGCCCGCGCGCCATGCAATAGACAACAATGCATTTATACAGCTATTTTTCTATATAAATTTGTATAAAATATTTTTCTATATAAATTTGTATAAAAAAACTGTTTAGGCAAATTCTGTTATACGAAATCTATGTAAAATGTTCTCCTCTTTCGTTTAAGACTGGTTTCAAACCGATCTGATTTAAATTGAGCGAGAAATTAGCAAAAAGCACGCACAGGGTCAGGCGGAACGTTACGCGTTATGCGTTATGCGTTACGCGTTACGAACGTTAGGAACGTTACGTTACACTTTTTCGTACATGCAGCCGGTGTTTTATCAATTTATAATATTGGTGATTCATCAATTTATAAGACGTTATCACGTCAAAAAGCTTGTCTCTCCCCTCCTTAACTCCAAAAGTATTCGGTCTAAAATATTGAAAAACATCACGCATATAAAAATATTGGTAAAGATTACAGGAAAACTTTAGCGAATGATATACGGAACCGTCGCATGAAGTACGTTAGTAACTCTAATAATTAAAAGAAAACATCTTTATCAACTGTCTTAAGACTTATCTATATCTATATTCTACAAGATATTGCATACACGTGTACGAATAATAAATTATAAACAAGATGCTTATAAAAAAAGTAAAATAGAAACACACATTTCGCAGAACTAAAAACCGATAATATTTATAAATATTTTAATTGCTAAATAATTTATAAAAATAAAATATTATGTAGTCCAGTCTCACGACCTAATTAAAAAATTGTATTTAAAAATTGATATCGTGGCGGCCTAGATTTCCGCGTGACCGTGTCTAAAGAGAACGTTGTCTCTGAACAGGGCACACACTATGATGCCATGTTTGTTTGTGGGCATTTACCCATGTCGTCCACGTGACAAGGATACTGTTTCCTGATTGGTTCTTGCACGAAACATTGTCCCGGTTCTAATTTTTAAACCCATTTTGTGACCACGCACGCGAGCCCGCACTGACGGCATTTCCATCTTCAGAACCAGCGCGCCAGCCAAGCAGTGATTCCAGCGACAGCCTCGTGTGCAGCGGTCTTTGCTTTTTCTCTTTTCTGTTTTTGTATGGCGTAAGTTATGTGTGACTTAAATTTTGTTTTTTCTTGTTGCAGATTTCATGCGATCTCGTAAACGCCCGATGACGCCAGCTCTTGGCAAAAAGACGTCGGCGCCATCATACGATTCGGCGTCGCCGGCGAAAATAGTAAGACGAATGCATTTCAGTTAAACAAGTCCTATATAATATTTACAAGTTCTGGTTATGAACGAATTATCGCGCGTTTGGAAAAAGTAACTCTGACTTGTTCAATCATTGGATCTGCCAATGCTAGGTTTTTTACAACGTCTTTATATCTTGATTTAAGATTGCCAACTAAACGGAGATGTCTATTTTGTTGAAAACAAATGGCCTTCTTAAATCTAGATTTAAAGTTGGAAGTCGTATCAGAAACCTCGCATTAGAGGTAAATAAAAGGTTAAATATTTTCTAATGATTTACCAAGCTAGATGTGTTCAACAGTCGAGTAAATAAAGAGCCAGACGAGCTTAAAAACAGCCAAGATTGTCGGAATGTTGTTGTTTATATGGCCTATTAAAATATATCTACCCTCCAGTTCACATCTTCTAACGCTAATAAACACAGTTTTGTAGAGCGTCTGTAATCTGCAATCACTATCTCATGTTTTATTTTGAGAACTGGTAAAAGTGTTCGTTTTAAAAATATTGTCACTAGGCCCAGAAGAAAAAAGAGCCAGACATAGTAGTTTTGGTGGTGCACTGGAAGTTTTATGATAAAAAAAAAATATTCAGTTGTGCTATCAGAAAATATCTGCGAGTTTGTTTCAGGGTTTGGCCATTTTTGGTTCTTTATTTACCACACTTTTGAAACGTTTTAAAATTGGTGATTTGGTTGAAATTGTGACATTTATTAATTCAAATAAACTGTAAAAATGTATTGAAATGTAACTCCGCGCTAAAAATTTTAACGCTTTTTGTCTCTTCATAATTTGTTCATAACTAACTTTAACCAACAAATTAGCGATCTCTTCAGATTTAATAAAGAAAATATTATTATTAAAAAATATTAATTTTAGGAATTCTAAAAATATTAATTTGTTATATTATTAATTCTAATATATTTGATAAAATAATAAAAAGTGATTTATATAGAATATATGTAAATACAATATATATATATTTTCTATATTTTCACATATATTTTTTGCATTCTATATGTATGTATATTTCTATTGTATTTATTTTTCTCTAGATTTATAACTATATTCTTTCGTCTTGATCTCTCATGTAAAAAAATATTTTTGATTTTTTTAAAGACTTTACATGCAAAAAACATTTAAAGTATGTTTTTACAATGAACTGTAATTTTGTACCTTTCTAAAATTTTAAACTTTAAACTGGTACTTGAAAAATGTTACGAAAATTGACGCACTGTAAACGTTTCTAATAGCGACTCAAATGTCATCAAAGATTGCATATTTTGGAATCTTCATTGTTTGTTGTACTTTAAAGTTAGCAATGTTTGGTATACTTGCCTCATCGTATCATCGTAAAATACTAGAATATATAATAACATTTTTGGCTCAGTGTCGATCCTAAGGAATTTCTAAAATGACCTAGAGCTCGTGCAAATGCCTAAAAATGTAGTCTAGATTCTAGAACGTTCCAAAATGTACCAAACGTAATTAAAAAAGTCGGTTTGCATGAAAACATTGTACAGTGCGTTTGGGTGTCTATTTATTTTTTAATTTTTTTTTTTGAAAATAACTCGCTTAAAATTGAAATTTACTATTAACCTTACTCGGAAATACATGTTTTTTTTTTAATTTCACCTTTTAACAATTTCCAGTGTACTGATTGCGCATAAATTATGATCAGCTCAATATGTAAATTACTCCACACAAATTTTAATTGTCCGATTTAAACGAAATTATACTTTCACTATGATCTCATCAGTGTGTTTAATTTAGTGATTTTGTGTATGCTTGTACCTTTTGTTGCATATCTGATTTGATTTCTGTATAATTAATTTTGTAATACTGCCATTTTAAAATTTAAAAAAAAACCTTTTATTAATATTTTTATTTATTGTACCCAGTAGGGCTGATTGTATTTTATATTTTATTTGACTCGTCAGTCGTATTCTGTTGTCCATCTGTATGCAATTATAGAAAATACAGAATATTTGTTATCTTGTTCATTATTAAGTTTTTATAGTCAGAACCAGTGAAATAAAACCAGTTGTTGTATAGCCAAAGATTTTATTATACAAGAAAAGAAATTCGTGCGTCGAGGCTAACCTTTTTGTACTGAAATTTAGAACGAATATTGTACAATTTTGGCGATAGTAATTCGTGAACTTTAACCCGCTCTTAATAATAGGTGGTAATAGTAAAGTTTTTAGTAAAAAATTCATTTAGAAGAACGTATTTATAAATGTTAAGACGTGAAGATGTTCATTTATCATCAACTAAAGATAAACTTAAGGTATGTATTAACTAAGCGTTTTAATTTGTAATATTTCATTAAAAATCAGTCATCATCACGTTCACCAATTATGTTTAATAGGCCGACTCCTCACACAGCTAAAATAAAGTTCTCTTAGGCTGTCCACACAACGTGAAAGCGATTAAAATCACTAGGTGGTGTTGGCAATATCGGTGATAAAGGCACACACGAGGCACATTTTAAACAGAAAAGGTACAAGTAGGTGCGTTTTCGATTCATCACTTTTGGGTGAATTTCTGTAATAAATTTAATATTCAATAAATAAAATTATCGACCAATTTTTCAGACAATTATATTAACAAAAAATATAAAAATTAATATATATGTCTGAAAAATTGGTCGATAATTTTATTTATTGAAGAGTTCTAATCAGACGTTAATCAAAGATTTGAAAATTTTATGTGTTTATATTTGCGGGACGGACCAGAACAATTTGCATTCTGTATGTTTCTACAGCAGTCAATCCAAAAATACCAATTAATTACCACTAAACAACCACAATTTTCAAATTACAAAGATTCTCCAAAGTTACTCCAATAATTTAATCAATTGTACCTAAATCATTTCTTTATTTTATGTGCCATGTCTTTTTGGGAATACTCCGTGAGAGATGTATCGTCGTTCAATTGTTTTCGTATTGCCTCGTGTACGAACAAAACGATTACAAAATTAAAGTATTATAAACTATATTTCTGGCCCGGGTTCGTCCGGGGTAGATTTTGGTTTAGCAACGAAATAACCTCATAATGAAAAAAAATGTATTCTTAGTTACTACATACAATCTTTAACGATATCTGATAATGAATGTATTTTTTGATACTTTTTGTTGTTTTTTTTTTTTTTTTATCTACAGCAAAGTAAAATCAGAGCGTGGTTATTTAGATATCTATAATAATAATAATAATGAACAAGGTACCTATAAACTGACTAGTTATTTTTGTCTGATAAAACTTGACACTTGAACTACCAAAGATACAACTGCCAAAAATTTACAGTAACAGATTGTATGAAACAATCAAATCTAATCAAATGTTTTTTTCTAGATGATTCAAAATGAGCCTTGATACATCACTTTATTCTTTAGATCTCGATAAAAAAGGCTTGATCAGGTTTAAAAAAAGTACAAAAACACTGCCTTTTTAAATTTTCCTTGCTGTTGATTTTTGGACTCGTGTAATTGGTGGTTCTAGAGTTGATTTTTTTTTTAACATTTGTAAACTCTGAAATGTTCATAAAAACTTTTTATTTTAAGTATTTGACATATTAATTATTGTTAATATTTTACAAATAAGTTTTTATTTTTGCATTTGATGCAGTATAGTGATGTGTTCACATGACTCTTTATTGGGAGCTGGCTCCGTGCGCTCCGCTCACTAAAGAGTCGCTCAGAGGGAGTTGCTCAAAGGAGCGACACTAGACAGTACGCACTACACAAGAGTGCAAGGTGTGAACTGTCATCATGCAATACACACACTCAGCTCTAAGCTCAATGTGAATGGTTTAAGTCACTGTAAGCTTAGTACTATTGCACTTACAGTGTGTCACTCAACATTAAATGACTCAGCAAAGATAACTCCGTACATGCAAAATTCACTAGTGCGTCTGTGGCCTGTGCTGTGTGTGGTCTGTAAATGTGCGAATGCAACAGTACAGAATAGCTCAGCACAGAGGAATGGCACTCGGAGTGAGTCATTCACAAAAAAGAGCGACTCGCTCCGCTCCGTGAAAGGAGTCATTCATTATGAACGACTCGCTCAGGAGCGACACATCACTAATGCAGTATAACTTAAGGTTCTCTATAGGTGATAGGTTATTGTTTCTCAGTTACAGTGTTTTTTTTTATGAACATCTCAGATTTGAAAAAACAAAAGCATGTGCCAACGTAATCATATGCTTATGATTAAGAAGTTGACAATATTATTTTATATGGTAAAATAGTTTTCTGCCTTGTAAAACAAGTATTCAGCTTTGATCTGTATCTTATCCAAATCAGACAATTGATTAGTTTTTATCGATTTATGGTACAAATTCAAAACAAATCACCTCTTATTTGGATAAGATATACTAAATATTTTTATTCTTCAAACACATTTTTGCGGAATGCGTAAGCAAAATAAATTTGGTACCTAAATTGTTTACTAATTTTCAAAAGTGAAAATAAAAACTCTAGAAATTGAAAATGCCGGCTACCATAGTGTTCTTGTTTGACAAAGGCCTAAGATATTCACCTTCAGATAAAGTATCTGATAAATCAATAATGAGTGAGATAAGACTATTTTCAAGGTAAAGAATTGTTACCAAGGCAAGAAAATTGACTAACGAGTAATTTGCCAGTTGAAACGGCTGTAAATTTCTTTATCGAATAACCTTAAACCTTATTACACTGAGCTCATTGATTTGTTTTCCGAGATTTTATCTAAAGGTAGATAATGACGCCATTTTTATTTTAGTGTTTTTTACCGTTTCAAGTAAAAAATAGAGGAATTTTATCGTAGTTTCGGTAGAATTCTGTCATATGTAACAATATAATTTCAATTATACTCAGTAATTAATCCACTTCTTAATGTATTAACAATAAAAATCGAAAGTGTTTAACACTTAAAAAAACCAAGTTTCAGATTTGTTTTTTCAAAATTGTAATATAACTGAACATTAATCCCAAAGAAAAGTATAATATAGTACAAAATGTATTTTTTTTTAATTGTTGCAGTGCTTTTCTTTTTCAAAAAAAGAAAGAATTATCTGAAAATCGACAAATAAAAATATATTTTTAATAAATTGGCAGCTTTATTTAAAATTTAGGTTTTTGGAATTGATGCTCAAAATTCCAAACTCCTATTGTTTCAGATTTTTCTTTTATATAACGGTGACCCTGCAACATAAAAAAATGATTTGCCAAAATCAAATTTCGATTCTATATTTTTTTCTTCTTTTTGTATAAAATAATAAAATATAGGACTTATTATTAACTAACTTTTAAGTTTTTCTTTGATTGTATAAAAAGTTGATAAAGTAAGTCTTTAAAGTAGTAGGTGTTGTTGTAAAGTTGGATTTACAGTTTGTAAATAAATATTTGTCAAAATTTAAATAATTGCCAATCAAATTTGATTAATTCTTTTTGACGTTTTCAAAATTAAACTGCACAAGTTTTTTTAATCCTTACAAAAATGTAAAGTCGCATGTTTTAAAATTTGTTTATTTTTTGACAAATCGAAAAGCCTTAAACGGCAGGGTTGCAAAGATCTCAATTCTGCTTTTATATTACATCTTTTTTCACAATTAATAATAATAATAATATATATATATATATATAAATATATAAAATTTACAATTTTTATGATCAGTGGCGGATCACAATTCATTTTTAATCAAGTGACGGGCCATATGACTTTCATGGGTGAGGAATTTTTATAAAAACTCAGATCAAATTATGTAAACACAAGATTAGATTTATTTTTATTTCCAGAGATCTTCATGATAAAAAGCAAAAAAGAAAAACACGTCGCATGTTGTTTTGTCTCTTTTTGTATTACCTAAATGCGTATAGCCTTTTTTTCATTCTCTACCACTCGAAAAAGATATACTTTAGCTGCTCTATGAACCAATCGAAACTGAAAAAAAAACAAAACATTTTGATTGGTTTAAAGACAGCAGACAGTCGTTGAAAGTGTATGATTGAAACAAATGAAGATCTCCAGGGTTTATTTTGAAATTAAAAACTGACAATCCGTCGCTGAGATGTTTATAGAACATTTTTTTCTTCCGACACCTGTGATGTATTAAGAAATGATCTCAGAATAATATGATTTATATTAAAAAAATAATATCATTTAATAAACGAAGCCGTAGTAACTATAAAATATTATATTCTTCTGCACTACGTTTTGTATAAAAAAGTAATATTGTAAATTTGTTGTAGAAAAAAAATGTATAAGAATTATATGAGAAGCATAACATTTTTAATAATAAAGCTTCTTTTGTTATAGATATAATATATCAGTTGTTTTTTTATCCACGCAAACCTCGTCAAAACATCCTAAACCTCACTGTAAGCTTTTACAAATATGTAGAGAAGACCTATATAGGAAGGTGTGAAATCTGCGTAGTAAGAAGAGTGGGAAAAGCGATCAATTTCAAGGGCATATCTGTTCTGTTCTGGCGACGAACAGCTAATTGACCCCATGTTAGAAAATAGACCTGTTTGTTCCAAATCTTTCTGGTTTCCGAGCTTGTACGGCGTGGTCCGTTGAAATTTAGGTAGAAATACAAATGGACCACGGCCTACAAGCCCGGAAACCAAGAAGATTTCGAACAACGTTGGCCGTAAAAGCCTACACACTTGGATAAGACTTGTCCGTGCTTAGAAATGACGCTACTATATAACGATACATCTTTCACTCGTGTGAAACAAATCTTGCGCGACGAACTCGTAAAGACACGCTCTATCCGTGGCTCAACCGTTGTTAATATGCAGTGATAAGCGATTGAAATCGAAGGATATTTTATAACACAAAAAACTTCAACTGACTATCACTGTACTTAACGGGTTAATAGACTTTTTCACGTCAAAATGCGTGCTCGTTAGAAACTTCAAAATATTATCATCCTCACACTTTAGATAAGACGAATCTTTGCCGCTCAAACACAACTAATTGCCATAAAGAATATTAGTTCATCGCAGAATTAATCTGAAGACAAGCATCGGGGTTCATCTTTCATTAGAGCTCGTGAAAAAAAATAAACGTTTTTGATGTAACTAATTGATAAATTATTATGCGAAAGATTGATGAAGAAGAAGGTAAGTTAATAAAAGATTTCAAGTATCTATTCAGAACGTTAGTATCAATAGTGAAGCATTTAAAATAAAAAACTTTTGCTAATAGCTTAACCCAGCGATTAATGTTGTCTAAACCTAAGAAATGTGAATGCAGAATGATGATTTTTTTATAACATATTAGGTAAGTATAATGTAATTATATTGGATGTTCATTTGAAAACTTCCATCAAGAATATATCTCTAAAACAACGCCAGATAAAAAACGTATAATTTCGTCGGGGAAAGAAAAATAACAACATATATGGATTTTGTTACGGTATAGTACGTAATTCTAATTAATAAATTTAAAGAATAGATACTGTATGCTACATTGTTAACAATGGGTGTTTCTTAACAATGTAGCATACAGTAGCTATTCTTGAAAAATAACAACTTTCGTCCGAAACATTTTTCCATCTACCGTCCAAATTATAATTATGAGATAGTTATATTGTATTGTTGGTTGATTATAACACTTACTTAAGTGTTATAATCAACACTACCATTGCAGTTTACATTTCAATTAATATACGTAACTTAACCTACTTAATGTATGTATCCACTACTATATAACTAAAATATATACTGAGTAAAAAAATGGTAATTAATAATAATAAATTGTCATTAAGTGGCTTTTTGAATAAAAAACTAAAATAATTTAGTTTTGGGATCAGCATTGCATTTCACGAAATCAAAGGAGTATAAATAAAAATTAGTGCTTGTGAAATTCCCCAGAAACAACGTAACAATAAATCACCAATTATAGTTATTAAAGTTGGCACTCCCTTCACTTAAAACAGGACAGTTCCGCAGTAACAAATTAATTTCACTTGTTTCTTAAATACCCAATATAGAAAAACATGATTGTGATATTTATAAATAGGGGCCTTACATGTACTTATTTTAATTACAGAAAATTAAACAAGTACATTTCATTATCTAAATTGGTTATTATGACGTATTAATTGATTGTTCGTTAATAAAATTTATTAATCTTGTTTGTTCAATGTTTCAAACCATGTAAGCTTTATTTTTTAAATAAGTTCAAAAACTAAAACCCGACTACTGAAAAGTATGAATTACTATGAAACAAGAAATTATTCTCATCTGAGGATAGTCGTGGTCATATGCCACCTACCCTAACAAAACATTACATTTTAACAGTAGTAAGCGATCATAAGCTTTAGGGAAAAGTGCATCTCGCTATACATCTAGAGGGGCCTCATATATATGAGATGACATACGACCACGGCTATCCTCAGATGAGACTATTTTCTTGTTTCATACTTTTCAGTAGTCGGGTTTTAGTTTTCGAACTTATTTAAATTATTTTGTTTGTACTTATTTTTTATTTGTTTTCAATTTGCTCCCCTCTGGGCCCAAAATTCAAAAATAAAAGTAGCCTATGTTACCCGGGCCATAATAACGAATCGATTGACACCTTATTTATCAAAATCGGATGAAAAGTTTAGGCGCTACGGTGGAACATGCGTAAATACAAACATACATAGACTACTAAACTCAGAACCTTTCCTTTTGGCTTCGCCGTAGTCGGGTAAAAAAAAACACGACAATAAATAAAATTATCGACCAATTTTTCAGACAATATATTAACAAAAAAATATAATAAATACATTAACGCTTCAATCCGGATTTGGACCTTCTTCAGAACTGATCTAAAAACAGAGCTGGGCGGTACTGAGTACAAGTACTTGGAAAAAGTACTTTAAGTACATATTTTTGTACTTTGTACTTTGTATTCCGAGTACTTTTAAAAATTGTACTTGGTACTTGTACTTGTAACGATCTGTTGAATGTACTTTGTACTTTCAGCTTGTTTCTAAGTACAAGTACATTAAAATACACTTTTATGAAGAAAGAAGTCTTGTGTAGAAGTTTTAAAAATTAGGCGTTTTTTTTAGTTTGCGATTTTTCCGTAAAGAATCGCTACTTTCTTGTGAACATTTCTGGGTACCCTGTTTGTTCCAAGCAGCCAGCAAACGGTAACGAAACCGTCAACCGCCGGCGCAGTAGCTAAAAAGATACTGTAACACGTTTTAGCTATCTGCGCATGATAGTGACGGTTTCGTTACCGTTTGCTGGCTGCTTGGAACAAACCTATTAATGCAAGGTTTCTTGAAACATTGCTTTTTGTCTTTATTTAGTTGTTTATTTTTCTATTTTCAGTATTTTCAATTTTTTGTTTTTGTATTAATTCACATTTAATATAAATAAAATATAATTCATAAAAACATTTTGTGCGTACGTCACTCTCTGTGTATTTTAATTTCATAAATAATCGAGCTTGTAGGGTTTGTTTGTAGTTTGTACCACAAAGGTGTACTGAGGCTGGGTGTACCACATTGTGTCCAGTGTACTTGTAAAAAGTACTCGTAAAATCCAAGTACTTGTACTCAGTACATGTACTCAGTATTTAGTCAAGTACTTTGTACTTTGTACTTATTGGACGAAAATGGAAAGTACTTTGTACTCGGTACTCCAAGTACATTTTTATTGTACTTGGCCCAACTCTGTCTAAAAATATAAAAAATAATTAATATTTAAATTCTAATTAGCTTTTTATAAAATCTTTCAAAATTATTAATGATTATCATAATAATGAAAAAATAATAACAAACAATTTTGTATTAATAATTTTGAAATATTTTATAAAAAGCTAATTAGAATTTAAACATTAATTATTTTTTATATTTTTTAGATCAGTTCTGAAGAAGGTCCAAATCCGGATTGAAACGTTAATGTATTAATTATATTTTTTTGTTAATATATTGTCTGAAAAATTGGTCGATAATTTTATTTATTGAAGAGTTCTAATCAGACGTTAATTAAAGATTTGAAAAAAAACATGCTTATTCAAAAAAACTGTCGCGGCTACACAAAAATATTAACGGTCAATTCAGCTGACAGCCCGCTGTGTGACACTGATTTATCATAATGCGTCAATCAAAGATGATTTCTGGTATTCCAGCCGACGTCGGACGTTTTGTAATTCCATCCCCCAAGGTTTAATGATGAGGCACATTACATGTTGACATAGCAGATACAAGCCAACCGCAAATTGCTTTTTAATTTACCCTTCACGAGTTGTTTAACCCTTTCGTTTCTTTTGTCTGCCCTTCATCAAGTACATAGTGACCAATACAATATAATATGTAATATTATTAAAGTCATTTAAGCTATTGTGTTTGAGCAACTGGGCAACTATTTTCGACCTCAACTATTTTTTACAATCCCTTTGCTTGGAAGTTTTGTTCACGAAAGGTACATAAACTTGATATAAATGAGTTCATCATTATTATTATAGTCACTTTCTGGTAGTTTTGGGTGCCTGTGTGCACGTTATATTAAATACTAGCGGTACCGTCCGGTTTCACCCGGGTGTAAAAGAACGAATGGGGAAGGGACGAACATGAGTACACGAATTCATCTTAGTTTACCGAGATGAATGTTGTGTCCAAATTTCATGATGATCGGGGTTACCGTTCAAAAGTTTTTGTCGATAAAAAGCAGTATTTATACTTTTTTTAACTAATTTTTTTTTTTTAATTAATTAAATAAAATTAAAATAAATTTAAATGTAAACCTAAGAAGAAAGCAATGTAGAAAATTAAAAAAAAAAAATTAAAATATATTCGCCCAACGTGGGGCTCGAACCCACGACCCTGATATTGACAGTCGCATGCTCTACCGATTGAGCTAGCCGCGGTTGTGTACTCAGAGCGCTAATATGAGTATATTTAGTTAGTGCATTTCACCTGACTAGAAGCTTATTTTTGAGAAACATTTTGCAACATTTTGCTCCGCTCCTACTGGTCGTAGCGTGATATTATAAAGCCTATAGCCTTCCTCGAATCTGAAGTCTTTCGAGAACGTTTTAAATGAATGATGCGACCCCAAGATCTCGCTATCCGACCGATGCGACGCCAGTATTGTATATGTGCCATACTTACACGACACTAATAACAATTTGTAGCGAGCCGAATTGATTAATTAACACTATTATTAAAAAAAAAAACCAGTATGTTAACCTTCAGCAAGAAAATACTATTACACGCAAGTAACACAGGAGCTACTGGTTTACTGTTTTTTTATTTGGCACGTCTATATAATTATTTTATTATATGGTCACATTATAATAGCCACTCGACTTCTACGACCAGGTAAGAGAAAAACCAGTGTGTGCATTACAATAATATTATTGTTATCTAAAAAGTATATCTATAGACAAATAACACACGGCCGTTATTTTATTGTGTTTACGTATAACCCTGACGCAGGGGGCAATCTGAATAAATGTTATCTTTAAACTAAATCGTCTGACTTCTTGTTCTTTCTTTTCTTTCGCTTCGGTGCAAATGAAATGTGTCCTAAACTCCTGAATAACATGTATATTAGATGGCACGTTTGATCTATTCACATATGAACCACGGCGCTTTCATTTTGATAAACCCAAAAATCTCAGCTTTTTTACAGTCATCATCTACTTTTCAATTGATTTTGTTCACGTGTTTTCAAATACTTAGTCCCTACTTCTCACACAATGAAATTGTTTAACCTCAAATTAATAAAGATTTTTTTCTGATTGCCACGTAGTGAAGCTAAAGATGAAGGAGAAGTTGACAATACAGAAATAGTCCCGACAGATTAAATAGACGAGTTCTACTATATATTTTATTTTAAAGACGACATCAAAAACGACTAAAAATGGATGACTTGAAGGCATTTTTAATTTTCCTGTCCCACCACAATAAAAAACGACGCTGTAATCATTTTTCCTTTATTTTCATTTTTTCACGTAGGGTCAAGTTGTCAACAGTGGCTCAGGCGGGTACAGTGAATCATTGCTAAAAACGATATAAGATTGATCTATAACGCCATTCTGTTCATAATATAACAATGTATATTTGACGTGAAGTTGTCTATAGTAAACGTCAACCACGTGTGCTTGTCAGTTCCAGTGATACATGTAATTGTTTGTTTTTATGTGTCAAAACTTTTTTTTACGAGGTAAGTTTCATCGTACTTTAGTCAATCGAGAGTACTTCTTATTTGCATGTTTTTCTTTCATTGTAAACTGCATATATTTAGGTATATTTTAACGCAACAATTATGATCCAAACCTAAACTAAAGTTAACATTTTTGACGTGAGATATCAAAATAGCCGGACAGTACACAGTGGTTCAAGTAGACTGAGTAGACAGTGAATCATGATCCACTTTGTATCTAATATTTTTTTTTATTTTAACAAAAAAAAAAAAAAACAAGTGAATCGGCTGCTGTGGCCATTATCACTACAAAATGATTACAATACTGCAAAAATTACAAATTTATTAATAATAATGGAATTTTACTTATTAGATAGGTAAGTATGGTAAGTAACCTAACATTTTACTAATCAACCAGTTAATGTCTGCATTTTTATTTCATTTCTTTGATAAAGCATCGATAAAACCCATTTTTAATTATATTGATTCACTGTAAACCTACACAAGACTGAAGTCTGAACCACTGTAACTATCTAGCAGTATACAGTGAATCATTTTCTACTTAAAAAAAAAAACTTTTATAAAACATTTTTCTTTGTAGATAATGAAAAAAAATAATGAAAACTTAAATTAAAATAACCACACTATACAGATGTCATATTTTAGTTTTCTTGGTACCTTAAAATTGTATGATATAGCCAATAGAAAAAAATGTGATCAAGACGTGTTGACAACTTGACCCTACAGTATCAGATCGTTTTTCAGTAATCGAGTGCTTTTAAAATTAGAATAAATATATTAATTTCTTAAACACGAATATATTTAAAATAAATCGGTGACGTTTAAAAATTTGAAAATTCATATGAAATATTTCAGAAGTGGGATTTCCAACTCCAATAATACGTTAAGATAATATAAAATTGAGCTCAGACCTTGACGTAAATATCCGAGTTCTCATTCGTGTCCGTGTCGGAAGCCATCACACACTAGAAAACAAAAGAAAATTATTAAATAAATGAATAGCTACCTTAGCATTAATATAATGTTATATTACAATGTAAATTATTATCAACACATAATTACGATTTATGTGAAATTGATTGAAGAAATAAAAATAATTCAACAGTAATTACACGATAGATATCCATGGAAAAACAAGTTAAGTATACGCAGTTTTGCCAACAGAACATTATCTTTCCATTAAAGTTGGTCAAATCTAAATTATGAATTCCATCAACTGCCACCAGCTCGGCTCCAGGCTTGTAATTACAATTATGACGCTGCAAAGTCAATAAAAAAAGATATAGTAGCCATGCAGAAGACTGCATATGGTTGGGAAAAATGTATCATCAATAACAGAGGCGATATCTATCATTTATGATAAAATTCGGAGGCTTTGGTTGTGACTTAAAAGACTCTCCGAAGTGTATACCGTACGACCAGGATCGTGGGAAGAAAATCCATGCTCGCCTTTTTAATCCAGACCCTGGCCCGTGGAAAATCAAGGTCGTCAATATCTTGGATAAGTCTACAGTGATCTTATAATGAATATTTTTCATCTCTTCAAATGAAAATCAAACGGAAAAATTTGCTTCTTAAGAACTAAAAAATAAAAAGATATTTAAGAGAATTCGTTTCTTTCTTCTTTCATCAATACTTAGATCAGGTAAACATCCGGTAGTTTATTTTAAATGTGGACCAGGATTTAATAAATGCACAGCCTTAATACTGGTTAATAAGTAACAACATAACAGGCTTATAATAGTCAAAGACTGCTACTGGTCATTAATGTAGTTTCCACGGAGCGTACCACAGAGTGCAGTTGTGTGTCCCGTGTTTATTTCTCTTTATTCACGGAATATAGTGCGTCCATTCATCAAAGGATCACTATTTATCACGTTATATAGGTATAAAGTTAATTCCTATTGGATAGTGAACCTGTAACCAATAACTTAAGACCTCGCAGTTCTTAATTACGGGCGTCTTAGCAAGTACTTCGCTAGAACACCGAATGGTTCCTTTGCAGAGATATTTCAGGTAGCCAATCATCTCTAAGAAATTGTCATATTCGTACAGGAATATCTGATAATTTCAAAGCTTATACCCTGGTTTCATCGGAAAACAAAATGTGCTTCTATTTCCTTGAAATTTCATTGACAAAAAGCTTAACAAAAACCGAACTTGCAAATATTTGGTCGAACATGACCGTAAAAAGACAAACATGTCCGGATAAAACCGGACGCCTGGTGATAGACTTTATAAATTTTTGGAGATAACTTTCCAGTACATCGATTCGGTATGGTTCTTCGATGAATGGAAACATCATACAAAAGCATCTTCTTCACGAGAATCATCTCCTACCGTGATGCCTGTAGCACAGATTCTGTCTCGCTAGTCGATTAAATTATTTTTTAATTTGCACAACTCCTTCCAAAGACGAAGGTCAACTTTGTTATTTGAATAGTGACTTAACTGATCAATTGATAAGGTGTCTACTTTGTTGCAAACAAATATGAATTTTTTTAAAGGCAGTTCAAATTACATACGTAAAATAAACAAAAAATAATGAAATAATCAAAAAATATGTTGTAATATCAGCTGATCAATGATGAGATAATATTCGAAAAATCCTTGCAACCAAATATCTTTCTCGACAGACAATATTATTTATTTAAAACGAATTCAAACGACTAATTATATGCAAAATATATTTAGTTTGTGCATTCGAGTTTTCAAGTTTAATTTCTTAAAATGTTAGGGTAAAAGCACCGCTTCCCGACCGGTTAATCCTAGATAAATTATCAATTAACTACGGAACTAGAGATTTAAAATCAACATTATAATTTGGTTCATTGCATTATAATCTATAATATAAAGCTGAAGAGTTTGTTTGTTTGTTTGGTTGAACGCGCTAATCTCAGGAACTACTGGTTCGAATTGATTTTTTTTTTTTTTTTTGATAGTCCATTTATCGAGGAAGGCTATAGGCTATATAATATCACGCTACGACCAATAGGAGCGGAGCATCAATGAAAAATGATGCAAAATATAACTCAAAATTTGTCCGGCCGACAAAAACTTTTGAACGGTAACTCCGATCATCATGAAATTAGGACACAACATTCATCTCGGTAAACTAAGATGAATTTGCGTACTCATGTCTCTCCCCCCAATTCGTTCTTTTGCACCCGGGTGAAACCGGGTGGGACTGCTAGTAATCTAAAATTATACATAGAAAAATTAATCAATTTTTTCAAGTCTAAAAATATAAATATGATCGGCCATTTTGTAAAATTTCAAGAGAACGACACCTTTACCCTATACCGAAATGCACAAAAAATTTAATTATAAAACCAAAATCTAATCTCAGAGAATAAGCGGCGACACAGAACACGAAAAATAAAAATAATATTTTTGTAATATACCATAATATGCATCCATAATATGTACCATTAAAAATAAGATTTACAATCGGCGTTTTAACGAAACGATAAAAAATATCACAATATAATTCACAAAAGCAATAAAACTGTGTGCTTTCGAATAATAAACTTGTATTAAAAGACGGCGAACATAAAATTTATTAGGAAAGGACACTATTATAGAACCAGCCAAGCGCTGTCAGTATGCAACGATCCATGAATCAAGATTATATTATTTAATTTTATTCTTATAACGCTTTTTTATTATTTTTTATGCACTGACGTGCATCATATAATATACATATTTTTTTTACTATCAGCATAGCATTTAATTAGTGTATTTGCCATAAGGCACTTACACTATTGGCGTCGGTCGGATGGCGGGACCTAGGGGTCGGACCAAAATTTCTCGACGTTTCATAACTTTCTAAGAAGTTTGGCACCATTTTTGGAAATGTTTATATATATATGTATATATATATATATATATTTATATATATATATATACTAGCCGCTATCCGCGGCTACGCCCGCGATTGAGATGGAAATCGACTTTTGACATGCATATCAGGGGTTGAGGTATTGCACATATTTTGACAAACAATTTTCTTATTTTTCGTAAAAATTTTTTATTTTTTTTTAATAAAAAGTATCCTATGTTACTTCTAATACCTTCAAGAGTGTATGTGCAAAGTTTCATGATGATCGGTTAAGTAGTTTTTGCGTGAAAGCGTAACAAACAAACTTACATTCGCATTTATAATATTTCGTTTTCATAAAATTTGTAAGTCCGGTCCTGTCGGGCCGATTTTAATGAAATTTTAATAGCACATTTTAATCATTACTAAAGGGTTAAATTTCAATTTTGAAACGATTCGGAGAAATTTTTCGGTATTTTTGGGCCCAAAAAATGTTTTCAACCCTTTCTTATTTTTCGTAAAAAATTTTTATTTTTTTTTAATAAAAATTA
The DNA here is from genome assembly GCA_963575645.1 of Xanthostigma xanthostigma. Classification (NCBI taxonomy): domain Eukaryota; kingdom Metazoa; phylum Arthropoda; class Insecta; order Raphidioptera; family Raphidiidae; genus Xanthostigma; species Xanthostigma xanthostigma. The sequence continues at coordinate 36,405,101 of OY754473.1, forward strand.
TCCTATGTTACTTCTAATACCTTCAAGAGTGTATGTGCAAAGTTTCATGATGATCGGTTAAGTAGTTTTTGCGTGAAAGCGTAACAAACAAACTTACATTCGCATTTATAATATTAATATGATATATATATATATATATATGTGCGGGCTATAACTTTCGAAGGAGTTAATTGATTTTAACGAAATTTGGACCACATGTTGAAATCCATCACCGCACGAAGCCTATTTAAAATGGGCCCAATCGGGCCATGTTAAGGGTGGTATTTAGGGGTTGAAAAAAGTTTTCGGGCCCAAAAATACCGAAAAAATTTTCGGAACCGTTTCAAATTTGAAATTTAATCCTTTAGTAATTATTAAAATGTGCTGCTAAAATTTTAATAAAATCGGCCCGACAGGACCGGACTTACAAATTTTATGAAAACATAAGTTTCTGATATGGATTTTACATACTGAAGAGTGTATATAATTTGGTACAGATGTTGAATTGATATGTAGTATTGAAATTAAGTAAAAAAATGTTTTAAGGGTTGTATTAAGGGGTAATTTTTTTTATTTTGTCCAAAAACAAAGTTAAGTTCATATAATAGAGCCACACTGCTTATAAAAGCAAATACACTATATGTCGGCAGGGTTTCGCACTGCGACCCGGAGTTTTTTAGAACTTGGGGATTAAATCAATGTTATTAATAATAGTCAATAAATATACTAAGTATGTCAACATTTAAAAATTGCAAATATTCATCGTTTAAATGACTCCACAAAATGATTTCGATAATTTACAGCTTTTCCCAATAGTTCGAGAGCTGACGCGTAAAAAAACGATGTCTCCGAACCTTCTGCAGCTTGGTACATAAGCTAATTAAGTAATTTAGAGCATTTTTTCTTCTATGATAATATAGGTGGAATCTGGACCCATTTTAAGATAGGGGGGATCTAAAATTTCAAAGGTGGTTAAAAAGGGTTAAAATTTAAAACAATTTCTGCCGCTTCAATTTTATATTCCGTTAGAGCCAAATAACCGGAAAATAGCAGCGGCAGAAATTTTTGACCAATGGCTCCCTCCTCAAGTCATTTTTACGAAAGTTATGATCATCAATAAACTTTCTTTAAAGTGGCATGGGGAGGGAGCAAGCCATTTTTAAGAAAGTGGAATTATGATCAAAAATACGCTTTCTTAAAAGTGACATGGGGAGGGAGCAATTGGTTAAAAGTTTCTGCCGCTGGTATTGCCCGGTCATTTGGCTCTAACGAAACCCTTTTTTACCACCTTGGAAATTTTTGATCCCCCCTATCTTAAAATGGGTCCACATTCCGCCTATATATCATAAAAGAAAAAATGCTCTAAATTACTTAATTAGCTTATGTACCAAGCGGCAGAAGGTTGGGATGACATCGTTTTTTTACGCGTCAGCTCCTAACAGTCGTAACTAGAACTAAAACAAATCATTCTTGAAATTTCTGATGAAAATCTGAGACGCGGACACAATATAAACCAAAAGATTGTAATAAGCAGGACGTAGGTATTTTTTAAATTGGATTTCTGACTAGTAGGTAGGTAGTTGAATTTCCTTTTAAACTTTGCTGTATTATGTAGGTGTTTTCGTACAAAACAACAATATTTCAAGAACTATTATTTAAGAGGTCGTGGTCAAAAATGTCAAAATTTTTGAGATTTTGGGTGTAAAGAAGATATTAGTCAGAAGTCGGGACACCTGGCGTCAAGGCGTTTTAAAAGGTGCAATAAAAAAATATAGACTCTAACACTGACTGACTGACGGACAACGCAGAGCCAATGGGTCTAGAAACATGAAATTTTGCACATTATATAACGTAGATGAGACCGAGCGGGGTGGGGTAGCAGTGAGAGCACTAGACTCACATTCGGGAGGTACCGGGTTCGAACCCCGACGGGAGCAGAGGTAGCTGGGACTTTTTCCTATACTGCCTCTCGCCGAGAAACGGTTATTCCTGTACCGGCCATCTTGATGAGGTTTTCCATGGTTTCCCTCAACAATTCCAGATAAATATCCAGATAGTTCCATATTCAAGGCCATGGCCGATTACCTGTCAAACTCCTGTGTTCAAAATGTGCCTACCTTATCCTAATGTCCTAACATATCTTCATTTTCCCTTTGCTATTAATTAGTTGAAGTTGAAAAAATGTAGAAAATAACGGGAAGTATGATAGATGGAAAATAGTAATGGTGTGAATGGCGTCTGTTATGACATAAAGTCGAGAAACGGACGTTAAACGCATTATTATTATTATAACGTACATGAGCACTAAGAAAGGGTTTTAGAAAATTCATTCCCTGAGCGGTGTTTCTGACCCCCCCCCCCCAAAAAAAAAAAAACAACCAAGGTTTTACCGCAATACGAAGGCTCGACTAGTTGTCGCTCTCGTGTATCATCTTAACCACGTGCGAAGCCGAGGGTACCGGCTAGTTCAATCGTAAAATTTTAGTACTGTTGATAGCCTTTTGCACGTCAGAGCTTGGGCTAATTACAGGGGTCGGCAACCTTTTGAGACGGAGAGAGCCAAAAGTTACAATTTACAACATTTCCCAGTTTTTAGAGCCACTAAACATTTTCGTTTCAGTATTATAGTATTTGCTTATATAGGTATAATATATACATCCGAGGACGACACGTCGCGACGGGGGCGGTGCGGGTGAGACGCGAGTGGAAATAGCTGAGAGATAGACATGGTACTCAATCATGGATCGATTGGACGATTTTTAATGGTTTATATAATAAAATAAATATTTTTTGCGTATGGAACTGGAAAGCCGCAACTTTACATCAAAAGAGCCGCATGCGGCTCGCGAGACGCAAGTTGTCGACCCCTGGGCTAATACATACATATTACATACACATGAAAAACATAGCCTTACTTTACTTTCGAGCGGTCTGATAATAATGATCTCTCCCAGCACTTTCGTTTTAGATTAGATTAGATCTTGGTGAACATGCCTTCAAATTGTCTCGAGTCATAAATCAGTTAGTAACGCGACACGTGTTTTTATAATAGAACTTAGGAGCGTCAATGCATGACCATTGTCAAGCATGTACAAAGCTCTCAATATTGTGTGATGTGATTTTCAAATCGTCCGTATTACGATTCGAAGTCGATAACTTTTATCGACTACTGCTTTTGCTTCTGGTGCTGGACTACAGATAGTGTTGTAAGAAAATCTGGTTATGATATTATTTTATAACTAGAGTGACCTGTGCGAATTATTCGCACTAAATAAGTATAATAATTATCACTTTACAAAATTATTTTTTAAATATGATTGCAGGTATTCAATTCGTTTCTAATTTTGCACACTGCTTATAACGTTCTTCTTTTTGTTGTATTACAATATGAAGCTCAGATGACAGATCGAAGAAATATTTTACTAAAATTGTCATATAGAGGCGCAAGTAGCAAAAGCGTTGAGCTAAGCCGTCAAATGGCATCATGCAGCATTGCTGTGACGTTGTTCAGCGTTGCTCGCTGTTTCAAAATTAAAGCCGTCAGATGGCAGTATGCAGTATTGTGTCTGTTGTATAACAATATGAAGGTTAGATGACAGATCAAAGTGTTGACGTTATTTCAAAATTAAAGCCGTCAGATGGCAGACGTTGTTCAGCGTTGCTGTATTTTAATTAATTTACAAAAACAAAAGCAATAATAATTTTTTTAGTTGTCGATGTCAGTAGAGCAAGCAATTATCCGTAAAATGATATATAATTTGTGTGGAGAAATTGTGAGGTTTTTTCTAAAAAGGGAGGCAAACATCTTTCGTATTAATATATATGATGATGCAAAAAGAGTGTAATAACCCTTATCTCTGGTGAAATGCCATCTAGCCCTGTGTTATGTACTCATATAGAAAAACAAATGACTGATCTGCATAGAATAACAATTTATAAATATAAAATTTGTCCGTCCAACAAACTTTTGAGCGGTACGTTCGATCATCATGAAATTTGGATCCAACATTCATCTCGGTAAACTAAGATGAACGTGCGTACTCATGCCCCCCACCCGTTCGTTTTTTGCACCAGGGTGAAATCGGGACGGACCGCTATAGTTATTTATAAAAACAAGAAACCCGACTGTTAAGTAGGCTAGAACCTAGGACGGCTAGTTTCGAAAAAAGGGCAGATTTTAGATGAAAGCAAAATGAAAAACCACACAAACTTGACATTTTGATTTTCATTATCCGATGAGCACAGGCGCAGCTCTGTATCTTGTCTAGTTTCGGAGATATTCGAGTTTGAAATTTTCAAACTTTCAAATGCTCATAACTTCGAAACCAGAAGAGATACAGTTCTGCGCTCATTCGATTCAGCGGTCAAGTAAATTCAGGCATATCCGTGAAACTTTTATATTTTCCAAAAAATTGATAAAAATGAAGTTTTTCGATGTTTTCGCAAATTGGCGACTTTTTGAGACACTAAAAATTATCAAAAATCGATCTATTTTTTTGTTTTTAATTTTAGGCAAATATGGTAACACAAAAACAATGTCGTCCGCTTTAAAGCCTTTAGAGAAGCAACGGTTTTAAATCCGCTCCTGAACGAACATAGGCTAATTGTACTGCACTACAATATTTTATTCAAGTTTATTTCTATGAAAATAATCCGTAATAGAAATTTTTATCTATAGAGAACTATAATACCGGCGAATGATAGACATATTTTATGTCTATACGATAATATAATAATATAAATGCACATCGTTTAGAGAGTTAGACTCTTGAACACAATATTTAGCATTTGTACGTAGCTGAACTGTCCTCTGTTCAAAGCATACAAAGAAGTAGCAAGTGGTTGCAGTGCAAAACTTTCACGACCAAATTGTGTCTTCCACATCATAAAGTGGACCTAGACCAGGAGTCTCGGCACACTCCCCGACACTGAGAAAAACATCAGCAAAATTCAGCGGAAATGAAGAAATGTTTGTTTAAATGACTGAAAAGATTTTTTTTTATTATTTTAACCATTCATCATTTTCAATGGCGAGCGCTATAGATCGATGATTACCAACTTCTTGAATTGGATGATATGGACACCAACGACATATTGTGGTTTCAACAGAACGGTGCTACGTGCCACACAGCTAATGTCACATTGGACATTCTGCACGAGAGATTTGAGGACATGATCATCTCACGTGGAGGTCACTGGCCAACGAGATCGTGCGATTTGACTGACTTTTTCTTGTGAGGTTTTCTTAAGTCGCAGGTCTACAGCGGCCCTCAAAGCCAACATAACCCATGCCATCGGTCAAATTCAGCCTGATTTATGCACCAGAGTCCTGGAAAATTGGACAATTCGGATGCACGCCACCCAGAGAAGTCGCAGCTGACATTTTGAACGATGTTATAATCCAGACATAATGGCATCGATAGGCCTTTCCAACGAAAAAAACATTCGATGATATCTCGTACACACTTAGTTTTATTTAAATTTAAAGATACTACATACTATACGCTAGGAAAGTTTCTTTGACACGCGACCTTCGCACCATCTCGTGTTTGATTTTTCAAAAGTGGTTCACCCAAAACTTACAAACAAATGGAAACCAGCGTTATTCTTAAATTATAAAAAAATATTTACGCAAGATGTCAGTAAAAAAACTGCATAAATGATATACATTTTTAATTTCTAAATTTTTTTTAATCTTATTTTTGTTAACAAAATAACAATTATGATATTTTTTATGTATTTAATAATGATTACACACGTAAAATAAAATTTAATTACCCTTGACGACGTACTGCTGCAGTCCACTTTTTTCCTCTCTAATTCATAAGAAAATCCAGGAAAACGGTGGAAATGTAATTTTGGATGTTTAGTTGGTGTATCTTTACAATCAACAACACAGCACGATTTGATAGCTTTTTCCCCATTTTATTCGACAATTAATCCTTATTAAAATGCACGTATAACATAATTATGACACTAAGGTTTTGACTGAACCAGATTTAAAAAAAAAACACGAGATGGCGCAAATGTCGCTTGTCAAAAGATACTTTCCTAGCGTATGCATTTAGTATTGAGCGATTTTTAAGAAATATTCAAATTAAATCCAATTTGGAAACAATACGGTTTTGAGTCAGACCCGTGGGATAGGACAGTATTAAACTTCATGGTCAACCACTTTAATAAAAGGATTAACACCTGTTAATAATTCACAGATTGCAAAAGGTTCTATAGCGTTAAAAATATACACTAATGTGTGCATACTTCTAGAATTACAATTATGTTTACTTGCATACATCATGAATAATGCAATATGACTGTTTACTTTGTGATGGCTTCTATTTGTTGAACTATTCCCCAGATGCATTGTTCCTCCGCCTACTCGACTCTGTTTGTGTTTGAATTATCTGTCTAGAATAACTTTTAACAAAACTGTACAAATAAATTTTAAAGTGGACTCGAGAAGAGGAGATCGCTAGGATGTAGTTGTTATTATTATCAGAGTACAAACTGGGAATCACGTTCCAAAAGGGAACTCATCTTAGCATCAGCTATTAGCTTTGCTAAGATAGATAATATATTTGTGTTGCCATTACTTTGGATACAAATCGTCATTACATAACATAAATCTACAAATTAAAAAAAAATAGACATAACGACACAATAAACCATTTAGGTCATATTCAAATTCAAATGTGTTTAAAATCCTTGATGCTTTGGATGTGGATTCGTCAAAAAAGATAGATAATAGCACTATAAATGATTATTCATTATATAGTTAGATTACAATCATTAAGTTGGGTAGGTTTCTGATTAGATGGTGTCTTTTTATACGCTTTATATTAGTTTGGGTTGTAACTAAGTATGTATGTCCGTAACGGAATCTTTGAGCATAATTTTCACCAATTTCCCGAAGTCTGATTAATTTGAAACTTTGCATACGTATCAAGGACCGATGACAATGCAATAATTTGATAACAGTTTCCCATTATCCTTATTAGGACCCCCAGGATTAATAAATTCTTTTATAGATCCTCAAACTAAAAAGTGAAAAATAAAATATAGTTTAAAAAAAACTAAAAAACACGCTTTATATCGGACTAAAAAGTAAAAAATAATTGTTTTAAAATAAGCTTAAAAAGCGTGGGGCGCTTTGTTCCACATTTTCGTACATCGAGCGCCCAACGCTTTTTAAGCTTATTTTAAAACAATTATTTTTTACTTTTTAGTCCGATATAAAGCGTGTTTTTTAGTTTTTTTTAAACTATATTTTTTTCCAGATTTTTCGCTTATCTCAACAATACTTTCATAACTATGTAATTTTTTTGATATTATGCATAACTTCAATAAAAAATCACACCAAGAGCTTGGGTCTAACTAGTCTCTGCCATAAAATACAATCAAAGATACGGAAATATTGTTCTTTGATAACATTTTTGGGGAATGGAACTTTTACTGTATTGTACATTGATCGATCATATTTTAGATTCTGCAAGAGCGTAGACGAACAGACTCAAGCCAACATTTTTTGGAACTTTTTCCTTGGTTCTATTAACACTTCTTCCGTATCAACTACCTCAGAGAGATTGTGGATTATTGACGCTCAACAACCGAGGTCAATAGCTTCTATACTTTTAAATTCCGCAAAAGTGTAGATGAAGTCAAGTTGACATTTTTTGGAACGTTTTACGTTTTACTTGGTTCTTGCTTCCATTTACACTTCTTCCGCATCAACTACCTCAGAGAGAGATTGTGGATTATCGAACCTCAACAAACGAGGTCATTAGCTTCTATATTTTTAAATTCCGAAAAAGTGTAGACGAAGTCAAGTCGCCATTTTTTGGAACGTTTTACTTGGTTCTTGCTTCCATTTACACTTCTTCCGTATCAACTACCTTAGAGAGATTGTGGATTATCGACGCTCAACATTCGAGGTCATTAGTTTCTATATTATCTGTTTCAAGATTGTCGATAATGCAATTTCACAGTCGTGTTCCGCAGATAGATAATTTTAATCAAACTTAAAAACCAGAGTCATTCCTGGTGATTTCATTAAAACGCGACAATGGATGACATTCTGTCGGCGTTAATCAGTATATGAATTTGTCACAAAACAATTACAGGAAGCGCACCGTACATGGGCAAAGACCCACACGCAGGTAATGCCGAGCGAACACATCCGTTTGAAATATTGCAACAGTCGAAAAACATGTATCTTTAACTGAAACAAAGGCATGCACAAACTCGTCACATTAATGGGTGTCAATATTTCGAACGAATTAGAACAGACGTTCGACAACTGAGTCCATAAGCGTCGATATCAGGCCTGGGCCAATGGCGGCCCGCGGGCAGCCCGCAGTAGACTTTTGTTCGGCCCGCGAAGCATTTTATAAATGATTATATAGATATAAAAATTTAGAAAAATAGTAAATAGCAAGGCCCACAACAGACGAAAAAATACCTTTTTGTTGCGGAAATGAAAGGACCTTTTTTTTTGCTCTCCAAATTTTTGGCCCACAGTCAAATTTTCATCTGCAATGTGGTTCGACGATCAAAAAATTTGCCCGCGTGGAATAAGTGTGTACAATTGATATAATTGATTACAAAATGTACAAATTCAAGCAAGACTCCTAATTTAAGACGACCCGATAAACAATGTTTTTTGTTTTGCCATTTTTGGCAAAAACAAAGATTTTGTGGATTCGATACACGTGAGCAAGTCACATACAGCTTGCCGTGCGAAAAACATGTTTTTTCTAAATGAATGCCAGCCACCTCAAGTGTTTTCCCTTGGGCCTTGATTATAGTTATTCCGAAAGCTTTTTTAAAATGGAAATTGTAAATTTTTAGATTGCGAAAAGGCAAATCCGTTGGAATAATAGGGTTATTGACAGTGATTAAAATTAAATATAAAACTGTGTTATAATGAAAGTTTATGGTCTAAAATATCGTTTAGAATTATTATTTTTTTAAATAAGTGCGTTAAATATATTAAAATAAATAAATAAAATCACGATTTTTAACCTATGTGTCACGTGACTTCAAACACCAATTGACGTCATTAATCATGCATTCATAGACAAGGAACAATACATGCATATACCTATCTTCTTTGGTTATACCTGTATGTTCTCTGGCACCCGCTTGCTTAGTGTTTACAGATTGCCTACTGTGACGTAGGCAATCAGTAAATATGGCTGTCTAGGTCAATTAACGTTTTGGCGCAGAATTTAAAGTCAAAATAAAAAACAACTAATAATGAGTCAAATCTGTCATATTTATGAGAAAAAATATTTTTTACGGGTACATATACCTTTATTATTTAATTTTAAATACTTTTTGAAATTTTGTCAATAACCCTATTGGTATTCGTGGTATTAAAACACTGTCTCCTTTAGATTTGCCACTAATTATAATAACTCTTACAATATTTGGGAGCATCAAGAATTCGTATTAAAAGTACCACAACACCCATTTTTAACCTTAATTTATGAGAAGGCTCTTAACTTCCTTAAGGGTTAATTTAAAAAAAATAGTTTATGTCCTTCCCCAGAGCTTAAACAATATCAAAGTCCGGATCGAAACGTCATCTTATGTTATATTGATTTGTTATTTTTTTATTTTTTGTCAATATATTGGTCTGAGAAAAATTGCTCGATAATTTTATTTATTTGAAGAGTTCTATTCAGACGTTAATCAAAGATTTGAATATCCATATTAAAATTCATCACAATCGGCTATTAATTCGACTGGAAAATATATTGTTTTTGTATGTTGAACACGCCTAGTGCAAAGTACAATAATTAAGTATCGTTTTACATCTTCTTAGAGACGCGATTGTTTATAATAAATCTAATCGTATTTTACATTTAAATTATCTTTGCACGCCAATGTTCTGTACGTCTGACAAGTGACAACAAGTCCATGTAAATATACGTCACATTCTAATCATTCAATGTTCGAAGGCCGCGTGTTTGTAATATTCTTAGACTGTGACGAATCACAGGTGGTCACAAGACGAAATAAATTATGCTACCGTTATTAATATAACCACCCCTACTTGCTTTTTATATTTTTTTTAACCGAGAAATCTGTCAGATATTGTTCACAAACGACTTACGACTGAGGTTATTCTTATAGAAAAAATCAAAAAGTGATAGAGGATTGCGGAATGTTGGAATCAATTCAACTTGACTTTTTCTGTAAGTCCGGTTAATATTAAACAGGCCAAAAATCGTTTAGTGTCTTAAAAAGAGATCTGCAAAACGCATGAAAACAGGAAACGATTTACGATATTTGGAAAAACCGCGCCGCTTAGAAAAACGTAGTTTTGAGAAAAACGCGTTTAAAGTTTTAATTTCAGATTTCTTACAAAAAAATAAACATGAATATTTACACTACTCAGCTATGCCTGGTGTATAGTAAGCCTTCCGTTTCTACAAAAGGCATCGTTTTCTGCTAATTTTTTTGCTCTACTCTGCGAGAGTATAAGTGTTACGTGATAACATTTGAGAGGTAAGAGCAGGTAAGAATCTTACCGTAAGACCGTTGCTGCTCTCGACTATATGCTATAGCTTTGTAAATATTTAATATTTCGGTCTAAAATTTTTACAGTATTTTCTCAATATATTATACATAGTTACTAAAAATGTAAAAAAAATAAATTCGTTTTTTCAAAACCCGAACACCAGACTACGTCCTTAAATAGCTTATATATGCACCAAGCGGCAGAAGGTTAGGACAACATGCTTTTTTTGCGCGTCAGATCCCAACTAAATAATTGCAAATTCGTAAAAATCTTAGAAGACAACCAGAAAATGAATGTATAATTTTATTGACCTTGTGATTTGAACGCAAATCGTATCTTATTTGAATCGCAGCCCGATTTTTGAACAATAAATGCCAACATTATTATATTTTAATATGATATTAAATGCACGCTCTGTTTAGAATGCAATTTCATGTAATACGATACGAAACAGGAGTTTTAAATATAAATATCATCATAAATTAAGGATTTAATGAATGTTAGTAATTACTTCGCCGCGGATCAGCGGCGTACGACTGCAAAATTCAAGAGAATTGGATGAAAACGTTACCTACTGTAAAGCGTCAACAAAAACTAAATGCAATTTACATTTACAATCATCTTGGAATATTAATCTTAAAATTATTAATTAGTTTAACAAGCAGTTGGCAATTTTTGTGTCAATTTTTATGAACATTATCTTAAAATAAACCCACCAATAAGGTTAAAGGTCGTTTGAGATAAGCATTTTATGCATTTGTAAATCGTACGATACAAGTTTTTGTAATAATAACAAAACTGAACTTCACGACTCATTACATCACTCACTATTTATCATTATTTCAACAGTTGATTAAAATTTCAGTTTTATAAGAGAATAAGAGAATCGTACTACTGTCGAACTTGCGTTGCACATTGGGCCAAAATTTAAAAAAAAAACCTTTTTAAATATCCATTTTTACTTCAAAAGGCTTGCATGCAAGAACAATATTTATTCTTGAAAAATGTACCATTGAAACGCAGTGACAGCTAGAATGTTAACAAAAGGGGACATTTATTGTCTCTGAACAGAACATACACTATGACGTCATGTTTGTTTGGGGGCGTTTACCTATGTCGCCCACGCGACAAGATACTGTTTTCTGATTGGTTCTTGCTCAAAACAAGCATACGAAAAATAGCCTCGGTTCATTGACAGCATTTCCACCTTCGCAGCCAGAGCGCCAGCCAGCATGTTTTCCAGCATTGATTCGAGTGGCAAAACCAGCCTCGTGTGCAGCTACAGTATAGACGATTTGATTTTCTTAATATTTTCCCGAGATTAGTACACTTATGGGAGTCATTCAGAGAGTTTCATATTTATCGATTTGTGGCCCACTGTGCGGCAGTAGTCTGCGCTTAAAAAATACATTAAAGTTTGCCCCTGGAATGCACGTACTATTGAACAATTCAGATATGTTATATTATATATGCATAGATTAAACAAAATATGATGCAGTTTTTGTTTTCGTGTAAAAAAAAAGAATAAATAAATTACATTATTTTATGTATGCGCAGATTAAACAAAATATGATGCAGTTTGTATTTTTATGATTAAAAAAAAGAGTAAATAAAATTTAGCATTGTCAATAAGGCACGATAACATCATTGTGACTTGCGCACTCACTCTATTCAATGTAGAAGAATGAGATAGCATATACGAGATACGGAGATATTTATCATCATTTAAAAAACCCAAACAGTAAAGTGTGAATTCAAATATGCAAATATGTAATTAATTTTATTTAATACTAAACTGTTCCAATAATTTACCCCTAATAACTGTCATGTTTTTTTTATTATTCCGCGATAACATTTATTTTAAACAAAAAACTATATAATTGTAAATTAATACAAACAGAAAAATATATTTTCAAATCTGTGTATTCTGCGTTTGTAGTTGGTAATTACGCTATCTTGCTATTAAAATTTCAACTAATCAAATCGGGTCAGTTATCAAAAAACGTTCCACCTTTCAAGCAGATCTAAGGCGCGGCAGGCAAACACTTAGGCCACACAATCGCTCCTAAAAGTAAAAAAAAAACAAAAAAGGTATTAAAAAACAAATAACACTTTCAATATGAACTGATAAAATATTGCTGCCATTTATATAGGTATAGGTAACTGCAAAAGCATGAAACACGTGTTTATTTATTTGTTGACAGGAGTAATCCGGCACATTTTCGAATCTTATATGATTTCTCTATGCAAATTTTTAACCCTTGTTATACGCTTTTAGGAGTTGCATTTTCAAAAATCCGTTCTTAGCGGATGTCTACGTCATAATAACTATGTGTGCCAAATTTCAGCCCAATCTGTCCAGTGGTTTGGGCTGCGCGTTGATAGATCAGTCAGTCAGTCACGGTTTCCTTTTATATATTCAGATTTTGGTGTCGACTCTTATGTTTCGTGATGCAAGTAGCAGTGTGTGTAGTACTGAATCACGTATTTGGCATCAGTTGCGGCTTGCAGCGATGCAGAGTCTGCGGAATCCCATTTTGGTCGGTGAGCCACGACGCCGAATCGACGATGCTGATGCAAGTTTCAGCATGTATAGAATTGCGTCGATGCCAAGACGATATTAATTTATTTTCCCGCGCCATTTTAGAGGTTACTTTGTTGTTCGTGTATAAATTCCATGATGGAAAGTGATCGTGTATTTTGGGGAGAGTTCATAAACATTTATCATCTGCATACGTGTCTTTGGAATGCAAATGTACTTTTAGCTCTTCCAATAAAGCATTTGAATAACGTTTTCTTTTTATAAACCATCATTTTGACCATTTCCTTTTTGATTTCCTTTTTCTTTTATGGGGTGCCCCAACTACTGCTAATAAAACTGGTGTTGGCAAAACGTAACTCATTTTATTTGTCAAGCACTAGGTACCTAGAAAATAACTTAACCTACTGTTCTTGTGTTGCATGAACATCGAGTCGATTCAGGCATCGCAATAGGTTTATGCAACTGATGCAAGTTTCATGAAACATAGAGTCGATGCCTGCATCGCAGCTTGTATCAAGGTGTGTAGGCCGCTTTAGAGGAACCGCTACAGTTCACTACATATTATCATCTCACACTCCAATAAAAATCGGGATTCATTTTCAATATTTAAATCGCCGCTTACAGGACTAAGTGCCAAGTTTCTACATTCAAACATGATTTTATAAATCAAGAGAATACTTCAAAAATAAAAGATTCCCAGGATACCCGAGTAGCCTTTAATGATCTGTATGCAATCATAGATTACGTGACAACTGAAGACTATAGATAAAACTGGATGATGAGCGATAACCACAATCCACAACCAAAGTGACACGCATATTGTAATACGAACTGCCAAACCGTTTGTTAATCTCCCCTAATTTTAATACGACACAGAAAAGGATCACGTTTTGATCTGAGCTGCTTATTTTCAAGTTAAGTGTGTTCTGTTATCTAAAAAGAGAACCTTTTTTTGTATACAAAAAGAGTCTTCGAGACTATATTGGAGATTCAAAATCTGTCTTGTACCAAACAGACAGCCTACGACAGAGGTAAAATTTGATCCATTAGTTGCCACAGCATTCTTTGCTGTTGAAATAAATAAGATACTATATTATTAAAGGTCCCTTCACACGATGCTGGATTTCGAGCTCGCTTGCTTGCTTGAAGTCTTGCAGGCAGCTTCGCACACTACGCTGCTGGATTGTGACGTCACTGATTGGTCCTTTGCTCGCTATCTTGCTATATTTGGGTGATAGGTTCAGTGCTATTTTTTTCATGCAGCGCTGCCTGCTCGTTTGACAACTTGACCAAGTATGGAGTCGTATTTTATCACGTGATATCGTCTGAAATTCGTTAAATATGGTGTTGTTTGAAAAGAGTTTTAAGTAAACAGCGATGGACTCAACAAGAAATAAGTTTTCGCTTTGATTTTTCTCTTCTCTCCCGAAGCTTTTCAATCATTATTAAAGTCGTAGTAGCAATTCATATATAACGAATTATTTCTTGCATAAACATATTGCAGCCATATTTAAATTTTAAATATAACAGCGAAGAGCAAACAAGCAAACTGCGAGTGAAGCGAAACTAGCAGCGCTCCTACCAACCACCACGCAGGATACCATTCATAGCAGCCTGCCAGACTTCAAAAAAGCAAGCGAGCTCGAAATCCAGCATCGTGTGTAGAGGCCTAAAGTTAAAGTTTTATTAAGAGCATTAGCGACTTTGGCCGGGAAAATTATGGCCCGGTAAAGAATGTTTGTTTTGGGGAATAAAATTGTTTTTATGACATAATTGTATACTCCACCGGGTCATGTGTTAAACGCACATTCTCGTTTCGTAGTGCTCCACCCGAGTAGGGATTCAAGGTCAAACGGGAAATGATTAAAGTCGAGTCAGCCGTTCTTGGATGATGCTGATTAAGATAAGCAAAAAACACGTTTTCTCGTAATAAAAAATAAAAACCTAAAAAATTAACGATATTAAAGAAACAGAGATCCCGTTCCTAGTTTATTGACCGTCATTATTTTTGAAAATTCGAACCGAATCTGGCGTTGAATGGGTATACAGTACCTATAGGTATTGTCGACTGTGTATAGCAGAAGAAGTTCTTCATTACGTACAAATGTATATAAGACATTATTATTGTGCTCGGGGGCACGAGCCCCTCGGGGGGCACGCGGGCTGCGGTGCGGGAGCGGTGACTGAGTGTCAGTGACTCGCAGAGCGAGTTCAAGGCAACACAACGCAACGTAGTGCTTCGCCCCACCGCGTACGTTAGTTTATAATGTGTACCTACCATACATATATACAAGGATCAGTGGAGTATCGTGATTTTAAAATACCAAGACACCGCCAACTATCTCTTCTTGGAACGAAATTTATTTGTCACAGGCCATTAAATCTTGTAAATACTTCCAACTAATAAACTACCATTTATTACATAGGTAATTTATCAGAACATGAATTTTATAGAGCGAGATTCTAGATTGTAGACGTTCGACAACCGAGACTTTTACTTTTTGTCCGCATCGGATTTGATTTTGACGGAAATCTTATCTTAAAAGACCGGGCACACTCGGCAACAAGAACCTGCACGACCAGCAGCCAGCAACGACCGTCAATTGGTCGCATGCAATTTCTGTCTAGCCGTGATGAACCGATCTAGTGTGCTTAGAAATTAATTTACATTATGAAACCTGCACTAAAATTTGCTGGTTTGTGCTTGTCCAGTGTACGATATTGTGCAGGTTTGTGTTGGCAAGTGTGCGCGGTCTTTAACGCGAAAGAGGGAGCACCGCAAGTGTAATGACTAATGACAAACAGTCCATCCGTTTTAGAGTAAAATAAATATTAGAGAAACACGTTCTTCTATCTAAGAATCGTACAAAACATTCGAAAAACCTGCAAGAAAAGTAAATGACAAACAGGTCCCGTTAGAATTTTAAATATTTGCATGACAATTAACTAACTTGACAGAAGCAGAGGTAATAAAATAGAAAAATAGAACGAAGATCATTTTAGCATCGAACCATATGTCGATGCTTGAGGTTTTATTTTTCACTGAAAGCAGCACCTGTTCTTCACACGTGTCCTTTAAGCCTCTGGTTTATAATTAAAAATTTATGGATTTAGGATGTTTCTAGGCATTTTATAAATGTGTCAAGCTTAGCACTCGTTAATGTCGATTTTGACTGAAAAATGTAATTGATAGCGTAGTCCTTTCGTTCTAGAGTGATACTAGGACAGACAAGCATTAAAATTCAAAAATACGTTACTACAAATCAGAAAACTAACTCAGTGCCTATTTAAACAATTTATCGGTGACAATAAAAAACATTTTTACCGGCCTTTAGTGTTACTATTTAAAAGTGACAAATTAATCATCATAATGTCTATTATTATTTTTTTTTAAACCGCAACCTATGGCTTCAGGGTTTAACCCATGTGCCAACATCTTATTCCCTAAAAAAATACATTCAAGACTGGAACACAATGATGGATAGGTTACCAGAAATAGGGATGGGGAGCAAGAAAAGCAATAGACAAAAATGCAGGACCAACACAAACACGAAAGTCTTTCGTAAATGGATTAGTAAGGTTAGGAACGATACAGTAGGAATCATAAACTTTCAAATTGCTAATTTTTAAATGGATATATTGTTTTTAATTCAAAATTCGTTAATTCCGTCGTATGCTTGAAAGTTCATAGAATTAAGAATGTGACACAAATTAATTGGAAATGTCTGTTATTGACTTTACATTAAAAAAGAAAGTTCATTTATTCATTCTACTTATAGGTGTTTTGTATATTAATTATCATTCTTAATTTTTCAACAGTGTTGATGAGACTCGAAAACGGTTTCATCTAAATTTTTTTATTTAAATTATTTTTGTTTTTAGGAGCAAAGTAAAAGATACCGACAAGATATTTAAAGACGCTTAGGAGCTGTGTCGATGAGCGCCTACAATTTAAAAATCATCTAAAATATTGTTGATAAATAGTTGAAAACAACTGCAGTCGTTGGCTGGCCTTGGCCAAAATAAAGAAACTAAGTTAAGCTATCTTTTTTCAGTATTTTTGTTGGCACCGTTGACCAGAGCGCCTCTAAAATATAAAAAAATCAATATGATCACCATTTTTCATTAGAAGACGGCATGCTATTAGAAGAATGTTGATCTTACTGCCATTTTTTATAACGGGCGTAAAATAAAAGAAATATGATTTAACCTAATATAATAATTTGCTTGTCAGTTGTCTACATTATAAGCCATATGAGTATCAGAGACAGCAAAGCAGGCGTTGTAAGCAGAGGACCTAGCAAGAAAAATTGCCCCTGTTCTAATTTTAAAATCTATCTTGTTAGCTGGCAGGCAAGCCCGCAGTGACGTCATTTCCAGCCTCGTACTCAACCAGCCGGCCAACAGAAGTCCAAGCAATGTTTCCAGTTTCGTGTTTCCTTGAGGAAAATATTTATTTACAGGGGCAGGAGGAAGATCAAACTCTAGTTGGATCCTGTCCCTATTGCCTAAATTTGTACATTTAGAGCAATAAACATTCATTATTATTATTATTATTATTTATTCCGTATAAGTACACATAAACAAAATCTCGTCGTTCTACATTCTACAAGAATAATTTTTCGAGTCGAAAACGAAACATCAAGATCGAGCGATATATCCAGATTACTAGAATTCTTGATCGTTTCTGTAAACAAATATTGCTATAGGCGTGACATTCGATACGACAACAAAAACACACGATCATCCGTGACGTAACAACTGACGTTTCCACGACGCACGTCTATGGTACAATAGAGAATAATATTACAGTGTTGTTCGTTGCTACCATGCTACACGCATCTCCCCCTGCCCTTCCACGCTCTGTCCATACCGTATCATCACCACCACCAACGTCTCTTACGTCGTACAACGCTCCTCCTCATCGCTTCCAGGCATCAGGATCAAAACATGTTGTTATCTTATTCGGCGAAGATGAGTTCTGCTCGTCGACTCTCTCTGTCCACCGTCATGGAGGGATATACAGTGGACCCCCGGTAATCCGGCTCCTGTCTAATCCGGCACCCCCTGTAATCCGACATGGTCTATTATTTATTATTAAATATTTTTTTTGACAATCTTCGCTAATGCATGATTGAACAAGTTATAACTTGTACGCACCACCACTATTGTGCTCGACGCTTAGGGTATTGTTTTGATTCTGATTGCTTAGTTTGAATTTGAAGTTTGAAGAAGATAGCGGTGAGGTCTAGCGTATGTTCATTGTTTATTGTTTATTCATTGTGTATTCGTATTCGTACCTAGTAATGTCGTCACAAGCTCAGAAGCGAAAGCACAAAACACTGACAATTAGTGAATGCAATCTCGCGAGATTGGGGCTCAGGCGAGATCTCGCGAGTTTATGAATAACAATACCGCGAGATCTCGCCAATTTCGAGATCTCGAGAGATTGGCAGTTTTGTGTGCTTATTCTTGCAAATATCACAATATTTGAATAAATTAGGAAAAAAATAATAAGAATTGTAGGTATTATTAAATAAACATTTATTTTTACGAATTTTTTCAAAATAATAAAGAAATAAACAACCAGTCTTTTAATATCAAACCAAAATCTTTTAATAATAAAACAGTTCTTTTATAACAAAACAACAAGAAATCCCTTAACTAAGTTGAGTTGACTATTAAACTGAGATACTATCAATTAAAGAAAACTATACCTAAGCAGAGATCTATTAGAAATTAGAGATTAATTAACAAAATATACCAATGAAATGAAAGTCTTGGCTTGTTCTGTTCACATCACACGCCATTATTACGAATTATTTTCAAAGTAGCTTCAAATAAGACGTTTTTATGCTCGAGTACAATCTCGTTAAACTCGCGAGATATCGCCCATTTTTCGACCGAGATCAATCTCGCTAAAAAAGGCCGAGATCTCGCGAAAACGAGATCTCGCGAGAACGAGATTGCATTCCCTACTGACAATTAAAGAAAATGTGATATTATTAGGCAGTACTCTATAATCCGACAAATTCGATAGTCCGACACTGTCCTGCAAAATGTTGTCGGATTACCGGGGGTCCACTGTAATTAAAGCACGCATTTTAAATAACTCGAGTAACAAATAAGGATCATCCGTACTTGCAGAAAAAAAGGGAAGTTTAAAAAACTAAAAAACGATTACGAAAAAGTAGAAAATAGATGTATATGATATGGGTCAGTGGTAACCACTTATTTTTCCTGTGAATCCGTTTCAAAACATTTTTGATTTTTCACGATCTATATTATTTTATACCTATCCAAGTTTGGGTACCGCTTGATGGTTTCCCAACTTTCATTAAAATCTGCAGTAGTATAGTACCAGCACACAATAATTCTTGATATGCGATCGTCCGTCATAAATAAAAATAATTTGGAGATATAGGAAACATTTTATCGCTGCAGGGTTCATTATTTTCTCCCCGACAGTTAACTGGGTCACCGAGAGAACCTTAATAAAATAGATCAGATGTTTATTTTTGACATTTAATAAGAGTTCCTTTCTCGCAGGACCAGACTTTCTCGCAAGGGACGTTGTTATGATGGCGTTTTTTGCGAAGTGAAAAGAGAAAAAGTGCGCGGGGAGTTCCTTAAAAGACGTACGCCCTCTCCGACAGCTAACTAGGTCCTAAACAGTCCTGGCCCCCCGCGAGAAACTTCATAAAATAGACTAGATGTTTATTTTTCACATTAAATAAAAGTTGTTTTCTCACAGGGACAGAATTTCTCGCAAGGGATGTTGGTGTGATAGCGTTTTTTTCGAGGTGAAAAGAGAAGAATTGAAAAGCGGAGTTCTTTAAAAAAATGTACGCGGGGCGTGTTGGTGTACCCGCGTGCATCTTCGGGACTCTTCATGGTTTGATTTCTCGTCTGTTGTCTCTAGTCCTCGACGGTCACTGGTCAAGTACTCTAGACCTCAGGAGCAACGGCAGAGCCAAACACGAACGCAAAATCGCTTTTAAAGCGTCATCGGAGAAGAGATACAAGGAAAAAAATCTTGAGTCAAGCGCTCTTATTATATACATAGACATTATATTATATCGTATGTACAGAATGTACAATGAAAAGGCATTTAACACAAAGATTAATTTTTTTTGTAAATATTGATTCAATTATGCTGAGTTGCAGAAAGCATTGTTAGAAATTCGGATTTGACAACTACCTTAGAAAAATATTGTAGAACTTTAAGTCGATTCTACACGGAAAATAATTGATCGATTGAAACGATATTTAAACTGCAGTGTATACACGTATTTAATATGGCACGCCGTTTTACTATTTAATAGTAAAATAATTTTTTCCAAAAATTATAAAAATATTTAACAATTTAAATTTCAGAAAAAAAATTTTGAGTGAATTTTTTTTATGTGGTGACATAATAAAAATACATTATTATTATGTCATGACATAATAAAAATACATTATTTTTATATCATGACATAAAATTAAATGCTTATACAATATACACAGGAAGAGACAAAAACGACGAATTATAATTATGCCATGACATAAAAATAATGTATCTTTATTATGTCATGACATAATAATAATGTATTTTTATTATGTCACCACATAAAAAAAATTCAGTCAAATTTTTTTTTCTGAAATTAAAATTGTTAAATATTTTTATAATTGTTAGAAAAATATTTTACTATTAAATAGTAAAACGGCGTGCCATAAAAGTATTTATAATTATTTTTATGTCGCAAGATAATAAAAATACATTATTATTATGTCATGACATAATAAAAATACATTATTTTTATGTCATGACATAATTATAATTCGTCGTTTTTCCTATCTCTTCCTATATATAAGCATTTAATTTTATGTCATGACATAAAAATAACGTATTTTTATTATGCCACCACATAAAAAAATTCACTCAAAATTTTTTTCTGAAATTAAAATTGTTAAATATTTTTATAATTTTTGGAAAAATATTTTACTATTAGATAGTAAAACGGCGTGCCATATATTTAACATAGTTTTTTGTTCAATTTTGTACGAACAGCAGTTTGATAAAAATTCAGCTTGAAAAGCGATCTTTTTATCAAACCATGGCGGCTTGAATTGCGCTGTGATATTGCTCGCTGTCGAGCCATCTCGCGTTGTGCTCGTGAAAGAAGGCTAGAACTAAAAAGTAGATCTAGCTCAAGCATAGCGGTGGACCGATATCTGTCGCATGAACCGATATGGCGTCAGCTACTGGGTAACGCACCCACGTACACGGCTTACATGTGTGTAGAGTTTGTGAACTTAAACAACTTTGGTAACCATGGCGAAACCAGACGGAAAGTACCGAAGTTTTCCCAGGTAGTGATAACAGCACCATCTCGCGTGCACCAGGCAGCATAGGAAGCTAGGTCTCCTGGTTACAGCCTTCTTGGCTAGGACATTCATCTTTTCCATGAGTGGCTTATGAGCGAATCTCGTTGCCAGTCTAAAATCTAACCGGACGAATCCAAGACGGAAAGCTAATTATATTATAATGCATAGATTTACAAACAAAATATTATTGAAAATCTTCAGTATAAAGTAGTGTTGATCCAATAGAATGTTACGATGAAGGAAGGTTTTTGGTTGAGGATCGTAAGTAAATAAGCTTTACCTGAAGATGAAAATAAATTTTTCGAAACGTTGGCCACTAACGAAACATTGGTAAAGCTTATTTACTTATGATCCTCAACCAAAACCTTCCTTCATCGTATTATTGAAAATCTTATTGTGTAAAAATTTAAAAAATGACCGGACAGCCGGTGTATACGCTATACAAACGCTAATTCCACGCACATAATATACACACTATGTTGTCGTAGTGCTCTGGCCTGTTGTTGTTTACATCCAACACATACACACACGCTCACACATAATATATATACAGGTGACATCAACTAAAAAAAAATTGAATATATTTTTCTACAAAAAATAAATAAACGAAATTTTTTTTAAAAAACAAGCTTTTATAGTCAGAGTGCCCGTCGGCAAAAATTTTACTGACACATACTCTCCCCAAACTTTGTATATGGCTTCATTAGGCCTAGTCTGACACCTATTTCCTCTATGACTTTTCTTGATTTTGGGGCGTTTTCCCTCTAAATTTTCCGAAAGATGTCGTTTTGACGACATGTAAAAATTTATATGTAGATACTGTTTGTTTTTTTAATTGGATAGCTTAAAAACTTCAACTAAAATGCTAAAATAATGTTCTTTAACAAATAACATAACCATTTAAAATGTCTGACACCTAGAATATGTTCGACATATTCGAGGTGTCAGACATTTTAAATGGTGCATATTATTTGTCAGAGAACATTATTTTAGTGTTTTGGTTCAAGTTTTTTAAGATATCCAATTAAAAAAACAAACAGTATCTATAAATTTTTACATGTCGTCAAGACGACATCTTTCGGAAAATTTAGAGGGAAAACGCCCCAAAATCAAGAAAAGCCATAGAGGAAATAGGTGTCAGACCAGGCCAAATGAAGCCATATACAAAGTTTGGGGAGAGTATGTGTCAGTAAAATTTTTGCCGACGGGCACTCTGACTATAAATAAAAACTTGTAAAAACAACCAATCTGAAAAGATATCACCTATTAGTCGAAGCTCCGACCGCGTACAAAAATCTACTGTACAACAGTACTAAAATTTTATAATCGAACTAGCGGTCCGATCCCGTTTGTCGATTGCCTCCATTTTTTCTTTGCAAAATTGAAACCTAGCAGCCAAATCTAGCGACAACAAAACCAGCCTCGTGTGCGGCGGCTTTTCTCGATTCGACTGTCGGCCGCTAACACGCTTCTGAGTGGATGTGGACAACTGGATAGAGCTGTATCTGCAACCACGCCACGCTGTAAATCTGTGCGTGGTGTACATGCAGATTGGACGCGCGGCGTAGTGTGGGCATTGTTCAAAAATACTTTGAATACGCACTAAGTACAGCGTTTAAAATAAAACAATCCAGTCACTAATCTAATCTGCATAATACAATAAAAACTAATTATTTTTATTAGTGTCTATTCTCTAGAAGTTTATATACAAATGAGTGGATAAGTTTGTCTTCGCCAGGCGCAATATCAAAGTTCAAGATTTGAAAATGTGTTTAAAATCTTCAACGGGAAAGTAGAGGGTCTAAAATAAATGTTGGGTTACCCAATGAAGAACTTCCTTGTATACAAATCTTTGATTAACGTCTGAATAGAACTCTTCAAATAAATAAAATTGTCGACCAATTTTTTTCAGACCATATATTGACGAAAATTATATAAAAATATAAATCAAAATAACAAAGGATGACGTTTCGATCCGGATTTGGACCTTCTTCAGAAAAATCTAAAAAACATTAAAATTATTAGTATTAGTTATTTAATATTATCATCGTGCATTCTATTAGATAATATTAAATAACTAATACTAATAATTTTTATATTTTTTAGATTTTTCTGAAGAAGATCCAAATCCGGATCGAAACGTCATCCTTTATTATTTTGATTTATATTTTTATATAATTTTTGTCAATATATGGTCTTTATTGTATACATTATGAGATACCTACAGACATTTTTTTTCTTGTTGAAATTGTGTCTTTTTCAATTGTAATGATAAATTAGAAAAGGATCTTTAATAATATATGATCTTGACCAAATATGATGTTAGTAGATTCTAATTTTCGATTTGCTAGGTTTTAATAACGATCTCATACACGAGAAATGTTATTACTTATTATTGACGGATTCTAGTCACTTTTACCCGACTACGACGAAGCCAAAAGGAAGGGTTCTGAGTTTAGCCAGTTTATGTATGTATGTTTGTATTTACGGATGTTCCACCGTAGCGCCTAAACTATTCATCAGAGTTCGATAAATAAGGTGTCAATCGATTCGTTCTTATACCCGGGTAGCATAGACTACAATTATTTTTGGATTTTGATCCCGCAGAGGGGAGCAAATTGAAAACAAATAAAAAATAAATTCAAAAGAAATATTTTAAATAAATAATAAGTTCAAAAACTAAAACCCACTACTGAAAAGTATGAAACAAGAAAATATTCTCATCTGAGGATAGCCGTGGTCGTATGCCACCTCATATATATGAGGCCTCTCTAAATGTATAGCGTGATGCACTTTGCCCTAGAGCTAATGATCGCTTACTACTGTTAAAATGTAATGTTTTGTTAGGGTAGGTGGCATATGAGAATATTTTCTTGTTTCATACTTTTCAGTAGTCGGGTTTTAGTTTTTGAACTTATTTTTTATGGATATATTTGCAAGCTATCGCAGGAAAATATTTAGATGTTTTTATTTCTGTTTAAAATAATGTATATCCAATTTGCATAATAATAATAGATAAAATTTAATTATTTAAGTGGGAATCCATCTTTACTTTCAAAATAGCACATAATAAATACCTTTTACATATTATGATATAATAGACCAAAGTAGATAGAGTGGGTCAAAAAAACTTGGTAAAATTATACAAAAAAAAAAAACACCGACCAAGTGCAAATCGGACTAGCGCACCGAGGGTTCCGTACAAACTTGTACGTATGTAAATAGTTCGTCCATCACGGGAAACGAGTCTCGACGATTTTTCCCTTTATACTTATGCCATAAGACATTGCTTCTTGCCAAATTTCATGATTCTATAAGTCAACGGGAAGTACCTTATAGATTTTGATTCCCAAGAGTCTTGACAGACAGACAACAAAATGATCCTATAAGGGTTTCTTTTTTCCTTTCGAGGTACCGAATCCTAAAAACGACCGCTCGGACTCGTGTATTTTCAACACCGTCTATTTTCAACTGATTTTACTGACGTATTTTCAAATTTTTAGTTCCTACTTCTCAGTCAATGGAAAAATACTCTGGACAACGTTTACTTCAAAAATTTTTTTCTGATTAATTTATGACTGTCACGGAGTGGGGATAAAGGAAACGTTGAAAATACATTACAGACATAGGAAATATCGTTGACCATATAGATATTTTTATATTCGATGTGTTTTTTTGACGTGATAACGTCTTATAAATTGATGAAACACCAATCTTATAAATTGATGAAACACCGGCTGCATGCACGAAAAAGTGTCACGTTCCGAAATGTGCCACGTTCGGAAATGTGTCACGTTCCGCCTGACTTAATACGTTATCACGTAAAACTATCGTCCGTAAACCGACTTTACAGACAACCAATTTTTTTGTAACATCGCGTAGGTACAACGCTTTAAATAACAAACCATAGCGCAGAAGAAGGCCCACTGCCCGTGTCTTCAAGCGAGTCAATGCGTATATCTTTTATACATTATACGTGTGAAGGAAGAGATGACGATGGCGACCAAGCACAAGAAGAAGGTCAGCGGCCGATGACTTCTTGATCGTGGCCATTGCCATGAAGAACACAACACAACACCAGGTGAATGCCTCTAATCCTTTTAAATATTTTTTACATTCAATGCTTTAAACTTGTGAAGGAAAAAATCGTTCAATTGTGCATACGACCAAACAACTTCACAGTAGAGGAAATGAAAAAATCATCACAATTTTTAATGATTTAATGATGCCATAAAAACATTTCCATTATAATTAGCTGACTCAAAAATCGAACAGCTTTTTCTGGGTGTCAAAACAACTGTTCCAAGATGATAAAAAGTCTAAAAAAACTCGGGTCGCAGTGCCAAACCCTGCCGACAATATAATGTATTTGCTTTTATAGGCAGTGTGAATTTAACTATTTTTTTGAACAAAATAAAAAAAAAAATTACCCCTTAATATACCCCTTAAAACAACATTTTTTTTTACTTAATTTCAATACTACATATCAATTCAACATCTTCAGTATGTAAATCCATATCAGTAAACTTGTGTTTTCATAAAATTTGTAAGTCCGGTCCTGTCAAACCGATTTTTTTTTAATTTTAGTAACACATCTTACTAATTACTAAAGGCCTAAATTTCAAATTTGAAACGATTCTGAGAATTTTTTCGATTGGCCGTCACAGTCATGCGCAGTAGCTATAACGTGGGTAAAATTATACTGAATCAACATCTACGATTTCTATAGAAAACGAAAACGGGAAGGTGTAAGTGCGATGGCGTTTTTTTTGCTCAGTGAAAAGGGGAGGGCGAAAGGGGAGAGTTTCCTAAAGAAACGTGTTCAAAAGCCGATACAAACAGTGCCGTTTTAGCTACTGCGCATGACTGTGACAGATCCATTACCGTTCGCAGAGAGGTTGGAACAAAGCTATTATAGGTATAATACGCGTCACGGATCTAAAAGGTTCGGAAGTTAGTCACAAACAGCGTCGCAAAGGCACATTTTAGAGCCGTTGATACTCCCACCACCTCCCAGATACCTGCACGGAACGTGCGCTCGTCGGTGATTGGCCGTGATCGCTCGTTGCCTTTGTCACTTGTCGCTCTCCTGCTTTAAAGTACAGTCGAGTACGCTATTGTCAAGTTGTTATTGTTATTTCAGTTTTGTTGAGTTGCGGTAGTTTTTCAACAGACTGTACAAGCGCAAGCCCGCATTCGCATCTATCTTCCGAGTCTTTTAGATTCGTGGCGCGTATTATAAGCGGCGGATATATTTTCAGTAAGTCAGATGTAATGAAACATAGAACCTATTGCATGATAGTTATCTCTTTTATACAATCCACTATCCAGTATCCAGTTGTTTCTTCTTTTTTTTATACGATACGATAGTATATAGGTACAATAATAATAGTGGTTAGATGACTCGATACATTATAAGGCAAATAGGAAACAGAATATAAATTACTGAACACAACGTAATGATAATACAGAGCTACATTTATGTGTGGAATTTTTAAAGTTTCAACAAAAAGATTTATAAATGTATAAACAAGTTCAACGATTTCAAATAATGCAATCTTGTCCGAGGATGCTTATTATTTTACATATATATGGAAATAAAAAAAACTTTAAATATAATTTCGTTTTGAGTTTAATTTTATTATTATTTCTTCTTTAATTTTTTTCTCAACCAAAAAGATAGTAGTTACTTTTTGACACTTAAATAATGGTGATAGATTGGATGATCGAGCGAACTTGTAGATTGCCACCGTTTTTTCGTCGACTTACGTCGCAAAATTGGTCTCCTACACGAAAAGCGCTTTCATTTCAACGCGATAATATATAGCCTATGTCCATTCTAAATATGTATTTGTGAAAAAAATTTTGAAATCGGGTGA
The DNA here is from genome assembly GCA_963575645.1 of Xanthostigma xanthostigma. NCBI lineage: Eukaryota > Metazoa > Arthropoda > Insecta > Raphidioptera > Raphidiidae > Xanthostigma > Xanthostigma xanthostigma. Next base: position 36,432,396 of record OY754473.1, read on the forward strand.
GAAGATTCGGAGATTACCTCCTACATTCAATCTTATACGAACTTTATCTCTTTACGGTCCCGCCCAGTTTCACCTGGGTGCAAAAGAACGAATAGGGGGAGGCACATGAGTACGCACATTCATGTTAGTTTACCGAGATGAATATTGTGTCCAAATTTCATGATGATCGGAGTACCGTTCAAAAGTTTTTATCGGACGGACAAATTTTGAGTTACATTTTGCAACATTTTTCAATGATGCTCCGCTCCTATTGGTCGTAGCGTGATATTATATAGCCTATAGTCTTCCTCGATAAATGGGCTATCGAACAAAAAAAAATTTTCAATTGTAGACAATAGTTTCTGAGATTAGCGCGTTCAACCAAATAAACAAACAAACAAACAAACTCTTCAGCTTTATATAAAGATAACATTGGTATAGATTTTAGAGTCTAAACTAGTAAACTTCAACTCACGACGAAGGTGAAGTAACAATGCCTTATATTATGATTGAGCAAGTCAATCTTTTGAATCAATTGGATATACACATACGCGCATGCGTGCTTTATGTATGTAATTCATAACAATGATAAGTAGGAGAAGGTCACATAAATTGACAGAACGGAGAATGGAAATACATAGTTACTACTAGAAATACGTAATAAATACAGCAGTGGCGCGTGCTGTGAGTTTAAATTTCGACATCACGTTTCAAAACGAGCGCCAACGAGTTTTAAGAGTCACACGAGGTGGAAATACCATTTTGCACGTCATATATGTATGGTATTTTTTACGTGTACCTCGTATAAAATTGCTTAATTTTCAAAATTTTTGACAGTTCACTTTTGCACACACGTCACTTCTAATAGTAGGTTTGCAAAAAAAAACGAGTGTGCTTTAGACCACACGACTGAAGTAAAACTTCTTTCTGCCATAATTTGTTATTATTCACCCGAAAATTCACAAAATATGAACTTTAAAATGATTTTACAATTTTATTCACTTTAAACGTAGAATATTTAATGTATTGAACAAAATATTAATTTATAAAATTGTTCAAAAACGAAATGAATAGTTTAATATAAGAAGAAAGAAATATAAACATAAAGATAATGAAAACAAAAGTAATACATTGCAATTACTTAGCTCTCGTTGGATTTTAGGCGTAAATCTTTATGAAATATTATTAAAAGTATAGGTTTACAAAACCTTTTTCTGTCACTCGATAGCGCCACTGGCATGTAAAGTATGTGTCATTCTATTGTTAGTACTGCTTATATTTTTGCCCACCTGATGGCGCTACTAGCCTGTGAAGTATTTGTCATCCTCTTCCTTTCTTCACTAACTTATATCTCCCTCTCAACTTCCGTTCGCCTCGCCCGATCACACTTCCGTAAATCTCTCGTCAGGCATTCACCAGCCTACTCCCCAAGTCAAGCGTGCGTCAAGAAGTTCTACTTAAAAAAACTGACAAACAGTGACTTACTATTTAATTGGTATAGCGTGATCAGTTTTGTTTCACTTTACTGCACTAGTGTGTAACGGGTCGCTTTTAACATGTCTACTTTATAGTTCGGGGTAGTGCAAAATAAAATCTTAAAAGCCTCATTTTTAACTACATAACAAATCATAAACATGATTACATCCTTCTAAAACCGGATCGTATAAAAACATCAAAGTGATACAACTATTAAAGAACCCCTCCCATAAAATATTTTTCGTATATAAAAGTCATAGAAATATCCCGATGAAGTCCATACGGTATAAGTTTGTGGCCACATTTTTTGTCATTATAAAAAAATATCGGAGGGCCCGGCCGCAAAATCCTGCTTCGAGTATACATAAACATTTTATCTGTGACCGAAAAACAAAACCACCTACGTGAAATTTGTAGTACCTAGCCAAACCCGGGTTCATCATTTTTTTTTTCGTTGCAAATGACAAGAGACAGCAAACCGGCCGTACGGCTCAGAGATTAATTCCCACTTAACGAACATCGGGTCGAATAAAAATCATCGAAATCATTTCGTAACGGTGAGACCTCGTTTTTTAGGTTATAGAGTGTATGCGTTCATTCAACTCGATATTCGCGACATACTTCGCGGAATGCGATCGGCAGAACTGTCTCTTTCCATTGTTGCGGAAAATTGACCCTGGACAATTCACACGACACACACCCACTATTGACTCTACTATCTGTTATCAGACAGTCAGCGTTTCTCAAACATTTCCTATAACGGAACACTTCAATCCTGAAAACTTAATCGGTCCTTAAACATCGCTGCACACGAGGCTGGTTTTGCCGCTAGATTCCTTGATAGATTTGGATGCTAGGTTTCAAGCGACATCATTTCCATTCACTTGGCCAACAGCAGAGATTCCGGCGGCAAAACCAGCCTCGTCTGCAACGGCCGTTGTGAGGCTCAATGGGTAGAGCATGCGACTGTCAATATCAGGATCGTGGGTTCGAGCCCCACGTTGGGCGAAAATATTTTTATTTTCTACATTGCTTTCTTCTAAGGCTTACATTTAAATTTATTTTAATTTTATTAAATTAATTAAAAAAAATTATTAGTTTAAAAAAGTATAAATACTGCTTTTTATATCTATACAAAAACTTTTGAACGGTAACTTCGATCATCATAAAATTTGGACACAACATTCATCTCGGTAAACTAAGATGAATGTGTGTACTCGTCAGCGTTGCCAGACGTCCCGATTTTTAAATCAAAATTAAATGTCCCGCGCGGGACATGCTCAGTCCCGCTTTTCGGCGATAACTTTAAAAGAAGTTAAATCTTCTCAGAAATATCATGAATAAAATTCTTATAAATAATTATTCTCTTATTGTAAGTTGCAATTTGTAACACTCACTCCACAGACTATATTGTTTGAAACGCTATATTTTTCGAATGAATAAAACTTTTTTGATTTTGATTTCTGTTTTTTTTTTATTCTGAAGATAAATATTTGAAAACTTCAGATTATATAAGTTTTTTTACTATGTCCCGCTTTCGACGAAAGAATCCCGCTGTTTTCACTCAAAGAGTTACAAAATCCCAACTTGAAAAAAAAAACTGGCAACGCTGATACTCATGTTCCTATTCGTTCTTTTGCACCCGAGTGAAACCGGACGGGACCGCTAGTCATTTATAAAATGCTTCGCGGGCCGGATAAAATTCTACTGCGGGCCACCATTTGCTCAGGCCTGTTTTATAAAATTATGTTTTTTTCAATCAATTCAAGGCTTCAAAACGAATAAACGATCGAAGGGTCATATTGACACGAAAACCTACCTGAAAAAAATTCGACATACGCGATTTCTCATTCGGACCACATATCTAAACGCTATGTATTATGTATATGAAAAAAAAATCTTACAGTTCGGTGAACTTTTTGCTATTTACTATACAAAAATATAATGATTCACACAGAGAAGTGAACGACCTTAAACCGTACTACAACTGCTACAACGTAAAACATCGTGTAATCAAAAACTTTAAATTGCTTCACAGAAGGCGTACGCGCGTGCCTTTGCAAATGTTGAAGAGAGTTCTTCCTATATACAAAGAATTAAAAAAAATGTGTTTATTACATTATTCGCTTATACAAGTGTAATAGTTAAACCGAGAGCCCCTAAGCCAGATGTCACTTAAAACTAATAAAAGTATAAATTACAATGACCCCTTCCTTGTTCCTTCACCAGGTAAACATTTCCTTCTATACTATTCATAGGTGGTATCTTCGCTTCAGAACAACAAACACAGGGACGTCTTTGACAATTGGAAGATTAAAAGATGAAACCTGGTGACATATAGGATTAATGAAATTGCAAATACTGAAGGTGTTATTGCATTTTATTTTCTGACGTTTCGACAAAATTTATGCCATCTTCGGAGAATCTAGAATCTAGTGTGTGAATCTATACTAATATATAAAGCTAAAGAGTTTGTGTGTTTGTTTGGTTGAACGCGCTAATCACAGAAACTACTGGTTCGAATTGGAAAAACAAATTTTTGCTGGATAGCACATTTATCGAGGAAGGCTATAGGCTATATAATATCACGCTATACGACCAATAGGAGCGGAACATCAATGAAAAATGGAACTCAAAATTTGTCCGTCCGACAAAAACTTTTGAACGGTAACTCCGATCATCATGAAATTTGGACACAACATTCATCTCGGTAAACGAAGATGAACGTGCGTACTCATGTCCCTCCTCCCCATTCTTTCTTTTGCACCCGGGTGAAACCGGGCGGGACCGCTATCAGAAAATAAAATGCAATAACACCTTCAGTATTTACAATTTCATTGATCCTATATACCACCAGGTTTCATCCTTTGATCTTCCAATATTTCAAACAGGATCATCATCACTCTAAATTATTAGAGTTATTATTCGCAGTCTTTGATAATGTTGTCAACAATTTTAAACGGAAGTGGGGCTTGTGATTAGCCGAACGTGTATAGCAGCAGTATGGCAGGCGTTTCTATGGCTCCTCTAATACAGGATATGGGGGGGTATTGTATGCAATTTCCCCCCACCTCTCACATCTCTTCGGACCGAAATGCGGTTAGTTTTGTATAAAGGCCGCGAGACTGGTTTTTCCGCACCCGGAACTCGTGCTGGTTGGTGCGCTGGCTACGAGGATGGAAATGACGTCACTGCGGGCTCGTGTGCGAGGTCACAAGACGGATTTCAAAATTAAAACCGGGCCTATTTTTCGAATTAATTTGTCTGATTGTTCTGAGCAAAAACCAATCAGGACAGAGTATCTTGCCACGTGGATGACATGGATAACATAAACAAACACGGCGTCATGGCGTGTGTTCTGTTCAGAGACAATAAACGTCCATTTTTGCAATCGCGCGTCAAACCCATCTACAAAGCAAGCTTCGATACACGCATCGTGTGGAGCGAACACATAAAAGCCATCACCGAAATTAGTGACACAGTACGCTTGAAATATAGCAAGGAATCTAGCGGCAAAACCAGCCTCGTGTGCAGCGACCTAACAATACCTGTGCTAGTCATAAATTAACATAAGTAATCCCTCTCCGAGTAACCCACAGTCCATCGACCACCGTTTGAAGATTTTGAGCGTCTAAAAAGCAATTTGTATGGAAGGGGTCAAAAGCCTCGATTAAATCCTGACAACACGCAGAAGGAAGTTGCGAAATAAATTTAAATAAAATAATCATGTAAATAGAATCATAGAAAAGAAAGCACAAGGTGCAGGAAGCAGATGTTAAGTGACGTGGAACACGTGAGTATAATAATCTCTATTCATAGATGTCACCTTTTAAAGAACTAGGAGCAATCTATCCTTTGTTTATATTCGCACACTTTAAATGCCTTTGTGTCATTTTCAAACAAAGATCTGGTTTCACATTCGCCTAGAAACTTTTGTTCGGCAATTTCTGCTACCACCAATTTTAAGACAGGTGCACACGAAGGCTAGTTTTTGCTGCTGGGATCGTTGCTCTGAACCCCTCCTCTCATTTTGAGCTCGCGCGTAATTGATGGACGTCTCCTTATGGCCATCACTTTTGGACTAGCCCAAATTCCGGTGATGTTTGGAAGATTGCAGACAATCATCAATGAAATGCTTTCTTCTTATTCACGTTTGGCGTCGGTCAGCGGGCGTCGGTCGAATGACCGAACGCGGAACCCGATGTTCCGTAGTTGGATGTATGCAACACACGCGTCAGATAAACTAACGTATACAGAGAGAGAGAGAGAGATAATAAGGCAGGTTACTTTATATACGGTGCGTGTATGGCGTATCTCTGCAGGTTTTATAATAATGTTGTGTTTGTTATTATGTACAGTGAAGAGTTCGTACGAGGTGAGGAGGACATCGTTGAGTGCAATGAACCATTGAGAGCGTTGGATATACACGCGTATACGTATTATTTACGTGTGTAAGATTCATCACCGATCACTTGGAAATCATGCTTTGCTGGTTTTTCAACTTGTTTAAAGAAGGATTTATAGCTGTTTAAGAAAAGCCCTGTTGAAACAAACTACTTATCTATAACCACATTACGTCAATAATCTACCTATATCTATACTAATATATAAAGCTGAAGAGTTTGTTTGTTTGTTTGTTTGAACGCGCTAATCTCAGGAACTACTGGTTCAAATTGAAAAAAAAAATTTTTGTTGGATAGGCCATTATCGAGGAAGGCTATAGGCTATATAATATCACCTTACGACCATTAGGAGCGGAGCATTAATGAAAAATGTATCTCAAAAATAAGCTTCTATTCAGGTGAAATTCACTAACTAAATATAATCATATTAGCGTTGTCAGAATATAGCGCCGGTTAGCTCAATCGGTAGAGCACACAACTGTCAATATCAGGGTCGTGGGTTCGAGCCCTACGTTGGGAGAATACATTTTTATTTTTTTTTTTATTTTCTACATCGCTTTCTTCTAAGGCTTACATTTAAATTTATTTTAATTTTATTTAATTAATTAAAAAAAATTGTTAAAAAAAGTATAAATATACTGCTTTTTATCGACAAAAACTTTTGAACGGTAATTCCGATCATCATAAAATTTGGACACAACATTAATCTCTGTAAACTAAGATGAATGTGTGTACTCATGTCCTTCCCTACCCCATTCGTTCTTTTGCACTCGGGTGAAACCGGGCAGGACCGCTAATAATATATATACTAGCAGTTTGTCCCGGTTTCACCCGGGTGCGATAGATATAATTCTGCAAAATGTATTTCGTTTAGCAAATTCTACCAGATTTGCTCCAGAACTAATATAGCTTTGAGCGAATTCTATCAGATGTCGCTACTTGGTACTAAAACAGTTTTTTTTGGTTTGCTTCTGAACTAATAGCTTCGAGCAAATTCTATCAGATGTCGTTACGTGTTACTAAAACAGGTTTTTTTGAGAAATACCGTAATTTTCTACAAAATATTTAATAAATACTATCCTATAGCGTAATTTGCACCAAGGAAGAAACATTTACAAAATTTCATTAAAATCGGTTCAGTGGCTTCAGAGATTAGCGCGGACGAACATCCAGAAGACAAGATTTTTATATATGTACCTATAATTTATATATAGATAGATATCAACCAACAAAATTTTGAGGGCACTAAATCAGAATATTGCCACGGGCGCTGATGAATTCAGGTGCGGTACTGACTCTCGTGTCTGTATGTCTATTCGTCTGTCACAGTTCATTTTCTCTGAATGTACTAGGCGAAAAAAATGAAACTTGGTCACCCAGTCGCGGAAGAATATGCATAAATAAACGAATTCCGATTTTGGCGGTTAATTTTAGGGAGCAAATTAGAGTATTAAAAAAACATATTTTTCAGTTAGTACATTTTAAACATTTTTAACAGTTAAATGGTATACAAACATCGTACCTATCTCTATTTAGTTGAAAACAAATGACATTCTTTAGAAAGTCGTGCCAGAAACCCACCAGAAGTGTGATTCATCCTTGTCGCGTATTTTTCGCTAAAAATGTGCTGGAAAAAAGTAAAATGTCAATAACCTACAACTCTAAAATTAAAAACCATTAACCAACTGGTGTCGACAAATCCCAGTTTTTTTTAGAAGTATGATTATCTCTTCAGATAAATAAATACAATTGTTTTGACAATTTTTTAATACGCTTTTTTTAATTGTTTACTACGCAATTTGTAAGATTGACGTACAAAACAAATGAACATCTGCTGTATATAATGTTGCTATTAGACAACACAGTGGGAAAAACAGATTGCTGTTATTCCCGTCTAAACACTCGTGACTAACTTACAGCAGGAATGTTCTTTTTTTGTGAAACTAGAGTTGAAGTTAAAAACACGTCAAACAAAGTCATCTGAATCGGTTTCATCCAAGTATCCTAAACTACTCCTGATGGTGGTTAAATGACGTCACATCCATCACTGCCCTACACTCGTTATTTTCAAATTCATTTTTTTCTATGTAAATTGTTTCAGCTCAAACCATGGACGCATTGGGCTAAAATTTAGCACACAGATAGTTATTATGACGTAGGCATCCGCTAAGAACGAATTTTTGAAATTTCAACACCTAAAAGGGGGTTTGCATATAGAAATCATATAAGATAGATATATCAATTCGAAAATGCGCAGGATTACTCCAGTCAACAAATAAATAAACACGTGTTTCGTGCTTTTTCAAAAACAACCCCTTCAGAATGTTAAACGAGGTAAATAGTCTAAAGATCAACACGGGTGTCATTTTCAAGGTTTGTCGGGACGTTGAAAGTGAAACTTATTAGGGAGGTTTACGTCGAGAATAAGGAGTAACTAATGCATCCGTGTTTCGTCTCAATCGCGTGCGAAGTCGCGGGTAACGGCTAGTTTTATATATTTAGATGAATCATGGTTTTAAATCACCTGTGTACTAAACACTTCTTCGCGGATGAATAATTTAATAAGAAAGGCGGATGTATAATGAGACACAAACGTCAAGTTGTAACGGTAGCGGTGTTAGTATTTAGTAGTGATGTGCCGGATATCCGTATCCGCGGATATCCGAGGGAGAAGAAAGATCCGTATCCGTATCCGTTAGTTTTTGGCGGATCTTTTACGGATCTTTTACCAATTCATAGATGAAATTGTATATAGGTATATAGGTGACTATAATAATAATAATAACAAACTTTATTTAAAAAAACATGTATACATGTGTAAATAGCGTCACCAGTTGTATTAATTACAGAATTCTTCCAGGGAATAAAAAGTTTTTTTTATTAAATGTGTTTTTAACTTATTTTTGAATTTTAGATTGTTTTCTATAGTTTTAATATCTTCAGGGATTTTATTATGTATCGGAGTATCCGTATCATATAGCGTTACGGGTTCCTTTATATGTCACAGAAAGGTGTGAAAAATTAGTTTTTAAATGATTTAATTTATTACGGGTAGTGTAATAATAAAAAACTGTTAAATTCCATTCAGATTATTTTTTATTTTTTAAAATCGTATTTGGCACCTTTATATTGCAAACATTTATCGTAGTGAGTACCATACCAATAGTACATAACTCAAAGGTACTAAAAAACTATCTTTATAATGAGATATTGCACATCGATCTTTGGAAAGAGACAATCTGTTATGAGAGTTAACTCTTAAAAAGGTCAATAACTTTTTCCCATAACAGATAGTCTCTTTCCAAAGGTCGATGTGCAATATTTACCGCCGCGTACTCTAAGAAAGTTAAGATCCGTATCCGTATCCGCGGAGCTTGAAACCAAATATCCGTATTCGGATCCGTATCCGCGGATATACGTTTTTAACGATCCGGCACATCACTAGTATTTAGATGCATACGGCTAACCTATTATCGTATACGTGTCAACGGAGCATATGAAGAGATAAAAACCTCTCCCCCTGCCAGAATCTTTTCCGTCCTACAAATCTGTAGATAAGATGTAAGAGATTCCGTGTGTACCTTGTACTTGTTATACAATATATAATAGATTCACACCCCATTTTAAAATGGTATATATTTAGAATGAGGGTACGTCAATACTCTCGTTTCTTATACGCAGTTGAGTAACAAATATTTTTCGTCTGCTCGGTGAGAGTCACTTCCGGACAAATATGTTAAGAAACTGCGATAATTTCGTAGACAAAAAGAGATGCCTTACAATTTTATATTCCACCGAGATGGTGGAATTCCTCGAGACCGAATGTTTAGTTACATAAAAAGCAAACGTCTGATTGAACGCGATAAACAACACACTATTCAACCGATTTTCATGTTGTTTTCACGAATCGATAGAGATGGTTTTAGCGTTTAATTTAGTTACAATATCACACCAGGACACGGAGCAATGAACAACGAAGACATTTTGTTGAATATATTAAAATGAACTTGTGCATCGCCTGTGTAAGAAGAATAATGAAATAAAGAATAGATTATCAAGTCTTTTACGGACACAGCATGTTCAGCAGCATCCGTCTCAACGGCCCAATCCATTTAAACGTGACAGACTGATATCTGCGGGCTGTTCGTGATCACGAATCACAATTAGGTTAAATTATTTCTGTATATTATTAATATCACGTTCGTATATTCAAAAGCACAAATAAATTATGCATGTATCGAAAAAAAAACCGTCCACATTCCACTGATTTCGTTTTTATTTTTTCATTCTATTGTTAATTTGTAAGCAGCTTTATTACTGCTCGAGCTGAATTTTTGTTGCTTCGTTTTACAAGCCAGTATAAAACTATTTGTTATACTTAGTTATACACCGCAAATATATATAGGCGACAACGTTAAAACCCGGAACTACTAAATATATTTGTTAAAAAATTCGAATAATCGTTATTTTTTACATTAATTAAGATATTGGATTACAATTACGAAAAACATTTGTAGAAAATAAAAATAAAAAAAACCTAACCAAGCATTAACATTATGTATAAAGATGTGTACCTCACCTCCTATTTATTAAACAGTCAGATTTAAATATATCAGAAACAAAAATAGAATATAATACGCTCGAAAGTTAAGGTTATCAGAGTCTATCGTTATTTACATACGACATTATAGTTAAAAATAATAATCTTTTTTTTAATTTCTTACCTTAGCTTTTAATTACTTCATCCTGATACTTGCGCCACAAAAAGTTCAATGTATCACTTATTCACGATCACTTCGGCCAATTTCAGACCTCACAAATAACAGACTCAGTTCTTATAATTCACAAAACGTTTTTGATAGAAGAAATGACACGTAATTGTTAAGTAATTGATTATAATTTGATAATTGTATCATAAAACACTCATCACATTCACAGCGCGTTTTTAACTGTCAAAAAGTTTTGTTTTTATTAAAATGGCGACATAAAAAAACCTGATAAAAATTAAAAATTTTGCCTCTTTGCAAATAATTTAACCTCAAATAGTTTTATTGAAGAAACTGATTAATATATTTTGATGTTTAAATATAATTCCGGCACATTAATAACTGTAATTTATTAGGTTTTTTTTAAGTTATAAAGTAAACCTTTGAACTATAACACTCTTTGATAATTTGATTTGACCCATGACCTAACACCTGTCACATTTACTAACTTTTTTTGTTTTTTTTGTAACCGTGTTGTCAACAGCGGTACTCAACGGTTTTATATTATTGTTAGAAATAAAAGCAATGAAAACGTTGCACCCATTAATTTAATATGTGTAACTTCTAACTGAAATATTTGATATTTTTGCAATTAAAAATATAGGTTCGTAGTGTTCCTACGCTAATGAAGGTGCTCCCATTTTGAAAAGGTAGTGACAAACGTAAACATAGTGCCTTCTTTGAAGTTTGAGCAATTCTGGAACAATTATAGCAAGGCTAAGGATTCTATTTATACAGATATTCGAGAAGGCTTTAGATGACAAAAACGAATCTTCGAGGAAGATAAAATGTGTTAAAAATTATTTTCTTTTTTCAATGTCAATGTATTGTCAGTCAGTAATGGAGTCTTTATATACAGCTAAATTAAAATTGAATTTAAGATTGTGTACACAAATCATGTAGTGTGAATCAGACGCGCAAATTTTAAAGTCTGCCCTGCATGTTCTTCTTTTATATTTAGCAAGCGGTCCCGTCCGGTTTCACCCGGGTGTAAAAGAACGAATGGGGAAGGGAGGAACACGAGTACACACATTCATCTTAGTTTACCGAGATGAATGTTGTGTCCAAATTTCACGTTGATCGGAGTTACCGTTCAAAAGTTTTAGTCGATAAAAAGCAGTAGGTATTTATACTTTTTTTAAACTAATAATTTTTTTTTAATTAATTAAATAAAATTAAAATAAATTTAAATGTAAGCCTTAGAAGAAAGCAATGTAGAAAATAAAAATATATTCGCCCAACGTAGGGCTCGAACCCACGACGCTGATATTGACAGTCGCATGCTCTACCGATTGAATAGAGGCTTATTTTTGAGATACATTTTGCAACATTTCTCATTAATGCTCCGCTCCTAATGGTCGTAGCCTGATTTTATACCTATAGCCTATAGCCTTCCTCGATAAATGGGCTATCCATCAAACATTTTTTTTTTCAATTCGAACCAGTAGTTCCTGAGATTAGCGCGTTCAAACAAACAAACAAACTCTTCAGCTTTATATATTAGTATAGATATAAAGAGGAAAAGTTTGTTTCTTGCAACCTGCAGGTACCTATACCTAATTTGAAGGATGATTATGTTTTGCTGTCGTTTATTTAAAATTTTGTGGTGAATTCTATTTTGGAGTAGGCTCAATTTCGGAGTCAATTCATTACCGCCACCGCCAAAAGATGATGATATTCTACATCTAATTTTTTGGGATCGTTTTTAAACATGGACGTCTTAACCGAACCAATTGCATTAGCAGCCCAAATAATAAAAATATATATGTATATATTTTGGTACAGTGTTGTCGTTGACGTGGGCACAGTACAAACCGCAATAATATTTGCATTGTGTTGGTAGTGTAATGACTAATGAGTATGACTGCATCTTCGTTGATAAAGCACCCGACACAACACCGACGAGCCACCAACATTAAAATATGCATCGCTATGCTTACTAAATCGAGTTTTTCATTTTGATTGCAAGAATCGAATAAACCTGAAAAACAATTAATTTTAGACCACTGCGAATTATCTTGTACGATCTTTTTAAAAGCGACTACAACACCTCACCACGCGACAAAGTGTTTCACTGCAAAGCGTCGATGTAGTCAGACCTTTCCACACAAAATTGCACTTGCGTGTTTATAGTTCAAAGCTCGTGGTCAAAACTTTCAAGATTTTTCGGGGTTCTTTAAAGTGTTTTGTAACAGCATGTTAATTTATTGAATACTAGCGGCCCGGTCCTTAGTCCGAATTTATAAATTGCCACTGTTTTAGTCGACTTACGTAGCAAAATCGGTCTCCACGAAAAGCCCTTTTATTTTAACGCCTTATGTCCTATGTCCATCCTGAAGGTTCATTCTTTCAGTGGTTCTGAAGATTACCCTCCACACATATGCAAAGTAGTGATGTGCCGGATATCCATATCCGTATCCGCGGATATCCGAGGGAGAAGAAAAATACGTATCCGTATCCGCTAGTTTTTGGCGGATCTTTTACGGATCTTTTACCTTATTAATTTTCAATTCATAGATGAAATTTTATATATATATGTGATTACGTAATAATGAAAAACTGTTAAATTCCATTCAGATTATTTTTTATTTTTTTAAATCGTATTTGGCACCTTTATATTGCAAACATTTATCGTCGTGAGTATACCATACCAATAGTACATAATGTAACTCAAAGGTACTAAAAAACTATCTTTATAATGAGATATTGCACATCGATCTTTGGAAAGAGACAATCTGTTATGAGAGTTAACTCTTAAAAAGGTCAATAACTTTTTCCCATAACAGATAGTCTCTTTCCAAAGGTCGATGTGCAATATTTACCGCCGCGTACTCTAAGAAAGTTAAGATCCATATCCGTATCCGCGGAGCTTGAAATCAAATATCCGTATTCAGATCCGTACCCGCGGATATACACTTTTAGCGATCCGGCACATCACTAATGCAAAGTAACAACATTTGCACTCTATAATATTAGTATAGATAATTTATGAAAAGAACAATCAGACCTCGTCATCTCATTTTGATGAAACAGATTCAGCAGTGGGTAGAAGTTGCTGACTGATATATTTATTTACACCCTAAATACTATCTTGTCTCAAAACATTAGTCTTTACAAAAATCTTGCAGTTTTTGACCACGAGCTCTCGATGTATTGTGTTTTTCGTGCTAGTCTGGCGTCCGCTCTCAGCCCGCGAGTTACTCGCCCCTGTCCCATATCCAACTAGGACCACGTCTGCAGCCTCACAATATAACTTTTGTGGACATAACCATTTCTCATTTCCATAAACCATAAAATGTACTCCTGAAGACTATTGAAACCTGACAATAAAACATGCAACACAATAATACACAACACAATCTTGTATCTTTATTGTACCAATTTTGTTTTCAAAAGAAACAGATTGTATTCAGTTGTCAAGGGCGTAGAACGAATATTCAGTAAGAATTAAAAAAAATAATTCTAGTCTGACAATTGAGTGTAAAATAAAAACGTTTATTCAACAATATATAATTTCAGGGCCCTGCTAAATTCGGGAGTAATAATAAATAGCTTCATGTTGATGCGTAGAGTGCTAATAATGAGCCGGAACTGTACGATAATGTATTACTGCATAGTTTCTGGACCAATAGGAACGCGGTAGCGATTTGTTTATATGAAAACAGCATCGCAATTCAGCTAAAGTCAGGGCCATCTTGTGTGCATCGAGGACGGTGTGTACGTCAATCAATGAAGTGATTTATTATTTTCCCTCTTTTATCAGGGCCCCGATTACATATTACTCGTGCTAGTTGAATAAAATATTATGTGCGACCATTGATCGAAGGAGAATATTCCACTCGCGTATTACCGCACTCGCTACGCTCGTGCGGCAAATTTCACGCTCATGGAATCTTCTCCTTCTCTCACTAGTCGCACAATATACTATTAATGTCCATTTCTCTCAACACTGTGTACTTAACACTATACTGTTTACCCAGTTAATCAAATACATTCTTATTTAAAAATAATTATACTTGTTGCAGTTGGTCTAGTGGTATTACAAAAAGTCAGGGCCGGCTGTACTAACCACTGAACCCACATTATTCGCCGGCCCTGACAACAATTAGTCCATTTCTCTTCACCCTCAGTAAGTATCAGGAAACCATGACAATATTGTGCGTCCAGCTTTAGATGTATTAGGAGACCATGAAATATTCGTTGGGCGTTCTACTAAGGCTGCTGTAGAGTGTTGTTTTTTATCCTTAATTTATCAGCGGTAGACTTTGCAGATATATAATTCTTAGTGAAAATAACATTTTAAAATCAAAAAGCTACCTTATTTAGGTATGTAGTACTTTCAAAGGGCTAAGTGCACAAAAATATTAATGTTTTAAAGTGTTTTTTCTATTAAATGTCCTCTTATGTCAGTTCAGATATTACATCATTAAGCAGCCTTAGTAGAACGCAAAACCAATATTTCATGGTCTCCTGATACATCTTAAAGCTGAACGCACAACGCATATTGTCATGGTTTCCTGATACAAACTGAGGGTGAAGAGAAATGGACTAATTGTTTGAAAAAGTAATTTGTTTTGTTCATGTTACGACTCAAAACTATTTTAAAACTGGTTAAATATTAAAATGAATTTTTGATGAAGCAGAATTTTTATGGCGTTTTGGTTCAGAATTTGAGAGTAAAATTAACTGACGAAAAGAACGACCAAACGATAAAATTCAGAAGTTGTTTTTCAACAATGACGTCACGATGTACACCGATGCAGCTAAGCGAGTTAAGCTCGACGTGCAGCGCGCTGCAACGCGCCTGAAGAAGGTAAGGGCCACGGTGGCGGGTGTAACAACTTTTGTTGAACTCTTCTTTTTGTTTTATAGCGGCTGACTCAAAAATATATATTTTTATATCTCAGTAATAATCTATACTAATATATAAAGCTGAAGAGTTTGTTTGTTTGTTTGTTTGAACGCGCTAATCTCAGGAACTACTGGTTCAAATTGAAAAAAAAAATTTTTGTTGGATAGCCCATTTATCGAGAAAGGCTATAGGCTATATAAAATCAGGCTACGACCATTAAGAGCGGAGCAGTAATGAAAAATGTTCCAAATGTATCTAAAAAATAAGCTTCTATTCAGGTGAAATGCACTAACTAAGTATACTCATATTAGCGATGTAAGAATACAACGCCGGCTAGCGCAATCGGTAGAGCACAAGGCAGTCAATACCAGGGTCGTGGGTTCGAGCCATTTGCATTTTTATTTTTTTTTATTTTCTACATTGCTTACTTCTAAGGCTTACATTATTATTATTTATTAAATTATTTATTTTAATTTTATTTAATTGATTAAAAAAAATTATTAGTTAAAAAAAGTATAAATACTGCTTTTTATCGACAAAAAATTTTGAACGGTAACTCCGATCATCATGAAATTTGGACACAACATTCATCTCGGTAAACTAATATGAATGTGTGTACTCATGTTCCTCCCTTCCCCATTCGTTCTTTTACACCCGGGTGAAACCGGACGGGACCGCTAGTTAACTATAAGCATTCTTGTCAGTGAATTGCCTAAAAGGCTAAATGTAATCTTTCTTTATTTAGGTAAATAAAAACGATTCTAAATTATAAATCCAATTAGGGAATGCAATCCCGCAGGATAATTTCAATCCAGGTATTTGCTGGACCGAACCATCTTAAGTTCCGCGGGATCCAGCAGGGTGGACTTCTGAATTCAATCGTAATAAAGACCTAATATAGATCTCGTTTTAATGGTTTTAATTTTAACCTATATTAAACAAGTTTTTTGATATATTGATTTATTAATACTTTTAGACATAAAGATTAAGACATAAATTGATATAAAATTGACCAAAAAATGATGCTGTATACGCTGCCATTGGGACAGCCGGTTTTCTTTAACTTCTGCAAGATTTGGCTCCAAAAGAGCGCTGGGTGAGTCGTCCATAAGGAAATGACCAGGAGTTGGAAGTTCAAGTCAGAGGAATTGCCGGATATTGGAGCTATGGGTCGCTAATTCAAACAAACTTCATATTTGAGTCACATTAATTTTCGTACTTGATATTATCAGAGATATATTTATGTATATTGATATCATTCATGACCTCCACACGAAGGTGTGGTCTAGCGGGATGTAGCCAGAGGCCCGACGCCCAGCTGTTGAACATTTTTTTACTCGATTTCTAATACTTTGCGACCAGGAAGACCGCCTCCAAGATTAAAATTCCTGTTTAAAATCACTGTCGAAGTATGATTTGTAAAATTTAGTACCATCCGATATAATGGTCAGTTTGATTCGATTGGTGGCTCTTGTGGTGGCTCCGTCCGTATTTAAGTGGCCTTGGGCAAGTGTCGAGATATACAGAAAACAAGTCTCAACTTGTATTATTTCAAAGGGGATAGATATACATATATATTATAATCTGTAGAGCTCCAAACAATAAGGTGACGAACTTAGTCAATGCAATTTGCTGAACTACCTACTTCTAACTTCATGAGCGCAACGAAAGAAAAAACAATGACACTAATTAAAAATCTAAATATTTCTTAAAAAAACAAATATTTATTTTTTACAAGATCGGGTGTTAAGACACGATCCCAATTAATCCCGCGGTAATCCGGCCTCCCTTTGATCCGACATGTCTATAAACAGTGCATACAAAGCACATTTATTGGGCCAAATCTTCGTCTGTTCGCGGCACCATGACTTTTATAGTGTAAGTATTTAATTTGTCGGATTACAAGGTATCCCTATTCAAAAGAGTTTCGGTGGCAGTACTCTATAGTCCGACAAATTCAATCATCCGACACCGACTTGCAAAACGGATCATTGCGGGTCAACTGCAGTTAATTTTGAAGATAAGAATTTCAAAAATGATAATACATTTCAAGTTAGCGCAATTAGTAGGTACACATTTTTTTTATTTTATTAGTCTGTGACAAACACGCAATATTACGTAATTCTGTTTTTACAGTAGTCCGCCGAAACCGATTTATCAAGAGTGTATTTTTCCGTATTCTGTTGCCACTAAATCATTTCATCAAATGATCAAAGAAAAGATTTGCATTTTGCGATCGTTTTGGCGCTTAAAAATACAATTATTTTCGCGCCAGTGTTTATACAATTATTGTTAGTGTTCACGTTTCAATACCGATGGCAGCAGTGTACAACGATACCTATCACGTGATGACGCTGCTTGCTATTGCCTCATGTTTAGAGAGTTGATTCATCGCGTCATTTGTGTCCCTTTAAACTTCTTTGTATATATGTTTGACACTTGTTGAATGTGAAAAAGTTAAGAAAACAGTTTGATTTTTTTATTTACCAACACCGAAATGCATAACGAAACAGGTAATGCTTATATTTAAACATGTATTTATTTATAATCAATTTATACGATGTTATTGTTGTTTTTGATGTGTCAAAATATGTACTTACATTTTTTTGCAGGATCAAATAATTGTTTTTGTTTGGTGGGCGTAACTTTGAAAATACAGGACACTGACAGTGCCGAATAAGCAGTGAATGGTTTAATTGGTTTTCTTCAGGCTTTAAGGTAATGCGTTTTTATTCTATTTTTATTTAATATATTGTCAGTGTATAAAATTTGTTGACAACTTCTAAAACCAACACATTTAGTAGTTTGTTACAATATTTCATTTAAATACCCGCGTTCAAGGCTATTTAATGTTTATATTTAATTATATAAACATAAAAATTCACCGTCAAGTTCATAGAAAAGTTTCGTAAACTTTGGCGGGTTTTAATTTATCCGTAATTGTCATAAAACGATTGAAGGCTACATCTGTGAATTCGTGTAAACTTTGAACTCTTGCACAGTACACAGGGCCGGATTTACAATTTGGCCGCCCCTAGGCAGAGTAAATTGTGCCACCCCTCTAATTGAGGTCTCACTGAGTTTTTTTTTTCATGTCAGTTGCATCGAGGTTGGTATTAAGCTAATTCTCAGCGGGAAATTCAAATTGGAAATTGGAAAAAAATCAGTATTTGCTTGAAAAAATTTAGTTTATGAAATTACGTGATCGCAAAAAAAATTTTGACTTGACTTTATATTTTTTCAAACACATATTTTTTTCAACTCTGATTTTTGCCCGCCCCTAAAAAATTTGCCGCCCTAGGCGCGAGCCTACATTGCCTTATGGGAAATTAAGCCCTGACAGTACAGAAAACATTTTAATTATAGTATAAATATATTTTCATCAATAATAAATAGTATAATACGTCCTTCGTATTTTTTAAAAGTATCCGAAACGGAAACTTATTAAAAAAACGAATTAATCGTCATAATTATCATATTTCGATGTTGCTGGACTTGCGCTGGATGCGGGGTAAATTTTATACTTCCAACGATTGGTAATTTCGCGTTTTTCGTAGCTTGAATCCACATTGTCGACGCTAACAAACCGCGTACTGAGTCGTGGCTGGCATTTGCAGGTATTAGGATTCCATAATTGTTTGTTAACAGATTTACATTTTGATTCTTCGTCCTTATTTATGCACACGCAAAGACATTTATTTTTATTGTATTCTTGATTTGGACCGCAGTTCTGAAATCAGCGAATATAATGAATCAAGTGACCCCCTAGATATTATGAAGTAACTGTTATTTCATACCTCTTCTTTTATTTTACATACGCATTCGCATTTTTTATGTCTTACCACAGACACTAGGTCTACGCCTTTTATTGCTACTTTTGAATTTCCCGCGAATTTGGTACTATAAATCTGCAATTAAAAAAAGCAATAATTCTGTTGTATTTTAATATATTAGTATAGCTTGCGCGTTTCGCGCCCCTCGAGATATCTTGTCAGAAACTGCGGCTATTTTTGCTCGAGATATCGCAAGCAACTTCACGATAGAAAAGGGAACCAATCAGGAGATCGGAAATGGCTGCCTACATGGGGAAAAACGGCAACTTCACTCTTGAAGTTTCCCTTTTCTCTTTTAGTTAATTATTATGTTTAAAGCAGTAGATATAAATCTGTTTAAGATCTAAGTCAACTGAAAATCTAGAAATCAATAATCTAATTAAAATTTTGTGTCAGAAAATTCTAGATACAATGGCGATCTGACGAGAGAGCATTTGCTAGATAAAACAAACGTTCAGTTTTCGGTTAATTTTGGCGGGAAACAGTTTTACCACAACAATATAATTGGATACTACTATTCAATGTTTTTCTTTGTTGTGAAAATTTTAATTGTTTACAATGAATGCTATTTGAATTAAATTTATAAATTGTTTTTTTCACTGAACATTAATAGAAACAGTATAGAAAAAGGTTTAAAACGGACAGAGATTATTCAATTGTTAATTGTTATCTCCTTAATTTTGAATTCTAAAATAACGCTCCTCATTATCGATAAAGTAAATTAGTGATATTTTAGTTGAACGTACTTCATAGTTGATGGTCTCAGTTTCGGTCGGTTCGCAGGCTAGTAAACTATGTCCACAGCACCCACCGCAACGCTCGATTCTTGTGCATGACGGGTAGTAAAAATATGCAAGGTCAGGATTTGCAACTCGCAAAGGGATTGTTCTTAATTCAGGCATGCACGCTGCATTTTTAGGAATTCTGTTTGCGTTATTCTCTATAAAAAATAATAAAAACCTTGTTGTTTCGTTTTTTTTTTCATTTTAAATCAATTATTAATAGTAGGAGAGCTATCAAACATTTTTTGGGTAGGTATTTGAAGCAACGTGAAAATTTGGGTAACGATTTTTTTGTAACGTCTGAACACAAAATCGAAAACCTGCAGCGTCTTACACGCATAATATTCCCAGTTTTGAAACCGTCTGGTTTAGACCTGACTAAATGATCTGACTTATTTATTTTTTATTTTATTAAATACTAAATTTGAAGGTACTAAAATTCCGCAAAGTTAAAAATTCATGGCTTGGCTACGCCCCACTACTCTTCAGCCAGGTTTTCGATTTTGCATTCAGACATTACAAATGAAGTGTTATAGGCCCCACTCACGATCAAACTTTATGACACAGTTCAGTGTTCAAACTTATAGTTCAGTGAAGCATGATAATGTGTGGGACAAATAAACACTGAAACCAACACTGAAGTCAGGCATGAACTCATCAAATTCATCTTGATTTTTGAACGACTTTTAGTTCAGTGTTCAAGTAAACTGCTGTGTGTGTGGGGGTTTTTTTCAGTTCAGTTTTTGGAGTTCTGTGTTTTGTACAACCAGAAGCCAAAAATCTCAATGTTGCTGCAAGTCTTATTGTGCAGAAATAGATTTTCGCATATTTGAGTCCTGGTTCTTAATGAATATGGTAACTAATTCCAGTAAATAATTATAAGTTAATTCATCCATTCATAAATAATTTTTCCAATCAAGCGATTCAAGATGTAATTCAGTAAACAAATAAACATTACTTCTTGAATGACGCATTTCTAACAAATTTTTCCCCCATATTCTTCTTTTTTTCTTATTTCCCTGTTTTAAATACAATCCCATAGCTATGAACAGCCAATCCTCACCATTTAAATAACTCGTTTAGTTCTTATTAATTAATTATCTATAGTATAATATTATAGTATGTATATAATATAATATATTTTATATATCTATACTCGACGAGTGTATGCCAACAACTGAACCAAACTGAACACAAAAAATTAAAAAAAATGAGCAGTTTGCATGAACTGTGTGTGGTACCAGTCAGTCTTTGGATTAATCGGTCCAACTTCACTGAACACTCAACTGTGGCATGAAGTTTGATCGTGAGTGGGGCCTATTACACAAATGTTCAAGCTACCTCAAATACCTACCCAAAAATGATAGCTCTCGGACTATAATAACTTACTTCTTTCTGTTGGTCCATCAAATCGCGCTGAAACAAAAAAAAAAAAAAACGATCATAAGTTGGCTGTGAACATTAAAACAAACGAGTAATTAAATTGTTGTCATTCTTTGAAACATTACTGTTTGTTACAGGTACATTTTCTTAAGTTGCATAACAATAAGTGATCATGGAAGAATTGAGACAAAAAAGAGCAGTTGACTTTGTGAGTTGGTATTGTGATTTGCTGGAAAACCATCAAGAAAGAGTGTTTGCTTATTTATCACCGACCGTAACGATTGATTGGTTTGGCAGAACTTCGAAAGGGAAAGACAATGTGACAAAGTTTTTAAAAAATATTAATATTTTGCATCACACAATTGACAACATAGAACCTAGGTCTAATATATGTCAACGGGGAGGTAGTCCAATAAGGTATATTTTTTTTATAAATGTAAATTTATTGTATTTTAATTTTTAAAGGCGATTCATCCTAGAAATCAAAACCTAATCACAAAATATCTTTTAGATCTCATTGAGATTTTTAACTTCTATTAAAATATTAATTGGTACAATTGTACCTATAATGCTGTAATTTTAACGCAATTTAATGGTGTTTTAGAATCGATATAACTAGCTTAGACGAAGAAATATGCGACGGTCTTTCTAGAACTGTACAAAGTACAACGATATCATCGTCGCCGGCAGCAGACGCCAACGCAGCTACGCATCCTACAAATGGAGATGAAGCTTCGGAGTACATACAAAACGCCGATTATCATACGCCTGTAAAATCGGGCTCGGTAAAAATAAATAACAAATTTCATAGTAGCCCGGCAACAAAAACACAATCGATGCAGTATGTTGTGTGTAGCGGTTATTTCAATGGACCTTCGCATGATACTCAGAATCGAAACACCCTTTTCAAAATGAAAATCGCGTACACTAACGACACAGGTACCGGAGAATACGTAATTTGGTATATTATTTACGAAAGTAAATATATTTGTCGTAGGAATTTACTTTCTCAGTTCGATAAAGTTTTCAAAGATAATAATACTACAAAGTGAATAATTTTCAAATTATATATAATTTACAAGTCATTATTATTTACAGTCAAAGCTTTTGTATTGCACGATCGTGTGTAATTTCAGAGTGCTTAGAAATATCTGCATGAACCCCTATTTTCGAAACGTTTTGTGTGAAACGTCATTATTGTGTTGATTTGCTAATCGAATGCTTGTTAAATAACGTCCTTAAAATTTAGTTTTTGCAGTAAATCGCTTTAGAATGTTTTTCTTAAGGCCACTGCACACGAGGCTAGAAACGCTGCTAGATTTGCCTACTAGTTTTCTAGCGCTGGTTTTCTTGATTGCTGTTAAGTGCTCGCTTCACACGAGATTATTTTTCAAGCGTGTTTTGTGGATAGATCTGGTGCGCGCGCAGTGACAGTTCGAATATAAACACAGAGCAAAACGTGTCTGTTGTCTGGCAGAATGACGCCATGTGTGTGTTCAAGTGCCCACGTGAAGATACTGCTTCCTGATTGGTTCTTGCTCACACCTAGCAACAAATCTAGCAGGGAAAATAGGCCCTGTTCTAATTTTAAAACCTATCTTCTGAGCTAGCAAGGCAGCCCGCAGTGACGCCATTTCCAGCTTCGTACCCAACCTACCAACTAGCAGCATTTCTAGCAGCGTTTTTAGCCTCGTGTGCAGCGGCTTTTAGTCATAATTACAAATTTCACAGAAACGAACCCAAGATAACTGTCTTCCTGAATTTGTTAACCCAACGAAGCGAAAATACGACATCATGTTATCTAATTTAGTAAATAAATTTAAATTGACATGTATTTTGAAACAACTAGTTATAATAATTGTATCTTCGCTGCCCCGTTTCAGGTGCTCTGAAATTACAGACAGTGATGTATGCCGATTACCCGATCCCTTTAAAGGGTTCCGACATGGAGGTGTGACAAGTACAATTTGCTATACTTTCATTTTCTACCGCCAGATGCGAAAGCGTAAAATTTCAAATCCCATTAATCAAGCAGTACAAAAGTGCCGACTGGTGTTGAGATAGTATTTTAGTATAAAATATTGTTGACTAAAATGTTACCTTTTAAAAAGGTAAATTTTTATAGGCAGTCTTTTAAGAATAAAACAGATCAGTGATATTTGTAATGGTTTCCAAAACACGAGTATTTTAAAAAAATACGCAAATATGTGTACAAAAAAGTGTGGGCAACACATTAATGTTTAACCGAATTGGGCAAAGGTTTTATCAAAAATTGACAATGTGTAACAAAAATTATATCAACGTTTTTTTAAATCTTTTTTTATACTGTAAATTCTTCAGTTGTGAACACTGTTTTTAAATGTTCAGCAATTATATCATTATTTATCCCACTAACGGACTCATTTATGTTAAGATCCCCACACAGGCACATGGCTGTATTATTATAAAAAACAGCTAAACAACTTATACGATGTTATAGTTGACAATGGCTTTCTATTTCTAATGTAGCGAGCCCTTTAGAATGTCGAATTAGTTGCTGAATTTATTTATTTTGCTTTCAACCTTTGACTATTTAATAGACCTGGACAGCTAGTTGCATCTCTTTCCTATATTAGTAATGTAAAACAATCATCTGGTAACATCTTTCAACTTTTTTGCTACATTGGGAGTCACCCAACGTTCCAAAGAAGCGGGAGTTAATTTTTTTTACTGTAAGATACCAGATCTGGTTATTTTGGTTACTGTTTTGTTGTAATTGGGAATTTTTTGAAAATCAGATTTACTTCGAAATTTATGTGGGTTGTAAGTAGTGATGTGCCAGATATCCGTATCCGTATCCGCGGATAACCGAGGGAGCAGAAATATCTGTATCCGTATCCGTATCCGTTAGTTTTTGGCAGATCTTTTACCTTATTAATTTTCAATTCATAGATGAAATTTTATATATATAGGTGATTAGGTAATAATGAAAACCTGTTAAATTCCATTCAGATTATTATTTATTTTTTTAAATCGTATTTGGCACCTTTATATTGCAAACATTTATCGTAGTGAGTGCCATACTTATAGTACATAAATCAAAGGTACTAAATCAACTATCTTTATAATGAGATATTGCACATTGATCTTTGGAAAGAGACAATCTTTTATGAGAGTTAACTCTTAAAGAGGTCAATAACTTTTTCCCATAACAGATAATCTCTTTCCAACGGTCGATGTGCAATATTTACCGCCGCGTACTTTAAGAAAGTTAAGATCCGTATCCGTATCCGCGGATCTTGAAACCAAAAATCCGTATTCAGATCCGTATCCGCGGATATACATTTTTAACGATCCGGCACATCACTAGTTGTAAGTTAAAATTTTGTGATTTTAAAATTTGCATCTGTCAAAAATGACAACAACTTGACATTTCAAAATTTGACATGTTCTCTTACCTACATTAAAAAAAAAAAAAAACACTATAATTACTAACCGCTGTTTTACATGACGTTCTCGTAGCAAAGCCATTATATTTAAAAGCTTTAGTTCTTAGCATGGCTACAACTGGAACATCGTGTCGCTAGAGATCTTGACAGCAAGTGTGAAGCTAGTGTGGCTGGTCCATTTCTAAATAGTCAAAGGCTTCAACCGAATCAATATTAAGGCTTGCCAACCTACTTTTCCTAGTTATAGATCTCATTTAACCTCTCCGCAGCCTTCCGTTGAATATTTTGTATTTTTGTACTTTAATAATGTCGAAGTCAAATTATTGTTTTTTTAAATAATGCGAAAATTGTGATATCTAATTTCGTTATCATGAATTTGATAATAGTTTTTTTATTGGAATCTCTGAACACTACTTAATTTTTTTCATTACACAATTCTATGTAAATAATTTCTTGTATTGTTAAAAGCTTATTACTGTTATTGTTATTTTTAAAATTTATTTAATATTATAAAGTATGCATGTTATTCGTAAATTACTTTGATAATTTTGACGTGACGTCATTAAATATTTTGAATTCTTAAGTATTTAAAAACTAATTATTTTCGTGCGATTGTGGGTTACGTAATTGTACCAATCGGGAATTTGTCTAAAGGTGGCACTTCACTAGGCTATTTGTGTTCGCTATTGGGTGTTTGTTGTATTTGGCAAAATATATGACGTTCAAGACAAACATGTAAATAGAGGCAAATACGACCATCCACACATGGCAGTCAAATAGCAAACACACAAACATTTGGCATCAGAACGCAAGGTTCAAAATTCCAGGAATTTTAGTACTGTTTCATTGTCCCAATTCATTTTCAATAGTAGTTGTTCCAGTTCTCGCTCACAGCACAGACACAAAAATACTGCACGTCCGTACAGGTTCATGGCGCGTGCACTTCTGAATATGGCCATTGTGTGGACGGTTTATTTGCGTATTTGCCTATTTGACTCTTTTGATGTGCCTCGAAAAACCGACAAGCGCACGGTAACGCGTATTTGGTATTGGCCTTATTTATCAAATAGGCAAATAAGGCCAACACTTTGTCAAATAGACTGTCCACACATGGTAATTGTTTGCCAAATACACAAATGCAAATAGCCATGTGAAGTGTCGGCATAATTTTTTACGCTCTTAACAAAAGCTACTTTTTTCAAGTG
This sequence comes from Xanthostigma xanthostigma, assembly GCA_963575645.1. NCBI lineage: Eukaryota > Metazoa > Arthropoda > Insecta > Raphidioptera > Raphidiidae > Xanthostigma > Xanthostigma xanthostigma. Next base: position 36,458,503 of record OY754473.1, read on the forward strand.
TTTTCTGTAGCTGACAGCTGTATTGCAAATATTTTTTTCATTTACGAAACTTCAAGCGCTTACAAAAAATATTATGTTATTAAATTTTCCTACTACAAAAACAAATTTTTGAAAATGACCGACGTGTGACGTCACTATCCGATATTGTCAAAGAGTAATTTGATCAGATATGAGAGAGAAACATAGGTCTTGTCCGGTAAATTTGCCAAACTAGTACCAGTTCAGATGTGGTCGAGAATCTAAGATTTTTCTCAGTCCAAGGTCAGCTCGTTTTTTATAGAAGATCAGTAAACCACACATGCTGAGTGCTGACGTTGCGAATAGTGACGTCACATCGACAAAAACAACTTTTTATGACACGATTTTCAAAAATAGCGTTTAGCATGAAATCTCGCACTTCTTCATATGGCATCTGACTGTAAGTTGAATGAAAAAACGACCGCTTTAGCGCTAATTTTAAAACGCGATCGTTTAGTCTTTGACAGTAAACAGTTTTCATTTTGCAATATCAAAGTTCATTAGTGTAATATACGATATGTTAATGTTTCAAAGTTTTTAATTTAATGACTATTTTCCCCCTCCAATAGGCCATGTGAGGGATGTGTTTTTTTTTCCTCAAAATGTTTTGCATGAAAAACCCGCATTCGCTCGAACACCCAGTATAAATATTTTTCGAAATATAACATGTTTCAAGTAACAAAAAATTGCAATAGTTTTGTGATCTGGTTAACACAAATTTGTTTAAATAAGTTTATATTTAGTTATGTTGACTTTTTTCAGTTTTATATGTATATTAGTGTTCCTAAAATATAATTTGTTATAAATATTTTTGCGTAAATATGTGTTGTTTTTTTTATGAGTTTGCAATTTCCAAAATCCTTGCATTTCTATAACGCTTACAAGGCATTTGAAGCTGGGTTGGATCGTGTTCCTGTCTGGTCAGTTTTTTTTTAATACGTTATTTAATCCTTGTTTCTAAACAAGGGCGTAGATATTTTTGTGGGTAGGGGTAAATAAAAAAATCAATATTTTTTTAAAGTTTATTAATTTCACATAAGAACACTCACAAATGAAAGGTGTCAAGCAAAATATTAATTCCCAAACTAATTTTACAACTTTTTTGTCAAGAAGTATTTTTAAATTTTATTTTTTAGCCAGGTATTCGTATTCAGTTCTATTTTTTTATTATTATGATCCTGGGGGAGTAATTAGTAATTACCCCCACCCCCCATCTACGCCCTTGTTTCTAAGGTGGGGTATTCATTAGAACTGTCATTGTGCGCGCATCAAACCCATTTACAAAGCAAGCTTCAACACACGCATCGCATGAAGCGAACTCATAAAGGCCACCGAAACTAGCGCCACAGCAAGCTTAAAACTCAGCAGCCAAATCTAGGAACGAATCTAGCGGCAAAACCAATCTCGTGTGCAGCAGATTTTACATAACAAAAATTTATTTTATTTCTACCTGACATCGGATCATGGAGATACTAGTAACTAGAGTACGCTAGTGCATATGCTTGTCATAAGTGAAAGTGTCCTCAGTTAAGAGAGAGAACGCCGCAGAAAACTAGAAATTTGTTTACTCAAAGCAGCATTGTTTTGCATCATTAGCTACCATAGAGATAAGGAACTGTTCTTAATTGCAAACACTTTTACTGCTCTCTCGCGTGCTCTATATACCTAATTATCTCTATTCACTGTTAATATTATTTAGCCTTACGAAAACACTTAAGCAAAATCCGTCGCTGCCTCTTATCTATATAGAAGAATATTTTTGAAAGACTGGAAACATTTAAAAAAAAAATTATCCCAAAATTTGGGTATTTTGTGTCTTCATTGAATGTGTCGTTTTCTGACTACACTGGCAATGTAATTCAAATTCACGAAGTCTGTAACCAGGAGACCTAGCTTGCCGTGTTTCGAGACGGACCGTTTTCTGGCGCACGCAAGATGGCGCTGTTATCACTACCTGGAAAAACTTCGGTTCTTTTGTTTTCGCCATAGTTACCAAAGTAGTTTAACTTCACAGACATTACACGAATGTAAGCCATGAACGTGAGTGCGTTACCCAGTAGCTGACTCCATATTGGTTCATGCGACAAATATCGGTCCACGGCTACGAGCTGAGTCTCCTGGTTACAGACTTCATGTTCAAATTATAAAAAAAAATTCTATAAAAAGAAAGCCCGGTCATACTTACATGTTATGATAGTATCTTGTTCTTCGCGTAGTGCAAAGTTGTCTAAAAAAGTTTTCGCATCTGTAACTTCACTCAGTCTTTTCGCAAAGTCGAGTGGTACCTGCGACAAAAGAGAAAAAACGATATTAATAAAAATTAACTTTACTTGATTGGGATTTCCCTACAAAAGTAATTTATAATTTACGGTAATATTATTGACGTATTTTTAAATGTCGTGCATTAAAATGCGATATTAAAGAATTCTAGTTATCTTTGTAAATTTTACCAGCGGGTTCAGGGGTGAATTTAGCTTTTTGGCGTCCCTAGTAGTGATGTGCCAACATGACTCTTTATTGGGAGCTGGCTCCGTGCGCACCGCTCACTAAAAAGAGTCGCTCAGAGCGAGTCGTTCAAAGGAGCGACACTTAGTAGACAGTACGCACTACACAAGAGTGCAGACTGCAGAGGTGTGAACTGTCATCATGCATGCTCAGGAGTCACGTAGCATTGCACAGCACAATACACACTCAGCTCTGAGCTCATTTTAATATGAGTACCTGGGTGACCGAGCTTTGCTCGGAAAGTTAAATAAAATACTGATATGCTGATATCGCCAAAACTTTGAGAACCGTAGGTTCTCTGTCGCTTCCCTTTGTGGAGCCTACGTCTCCACCTTTGTTACAGTCTCACCTCGCGGGGCTGCGCCCCGCTCGGTTGTAAACCACACTAGTCGAGCCTTCGGCTCTCCATATAAGAACCGTAGGTTCTCTGGGGAAGCTTCGCTTCCTTTTGTGGAGCAATAAGATAATATTGCTGAAACAGTTTGACTCCTTTGTGGAGAGGATTGTCGGCCCTTATGGCAATCCGGTACTTGTAAAACTGATTCGCCGTCATCTTGATCTATGATATTGCATCTTTCGCTTCAAATTTAGGTTAAAAATTTATTTATTAAAATTACTCACCTATTGGGCTTTGACATGCTCACTCCTGACATCTGGTGGCTAACATAAAAAATAAAATGTGACTGCATTTAGTCGATCTATCAAGTAAGTATACAAGTGTAACGTTACTATTATACTATATAACCTCAAAGTTTTAATATAATAATTTATTGTCTATAATTAATTTTTTTATCTACAGATACTGCTAAAAAAACAGGATTTGAAAGAAAATGCTATACCTTCAGTCAATTTGTCTGGGAAAAAAACACAGCTACTGATCAGAACCATAGGATTCAATTATTGTATGAATTAGGCAATAAAGAAAATGATGATAGTCTTATTGTTGAAAACTAAGATAATAATGAAGTTTATGATGATGATCATAACGACAATCAAAGTAATTATTTCACTAAAAAATTAGTTTTAGTTACAATTTATTATAATTTTCATTGATGTTTGATGTACTGAATCTTTATTTTCCAAATTAAATTTTTTGTTCTTCTTTTCTCTTGTTTCTCTTTATCCTACGGTTCTCTTCAGTAGCTGTGTTTTTTTTTTCCAGGTAAATTGACTGAAGGTACTTATAGCATTTATTTTCTTTCAAATTCTGTTTTTTAGCAGTATCTGTATATAAAAATATTAATAATAAACAAACTGTATATTATAACTATGAGGTTATAATATAATAGTAACGTTACAGTTGTATAGTACTTACTTGAAAACATCAAATCATCTTTTAAAATGTGCAGAGCAAACTTTCATTGATTTTTTAACTGCAGTTATTTTCAAAACTTTTTATTTATTTCATTTCTTAAGAATTTAAAAGTACGAATGAAGTACTGTTCACAGATGATAGATCGACTAAATGCATTCACATTTTATTTTTTATGTTAGCCACCAGATGTCAGGAGTGAGCATGTCAAAGCCCAATAATAATAATAAATTGTTTATAACTTTCTTTCAAATACGTATTTATTTTAATTAAGTCTCACTTGGATAAGTAATTAAAGATTAACTGTCATAATATTTTGAAAACAATTGTTTCATTGTATAAAATTCCAAAACCTACTTACAATATTTAAGTATTTTCATACGTCAAAAAATTGATTTTTATAATGACAAAATTTGTAAGAAAACGATTTTTTCGAGAGATGAGACCTAGCTAAAACGATTTTTTGCCCCCCAAAATCCCTTTTCAGTAAATTTCATCCAAATCGTTAGGGCCGTTTTCGAGAAAATATTTAGGGACATAGGTACATAGATAGGTACATAGGTACATAGATACAAGATTAGCTCGTTTAATAATATAGGGATTCTGATCTTATATTATTCGCATTTCCGATAAACTATCAAGAATAATAAAAGCTTAACAATAATAATGTTTAGTGTTACAATATTATATCTTTGTCAACGACGTCAATGTGAATGATTTAACTCACTGTAAACAGTGTGTCATTCAACATTAAACGATTCAGCAAAGATAACTCCGTACGTGCAAAATGCACTAGTGCCTCTGTGGCCTGTGTTGTGTGCGCTCTGTAAATGTGCGAATGCAACAGTACAGAATAGCTCAGCACAGAGCAATCGCGCTCGGAGTGAGTCAATCACAAAAAAGAGTGATTCGCTTCGCTCCGAGAAAGAAGTTGTTCATTATGAACGACTCGCTCAGGAGCGACATATCACTAGTCCCTAGGTTGATCAACAACAATAAAGGAGCAAACGCTGATGATTTCAAGTATTTTGCGTCTATAATCTACACGAAACTGCATCACTGAACAAGGTAAAAAAAACCTCAGATGGGGACAAGAAATAATAAAGAAAAACAAAAATAAAAAAGATGCACAATGATGATGTAACGGTGATTTTTTCACCAGCACATATCGACAACAATAATGTGTACATCAAGGTGACTAATGTCCACATATTAATATGAACTGTACGTAAACATATAGGGTAAGTGTGCCAATTCCCGACCACCAATTTGTGGTTGACCAGTTACTACACAGTGTGTTCACCGAAAGTGGTGCGCATGCGTCGACTTTGCGCTGTTTTTTTAAAGGACAGTTCTAGAATCGTTCTAATCTCGGTTGGAGCACGTTTTAGCTACTGCACAGGACTGTGACGAATGACGATAATATTACCGCGTTTGCAGAGAGGTTGGAACAGAGCTAGTGAATAATTCGTGTATTCTACTAGATACAAAAAAAAATGTTTTTTGTTCAACTCGAGATTTACTATCGGGAATTGCTGAAGTATATTTTTTGTAGGTAGGCTCAACCGGAAGTGTACAATACGAGCCACGAATCTAAAATGTACGGAAGTTAGTCACAAACAGCGTCGCAAAGGCACATTTAGAGCCGTTGAGACTCCCACCACCTCTCAACTACCTGCACGAAACGTGCGCTTGTCCGCGGTCATTGGCCTTGATCGCTCGTTGCCTTTGTCACTTGTCGCTTTCCTTCTTTAAAGTATAGTCGAGTACGCTACTGTCTAGTTGTTATTGTTATTTTAGTTTTGTTGAGTTGCGAGTTTGTATAGTTTTTCAACAGACTGTACAAGCGCAAGCCCGCATTCACATCTAACTTCCGAGCCTTTTAGATTTGTGGCGCGTATTATACATGCATTTTTTTTCAAATGGCAACATATATTTTTTATTAGTTTCGAAATCTCCATTTTTTTTCTCTATAACTTCATTTACAATTTTCATAAGGTTATATGAGAAAATATTCGAGAAAAACGTTATCAATTTATTAATATTTTTCATAGCACTCTGCGATCTCTTTAAAATGACATCCGAATCAACGTCCTAAAATCCTAGCTAAACACGTGTCCACGCTACATTTATTTACAAAGCGCATGATTATCTCGCGCGTAGGCAGCTACACTCGTGCGATGACGTCACAGGCGAAACAAATCATGCGCGACGAACTCGTACAGACATAGTCTACCCATTGTGCAGGCTCAACCGTAGTTATTAGCGATTGTAACACAAGAAAATTCGACCGGCAATCACTGTACTTAACGAGCAAACAGACGAATGTCTAGAACTGGTGCCTATACCCTATGCGGTATGATTTGAATATTAAAATGTACGAAAGAAAGTTGATAAAACACTGATTAAATCCTCACAATCACGTTTATTTTTCTACAGTCACTTTGAAGTTTATCAGTCTTAAATCAATTTTAAGTATTTTGTGGCTGCAAGAAAAAATTTATTTATAAATTTGCGGGTTTCGGTTTCATATTTTACTGCTAAAAACCGCGTTAATCCTTAAAACGCACGTCGGTAGCTGTTAAAAATTAGCGATATAAGCGAAAGATATTTCGAAATCAAAATTTTTAGATATTTTCAAAATCTAGATTCATCGACGAAGGGTAGAATTGAATATTTGCAAAATTCGAATACTCACGTTATTATTATAACAATGAATGACAATTATTTTATATGTACACGCCATGACAACTTACTCGAAAGTATATATTTTTATTAACGTGAAAAATGTCTTAAATATTAATTGTTGATCCGAGGAATGTATGGGAACAGAAAGGTTAGTTAATACACCTTATTATTTTACGCGACGTTTTCTCGAATCAACAATTAAATACAACTATTTGGGATCGGAATCTATTAATATCTTAAATATTTCTATAGAAAATGGTTTTGTGAAATCGTGCCCGGTAGGCGGAACTATCATTTTTTAAACAATAAATTGATTTTCATAAATTAATTGGCTCAACCAATCAAGTGAACTTCAGGTGCATCTAATAAAGTTTAGATGTTAAGAAGAACCAGTTAACAACATGAAGATTTTATTCCCGCGAAAAAAGCTGTTGCACTTAAAAATCAGTTCTGTCTCAATTACACCCCTTTTAAAGAAACTATGAACAAATAATATTTTACGAAAAGTGAGTAAATAGTTGGCACTGTTTATGTAGAATTTCAGAAGCTAACGAGCTATTGATCAAGTCTTTTATACCCAAAAAATCTAATTAACATGAAGATTTTATTCCTGCCAAAAAAGTTGTTGCACTTCAAAATCCGCTGTGTCTCAACGACACCCCTTTTAAAGAAATTATGAACAAACAATATTTTACAAAAAATGAGTAAAAATAGTTGGCACTGTTTATGTAGAAGTGTCAGAACTTCAGAAGGTAACGAGTTATTTATCGAGTCTTCTATACCCAAAAAAAAAAAAACAACAAAACGAACAATAATTAATACGCCGCGATATTTCATTACCAAACTTTTATTTTGACATCAAGACATTTTCAAGGATATATTCAATGCAATTTTTCCACTTCCACTCTTACTTCTAGGACACTTTTTTTCGAATTATAGATACACTCCCTAATCAAAGATACTCATCTATTCTATATACCCAACGTTGTCATTAACAATTAAACAATATTATTTTAATTATACAAAAGTAAAATAATGTTTACAGTGTCGTTTGGAAAAGCTTCTTCATTTTTTAAATTGTCCCTGAAAAATATACTGTCGCTGTCATCCGCACCAATTAACGTCCTGCCATTTTGTGATAAAATCGTACAGATATTAACTGTTAACACAAGTAAAATATGAATTAATTTCTTCATTTTGTAGCACTGCAAAAAAACCGATTATCGTTCGCACTAGCTGGACAACAACTGACTTTTATAACACAAGTTGAAAAGAACAGTGTGCATGCCTGCATCCATCTCACTCATTCTTACCTTCAAAACTTACCTTTATAGAGGTCTAGCTAGAAGTAATTAACATAATTATTAGTACCGAATGTTGTTATTATGTACGAAAATTGTTCAAATTTCTAAACACAATTTAAAATCGAGGATTTACTGTAGCAACCAGTATTCGCATATTTTTTTACATTCGCCCTGACAAAAATCCAGCGAATATTTTGTGAATATCACACAATAATTGATATTTTTTGTAATTTTTACACATCTTTTGCACCTTACTTATGCTACCCTACCTAACGGTAGCTGCACACGTAGCTGGTTTTGCGGCCTAGATTTGGCTGCTAAGTTTCAAGTGTGCTGTGGCGCTGCTTTTCGTAATGTCTTTTATGTGTTCGCTTCACACGATGTGTGTTTTGACGATGTGTTAGACGGTTCGAATGTTAAAAAAAAACGAACATTTATTGTCTCTGAACAGAACACACACTACGACGTTATGTTTGTTTATAGGCAGGATACTGTTCCTTGATTGGTTCTAGTTCAAAACAAGCAAACAAACAAGCACGAAAAATAGCCTCGGTTCTATTTTTGAAATTCATCTTGTGACCCCGCACGCGAACCGCAGTGACGTCATTTCCATCTTCGCAGCCAGCGCGCCAGCCAACACAGGGATTCCAAAAACCAGTCTCGCGTGCAGCGGTCTTAATATTTGATTTTTCTGAGAAACCAAAGAATTTTTAGAATCATCTCGTTTCTTTTGTTTAATTTCTTCATTATTATCGATGATGATTTGAAAAGTGTTAAATATTTGTGTCCACAATTGGAAACATGCCATGACCTCACGATCAAAATTCAAGTATGTTGACACTCAAACTTATTCAAACGTCATTTAATCAAGTACCTAATTGCTTTACTCATGCTTGTATTGTACTTCACACCTGATTTTTTGTTTCATCTGCCATGAAGATATGAAATTTAGTGATGATGACCAAAAGCTTCTCATTATATTACCCCCAAAACGCAAAGGAAAGTGTCTAATCCTGCTTATTTATTTTTTTACCCGAAAGACAAACTAAAAAAAAAATTAAAAAACGAAAAAACTCGACTGCTTAAAAGTGGCTAGCTATAATAACTAAAAAGAAAACAAGTCGGAAAAAACGTCTACACAATGCGGTTGGGAACCTATTTGCCTCTTTCTTTTTTTTTTTTGAATACGTCTCCACATGCTGCATGTTGAGGTTTCTCGACTTGTTTTTCTTATGTTTAGTTATTAGTTACATTTTTGTGAGGTCGGCTTTTTTTTAATAATTATTTTTTAATTTTTTAACGATAAGTTACCTACTTCAAGATCGTCTGTATAGCGAATCAATTACATACTTTAATCATAAGTGTGGTCAATTGTATATGATTAGCTTGATTCAAATTTATAATCTTTTTAAATTAGCTTTTTTTATTGGTGTGTTTTTATTGTAACAAATTAACTATATTATAGTTAACACCTTCCTCCTGATTCCTGTGTGGTATTCCATGTCTACAGAACTATTTCTTGTTACTTCTTTTTATTAATTAATAACAGCCAAGTATATAAAGATGCTCGTCTTCTGCAAATCTCATGAAAATTGGTAAGATTCTAGGCGTATATAGTACTGATAAAAAAAGACGGGTTGCAATCCGGGAGTGCTGGCAGAAGTGAATACTTGAATATTAACGTCTTACGAATTTTCGATCAGGTCACGTGTCCTGACGCGGGTTTAACATTTTTTACCCATTACAAAAAAAGTGTACAACGTCGGTAAAGAAGTTTTCACTTCAAAATTATTTGAACTATCCCGTGATCATTTAGTCTTTGGTTGATATACATAGTTAGACAAATTGGAAGGACCCATTGTGCTTATCCGAGAAGGCACTCATGCTGGAACACTCGATTTCCAAAAGTACCTTACTGGGAATGGAAATAAGACATGGTATCGGCTCCTTCTGTGCAGACACAAGATTGTGAAGCTGCATAAAGAACTAGATAGCTTTTGGGGCGGAAAGACATTTTACGCAGCCTTATAAATGCAACGAGAACCTTCCTGCTCCGACCCTATCACCATTTTAGAGTCATTCAAGAAGAGATAGTCATTCCTCATAGAGAAATGGAAATTGAGTTGTCGCAGATACATCAAATATTAAATAAAAGCTCTCCACTTTCTACAACCCATAGATGCAGAGTTCAAGTTTTAAGGAACCGACCCAAAATTAAGTGAAGTAAATAAATCACTATGAGTCATCTTATTTTAAGATGAGAAAGTAATTTGTTAGCGCCAGACAGAGCAATGATTTTAACGGCTCTTAACAGATAAATAATAATTGCGGTTATTTTGCAGTTATAAATGTATAATTTTCAGTCAATACTTAGATGATGTTTAATCGTAAAAATATGTAGAAATACAGTAATGTAATCAGTTAATTATATATTCTATACAATATTATGTAAACGCGTATTAAGGTGCACATAGGGAAATTAGCATTGGGAAAAAATACTTGGATCAGAGTTAGACATTAGCATTAATTGTTATTTCTATTGAATTATCGTGGTAATATTGAGGATTTCTATTTTATTTTGATTTATTTTTATTTTACTCGGCTTTTTTTAATAATAAAACGCTCTAATAAATCACTATTTTAATTTTTTTGTACAAAAATAAAACAACTTCATCTGTTTGGAAACATTTCATTCAGAAATTGTCTGACTGGTATGACGTATGCGCGTTGGTAAATCAGTGACCCAATGTCTTTAGGGTCAACACGAATAGGCGGAGATATTTGATCTCGCACCATATTTAAGTATTTTTGGGAATTTAATGTCTCATTAATAAAGAAAGTCCGATTATGTTGTAATCATTTGAATATTTTCTTCGGTAGTATACACATTCATTTTGCAAAAGAATATTATCTGTCAAATTGAAAAACAAGACTTCAAGGCTCACTCTGATCCAGTCATTTTTTCCCAATGTTAATTTCTCTATGTGCACCTTACGTGTTTACATACTGTATAAGTGTTATAACATAAGAAACAGAGTAATCTATACTAATATATAAAGCTGAAGAGTTTGTTTGTTTGGTTGAATGCGCTAATCTATGGAACTACTGGTTCGAATTGAAATTTTTTTCTTTTGTTGAATAGCCCATTTATCGAGGAAGGCTATAAGCTATATAATATCACGCTACGACCAATAGAAGCGGAGCATCAATGAAAAATGTTGCAAAATGTAACTGAAAATTTGTCCGTCCGACAAAAACTTTTGAACGGTAACTCCGATCATCATGAAATTTGGACACAACATTCATCTCGGTAAACTAAAATGAATGTGTGTACTCATGTGCCTCCCCCCCCATTCGTTCTTTTACACCCGGGTGAAACCAGGCGGAACCGCTAGTTATTTCATAGTTTGCATTTTGATGTTAATAGACGTCGAGCAGGTAACGTCATTTAAACATTTTCAAAAATGGTGCGAAAATGTTCTGTAAAACATATTTCCTTGGAAGTTTTTTTTTAATGAAATGGCTTAAAAATTATATAAATCGACTTCCTGTTTGTACTTTATAATTATACAAAATTTAATTGTGAGAAATAATCTGTTGAGTGTAAAGTTTTCTTAGGAAATTAGTTTTACGTTGTTATAAACGTATAAGTTATCAATTGGAATTTACTGAAAATTCTCGGAAAAATAAATCGAATTTAGGTGTGTTAATCGCAAATATTTATTTTTTATTTTTAAAACGATTAATCATCTTTTCATTTTTATAGTAATTAAATCATAATTTAGTACTTTTTCTCCGTCATCAAACTGTTGATTATGAAATTAAAACAAACACACCAATATAGGTAATTCTGTGGTTTCCTTTACGATAAAAAAGGCTAAATATAGTCATTTTTTTCTATATTAATTATTTATATTGCGGAAGATTTTTGGAGTATTGAAATTAATGTTCAGTTGCGTCTATGTTGGGACAAAAATATTATTTTAAGTAAAAAATCAGTCGCTGAGATAGCAAGTCGGTAGAATAATGAAAAGTGGCCGTTTCTCAAATTTTACCTTATGGGTGCAAACGATTTTCTATAATTATAATGCATAATCAATAACGAAATCTTTCATTTATAATATGTTAAGATATCATAAATCCGATTCTGTATTTTTGCACTAAAGCAGGAAATTTATTTTAATTTTTCTTAGAAAAATATTCATCTCAAAAAATCTTAATTTCATTCGTTTTTTTTCTTTAGCTCATCTGTTTATAAGCCTTTACTGGTACCTACTTGCTGACCGCATACTGGTTTAATAAATATTTCGAAAATATTGGCATTTAACAACCTGTCGTGTAAGTTTCTCGGAATAATACCTACATCAATATTTTGAACGTATCTTACAGGTGAAATTGCATGCGGAATGCGTCATCGCAATACGAAACATTAACTGTAATGATATGGCTATATATTTCTAATGTGCATTTTCAACTTCGTAAATCTAAACCAGATCTCCATTAAGTCGAAAACGAACGACATTTTTAAATCTAGATTTAAAGCTGAAAGTCGTATTAGAAACTAGAGCTGTAAAAGTAACGAGATATTGTGTACCCGTATGTATTCGTTACTTAAAGAACCAGTATCCGTTACTTTCGTATCATTACGTTACTCGTTACTTTTCATACGACATACTATCGTGTACTATAACAGCATCAAGCATGTACCATCGCATCGAGGCGCGTCGCATACGTGATACGATATGACTTCGTTCGTATAACGTATAACCGCATCAAACGAGTCGAACTGACATGGATACGACCAATGCGAGTAACGAAATGAATTTTTAAGTAACGATTCGTTACTTCGAGTCAGACGATGTACCCGTTACTGAGTAACGAATCGAATACATACGGGTTGTTACAGCTCTATTATAATAGAAACCCAGCATTGAGACCGCTGCGCACGAGACCGATTTTTTTATTTCTCACCTACACATTTTTAATTTTTCTGATTACGAATCTGCGACAAAACAAACACTGAATATTTTGATTTTTTCAATGTTATTTATTTATTATGCTTATAATAATTAATTCACTTCACAATTATGAAAACATCTCGTTCTTAATTGATGAGATGATCGATGCTTCAATGATTTTCATAATTATTAAATTATATTTTGATAAAATTATTAGGTCAATGGTTGCGGATTATGCACATAAATTTATACAACTTACGAACTAATGCGCACAACAATAATTGTAAAAAATTGATCTTGTCAATCATTTCGTTTATTTCTAAAATTTTCTAGAAAAGACGTCTTATATATTTTGATTTTACGTATATATTCGGACCTTCATTATAATCGTACAGTCCAAATTGAATAAATAAATGGATCTTATTTTTTTCATGCTGTTTAAAATAATTGTTCATAAAAACAAGTTCTACTTTTGTCTTTTTTTACGCCGTAAGCACTGAGGGCAAAACAAGCACGGGGGACCCGGCTTAAGAAATTTCTAATTTTCCCCCTCCTGGGCCAAAAGCTGAGTACGCCCATGTTAACGTCATAAAAAAAGACAAAGTTTTTAAAACAGAGATACTTTATTCAGATTGAATACAAGTACATCAAACAATCCTATCATCGGAGAAATCAGGGAATTACATCGAAGAAAGAGACGCAGATATATTTTCGATACGCTTTGTTGCGTTCACTCACCGCACATTGAGTCGATGATTCATATAGTTAATTAATAGATATTAGTGATGTGCCGGATATCCGTATCCGTATCCGCGGATATCCGAGTGAGATGAAAGATCCGTATCCGTATCCGTTAGTTTTTTGGCGGATCTTTTACGGATCTTTTACCTTATTAATTTTCAATTCATAGATGAAATTTTATATATATAGGTGGTTAGGTAATAATGAAAAACTGTTAAATTCCATTCAGCATATTTGGCACCTTTATATTGCAAACATTTATCGTAGTGAGTACCATACCAATAGTACATATGTAACTCAAAAGTCAAAGGTACTAAAAAACTATCTTTATAATGAGATAGTGCACATCGATCTTTGGAAAGAGACAATCTGTTATGAGAGTTAAGTCTTAAAGAGGTCAATAGCTTTTCCCATAACAGATAGTCTCTTTCCAAAGGTCGATGTGCAATATTTACCGCCGCGTACTCTAGGAAAGTTAAGATCCGTATCCGTATCCGCGGATCTTGAAACCAAATATCCGTATTCAGATCCGTTTCCGCGGATATACATTTTTAACGATCCGGCACATCACTAATAGATATATGCTTTATTCAGATTGAATGCAAGCACATCAACCAATCCTATCATCGGAAAAATCAGGGAATTACATCGAAGAAAGAGACGCAGATATATTTTCGATACGCTTTGTTGCCTTCGCTCACCACACATTGAGTAGTATAGGCAATGATTCATATAGTAAATTATTAAATATATGGAGGGTATTAACTTGAACGGACGAAATAAATAAGATCCTGCAATTTGATAAATCTGATAAAACCTATACGAGCACTTTTTGAAATCAGTTGCCTTTGGTAGGTTGTAAAATGTAAAGCAACCAAAATGTCAAATAAATAAAAAAAACATAACCGATATATCCAAATCTTTGATTAACGTCTGAATAGAACTCTTCAAGTACCTAAATAAAATTGTCGACCAATTTTTCTCAGACCGAACGATATATTGACAAAAAAAAATATATATCGTTCGGTCTGAGAAAAATTGGTCGACAATTTAATTTACTTGAATAACCGATATATACCTACACGCAAATCTCGCCTTGTTTGCCAACTTGGTCTGATGTAATACGTATGTATTTTACATATTATTCGATTAATTTTTTAATTTTGTTACCGTTAGTTCGTTCACAAAAACGTATTGACTGCAAGTAATTAAAAAATAAACTTCTTTTTGTTATCTTTACGAAATATTTCAAACGTAATATTTAATAAGAAAAATAATTGTCCATTGTTTGCTGCCAACTATGTAGTTTTTCTCGTTTTGCCACCGCGAGCACAGCGCTTGAAAACTGCTTAGCTCCACCCACTTTCACATTCCTGTAGGGCAGTGATGGCGAACCTATGACCTGCGGGTTAAACACTGACCACGCAGGATTTTTAAATTTTTAAAAACGGGAAACATTAAAAGCTTTGATAAGTGAGTCAGTATAAAAAAAATTAATCAAGTGATTTTCAATTCTAAAAATAAAAAATAAAATTAAGTTATTTGCAATTCTAAACACAAAAAATATGATTGCATCGGTCAGTAATCGATCACAGGGCGCACGCGTGGCAG
The DNA here is from genome assembly GCA_963575645.1 of Xanthostigma xanthostigma. NCBI lineage: Eukaryota > Metazoa > Arthropoda > Insecta > Raphidioptera > Raphidiidae > Xanthostigma > Xanthostigma xanthostigma. Next base: position 36,473,640 of record OY754473.1, read on the forward strand.
AAGACTAATCTACCACTGAACCACCGTCGCTCTTAAAGACTTGCTGCTTACACTGCATTACTAAGAGCTGTTACTGTTTTGCTGTAAATTTTCAAAATTGCAATTTTACAAAGCAAACCCTTTTAAAAAATTGCGATTTTTGACGAAAACCAGAATCTGTCGGAACTTTTGCAAAACCATCGTGCTTATAGAAAAAAACACGCTGAATCCAATGAGCACAAACAAACGTCTGTATGTCTTTTGGTTTAGAAGTTATTTGCGTTTATAGTTTTCAGAAAATCATATGAAACCTCCGAATGGCCCTAGTTTCCAAACTAAAATAAATACAGAATTTTGCTTACGCTAATTGAATTCAGCGTATTTTTTTCTGTAAGCATTCTCAATTTCAAAAGTATATTAAAGAATTCGATTTTCGCAATTTTTTCAAGGCATATCCCTTTAAAAAATGCAATTTTTGATGAAAACCGAAATCTTTCAGAACTTTGGCAAAATCATCATGCTTTTAGAAAAAAACACGCTGAATCCAATGAGCACAAACAAACCTCTGTATGTCTTTTGGTTTAGAAGTTATTTGCGTTTATAGTTTTCAGAAAATCATATAAAACTTCCGAATGGCCGTATAGTTTCCAAACTAAAAGAGATACAGAATTTTGCTTACGCTCATTGAATTCAGCGTATTTTTGTCAATTCAGTTCTCAATTTCAAAAGTATATTAAAGAATTTGATTTTTGCAATTTTTTTAAGTGTCGAAATTTCGGGAGGTGTTTCAAAAGCTTACATTGATAAAGTCTTTATTTTGAAACATTTAACAAAAAGATAGCATCGTTTTATCAATTTCCTAATAAATTGACGCAAACTGCATAATATACTTTTTTGATAAGACAGAGAAGTTCGAAAAAACTACCTACTAACGAGATGAGAACACATTTCCAAAAACGACCAGCTGTACATTGAAAAATGTACTGTTTTGTCCATACGTACAGCCGGAAGGCCTTACCTTTACATGCGATAAAATTAATTTATAAGCAGGTTTTCAATCAAAAACAGAGCAATAAAACTTAATGCGTCGTCTTCGGGACTAACTATTCAGTGGATTAGAACGTGATTGGCTGGCGGATGACTGCTCGCGCGTCATTTGTTTGATCAGTTCATTTGTCGAGCAGTCGGTGTCCGGTAACAGTTGACAGTGTGGCGGGAACATCTTGGATTTCTCGTATTACATAATACTGTGCTGTTAGGGCAGGAAGTTGTGTCCGCGTCTTCGGGATTATTGTTGTCCGTCGTCAAAATGAGCTGTCCAATGAAGCATGTGTGAGTGATTAGATTTTATTTTTCTTTATCAAATCATATTTTTTCTTCTGTTAATGCATTCCAATATTGTATTTAAGTTTTTAAAACTGTCACCTTTTAAGGATATTTAGACATTTTGTAGTGTAGACTGTCTGTAGTACATGTTGTATTTTCACGTTATAATTAATAAAATCCACAATCAGATTCCGCACATCACCAGTATTTACATAGATGTGAACTGTGAAGGATCTTAAATTTCATCAGCTTAGTCGATTTCTAAAGTTACATTAATAATCACACCTTTTACCACAATACGGTTGTTTTGTAACATACACTCATTGTCTTCGAAAGATTATTTTTAATTATTCAACATGCCACTGTCGGGACTAAAACTCGAAATCTTCAATTTCGCGTTGGATGAGTTATCAATGACATGAGTATAGGTAGACATCATTTAGTGAACGTTTGCAATATTTCAGTTTATTATAAAAAATTCCAGCCAATTGAGCGACGGGACCATTTCAACTTCAAAAATGTTGACATTTGATTATAATAAAGAAAATAAAATATCTGATATCGCGTGAGGTGACGCGGGTAATGGCTAGTATTCAATATTATATTTGCCATTCGTTGCCATGGTTATCTACATAATATGTTCCACGTCATGTAAAAATTAATCAAAGCATGCCGAACTAGTTTATTTCTGACAGATCCATAAAATAAAAGAGCGGCTGATTTTTTTTTATTTTCAAAATATTTCCGAAACTATTAAGTTTAGAAAAAAAAATTTTAACGAAGCTTTCTTGAAAAAATAAATAGAATAATAATCCGTTATGAAAAGTATACCATTATTATATAAAAAACACCGCTATAGTATATATCTCTTCTGCGCATGCGCCGATTTTCCCCAAACACACTATGGATCTTCATATTTGCATACCAAACATTCTCCCAAAATTTGGTATCAATCCGCTCATCCGTTTGACCTTTATCGTGTTCAAAGACTAACAGACGTACAGAGTTTTTTCAAAAATATGTTTTTTGGATTCGGGGGACCTCAAAACGGAAAGATACTGTAAAATTTTTGAAAAGTGATTTTTGACCTAAACTAGTACCATTCCCCACTTGTGGGTTGGAATGGTAAAATAATGTTGAACCCAAAGTATGAGAATTATTTTTTGCAAATAGTTTTTGCTCGTGCTTCATTCATGCTATTTTTGGCGAGATTCTTATTTCTAAGACTCTATTTGAACGCAGGCAAATAAAAAGAAAATTTATAGTACACCCAGTTCAGTCAAAACGAATCCAGGCATTTTATATACCAATACAAACAGAAAGACAGACAAACATTCTAAACGCATTCACCAGTCTAGATTTTGTAGTCAATACTTTATTTTACTATTTTATGATAGTAAACCTTCCGAAAGATTTAAAAAGTGATTTCGACAATTTTTCGTGAATTTTCAGGGATCCAAGTCAGGAAGGCGAACAGTTAGATGAGGAAGCTGGAATGTTATACGGCGAATATCTGATGCTGGATCGCGTTTTAAATGCCCAGCGCATGGTCAGTAAAGAAAATAATAAACCGGTTCACGATGAGCATTTGTTTATTGTCACTCATCAAGGTAAGCTATAAGTTTTTTAACAAATCGCAATGTAATTTCGCATTCGTTGATGAGCCGGTTTTAGGTCGCATTATGCAGACCATGGAGAATAGAGTGAAAGGATACTGATCTCGGCATACCGCAATGTGAAGCGCGTGTTCCGAAAAGCGATGATGATAAGGATTTGGTAAAAATTTTCGCGGCGCTGTAGCTATAAGGTCCCGGGTCAACTATGAACGAATCCAGTATCTGACTTTAGTTTTGTGAATGCTCTCAGATGTGTGTAATAATTATATTAGAACAGATGAATTCAAATAATATTGATCGACTTTAGTTATGTTTATTTCTGCTTGGGATCTTACCGTAGGAATTCATTTTTTGAACAACGGCGAATGCATAGAGAGTTTCCTTTGTCTCTATCCTCTACGATTCAGACGTTACGAAATATTGCTGTTTTACCAAAAGAAGTTCCGATTTTTGGTTTTTGATATTTTTTAAAAACAGAAACGAAAGCGTGTTTGTCTACCGATTTTCCAGACTTATTTGGATCTATTGCCTTTTCGATTTATAATTTCCATCAATGAGAAATCAAGAATTCATTATTCAACCGAAAATTTTACCGTTATATTAGAGTTTGAGGATTGAGGACTGTATACCGTGGAAAAACAACGACATCCTTACGATCTCGGTTTAAAACAATAGATAAGACAACGATAAATTATTAATGATAACGTACGGAATTCGGAAACAAATTATGACAGTTATTAAGACTAATTATTTTAGAAGATAAATAAAAAAGGAATGCACTATTATTTTTTTATTTTTAAAAGCTGATATTCCTGCATTGTCTTTGTGTTAAATTTTTTAGGTCATGACCTGGTTAAAAATCAACAAAAATCAGTAGTTAAGCGTAGGTACAAGATAGATAGATATAAGGCAATAAATATTTTCGACAAAAACATAAGGTTAAAATGTTATCTTTTCATAATATTATATCCTTTTTACGCGTTTGTCATAATATTATCGAGACAAGTCTGTTTTCAAATTACTTTAAAAAACATATTTAGATGATGAAAGTATTGATATCATTGCTAATATTGGAAATAATGAATTGGTTAATTTTTTATTCAACAAATAACAAAATGCAACAATTGATTATTGTTTTATTTCAGCGTACGAATTATGGTTCAAACAAATCATATTTGAACTCGATTCAATTCGTGCATTGTTCAATGTTGAGCTTCTTGAAGAATGCCAGACACTGGAAATTCTCAAAAGATTGAATCGCATTGTGCTAATATTAAAAGTAAGAAATTGTGCATGTTTTTAAAATAAGTGAAACTATGAATTACCGATTACTTTAGCAAGGGAAAGGTTGATCCATAGGGTAAATGCCCAGCGGGTACTTCATATTTCAAATCTATTTTCTAATTTGTCATCTCTTATCATTGCGTAAAATTTGCTGTCATATGATGAAACAATATTGGGATTTTACGTTGGCCATGCGCCATCTACTCAGCACTTATGTAAACTATCGCATGCGGAGCGTTTCATATACTAAAGCATTGCGCGGTGTGTATTTTTGTAAACATTTATTGTTTACAGTAAGTTATGGAAGCTATACACTACGTCATTGAAAAATCGAAGAAGAAGCATCATATTGTAACAAAACTGCTGTAGTCCGTGGCGGAAATTATTTATTTGCAATAATAAATGTTTAACAAAACAGTAAAACACACAAACGAAAGCGTACTTCTTTAACTTAACGGAAATAATAACGTTAACAGAAATAAAACTAATAGTTCTAAATTATAAAATAAAAGACTAAGTAAGAGAGAATATAGAGTCACTAAATTATATACACAAAATGTTTACAACACAGGAACACAACACAAAGTTCATCAGCACACTTGTCTATTAACTATAAATAATTTATGTAAAACCACTCACTAAAGTCAATTTATTTCCACAGTAAAATTTATGTCGTAATGCCAGAGCACTGTATCACCACAACTCACGAACAGCTCCAATAACTGACCCCCTTGCCCACTCTGCTCGCCTTATATAGTTTCGGTCCACGCTTCTATCGAATGTTCTGGACGCATCGAGATTTCTTCCTTTACATCTATTGTTCTCTCCAAGCGATTCTAAGAAATCGGGTCTAACTTCGCTACCTGTTTTCCGCACCGAGATCCCTTCCTTTACAGGTATGTGTGTCTCCAAGCGAGTGTCTAAAGGTCGGGTGTTTTTTACCTGTTTCCATTGTTGTTGCTTCTAGTAGTTTCTACCGATTCCATAGGCGTCCCATCAAGGGGCACGCAACAATATATTGTGTTGTTCATTACATTATTTTATTAGTAGATCAAGTGCAAATGTTGATATCAAATTATTAAATTGAAAAGTGATAGCTGTCAACTGACTATACGCCGTTGATTTCATGCGGTTTCTCTTTCTTTGACGTTTGCATGCAGAAATCAACAAAGTTGACCTTATCTCAACAGCTTGCATCGATGATTCTGCCACATTTGACGATGCGACCGGTACCCGCGATTTTTTCCCCTTGAATATAATTATGTTTTCAAAATATCACCCCAACGCCAATTTTCTTCCTCGGAAATATATATTTTAAATAAAGCATCGAAACCTCGTAGCCTGCTATTACAAACGCTTCGCATACGGAGGCCATATTGAATGGTAAAATCCCAATTGATTGTTAATTCTCACTTTTAGTGACGGAGTTAACTCCTCTTTTCATCAGGGGTGCCAGAATCCCTATAGATACGACACTGGCCGTATTACGACTTGATAATAATATTATTTTTAGTCGATGTTACTTTAACAGGTTGATGACCTCTGTAGATCGGAATATCGTATATCAAAATATAATAATATGAAATTTGATTCCGCTTTAGGAAAAGTCGATTTTGGAAAGATTAATAAATTATGTTTGGCTTCTATTTAGAATTTATACACTGTTCCGTTATACATAAATATACTTAGTGAACTGTGAAATAACAATAATTAAATATAGTAGTTAATCATTACCCAGCTAATACACCACGCTTCGAATGATTACTATTTTAATATCTTTAATTGAAACACAAAAAAATATAATCAAAATTACTACATCTTTAGACGTCCTTGGATTAACAAAACCTTGAGACATCGTTTGTTGAGACACGCTGTATATGGCTATCATATTAATTTTGTCAATGAATTGGGGCGTTCAAAATAAGATTACATAATTTAATATAACACTAAACGTGTAGCCCCCGATGTGATACGTGTTTCTTTCGAATACGTTACGCACGCGATTTTATTTAAAAATAGTAAAATTCACAATGAATACCGAAGTCCCGCTGATTTTAAATAAAGACTGCGTCATTACACTTATATGTAATACGCGCCACGAATCTAAAAGGCTCGGAAAGTAGATGCGAATGCGGGCTTGCGCTTGTACAGTCTGTTGAAAAACTATACAAACTCGCAACTCAACAAAACTAAAATAACAACTTGACAATAGCGTACTCGACTGTACTTTACAACAGGAAAGCGACAAGACGTGACAAAGGCAACAAGCGATCAGGCCCAATCATCGACGAGCGCACAATCCGTGCAGGTAGCTGGGAGGTGGTGGGAGTATCAACGGCTCTAAAATGTGCCTTTGCGACGCTGTTTTTGACTAACTTCCGAACCTTGTAGATCCGTGGCGCGTATTATACTTCACAATGTAATACAAGCGGGATAGTTTTATGTATTACATTGTTTCTTCGCTCCCTTGAGCTAATTCCATAAATTTTGGTATTTTACTGCAAAATTGCAGCAATAATCAAAATCTAATGCATTAATTGATGTATCTGCATAGACGTAGCAATGATTTTATCGTAGGGGGTGGCAAATTTTCAACTCCGCCTACCATTACCAGCTGCCCCTTATACATAATTTGAAAACTGTTCATAAAAACGAAATCGATCAACACGACTTTCTGGAGCCATTTCACGACAAAGAAAATATTATGTTGATTATTGTAGATTTGTACGTGAACAATTAATATTCTAGCCACTAGGGTGGACCTGCCCCCCCCCTCTTGCTACGCCAATGTGTGTCTGTCTGCAGGTAATATTAAAATAATTGTCATTTCTTTATTTCATATTCCAACCCACAAGTGGAGAATGGTACTAGTTTAGGTCAAAATTCAGTTTTCAAAATTTTACAATATTTTTTAATTTAAGAGGTCCCTCAAATCCAAAAAAAAAATTTGCGTCTGTTAGTCTGTGAGCACGAGTTAAAAAAAAACGACACTCAGTTATAAAATTATGACGATTTTTCCAAATATCAGTGAATGAATATTGTTTGACCATTCAGAAGATCGCATTTTTATTGTTTTTTTTATTTTTTAGTTGCTCGTGGATCAAGTGATGATTCTCGAAACAATGACGCCACTTGATTTCATGGACTTTCGTGGTTATTTATGTCCGGCGTCCGGTTTTCAAAGTCTTCAATTTCGTCTGCTTGAAAACAAGCTGGGCGTCAAACAAGAACACCGCGTGAAGTACAACCAACGATATTCCTGTGTATTCGGCCGCGACGAGTCGGCTATGCAAGCGATTGAACGCTCGGAAATTGAACCGGCGCTTGCTGAACTCGTTCAACAATGGCTGGAACGTACACCTGGCCTTGAACACGAAGGGTTCAACTTTTGGGGAAAGTATCAAGATGCTGTTAAAACTCTGATGAACGAACAAAGGGAAAATGCCCAGGTATAAAAAATATATAAATTATCGTGTATTAAAAAATCGAAGAAGAAGCACGATATGTGTTGTACAGTACCTAATTTTGTGTTCTGTGAACGCACAAACGAGCTGTACTCGAAGCTTGCCCCTGTTATTTCTAAAGTTGAACACAGCACAAGATAAATTATGGAAAACGTGCCATTTCTTTATGTTTTCCTGATACATCACTTCCTACACAATTCTTCTGAGTAGGGAAAAATTCAAATTTAGGAGGTGTTGAACCAATCTAATTAATACAAGTGTGATTGAATTTAGACAAACAAAAGGAAACTGCGCCCAGGTATAGAAAAATATATAAATTATCGTGTATTAAAAAATCGAAGAAGAAGCACGATATGTGTTGTACAGTACCTAATTTTGTATTCTGTTTTGAACGCACAAACGAGCTGTACTCGAAGCTTGCCCCTGTTATTTCTAAAGTTGAATACAGCACGCAATTCTTCTGAATAGGGAAAATTCTAATTTAGGGGGCGTTGAACCAACATAATTAATACAAGTGTGATTGAATTTAGGCCGAGCCCTGTGAATCGGTGAGGAATTACCGTCTCTCGGATTTGGAGAAGCGCGAGGAAGTATACGAGTCAATTTTCAACCCCAACGTGCATAAAGCGTTGGTTTCCCGAGGCGAGAGACGCTTCTCACATAAAGCCCTCCAAGGCGCGATCATGATCACATTCTACCGAGACGAGCCGAGGTTTAGTCAACCGCATCAACTACTGACTCTACTCATGGACATCGATTCATTGATCACCAAATGGAGATGTAGGTATTTATTATCTTTTATACAAAGTGTACAGCAAACCTTCTGTAAAGCTTTCACCGGTGATAGATCTGACCTCGTGCTAACAAATTAACCCCAGTAAAAACTTCGCGATTTTAGTCACCCTTGCTTTTTTTATATTGTAACAAAACTGCTGTAGTCCGTGGCGGAAATTATTTATTTGCAATAAAAAATGTTTAACAAAACTGTAAAACACACAAACGAAAGCGTACTTTTTTAACTTAACGGAAATAATAACGTTAACAGAAACAAAACTAATAGTTCTAAATTCTAAAATAAAAGACTAAGTAACAGAGAATATAGAGTCACTAAATTAAATACACATAATGTTTACAACACAGGAACACAACACAAAGTTTATCTACACACTTGTCTATTAACTATAAATCATTTATGTAAAATCACTCACTAAAGATAATTTATTTCCACAGTAAAATTTATGTCGTAATGCCAGAGCACTGTATCAACACAACTCACGAACAGCTCCAATAACTGACTGACCGACTTGCTCACTCTGCTGGCCTATTATAGTTTTTGGTCCATGCTCTAGAATGTTCTCCAGGCATCGAGATCCCTTCCTTTACATGTGTGGGCATCTCCCCAAGCGATTGTCTGCAGGTCGGATGTTTTTACCTGTTTCCACTGTTGGTTTCTAGTAATTTCTACCGAATTCCATAGTCGTCCCATCAAGGGCACGCAACAATATTTTAAAAACGCTTGTACCCAGTCGTAAAATGGAGTCTAAAATGAGACCCTTTTCAGTTGAAATAGCAATGTCTTTTTATTCCGAAAAATAAGTTAGGTGTTTTATATCCATTTAGAATCTGGAATAGACAAGTTTTGGAGAACATTTAAACGTCTCAAAAACAGTGAGTTTTTTACTGGGGCCAATTTTTGTTATTTTGATAAATGATAGGACATGACCAGACGCATCATCGGTAAATGTCTTAGAGAGGTTAACTGGACACCTCATTTTCTAAACTCATTCTGTATAAAGTAGAAATTTATGACGCCCAAAAACAATACGCAATGTTTAAACTTTCGTCACACCAGTATGGTAGTTTTGTAACCTGATTTATGCAGATTATATCAGATACACAGTGTGTAAACAACAAAGTCTAGATATAGAGGACAGTACTACTGCGCATACAACGCGATAGAAAAGAAACGGTGATAAACGCGGTACATGTATGTCTCTTATTGTATGTTGTTTAACAGAGACGGAATGGCTACCGCAATTATCGCTATCTCTTTCTATCAGTTTGCTTGCGCAGCCCAGATTAGCGATCCATTTGTACACCTATAGATGGGTTTTGGATCGTTTTCATGTCGATTTTTTTAAATGTTCAGGTTTTACGTTTTTATAGCTGAATGTTTTTTTTTTTACTTTTAGATAATCACGTAATTATGGTGCAACGCATGATAGGCTCCTCCCAATTTGGGACCGGCGGGTCTTCTGGATACCAGTATTTAAGGTCAACGCTTAGGTAAAAAAACATTGATTGTTTAATGGAGTAGTTTTTCTGTTGCAAATAAACGAATTTTGTCATTTGTGAACTATCAGGGATTGCTTCACAATTTCCAATATTTTTAGTTTCTAACAACACTACATTAAATATATTATACTAATTTATATGAACCACGAAGGTAGATTTAGAATGTTTAGTATTGGCATTGTTTAACTGGCATTACATTCGGTAATTAAAATCGGTCAATTTGAGTTCTGAGTCACGACAAATGACAGTGATGCCTTGATAATTTTTCTTTTGTTTTTAATAAGCCTCATGTAGAAGAGTGTTATAATAAACGGTACTAATATTGTTTTACATATATTTTCAGTGATCGATATAAAGTATTTTTGGATTTGTTCAACTTATCGACTTTCTTAATACCACGTTCGTATATTCCACCGCTGTCGCAGTCAATGAAAAGCCGATTATGTTTATCGTGGGGTGAAGCAAAAAATTCACAGGATGAGAATTCAGAATCTACACAAAGACAAGCTGAAATGGAACTTGAAAGTTCAATTGAGAAATCAATGTAATTGAAAATAGTCTTCAGAAAAGAATACTTATTTTACAGTATTAAGAAGTATTCTAATTACTAACAAAATAACTCTAGTATGCACACTTTTGTTTTCATTATAAATTGATAAAATAATTGACTAACTAATATTTATACAGAGTGAGTTTTAAGTTGATACTTTTTTTTACAGCGTGTAAAAATCAAATAGACGAGCAAATATTTCAAATAGTTTTTTTATCAAAACTCAAAAATAAGAGAGAAACAGCCTTTCGAAGTTTAAATAAATTTTATTAAATTTTCTTTAATTTTGAGGTCGGTCCTGGGGTTATATTATGTCACTATGGAAATAAGTTGTTATTATCAAGTATGTTGGTGCTTATTTGAAACTGACATGTGTATTGTTCTGTTTTTGAGAGATAATAACAACTTATTTCCATAGTGACATAATATAACCCCAGGACCGACCTCAAAATTAAAGAAAATTTAATAAAATTTATTTAAACTTCGAAAGGCTGTTTCTCTCTTATTTTTGAGTTTTGATAAAAAAACTACTTGAAATATTTGCTTGTCTATTTGATTTTTACACGCTGTAAAAAAAAGCATCAACTTAAAACTCAGCCTGTATATACTAACTAATTTAATTTTTATTTATTGGTAGCTGCAAACGCCATTTAAAGGCCGCAGCAGACGAAGCTAGAAACGCTGCTAGATTTGCCTACTACTTTTCTAGCGCTGGTTTTCTTGATTGCTGTTAAGTGCTCGCTTCACACGGGACTATTTTTCAAGCTTGTTTTGTGCTGTGGATACATCTGGTGCGCGCGCAGAGACAGTTCGAATATAAACACACAGCAAAACGTGTCTGTTGTCTGACTCTGAGCAGAATGACACAATGTTGGTTTGTGTGTTTATTCAAGTGCCCACGTGACAAGATACTGCTTCCTGATTGGTTCTTGCTCATACTTAGCAGCAGATCAAGCAGGGAAAATAGCACCTGTTCTAATTTTAAAACCTATCTTGTGAACTAGCAGGCCAGCCCGCAGCTACATCATTTCCAGCTTTGTATCCAGCCTACAGACTAGCAGAACTCCTAGCAACGTTTCTAGCCTCGGGTGCTGCGGCCTTTAGTTTGTGTGCATACTGTAAGTTTTATGTTGATGGAAATTTATATTTTTGATATTCTTTTACAGTACAGAGGGTCTAAAACAATGTAGTATCGTAAACGGACTGGCCAGTAATACAAACGGCTTTACCAGTTGATGGACAGAAGAGTATTTATCAGCACCGTAGCTAGGACCAAGGGCGCACACCCTGAAAGGACCAATCGGCGATACGATTCGTAGTATTATGTCAAGCAAACAATTTTTAATGACGCGAAACCAAAATCTTGCTCCGGGCGCCGATGACCCTAGCTACGCCACTGATATTTATATGTAATTCTTTTATGCCCTTTAAGATTAACGCTGCGTCTTTGTTACTGATTATATTTTAACGAGTATCCATTTACAAAATTAAAACAGGACTAGGAAAAGATTTTATTTGCTGTGTATTGTAAACTGAACAAACTAAACTTGTGCTCCTGATGATAGAATACTTCGAAACGATTGTGAAATAAATAAAACGTTTTTTAAACCTATGTGCCGTTAATGAGATATTAATTCTCACCAAAAGTGGGGGAGTAGGAGTAGTTTATCAATATTAAAATGTATTCAAATCTTTGATTAACGACTGATCAGAATTCTTCAATAAATAAAATTATCGACCAATTTTTCAATTTTTTTTGTCTGAAAAATTGGTCGATAATTTTATTTATTAAAATGTATTCCGCTCAGTTTATTGATTATATAAGACTTCATTAACAGTACATCGGAAACAAAAATTGCTAAAGACTTTTCCGCTCAGAATTGTTTTCTACTGTTCATAGATACTTAGTCGATCCTGTATATTGTGTTCTACTAAGTGCCAATTAAAAGAAAACATACAAAGAAAATTATTTTTATTAACAATTAAGTTTCCCAGAGTATAAAACTACATAGTTCCTGAACCAACAGTAATAGACAATATTAAAAATATTATGGCACATATTATAATAGATTTTCTGAACACTTTTTTGAAATCTAAAACTAATTATTACGTATTATCACATTTTAAATTTACAAAATGTCTAAACTAATTTACCAAAATTTTACGCTGGCTATAAAAATGCGTATTTTGTATTTATTTTCTGGACGATTACTGATAAAATTATTTGTATAATAGTTGCCCTTTTCCTATACTGTTTAAGATCAACTTATTTTGAAAAAAAAAATGTGTATTACATGATTATTTTCCTTTATTATAGTATTTAAAAATGTAAAACTTTTTATGAAAATTACTTATTTACTTCAATAAAACATAAAGAATCTATTACTCTACTTTAAAACCCTGTTGATTTATAAATAAAAAAAATTAAATCATTTTAAAAGCACCGCAGGTAAATTAAAATAAAAACTGCACTTTAAAAACTTAAATTATTTTAACCCAATTATAAAAAAAGTGTTTAAAAAGCTACCACTTAAATCACAGTATTAATAATTATCCAAGGTTTAAATTATAATTTAAATCAAGGCACAAATTCCAAATTTTGAAAAAATGTACTCTACTTAATTTCAGTTAACTTTGGTCTGTTCTCAAATTTTAATTTTCAATAATTTGAGCATAATAAATACATCAATAAATTACCACATTACTACCAATTAGATAATTTGGCATTAACAGTGAAAAACCTACTGTGTTTTTGTAGTCCAAGCTCGAATTGTACAAAAACCTACTGGATCAAAACTATTCAAATTTTATTATAATAACGTACTGAATATGATGGCAGACTAAGCTTATTTTTTAAAATCATTTTTTATCATTATCTCCAATACGATGACATCTATACAGATCGTCTGCCTTGCAATTTTTTTGCATACCTGGCAGACCTCTACAAATAGATAAACACTCAATGTGAGGTCTATCAGATATCAAAAAAAATAAAATTGCAAGAGACGCGATAATTGTAAATAATTGATAATTTTTTATAATTTCTATAAACTTCATCAAATAGTGTTGAGTAATATTCAAGATACTAACAAAAAAAAAAATAGATTTAGTCTGCTACCGATTTGTTGTTTTTCATCAAATTATCCGTTAAATTCAATAATAAAATTTTGTAGTGTTGTCTAATAAACTTTTGTACAGTCAGGGCTTGGTCTATTACTTTTAATATCACCAGTTCAAAAATATAACATTTTATAAAACGTCTTCAGCATAAAGTAGTGTTGATCCAATAGAATGTTACGATGAAGGAAGGTTTTGGTTGAGGATCATAAATAAATAAGCTTTACCAATGTTTCGCTATAATTAACAAAATTTGACAATACATAACAAGCAATCAGCACCGGCCATCTGGAGACAATGTTTTAATAAAAAATTGATCAGTATCAAATATCAGTTCACAAAAAGTGCTTTTTGGCTATATATTGTCAAGGCAAATATTTCAATAAAATTTTTACTGCGTGACATTTTTAAAAAAAATAAATAATTTTAATAGTTTTTTATAAGATGTTCATATTAATATTTTTTTAACCCATAATAATATGATCATGTATGTTGTTTTAACAATTTACCACCTTTCGACCAGCTTGAGGTATGTTAATAGATTTATACAGGGTGAGTTTTAAGTTGATGTTTTTTTTTACAGCGTGTAAAAATCAAATAGACGAGCAAATATTTCAAATAGTTTTTTTATCAAAACTCAAAAATAAGAGAGTAACAGCCTTTCGAAGTTTAAATAAATTTTATTAAATATTCTTTAATTTTGAGGTTGGTCCTGGGGTTATATTATGTCACTATGGAAATATGTTATTATTATCAAGTATTCACAGAAATTGTTCGAAGTTGTCCCCGTTTTGTTGGACACAAAGATGCGTGCGCCATAGCCATGCTTCTGTACATGCTTGTAGTAGCGATATTTCCATAGTGACATAATATAACCCCAGGACCGACCTCAAAATTAAAGAAAATTTAATAAAATTTATTTAAACTTCGAAAGGCTGTTACTCTCTTATTTTTGAGTTTTGATAAAAAAACTATTTGAAATATTTGCTCGTCTATTTGATTTTTACACGCTGTAAAAAAAAAAGCATCAACTTAAAACTCACCTGTATAGTAGCTCTAATAAAAAAACTTATTGTAATTGTTAGATATAATATTATGATCTAAATTATAAACATATATACATGTTCATAGGCCCTGAAGATGAAAATAAATTTTTCGAAACGTTGGCCACTAGCGAAACATTGGTAAAGCTTATTTATTTATGATCCTCAACCAAAACCTTACTTCATCGTAACATTTTATAAAACTACCGTTGCTACTTCGGTAGCGACGCCGCATATATTTCCATCGATAGCAATATATATATAGCCTTTATCGCCAAAATCTAAGCCCCATGAATTACGCGCAATATAATGCGGTATTTCGGCCGTCATATCATAACCGACTAACTCTACGGCATGGTTTAGCATGCCGGGTGAACCGTCGCAGTGAAACTGTACGACGCCGCCCAGGTAATTCTGCCAGCTCAGTGCATTTACCGCTACAGCGACGGGTCCATGAGTTGCCAAGATAGTCAGAATATCTTCTTCTTTATTTACAAACCTACAATACAGTCATTTTATAGTAGTGATGTCGATTATCGTTACTTTTATGTATTCGTTACTACTATAGGTACTTGGGTATTAAGTAATCATTTCAACTACTGGTTACTTTGATTACTTAAGTTACATACATAAAATGTAGTACGTAGTGTCTGAACCAACAAATAATACTGCGTATAAAAACGTACTGAATAAAATAAATATCGACACAAGACGATTACTGACCGCAAAATATCAACAATACAATAATACACAATTAATTTTGCTAAGGGCTATTGATATCGGCGGCATATTTATATTATACGTATCAGCTATCAGCGGCTCCTTTGTAGTGCTCCGAAATCTTAAGGTTCGCAGGAACTCAATGAATATCCTTATACTCGCATAATAAAATAATCAATAGTAATCAATAATCAATAGTAATCATTCAAGTAAAAGTAACGATTTACTTTTCAAATCGGTAATCGTTACTTCGGGTATTCTAGAGTAACGAGTAGTTTCGTATCGTATCGTTACTTTGTCGACATCTCTATTTTATAGTTCGCGAAATTATCGACTAAAACTCGAGAATATCATGATTTACTTACGTTTGGCACGTATAATCGGCAAGAACGAGTCCTTCTCCAGGCCCTTTTAATTTGCAAACATCCGTACTCAGTTCCAACGGATATTCGCTGGCCGGTTCAATTTTGATTTGTTTCACATACAACCATTCTAGCAAGCTGCATATATCGCCACCTTCGCAACCTTTATTACCGTTCGTAGAACAATCGATCATTTCTTGTACACTCAGTTCTTGTAATGTACCTGTTTTTATCGCGTTTATCGATTCAATCATTTCAGTTGTACTAAACGCCCAACACGCTCCGCATGTCTTTTGATTGTAAACTTTTGATACAAACCCTTTTTCTCTCCAATCAACTTTTAAAGGCAGACTACTTACTGCTCGTTTATCACGATGCCTTCTCGAATCTTCTATACCGTCATCGATTTCATCTGAATCATCGGTTCTGTGTCTTGTTCTATTTCTACGATGTGATTTATGTCTGTTTGAGAGTGGCTCCGAATCATTTTTGGTTCTGTTATGAATTCTTTCGTGGAGATCGTGAACTAAATGCTTGTGCAAAAATTCAGTTTGACTTAAATCTGAGAAGCGTGTAAGTCCGTATCGAGCACTACTTTTCAAAATCCTATTATTATTCAGTTCATCGATTAAATCGAGTGTGGCCTAAAACGATGTGTTAGATTATAGAAATAGCAATCTTTTCTTAAACATTTTTAAGAGCCTACCTGAAAGGTCTCGAACCGTTTGCCAAATTCAGTTTCATTATTCTTGTATTCTTTATGGTACTTATCTACATAAGTTAAAAACAAAGTTTCTTTGGGACTGTTCACTCGAATTGGTATACAGAAAAACAACAAAACGAATACTGTACAATAAAAAAATATATCGTGCCATTCAGCCATTGTAATTATTTGCAAACTTATAATATATAAATTAACCTATATACATTTTTTAATTTTTTTTAAATGTCAAATGCCTTGACATTTCGATTATAATCCATTGATACAGGTGATCTCTCATCTGTTCAACTTCAATTCCCCTATTAATTTTCAAACAGGGATATTTGTATGCTTCAAGGCAGTACAACAAATTTGTGTTAACTTCACACAATTGGCGGAGCAACGTGAAGAGCGAAGAACTCCGTTTTCCTTTTCTATTTTTCGTATAACCAGGCCACATGTAAAAAGTAGACATGGCTGCGACAACTACTACAATTTCGAAAAAACGGAAGGTTTGTAACATATTTTATCATATTTCCTACAAAAATAAAGACGGATTTAAGTTCATCGATGTTTATTTTGACTCTTGGAGCTTCAGCGATGTCTTGATGTCATCTGTTACGGAAGATAGAATACGATACGATTTAATGTTTTGTGACAGTGTTGAAGTGAAACACCGGATTAAAACAATTATTATTGCGTCAATTTATTAAAAAAATCCGGTGTAAATATAACATTTTTATAAACGATTAATTGTTTACAGTTCGTTGGGGATGGAGTGTTCAAGGCAGAACTTAACGAGTTCCTTACACGTGAATTGGCAGAAGATGGATACTCCGGTGTGGAAGTACGTGTTACCCCAACACGTACCGAAATCATCATCATGGCTACAAGAACACAAAATGTTCTTGGAGAAAAAGGACGCAAGATTCGCGAATTGACATCAGTTGTCCAAAAGCGGTTTGAATTCCCTGAGAACTCGGTAGAATTATACGCCGAAAAGGTTAGTGTTAGAATAGTTTGCTTGGCTTTTTCTCGACTGTTTTGTTTCGTGCACGTTTTAAGCTAAAAGGTTCGTTTGTTAGGTTGCAACCCGAGGCTTATGCGCCATTGCCCAGGCCGAATCCCTTCGTTATAAACTTATCGGTGGATTAGCTGTCCGAAGGGCTTGTTACGGTGTCCTCCGTTTCATCATGGAATCCGGCGCTAAAGGATGCGAAGTAGTTGTATCTGGCAAGCTTCGCGGTCAGCGTGCGAAATCGATGAAATTCGTTGACGGATTGATGATTCATTCCGGAGATCCATGCAACGATTATGTAGACACAGCTACGCGTCACGTGTTGCTTAGACAAGGAGTATTGGGAATTAAAGTTAAGATCATGTTACCGTGGGATCCGAATGGTAAAATTGGACCTAAGAAGCCACTTCCGGATAACGTATCAGTTGTTGAACCTAAGGAAGAAATCCTTCCTGCATTCCCAACGAGTGACGTTAAACCAATTAAGCCAGATGCACAGCCTATATCGACGGTGTAAATATTTTTTTTATTAATAAAAAGAAATTAAAAGATTAGTGTGTTTTTGTCATTGTCGAAATCCTATTTCACAGATCCTTCGCTCAGCATGGCAATTGAGACTTAAGCCATAAGGCAACATGATCTGATGTGCATTTATAATCATTGTCAATACAATAGTATAAAAATAGAAAAGTTATCGTTATTTAGTTCTTTTGCCAGTATTTGATAGATGGGATAACGCGTCTCTACAATTTTTACCAAAAACAGTTGGGCAAAAACTAATGCCAACTGTAACTCTAATTATAGAATTTTGATCGGTTAGGGCTCCGTTAGATTTTAATTAAAATTGGCAACGTAAGTCATATCAAATGAAGACTGGTCCAATTGACACCCATAAATGTGCAGAAAAGAACCCGGAAATTGATTTGTCATAAAGGAGTTTAGTCATGATTGAATTTATCATTCGAAATAACAAATAAAAAATTACAGTAAAAGATAGCTTTTATTTAAAAATACAAATTAACAAAAAACAAACACCAGATGTAAGGTATAAAATACAAAATAAATTTACCTACTAAAAAATAAAAGAAAATGGATACATCTACTTTCAATATTTATTTTTTTTTTCAATTAAAAGACTGAATAAATCACAAACTACAAAAAAGTGCATAGAAAATGTAGAAAAGTGATTAAAAGTAAGTAATTCGTTATTTAATTACTAGTCTTTTGTTTAACATAACACAAACACCCAATCAGTAATGGCACCAGTTCCTGACAAAGCCACTAACGGTTTTGTAATTTTAAATAAAACATCTTTGGAATTGATTTCAGAACTGAATTATTCGCATTTTTTGATAATTTACAGTGGACACTAAAGAATACACTCGTTTTAAATTTATATTAAAAAATTAATGCATTTCTAATAAACCGACAAATACACAAAAAAAAGGCCAAAATGTGATTTTAACATTTTATTTTCACTGGTTAATTAAAAAAAATCAAATGATACAAATACCATTTCCTAATTTTAAAACGATTAATTTGTAAAATATTTTCTTTAAATTGTCCAGTTAAATATTGAATACTGTTAAATAAGCTTAGTTTGTACTTTTCAACAATACAGACCGGCACCTTTACATCTTAATTCAATGTTGCACAATCTAAAGGTCATTCAAAATGTTTTGACACAGGTTTCTTTTCAAACAATTTTAAGTTGGCCCGTTTTCAAAAAATACATCAGTGAGATTCGATCAACTTACGTACATGCATAAAAAACAAATGCAATCAAACACTATCTCTAATTACGATGAGTTGGCCCCACTGTATAAGATTGTGCACCACTGTTTAGTAAATAATTAGTGCAAACATCAGTAACTACATTTATATTCACGCCAATTCACAGTCTTAAATTTAAGAGTTTTGAAAGTCAACCATAATGCGCATTACAGCGCTCTGGAAAATTGCTTTGACTGCTTAATATAGAACTGGAATAACAACGCTAACTTCACAGTTATTGTCAAGAACTCTGGCGACACAATGTTCCAATGGCAGCCAAGCTAAGAACTAAAACTTTTAAAATATAATGGCGTTGTTACGGGAACGCCATGTAAAATTGAAAGATGTTGCCGACGATCGTTTTACATTGATGGTGCAACTAGCAATCCAGTTCCATTAAATAGTCAAAGGTAAATTGTATTTATGTTATGCAGTGATATAATCTCGAAGAAAAGCGCTTAAATCAGTCTCAGTATCAAATCAGATTGATATACACACTTGCGCGCTGAATACTAGAAATTAGCTTGTATATAAACGTAATTAGTAACAATATTCTATTACGAAGTTAAATATTAACAAAAGTAAAAAAAAAAGATGGATATTATTCCTTATCGCAACGTTCCTTTTCACTGTTGCGCGGCAGGCTGGAGCGGTGCTATTTTTAAAGTGAACGCAACTAAACTTAACAACGCTTTACGCAAGATATTGGGAATGCTCGGTTTCTGCGCAAAGTTTTCGATCACAACTCGTAATTCGTGGAACATATTTCGTGTGTACGGATTACGTCTCGAAGTATATCTTTGAGCTAAGAAATGATAGTAAATGAACGGTGTTAATAAGCCCGCTCGTCCTCTGTAATCAAAATTAAAGAAATTAGAATGCAATGCATTTATTTACGTGTGGTACATTAATTAATAAACTACTTACAATAAAATCATCAATACCGTGAAGGGCATAATCATTATTTCAGTGAAGCTAACGAGGCGCAAGATATTTCGTGATTGAAACTCAACGAGCGATATCATTAGACGTGCGCCCCACCATGAATTCTGTCCTAAACACTAAAAGCAAATTAAACATATTAAAATAGTGCGTTTGTTTAGTTGTTGACAGAGACAATTCAGTACTTTTATATGCCAAAAACGTTATTTTATTGTCAGTTTACATCGGACTAAGGTTAGATAGATAAGTTCTCCTTCTTTAAAAAAGTTTGTTATCGGTACCAGATTTGATTCTGGCGAAAATTCAGATAGAGATTCGAACTCTATCCGTAATGGCTAAGAGCTGGCTATGGAGAAAATGGGTGACTCGGTGCAGAGCTGAAAATTTGCAGAATAATAGGAGATAGTACAAGTAAGTAGGGAAAAAATTGCCAGAAGGCTAGGCGGAAGATAAAGAGCCGCCAGAAGGCGCTAATGTTGCGAAAAATCAGTGCACTTCTGGCAATTTCTATATTTATACTGTAATTCAAAACTAGATTATATATTATATAATATATTATACATTATATAGTTATAAGGGCATACTGAAAATTCAAACATGATATAATAATTACATTCGACAAATATTCAAAACTATTAATGACATTTTGATAGCAATAAAATTAAATAAATTAATAAAATTACGTTGTTATAACAACGTAATTTTATTAATTTATTTAATTTTATTGCTATCAAAATGTCATTAATAATTTTGAATATCTGTCGAATGTAATTATTATATCATGTTTGAATTAGTATGCCCTTATAACTATATAATGTATAATATATATATAATATATAATCTAGTTTTGAATTACAATATAAGTATAGAAATTGCCAGAAGTGTACAGATTTTTCGTAACATTAGCGCCTTCTGGCGGCTCTTTATCTTCCGCCTAGCCTTCTGGCAATTTTTTCCCTACTTACTTGTACTATCTCCTATTATTCTGCAAATGTTCAGCTCTGCTTCGAGTCACCCATTTTCTCCTTAGCCAGCTCTCCGTCTATAACGATGATCATTAAAAAGTATGTCCGATATCGACAGTTTGATTTGATAATATAACATAGGTACTTACGTCAAGCAGCGTTAACGAATAGCTAGCAGAGTGCAGTATGGCAAACAGAACAACAGGAACTAATATCACTGTACAAGTTCGTTAAGGAATATTAGTATTTATACATTGTCAGCTGCATTATTGTAATTGTCGATGCATAAATGTTAAAAAAAAAACTGGTTGAAACATCAGATAATTATTTTTAGACTTTGAACTAATAAAACATGAAAAATCATTTGAAATACACCTTAATGACCGCAGTTCTTGAGCGTCTATACGCTACAATCTCTTTCTCTCTCATTCACCTGAAAATGGTTCATTATTGAGTCAAAACCCATAAAATTAAACTTATTGTTTGAATGAATCATCTTGTGTGTTGTTACTGACGTGGCTTATGATTCGCATTACTTCAATATAAAACAATGGGACGAGAAAACTTCCTAAAAACAATTTCAGGGACCGTTTTTTATTTTTAACAATAGATTGATAAAATTCCATTCAACAAAACTTATTTAAGAGCTTTGGAATATTAGAGCTAAAATTGTTTCAACTTTCTAGCTTGACTTGAAATTTCGACGATTGTATTTAGCATATTTTTATGTTATAAAGGATACAAGTTGCAGGTGAAACATAAAGAAATATCAACGAATAAAACAGATAGTGGCAACTGTCTTCTGAT
The DNA here is from genome assembly GCA_963575645.1 of Xanthostigma xanthostigma. NCBI lineage: Eukaryota > Metazoa > Arthropoda > Insecta > Raphidioptera > Raphidiidae > Xanthostigma > Xanthostigma xanthostigma. Next base: position 36,495,601 of record OY754473.1, read on the forward strand.
AAAAGATGTGCCAAAAACTCCTTCGTGAATTGAACCCTCGGCAATCTTTGATGCAGTCGCAATGCGCTGATTGCGGCATTTGCTATTAATACTTTATAGTATGCATTGTATGGATTTCTGTAAAATGAAGAATGTTTTTTTAACATACTTTGAACGATTTTTATAACGGTGACCATATAAAATAAGGTTAAGACAAGATGAACTAGATAAAGCCGAAAAAATATCGGTTTTATCATAAAGGTTAGAACAATGGTTTTTGGTTCCTTTTTCAAAGCATGCAGTTCTTATGTATATTCATAATTTGTCATAAACGGTTTGTTTTAATATGTTAGTTCGGTTTGCCTTGATTCAATCAAAATAATACAGAATTTTATGAATAATTAAACAGTCAAGGCCACCAAGTTTGCTTTAAAAACGCAAAATCACGTAATAGTATCTTCTTTAAATTAATTAATAAACAATTACTTACCCGATTATTGGAATAAAATAAATAAAGGCAGAAATAATTGCAAACACCCTTATACCCCACAGGGCCACGTCAATTTTATTTGCAATGACATGCCGTTTTAAGGCATCAAAGCCTCGCACAGTTTCCGTACTTTGTGTTCCATCATTACTGTCACTCATTTTAAAATACGTATATTTATTGGTTTCAATTAATATTAATCAGTACGGTTAATACTTTAATTAATTGATACCTATAATTTTGACCACTTGTTTCTGTTGACAATACACACAACCACGTTAACAACTTTTCTTTGTATGTCTTTTTAGCTTTCACCGCGTTTAAAATTTATTAAACAGCCTATTTCTCCGTGTTTCTCTTCGCCTTTTGATTATTTGTTATGCGTGTCCGTTGTTGATATTACGAATTGTTTTATCGGTTTGCTGGCCTTGCTCTTTCTAGTCAAACCTGTGGTAAACTCGTTGACGTCTTCAATATTTTACAGGAATGTATAAGTGTGGTTAGATTACTCCAGATGTCAGGACCGTCGACAAAGCAGAAAGAGATCAGATTTCGAAAACCTTGAAGTGCATCTGTCACAAAAATGCTTTATCTCTGGTAGTAGCCTTGGTGGGGATACCTTTTGACAACTATTTCATCCAAATTTGAATGTTTTCACGAAATTTAAAAATGCTGTTTCATTGTTTAATATTGCGGACTATCTCAGCGCGATTGCGGGGTTAAAAATATGCTTAGACACAATGATAAGTCGTTCAATTTTTAATAACACGAATTTTGACTGAACATTCAAGTGTAAATTTGTTAAACGATTAATAAGAGAAAGTTTTAGAAAGTTGAATTATTTAAGCTATACTTGGATCTTCACAAATTTCTAGTCATTAGAAATTATCGCTGTACGTGTGAATCGCCTTTTGTTATATTTGACGGACTCAAAAATGATCATCACTATTATTATTCTTATATTATTTACAATCTGCGGCATATTTGTTTTGTCATTTTATTCAACAACAGTGCGTCATGTCTTAGCAGAAATTAAATATGAGATGATATACAACGTTATGGGAATTACGTATTTAATAGAAGACATCATACTTAAAAATAAAAATAAAATAGGTAAGTAAAAACTATGAATACTTAAATATATAAAATAGTAACAGAAACTCTGTCTGTAATTAGTTTTCTGATACTTTGTAATTAGTGATACCGAAGACATGCATCCAGAATTTGTGTCTGAATGTTTGAATCGGTATCGTTCCAAAATAACTGAGTCAATTTTGTTGAAACCCGGTCACTATATCGATGTGTTCCCAAACTTAAAATATGGTCACTTTTATCCGGTTACGTTACAAGGTTCTCGTCAAAAGCGACATTAAGTCAAACAAAGCTGCAGATAAAAATTGGCAATATATAGATAAAATTTTGTTTCTATTCGAAAATTCTAATCCACTTCCAGATAAGTTGGGGGAGCCAGGAGTTCAGACCCGACAGGGCGTAATCACCGATTGTTTTATTTGAATATATTAACCAGCAAAATTTTGAGGGCATGAAATCAGTCTGATGAATCCAGCTACGACGCTGAGCTGGAGAATTTAGATTGGACATATTTAACTAGCTTTAGCTAATTGTAACAAACTTAGATATACCCTAATTTATGCGGTTTGATTTTGTTGTAGACAATTTGCCAGAACGAAAAGGCGATGTAGCTGTCGTAACGGGTGGATCAAGAGGTATTGGAGTAGAAGTGGTTCGTATGCTGGCAGAATGTGGCATGAAAGTTATAATTGGTTCGTATCTATTAAATGTATTATTTGAATAGCTAAATAAATGTTTCGAGATAATATTTGGTTTATTATAGGATGCCGAAACGTAAATGCAGGAAGGGAACTTGCTAAAAAAATTCAAAACGAAAATAATAACAGTCCCGAAATAAAATGTTTCGAATTAGATGTCGGATCGTTATCATCAGTACGTTCATTTGCCAAAGTTGTGGGCAGCCAATATCCAAAAATTAATTTACTAGTCAATAACGGTACGTTCGATAATGAAATAAAAATACGATTATTTCTTTGGCTTGAGTAACTGTTACTTTGTGTTTGTCATTGATTACTGGTACTTATATAATTGTACATTTTGGTGCCTATACGCAATACGTTGCAACAACGAATAGTCAAGTAGTAGCACGCCATGTGCCAACAATAAAAGAATTGATATCAAGGCCAAGCCAGTAATAGTCCACCCAGTCCACGGATTGTGCAAGCTAGCACAAGGAACGAGGACACTAGATCTAGTAATATAGGAGATTGGGAGATAGCCCAATAAGCCCTAGAGGCTGCAGTGTTTCCGGTGACAAACTGGTTTCCATTAATAAAAAAAAATAGTACAGTCGAAAGTGAACAAATTAATACTACAAATATTCATCTATTAGTAATCGAAATGACGAGTACGGAGTAATCAAACTTTCAGATCTTTTCGAGTAACGATTACTGGATGACGGATACTTAAGATATTAACATGATTACATAAAATTCGTTTCGAGAAATATAACAATTGCACTCACTTATTTTCAGCTGGCATAATGTTTGGTCCGTTTGATATGACAGTAGATGGATACGAATCACAATTTGCCGTCAATTATTTGGGTCACTTTTTATTAACACATTTATTAATGCCGAACATCATAGCTGCCGGTGAATCGTCGTCCATAAACGCACGGATTGTTAATGTTTCGTCGTGTGCACACCTTCGCGGTTTTATTAATTTTAGCGATATAAATATGAGGTAAAAATGATTCACTACAGAAAATTAACCAGTGTTTACATGGGCAATTCTTCCAATTGTATAATTTGTTATGTAGGAAACTCAGTATTTAATTATACAATTGTATAGGTAATGTAAATGACTGCGCATTCAGTAATTGTATTTATTATTATTTTCCATTTAAAGTCCGTAATATTAATTTTCAATAATTATGAATAACGGGAATGCGGACACATAGGTATAATTCATTTCTTTTATTGCTTACGTTTCATCAAAAATATTGACTTTGTCAAAGCTCTGAAAATATTTTTGATGAAACGTAAGCAATAAAAGAAAAGAATTATACCTATGTGTCCGCATTCCCGTTATTCATAATTATTGAAAATTGTATTTATTATTGTTTGATGAATGGGACTTTAGTATTTTGAAATAATTAGGAATTGAATTGAGTTATCTAACGACAGGTACTTTCATTAGCGCAACTAGAAGGGTGTGACGGATTGACCCGGCTTACCCTCTGGACGGACTGGGACTTCCTCCCCAAAACAAATCCTTGTAGCTACAGCAATGGAAAATCTTACTAATCTAGTTTTTTTTTGAGCTCAACTTTCTGCAGTGAAAGTTATTTTTTCTATAACTATTATTTGAAAAGTTGTCTGTATCAAAAAAGTACCATGGACACTTGCGCATTTTCTGTGATTAGTATAAATTTTTATTTTGAGTTAGTTTTTTAACATGAAATTAATTTGAATTTTTAGAAACGATTATATATCCGCAGCGGCTTATGCACAATCAAAATTAGCACAGGTGTTATTTTCGAATTATTTAAATAAAATTTGTCACGAACAGAATATTCCAGTCGAAGTATTTTCGGTACATCCGGGAATTGTTGATACCGATTTATTTAATGGAACTCCTATCAAAATGATTGCTCCATGGTTTCCAGCACTATTCTTTAAGGTAAACTATTATTTTAAAACTTATTTTCTTTAATAGCGTCAACATTTCTAAATTTTAATGACAACTATAACACGGTACTAACCAGCCGCCAAATTTGTTTATTTTCCTAATTTGCCTTTGACCGTTAAAGCAAAATTTCTATGAATAAATGGCTTTGAATGGTAAAAAATTTAAATCAATGTTATGTGGCATTTGCGGAAAAAATCCCTTAGGAGTTTTTCATGTCTCACGAAGGTCAACAAATGCCCAAAGTTTCATCCCAATCGAAGATGACCAGTATTCAGAACTACATCCAGTCTAGTACTAACTAAAATATTTTATAGAAGCTTAACCCCCAGAGAACCCATATAGTCGATACCTTTGATTTATAATTAAAACATTTTTTTTAGAATCCGAGGCAAGGCGCCACACCGATTGTCTACGCTTCCGTATCTGAACAGTTAGAAAATAAAGGTGGCTCATATATTAGTAACTGCGTATTGTCTCAAATGAGTCCGATAGCTACCAATGTTGTTGTTCAGAAAAAACTTTTTGATTTAACTATGGATATGTTGAATGTAAAGAAATTTGGAACTTTTTAAGACTACATTTAAAATTTATTTATTTTTTTTATATATATAATGCACCAATGATGAAACGGTATGAAAATTTATATACCTATATTTTTTCAATCTAAGAATTTTATTAACGAAATAATTTGGGATAACCAGAATTACTGGAGAAAAAAATGTTTTCTACTTATGCTATTAGCCTGCTAGTACATAATAGTACTAATCATTTAGAAGTATATTTTAAGACTGTATACCTATATAGTTACCATTATAATTTGTGATACTTAATTTGTATATTTTTAAGGTAAATATTAAAAAAATTACGCGTAACAAGAACATTCCATATGTTTGTTTGTATTAATTATTGTTTTTAAGCGTTTTTCAATAAAATTATTAGTGTTTAATATCCCTTTTAATGCACTTTATTATTTTTATAAACTAATTTACTGTACAAAATTCACAACACTGCACATCACTTTTTCACACGTCCGTTAATTTTTTAAACGCAAAACAAACTAACAAAAATATCCCTTCTCTTGTCTTAACAGAGAACGATTAGTTCAAACGAAGTAGCGCTGTTGATGGTTTTTAATTTTTCATTTAAAAGTTGGTAACTCTGCTTGGTGTTTACCTCTCAAAAGTTTTAAAATAGCTGTCAAAATAATTTTCAATGAAATGACAGAAAAAGGTAACGAAATGCTTTTACCATATGTTCAAGAAAGTAATGCGCTAAAGACTGAAATATTTTTATTAAAATCAAAAATAGCATTACTGGAACATAATGAAAAAATGGTACTTTTAACGGAAATGCAAGGTTCGTAATAATCACAGAATTTGTTGTGGTTTTATTTGCGATAAAATTTCAATTGTATTTACAGATAGCATCGGCAATTTACTCACAAATATATTGCAGTATCAAAAGATGTTATCATCAAATAAAGATAAAATATGTAATCATTTAAATACACCAATTTCAAATCAAGGGAAATCATTGAATTTATCGTCAGAAAGTCACACTGCTTTTATAGATGTCATTAACCAGTTAAGAAATTTTATTGAAAAATATGATAATTACCTTAAAGCCTGTTCAGAATCGTGTAAAATTGATGTCGAAACATTCTTTTCATATATTGTAAGTACTAAATTATTTTACGCAATGTCTTTATGAATTCTTAGTTATAAATAAAGGTCGATTTTTAGAAAAAAGTATATCTAAATTGGGAAAGAAATGTTATGGACGTTGATGAGCTTGTAAACAATTGTACAAAGTGTATGAAAGCAGTAGATGCAGCAATAGAACATAGAAAAACAGGTAAGAATTCTTACATAATTCCGAAATTCAGACTTCTCAGGAGAAACAGATGTTTTATGGGAATTAGCATTCAGTAGGTTCGTTCCAAGCAGCCAGCGAACGGTTTCGAAACCGTCACCCGCATGCGCAGTAAGTAAAACGAAGCTGTTAGAGGCGATTTTAGAACACGTTTTACTTACTGCGCATGCGGGTAACTGTTTCGAAACCATTCGCTGGCTTCTTGGAACGAACCTAGTTTGTGTAGGTTGGCTGGTAGATTCTCTAATACACGCTTAGACGCTGTTAACCTCAGCTGTTGAGCGTCTATAATTTACAATTTATTGGAAATTCAGCTTCCTTGTTTATTTCTTTTTTAATATCGTAAAGACGATGTGTAGAATTTTGCACTTATTTTCTTCAAAACGCAATTTAGTGCATGCCTGAACTTTTTTCATGTATCTTTTTAATTTTGATAAAGAGCATTCGTATCAAATTTCGTGGTTTTGAAAAAAGATAATTTCTGTTGTTCCTTTTTCAATTCTACTGGTTAAATTTCCAAAAACCAGTTTGCGGTGAACATGAGAAAATATTTCTTTAAAATTCCAAGCACTGCATCGATGTCAGTTAGTTTTTAGAAAATTGTAATTAAACTTTCATATTACATTTTTAGTGGAAAACAGTCAACTAAAAAATAGAACAGGTGACAGCGATACTCTCGGATGCGCTCCCATGGAGAACTCTTCTAGTATTACTTCAAGTGGAATGAGCACATTTTTTAATGAAGACATTAAATCAAGTACTCCAAAAAATGAAAAGTAATTTTTATATTTTATGATTATTTATTTTATTCAGTCGATTATGAGTACAAAAAAAATTATTAACAATTACAAAATAAACTATTTCGGAATATTTTATTACAAATCAATTATTGAAAAATGCTAAAATTAATAGTAATTTATATACCTAGGGAGTCGTAACGTCAAAACAAGACGCATGAATCGATATAATTCCGCTTGATATATATTTTTTGCATGCACTCCTATAAAATAGCTGATTTTCACTAAATTTTCAGTACATTTAGTAAATTTTTGACTGTTTGTGTGACAAACTTCACTTTTAAATATTACTAAAGGAAAATAATATTCCCAGTAAGTATACTGACACAATAGGCGTTAAATAACTACTTGTTTCTACATTACAGCACTCGTGCGTAATGGGTCATTTTACTTATCTGCAACCTGCACGTGTAAAACAGCTATTTTATGAGGTATAGTGCAAAAAAATTATTTTCACATCATGAAAATTTACTACGTTTAAAATTAAAATAAAATTTCGTTGTTTTCGTAAAAAATTAAAGTTCATTAAAAAATAAAAATAAAATAACATGCAATATGAGCATTGCACCATTAATTTAATAGCTATTGATGAATTTTCCAAAAATTTATATTTGGAACATCAATTTCTTCGCTGCTTCTTGGAAGCGTTTTCGGTACTGATAGATTCTGTAAGAGGGCTAATAGAATCCAGTAAAGGCTGTTTGGTGTAATGGCCAAACAAGCTGCATAAAAGAGCTACACCATAGCCCGTTGCCCGTTCACCCTGCAATAATTCAATAATGTATTTTTTATTCCAAAAATAAAAACTTGAAGTGAAACTTTTTTACGATGGAGGAAGGTTTTGGTTGAGGATCATAAATAAATAAGCTTTACCAATGTTTCGCTAGTGGCCAACGTTTCGAAAAATTTATTTTCATCTTCAGAGCCTCAAGCTGGTCGAAAGGTGGTAAATTGTTAAAACAACATACATGATCATGGCCACTAGCGAAACATTGGTAAAGCTTATTTATTTATGATCCTCAACCAAAACCTTCCTCCATCGTAACATTCTATTGGATCAACACTACTTTATGCTGAAACTTTTTTAGTTGTGATGAAAGTAATTTCGTTTAGCAGTGCAATTCATAAACGACATCTGTCGGGAGGAAAAGAATTTAAATGAATCCAATTTGGCTGCAAAACATTGTGTTGAGGGGGAAACTAGATCGACACGCCCCTTTCTGTTTGTGTAGTACGACCATTTGTGATAAATGGATGAAATAAATTATACACATAATCGTTGATAGAATACATTAATCGATGACATAATATATATAGTTAAGATCAGAACCAATATATTAGTGTTTAATTGCTGTTCACAAATAATATAAATGTTTACCAGTTTCACTTGAAACGCGTGAGAAAATACTTACAATACTGACAGGAGATGCCATGTCGATGTGCATCCAAATTCCAGAATAGTCAAATCCTAAATGAGCTCCGATAAACAATCCAGCGCAAGACGGTTGAGCATTGCCACGATCCTGAAATAAATATCAGAAAATGCAACAAACGCTATCTATATATTTTTCAATTTATTGATTAGCTTACGGCAACAGAATTCTTCATATCGGCTATGGCTGACGTAAATTCACTAAAATGTAATTCTGGACTGTACGGTATCGGGAAAAGTAAATCTCCCGATGAAAGTCCCGCTTTTACGCACATATCTTCCCAATCGCTACTGTTAGATAAAATAGCTCCGTGATATTTCCCGGTCGCTATTCCCTGTTTTAAAATGAAATTTTCATATAAATAGAATATTTAGTGACATATATAATATATACCAGCTTCCTAGGATTGGTTTTCTTGGATGTGCTGGCTGATTTCTTCTTTTTAAAGATTTCCAACAAAATGGCGTCGCGCATGCGCAGTCTAAAAATAGACTGTACACGTGTGTGCACTCATCATTTTAATGAAAATCTTCAAAAAGAAGAAACACATCTAATGTTTAACAGTCCGGTTTTTTTACCTGAGCGCCAGTTAAGGTAGCCATGTCAAGTATTATATTTGCTTTAAGGTTATGTTGCGCATAAGCTACACCATCCGCCAACACGAGACGACCTTCAGCATCGGTATTATTGATTTCAACTGTTCGTCCGCTGTACAGCGTATGAACATCGTCTGGTTTAGTAGCGTCCGGTCCGATTGCGTTTTCGGCAAGACAAAACACAGCATGCAAGTTTTGAGTAAAGCCGGCTTTAACAGCTGCATAGAACGCTCCTAGAATCGCCGCAGCACCGCCACAATCGCGTTTCATACCGGGCATTGTTGTCTAGACAATACAAAAAAACGGTTTGATTATATTTCTGCTTTTAACGATTTTATATCAATGTTATATCGCAATGATATCTCTACTAAAGCTATACCTTTCCCTTGAGACTCAAACCACCAGTGTCATAGACAATGCCTTTACCAACCCAAGCAATTGTATTATGCGCAGCAGGCGGATTGAAACTAAGCACAGCCAGTGCAGGAGGCACTTTAGCAGCTTTACCAACACCCCAAATACCTCCAAATCCACGATCGCGCAATTCTTCACCTCGAATTATTGTCGGAGTCAAATTTAATGCTTCGCCTACTTTTTTCACTTGCTGAAAAAGAATATAAGCTAATTAAAGACTGTTTTGACACGCCATCGATCTAATTAAATTCCTTTTACCGTAAGAAAGTCGTCAACGTTCATTTCACTACACGGCATATCGACAATAGCAGCCGTAAGTCGAATTCCATCGGCCGACTCTTCGATTACTTTGAGGTCGTCATCGGTTACGTCACTCGAGGACGGCAAACCGTTATTCACATCGGAATTATTACCCGAACCTACCGGAGGAATTATCACAAATTCAATAGTTACGGTAACGCCACCTTCGTTCGTTATACCGCCGTCGAATTTAGTGGTTGATGCTGGAGTTAACGGGCCGTTCGCTCCAATCGATTTCTTTTGATATATAGGGAACGCTCTAGCAACTGCACATGCGCTGGCGTATAGTTCGGTTTTTTCGCAAACGATTACGATGCTTTCGTTAGCGCCGACAATACAACTTTTGACGATTTTGGTGACGGAGTGTGCCCTCGATGGAGTATTGTGCCTGCTGCATTTCAAAGGCAATGCAGCAACCGTAGCCAAATTTAAATACAACGAACATGTATCGGTCGGAGATGGGTGTAGACTGGCTATTGCCGAAGTATAAATCTAAAGAAAAAGACTTTGAGTTAAATTCAACAAACTAATATTGGTTACACTGTTTTTAAATAACATACTTCTTCGGTCACTCGAGGTTCGAGTTTACATTTTATGTCTGCAAATTTTAGTTGAGACAAATGCTTCAATTGTCCGATTATTAATACGGGATGAGTTCTCGGATCGGTTGGTGTTAACTCTTTACTGAATTTTAATTTAAAACCAGACATTCTTGGTATAAAATGGCGATTCCGTAAAGCAGCTAAAAAATTTAAATAAATTAAATTGGTAACTTTTTTTTAAAGCAAAATAAATAGCGAAAATATTAAAAGCGTTTTAGACAAAACATATCGTGTTTTTACATCAAAAAAAAGCACCTCAAGCTGTAATAAATACCTCAAATGATCACTCACAACAGAAAAGACAGAAAACGTTTACGATAAGGCTGTAATTAAAATATTAGAAACTTGTACATATTATCAGTAAAACACGTCATCTTTTTCTTTACAAAATAAAAATATATATACTTATTATAAATAAATAAAATTTTATTTACTCTTCATCTGAGATCACAACGTGAAAATCAAGGTCAAAACTCAAGATAAAAATACACTTTTCTCTTTGTCACGAACGTCATAAAAAGAAATTTAGATAACAGCTGACTGAATAACTAAATACAATCTGGTGATTAGAAATTTTCAGAATAATTGGATTTTGTAATAAACGCCGAGGTGGTGATGGGAAAGACGGAAAAATTCTGGGTAATTTTGTAAAATTATGACAAATTTATATGTATACACGTCGACGTCATTAACCAAAATTCCACCATTATGATTAGGCTCGAAGTCGGACTCCGGTCTTCGAAGCCCGAATTCCGATCATTTTTTGAGCTCGGATTGCTGCAATCACTGCCATCTGAAACGATTCGAGGCGTTTGTCGTAGGATTTTAATTCCTCGATACTAGAGTGAGCTCTAATGTATCAACGATTTTTCCTGTTTGATTATCAGCTATTATTACCTTAAAGAAAATGCTTTCGAATGTCGTTTTCCACTGAGAAGCTTAGGATAAAAATTATGCTTTAATTTGAGAACATTTTATTGAAATTATTTATGTTGGAATGGTTGATGCGTAGATTTGACATTTCGGAATAAATCTTAGACCATCCATCTGCATCCATCCTTTGTTTTCTGCATTTATGTATATGGATTTCTGGCTTCCGTCTTTGTTTATTAAATGCAAATGAATAGATTAGAAAAAGATGAAAACTTGTGTCCGCAAATAAATATTGTGCTACTTTAACATCTGAATAATTTTAAGCTAAATATGTAAAATAAACGCAAATTTCAATTTTTGTAATAGTGTTTTCATGAAGACTTACGTGATGTTTTCATTATATTACGAAATGACAGTGAATATTGAAAATCTACTTGTATTTTAGTGTTTCACAAAATGTTTTGACAGGAAAATGGCCGATAATGTTTTAATAAAATGTTTAATTTTGATCTTTGTATTGAATGCATGTTCAGGTAATGTTCAGAGTTAATTTTATTAACAAATACTATACACGCAAATATTCGTTTAATTCTTGTATCCGCACATTTAAGTAAATTACATTGCCATGTACGCAAATAGCAAAAACTCAGTGCTAAATCCTGCTTACAATATAGTATATTTGCTATTACAGACACTGTGGCTTTATTATGTGAACCTGCGTTTGTTTTTGGTCAAAATAAAAAAATGTAGGCCCTTAATACACTCCTTAAAATATATTTTTTTATTTGCAATATTGTCAATCCAATATCTGCAACAAGTTAAATACATCCTTCAGTAAGTGCCAAATTGTTCCGAAGGCTATAAAACGTCGAGAAATTATGGTCCCGCCATCCGACCAACGCCAGTAGTGTATGTGACAAATGCGTTAATAACAAAAATCCTGTTACACTTGTTGAATTCTTACGCCTTTATACAATCGTTGTTTTTTTTTATAGGAGAAATTCCTCACACTGGCAAACTCTTAGATAGTCTCAATCTGGATGATGATTTAGATGATGATGATAGTTCGGACGATTTCCAAGGAGTTTTGTCTGGAGATCTGCCGCCCCACAAACTTTTTGGAGACAAACAATCGGATAAACTTCCTGTTTCAGTACAACAAGCAATACCGGTGAAACGTTACACCTGCCACGAGTGCGAAGCACCCAACTGCGGTTTGCCTAAATTATGTTACAACGCCATTTCGGTATGTTCATGTATATCCTTTGATTATAGTTAAAAACAATGTCACTGTCGGGACTCAAATTCAAATCTTCCACTATCGCGGCGGCTGAATTATCATTTATTCTATGGTGACATATCTAAACAGTTATTTAGATGTGTCACTCTGCCAGACGCCGCGACAGAGACATTTCTTGAGTAATACGTCTTTCTAATATCACATTGTAGCGTTGACACTCGACAGTGGGTGTTTCATGGTATAACAGCAAACTTTAGCTATCTGTATATACATAACCTTACAATCTGATTCCATAACGAAACTTAATAGTAAACTTGATTTATGTCGTGTTTTGTAGTGCTACAAATCTCGTATACGTGATAATAAAGGAGACGAACACGTATCGAGAGGATGTACAAATAATCCGGAACATGTTCCGTTAATATGTAACGGACAATCAGGTGCGTCGCCAAAGAAACGACATGTAAGTGGCCTTTACCATGTCGAATGTTGCACCGGAGATCTGTGCAATAATGGTACATTTCCGTCTTTGGAGCTACCCGTTGAGGGTAAGTAAAACAACAGATTGAAAATCGTACAGTGTTTTCATTAGGAACTATAGAATGGGCGCGCTTGGTTAAAATTTGAATATTCTGTACAGTTCTGCATACTGAAGTATAACTCCACCCTTCTTTATTTCCTGCTTGCCTAGTCACGCCGCTAACGCAGTGCGTTAGAAGGATTAAGGGAATTGAAATAATACAAGTCATTTAAGTTTAGAATTATTTTATTTGTTTTTATTCACTTGCTGTCTCGTGAGTTAATGAATGTATCGAAATGAAATTCATTCGTAGATACAGCATAAAATGTATGCATTTCATTTTTCTTATTATGCCTTACGTTGCTGAAAAATAATCTCATAAAGATATGTTATGTAGTCAATAAATCTTGACTTAATATTTATGACCAATATTATAAACAATTGAATTGACAAATTTTGTTTTATTATTTATTACTAGCGTGACCTGTGCGAATTATTCGCACTAAATAAGTATAATAATTATCACTTTACAAAATTATTTTTTAAATATGATTGCAGGTAGGTATTCAATTCGTTTCTAATTTTGCACACTGCTTATAACGTTCTTATTTTTGTTGTAAAAGAAATATTTTACTGAAATTATCATATAGAGGCGCAAGTAGCAAAAGCGTTGTTCAGTGTTGCCCGTCAGATGGCAGTATGCAGTATTTACAATATGATGGTCAGATGACAGATCGAAGTGTTAACGTTAAGCCGTCAGATGGCAGACGTTGTTCAGAGTTTAATTAATTTACAAAAACAATAGCAATAATTTTAGTTGTCGATGTCAGTAGAGCAAGCAATTATCTGTAAAATGATATATAATTTATGTGGAGAAATTGTGTGGTTTTTTCTAAAAAGGGAGGCAAAAATCTTAAACCTTAGCGTATTAATATATATGATGAACGCCAACGCAGTGTTAGAGGGTCATTTCGGATCCACTTGGCCTTGTTCCTGTCTAGACTGCAGAGCTAGCTTACACGTTTGCCCCATTACACGTGGTCCTTAGACTAACCCCACCTATGTATTCGTAATGCCACCTATGAAATGCCCTGTGTCAAGAACAGTTGTAATTGTGTGACTACAGCTCATTGTTTGTTTTAAATTTAATAGAACCTCCGGGAGTCAGCACAACGAATCGTGGCTACATTGCCAAGTTGATATTAGCCGTCTGTGGTCCGATGGTGGTTGTGGGGATTTTATGCGCTTTGGCCGTGCTCGGTATGAGGCGCGCTCACCGCAAGAGACTCCTTGCACATCAACACGATAAACATCTCCACGATCCCGACACGTATTATGCAACGGACGATTTGCTCAGGGCCACGGCTGCCGGAGACAGCACACTCAGGGTAAGTTAGCAGGAAACAGGAAAAATAAACGAATTATGCAAAAACGTCGGGCAAAATTAATTTATAAAGAAATATTAACGGTCCGGGAGTGCAACTAGTAAATTTTCTTTATTATTATTTGCATGTGTTTTGCAGGAATACATGGAGCATTCTTTGACATCGGGAAGTGGATCCGGTCTTCCGTTATTGATTCAACGAACACTAGCCAAACAGATTTCACTGGCCGAATGTATCGGCAAAGGTCGTTACGGCGAAGTGTGGCGCGGCATTTGGCACGGAGAGAATGTTGCTGTCAAAATATTTTTTTCTAGAGACGAGGCTAGTTGGTCCCGAGAAACAGAAATCTACAGGTATTTTTTTTCCGGTGTACACCATTACTTTTGAGGTAATCCGATCTAATGTTTTTTTTCTTTTTAATGTTTGTAGTACTGTTCTGTTGAGACACGAAAATATTCTGGGGTACATTGGCAGCGATATGACATCTCGTAACAGCTGTACGCAGCTCTGGCTTGTGACGCATTATCATCCTCTGGGTTCGCTCTATGATCATCTTCAGCGCACCACTCTCACGCATCATCAGCTGATGAAAGTTTGCATATCGATAGCCAGCGGCTTAGTCCATTTACATTCGGAGATATTTGGTACACAGGTGAGATGCGCTTTTGTTTTATTCGACGCCCTTTTAATTTTGACCTGCAGTCTCGTTCTGTCGGCAGAAAGATACGGAAATAAAATAATCAATACGCCAGAGGTTCCCGAACTTTTTTGTCTCGTGGACCACTTGCCATGTTTTTCGGTTTTGGGTAGACCCCCTGCTTATCTGATATTAATTTTTTGCAAATTCATTAATTTTAAATGTATTTTTGACAACCAGTATAGTGCTACTCACTTTGAACGATTTAAATTTATAACGGTAGTGAAATGTAGTGTGAAATGTTTAGTTTTATACATTTTGAAATTAAAATTTACTTTCTGTTACATAAAATAACTAAGCAAAAAATAAATGCTTTTAGTATGAGGGATAAACCTGATGCTTTAATAATAAATTTTCAACATTTGGCATCAATTTAGTTAGATTTAATCTTAAATCTCTTCGGTTAACGATGTCCAGTTTGTTTCTTTTTTTTTTAGGAGATTCACTATCGTTGACCCCCATTTTCATTACATGGACCCCCAATTTTTTTTCTCGCTGACATGAACCCCTTGAAAGTTGTCGTCGACCCCTGGGGGTTGATATAGACCACTTTGGGAATCACTGCAATACGCGAAATCATGTACTTTGCTGCCGAAATCGATCATTTTTCCTTCTAGCTAGTAATATTGAAAGAGCTGTGCATATATTTTTTTTTACTTCGATGTCTTATTATTTTACAGGGAAAACCAGCCATAGCCCATCGCGACATAAAGTCAAAGAACATCCTTGTGAGAATAAACGGAACGTGTGTAATAGCCGATTTCGGTTTGGCAGTGACTCATGTCCAAGCGACAGGCAAATTAGACGTTGCTCCAAATCCTAGAGTGGGCACTAGAAGGTATATGAGTCCCGAAGTTCTGGATGAATCGTAAGTAACATTCGATATGTTGGGTTTATATTCTTATTATGTATACAGTGAATTCTTTTTTTTTTACAACTTCCTGCCCCCAATCGCCGTAGCTCCCTATCTCCACATTCTCCATTTTCCAGTTCGCTCTCCCGCATGGATTTCTGGACGCCGTTCATCAAATTCGACGAGATCTACCTCGTTTACTTCGTTCTTACTGTCGTCTTCAATTGTTTCAGAATCAATATGCAGTGTTTCGAAGCATTTAGAAGATCCGACGTATACTCTTTTGGACTGGTGCTGTGGGAAGTTTGCCGGAGAACGCTGAGCAACGGGATTGCAGAAGAGGAGTACAGACCGCCTTTCTATGACGTAGTGCCTCAAGATCCGTCGTTTGAAGATATGCGCAAAGTCGTATGTTGCGACCAGTATAGACCAAGTTTACCAAATCGGTGGGCCAGTGATTCTGTAAGTATTATTTATAATCGAAACGTTTTAACTTTTCTCATCTCAGTGTGCTTTGATGGTATATCGATATCGTAAAAAAATGTTCTACTTCGGTGTAGCGCAGTTTTTGATTTGAATTTCAGTTTTAAGTCGTATCAGAAATGAGTTTTGACACGAAGTTAAATGAAATTTTGTTATGATAAAACTATTAGAAATAAAATGAAATAAATTGCAGTATAAAAACTAAAAGTACAGATACTGGTGACACTTGCATCGTTGATTTATTTATAAAAATGACGTTATGTAATGAATTTCGACATTGTTGCACGAGTCAAGTTTATCGAGAGTTTTTGTAAACGTGATGCGTTTTTGTTTAGACAATGGCCGGCATGGCAACACTGATGCGAGAGTGTTGGCATCAGAATCCTAACGTGAGACTACCTGCTCTCAGAATATTGAAGACTTTGAAGAAGTTGGCGAGCGCCGATCCGAATGTTTGTCTCGGATTAGAGTTGGACGTTTGTGTATAGTTTGGACTCAAAACATACTCGTGCTATGTTGAACTAAGTTATTTTGATCTATACATACATTTTAATATTTGTGTGTTCATTTTGATTTAAGGAAATTTTAAAGACAGTCGACGCAATCGTTCAAATAAAAACGCCGACCGATTTATGATTTTTTAAAATATTGCGACGTACTTCTATTGTTTTAAATACAGACGCGTGTTTGTTTTACAAGCCATACATTAATACCTCTGAACTCGATTTTTCGGTAATATCAAATGTTCTGAATATTATCAATTAATAATAAGTTCATTGAATTTGATAGTAAAAAAATCAACGTTTGAAATTGTAATGCAACAATTAATATTCTATTATTATCATCAACATTTTCTATAGAGTATGTTGATAATTCTATTGGCCAACAAACTTGTAAAACAAAACACGACTATTTAAATCATATTAATCGAAAGTGTTTTTATATTTTAGTACAATGTTGGTTGAGAATCAATAATTTAATTTGTAATGGTTACAGATCAAAACAAAAGAAAACAGTGAAGTTTAAAAACAAAACGTGACTCATATTTTTCAGTGAGCAGAATGTGTACTATGTGTATAAATTTGTTGCAGCTCTTTGAAAAAAAAGGACTGTAAATTGTGTCTCGATGTAATCGGCAAAATATAAAAACCTTTTTTGTGTTCTTTCAGTCGCTGCTCGTAGACAGACTTTCTTCAGACTCGCTGCACGCGCAGAGAAGGAAACGGTGTTTAATTAAAAATACTGCCGGTTTTAACGTGAATACTCGGTTCTTCATATTGCGTGTTCCCCGCCCGCGCTTACTGCTGTTGCGTACTCGGTCCAAAGACTATTTCTAGTAGGAACATCTTTTGTCTACTCGACGCTTTATTTATTGTTTGATTGTAAATAAAAATAAACGGTTTTCCACATTCAAATGTGGAGTTGCGCGATATGAAATTGGAAAAATAATAGAGGGCATTTGTATTCTATTTTCTATGCGCGTGACCTTGAGTAGCTATAGAATAATACTTGCAGCGCCAATCGTGGTGAAAAGCGGAACATTTAAAACATTGAGTGAGGTTATGTCTGTGAAAGCACGAAAGACGCGAAAAAACATTTAAATTGTACAAAATTGTAAAAATACAGTTATAAAGATAATGCATTTGATATTTTCATTTTTTATGGAATAGTAAATTTCGTGTTTTGACGGATTCTACAGGGAGATATCGATTTTTTCCCCGATATTTGGACGATGCTTTAGAAAACGAAGTCTGCAGAAAGTCTGTGTGCATTTGTAGACTAAAAATATCATGCATTCACACTG
Source organism: Xanthostigma xanthostigma (assembly GCA_963575645.1). Taxonomy (NCBI): domain Eukaryota; kingdom Metazoa; phylum Arthropoda; class Insecta; order Raphidioptera; family Raphidiidae; genus Xanthostigma; species Xanthostigma xanthostigma. Next base: position 36,513,662 of record OY754473.1, read on the forward strand.
TTTTTGTTGTTTTTTTTTTTTTTTAATTTTCTAGCATTTCATATAAACAAACTTAATTTATAGTTTTGTTGCAAGAAATGAAATCTGAAATCAGTTTTTTTTTATGTGATATCGTTTCCTATTAGTAAGCATATTGTAGATACCTTGTAGATAATACTTCCTTTTTGAGTACAAATTGTTAACAGTATTGTCACTCGATTGTCCTGAAAGTTTTAAAGTAAAGTAGTATTAAAAGAGACTCAAGTAAAGGCAGCGGAGAAACACATATCTGGCAATGTTTTGAATGCATATCAAGTCGCAGGACATTCGTTTAAAAAAAGAATAATATTGTACATTGTTATTTTAATGACGTTTTCTTGCAACAAAATACTCATCGCCCGTGTCCTTTACAATTTTTTTTTTTTACTTAAATTTAAATTTGTTTTATTCGTGTTCTATTCACTAAGTGACTAAGCTGAACTGAGTACTTTGAAAAACAAAGTTAGTCGAACTTGTTTTCTAAGTAGCACAGAATTGTGAGTTACCCAAAGGGAGGTAACGGTTCCAATTATTTCCAACGCATTTGCTTATAGTCAAAAATTTTATTGATACATACTCTCCCCAAACTTTGTATATGGATTCATTAGGCCTAATCAGACACCTATTTCCTCTATGACTTTTCTTGATTTTAGTGCGTTTTCCCTCTAAACTTTCCAAAAGATCATATTCGAGGTGTCAGACATTTTAAATGGTTCATGTTATTTGTCAGAACATTATTTTAGCGTTTTGGTTGAAGTTTTTAAGCTATCCAATTAAAAAAACAAACAGTAGGTATCTATAAATTTTACATGTCATCAAAACGACATCTTTCGGAAAGTTTAGAAGGAAAACGCCCCAAAATCAAGAAAAGTCATAGAGGAAATAGGTGTCAGACTAGGCCTTATGAAGCCATATACAAAGTTTGGGGAGAGTATGTATCAATAAAATTTTTGCCGACGGGCACTCTGACTATTACATTCACTCGAAGGGCAATACATCAACGAAAGTTTTATTTGGAACGGTTTTTAAAGTCAAATGTGAATTCGGTGTGGACTTCGCAACAAACGTCTCTGAATTGTCACATGCGTTGGGGTCACTTTGCACTGAAATTTTAATCTGTACGTGGCTGTGCAGTTCCATTAGTACGCAAGAACAAATTTCTGATTGGAATTTAGATCTTTTTATTTCTTATGAATTTTTTTTTTAAATGATCAGACTCGACTGTAATGTTTGTATTTTTAGTTAAAGCTCAGTTCAACTTAGCCAGTTCTGACTTACCAGAACCAAATCTATTTTTGAATTGAATACACTAATTATATTGATAAGTAATATAACCCTTGACGTGCCCAGTGAATTTAACGAATTGAAACTATCTTACGTTTAGTTCTTATTAAACATCTAATCCGATAGTTCGATTTTTTTTATTAACTTTAATTCGAAGGGTTAAGTGCCATTTCTTTTTTTTTTTTATTTAGTTTTGTCATTCGTTTCAGTTTCTGTGTATAAACCACTTTTACATCTATCATGTTTTATTATAGTTATCAAAAGAATATTATTAATTATAATCTACATAGAAATAAAATTTATTTAGACAGTGTAAAATACTTTTTTTTAAATACCTGGGAGTAATGTCTATTAAATCGATTTACGCTTGCTTTAAATTTATCATAGATAATTTTGAAACTTACAAAGAAGGGCTTTTATATTCCTTTCAGCATATTTGACAAAGCGTAGTATCGTTTTTGTTTTCCAAAATAGCTACAGAGGAAGTTGAGATCGTGTAAAAATTTGATTTTGACTTTTTGTTGATTATACATTTTCAAGTTCTGTAAACCGGTGATTAAAAACAAAAATATCTCTGCCATCGCAGTCAGAAATCGCAAAATCAATTCCAGCTGAAATATGGGAGAGACATGCCTCTTTTAAAACCAGTTAAAAAATAGTATCTTGGTACTAGGTGCTATAAAAAGTAGGGAGAAGAAAATTATTGTATCTACCGCTATATTGGAAAGTCGATTCTAGTTGTCGGACTATTTATTTTAGAATACGTGTAGACAAATCGCATTTGTTTTGGGATGTTGACATTAAAGGTGAAACAAAGAAGCATCGAAACAAGTCTTAAACAAATGAAAATCTGTTGTTTTTTTTCACATACATTGCGATTTTATTAATACTGTACACAACTGATGGAATGAAATATTTTTAAACAGATATATTCAACAATAAACAATAAAGTAGCACAATTATTTAATTTTCACAATCCTATAATATGTAACCTTCACCCCTATATTTTATTCAAATGAATTAAAATCATTAAATTATTTATGATAGTATTTTTAACTTAAATATAATGCATTTTCTATATATTTTTACATGTAGTTGTTACAGAAATAATATATACAAATTTATTTTCTGTAATTTCTATGCATTTCTGGCTTGATGTCATATACAAGCTGTAAAATCTCCTTGATTACCTACAACAAAACGCAATATATAATCATCGAATACAAATTGGAACATCGAAAACAGATAACCGGATATTTGATTATAGATTTTAGGATTACTTACAGCTTCCTTGTTGTCTTGTACTTGAATATTCATCTCATCGATGCGAACTCTAGTATCTTTGTCGATTCTGGCTGCGACGTCTTCTCGAGAACCCATATGTTTGGCTTCGAATTCACGGAACTGCCTTTCACGTTCAGCACGATACTTCTCAATTTCATCTTGAGCTTCTTCTTTGGCTTGACGCAATCGCTTAGCCTTACCTGCAGGGAATTATAAAAATCACTTATTAAACAAAGAATATTGGCTGCTAAGAGTTAAGGCTGTTGAACGTCTAAAATCTACAATCAAACTCTTATGATTTCGGTTGGCGAGCGTCTATAATTTACAATCAATGTGAATTGTTAAGAGGGTCACGGGATTATAATTATAAATTTTATTTTTATACGTGATACTTTACTTACGTTTACGCGCCTCTGAAACCTTTTCAGCTGCACGCTTTTCGGCAGCCAAAAGTTGCTGAATACCTTGAGTTTGACTTGCCATTTTTCACTTTGTTTCTTCGAGAAAAACTACACACAATCCCAGAAAAGTACTAATCGATGGGTGCTGTCAAATCATGTGATGATGGGGGAAGTGGGGGAAATTTATTTTATGCCAAATATCAGATGGATATTTTTCTCATATTTTGTTTTCAAAAAACCTTTTCGAATGTACGAATTTTTTGATAAACTAAAGAAATATTTCCTAAATTAGTCTTTTATTTGCAAAATTTGATTGTTTTAAAATAGTAACTAATTACAAAATAAGTAGTTAAGTTACTGTCTGCAAGATGTCTCGTACAATTTAAATACGACTAATCCATATTGGTTACATTGCGATGGATAACGTATGCTCCCTCTGTCCCTCTAGTAACTAGGAAATCCTGAATATCTATGGTTTGTGTAAAATATCTGTGTGTCATTTTAATTACTGTTTGATTAAATTTTGATATAAATAATGCAAAAAAATGTGAACTATACAGTGAAAACCCGTTCTGCGTGTTTAAAATTTAATATATATATGTTTAAAATACAGTGAAAGCAATTTCAAAACGGTGAGCTTTGATAATTTTATTTGCTTTAATTTGACACACATACAAAAATTTATAGGTATTGTTTTGATACTTTTGTGCCATTTTAATTGTATTTAATTTTTTTTCGGGAAATTAATGTTATCGTCTTTATTTTTGAAAGAATATAGGGTATAACTAATGAACGCATCGTAAATAATTATTATCATGTTTTTAAATTAATTTGTTTTGACAGACTAACGGTCTTTGTACCGTAAATCACATCATTTTGTATAAATTTTCAAAACACAAAATGAATCAATTAAATTTAACATTGAAACATGTATTTAAACAAAAAATAACCTCTGTTGTACATTGTGGTTCCGTTTTGATTGCAATCTGTTTAACTATAGAAAATCACCAGGCCATAACAATTGACTCTAATTTATTATTTATTAACTTGCACGCATTTTAATTATTTCGCAATGTAAAACCCAACACATACTGTTAAACTGTTTGACCGCTCTATTTATTTTCTTTTATCATTATGTAAACAATATTTGGTTTGATATAATGCACTATATCTTGAGAGTTTATATGGGAAAGGTTATTGTCAGTTTACTGTGATTTTCCGGTAGTTTTTGTGTTTAATTGTGTACAAGTACTTAGTGTTTTAATAAACATCTGTGACAAAGAGGCAAGACAGTATAAATTTAATTTTTCACATTTTTTCAATATCTTTGGGTATAAAAAAACTAGTTTTAAATTTAAACATTTCAAAACAGTTCATCGGCTCCTGCAGTGTAGGAAATTTTATACTCAACAAAATTACTAGTCTTCAATCTTCTCCTATCTAACGCACTTTAGAAAAAACAGATTTTCAATAATTTCCTTGAGGACAGACACCATTTGAGGAGGTTCCGTCGCAGAGCATCCTTTGCGTTACATAATTATGCGATAATCTTTCGAAAGAACGAGTTTATTTCGCGCTTGTCGGTTCTGTGCAAATCTATTAAATCGTAAATCGCTAAACGTTTCGAGTGCCCCATCGTTTTTCCCAGTTTGGATTTAAAAGGCTCGTTTGTCGATGATTTTCGTCCACGGCGCTCGTCTAATAGGAATGATTGGCAGTGCTATTTTATTTTATTGCTGCGAAAAATATATTCTGGGTGATTCACAAATTCACTGAATGGTTAACTAGCTATTTCGAATTTACCTAGATGTAGATATGAAACGTTTTTAAATCTGTTTGAAGGTATTTAAATAGACGCTAATGACCTTACTTAAGAACGTCTATAATCTATAATAATCTAATCTGAAGATATAGAAAGATATTAGTATGTTTCAAAACCATTTTTCATAATGGTTTTAAATATGGACAGTCGAATTTGCAGACAATTCTTACACGATACTTAGTCGTTTGTTGCAAAATATGCTCAAAGTATGCGTATATTTCTTGAAGCACTGATGTCCAAGAGAGAGAGAGAGAGAGATTGTAGAGTATAGACGCTAAACAGCTGAGGTCATCAATGTCTTTTCTGATGTCCGATTGGCACCATGCGGAAAACCGCTTTTTTTACCGCTTTGAGGCTAGTAAAATCAGACTCTCGGACACGTTTTTCGATACTATCACCATGCTTCCATTTTCATATCGAACGTGGAAAAAAACGGTAGCTGAGCGTGGCTCATTCATGCATCAATTTCCTTACGGAACATGGAAGTAAAAATACAAAAAAAAATTTGACGTAAGCTGTTTTACTTTTCGGTCACACATAAAACGTATCCTTGAGATATGCTTTTTAATTTTTTAGATGTGCATTTCCTTCGACTGAAATTCTTTTTAATATTTCAAATGTTGTAACTTTTGCAGGATGTTACGATTATTTACGTGTTAGCGTGGTTATGTGATAATGAATAGAACGATTTTTCTTTTGTAGTATTAAAAAAAAAGAACTTTACGCAGTATGCACAACAAATTACTACCAACCCGGTCGTAATAGGAGTTCGGTGTTAATATTTATTTAAAATTTGTTCTAAATCTGACGCGTGTTGTGCTAGTGTATACATTTCAAATTGGTAAAAACAGTAACTTTTATAATAAAAAATATTAATTGGCATAAATTAGCTCTGCGAGTTTATGTAGTGTTTTTTTTATTCGTTTATTGTGAACTTATTGGACCGAGTTTTCAACTGTAAGAAACAGAAAATTGTAGAGGTACAGCAATAACTCGTATAATACACGCCGCGGATCTAAAAGGTTTTAGAGCCGTTGATACTCCCACCAGCTACCTGCACGGAACGTGCACTCGTCGGTGATTGGCCGTGATAGCTCGTTGCCTTTGTCACTTGTCGCTTTCCTGCTTTTCGAGTACGCTATTGTCAAGTTGTTATTGCTATTTTAATTTAGTTGAGTTGCGAGTTTGTAGTTTTTCAACACACATGTACAAGCGCAAGCCCGCATTCGCATCTAACTTCCGAACCGTTTAGATTCGTGGCGCGTATTATACTTCAAGGGAAATTCTATAAAAATATCGAATTTTTAATATTATTAACAAACAATAAACTGATTTACAGATACTTATTTGCAACTGTATTCCACATACTCCGAGAGTTAATAGGGATAATACAATAATTATTGGAATGATTGATCGTTTTGATGTGTCACTGTAAACTGATTAAGTCATCCGCCGCGATAGTGGAAGTTTCGGGTTCGAATCCCGACAGTGACCATATTGGAAAGTAATTTTTTCTTATTATATAGCATTGTAACTGTAACAATGATTGTGTGTTTCACACAATAACAATAGCAAACACTCCGCTCTAAAATTAATAATAATATTATTTAATCTTACATTCGTAATTAGCCTTTCAACACTAATGTTATTGTCTTGTTAATTGGGGATACTTTTCGCTTTTTGAGTTGCAAATTAACTGTCATCGTGAAAACAATCATTAAATAAACTATCTATCAAAATTATTATATTAATAATAATTGTTGCTTTCGAATCGAGAATGTGTATACGGAAAAAGTTCAAAAGTACAGACATTAAATCTAATATGTGCTCATGCGAAACGTTATAGACTTATAGCGTGTCTGATATTATTGCATTTTGCACGGAACACATTACAATAAGCCCACGATATATTTTAATAATTTGAATCTCGGGTATAAATGGGCATAATTGTCCATTTCTCAGTTCTATTCTTATTATAAATTTTTTAAATTGGCGTTGTATGTGGGAGGCCAGAATTCTATTACAAACATGTGTGGGAAGAATAAAGGGTCTGCCAGACTAACGCAGGTTAGCGAGATTATAACTGGGTGCAGAAGTGTCTGCAGTCGCTCAACATCTCGGTTGCATGTCCTCTACACCAGGAGGTGTCAGACTGATTTTTCTAAAGGACCATTTATAAGATTTAGGGTGTGTTAGCGGGCCAGACTCTAAATTAAAAACTAAAATACATACTAAATTAAAATTGGGTAAATTATCTTGTGCTTGAGGATCCAAGGTCTCTTGTTTTTGATAAGCTCATTGATGTCAGGTGTCTAAAATCCTCACTGGATAGATTCTCGTTGTTCTACAGAGTCCTCAAAATGACGTATACCTACTATTTTGATGGTTACATAGCAGAGCATAGCTAAGCAAGTCCTTGTTTCTGCCTCTCAATTTTCCGAGTAAGACGCTGCGGGTATAGTACGCGTCACGAATCTAAAAGGCTCGGAAGTTAGATGCGAATGCAGGCTTGCGCTTGTAAAGTCTGTTGAAAAACTACAAACTCGCAACTCAACAAAACTAACATAGCAATAACAACTTGACAATAGCGTACTCGACTGTACTTTAAAGCAGGAAAGCGACAAGTGACAAAGGCAACGAGCGATCACGGCCAAGCATCGACGAGCGCACGTTCCGTGCAGGTAACTGGGAGGTGGTGGGAGTATCAACGGCTCTAAAATGTGCCTTTGCGACGCTGTTTGTGACTAACTTCCGAACCTTTTAGATCCGTGGCGCGTACTATAGATTGAAGTATGTGTGTTAGAGAGAGATCGTATATGGGCTGAGTTGAAGAGTGCTGCGGTGCGATATACACTCTCTGTCTCACATACATATTGCAACCTACGCGTAGCGTCTTACTCGCACTCACGTATAATAGACAGTTATTAATACTAAATTTGAAGGTATTTACATTTCAAAATGCCTCAAGGACTTTTTTTGCAAATAAAAATTCGCGAAGTTAAAAATTCACAGCTTGACTAGGCCTCACTACCCTCCAGCCAGGCCTCAAATACCTACCCAAAAATGTTTGATAGCTTTTCTACTATTATCACAAACTGCCCCCCAATTTCAAATCGAAAATATCTTTAAAATATTTTTTTCTCTGAAATGTAAATATGCATCCCACGAACTTACTGGACCGATTTGAAAAATTCTTTCGTTCTTCAAAAGCCTACTTCTTCCCTAGTGTCGTAGGCTACATGTACAAAAGGAGGGATGATCAGTGAGCGAAAAATAGAGACCGACTCGGGAGTCCCGCACGGTTTCGGAGCCAGCGACTCTGGTTTTGTCCCGCTGCCGCGCACTGATGTGACCTAACCTGTAGTGTATAATTTTAATTTTGTTCATAATATTTTCTTCTTCTTGCAGAAATGAAAATGAAGACAATACTGCTACAACGCTTACTGAAGCGACATTGAAAATTGTCGTTCCATATCCCGGCATTTATATACTTTGTGATTCCTTATTTGTAGTCCTCCAGTAACTTCAAATTTTTAATTTTAATTTTGCCATTATTATATTATTTCCATTCTTGTCAATATCGTTATTAAAAAAGGTGCTTCAATATTTGTTAATCGGTTAATTTTGTGATATAATAATTTAAAATAAGTATCTTGTTTTTTTAAATAATTATTAGATTTTTAAAGATTTATAATTAAGCTCTTTTGCTGTAGTACTTAAAACTTGTTAGATCTGTTGCCAGTACTTTTTCTTTCCTTTATATATCTAAGAATATAAACGCATTTACGAAACAGTTGTGAAAAGTACAATTTTTGAAAATAGACTGGTTAATTTTTTATAACCGTATACCTAACTCTATATATCCGATGTCGCCCGTTCAACGCTTTCGTTTATAAAACTCGAAACGGAAAAATAGAATATGACGACGGCAACGTCGTATTTCACATCATCGATCTCTTCGTCAAAACTACGTAGTTCGAGCGGAGCCGGCAATGTTACATCATCGAATCAACATCGAAAGTCTGCTGTGGAATTATTGGCTGAAACCAAAGCGTTTTATGTTAAATCCGAAACGGTGAGAGGCCGTACTCAAACTTTGCCCCAAAGACAATCAAATGCCTCGTCTGCCTTGGGAGGTGTTTCGACGCACCGCGGTAGCGTCGGTTCTTCGGGGACCTATCATCTTTCATCTACGACCGGAGCGGCCGCGTCTACTTCTCAATGTAAGCGAACATTTTTACATGTAAATATTTAACCATATTCTACTATTTATGTTTTTATGATTACAAAATTTATAAGTACTGTTTGTAATCACTAATGTTTAAATAACATGTGCATTGAAAAAACAGCATTAGAAAGATAAAAAAGGCACCATAAGCGGATATTGAAGGTTAGATGAGCTGTCAGATTTAGTTTGCAATCATTGCGTAGGATGGCGCCACTTTCGCTTACTTACAACAATGAGGAAATACGCCTCGGAGAAGTACACAACAAGCGTGTACTGTGGGGTCAGTTGCCCCTAGCCTAGCCAATTTTGATTTTGATAAATTTTGTATTATTTTTTACCTTCCAAATTAAGGAGCCGGCGGACCAAGAGACTTCTGTACTTACGTCCTCCAAAAGTCTTAATCCGCCTGGTTTAAACAAAATATCAAAAAGTATAAAAATCGTCAATCTGGTTTCTAAATTTAATGCAAGTTATTTTCCATTCGTTGTTGAAATTAAACAATCTGCAATTATCGTGTTGACAGTTGCAAAATTTGTGTCATATGTGCATAAAAACTGTCAGGTTTTTAGTAAATCGCTTATTCTGCATCGTAAATTTACATTTTTTATGTATGTGTATTGAAAACATAATGAAGAATGCTTGTGTGGTCAAAACACGAAGTGCTTAGATAAAATTATTTTGTTTGTACTTTCGAAGAACGTGTTTTTAACGACTTCCACACGTTGAAATAAAATTTAAACCTCGTATTGTTAAACAACTTTTTAAATTGCCATTACTCTTATCAAAAAAAATTAGATATTTTGAACGGAAAATGGATGCTTTATCTAGTAAAAACTAGTGATGTGCCGGATATCCGTATCCGCGGATATCCGAGGGAGAAGAAAAATCCGTATCCGTTAGTTTTTGGCGGATCTTTTACGGATCTTTTAGCTTATTAATTTTCAATTCATAGATGATTTTTTATATATATAGGTGATTAGGTAATAATGAAAACCTGTTAAATTTCATTCAGATTATTTTTTATTTTTTTAAATCGTATTTGGCACCTTTATATTGCAAACATTTATCGTAGTGAGTACCATACTAATAGTACATAACTCAAAGGTACTAAATCATCTATCTTTATAATGAGATATTGCACATCGATCTTTGGAAAGAGACAATCTGTTATGAGAGTTAACTCTTAAAGAGGTCAATAACTTTTTCCCATAACAGATAGTCTCTTTCCAAAGGTCGATGTGTAATATTTACCGGCGCGTACTCTAAGAAAGTTAAGATTCGTATCCGTATCTGCGGATCTTGAAACCAAAAATCCGTATTCAGATCCGTATCCGCGGATATACATTTTTAACGATCCGGCACATCACTAGTAAAGACTAAAATATTTGGAAAAATTTTGTTTTTATGTAGACGCTGATAATCTTAGCTGTTTTCAATCTATATCTGATGGTTTTTTTCTCTAATCGGGCAACTAACACAACAAAAATGATAAAAAACTTAATTCTTCGCTCCAACAAATACGTTAGGTCTCGATACGAATGATTTCTTGTCGTTCATAATCGGTAAAATACTCGAGGAATTTTTCTCCGTTGACACGACAAACGCGAGAATAATTCAGTTCTCTACTCCAACAGACATGTTAGTGTCCCCGTCTCGCTCTCTTCCACCATCGGCTGCGTCGCGCCAGCCGTTATCGGCGAACCGCCGATCGACCGGCTCGGCGAATTCCGCAACGAGCGACATGCTTCAGGCGACTCTACGCAAACTGTTGGACTGCGACAGCGACAGCAAAGAAAACATCTCCGGTTCGAGTCACATCGAACGCTATGTCGGACATTCCGAACGCTACGTGTCTCACGCGGACCGTTACGCACCCGTCAACGAATATTGTACGGACGCAAAAGAGAACGCGTTGTCGTCGAGGTACGCTCATAAGGACCATTGCATGTCGCAGACGCTGCATACCAAAGAATACTGCGGCGACAGTAAAGAAATGAACGATAGGTACATGTCTTCGATCGCTAATAACGAGTACTGTAACGAGGGTAAGGAGTATATACCGTCGATCGGTCATCCGGACAGATATATGTCGCTTCACGAGTATTGCTATAGCGACAGAAAATATAACGTGTCGTCTATGGCGTCGACGCCCGACTACGACGTTAGCGATTTTGCGACGATCAGTCCGCCCGCCGAGTATGCTATAACGGAAAGATCGACGGGGTACAGGTATACTCGATCGAATTCGCACTCGCAGCCTAGCACTACGGCTCAGCAGGATGCCGACTGCGGTTATGATAGCGGACGAAGTAAGTTAGTTTATTCATTTTGAAATAAATAAAATTGTCGACCAATTTTTCTCAGACTAATATATTGACAAAAAATAAAAAAATTAACAAATCAATATAACACAAGATGACGTTTCGATCCGGATTTGGATTTTCTTCAGAAATATCTAAAAAATAATTAGTATTAAGCTATTTATTATCTAATAAATTGTACGCAAGATTGAAAGTTTGATGATTCAAAAAATAATGAAAAATTATTTTTTAGATATTTCTGAAGAAGATCCAAATCCGGATCAAAACGTCATCTTGTGTTATATTGATTTGTTAATTTTTTTATTTTTTGTCAATATATTGGTCTGAGAAAAATTGGTCGACAATTTTATTTATTTGAAGAGTTCTATTCAGACGTTAATCAAAGATTTGATTTTTATTCATTTTGAATTACGTAGCTTATAAATTGAAAAAGGGGAATTATAAAACGGTCGAATAAAAAAAAAAACTTGGTGACTGATGACGAGATACTGTTTTAATAACTTGAGCGGTGTGAAATAGAGTAAGCGAAAAAATAACTAAACTAGCGACAAATATTGGTTAATAATAAAATCCAGAACGGGCTTACAAACATTGGGTTGTGAATATTTGAGATATTAAAATAATAGTTGAATGACTAAATTACTAAGTGAGCGACTAGAATGCCTTCGGTAATTTTGAAGCAGATATCTTCTTTTGTTTTTACTTTTTATTTTTTATTTTTTTCACTTTGAGACTACAACTTAAAACTCACATTTTCATGAAGATTGAAAACCACCGCTTTTTTTTGATAAAGGGGTATGCGAATTGTCTCGCAGTGAAACGCGATGGGGCAATGGTGGAGTTTTTAAAAAAATAATTCCGGGGTGAACGATAAACGGGTATGCGAATTGTAATTCCGGAGTGAACGATAAAGGGGTATGCGAATTGTCTTGCAGTAAAACGGGAAGGGGCAAATGTGGAATTTTAAAAAAAACAATTCCGGGGTGAACAATAACACGGTATGCGAATTAAATAGTTAATTGTTTGAATAGAACTGCGTTTTCTAAAAAATGTATATTTAATTGACAGTCAGTTAAATATATATTTTTTAAAAAACGCACTTCTATTCAAACAATTAAGTATTAACTATTAACAAAATGCCGCTCAGAATAAATAAATCATTTGCCAAATTTTGAAAACGTTGACACTCAAACCAATATTAGGTCGCTCAAATATTATGAAGCTTCCCATTTTGTATTTTAAGTAACTCAAATGGATGTTTGTAAGTTGCTGTTCTGTTGATTTTTCGTCACGCGCAGTCAGTCGCTCACTTAGTAATACAGTAACCCAAATTGATTATTTTTGTCACCCAAAATTATAATTTATAGTCACTCGTTTAAATACTACCCATTGAAAAATATCGAAATATCACTGTAGATATTATGTTATAATGTCGTTTTATGCGATGTTTTAGGTCGAACGACAGTTCACAAAAGTCTCCCCGACTTACACACTCGCTTAAGCATCGACGCGCGTTCCTGCGAAGGCTCAAACGGCGGACTCAGTGCGTATTCGTCGTCAAAATACACCCGTTCGACAAACCGCAGTTCGAACAAATCGACCAGCGACGTGTTCACAAAAAGTAATAGTTCATTCAATAGGGACAGCGGCGACTCCAGCGGCCACTACACGCATAAGAGCGAGCCAGTCAAACGTATCGAGTACACGAACAATAGTAACGCAAACGCCGAACTGCGCAGGGATAGCGGATCGAGCACACAGCATAGCGGCAACAGCGCTTCGTATTATAAAATGACTTTTTACGATAATGCCGCTCAACATTCGAACGTCATACAGCAGCACGGCACTGTGGCTCAGCAAAATTATTACGGCCGCGTCACGAAACACGGCTATCCGGTACCGATAAGAGAATCGGTTGTGAGTTCGACCAACGAAATGAATCGTATGAATAGAGAGAGGCTTGGCCCCGAAGGGCAGGCGGCCGAGTGCCCGCAGCCGCGACCCGGACAGATTAGGTTGGAGCCTGAAGGACAATCGAGATATAAAGAAAATACCGGTCCAAGAATGGTTAGTATTCTCATTGTTCTATCGAATTTGAAATCTTGTCGGACAAACAATCTTTTAAATGTATGCTTTTTATCCGACTGCCCCAGAAGGAGGGTAATGTTTTCTTATCTATTTGGAATTCTTAAATTTAAATGTCGGTACAATTATTTCCATGACTACGTAATAAAAAATTGTTTGTTATTTTAGATCCGTTCTGAAGAAGATCCAAATCCGGATCGAAACGTTAATGTATTAATTATATTTTTTGTTAATATATTGTCTGAAAAATTGGTCGATAATTTTATTTATTGACAAGTTTATAAGTTTCAGTTCACGCAGACAAACCTGCCTTAGAACCCGATTATTATTACTATTTAATATTTTACAGGATTCGACAAATAACAGTGGTGACAGACAAGATATTGTTTACGAAACCGGAGGCGGAGATATAATACTTCCCCCGCCACCTCCTGAAGATTTTGAAGACGATTCGGCTACCCCGTTTAACGAACCGATCATACCGCCGCCTGCTTTTGAAATGGAAAACGAAATCTACGAGAGCTTAGAAATAAAAAATGTGTCTTCCAGGTAAGACAATTTTTCATTAGTATTAATTACGGGACCGTTTTTGTTATTGTAAAAATGGGAGAACTAGGAGCTTCGAAGACTGATAATAAGGTAGTTCCACCTATCAACAATTGATAATTTCGAAACATTGTTTTTTCAGATGCTATGATTCTTCAGCAAACAATCAACAGCGAGATTACAACAATCAAAGATCGATGGCTGTCTCAACAACTGCTGACAATTATAGTGAAGCATTCCATGAAAACAATAATCGCGTGTCTGCTAACGTTCCTTACCAGGATCCGACACTGAGTCCCGGTCTGGGAACATTCAAAAGGCAGAAGTGTCTTCGATACAAGCACAGAAGTAGAGATTCGTCAAATAATAGCAAATCAAGCAATGCAGGTGATCGCAAGCCGATTTTACGCTCAAAGTCTGATATTAGCGATAGGTACGAAAATTTAATTAAATTATTTTATAACCCGTCATATCTTTGAGTTCATCGAAATGTTTCGCTTTTCAACACCATGGGCGCTGTTAGTCATTCTACACTACACGACCTTGAGTAGCTATTCAAGGTCATGTATTAAGCGTGCGTAGCAATATGTGTCTCAAAAAAATCCCTCGCGATATTAAAATTCGCGCAATAAAAATAAAAATTTTCAAACTATTCGGGTAGAAGAAATTAGTTCGGATAGACTTGAAATATTTTTGCGTCTCGATTTCCTGAACCTTGCAAGTATTTGCTTAACTTTCGATGCGTTTCGTTGCGACTACAACCGCCGTACTGTTTCAGGTATTTTCGTTCGGCCGGATCCGGTTTCAAAAAGTCGTCCGTCGTCAAGAAAACGGACGCGTCGCACCATTCGCTCAGTCACTTGGAACAATTCTTCGAAATGTTAGGTTTGAACAGCGACGCTTACGAAAACATATTCACGCCGGAACTGAGCGCCGGCGACGAATCGCCCGTTTATTTTTCGGACGTGTCGACCGTAGATTCGAACCGGCCGACAGATAGGTCGACGGACGATTGCTGCAGCAGTTCGGTCGGTAATACAGGTATTTTCAGATCGGCGGAGCCACCTTCAATAGTCGAACGCAACGCTAGAATAATCAAGTGGCTGTGCAACTGCAGAAAGGCTCAACTTGCCGAAACCGGAAAGTGAGTAGCTAACCGTTTTGTAAATTGATTTTTGGTGCAAACTACTCATGTGGTAATTTTGTTTACGGATGAGTTAATTATTATTGCGACGGAAGTTGCTAACGGAAGGCCAGTTGCGTTTTGGGAAACCACGTATTTCTGAAAACAGTGTCGGATGTCGGGTTAGCTAGGGTTGCTATTAGTGCCTCGATTTCGCACGTAAATGTGATTCTGTGAACAAGGTTATCAGCAACATTAATTATGAGGATGTCAGATTTAGTCAATTCAATTGATTTTTGAGTATGTTTTTGTGTGATATTACAATGTAATCGAATATTTAACGTTTAAAAAGCGACTTTTCTATGCATTCAATTTCAGTTACAAAAGACTTGATTGAAAAATGTCAATTTTAACGATGATGTCGGTACAAAAATTTCTATTCACTAGTCGAATTCCTCGATTTCAGTCATCATAATGTATTATATTTTGTAAAATTGCAATTTTAGCTTCTGAAAACTTCTCGAAACAATTGTCTTCAAGTCTATTTCTACTGTAGATTCTAACCGTAAAAGTTACTGTGGGTCAGTTATTCTAGTAAGTATCGGTAAATTGAACGCATGGAACGGTTGTTGTAGAGTTACAATTTCTAGTATGGTTTCGTATATCGGTGAAATGAGTGTTGTGAATATTAAACGACCGAATAGTTGTTTCGACGATTAACCTTCCCGTAGGCGCGTGCATCACCTAGTAATCTATTTATCGGCAATCGAAAGCGGCTGAGTCACTGGTCACATTTTTAAACTGTTGCCTCAGTTCACAATTTGTTCTTTTACGTCACGTCAATTTTTGGCAATGATGTTTTACGAGGGTAAAATTTGTCACGGACTCAGATTAATATGAGAACAGCTGCTGAGAGTAATCTAAAATTGATTGATCAGCAGTAATATGTCTCTGTATATTGTAGCACGTGACTAAAGACAGATGTTTAGAATAACTTTTAAAAATTGGCAATTAGTATAGTAACCCATCCAATAATAGATGGCACTGCCTGTAAAATGCGACATATGTTGCATACCGTATCTCATTTGAATACACCAAAAGTGCAAGTATGCGGTACAAGCCAGTAGAACTATGCCACTAGCGCTCCTGGCGGTTGGGTTATTATGGATAGGACAACTGATCACGTCTTTTGTATGATAACTGGATCACTACTGTAATTCACGCGTCCGCCTGAGGGTTAAAGATACATATTTCTCATTTGTCGTTTTGGAGGCTTCAGTCAAACATAGATTCTAAAAAAACAATAATGAACCAAATTAACTATATATTATATATATAAAAATATATATTTCGAAATATACTATAATATTGTGTCCGTAATCGACGCAAAACTATGAACGTTTTTGTTACTTTTTTATAAATAATTGTGTTTTGTTTTTTATTCAGCGCTGCAATAATTATCGTACAATGAAATGTGCTTATATTTCTCTATATATGAATTCTATTTTACTTTAAAATGTTAAGTATATTTTTATTGCCACATTTGCAATGCATTTTCGTACAGTGGAGTATTAAAGATGAACTGACAATACTGTAACGATCACAGAACTGGTTTCTGTGGTAACGATCAATGAAGTATTTTCCACTCATTCCATAAACAATTGAAGTTCCTGTTTATTTTTAATTATAAAATAATATCGAATAAACGGTGAACATTTTTGATACATTTTTTCCGCAGAAGTCAATCATTTTTGGACTTGTAAATTTTGTTTATATCCAATTTATATATTTGTCGGTTCATATTTGATACAATAAATGTAGAAAAAAATTTGTTATTATTAGCGGTTGCCATCTTGTTTTATAGAATGATTTAAGTTTTACTTTGTTTCGTTTCATATATCTAAGCTGAACTGAGTAAAGAAATTCTCCCTACCCTACCATAAGTAATTCCGTTTGTGCTCAAATATTTGTATTTTACAAAATATGTACAGTTCACTCGAGAGATTTGAATTGATTAGAAGTAAGTTTCTTTTTTCGTCATCTTAATGTTCGGTTATGGTCTTAACCTCACTTTTTAGAATAGTGAAAGGCCGGCGGCCATTTTGAAAACCTATTTCAACAATGCCGAATGCGTATCTCAGTCAAAATCCTCTCAGTTCAGATTTAATAAAGCCAAATCGATATTTGAAAAGATTTTATTAATGCAAATGTATTTATTTTTGGGAACAAAAAAAATAATTTTACTTGGAATGCACAACTCGGTAACATTCCGTTTTCTATTCCACAGTTTTTTTTGTGTTTTTTCGACATAACGGCGATTGTGTTTTTTACGATAGCTCGTCTGAATACTGATTATTTTGAAAATCTTCCATATTCACGGATATTTTTATTGTGATTACAAAAAAATTAAGCCGAAAAGATTGAAAAAAAAAATTAAATTATTACTAAAAATAATTAACGGTAACTAAACTACAATTTTATGAATAAAATTAAATCTAGTCGTATTATCGCATATTACATAATATATGATATATATAAAGAACTATTTATTAAATAATAGATTTTTCTGCGAATTAATAAAAAAAAAATAATATTTAATAATAAATAAACTTTATTAATGATAGTAGATTTGAAAAATTTAGCGTTTGAATGTTTAAAATGAATAAATAAAGATTCTCAATTGCCTATATTATCGAAAAATGATAAAATGATATACATACTGTGAAATAAAAAATTAAATAATGTAATTTGAAACTTGGAATTTTTTTAATAAGCTTTAATTTCCAAATTCC
Organism: Xanthostigma xanthostigma; assembly: GCA_963575645.1. NCBI lineage: Eukaryota > Metazoa > Arthropoda > Insecta > Raphidioptera > Raphidiidae > Xanthostigma > Xanthostigma xanthostigma. Next base: position 36,531,566 of record OY754473.1, read on the forward strand.
ATTTCTTATTTTTTCCAACAATTCTTATAACCTTTCCTATTTCTTCATTGAGTATTTATATCAATTATTTCTTCGAGGGGTATTACGGTAGACTGGATTGAAATTAATTTCGAATCGACAACATGAATCCGCAAAATTTTGACTCGAGCAAAGCCGGGTTCGCAGTTAGTATTTGAATAATATGATATAATGTTATTTTGGTATAAAGTATGTCTAGTTCTAAAAAGGGGGGTGTTCGCTCCAACTGCTTCAGATTTATGTAGATGTCTGATGTCTAGTAATCTAATATAAAGATTTTAGTTTATATTATTTGAACAAAACCGAAAAGGCCACGGTTGATTACCGCATTTTTTAATATTTTACAAATTCTGATTAAAATTCCACAGATTCCGCGATATATCTCCCATAGACATAAAGAACTAGATAGCGTAATCCGTATTGCAACAATGTATTAAAAGTGCCTATCAAAAAAAAGGGCTAGCTTCTGTCTCTAGATATTTGCTCTAGACTTGCGATAGGGGCATTATGCAGAAATATACAAACTGGCCATCGCCCTTCTAATCAGTTTTCGATGTAGCGTGCGCTGTCCAGTATTCTATGTCTATGGTTTCTCAGCTGATTAACTCGACGGTTTATGAATCTAGTTAGTTCAGCAATTCTCTACAAGAGGGAACCTAGGTTTAAGGTTAGAATTTTCAAAGTGACGTACGTTAATTTGAGAATAGGAAGTGTCAAGTCCTCTTTTATAATCTTAATTATATTATTCTTTAACTTTCGACGTCGTTAAATTAATAATGCCCGTTAATAACATCGGTTGTCGAACGTTTATAATCCACAAATCATTAATATTCGTTTGTGTCGCTGCATTTTAATTCAGTAACCGTTTTTTGAGACAATTTGTCAAGTCGCAAACAAGATTGTCCTTGTGTTGATTATGCAAAAGTTTTCGTCGGATAGTGCGGAAAGTTAGGTAATGGTGTATAAAAATAATACAAATTCACAGTATATAAACTCTTTTATTTCGAACATGTATTTGTGCAGGATTTTTAGTTTTTTTTTTATACAGTCTGAAATCTCAAAATTACATTTCGTGTTATTAAATAAAAAATGTTACGGATACAGTGTTAATAAACGGTGAAAAACAAGTAGTGTGGACATAAAGATTTTTTTTCTATTATAATTTGTAGTTGAACATTTGTGACAAGTTGTGCAAAAATGGATCACAGGCTTGGTTTCAACAGTTTCGCTCAAGTCAACTAATGAAGACCGTTCTCAAGCAATTTGGGTATGTAAAATATTAATTTATTTCAAATTAAAAGTATATTAATCTCGTAAATTATGGCACATGTATATTTAATTATAAAAACAATCGTTTCTAAAAATTATTCGTTAGATAGTTCGCAGGAAATATTTTGATGAAATGTTTTTATATAAATCTTATAGGTATATGATCCCTGCACAAAATTCCAGAAACATTAATATCAAATAATTCTATTATCTATTTGTACAAAAAATGAAACACTAGGTTTTGTTGTAAGATTTTAAAATGCTTTCAAATCAAGTATCAGTTTTCAATCGAATGTATCGTTTTTTAGTAAAACTAGCGTAAGTGGGAGAGGCGGGTGCCCACCGCTTCTGGGATCTGGAATAATGGATAAAAGTGTGAAAATTCATATCATTCCTTTTATTTCCGGTTATTGAATTTAGGCTCCTGAAAAAAATCGGAATTGCACTTAGAACTTTCGTTTACAGGCGCGAATACAGGAGGGGGGGTGCAATTGACCCCCTCCCTCGACTCACAACCGAAACACTATTACATGGATAAAAAACTAAAATGTTATCAAATTTTTTGTTTAGAACAAATTTTCAGGAAGATGGTAAAACCACACAAAAATTGCCCCCCCCCCCAAGCGATAGCGAATAGCGAAATCCGCGTCTGACCTACTACAGTATATGATAATATTTGGATGTCTATTGTCCACGTTTACGTTAGTGAAACTATTTTTAATACAATAAAGTTTTGCTTAATGAATTTTTTATGAGGACTATATACTTGGGCCAATGATTGTCCATTGGTTGAATTTTTTTTTCAGTGTTCAGTGTGCAAATTAAAAAAAAATAATGCGGTGGGTCATCGCAAAACAATAATACAAAAAAAGATACTTTATTTAAAAAAACATCCTTTAATTTATCGATCTGAATTATTATTTATAATAAATTAATTACAGTGAAACCTCGCGTCCTTTTTTACTAGTGTGTCAAATAAAAATTTATAGAAATACATTTTGTAAGACAGATTCTCAAAGTTTAATTTTCAAATTCCGAAAGATTGAAAAATTCGAGCGATAAACATGTTTACCGGATTTCGTACGGCAAAAATATTGAGTTACGGAGCTTCATTAGAAACTTTTCGTATCATGAAAAATGTATCAACAAATTTTATTTTAGAATATCGAACGTCCATACTTTATCTTCATTCTTTAGTTTAGGAGTTTGCCTAATTTTTGTGTGCATTAATTTTTAACTCCGAAATTTGAGTAGAAAAGGAAAGTGTAGCATGCGTGGTTAGGCCACGCCTCTTATTGCTACGATTCATTTTGTGTAACGTTGCGGTAGCTAATTTGCGACAGAGTTTGTTTAGACGCTTGGCATTTAATGTATTTGTTTGTAAGAACGGAGATTAACTAAAAACGAATACATTATTTTCAAAATACTAGTATTTACGTATATACTTCAACGTTTCACTGTAGTCATTTATTTTGGAATTTGTATTTTTTTTTCTTAGTAGTATAAACCGTCAAACCGATATTCAAAATACAGTGCAGTCGAGGTAAATACCGATCAGAGCAGCTTTTGACTGATCACCCCAATCTGCTTCAGGCTTTTTAGCGTATATATACGCCTATTGCACTTCTATGACAGATGACGACGAAAGCGCTGCATAGTGAATAAAAATGGCAGAAGTGAGTTATGTCGCCGTTATGGATATTCTAGACTGTATACGCTCGACAACTAAGATCATTGTGACATTAGCGTCCGCCGAAGATTCAAAGTGAAAAATAATTACTGAAAAAACCATCAAAAATGTTCATGAACATGATAACAGTCTTTTTTCAATTCGCAAATACGATTTTGCGTATAATATACACTGGCGTATCATTTACAAGGACGTAACTCATTTCCGCAATATTTTTCCACCAGGGCGGCGCCACCGACGACACGCAATATGCGAATCATATACATTCTAAATGTATTTGCCATCAGGTCGTGGCAATTTGGACCATCAGGGTCCAACCTTAGCAGACTGCCGATTAGATGTTTGTTGGTCTATTCAGATGGAACTATTAGAATCAAATCATAGTTGGTCATTCTAATTGGAATTGTTTTCCAACAAAAGGATTTATTTCAGTCCCGATTGTCATTTAAATAAGAGACAGATTTTACTTGTGGAGACAACGCTCCAGTTTAGAAGAGATCTCGAGAATTTGAACAGCAAATACGCAGTTCCAACAGTCCCGAGGTGTTCTGTGGTGTCAACAAACAGTTTGAAATTGACAGATTGAGAACTGTACCAACGAAACACACCTCTTAATTGTAAAGTGTTTGTCGGTGTTGCTTTGATTGATTCTATCTTCGACGGCACTGCATTTAGTACAATTTATATATTTACAAAATTAGTTTGGCACTCTTGATGTCACGAAAAAAATTGGCACATCATAATTATCATATTTTGTTTAAAAACACAGAAGAACAAGTTATTTACAAAGAAAATTCTCTTTTAACATTATAGCAATTGACAAAATAAAAACAACAATTAGATAATATTAATTTATACTTAATAATATTATGATTTTTAAATTCGATTTTTTTAAAAATTTATTATTTACAATTCAACGTAAGCGATTGTATGCATTTTTTTTTTCAACAGAAAAATATCAGTTTTTGGCACACAATAATTATTTTCAAAACAGGTGAAGAAATATTTAAAAATATTGCAACAAAATTTGCACTTACGAGAAATTAGTGGCAATTTTTAATGGCAAGATAACATAACTGTCACATCTATATAAATATTTAATAATAAAAATAAACTTTTCTCTATAGCTATTTGGCACTAGGTCAAATTTTATCATTGCTTCGAATGTCACTTTTATAATTTTCGTTGTTTGCTGGACTTATTTATATTCAGTTCATATATATCACACAGCCACACTTATTTTGTTACCGAGTTCATTTGTTTTACACGTTATAGCTTTTGTTTTATATATATAGTCGTTTATTTTTTGCACTGTACACGTTTCAATTAGCGTTTTTAAAAACAGTTGATAATTATTTATTTTTTGTCTTCCATCTTACTGACTTTGTCTAAGTGTAGTCCTTGTCCACCTGTCGGTGGCGGATAAAGCTTGTCCAAGTGTTTGAGCGATTCGTTCAGATAGTTCTGTATGGCCGTCAGTGCCGCCACTATCGCCGGACTGCCGAAACCGTGTGAAATTAACGAGAAATGAGTTAAATGCCGTTGGATCGACGGATCCAACAGATGCTGAGGTCTTGTGTTACATAACGGAGATCTGCAAAACCAAAAAAAAAAATCAACTTTGTTTAAGCATATCCATATTAATATTATAAATGCGAAAGTAACTCTGTTACGCTTCACGGCCAAACCGCTGGACCGATTGTGATGCAATTTAATACGGAGATAGTTTGAAGCCTGGGGAAGAACATAAGCTACTTTCGACGGATGTTCGTTTTGAACGAAATTTTATTATCTTTCTTTAACACAGTGAACATTTTTTTAGGTAAATATGTTGGGTTTGGAATTACAGGCAACTATACTCATGTATTTTCAACTGATGTTTTTTGCGTATTTTCTTCAACTTTTTAATCCCTACTACTCGCACGCAGGGTCTCCCCTTGCGCTGCGGAGCCAATGAAATATTGACAAATCTCAAATTAATAACAGTTATTTCTGAGTGATCTATGACTGCCACGAAGCGTTTACCGTCCGTTTCTCTAATTTATGTGAGAACAGACGCCATTCGCACCATTACAATTTTCCATCTATCACGCTTCCCGTTATATTTATACATTTTTAAACTTCCACTTAATTAATAGCAATGGGCGAATGGAGGAATTTTAGGACATTAGAATAAGGTAATCGGCCATGGTCTTGAGTAAGGAACCATCTCGATATTTGTCTGGAATTATTGAGGGAAACCATGGAAAACCTCAACGAGACGGTCGGTACGGGAATTATCGTTTCTCGGCGAGAGGCAGTAGGAAAAAGTCCCAGCCATATCTGCCCTCGCCGGGATTCAAACTCGGTAGCTCCCGAATGCGAGTCTAGTGCTCTCACCACCACACTACACCGTTCGGTGAGGAGTTGAAAATACACGAGCCTATTGTCGGATCTGAATTAGTCTTGTCTGAAAGACAATCGGTAAATCAGTTTCCAAAGAATGCTTATCAGGGCGTCGCGTTTTGCTTATAGTACGCGCCACGGATCTAAAAGGTTCGGAAGTTAGTCACAAACAGCGTCGCAAAGGCACATTTTAGAGCCGTTGAGATACTCCCACCACCTCCCAGCTACCTGCACGGAACGTGCGCTCGTCGGTGATTGGCCGTGATCGCTCGTTGCCTTTGTACAGTCGAGTAGGTACGCTATTGTCAAGTTGTTATTGCTATGTTAGTTTTGTTGAGTTGCGAGTTTGTAGTTTTTCAACAGACTGTACAAGCGCAAGCCCGCATTCGCATCGAACTTCCGAGCCTTTTAGATTCGTGGCGCGTACTATATTATAAGAAAGATATTCAATTCAAGTACCTGTCCTGATTGAGTAGGTCCATGAGCTCTTTGGTAATCTGTCGGGTGGCGTGCAACAGGTCCCTTCGTCGGTGTGCTTCGTGTTCGGCCGACGCTGATCCGCCGCACGCTCCGCGGCACAGGTACTCCGCTACCTGCCGGGCCGGGAATTCTGTTTCGCACACGTAGCCGAAATCTCGCGCCAAATGAATAGCTTCGCCTGTACAACAATTGTTCATTAAAAAAAAGAAGTCAAACGTTTGTGTGAACATTTCAACTGAGGTTGGGTATTACACAAAAGACCTCGCACAAACCTTATGAGATTTGGTTCTCGGTTGAATTGATCGAAAATGGTTTTATTTTATAGTTTAAAGGTCGCTAAGAAAAAGTGTCCATCTGCGCATAGCCTAAAAACCAATAGATTTTTAGCTACAGATATGTTTAGCGAGATTTTAGATATTATAGGGATGTCTTAAAAAATCCTAAGCTCTAGAAATATGTTTTCGAGTGCGCTGAATCCGAATATGAAATTATTATTTTATACAGGGTGACACCTTCCAACATTACCTATGTTTTCGACTATTTTTCTATTTCTAAAAAAAAGCACGAAAGTTGAACATGGAACATGTTTGTGAATTTAATGGATGTATCTAAAATCTTGCTAAACATATCTGTAGCTAAAAATCTATTGGATTTTAAGGCTATGCGTCCATGGACACTTTTTCTTAGTGACCTTTAAACTGTAAAATAAAACCATTTTCGATCAATTTAACCGAGAACCAAATCCCATAAGGTTTGTGCGGGGTCCTTTATCGACTCTTGTATCGATTTTTATCGATACTTTTTTCACAGATTCGTAAAAAGAGTCGATTACATGACTATCAATCGCATCATAAATCGTACAGATTCTCCAATGTCGAAATATTGTGTTAAAAGATCAAGTAAAAAAATACTGCGATTGTAGATAATAATAATTTATAATGTAACACCACGTCTTAAAAAGCCACGCCGCCACTGGTGTACTCTGGTGGTCATGTGGAGTAACAGGCAAGATGGTAGCGGAGCGTATGAACTAGGAAGTAGTGTTCATGTTAAAAACCTTAAATTAATAAATGTATTGAATAAAATAATAATAATTGTTACAAACTGGCGCCCAACGTGGGGCGCCTGTTTGTAACATGAATATTATTTAATTCAACACATTTATTAAATTAAGTTTTTTAACATGAACACTACTTCCTAGTTCATACGCTCCGCTACCATCTTGCCTGTTACTCCACATGACCACCAGAGTACACCAGTGGCGGCGTGGCTTTTTAAGACGTGGTGTTACAATAACTAGAATTCTGTATACAAACCTTCGACAAGCGACGTGAGTAGCGTGACGTTGGCGGCTTTCCGTCGGCCAGCCGGTAAATTCAAACCGATTTTCTCGAGTTTTTCTCTTAAAAGACGTCCACCGTTTTTACTCTTCGCTCTGTAACAAATAAAAATATTACATTTATATAATTTAACAAATAGAAGATCCGCTCTTAATTTTTTGCTGAGCAATGAACATCATTATGAGCTCTGATCGAGCCGATTTGTGTATTTGCTAATCTTTAATATAGTGACCGGTAGAATGTGTGAGCAATTACAGTAAAACCTCTTTAAGTCGAACCTCAATAAGTCGAAAATCTCTAAAACTCGAAATAGTATATTACATCACAAGGGCCGAAAGTTGAATATTCGGCCCTGCGCGTCATGATGCCCTCGGCTTCGCCTCGGGCTCAATGGCTCATGACGCACACGGCCGAGATTTCAACTTTTAAGGCCCGTGTGTACGTACTTTCGTCAGCAGGGACGAAAGATTGACATTTACTCCCAGTGAGAACGGCGGAAGGAAAAAATTTCTCATTTGTATTTATACTCATAACTAGGGTTACCGCTGTCATTTAATATAATAAATAACAGGGAGTAAATGTCAAACTTTCGTCCCTGCTATAAGGGACGAAAGCACGTACTTTCGATCGAGGTATGAAGAAAAAATGTTTTGTTCCCTTCAAGCTCCAAAACCTCCATTACTCGAAATCTCAACCCTCTCTATATAGGTCGAAACAATCAGTGAATCCTTACAAGCCATTTCGATACATAATTTTCCTCCATAACTCGAAAAAATAAATTGGGCCTCTGTATCTCGAACGTAGCAACTCAAAATTAATCTTAACCTCTATAAGTCGAATATTTCCTTAAAAAGCCGCCTAAGTCGAAAACTTTATAACTCGAATTTGTTGATGTCTCCCTTGAAATTCGACTTACAGGGAAAATAATTTACAAGTTCAAAGCGTGCAACCCGGTTACATGTGACCCGTAACGATCTGACATAACGCGTAACGGTCTGATGAAACGCGTAACGATTTGATGTAACGCATACCTGCCCGACTTATTCTACCGCGGAAGTGCAAAACGCGTCAAAGAAATGTTTACTTGAAAAATATAAAATTTTGGTTCTATGACTCTATATCCTCGGACAAAATATCCTGGACAAAATATCCCGGACAAAATATCCTCAGACAAAATATCCTCAAGACAAAAAATCCTTCGGACATAATATCCTCGGACGGAAAATCCTCGGACATAATATCCTCGGACGGAATTGTTTTTTTAAAAACTCCACATTTGCCCCTTCCCGTTTCACTGCGAGACAATTCGCATACCCCTTTATCGTTCACCCCGGAATTACAATTCGCATACCCGTTTATCGTTCACCCCGGAATTGTTTTTTTAAAAACTCCACATTTGCCCCTTCCCGTTTCACTGCGAGACAATTCGCATACCCCTTTATCGTTCACTCCGGAATTACAATTCGCATACCCGTTTATCGTTCACCCCGGAATTGTTTTTTTAAAAACTCCACATTTGCCCCTTCCCGTTTCACTGCGAGACAATTCGCATACCCCTTTATCGTTCACCCCGGAATTACAATTCGCATACCCGTTTATCGTTCACCCCGGAATTGTTTTTTTAAAAACTCCACATTTGCCCCTTCCCGTTTCACTGCGAGACAATTCGCATACCCCTTTATCGTTCACCCCGGAATTATAATTCGCATACCCGTTTATCGTTCACCCCGGAATTGTTTTTTTAAAAACTCCACATTTGCCCCTTCCCGTTTCACTGCGAGACAATTCGCATACCCCTTTATCGTTCACCCCGGAATTACAATTCGCATACCCGTTTATCGTTCACCCCGGAATTGTTTTTTTAAAAACTCCACATTTGCCCCTTCCCGTTTCACTGCGAGACAATTCGCATACCCCTTTATCGTTCACTCCGGAATTACAATTCGCATACCCGTTTATCGTTCACCCCGGAATTGACGTCAGAAACAGTTATAAAGAATTATATGTAGAAAGTCAATTTTTTTTTGGATTTTTTGTCCACGGATATTCTGACAAAGGACATTTTGTCTCATGGATATTTTGTCTCAAGGATATTTTGTCCAAGGATATTTTAACAAGGATATTTTGTCGGGGATATTTTGTCCGCGGATATGGAGTCCGGTTACCAAAATTTTAGATACGGCGGACTCAACTAACACAGTTGCGCTTCAGAGCCTCCAAGTGTTTTAATCCCGCCAAACATTATTGCGTAACCTGTACACTGTTGTGCACTGCAGGTGCGAGAATTGACGATTTTCTCAGACGTGCTGCAAGTTTCAGAAGCGTTGGAACAAAAAATGACACTGAAATGCGACTGTGATCTCGCTGAAGGCATTTATAGGCGTGTATATAAATGAGATGTCCCGGCGTCGAGTCACGCGCGAGTTCGCGATCTATGTTAATGAAAACAATCACGTATAGATCACGATCACGTTAATGCAATATCAACTATATACAAGTGTTTTAGTAATGGATATATCGTGTGATTGCGTCGCATAGTCTATTCCATAGCCTGGGCAAATGGTGGCCGGCAGTAGAATTTTGTCCGGCTCGCGAAGCATTTTATCATATAATATATTTATTTAATATCCTAAGGTTTAAGATGTTTGCCTCACAATTTCTTCACATAAATTATATTATTATATATCATTTTACAGATAATTGCTTGCTCTACTGACATCGACAACTAAAAAATTTATTATTGCTTTTGTTTTTGTAAATTAATTAAAATACAGCATCGCAGAACAACGTCTGCCATCTGACGGCTTTAATTTTGAAACAACGTCACAGCAATGCTGCATGATGCCATCTGACGGCTTAGCTCAACGCTTTTGCTACTTGCGCCTCTATATGACAATTTTAGTAAAATATTTCTTCGATCTGTCATCTGAACTTCATATTGTAATACAACAAAAAGAAGAACGTTATAAGCAGTGTGCAAAATTAGAAACGAATTAAATACCTGCAATCATATTTAAAAAATAATTTTGTAAAGTGATAATTATTATACTTATTTAGTGCGAATAATTCGCACAGGTCACACTAGTAAAATGATTATTAAGGATGTTGAGGCGTTAAACGAAAATAATGAAAAAAATCTGAAATAATGTTTTTTTAATAGATTTTTTTATGACAAAATTTTCTGTAAAAAATTCAAAATCATTAGGTGATTTATAATGTTAAAAAAAATTAAAAAAAACTTTTAGTCAGAGTGCCCGTCGGCAAAAATTTTACTGACACATACTCTCCCCAAACTTTGTATATGGCTTCATTAGGCCTCGTCTGGCATCTATTTCCTCTATGACTTTTCTTGATTTTGGGGCGTTTTCCTTCTAAATTTTCCGAAAGATGTCGTTTTGACGACATGTAAAAATTTATAGGTACTGTTTGTTTTTTTAATTGGATAGCTTAAACACTTCAACCAAAACGCTAAAATAATGTTCTCTGACAAATAACATGAACCATTTAAAATGTCTGACACCCCGAATATGTCGAATATAATAATAGGTTGATGTACTTGCATTCAATCTGAATCAAGTATCTCTGTTTCAAAAACTTTGTCTTTTTCTATCACGTTAACATGGGCGTACCCAGCTTTTGGCCCAGGAGGGGGCAAATTAGAAATTTTTTAAGCCGGGTCTCTCGTGCTTGTTTTGCCCTCCTGGATACACCAATGCTTACGTCGTAAAAAAAGACAGAAGTATGTATGTTTGCACTCTAATAGCTCGATTGCGATTTTATTCTTATGCTCAGTATAGAATAAAAAGTATATGATATTTTTGTACTATGTGCTGACGACAAATGCAGCTCAAAGCCGATCGAAATAATAATAAACGCGTTAAACTGCACGTTCCGCCGACGCGTATCGACTCCACTGTCTGACTTGCATCCAACGCCTCACGTGCGAACACCGACAGCGGAACGTGTATTTTACGACGCGTTGTTACAAATTTTTAATTTTAAATCACTAACCTTCTGAGTACGCCGCCAAGCAACGACGCGTTCAGACATTCGGGAGGCGACAATCTTCGTTGTACTTCGGCAACGGTCACTTTGTATTTGCTGGTCGACGATAACAGACTAAGTCTCCCCGGCACCGAACAGAATACGTCGGCCGGCGATGTCATGTGTCCGCCGCCGCCGAGCGAGCCTCCTCCGCCGCCTCCGACTACGCCGTGATGTTCCTTGCCACCGCCGCCCACCGATTTCATACCTGCAAAAAAACAAAAATCAATTCGATTATTATTTAACGAGTTTACGTTTCGTCCTTTCAACGATCCGCTATTCAAATATGATCCATACGTAAATATTCTCGATTTTTAGCCACGACGGAACGGAGAAGGCATATGCGTTTATGGTGAGAGATTGTTTGTTTGCGTGTACTCGAATGTCGTTATATTTATTTTGAGAACGGTTTGATCAATTCAGATGCGGTTTTCTGTAAAGGGTTTTTAATTCATCTGCGATGGTTCTTAGATAGACATTATTCATAAAAAATTTAAACATTTTCGTCAATTTATATTATGTAATTGAAATTTAAAAAAATATTTCTTTGCAACTTTTCAAAGAAAAGTTTCTTTGCGTCAAACTGAATTTTGCGCGGACACAACTATTTTTTTTCTCAAATCTCTTGGCCTAGTTCCGCTTCAGGATGTGGGAACCATGCGTCAACGAGTCAATCAAAAAATACACAATTTTTTTCTCGACAGATTTTTTTAAACTCTAGTTCTGTCTATTATTTTGTAGTAAAATATCAACCACGAAACAAAAATTTTAAATTGGGTAGGTATAGGTACCTATTAATAAATTTTTTCTAAGATCAAAAATATAAAACAAAGAACGTAAGCTGTCGTGGGACGATTGTAAGTGAAATTCTAGTAACAAAATTTCGCCCTGTCATCTAACGAAATTCTAGTAACTAAATTTCGCCCTGTCATCTATAGGTGTAGCCTTCAACTAAACCCAAGTCATAATCCAACGCATACACGCAGGAAGCGATACGCGCTGTCATCTAAACGAAATACTAGTAGCAACATCGTCTCATAAGAGCGTCGTGCCAATTGCACGTTTTTACTCCCGTCCAAACGCGCGAGTGGATGTTTCGCATCAACAAGTTTTAGAGTCACTGCAGCGTGCTGTCACGCGCGTCAAGTCAGACAACCGAGAGACATTTTAAAATGGAAATTTGAAATTTGTCAGTCGACCAATCGGAGATGTACACACGTAAATATTTTACAAACAATATCCGGTTTGCCTCGGGCGCCATCTTTATCGCCGGAAACTGTTCCCGGGGGTGGTAATTTTCCCATCTATCTCGGCGTGCTAAAGTTTTATGCGTAATCGATTAAGGTATTTTACACCTGGTTTTATATGCGAAGGGCTATTGAAGTTGGAGAAGTCTGAAATAGTGAAATCTGCGGGGTTTAAAAGATTTGCGACTTGTCTGACAGTTAGTGGGCTTAAAACACACAAAAAAACATTTTTTTAATCAAGACCACTGTTTGATTAGGTACTAATGGTAAGCTCAGGACTAATTTCAATTCAAAAATTTACTATACACCGTCGATGGCTGATTGTGCAAAGGCCAAAAAAAAAAATTATATGAAAAAAAAAATTCAAAAATTAAAATTTGCGAGAATAGTTTTGAAAATGACTTGTGAATGATGTAATAATAAAAAAACATTTTTTTTAACTTCACTGCATTGACAGCTGTCTTAAAAGTTCATAATTGAAGTACCTAATGATTTATATTCACGTTTTCAAGTTAATAAATAACAACAATATAATAATGATGGAAAAAATGGCTGCAAACGTATTGTTGAAAGCACCGCGACAGTCTTTTGTCCGATTGTCACAAGTGACGAAACGTTGAAATGTAACCTGAGGCTATAAATACACATTTTGTATATGCCTACTATATTTTAAATATGAACTGTCAATCCAGGCATGTTCGAACTATTTTTGTCGGGTTGTCTTTATTAGCGCTTAATATACGGGTGCCGCGGTTTTAGGCAGAATCATTTCAAAGGTAATTTTGTTGAAGGCTGAACTCACTGAATTTTAAACAATTTAAAAAACTTTATGGATCTTCAAGACTACAACGGTAAAGAGACAAACAAGGTGAACTAATTATTACATGTTTTTTTAAGTATTTTTGTGATTACTACAGGAAGTCTAATTAACATTTAAAAAATTTTGAAGTAAAACTTCTTTTGGCACACGGTAGGGTAAAATTCATTCTTGAGATTGAAACTGTAACGAACGTGTCGCAATGTACGTATACTGTATAAACTGTAAAAACCGTCTGTAGAACATTAAGCTAAGTTGGCGGTGAGATTGAACACTTGCCTCGTAGCCTAGAGCTCGTAGATTCGATCCCGTCGGACGGTGCCTCTTTTATTTATTTGTTTTTTTTTTTATTTCTGTATGTTATATGAAGGATGTATTTAATTTGGTGCAGATGTTGAATTGATATTAATATTAAAATAATATTAAAAAAATATTAAAATTCAGTAAAAAACGGGATGTAGGTATTAAACGTTTAAATTTTTTATTTTGTCCAAAAACAAAAAAGTTAAGTTCACATAATAAAGCCAGCCTGTAGTAGCAAATACACTAATGGTCGGCCCGAGTTTTTTTTTTTCATTTTGTATGTGTCGACACCGACTGTAAACCCCGAAGTTAGTATGTTTGACGCACCTATACTGTAATGATTTGACAACCCCCGGTGCTGTGTCACAGGGGTAGACGCTATTCGTAGCTCTAGTTATTAGAGATCTCGAATTATTATTTAATATTACACCCTTATTAGCCGTCCGGGGTTTGTTTATTAGGGCGGTTCTTAATTCACACGTCGGTCCTATTATAAGCACGGCCTGTGAAATTCGAAGTAGGCCTCATGCAGGCTCTTTTGTCTGTCACGGCATATAGGAAACTTACATGTTTTTTATTGACATCTGTTATGTAATACAACTAGTTTTTTTTGCGCTTACAATCGGCAAGCAAACATCCGGTGTGCGAAAAAAAATCAACGCGAATTTTAATTGACGTTAAAATAAAGGAAACGATTTTAAAATTTCATGGCGGTGTTTATAAAAATAACACACCGATAAGCACGAGCGCATTTTTAATTTTTTAAGGTTCAGTATTTAATTTTTAAGATTTCGTACATCCGATAAAATCACCTCGTGCCTGTCTGTCTGCCCCTGACACAGCTTGTTATCTCAGAATTTACTGGACGAATTTGGTACATATTGTAACAAAACTGTTGTTACCTCAGTACTGTTCACTGACTGTCAATTTATCTCACAACTATATGTGTCGATTGTTAACTCGTGGTTTATATATGCGCTGGATTGTTATTTCCTTTCTTGCATTCATTGTTGTCTGAAATTTGGCAACAATATCTTTTTTACCTACGCATATTGTTAGAACAACAAGCCGATTGTTGTTGCACCACAACAATCTGTGTATCGTTGTTAGAACGACGAGTCGATTGATTTTTTTTTATGAGGCTTCGGCAGCAAGGCCATTAGCTCTAGGTACCTATGATATAGATTGCTGTAAATACGTGGTTTAATCGATGCTTAGAGCCGATTGTTGTTAGACAACAATCTGTGTGTCATTGTTAGAATGACGATCCCGATTGTTGTCTCACGAAATCCTTTGTCGTCGCAACGGGGAGCGTGTAACAATATTTATATAGAGTTAGATGACTCAATCACGAACGTACAGCGTAAATAAACGAATTCCGATTTTGGGAAGCAAATTAGAAAATAATAATTTTTTTTATAATTTTAAAATGCATAGTTTAAAAGATAGAGAATATACGAAAATCGGGCATTCCCCCCTCATCACCGAAACTATCGAGCCTAAAATTTTTTTTGTCGTCTTATGTTGCGCAAAATTGGTATCCACGGAAAGCGTTTTTATTTTAACGCGATAATATGTAACCTATGTCCATCCTGAAGGCCCATTCTAAATATTGGCGAAATTTTTTTTGAAATCGAATGAGTAGTTTCGGTGATTGCCTCCTACATCCAAAGTTACAAACTTAACCCCTTTATAAACATTAGTATAGATTTGGATATTTTTCGCTTTTTTTAAATTACAAAATTAACATTTTTTTCCTGTGTAATTTTTAACTTTTGTAGCTCTTTTGAGCCAGTCAGTGATTGAGGAGGCGATGGTTAGTTTTATGTTGACAAAAGATTAAAAAAATCCTTATTGAAGTGTTAAATATATAACATTAGATGATCTGGCATTGAAGGGAGTATAAAATTACAGGAATTAGTGCATGAAAATGTTTACTTACTTTTTAGTAAAGGTAAATCTGATATGAAACCGCTATTGTCGTCTAAACCCGTATTCTGTAACAAAAAGGTTAATTATTATAGCTTAAAAATTAACAAACACAAAATACATATTATTATATACACATTGAAAAGAATAACCCTATTTTAAGGAGGTTGATGATGCGTTACAGTCCCAATCAAAAGTAAGTCGAAATCTAAATGGGAACTTTTCCATAATAAATTTTTAGGAAAGGTTATAAGTCGATGATACCAATAAATTATTGTCATAAAGGCATAAATATTTTTTTTTAATATTAATTAATTATTTCAGTATTCTACTTAATGAACTAACTTTTGAATTTTTTGTACAAAGTTAGGTTAAAAAAAATAAATTTATGTCCTAAATATCTGTATTTTACATATTTTTTGCAGTAAATAATTAAAAAAAGAAATTAGAATTAATAAAAATTAAAATTAAATCATTAAAAAGTTGAAAATTCAGTTAAAATTGTTAAAATTATCAATAATAAAAGTCCATAATCGAAAAGTGCTAAGGTTTAATAATTTTTTTTATTGATCAAAAGTCTCCTAATTAAATTGGAAAAAATATTAAAATATGCGTAAGACATCGATGCTTTACATAGTTAGTTTTCGGAACTGCTGACATTATTTGGTTATTTGCAAAAAATTAAAATGTACCGTTTGTATGCTAGGTTGACATATTTTCCATAAGACTACATGTAAAAGTTTTTTTAATTTTTAACTTTATAAATCTCTTAATGATTTTGGATTTTTTACAGAAAATTTTGTCATAAAAAAATCTATTATAAAAACTTTATTTCAGATTTTTTCATTATCTTCGTAAACGGCTCAACCTCCTTAAGAATGTTTTGGAATATTTTACCCCGACCTTAAATATCGCATAGATTTTGTTTCAGGTGCACCTTGTAGCAGACGTCACTGAAAACGCGGCATTTTTTTTACATACGTTGAAAAATGACAAAGTATATTTTACAGTGACCTTAGTAGCTGAATATTCTCTCTCAGTGGTCACTATAGGTATTTTTATGGGGGAGACAGAATTGTTAAAATATTTTTTTCTCGTGTTGGCAGTTCGCCTTCTATACATCAAACAGCATACGTCGCTTCACTTACATGTCTACCAACCCTTTTATTTCATCCCTTCATAAATTGCGGTGTGCGCACTGCTGAAGTTTCAATAATAATTTGTGTAGACGTATTTTTCTCGAAGTTATTTTTTAATTAATTTTTTTAAAGCGAGAATAAATATTTTAATGTGTTCGGAAAAGGCGTGCAATTTTCGAACTCATGAGACTTTCTAGGAACATATTTTATGTGGGAATATCTCTTGGGAATTCGATCCCTTAAAAAAATCGTAAAAGCCAAAATTTTTAATATACAGTGTAAATTGTTAGTAGAAGTTTTGTTCCAAAAATTATGTATTGAAGGAGATTTATTTGGTTGAGGAACAAGTTTGAAATAAGCTTTACCAGAGTATCGCTTGTGGCCAACGTTTCGAAAAATATATTTTCATCATCAGGGCCTCAATGCAAGTTAAGATGGTAAATTGTTGTTTTAACTTGCATTGAGACCCTGATGATGAAAATATATTTTTCGAAACGTTGGCCACAAGCGATACTCTGGTAAAGCTTATTTCAAACTTGTTCCTCAACCAAATAAATCTCCTTCAGTAAAGTTTATACACTCAGGGCACTTTGTAAGTTTGTGGCGTTATTGAGAGTTGTCGTTAAACGAAGAAAAGAAATAATCCGTTAATATTTTTCTACTATAATATGTACCTATTTACTCATAATATTATAAAATTGACAACTGACCAATAAACACTTATATTACTATCACAAATTATAACGATAAGCAACTGAGTTAAACATGTGAAAGATAATCCCAACAAAAAAAAGAACGAATTTCTTAGAATCTTCGGTACGCATGATGCCGACAACAAAGCAATAAAATAACAAACGAGTACTGTTTATTGCTTAATGATGACGTATTGTTGTCGTTATTTAGAGTGGGCGTGTCGTTATTTAGAGTGTATCGTTGTATGAGCAACAAGGTAAACCAACTGGAGTTAAGTAATTTCGACGTTTTAAGGAGTTTGTGGTTATATCGAGTGACGTTAAATGGAGTTTACACTGTATTTTTGAAATAAGAATGTTTATAGAAGAAGTTACGCTGATTCCAACGAGAAAAGATACAGAGACGTTTGTCTCGCGAAGGGATTTGACTATTTCAATTTTTTTAAAATAAGCGTGATCTGTCTTGTTTGTTTTTTAATACTTACTTGTCCGTCGTCCACCGCTTGGCTAAGCGCCTGATGAAGCGCCAAGGGGTCGTCGTGAATGCGACCCGATCCGCCGCCTGGTAGTGAATAACCACCGCCGCCATACGGAAAACCGCCATGCGCCGACAACTGCGACTGGAAATGAAATAACTCAGTCAGATTTTATAAAAATAAATGTACCTAGATTTTTCTCAATTGCTTAAGAATTTTAACACTTCAAACTATCAAAAATTTTTTGTTGAACAATATTAAAATTGGATAAGGCAAGGACGTGACTTCTGTCTGCAAAATCGAGACAACGTTATTTACAGTCAAATCTAAACGGACTTAAAAAATCTAGTTGAAGAAAATTCTACATGCGTGTCTTTTTAAGATCACAAACAGCTCAAGTTATGTGAACCTAGCATTTATTTTTTTTTTTAATAAATTGAAAATTCAATTGTTTTTTTTAACCAGTTCTCGGATTAGAAGGGAACTTGGCGCTTGTAATAGAGTAATCATGAAAACGCATACAGGTGATTTTTAAGTTGATTATTTTTTTTAACAGCGTCTAGAAATCAAATAGACGAACAAATATTTCAAGTAACTTTTTTATTCAAAACTCAAAAATAGAAGAGGAACGAGCTTTCAAAGTTTAATAAAATTTTATCAAATTGTGAGGTCGGTGCTGGCGTTATGTTATGTCACTATGAAAATATGTTATGTCATTGTTCGAAACTGTCCCCGTTTTGTTGGACACAAAGATGCGTGCCTCGTAGCCATGCTTCTGTACACGCTTGTAGTAGCGATAAGGCCCTTCCGCAATTAAATGGAATGCATTACCGATTCGTGCTCTCATTTCTTCGCGTGTGTTAACCGGGCTTTTGAATTAATTAAATACAATTTAAAAAATGTTGTTAAGCTTTTAAACGCTGTTTGTGTCTTATTTTTGTGTTTTGATAAAAAAGTTACTTAAAATATTTGTTCGCCTATGTGATTTCTAAACGCTGTTAAAAAATAAGAATCAACTTAAAAATCACCCTACACGCTCAGCTACTCAAACCTCGAACCCGTGGAAAAAAAAACAAATCGCAACGTCAAGATTAATGGTACAAAAAATCGACTCGGGGAAGTCCCAACTGTACCTACGCGTGTTCTTGTTGTCCAATTAACGCGCGAACAAAAAAAAGACCGTTTTTGAAATCGGTCCCCGAATCGCGCTTTTGGATAACTAATCCGTATAGAATGTGCGTCCTTCGAGTTCCCGACGGCACTGCCGCCTCGGGAAATGTGACGACGCCCTTACGATCCTCATCCCTCGCGCGACCCACCCCCGCCCGCGAACGATTACAGCACGCGACTGTGTTATGTTTACAATGATGATGAAGACGTTGTCCGCGCGTTTGGCATTCCTGAACTCTGGAACCCATTCTCTCTCTCTCCTACACCCCTCGTTGAGTATATATATACGAGTTCCCGCCGCCCCGCGCCGACGGAGTGATGCGGTATGGAAACCGTCTTCTTTGTTATGAAACAACTATGCCGAAGATTTCAGCGCAAGTATGCGATACACTGACGTCCTATCTCTACCCCCCCTCCCCTTCCTCCTTGCATACTGGCTGACTCTTTCAATAACCGAATTGTTACAGCAGTTTAAAATTTTTCTTGTATATTAAAAGCATACTAAAGAAAATTGTCTCGGTTTTATAACTTTTCAATTTGAGTCAGTTGAGATCGATGGACAGTGAAAACCACAGACGTAATAGTAATAAATGGACCTAACATTCCTTATAGTACATACAAGATCCCGATTTGACTTGATATCCATCCATCGAGTTTCCTAATGAAATTCGAATTTTGATAATATAATGTATTAATAAAGAAAAATTGATTTGGTTGCCATTAAATTTCTTGGCACAGCTATTTTTAATAAAAAATTAAAGTTGTTAATTTTATTTCTGAAATGTAGTTATCGAGTTTTCAGATTATCTATATCTATATTGTCGTATATAAAAATGTTATAGATAATTTTATTGCGAACGCGTGGAACATATTATTATTTATTATATGTATGTAACTATGACAACAAATAACAAATATCAAATAAATAAAATTATTGACCAATTTTTTCAGACTATATATTGACAGTCTGAAAAAAATATTATGTGCGACCATTGATCAAAGGAGAATATTCCACTCGAGTGTTACCGCACTCGCTAAGCTCGTGCGGCAAATTTCACGCTCATGGAATCTTCTCCTTCTCTCACTAGTCGCACAATATACTATTATTTGAAGAGTTCTATTCAGACGTTAATCAAAGATTTTAAATAACAAATATCATAATATTTAATACAAAATAAATACAATAAAATTAACAACTTTAATTTTTTATTTAAAATAGCTGTACCAAGAAATTGAATGTCAACCAAATCAATTTTTCTTTATTAATACATTATATTATTAAAATACAAATTTCATTAGAAAATTCGATGGATGAAGGTCGGAGCCAAATCGGGATCTTAGACCATAAACATTTTTTCCCATAACAACATCATTATTAATACGTCATTTTTTTTAACTGATATGAGAAATGTTTTTTGAACGACTTAACGCGTGAAACTTGACGAGCGTCTATAATCTATATATAAATCGATGTTAAACGCGAAACTTACAACGACATGCGTGTCCTGATCTCGATGATGCGGCGCTCTGAGTGCCGCTAATTGGTTATAGTGCAACTGACCATGGTGCAAAGCGCCGTACGGATCGCTCAGATGGTACTCTGCCGGACCTCCGGCGCCTCCTTGTCCGCCGACCACCGCCCCGCCCGGAGGCGAACTGGCTGCTTGGTGCGCGTGGTGATTCAAACCTGCGCCTAGAAAATAAAAAAGAATTAGGTATATAGAACCGCAATACTACTGTAGCAACTTTTGTTACATGAACTCTCTCTCTCTCTCTCTCTTGTATTATTGTCAAAATTAGTTTTCCTTAGCTACGCTGGAAAAATGAATGTTGTTACCTATTATTTTTGGAAAAATTTAATTGATTTCTCTAAAGAAAACATCATTCATTTTTCCAGCGTAGCTAAGGAAAACTAATTTTGACAATATTACAAAAAAGAGAGATAGAGAGTTAATGTAACAAAACTTGCTACACTACTTTTGGAATCAACTACTTTCATTTTTAACTCGAGGAGCAAAATTATAGGTTCGTGGTCTACACAAGCAAAAGATTACATTTTCGTCTGGTATCAAAATCAAATTCTTTTACATCAGGTGCAAAATAAATCAAAGAAATTGGTACCAAACATTTGGAAAAAATATTTTTCTTCATACTGCGAAAAAGTACATACTTTCGGCATCAATTGTAAAGCATTGATGGGATTACACACACTGATGCGGGAAGTACGTACGTATATTAAAAATATATTTATATTTATATATTTATTATTTTATACTTTTTAGTAAAAAAAAAAAAACAAAAATGTCTATCGGGGTATCGAACCCGCGACCTTCACGTTATTAGTACGACGCTCTAACCATGTGTGATGTGTCATAACGGTAAATAAGTAAGAATGATTTATTATAAAAAATAAAGAATAGTTACTTCTTACCACAACAGTTTTATTAGCGGATGTACATTTCGGGAGCTATGCTCTCATCTTCAGCAAACACCGAAGATGAGAGCATAGCTCCCGAAATGTACATCCGCTAATAAAACTGTTGTGGTAAGAAGTAACTATTCTATATTTTTTATTTTTGTTTCAACCACAGTGCTCTTAATATTTGTATTAAGAATGATTTATATGTATTTATTAAAATTTCTTTATTTTAGTATTTTCTCGTATTGTTATCTAATTCTGAGTCATGTTAAAAATTTCAAGTCTCTATCTCATCTGGAAGTTAGTTTAAATTCAATTACAAAGTTCCGCCCGACAAGCACGAAAAGCGAGTTAACACAAACGTGATAAAATATCGTTACCTGCGACTCCTGTGGCAGAATGTGGATGATGATGAAACGGTGGCGGGAAATAGGGCGGTTGGAAGTCGGCACTGTTGAGGGCGGCTGCCGCAGCGGCCGCCGCGGCAGCTCCCTGTCCACCGCCGGCTTGCATGTGATGATGCATGCCGGCACCGGCTTGTCCGCCGCCACCCGCTTGGCCACGAGCACCGCCCCCTCCCCCTTGAGGGCCCTGGTGGTAAGCGCCGGCTGCGCTCAAACCGCCATGGCCTGTCAGCCTCTCCTGAAACAACAAAAAAAATACTGCCGTCAGACATAAAGAACTTTTTGAAAGTTACAAAATACTATATACGTGTGGCTAAATCAATAGCAGTAGTATTTTTGCAATTTCATTTTTGTACGGGATTTGGAATATTTTTTTAGTTTTTTGCACAGCAGAACACGTTTTCAGAAGTTAAACTTTAATGGTAGGTACTTTTTATTTCGAGCTAAGTTTCTTATCAAGATTGATATTAACGCGGGTAAACGTCGTTTATACTGACTCGTTTTACAAAAATAGAAAGGATATAATTTTTAATTTAAAGATTAATTTCATACCTCAATCTCCTCATCATAATCGGTTTCAGATTCGGATACCATAAAATACAATTAAAATAACGCTATATAAATAAAAACACTGAAAGTTTTAAAAATTAATATCTTGCTAACCCTTCTCTCAAAGAATGCAAGACGATTGAGCAACTTACATAATGATTGTAATCGTCCTTAAACATTAGAACGCAACAATTTTTAATCAAAAAATTAACCATTGACGTTAATTATATTAATGTGCAAGCAGAACGTTACAATATTAAAAACGCAATTTTCTATAAAACGTATTTAAACGTGATTAAAACAACGACTTAGAACAACCAGAGAACCAAAATCCCCATCACCGTAATTCCATTTTCTTACGGAACATTGATCGGAAAAAAACTAGTTGATGGTGGCCTTCAAAAAAGTAAAATTATTTCGAAAAACCCTAATTGCTGGTGACCTTCAATGAAGGAACTTGGGATATCAATTGATGATGAAAAAAAACAGTTGTTGGTCGTCTTCTAAAAAGGAACATGAAATATCAATTGCTCCAAAAACAAAAAAACTAGTTTATGGTGGCCTTCACGAAAGGAACACCGAACCGTAATTTCATTTCCTTACGGAACATAGAATTTTAATTGATCCAGAAAAAAACTTGCTGGTGACTTTCAAAAAAGTAAAACAATATAAATTACTCCGAAAAACCCTAATTGTTGGTGACCTTCAATAAAGGAACTTGGTATATCAATTGATGAAGAAAAAAAAACAGTTGTTGGTCGTCTTCAAAAAACGAACATGATAATTAGTCAGAGTGCCCGTCGGCAAAAATTTTATTGATACATACTCTCCCCAAACTTTGTATAATATGGCTTCATTAGGCCTAGTCTGACTTTTCTTGATTTTGGGGCGTTTTTCCTCTAAACTTTCCGAAAGATGTCGTTTTGACGACATGTAAATATTTATAGATACTGTTTGTTTTTTTAATTGGATAGCTTATAAACTTCAACCAAAACGCTAAAATAATGTTCTCTGATAAATAACATGAACCATTTAAAATGTCTGACACCTCGAATATGTCGACCATATTCGAGGTGTCAGACAAAACGTAGTTGGTCGTGGTCTTCAAAAAAGAAACATGTAAATGGAAATGAAGGGTTCAATGGATTATTCGAGCGTGTTCTTGATTTGCAAATATGATAAGTAATCCATTTCTCCGGATTTTATTATAGTGCTAATTTTATTTATATACTGTTTATTTTATGAAACGTCGTCATTACTGAATAACCTCAAACAACTTGTAGTGTGTAAAACTTATATAAAGGAAACATAATTTACGCACTGTGACGACGTAGCGATAAATTTACAGCGCACACAGTTTAAGAGGTTGATTATTTGAACGTAACGGGTTTACACCGAAGCATTAATCAAACTATATTTAATTGGTTGCAGCTTCCGTTCGGACCTGATATTTATGCATAATGTAAAAATATCTCCATTTTATAACACAAGTAGTAATATATACCTGGCGTTGATAGACGAAATCGACGACCTTTTTTTGGTCGAGGATACTTCGACAATTATAGTCTTAAATCATAGTCTAAAATCATAGTCTTAAAAATTACAAAATTAACGGTGAAAATATTTTTCTAATATCTCTAAAAAATAACAAAGTTCTACTACTTCAAAGTTTAAGTTTGGCAATTCTCCGCGTCTATACGCCGTTGTCAATACGGGTGACGTCACGCGGTATAAGTGTCATATTTGTAGTAAAGGCCGCTGCACACGAGGCTAGAAACACTGCTTGGACTTCTGCTGGCCGGTACGAAGCTGGAAATGACGTCACTGCGGGCAGGCCTGCTAGCTCACAAGATAGGTTTTAAAATTAGAACAGGGGCTATTTTTCGTGCTAGGTCCGCTGCTAAGTATGAGCAAGAACCAATCAGGAAGCAGTATCTTGTCACGTGGGCGACTTGAACAAACAAACACTGTGCCATAGTGTGTGTTCTGTTCAAAGACAATAAACATGCACTTTTGTTACCGTTCTAACTAGCACTGCGCGCGCACCGAATCTACCTGCAGAGCAAGCTTGTAAAGACGTCTCGTATGAAGCGAGCACATAATAGAGATTAAGAAAACCAGCGCTAGAAAACTGTTAGTGAAATCTAGCAAGGAACCTAGCGGCAAATCCAGCCTCGTGTGCAGTGAACTTAATACTTAAGCTATGGCGGCAACATTTGAAAACATGTAAAAATTAATGTAATAATGTCAACTTTGAATATATATCAAATTCATAACTTATTATATTTTACGTATTTGTTACTATAATTACTAATAATAATAATAATTCTTTATTCAATTGCCATTATGACAAAGAAAGCGTCTGTAAATTACAGTACAATAATTAAATACAGGAAAGGTCATACGGGCATTTTTCTATTAAATACTCTTCTTAAATAAATTGTAACTTTCCACGTTCGTAACTTCTGGTGAAAGAATTTCGTAAAATTTCATGGCAGAGTAACGAGGTCCTTTGGTATACAGGGTGAGGCGGTGCTCCGGTACATCGTGATTAAGACGTCCCCGTGTTATTATAATCATGATCCGGCAAATGCAGGTAAAATAATTAATGCTTGTTTTTAAAAATAGGACGCGTCAGGGCGTCTAATGGCCGACCAGACGTCGATCGGTCTCGTTTGCGGTATTCGATTAACGCGCGATTCAGTCAGTGTTTTGTGTCTTGCAGGTCGCATGCAGTTTGATTTGAAAACATATACGCATTTCTTCAAGAGAAAAGATACAGCGGTACAGTTAGACGAAGCTGTGGTTCATTTGCATAATCGTACGTGTGAATGTCGCATTTCTGAACTATGTTACAACTGAATTCAATCTAAATACCTGATCGTGCTTGAGTGATAGTATAGAAAATTGCATTTCACAAACCGTTGAATGATTATTTGTATACGACTGTGCTGAAGGTAAATGCAGTTTGCAAAGTCGATCTAAATAACACGCGAGTCGGGAGTTGCAGGATGCACACTGGGCGCATCTGATGTTGACGTTTCGTGTGCTGCTTCGGAGCGCAGAACAGCGTCTGAACGCAAGAAAGTCTGCCACACAGAACACACGAGTTGGGCGGTCTATTAGTGGCTGTTAAACTTTAGCATATATATTATATTACCTAACATTAAGCATCATGGTTGAATAGGGAAAGTATAATTCGTTCTAAAATTATTTTGGATTGTTCTGCAGCTCTCTGCAGCGCTCATAGAGGAAACAAATCGAGAAACTTAGATTTTTTAAATAGTAGTGACCAGTCTAGAATTTAGCCGATAAACCAAGCTATTTGAAGAGCCTTGTCTGTGAATCTATTGTGACTTTCTCGTCCTGCAGCTTCTGGTTCGAGCGATATACTACTTTATTTATCGTTTATGGTTATTGTTGTTTGTTAAAAGGATGTTTATAATTATATGTTAACAATTTTGTAGACACATAATTTAGAATAATTTCCCAAATGATGATCAAAATCTTAACTATGTCAAGTACAGTTTAGCGGTAAGGACATAGTTAAGATTTTGATCATCATTTGGGAAATTATTCTAAATTACCTATGTTATACATATCACCATCTACATATAATGGTTTTTTTATTATTTTGACAACATTACATATTTGACGGCATTTGTACTCTGAGGATGAAGGTAAATCCTTCGAAACGTTAGTTAATAAATGCAAATTTAATATTTGTAATTGTGTTTTTCTGGATCCTTTGGCCACTGTAGACGTTGTGGTTGTCTACATAATTATTAACAACTAATTTTTGGATCGCTTGTTTCTTTACTTACTTTATAATTATAGACGCTCAGCAAGATCTTTGAAGTTTATCCTTGTAGTAACAAACCGTTAAGAATTGTGTTCTACCAACGCCAATATAAAATGTGATTTGTCATACACTACAAGTATGTTTATACATAAACAAAAGACCCTAATTAAATAAAGCAATCCATATGGGCAATATTTTGCTGTTTTTTAACAAGCTGGACATATTCATTTTTAATTAATTATGGCTAGCGGCAAATGAAATGCTTTTTTGCGATTATTTTTTTTTTGTTTTTGTACTTAACTGTGATTAATTTAAAATTGAAAGGAACCTTTGCCGGGTTGCAGAAAGTTTTGTCACGAAGCTACTGTTAAAAGACCTTAGAATATATATTTCTCCATATGAAAAGCATTGTATAGAGTTTTAAATCGATCCTGCTCGAAAAATAATTGATCGACTGAAACGATATTTTTGTTAAACTGTGCATGCATGTATTTAACATAACTTTTTATACAATTTCCACTTCGAAATAACATTTTTCTTACTCATTTTGATCTAAATCTAGCTTCTATGTAGATCAGTCCTTTGTTTTCGTATGAGTACAATCTAATGTTCTATATATACAGTTTGACAACGAAATTAGACTGTTCTTGCATGTAATAACAATAAAACTGGAATTTATAAGATCATAATTTAACGTCATTGTTAAATCAGATTTTCTGACAATGCTTTCTTCCCTGAACAATAAATATTGTCGTTTTGCTAAGTCAACAATGTCTACGTTAAAATTTGTCTATTGTCAACTATCGGAAATATATATAAATTACTATATTAGATCGATCCATGTAATGTTTATTATAAAAATACAGTTTGTAATAATAATAAACCATCTTCTTGCAGTGTGGTCAGTTTGTCCGCATTAACCGGTAGCATTTTTAATAACAGGCTGCCAGTAGGCGAGTTCTTTCGACGTGGAATATTATATTTTATTATCATTATTTTTTATTTCTTATGTTGGTACTTTAATTCAACGGTGTTGGCCAGCGTTGTCCGTTCCGATATACGTGTGCTTCAGGGTCGGCATTCCCTTAACTTAATTTCTATTTTACTGCGAAGGCAATCGGTACTTATAATATGCTATCGGTTTCTCGAAATTCTTAAGGCTTTCCCCCAAAATATGCGGTTAGCTACAATCATAATATTATATACTTGTGACTGATTTTAAATGAAGAACTTCTTTAAAACTTGTTTGGAGTGACCAAAGAAAATTATAAAAAAAAGTGATTGCGAGTACGCGCCACGGATCTAAAAGGTTCGAAAGCTAGTCACAAACAGCGTCGCAAAGGCACATTTTAGAGCCATTGATACTCCCACCACCTCCCAGCTACCTGCACGGAACGTGCGCTCGTCGGTGATTGGCCGTGATCGCTCGTTGCCTTTGTCACTTGTCGCGTTCTTGCTTTAGAGTACAGTCGAGTACGCTATTGTCAAGTTGTTATTGTTATTTTAGTTTTGTTGAGTTGCGAGTTTGTAGTTTTTCAACAGACTGTACAAGCGCAAGTTCGCATTCGCATCTAACTTCCGAGCCTTTTAGATTCGTGGCGCGTATTATAACTTTTACGTTCGGTTGAAGTGAAATACTAACGTTCCGGTTGCATGTAACCTATAACGATCTTACGTAACCCGTTCCGGTTCGACTTATATTTTGCAAAACTCAGTTAAAGAAGTTTCATTTAAAAACATTCATCGGCGGGGTTCAAACCCAGTCCTTCCAATAACAAGTCTACAGCGACTTGGTACGACTTTATCTTCGGACCTCCTATTGAGAATGTTGTTTTCTAGAATATTGAATATTGTATATGGTAAGAATTAGCTTTCGGATCTCCTATTGGATATTAACTTATGGTAAGAAGTAATCTTCAGATCTTCTATTGGGATTCATCTAGAATCCAGGATATTGACATTGACGATGACGCATCTATGTTTTACGATTTTCTGTAGCGACTTAATTTATGGTAAGAATCAATCATCGAATCTCCTATTGGGTATTAATTTATGGTAAGAAGTAATCTTTGGATCTTCTATTGGGTGGGATTCATCTAGAATATTGGCATTGACGATGGCGCGTCTATGTCTTTATGATTTTCTATAACGACTTGATTTATGATAAGAATCAATTTTCGAATCTCCTACCGGATATTAATTAACGGTAAGAAGTAATCTTCGAATCTTCTATTGGGATTCCGTTTAGAGTCTAGGATATTGACATTGCCGATGGCGCATTTATGTCTTGCGTTTTTCTCGCGGCGATTGAAAGATCCGCCTCTGGTAATAAAGCAGTAGCCGGTAGATCCATCAACCAGAGCTGCCGTTTCTGGTACACCTATATCGGTAGCAGGTTTCGGACACTAGCTATAGATATATAGACTTATTACACAAGATCTGTGTGCGTTGATTACTATAATCAAAACTTCATGAAGTACCTGTATCAGATATAACTGAGAATGTAGCGTGAGCGAGTTAATGTATTAGTCGAGAGAGGTTCGTTTTAAATTGTCTTTGATGTCGTTCAACAGATTTTCACGCGGTTTGATGCTCCAAGAAGACATTGAGTTGACCGGAAACAGTTTGTAACATTACTGAATCGTGGAATAGCAGAAGTCGATTTGAAACAAGATGTCAACTCAAACCCACTCAACAGCTGGTTAGACGATAGTAACGCCCTCCTTAAAATGCCGCTCGAACCATCCGCGTCTGGTCCAAACCAGGAAACTTTGAAATCGAAGTCTTTCCGAACACCTGTTGTATAGATTGCATGTTTTGAATATGTGATTGCGTTGACACACATTTATTCACGCTTGCCGGTGATGATTTTGTCACGTTCATTTTGCGACCAGACATCGCGAGAACTTCCTCTGTTCGCGGGAACCGCCTCATTTCATGAAATATTGCCTGCTTTTTTATTACTGCCGTTATCACGGCCGTTGTAGGCTTAACTGCAATTCTAAATAATTAATTGCTTAACTCGAGTCTTCTGTACTTGTTACTTGTTAGATTATTGCTATCAATAAACTTATATATTATCTCTTTAATGCTTGTGTAGAAGATTTATTGAATAACGGTGATATCTTCCTCAGGATTATAAAATAAGGGGACAGCTCATAGATTTCTTTAAACAAACGTGATTATTATGTTGGAACTGTTTATACTCAAGTCACTCCCCCCACATCCTGAAGTGGGGTCCCAGGCCGAGAACCTTAGCGGACTTCTCGAAGGAATCGTGTTTTATCAACACAATTCAGTTGAAAGGACGAGGTTTGTCTTTGAATAGTTGCGAAAAAATATTTTTTTATATCAGTTGATAGAAAATGTTTTGAATTGAATGAGATTTATTTGGTTGAGGAACAGTTGAAAAATAAGCTTTACCAGAGTATCGCTTGTGGCCAATGTTTCGAAAAATATATTTTCATCATCAGGGCATCAATGCAAGTTAAGATGGTAAATTGTATTGAGGCCCTGATGATGAAAATATATTTTTCGAAACGTTGACCACAAGCGATACTCTGGTAAAGCTTATTTTAAAACTGTTCCTCAACCAAATAAATCTCCTTCAATACATATTTCTGGAACAAAACTTCTACTAACAAAATGTTTGATTGTTTTCATCGAAATCAAGAACATGTGAATCATAAAATAGATTATTGAAAAAATGAATTTTTTTCTTTACGTTTCGTTACAGAAATTGACAGAATGCAACATGGTTTTGTTGTCACCAACAACCACGAATATTTGGGTCTAGCATCAATTCATATTTCAATTTATTATTATTTTTTTAATAATACATTCAATCAAACTGATACTTCTACCAGTCCGTGGGTTAGATAACTCGGGGTTTGTAATAGACGAGTCATGGAACAACGGCGTCGCTACACTCTCGACTATTTTCATTACTCGAGCCCCAACTACATAATGGCATTACAATGAACATTTTTTTCCGTTTCGATGAATGACTGTCACCAGCTGACAGAAATGTTGAAAGAAAATGAGTAACTAAATGAATCACAAATTCCATCGAGCGCCAAATTACTAGTTATCGATCCACAACAATAATTACGAACAATATACTAATAATTATTAAACATTAGAAAGTTGAAACTTAATGTTTGTTAGCTATAAAACTACTTGGATAGTTAATAAGCAAGTCTCAGGACTTCAAAAATCATAATTGCTGTATCTACACTGTAGTCCAAACATTTTTGGATAGTTCTTCAATAAATAAAATTATCGACCAATTTTTCAGACAATATAATAACAAAAATATATAAAATTAATACATTAACGTTTCGATCCGGATTTGGATTTTCTTCAGAACTGATCTAAAAAAATATAAAAAATAATTAATATTTAATTTCTAATTAGCTTTTTATAAAATTTCTTCAAAATTATTAATTAATATTGTCTGAAAAATTGGTCGATAATTTTATTTATTGAAGAGTTCTAATCAGACGTTAATCAAAGATTTGAATTTTTGGATGGTTATTTGAAGCAGCGTGAAAATTTGTGTATAGTGCCTGCGGTGAGAGTTGAAGCCAGGCACGTCATCAATAATATGGTAGTGAACGCCTGCTTGCCCGCAGACAGTGGCGTGTGGAATAAATTCGACATATCCATTTATAGCGGTAGAATAAAAATAAAACACTCGACGCACATGGATCTCCGAAACAGCCAATAGCAAGCTAGAAGGCGGACGCAATGCGTTCACGTCACTATGACGCAGTGGCTTCATCTTTCGCCGCAGCTATTCTAACACAAAATCAATGACCTGGCTGAAGGGTAGTGGAGCATAGTCGTCCCTTGAATTTTTAATTTCGCGAAATTTTATTATCAAAAAAAATCCTTGAGGCGTTTAATATCTTCAAATTTAGTGTTTAATAAAATGAAAAAAAATAAATCAGATTATTTTGTCGGGTGTAAATGTTTGCCAGGCGGTTTAAAAACTGGGAATATTAATATTGACATTTGTTAAATCACTATAGACCAAACTTCTTGTCGATGATTTTAACTGGATATATTTTATTGTCGACATGTTTTAACAGTAAATAAAAATAAATTCGCGGTTTTCATTGCCAAAACACTATAAAATTGAGACATATCCTGTTGATTATCACATTAAATACATAATATACATTGTCTATCTCTATATTCACTGTAATAAAGTTGTCACTAAAGCTATCGACTTATCGACACAGTCGTTAAAATACAGTGCGTTCGACGAAAGTGGTAACAGTGGATAATTCGTGTTTCCTACTCGATACAAAAAAAAACTGTTGAAATAGGTTTTTGTTCAACTGGAGAATTACTATCGGATAGAGCTGTAACAAACCGTATGTATTCGTTACTGAGTAACGGGTACATCGTCTGACTCGAAGTAACGAATCGTTACTTACAAATTCATTTCGTTACTCGCATTTCTCGTATCCATGTCAGTTCGACTCGTTTGATGCGGTTATACGTTATACGAACGAAGTCATATCGTTACTTTTACAGTACTACTATCGGAAACTGCTAAGGTATATTTTTTGTACTTCATACTCAACCGGAAGTGTACATGCATTTTATTTTCAAATAAGTATATTTTTTACATTTTAGAAATCTCTATTGTTTTCTCTATAAATTAATATAAAATTTTCATAAGGTTGCATAAGAAAATATTCGAGAAAAACGTTGTCAATTTATTAATTAAATACTCAGTATGTAATAATTATTTTTCATTGCACTCCACACACTTGTAAATTATTAATAATTTTAAATTAATGCTGTGTATTTAATTAATAAATTGATGACGTTTTTCTCGAATATTTTCTTATGTAACCTTATGAAAATTTTATATGCATTTATAGAGAAAACAATGGAGATTTCGAAATATGTTCCCAGTTGTAAAAAAATGTAGATATGTACACTTCCGATTGAGTTTTGAAGTACAAAAAAATATGCCTCAGCAGTTTCCTATAATAAGTCTCAAGTTTAATTTTTAACTTTTTTTATACACTAATTATTCACTGTTACCACTTTCGGTGAACACACTGTATACCGTTTACACGACAATCAATAAAACATGGAGTCGTTTATATGGCTGCAGTTCAAGCTGTGGTCTAATAAATAAAATTGTTTTTTATAGTCAACGTCCGTGGTATGCAGATCTAATCATCAGATAGCAATACTGTTAACCGTTAACTATCTATACATAGTATAAAATAAGAGTTTTATCAGATGCGTTTCAGAGTGTTTTATATTGTGGATGGACAGGGCGTGTCGTCCGGTGCTGAAATAGCAGTGCATTTGCCCTGCTGCACGATCGTGGAGTGAAAAACCGAGGTTTTCTTCAAATGAGAGAAAAAAAAATAAAAAACTAAATTTCGGACTTAACAAGCCTTGGGAACTTGCTCTCTTATCATCGAACCTGATTCCCTGGTCCTGTCAAGAGTTGTAGTAAAGATGTTTGTAAATCAAAACCGTTTTATAAAATTACATCAGTTATGTTGAAGATTTGTTGTTGACTATGTAGAAATATTTGAAATTATATCGCAGAAATTTCATGTTCTTGAAATTTTACATTTTGAAAATTGTGCATATCTGCAAACGTAACGTTTTTACGTAAAAAATCACGTTGTGCAAACACATTAGTGTAAAATTACGTTGGATATTTGTAAGATTCAGGTAAAGTGACAGTACAGTAGCTACACTAAAAATGACGTTTCAATGTAAAATGAAATTTCAATAATCTACACGATATCACGGAACAATTAGCATAACACGTGAAAAATTACATGTTTTTGGTAGCTTATAAATCGACACGACGCAATGTGTGTAATCTTACATAAAAATTACATACGTAACTATTTGTAATTATAAAATGTCAACTGAAAAAATACACAAGTCAAATTTAATTTACCTCAATGACGCTTGACATATCCACATAGCAGATCGCCAGTTTAACAGCTAGTTAGCGTTTAATTCAACAACTAAATTAACTGATCACTCAGAAACACAACACTCATGCAGGTTGATTTTAAGTTACAGAATTTTCACACGTGTTTCTATACATTTTGTTTATGTATGCAAAAATTGTTAATGTCACCGTTTAATTAGTTTTTATACTTTTTAATTATTTTTTTTATTACAGTTTTGTTCTTTATTTTTTTTGTCATTATTGCACTGGATTAAAAATATGCTAATTAAACACGCGTTCATTAATTTTGTGAAATTGTTAAGATAGGAGTAATTAATAAATTTGAATAATTGACGTTTTGCCATTTCGAAAAATTCACAGGGGCACACCACACGTATTGTCTACATTATCCGAGTTCTCATAATCAAGATTGTAGAAAAGTGGTCATGAGACACATTTGTAGCTTTTTTTCCGAATTTTATGTTATTTTTTTGTGATTACTTTCTACGAAAATGTCCGTATTTTTAAGTGATTTTTTTTAAGATTACGAACTGCTACGGTTATTTGGGCGTAATACTAATTAATATTTTCAATTTTCTTTGAAACAGGGGCTTGTAATAGGAGAACTACTGAAACGACCTATTTTGCAATGTAAATCGATAAAAAAAACGGTGGCGATTTACAAATTCGGGCGAAGCCGGACCGGACAGCTACTTGAATAGTAAAATTGGTTTTAGGTCCTGGCCGTTGGTAATTTTAATGTGAAAATAGACCCAACATTGGAGTATATTTTCATTTAAAGTTTATTCATCAAATTTTTTAGCCTTGATTGCAATGTTTTCTTTTCTTTTTGGCAAAAATATTTTTTTTTGTCTTGAGGCTCTGTTGTCAGTTTTCATTAAAATCATTCAAACACACATTTATAAGTTTAATAATAGACATTTTCTATTAAATACACAACGGCTTATAATTAATTACTGCTTTAGGCGTCTTGTGTTAAAATTTATGATAAGATATTCTATGATTAGAATTGATTGTACTCCCATTTCTGGACAGTAAAGAAATCAGTTAAAAATAAATAATTAATTAACACCTGAATTGTGCGAAAAGTGTTAACGTTGTTTTCTTTTACTCCTTTGATACGATTCAATATTAATTAATTATAACCTTATATATTACAAAATACAGTGGACCCCCGGTAATCCGGCCCCTGTCTAATCCGACACCCCCTGTAATCCGACATGGTCTATTATTTATTATTGAATATTTTTTTGACAATCTTCGCTAATGCATGATTGAACAAGTTATAATTTGTACGCACCACCACTATTGTGCTCGACGCGTAGGGTATTCTACAGCATTAATGCGACATTAATTTTATAATAAAACGTAAGCTCTCTATTGTGTTGTTTAATTTACTAAATTTGACATACATAATGAAGTATGATTTGTACTTCAAAGTAGGCAGTACTCTATAATCCGACAAATTCGATAGTCCGACACTTCCCTGCAAAATGTTTGTCGGATAACCGGGGGTCCACTGTATGTATATGTTTGTTACTCAATCACGTATCAACAGTGCAACGGATTTGAATGAAATTTTGCATGCAGATATTTTATCCTACGTCCATTCTGAAGGTCCAATCTTAATATTGGTGAAAAATTTTTGAAATCGGTTGAGTAGTTTCAGAGATTACTTCCTACATCCAAACTTGATCTCTTTATTTTATTAACATAGATTGCCACCGTTTTTTCGTCGACTTAGGTACGTTGCAAAATTGGTCTTCACGAAAAGCGATTTTATTTTAACGCGACAATATGTAGCGTTCCTGAAGGTCCATTCTAAATATTGATGAAAAATTTTTGAAATTGGATGAGTATTTTCGGAGATTACCTCTTACATCCAAACTTGACAATTTTATAATATTAGTAGTATAAGAGTAAACTCGGAAACTATTCGAACGTTTTTCGTGCAGGTTTCACGAATTCTGGGATAAAATATGTGGGGAGGCTTTAGGTTATTTCTCATAATGCTGGCCAAACAAGAGACTGGAAATCCCGGACGACGTCGGGTAAATATGGCTATAGTTCTGCATAGTTAAGCAACACGAATAAAATATTACTTGGAATTTCAATGAAGCGTTCAATTTAGTAATCGGACAATCTTTTGCCGTATTTGTCGAAATAGAAACTTCCTGTCATTAGAAATAATAATTATAGATTTGAAAATTTCCTTTACAAAACCGCGCATAATTTACGTTTAACAATAAATTGTTGACGACAAATTGCATTTTCTAATATCAATAAAAGAATTTACGTAATATTATAGACATTAAATATTGTTAAGTTATTGCAAATTTCCGTTAACAGTTATAAAATCATATTAAAATAATTTGCATTATAATAATCTGTTATTTTACTGTAAGAAACATTGTCGCAAATACTATATAAAACTTAAGCGGCCCGGTCTGGCTTCGCCCGAATTTTTAAATTGTCGCCGTTTTTTTGTCGACTTACGTTGCAAAATTGGTCTCCACGAAAAGTGCTTTTATTTTAACGCGATAATACATATATACATAGCTTATGTCCATCCTAAAGTCATACTAAATATTTGTTAAATTTTTTTTGAAATCGGATGAGTAGTTTCGGAGATTACCTCCTGCATCCAAACTTAAAAACTTTACCTCTTCATTATAATATTAGTACTAGTACATATATATAGCTAAGGATCGCCGGTTTTGACCAAAAAATATAAAAGAGTTTTATCTTCTGAGGTCATTTGGAAAGAACTTTCCATTTAGTCCAAACGGCGATCGTAAAAAATAGTTCCGATTTAAGATTTTATAGAGGTGAAACTTCAGAAAAGATAGTTCATATTATGTATCTACTATCTTTTCTGAAAGTTTCATTCTCTATAAAAATCGGAATCACTTTTTACGGGCGTCGCTCTCGCTTATTGGTTGATATCTCAGATCAAATGATCCAAAACACGTTTTTTTCCGATTTTAGTCTAATTTGAAAAATACTATCAGAATGTTCGACCTCATCCGCAAGTTGGCAGTAGACATCTACGTTTGATTATTTTTTTTGACAACTTAATTTATTTAAGTGAAATTTGAAAAAAATTGGCACTAGGCAAATTATCAAAAATTGAATTTGGTTTAAGACACACTGTATAGCATGTTATTCGTTGTCAACAAAACCAGTAATGAAATTTTAATGATTACACATTTTGAAATTTAGTCAAATCAGTGATTGGCATCGTTGAAACTATTCTCATTAAAATGTTTAAATTAAATGAATTGTTGTAAATAGAGGGTGGTTCGTATAAAGAATCAACAGATGTCATAGCCGCCATAAACCGACACGAATGCTGGGTTGCAGAAAATATTGTCAAAAAAATCTGATTTGACAATGAGCTCAGATTGTAAACATGCATACAGTATGTAAACACGTAAGGTGCACATAGGGAAATTACTATTGGGAAAAAATGACTGGATCAGAGTGAGCCTTGAAATCTTGTTTTTCAATTTGACAGATAATATTCTTTTGCAAAATGAATGTGTATACTACCAAATTGGGACATTAAATTCTAAAAAATACTTAAATATGGTGCGAGATCAAATATCTCCGCCTATTCGTGTTGAACCTAAAGACATTGGGTCACTGATTTACCAACGCGCATACGTCATACCAGTTAGACAATTTTTGAATGAAATGTTTCCAAACAGATGGAGTTGTTTTATTTTTGTACAAAAAATTAAAATAATAATTTATAAGAGCTTTTTATTATTAAAGAAGCCAAGTAAAATAAAAATAAATCAAAATAAAATAGACATCCTACATAAATATTACCACGATAATTCAATAGAAATAACAATTAATGCAGTCATGGCTAACTCTGATCCAAGTATTTTTTTTCAAATGCGAATTTCCCTATGTGCAACTTACGCGTTTACATACTGTATTTCTCTATATGAAAAGCATATTAAACTAGCGGACGTTCACGAAAATGAAGCCGCAGGCGAAAGCTAGTGAATAAACAAAGTTCAGTTTTTAAACAAACAATAAACTAATTGACACAGATATTGACGCTGAACCAGGATGTTGGCACTGCTAATTAACAAGCATTCCCGTTAGATATTGGCAGCTTCCATCAATGTCGACAAGACCGTTGATGCGAATGATAATTATTTTTTTTATTAATTAATCACTCGAATTCATCTACAATATTCAAAAAACTGATCTTGTGATATTCAATGTAATTAATATTGACCGTATCGCTTTTTGTATTTCCGTTATTGAAAATCGATTATTATCTATTGATAGCATTAAATCAGATTTTGCAGACAGTATTAAATGAGAATATTTAATTTTTTGCTGACATACAGGGTTGCATAAACCGATCGTAAAAGTATTTTTGCACGACCTTATAATATATAATAGTTGCGTTTCATGCCTATATAGCGGTAGTAAAATGATCCATTTCGCACTAGTGCGTAAACTAAAACAAAAGAAATGCGAAATGTAATCGTACTACCAATTATTATATAGTGAATGCAGTATGAGAACCCAACGTAGCCTACCATTTATTGGATGTGAACTGGTGCAAAACTGAACTGTCAAAAATTTTGAAAATTTTGTGTGAAAATCAGCTATTTTATATAGGCGATACGTGCAAAAAATACTATATATACCTATCTCGTGCGTGATGATATTATGGCTCATTTGATTTTTAAAACTATTTTTTCTTAATTTTGAATAAAACCTAGTATAGGACAGATAATTAATATCAATTTTTTCGTTGTCTTTTTTTCTGAACAATTCAGCGACATTTTGATAGAACTGATGTTTATCATGTTTTGTTAATCATAATCAAATGATTTTAATATCAAAATAATGTTATGAAGATTTTGTTGGCATTGATTTGTTATTGGCGGATATTTCTGTGGTCACGTGTTCCGATCAACAATTGACATACGTTTCCCGTTATAAATATTCTAATAGATTTTTTTTCAATTTCCCTGCGAAATAACAACTTATTTTCGAGATATGCAACACTATGCGTTATTGACTATTGTTATATAAAACATAGAGAAGGGGTTGATTTTCGAAATCAACGATTTTTTCTATTTTATTCTGGCAACAAAGTTAATAATTGTGTTGAATAAAAATTACCGGCACAACAAAAC
The DNA here is from genome assembly GCA_963575645.1 of Xanthostigma xanthostigma. NCBI lineage: Eukaryota > Metazoa > Arthropoda > Insecta > Raphidioptera > Raphidiidae > Xanthostigma > Xanthostigma xanthostigma. Next base: position 36,569,877 of record OY754473.1, read on the forward strand.
TATGATCAGGGGGTTGATTTTTTATTCAACAATGATCTTATTTCTGTGGGTAAAATTTAATCAACAATTGTTAAATTAATATTGGCAGAATAAAACATAGCAAGGGGGTTAATTAACAAAACGTGTTTTCTATTTTGATTCACTTTACAAAATCAACACTTAATTACGTTGAATCAACATTTCAGTTTTTCAACAGAATATAGCGAAAACATTAAAATCAATCTAGAACGTTCCGTTTCACTCGCGCGGCAAAAGTATTCAACAACATTATCTCAAAATTATCAACACGACAAAAAATTGACAACAAAATAATTATACCAATCTAGAACGTTCTGTTTAATTCACGCGGCAAAACTATACAACTAACTCGAAATTATCGACACAACAAAATTTCTTTAAAATCAACAAACAATAATCTGTTGAAATTCTATTTATTGAAGAATTTAATCAGACGTTAATCAAAGAAGTGAATTATCTGTTTGATTCAGGCTCTAAATCAACAATCAATATATAAATCAACAATCGCTTTTCGGTTACTCCCACGGACACTTACTCCGATCATCAACAATACTTCACAAAAATAACTAACCAACACAATGTGCGTTTCGTGTTTCAAATTTTGGCGCGACCGAATCCAACACTCGACGATTTTAAGGACGCGACAGGTAAGGCGTTCGAATCCCGTTATTAGTACGGAGAATACAGTGCGTTCGCGTCAACCGTCACAAGTCAACTGTCAGACAACCACCTGAGTTGTATCAACCGACTCCGCCGTAGGGCAACATTATAAACAGCTATGTATTATATCTACATACTGACATTATACACTTAGAATGTACGCCAGTCGATCATATTTTACCCTGAGGGTGAAAAGTTTAGCTGATGTACTTCTCTTGTGCCTCTGCCCTCCACGTTATTCCATAGTATAATATTAATACGTACATTCATAGAATGCTTTTCTGTACCGAAACGTCCTATATGCGGATTTTGAAATGGGATCTATTTCGTTAAATTCAAATGCCCCACCATCAGATTTGTAAAAAATACTTTTTAAAAGTATTTAAATACAAATACTCTTGAATAAATAAATATTTATTGAAAAATTCTAATCAGACTTTAATCTATACTAATATATAAAGCTAAAGAGTTTGTTTGTTCGTTTGAACGCGCTAATCTCAGGAACTACTGGTTCAAATTGAAAAAACATTTTTTTGTTGGATAGCCCATTTATCGAGGAAGGCTATAGGCTATATAATATTACGCTACGACCATTAGAAGCGGAGCTTTAATGAAAAATGTTGCAAAATGTATGTCAAAAATAAGCTTCTATTCATGTGAAATGCACTAACGACAAAAACTTTTGAACGGTAACTCCGATCATCATGAAATTTGGACACAACATTCATCTCGGTAAACTAAGATGAATGTGTATACTCATGTTCCTCCCTTCCCCATTCGTTCTTTTACACCCGGGTGAAACCGGACGGGACCGCTAGTCAAAGATACAAATACTCTTGTTTCATTGAGTATTTAAATACAAGTACAAATAGGTACTATTGCTGCATAAAGTATTTGAAATACAAATCCTGAAGTAGGTATTTGAAATATAAATACAAATACTTTTGGATTATATTTACAAAAATATTTTCAAGCAATTGCTTGATCTATCTGTAAGTACACAAGCTCAACTAATTAAAAAAATTGCGAGGATGTACGTGTAAAAATTACTTAATTTTAACTATTTAAATACAAATACTTGCTTAACTAATTAAAAAATCATTCTGAAGCAAGTATATACTTGTAAAAATAATCAATTTTAAGTATTTAAATACAAATAATAAATAGGTACTTTCACTAAATAGTATTTAAAATACAAATACTAGACGAGTATTTGTATTTATATTTTGAAATACTTTTACTCAAATACTTTACAAGTTTGCTCACCATAGTATCAATCAGGCGCGGTCGCAGCCTGAAATTTTGGGGGGGGTCACTCACTACACTAATAAAAAAAGTCGTCTTTTTGTATTGTAGCTAAAAATTTTCTTTTATTATTTGGCAAATTTTTGAGATTTTTCAATTTGACTTTAGATTTTGGGGGGGGTCATGTCCCCTGTGACCCCCCCCCCTTCGGACCGCGCCTGGTATCAATACAAAAAAAAAAACCTCTGACTTCCACGAAACTTCTCTGACCAATAAAATTCCCTGCTTTTCCTGAATCTCGTAGCGTAAACCAATCCTAGATAATAATGCCAGGTGTAAAGTTATAGCTTTAAATAACAATTAAAAAAAGCATGACCATGTAATAGTAATTAATTCGTAATTTCCATAACGTTTTGTTGTTATAACAATTGCCGCGTGTTTGCCACGTGTACGAAGTTATAGAGAACTATAGTTGGTTATGCATTGCGTGCTCTTCAGCTGTGGGGTTACGCACCGGTGCCCAGAAAGACGCCGCCCCACTCATCGGTGATGGTCTGACCGCGCCCCTAGCACACGTAAGCACTTTATTAACAGGTGAGAATATATGATCAGATTTTTGCATATTGTATTTTATACCATCAATTGGCTTATCTTATCTTTGGTGGTTTGTTTAAACTAGGGCTGGGCATGTTACACTAGATTCAGAGATACGCCCTATTCTTACACCCTCACTATTTTCGTATTTTCCTCCTAAATTATTATTTATTTTTATAACGTTTTTTTTGTGACTATCGTTTCGTGTAGTTGATTTGGATCAAACAAAAATTATTTGAGGCAAACAAATATTTGCTTCTCCCTATTGGATCGTATAATTTATTTGGACCAAAGAACAATTGTTTGAGGCAAAAGAAAAATATTGCTTGATTCAAATAAATTACACGATCCAATAGGCAGAAATAAGTAGATATTTGTTCGCCTCAAACAATTTTTGTTTGATCCAAATAAATCACACGATCCAATAGGCACAAATAAGTGGATATTTGTTTGCCTCAATTTTTGGCTGGTCCAACTAAATTACACGATCCAATAGGGTGTTTATTTGCCTCAAACAATTTTTTTTCTCAGTATGTTATCGACGAACATTGTAAACCACTCTGTAGAACCTGTCTACTTATGTATAAACTTCCACATTTGATTATAATTACTCGTGATTTGCATTTATGTTCACAATAAGTGCATACTAATGCAGGTTGTGTTATCTTAAGGTTGGCTCATTATTCCTTTAGTCAGCCGCCTATCGAAATTATCCCAGTCTGTTAGTCAGGCCAAATTCATATTTTTGAAAAAATTGTTCGCGTGTTCGAATATTCTAGCTTACTTTCAGATGAGTTCGAACTCCAAAATTTGACATGCATAACTAAAGACGGAAAATCCTTTTCTTTTTTAATAACTTAGCTTTTTCGCTAAAAAATATGAAAACTGAATATTCGCGAATGTCCAAAAGTTGATATTCGTTACATCACTATCGTATCTAATATCGAAATCGATTGATCGTGACGCCTATACTTAACGACTTCTGATTCAGTTTTATTGAAACGTGGTAGTATTTTAAATACTAATAATGTAATGTGCAATCTATTATGATCTATTCTATGTATCTAAGTTAAATAATTACACCAAGGCCATGCCCTTTACTCTATGCCAAGAAATAATATTGTATTTCTATACTATAATATTGTTAAATTGACATATTGCAATAGTCAGTCGATGTTTCTCTTTGTTCATATAATGGAACGACTTACACAAACACTATTATCGCGTCAGTCTATTATCAGGGTCGTTGCAAAGGGCGTAGAAGAAGTCTCGTATTCACGACAGCTTGATCCAAAAGCCAGCACGCTAACCATTATACCAAGCTGCCCTCTGTCTTAGATCATTTGATGCACGCGCGTCATCCTATATTTTTATTTACCGAGCGGGGTGGCGGGAGGTACCGGGTTCGAATCCCGGCGGAGGCAGATGTGGCTGGGACTTTTTCCTGCTGCCTCTCGCCGAGAAACGGTCATTCCTGTACCGACCATCTCGCTGAGGTTTTCTATGGTTTCCCTCAATAATTCCAGATAAATATTGAGATGGTTCCTTATTCAAGGTCATGGCCGATTACCTGACAAGCTCAAAATTTGCCTACCTTATCCTAATTTCCGAAAATTCCTTCATTTGCTCTTTGCTATTAATTAAGTGGAAGTTTAAAAATGTGTAAAATAACAGGAAGTGTGATAGATGGAAAATAGTAATGACACAAAGTCGAGAAACGGAAGTTAAACGCATTATTATTATTTTATAACGGGTAAAAATATTTCTTCCCCTTTCCGACGTCTGCCTTCGGGCCTTCCATATGATATGATTTTGTGGCCAAAAAAGAAAATTGATAGTTTTATACCTACATTTTGACGCTAATTTCGACTGACCAAATAGACGCAGATGACCTCAGCTGTTGAGCGTCTATAATTCACAATCTCTCTCTCTCTCTCTCGACTGACCAAATAACTAATTTTAAAATGACCCACGGAGTACCGGATACGGAACGGGATGATGTCACGTACAAACAGTTGACCTACTGAAAATGGCGGCGTGTTTAAATAATAAATTGTATGCATTATAATGTATCGGCGTCGATCTGTGTTGTTACTGATGACGTGCAAACCCGTGTCTATATATAATACATTTATGTGGGTATAGATTATTCTATAATAACCTTACTGATACACATTTTTCACGGGTTCCGCTCGAATAGTTTCATCTCGATTTCTGTAGTCCGAGTCGCACATGCGTTGGGCATAAATAATTACTAATAATATAGTATATATAAAGCAGGTGTGCACTGTTTAAACTGACTTACCTTTCATAATAATAATCTATACCTATACAGTGTAAACTCCATTTAACGTCACTCGATATAACAACAAATTCCTTAAAACGTCGAAATTACTTGACACTAGTTGGTTTACCTTGTTGCTCATGCAATGATACACTCTAAATAACGACACACCTACTCTAAATAACGACAACAATACGTCATCATTAAGCAATAATCGCAGTACTTGTTTGTTATTTTGTTGCTTTGTTGTCGGCATCATGCGTACCGAAGATTCTAAGAAATTCGTGCTTTTGTTTGTTGGTATCTCAAGATAAATATAGTATAAGAAAATACAATTAAAATACTGGATTCAACAGACTACAAGTGCAAGCTCGAATTCGCATCTAACTTCCGAGCCTTTTAGATTCGTGGCGCGTATTATATATAAAGATGGTGTGGTTAGCTCACTGAAAATTGTACGCTTGCCGAATGCACGCATTAATACCAGAAGCATCTTGTAAATCCTTTATAACTGATCATTATACCTGGACTGTATTAGTACCTATATACGTATACGCACATAACGCGGTTATAAGATTTGTAACCTGAGGCTATTATAATAATGTAGCCTCTCTTTGCTCAACTGTAGCAATGCTGTGTTGTGTGTGTGGCGTAATCAACATAGCGCCGTTGGGCGGGGTACCGAGCGGGGTCACGACCGAGACGCCACGCGCGCGGACCGCTACTGATTAGGGTTGCCGATCTTAAGGTGACTGGTTCAACACGATCCCCTATTCACCCGCAGGGCTTAAGATGCCCTGCGAGAATCTGAGACAAATAAATCTGGATGTTGGTATAGTACTGAAAAAAAACTGGTCAAGTGCGAGTCGGACTCGCACACGAAAGGTTACGTACAATCGTACAAGATATAAAGGCCGCTGCACACGAGGCTAGAAACGCTGCTAGATTTGCCTACTAGTTTTCCAGCGCTGGTTTTCTCGATTGCTGTTAAGTGCTCGCTTCACACGAAACTATTTTTCAAGCTTGATTTGTGGATAGATCTGGTGCGCGCGCAGTGGACAGTTCGAATATAAACACAGAACAAAACGTGTCTGTTGTCTGATTCTGAGCAGAATGCGACACCATGTTGGTTTGTGGGTGTTTGTTCAAGTGCCCACGTGACAAGATACTGCTTCCTGATTGGTTCTTGCTCATACCTAGCAGTAAATCTTGCAAGGAAAATAGCCCTTGTTCTAATTTTAAAACCTATTTTGTGAGCTAGCAGGCCAACCCGCAGTGACGTCATTTCTAGCTTCAAACCCAGCCTACTGGCAAGCAGAACTCCTAGCAGCATTTCTAGTCTCGTGTGCAGCGGCCTTAACACTTAAAACTCTCTTGTAAACCATTATGAAGAGTATACCATTATTATATATTAAAAACAACGTTATAGCATATATTTCTTTTGCACATGCGCATTTACAATTTCTATACAATTGTATATAACTGTTTATATGATAACGCTCGTTGGCGGCGCGTTGAACGCGCGTTATCATATAAACAGTTATATACAATTGTATAGAAATTGTAAACGCGCGTTGGGCCAACGCGCGTTGAACGCTCTTCAATTAAGTTAAGACACACTCTGAAGTCAAACATCTGCAATTTCTATTAATCTCATAAAGATTTATAAAGATTTTTTTAATATCTTGTATTAACTATCTACATAATATATACAATAATCTCCTTGACTTTGTGCATAGAAAAAGTTAAAATATGCTATTTCCATATTTATTTACAAAACGTACGTGTTGATAATGCTATATAAAATACTGTTTATTTTCTTCTTTTCGCAATAAATTGCTGTAGTTTTAATTCGTATATAAATCTGAAAAGAATATATATGAGTTCATGTTTATATATATTTATAAATAACTTGCGGGACGCACCTTTTTATACAAAATAGTTTTCGTGACGTCATCGTGTCCAATTTTTTTAATGAATTAGCACGCAATCGTAAAACAGATAAATTGTGTCTCTGCGGGCAAAATATAATTTATATCATTATAAAATATAAATACGAAAAAATTGTCTAATTGTCGCGACCAATTTCAAGAACTACTAAACCGTCTTGAAATTTTCTTTCACTGTTAAAAAAAACAGCATCGGAATATTTAATGAATTGAACAAAATATTAATTTATAAAATTGTTCAAGAACGAAATGAACAGTCTAATGTAAGAAGAAAGAAATATAAACATAAAAATAATGAAAACAAAAGTAATACATTGCAATTACTTAGCTCTCGTTGGATTTTAAGCGTAAGTCTTTATGAAATATTATTTAGCTCTGCAAGTTAAGTATAGGTTTACAAAACTTTTTTGTCACCCGATAGCGCCACTGGAAAGTAAAGTATGTGTTATTCTATTGTTAGTACCGCTTATATTTTCGGCCACCTGATGGCGCCACTAGCCAGTGAAGTATTTGTTTCGGCCACCTGATGGCGCCACTAGCCAGTGAAGTGTTTGTTTCGGCCACCTGATGGCGCCACTAGCCAGTGAAGTATTTGTCATCCGAATCACCGTTCGCGTCAATTTCCGTTCGCCTCGCCCGATCACACTTTTCGTAAACGCTCTCGTCGCGCATTCACCAGCTTACTCCTCAAGTCAAGCGGGCCTAAAGAAGTTTTACTTCAAAAATTGTGTACATAGGACGACTCTGGGATTATAAGTTGGCACCCCTGATTCGTCCGAAGGCGTAGTTTTTAATCGCGCGCTGAAGAGAAATACAGGAGCAAAACGGGATAGCCGCCGGCTAAGTTGGTACCTTGCGGGCGCTTCTGTGATTAACGCTTGCGCGCCATATTATATAAATAAACCTCTATACCTACTTAACGATATTGGTACGCTTGGATTATGTTTTCAAACGAAGAAGATATTGTAGCGATTTCTTGTTTATAAATATCACCGATCACAAGAAAAAGCTACTCATGACGAAATTTTGATCATTTTTTAGGGTTTCGTACATCCGATGAAAAAAACGCGGAACCCTTATAATATCACTGTCGTGTTTCTTCGTTTCTCAGAATCTACTGGACGAAAAAAGTTGAAACATTATGTTAAAACGATCGTCAGCGAGTTTTAACAGTCACTCGAGCCGTAACATATTATACAGTACTTAGAATTTCGATAAGTCAAAATTCACCTAAACTCGAAAAAAATGTTTTGTTCCCTTCCCTTCATGCCCCAAAACCTTAATTACTCGAAATTTCAACCGTCTATAGGTCGAAATAATTAGTGAAACCCATTTCGGTACATATTTTCTCTCCATAACTGGAAAAATAAATTGGACCTCTGTATCTCGAATATATCGACTCAAAATTAGTTAGAATAAATCTTAACCTTTATATACAAGTCGAATATTTTCTTACAAAATCTGCCTAAGTCAAAATTTGCATGTAAGTATATCGAAAACTCGACTCGAATTTTTTGACTTGAAGTTTGACTTACAGGGGTTCTACTGTATAATCGTAAAAAATACGACATAAGTCACTTTTCCTTGTGACTAGAAGGCATTTCATTCATGTAGAACTCGAATAATTGGTTCAAAATTGTACCGTGTTTACTGCTTAATTTAATCTATGATTATCGTTATACATTCTTTAAAATTTTATCGGCATATAAAAAACTTGATTTGTGATTTTGAACGTAAATAAAGCTACTTTCCGGGAAATTGTTACTGTTTATAGATTATTTAAAAAAAATGTTTAAACGATCAACAAAAATACCAAGGTCGGTAAGTTGGTGTTTTTTTTGTGTGCTTGACAGTGTTTTCTAAATAGCCAATTATTTAGTGTATTGTATTTTCAGTATCTATAAATAGTAAATTAATAGAAATTAGTTTTATTATAGTTTTATAAATAAAAACTAGCGGCCCGGTCCGGCTTCGTCAGAATTTGCAAATTTCCACCGCTTTTTCGTCGACTTATGTTACAAAATTGGTCTCCACGATATATCACGAGATATAAAATTAAAATTAAATTAAATATTTTGTATACAAAATTACGGTGTTTTCTCAAAAAAAAAACTGTTTTAGTAACATGTAATTTAGTCAAAACTATGAATTTAGAAGCAAGCAAAAAAAAACTGTTTTAGTACCGAGTAGCGACATCTGCTAATAATCGCTCAAAGCTATTAGTTCAGAAGCAAATCTGGTATAGAATTTGCTCAAAGCTATTAGTTCGGATGCCGGGCCGCGAACGAAATACATTTTGCAGAATTATATCTATATCGCACCCGGGTGAAACCGGGACAGGCCGCTAGTTGATTAGTGATTATAAACAAAGATTACGTAGGTACCAAGGTGGATATAAAATAAAACGCTTGGTCATGATTGAGTTTCCTCTAAAAATGCGTTCCCTTGGTGCGGTTACATCGAGGTGATGGCCAATCAGAAGAAGGAAATCGTTTGCGAACAAAGAACGTTAGAGTAAAGACAAAGCAAAAGACAATTGAGATAGCATTATATTAGAACGAATTTGCACCCAATGTGCAAATTAAATCTATACTAATATATAAAGCTGAAGAGTTTGTTTGTTTAGTTGAACGCGCCAATCTCAGGAACTACTGGTTCAAATTGAAAATATTTATTTTGTTGGATAGTCTAGAGTCTAGACTATAGGCTATATAATATCACGCTACGACCAATATAGGAGCGGAGCATCAATGAAAAATGTTGCAAAATGTATCTCAAAAATAGCTTCTATTCAGGTGAAATGCCATAACTACATATATCAATATTAGGTCGTACATTCATAAGCCCGGCTAGGTCAGTCGGTAGAGCATGCGACTGTTAATATCAGGGTCGTGGGTACAAGCCTCACGTTGGGCGAATATGTTTTGACGTGATAACGTCTTATAAATTGATGAAACACCGGCTGCACGCACGAAAAAGAGTAACGTTCCGCAAGTGAGAGCGCGATATAAGCGATAGTCTCTCTCTTCTCGCGTGACGTCAGAGAATAGTGTGCGTTCAACATTTTTTTCGGCTGTTCCAGCGAAAGCTACATCTGACAGATGGCCAGATAAATTATACGGTTTGTTAACAAATATATAATATATATACATTCTTTTAAATGTCTTTTATAATTGCTTAAAAATATGTATTTTGCTTTGGTTGATCAAATTATTAGTCGGTAAAAATATAGTTTGACAGCTACTAAAATTTAGGTTATGTATTATTAAATACGATATTCGAGCGGAATACGTTATCACGTAAAAATATCGCCCGACTTTACAGACAACCAATTTTTTATTTATTTTTTTTTTTATTTTCCACATTGCTGTCTTCTTAGGCTTATATTTAAGGCACGGGCCTCAAACAATACGTTTGTCAACGTGTAATCTCAGATTAATAAAGGTTCTTTCCGATTGATCTATGACTTCCACGAAGTGAGGATGACGGAGAAGTTGAAAATACACCAGTTCTACTGTAAGTATAGTTTACATGGGATTAAGATTACGCCGTCTTTGATCACGAAAATTCGAGGAAAATAATTTTTCGACTACAATTCGTAATACCTATACCTATACGTTTCTTTTCCTCCTTAACAGGGCCCGTTGTCTTTAATACGGAGAGACACACATGTGTGTATTTTATAATAGTGGTCCAGCAACGGAGAGATGCTGAGAGCGGTGACCATAGGGGACCGGAGGGGGCGAAGCCAGCGCTGTCGGGTTGGCCCTGGGCAGTGCGGAATGCCGTCAGGCAACTTGTATACACTCACACACACACTCGCGCGCTGGTGGCTGCGTCCCGCCGCGCTTCACCTCCCCCCTCGGTTCGGTCGTATCTATAGGTCAGACTTGACACTCTGTGTCATTGTGTGTGTTTGTGTTGGTTTGATCTCTCTTTCATAAAAAAGAAAGACAACAGCCGGTACGTAATGACTCGGATTCGAACGAAAGATTTGTAGAAGAAACCGTCGCTTATTTTTAAAAATCCGTTGAAGATGTTGCTGAAACGGCGTTTATGATAACCATATAATAAATAATTTACTATATGAATCATTGTCTATCTACTCAATGTGCGGTGAGTGAAGGCAACAAAGCGTATCGAAAATATATCTGCGTCTCTTTCTTCGATGTAATTCCCTGATTTCTCCGATGATAGGATTGGTTGATGTATACTTGCATTCGATCTGAATAAAGTGTCTCTGTTTCAAAAACTTTGTCTTTTTCTATATGACGTTAATATGGGCGTGCCCCGCTTATGGCCCAGGAGGCTCGAAAAATAGATGCGAATGCGGGCTTGCGCCTGTACAGTCTGTTGAAAAACTACAAACTCCCAACTCAACAAAACTAAAATAACAATAACGACTTGACAATAGCGTACTCGACTGTACTTTAAAGCAGGAAAGCGACAAGTGACAAAGGCAACGAGCGATCACGGCCAATCACCGACGAGCGCACGTTCCGTGCAGGTAGCTGGGAGGTGGTGGGAGTCTCGACGGCTCTAAAATGTGCCTTTGCGACGCTGTTTGTGACTATAGCTTACAAACCTTTTAGACCCGTGACGCGTATTATACACAGCTCTTGCACGCAGTGCCTACTAAGTACATCGGGGACTTTTTTGTTGGTTTACCTAATTGAGGCTGATGCAACGGAAAAGAATCTACGACGCAGAATCAATTATAATAAAAGCTTTTTATAATAAAAATAAAATTATTAAGAGTATGTGATTAATAATACGTCTGAATAATAATGCCACATATACCTATATGTACCAGATATAATATAATATATATACACCGGCTCTAATAGCAGTTATATCGTTGCTAATTAAAAATGGCCGATCCGGCCTACTTGCGGTATGACATAATAATTTATAACAGTTTAATAACAATCTGTTCTCGTCGAGATCTGCGACCAGATCCATGAGATCCGCGCGGCAGAACGCTTGATAAAGATATTACTATATATATATTATAAAATCAATGGTTACATTGCAAAACGGTTCATGTCACATGCTTGCTAAAATCAAATGATTTAATTATGTAATAGATGTACGAGATACAATTGCATCCAGGGGAGGATCTAGGTTTTTCGGCGCCTAGCGCTTATTGAAGTTCAATGGGGATCCCATTTTTTTGTAAGAATTTGTGTTTTAGTCATTTTTAATATCATCAAAATACGAGTTCAAATTTATAGTGACCACAAAATAATGGTATAAAAAATAAATACAATTGCCAAAATTCATCACAAAAGATGTCAAAATTCACCCAAAAATCTGTTAAAATGGGACCCCATTTTTTTGTAAGATTAAGAATTTGTGTTTAAAAGTCATTTTTAATATCATCAAAATACGAGTTCAAATTTAGTTATAAAAAAATAATAGTATAAAAAATAAATAAAATTGCCAAAATTCATCACAAAAAATGACAAATTTCTTCCAAAAACCTGTTAAAATTCACTCAAAAAATTATCAAAATTTACCCTAAATTTTGTCACAATTCACATAAAAAATCGTTAAAATTCATCAAAATTTTTTTTAAGATTCATCCAAAAATGTGTCACAATTCATCCAAAAAATTGTCAACACTCGCCCATGATAATGATAAGCAATGATATTAACCATTTTTCACTCATGCTCATTCTTAAATAAAAAGTAGTGGGCCCTTGACACCTGGAGGCCCAGGGCTTAAGCCCTATTAATTCGCCCTTGATTGCATCGTTCCACCTTTTTGCTATTCGAATTACCTACAGGAACTTGAAACGGCGCTATTCCACCGCCCACAAACAATCTTTAGATAGTGATTACATTAAAAAAAAAGATCATAAACCATTACGCTTCGTCTCCACAAACGCATAAGACGATGGTGCGGGGTTTCGTCGCCTGCGCGGGCATTGAAATCTCTCGATGAATCGGCTCCTGACGTCACAGGCGCTGCGATTTTGTCAACAGAGTCGCGTTGCTGTTGCAATTTCAAAAAAACAAATATTTCTTTCGCGTCAACGTATTCGAATCGTCGAAGTAGTTGATTCTTTTTTTGTCAAGTTTCGTCGTCTGTGCGAGCATTGAAGTCTCTCGACAGATCGAAGCGTTGCGGATCCCGTCAGAGCTGAAAAACAGCGACGGCTCGTTTGTTTTCGATTAGAAAATACACGTTTCGTTACCGAATTCGAAGAATCCGAGTGCGGTGTTGGCTTTACTGCATTGTTTTGTTGGCACAATTAGGTAGGTACGTGAAATAAAAGGTCAGTATTGGACGATGTTGTACATGACGATATAGGTTTACTATATGATGGGGTATTTCCTAGTTTACCTGAGGCATGGCACAGCTACTTGGTCTGACAGTTGTTTAATACCATGTCGGTATATAAGTAGATTTACGCAGAACTCACCAGAATACTTCAGTGAACGTATACCGGGTGTTCGTAAAATTATAGACTTTACGCGAAAATATATTTTTACACTCACCTGTAAGATTAAGAATGAATCCTGATGGCATACGATCGATAAACTAAGCAAATACTGAAGGTTTTTTTATTGCATTTTATTGTCTGACGTTTCGGCAAACTTTATGCCATCTTTATGCTGTCTGTTTTCACGGTATTGTTGTTATGTATAAAATAAATTAAAATAAAAAATGTCATCAACGGGTATTAAAATTACTATTTTTCTTGAAAAAAACGACTGATTTTTACTGAAAATTGTATAAATGTGTCTAATGTAACTTGTTTAAAAATTATCACTCTAAATTATTAGAGTTATTTTTCACAATTAGTATTAGTATTAGTATTTATTTGCCAAAAACCAAACAAATGGTATAAGCTCGTCATACATAGTAAAAATAATAAAAGCAATTTTCACAACAAATTTCTATAAAATAACAATATTCACAATAAATTTCTATTAATTTTTCGAAAGCTAAGAGTCATGTTACAGTTGTAATATTCCTCTAGACTGTAAAATGGTTCTGATATTAAAAAAAATCTTTAATAATTTTCTTAAAATAATTACAAGACAGTCCCTTGATTTTATCTGGTAAAAGTTTATAAAGTTTTTTTCCATGAAGTGTGGACTATGTTGGCAAATTTTAATTCTGTGATATGGCACTAGCTGCTTTTCAAGCCTGCATAACGGCAGGGCCGGATTAACCCTATCCGGGCCCCTAGGCAAAGCAATCAGGTCTTTTCAAACTGATGAACGGATGTGAGTAACTTCCAGATAAATAAAATTTAAAAGTACTCCTTGAAAAAAATTTGTAAAATTGGTTCATGGGAATTAATATTTTAATTGACACCTTCCTTCGTGAGTATTCTTGTGTGATATTAATAAAATTAAAAAAAAAATTTTTTTGCTTCCCCCTCCCCAGAAAAAAAAATATCTACGCCGTTGCATCTCAAAAAATGGTTTCAGCTGTTTTTAGAGCTAAAAGAATCGGGAATACGCCAAGTGAAGGACCAAGGATTACGGTACATATCCTGCAGATGAATTCCCTCAAATTGTTGGTGATCAAATAAATGAATATAACACTTTCATAAACATCCGGTATATAGCGGGAAACAAGAGATAACATTGCTTTGCAGTGTTCCACAGTTTACCTGAGGCCATCGCGTAACTACTACAGCACCTTGGCCTCCGACTTTTAGGATCGTCCTGCTAAAATAACATCAGTTCCTCTGTATAACAGCCACAATGCCTATACATTAGCTAGAACATATATTATTAGCGCAGGTAACTACATAGATTTTTCTTAATCCTTACCGCGCCATCAGCTAAATGTAAATTTTTAACAAGCGGCCAAGTCCCAGACCGTAATTCACTTATCTAATTTTGTACAGTGTATGAACGTAAACAATGAATATTTTTTACGTATGTTTTATAATATGTCAATTTTACGTTCTCCAATCCATATGAAATTTGACTACGTCAAATATCACACTCCTCCGTGCGTGCAATATGCTTAAAAAGGGGTGCAAAGTTTTTTCTAACTAACATTGTATACGGTCCGTACTTTGACAGGTGAATTCAAGACGTGTGATTCATACGGCTTTTACGCTATGCAGAAAATAATTATGACGCTCCGTCATCATAATTTCGGTAGTGAGTCATTTCTGTTTAAAACAATGCTCGGTTGTTACAATGAACAAAATATATACACAAACGGCTGCATTCGCGTTTTTAACACGTGTTCGGTTACATTTCCAAAAAATTTTAAACTGTATTTTTTTCTGTAGGATTTCGATTTTTACAAATTACTATGTAAGCTGTAGTGACATTTTTTTTATTCAACTCGTGCGCGTTATTCATGTTTTATCATGCCTAAAAACCGAACCCTAAATAGCCATTTACCGACTGGTGACAATTACTTGTCATAACTCAATGAAGATTCCTACTAGCTCGGCCATTGTGGAGTAATGAAAATAAACGTAACTATTTTCTGAGTCGTAACGAAATAGTAGGTAACAACAACTCCCTGTTGTTACCCATTGAGGCTAAAATTGAGAGGCCGAATGTTTTCGACATGGAGTTTATTTATAACCGACTAACCTCAAACCAAAACATTGAATCGTGCTGTTTGGTGCTGTTAGTATTGACAGTTTTTTTTATAAAGAAATAAATAGATATTTACAACATCTCATTAATAACAATAAATAAAACATGAATAACGCGCAATTTTTGAATAAAATTATGGGCGTAACTTGTAGGCTAAGTCATGACCTGTCAGCGCGATGAATGACTTAGACTACTAGTTACGCCAATAACTATTTTTTAATTGTAATGATGCCGGCCCTGTGCAGTGACATAATTTTATTTTACCAAAAATCATTCTTTAGTTATGCAAGTGCCCGGCATCCTTACTTTCAATTTTAAAATTCTCAAATTATTATAAAAATCTAAAAACGACAGTGCAATATTAGCAATCAACACAGTCACATCTTAATTTAATATAAAATTCTGACCTCCAGTCGCCAGAATTATTATAAAATGCTATAACTTTGTTCTAATATTATATTTTATCAGTTAATAATTATAATAACTCCTTAATAAATGCAATATTTTAATTAAACAAATTTAATTTTAATAAAATCTATTTAAATTACTGAACCTAAAACTAAATAAAAACTTCCACTGCGTTACAAAATATGAACTCTTTCAGACGTAAACCATTTTGTTTTCGAATTTGAAATAAAAATTTAGTCAAGTCGTAAAACCGAAATTTTTCAAACATGAAACTTTGTGAAGGAAATTAATTTTCTAATTTCATATAACAAATTTCTAATAATTAGGTATCTAGGACTTCTACATTTGTTCTCTTTTTGTTGGTGGCAAATAAAAAAATAAACATCTTAGCACATGCACAGCAACGCTGAACAACGTCTGCCATCTGACGGCTTTAATTTTGAAACAACGTCTACACTTCGATCTGTCATCTGACCCTTATATTGTAACTACTGCATACTGCCATCTGACGGCTTTAATTTTGAAACAGCGAGCAACGCTGAACAACGTCACAGCAATGCTGCATGATGCCATCTGACGGCTTAGCTCAACGCTTTTGCTACTTGCGCCTCTATATGACAAATTATTTTAGTAAAATATTTCTTCGATCTGTCATCTGAGCTTCATATGTATGTAATACAACAAAAAGAAGAACGTTATAAGCAGTGTGCAAAATTAGAAACGAATTGAATACCTGCAATCATATTTAAAAAATAATTTTGTAAAGTGATAATTATTATACTTATTTAGTGCGAATAATTCGCACAGGTCACACTAGTAAAAAAATAAACATCTTAGCACATGCACAGAACATGGTAAGTTACATTTTCCGATAATGAAAATTACGATCGCACACATTTTTTTTTTCAAACATTGAAATTTTTGTACAAAATTATTTCAAATCCTGTATTTACCGAGGCGTTAAAATTTCAAGCCCTTTCGGGTATATAATACCTTGTTGCCTGTAGCGACCTTTCCACAAGCTTTTGTTTTCGATTGTATTCAAATATTTGCGAAACATATTCAAATGTACAGTCTGGTTATAAATTATTTGTTCAGAAAAAAATGGTAAAGCGATCGGTTACAGACTTAAATTATCACCAAGGACGTACGCAGGATTTTATTTAGGGGGGCAAGAGTTACGAGTTATTGTGTAACTACACCACAAAATAGACGAAACTTTCGAAGTATAAGTACAATTATTATTCTTAAAAAGACGTGATAACGTTTGCCGCTGGAATCAGTTATGAGACAGCGAGGATGTCACTGTGAGGTCGCGTGCTTGGTTTCAAGCGCGATTTTAAAATTAGAATCGGGGCTATTTTTCGTGCTTGTTTCGGTTCTGGCTTTGAAAAAGAACAGTGCCTTGTCTGCACGTGGGCGACACGTACGTAACAAACATGGCGGAATATTGTGTGTTCTGTTCAGAGACAATAATAATTAATAATAATGCGTTTACTGTCCGTTTGTCAACTTTCTTGTATAACAGACGCCATTCGCACCATTACTATTTTTCATCTACCACACTTCCCATTATTTTCTATATACAGTTTTAAACTTCCACTTAATTAATAGCAATTGGCAAACGAAGGAATTTTTAAGACATTAGGATTTCGACAGGTAGTCGGCCATCTCGATATTTATCTGTAATTAATGAGAGAAACCATGGAAAACTGCAACAAGATGGCCGGTACATGAATTGCCGTTTCTCGGCGAGAGGCAGCAGGAACCCGGGTACCTCCCGAATGTGAATCTAGTGCTCTCACCACCCGCTCGATTCAGAGACAATAAACGTTTACTTTTATGTTAACATTGGAACTATTACTGCGCGCGCACCAAACACATCTACAAAACTAGCTTCAAAACACGCATCGTGTGAAGCCGACGCATAAAAACCGTCACGAAATCCAGCACCACAGCGCGCTTGGAATCGAGCAGCAAAACTATCCTCGTGTGTAGCGGCCTTAATATGCATATATATTCTATAAATCGTAAGTTAAGTTCTATGCCATACCATACTGGTATTAATATCTTTATGGACATAAATATATATTTGCCGTTAGGTAGGTATTCTGTATCATAGAGTATTTAAGTATTATAATATAGGTAAAGTTAGCTCACAAATTATATACTTAGGTATCGTTTACAAATATTTAAAATTTTTAATTAATTCCATGTGTAGTACAGTGGACCGTTCAATTACGCACGCTCGCTTTTCGAATTTTTAAAATACGAAAAAGCTGTTGTGCTTTTTTTAAAGTTCTAGTAAATTTTTCAAGTACGTAAAGAGATAGAACGTATTATAGACCGTCCCATCTCTGGGAACAGAACAAGTCTTATATTAATGTGGAACGCTTTTCTAAAAATTATAGCCCTACACTTTTTTTTAATGCACGGACGGTACACTGAATCCAATACTAATTAACAACTTTATTTTTTTATTAAAAAAAGCTGTGCCAAGAAATTGAATGGCAACCAAACCGATTTTTCTTTATTAATACATTATATTAACAAATTCCAAATTTCATTAGAAAACTCGATGGGTGAAAATCGAGCCAAATCGGGATCTTAGACTATATATACTGATATTATAAAGAGGTATAAAGTTTGTAGGTTTGGATGTAGGAGGTGATCTCCGAAACTACTCAAAAAAATTTTCACCAATATTTTAGAATGGGCCTTCTGGATGGACGTAGGCTATATATTATCGCGTTAAAATAAAAGCGCTTTTCTTGGAGACCAATTTTGCAACGCAAGTCGACGGAAAAAACGGCGGCAATCTAAAAATTCGGGCAAAGCCTGGACCGGGCCGCTAGAGTATACGATATATATACATTCATGGAATCTATATAAAGAAAACGTTTGTATGTCGGTTTGTCGCGGATTATCTCAGGATCTACTGTACCGATTTGAAAAAAACATTTCACATTTTAACAGCCTATTTCTTCCCGAGTACCACGGCAAGACAATACGACGATGAGCAGTAAGCGAATATGTACAAGTCGCGGATTGTACACGAGATTTCGGATCGGTACACGTTGGTTGAATTATACAGTAAAGTGATATATAAAATACGATGAATTTTGTTACTTTTGATTGCCAACCCAAAATCTACCTGGGCCGGGAGGTTTTTTTAAACTAATTTGATAGTAAACAAAGCGTAACAAATCAACTTTTTCGTTCAGGAGTTTCGAAGAAAATACGCTGTGACAGACAGACAGACAGATGTAGTACGCAACTCTAAAAAAAAAACAAGGCGATCCGTCTAGAATTGCGACACGTACAGCTCGGACGTACGTACAGCCCAACCGACAACGGCTGCTGTTTGCGACTTTCAGTAACAAATTATTATGATCTCGAATCGATCTGAAAATACTTTCATTTTATACGGCAGAATCGCCCGTTTTTAAAAAGCTATATACAATTTGAATCGATAACTTGCGAAATTGAACGAGCGCAACTCGGCGTTAATTGACGGCGAGTTCAAAAACAGACGCGCGAAAATTTTATGTAAAGGTGTTTTTTTTTTTTGTAAAATGCAAACGTTTCGACTTACGTCGTCGTCATCGCAGCCGTCATGCTGTGGCCCGCCATCTTGATCGGTCATCAAAACAAACGCTACGTCATTATTGTTGGCCGCTTTGATGTCGTCCGGCGTTCCAAGGTTGCTGTGGTGATCCTGCGCGGCATTCGCGCCACCCAAATCGCTGCACGGCGTTCCCGAAGGCGTCAGATCTAAGCGTCGTCTTTTAGCGGGAGACGCCGACGTCAGCATATCGACTGTCAACTGATCACTTCCGAGCGAATCGGGACTACTCGGACATTCGTCGTGATCCATCGTTAACGCGATGGTTCCACTGTACTAAAAGAACTACTGTATTGCAGTTTTATTGTTGAATATGACACTTGAAAACTTCTATACGAAAAATGGCAAATAATATAACGACTAGAGATATAATTGTTATGGCAAGTTTTAAAGGCACTTCGATCAGGTCAATTCATTCGAAAAAAACACAGTTCGCGCACCGCTACACATGATAAAAAAAATTTTAACGCGCGCAAATTGTTTGTTCCCACGCCAGTTGAATTAAAAAACACTGTTTTTTTTTTAGACAATCAAATGTCGTCCCGACGCACTGGCGTCGTGAAAAACGGTTGATGTGCTGCAACAATGTCCACGTGATTTTTGATTATTGTCAGCTTTGTGGCTGCGGGCATTTCGACAAGAAAACGACACGTTACAGCCCGAAGCGACTCGACACTAAACTGACGTAGCCAGCCCCGCATAGTAAAGTCCAGTGTAAAAGAGACAGTAATAATAATAATAAAAGGCAGGTATATAATATTATATGGAGGTAAAGACAACAAGAGATCGTGCGTTGAAGTGAGGTGGGCATATGTAAGAAGAAAAACAGGTGGATTTAACTAAACACCGACGATTGTGGACCTTATTCACAGACGGTGTACGCGAGAACCATTTCTGATGGATGGTGTTATGGTATAGTGTATGTATAAAAGGTACCTGTCC
Organism: Xanthostigma xanthostigma; assembly: GCA_963575645.1. NCBI lineage: Eukaryota > Metazoa > Arthropoda > Insecta > Raphidioptera > Raphidiidae > Xanthostigma > Xanthostigma xanthostigma. Next base: position 36,590,188 of record OY754473.1, read on the forward strand.
GTATTATACAGGGTCAATCAGAAATAACAACGCCGTCGAGGCTCCGTTGCATAATGTCGGATCTTGTGCTGACTGCAAGGATGGATTCCAAAATTAGCTCGTTTCTGTGCGGACTTCTAGCAAGAACCAATCAGTATCTTGTCGCGTGTGCGACATGGCGTATCGAAGAAATGCGGCATATTTGGAATACCGGTTTGCTTTTAGGGATTTAGTAGAAAAGGAATAGAGTTAAAACACAAATGAAACTAAGTGAAATTATTAGAAAATTAAAATAACCATTAATGATAAAAACAATTAATATTAGTAGAAGTTATTGTTCCAAATTATGTATTGAAGGAGATTTATTTGGTTGAGGAACATAGATATAACAAGCTTTACCAAAGTATCGCTTGTGGCCAACGTTTCGAAAATTATATTTTCATCATCAGGGCCTCAATGCAAGAAAATATAATTTTTGAAACGTTGGTCACAAGCGATACTTTGGTAAAGCTTATTATATCTATGTTCCTCAACCAAATAAATCTCCTTCAATACAAACAATTAGTAATAACAGAAACTAAAAACCTTCTCAAAATTTGTTTCGATCAAAAATCTCCGTGACCTCGGTTTGACTCAGGTAATTTGGAATATGGGTATTTATCTGTTTAGTCTTATATTCTTGGTATGACTGTAATAGGTTACTGGGGTTGTGTCGGCTGGTTTCACATATTCTACGAAGTGCTGAAGCGGAGAATCCATTGCGTAAATAAGATGATTTGAATCCATCCCGATGGATGCGTGTTTTTCCTATTCCAAACTGTTTTCAAATTAGTAACATGGCATTATACCAACCACTGGTTTTTGAACGTCAAGCATTTAAATATTTAACGGATATTCGTTGCCTTAACTAGCTGATAACTTTATTTGTAAGATAAGCACTATTTAAAAGTGAGTAAAAACAAGTTCCTAAAACTATATTACAGAGCGAGTTATTCAGAAAGCTGTCATAAAACGACCGCTTGTCCACTTGAACCGATACTGTCCAAGTTATTGACCTGTGAACTATTTGTTAATTATACCAACTCATTCAACTCTGTCCCTTTAAAACTCCAACTTTTCGAACGGAATAAAATTTATGAGTAGGTACTTTCTGTCCAACCCTATACATAATAATATACCCAAGCCTACCTGTGCCGTGTCCAGTTTTGAAGTTCGGACCGTTCTAAAGAACTGTGCACATTTTAGTTAAAATGAAATAAGATGAGCTTACTATCCGGTTTACAGTCGGACTCATGTATTTTCAACGCCATCTATTTTCAACTTGTTTTACTTACGCATTTTCAAGTTCATAATCCCTATTTCTCATCCAATAGAAAAATACGTTTAACCACACATTAATAAAGGTTTTTTCTGATTGGTCTGTGACTGCCACGAAGCGAGGATGAAGGAGAGGTTGAAAATACAGGAGTCGATTAGTACGGACATGTTGAAAATACACAACTTCTACTGCACTGTAGGGCGCATCTCTTTTCTTATATCTTTATCTCTTTATTCTTATATCTTTATCTCTTTAGCAGAAAATCGAAAAATAAAGTTTTTTCAATTGTGTTTAATATTTTAATTTATTTGTTACAGAGATACCTTTGAAATGGAAGTTTCATAATGAAAATCGGTGAGTCAAACATTGTTTTTCATTATTTTTTATTAATTAATATATAAACCCCTTATCCAATCGTTTACGAAGGCTTTTATTGTCAAAAATAAAATTCGATTTTTTTTAATAAATCGCATATTCGAAATAAACAAAATAGCAAGTATTTCAGAGAGCGACGTTGCCGGTTGAGGGTTAAAAGTGCACGGGCAACCTTGACAAATAATACTTCTTAAACAGCTTACGCAATATTCAACTTGTTAAGAAAATGATACAAATTTCATTTTGACATTTATAACTCGGAATAAAGTAATTAATTACACGAGAATCAGAATCTGCCCACAGATGGATTATTTTTAAACTTGTTGCACCGCTAAAACGTCAATGAAAAACGAGCCGTAGCCCGTAATTAAACTGAAAAAAGCTAGATTTTCGCTCCAGTTGGAAGGGTTAGATATACAGTTAAACCTGAGTGAGTGAAAACTGGGTAGGCGAGAAAACCCTCTAAGTGCGAGTAATTGCGCCACCGTCTTTGTAACCATCTAAAACCTGAGAAACAGAAACCTCTATAAGAGAAAGACGTTTTTCACTCATGGACCTCTATAACTGAGACTACTACTTGCCTCTGCCACTATAGGCGATAGACGACATATTAATTATAGTTCCACGAAATTTAGAATTAGTCATAAATAGCTGAACTATAACTAACGTCATTTTTGTATAAATTTTATAGAGCTCTATAAGTGAGAAAGGCCAATCCTGTACATCTATAAGTTAGAAACTCGGGTTAGTGAAAAACTTCCATAAGCAAAAAAGAGATCTTGAACTCTTGCTTATCCAGGTTCGACTGTGTCCTGAATTTAAACATAGTCTGATAAATATATTGCTTCGCCCGAATTTATTGATTGCTGTACCGTTTTTTCGTCGACTTACGTTGCAAAATTGGTCTTCACGAAAAGCGCTTTTATTTTTAGCGCGATAATACGTAACCTATGTCCATCTTGAAAGTCCATTCTAAATATTGGTGAAATTTTTTTGAAATCGGATGAGTAGTCTCGGAGATTACCTCCTACATCCAAATAAACATTTACTTCTTTGTAATATTAGTATAGATTTTTAAACCCGCAAATCTAATCTGCACAAACGATACTTTGACACGTTAATTGCCTCAACTAGGTTCTAATAGAACACGTAAAACGTGTGCGGTGTACACTGATGCCATTGCAATTATCAGATTTAAGATTACGCCACGCTATTTTGTACGGGACATACGTGCAGTCGATGATTTTTGATTGGTGGGGACGCAAAACTTGTTATTATATTATATATACAGTTTTACATATTATGGTGTATCTTGAATTCAGAACGATTCGTTGTCGTCGTAAAAAATACGTTTGTCAATTTGTCTATAGAATTCAGGATTGGTCTGGGACCTAAAAAATTACTGAGAGAATTGTCAAACGCCTCTACGAGACCGTAGGGCTCTTGTTAACAGGTAACGGACCGACGCGAAACTGTTACCTTTGTACACGATCAGCAAATACGTGAGCGCGTCCATTGTTATCGATTTGAAGGGCCAAGAAGTGCAAGTACGTTATGTCTTGCTTGTAATTTTCTAGTCTTGTCCCAACACTAGCCTATTATGAACAAGGCTAATTAATAAATCCATAGCAAGATCAATTTTAAACTCCATATTCACAATGAGCAGAACAAGGTAGGTATAAGTAAAAACGTGGGCGCACATCTGTCGTCGTCAACAGACTTCTATGAAATTACGTGGTCCACTGCATCGAGGGGCGACGTGCGGGTATCCGTGGAGTTTTGTTGCAACGGTTACATGCCCGTCGCGTTAACAAACACCCGCACTAATCTATTGAACACTGCGCGTCGGCCCGTCATAAAAATCGGGCCGTTATCCGTTGTCGTTAACAAGAGGCCTAAGAAGAAAAAAAATCGGAACGGACTACACCGGCCCTCCGGGAAAAATCCCGGTTATTCCAGACCGACACTGGAATCACATAGTCATCGCGGATTTATCCCTAATATCGATTAATTATATATCAATAAAAAAAATGTGTGTCGAATCCGCATGGCTGCGTTGACGGCGACGGCGGAACGTCGTTCTGAACCGACGCTCACTGATTGAAAACAAAACAGGAAATTGCGTTCTGTGAGAGGAGCTGCAGCGTGGTATTTATACAAGCTGTGTCTACTTTAAATACAATATTATAATAACCGCTCTATACAGGGTGTTCGATGTCGTTGTCCTTGTTGTGATTTTGTAATTTTTAGAGTTCGATAACTGACGTCATTAATAAGATTTTTCAATGGTCAAAACATTTCAAATCAATTTGAACGCAAAATATGTTTTATTGAAGTAAAAAACTTCTTTACGCACGCTTGACTTGGGGAGAAGCTGGTGAATGCGTGACGAGAGCGTTACGAAAAGTGTGATCGGGCGAGCCGAACGGAAGTTGAGAGGGAGATATAAGTTAGTGAAGATAGAAAGAGAGAGAGTTACGTAGGAGCAAGAGAGAGAGGTGCACGCATCAGTTGATGTTTAAAATTCAAAGTGTTGCAGTATCCGGTCAAGTCATGGGCGTACATATGGGGGGTAAAGGGGGTAATTACTCTCCCCCAAGATCATAAAAATAAAACTGAAAATAATACGAATACTCGTCGTTTAACGCTATGCGCAAAACGTTAAACGCGCCGGCGGTCGCATAAGAAGTGTTCACTTCAAAAATTCATTTTTTCACTATTTTCGACGAGACATCCGGTATAATTATACAGTGTTGCGTATAGTTCTACATCACATACGTTATTATATGCTATTTTATATCGGTTCTTTCACAATTCACACGCCCTAACTTACATGTCGATACAGTGGTGCAAGCGTAACTGATCTAACGAAAACCAGATGTTTAGATTTTAAGTCGGACTCGCGCACCGAGGGTTCCGTACAAACTCGTAGGCATGTAAATAGTTCGTCCATTACGGGAATCGAGTCTCGGTTTCTTTAGCTTTGCCGTTGGAAAACTATTGTCCCCCATACTCGATGTATGGGGGACGCGGTCGGCTTACCAACTGCAAATAAGTTTATAATCGAAAAAAAAATATTTTTTTTGTGATTAGAAATTTTTTGATTTTTTCCTTTACCTGTGCTATATTAAGACATTGCTTCTTGCCAAATTTCATAACTCTAGGTTTTGATTCCCTTGCGAGAACAAACCGTTTCATAAGCGAGAGGTAAATTTTTAAATTGGATTTTTTCTCGATAATTCCAAAATATTTTTGAAATAAAAGAGCAAATTGTGGTATGAGAGCATCATTTCTAAATTTGTAGAAATGAATTAATAATTTTAATTTTTTTTTCGAAATCGTTCATTGGGTGAATATTTTTTTCGGGGAACTTTTATAATTTTTTTTGCAGTACAAGAAATGTTAATTTAATGTGTTGGTTAATATATTACGATTTTTATCACAAGAAAGCAAATTACATGATTACGACTATACGAAGAACTATACATAAGTAATATATGCAGGTACAGTGTACAATGTATTAAACATGATATCATAAAATGTTTTTGAATATTTGGGACCTAATTAATTATCGTGATCGTCTTTTTGCCAATGTGACAACCATTATAAGAAACGAATGCAGGGGAAGATTGCCCGTTCGACTATTAAACTATCCAACTTGTTCAGATGTGATCTGCAAAACAAAGTACAGTGTAAACTCTATATAGCGACAATCAAGGGACTGTGCAGTTTGTAGCGTTATTGAGAGTTGTCGTTAAATGGAGAGAAGAAATAATCCATTAACATTTTTTTACTATAATATGTTACCTACTCATAATATACAAAAATTTACAACTGACCAACAAACATTCTTACTATCACAAACAATAGAACGAATTTCTCATAATCTTCGGTACGCGTGATGCCGACAACAAAGCAACAAAATAACAAACGAGTACTGTTTATTGCTTAATGATGACGTATTGTTGTCGTTATTTAGAGTGGGCGTGTCGTTATTTAGAGTGTATCATTTGTATAAGCAACTGGGTAAACCAACTAGAGTTATGTAATTTCGACGTTTTAAAGAGTTAGTCGTTATATCGAGTGACGTTAAATGGAGTTTACACTGTATTTTCAGTGACATATTTTTAAATTTCGATACGCCACCAACACTCCCGTTTCGTAATGCTGCGCGCCTAGCTCCAGAGTAAGGATTCAAAGTCAACCGGGAAAGGGTTAAAATTGTATAAAATGTTTTCGCATTAAGGCACGCGGATGGTCGCACAAGGTTAAGTTGACAAGCCCGAAGTGGCGGCGGTGCTGATGAGCTATTAAAAATTAAAATAATGCTATACGATGATCATGTTGTCTGTGCGCGTGATTTCTATACATTTTATGACCTTTGCAAAAAAAAGTGCTTTTTATGCGAATATTATTACTAGGTTATTATTGCGTGCGATTATGTAAACCTGGGGTATTATTCCGGCCGCGGTTGAGGCGTGTAATGGTCGTTCGAGTCACGGATAATCGCTAATTGATATAATTATTCGATAAATGATACCTGAGTATTGGTCCAAACGCCATGTTGCCATCACTCTCTGCTCCTGTAAGGTGTGCTCTGTTTTTCTAATTGTTTCATGACGTGGAGGTACATGTTTCGAAAGGTATAAGAAGACAATCGTTTGGATAGCGAACTTAAAAAAGTGGACAAATTTAAAATATTTTAGTGATCCAAAATTGACAGCTATAGACTGTGTGCACGAATCCTACTGGCGCCGCTAGTGGGTAATAGAGAATTATTGAACTCGCTTTTTATGAAAACCACGACATGTTTCTATGGTGATAGGTCAAAAACTTTAGTTGACCATGATGTGTCAAAAAAAATGTAATAAGAAAAACTGATGTTAATTTTTTATACCAAAAAATTCAGACTGTAAACCATTATATAAACAGCATAACATAAAAGGTACGTGAGAATTGTTTATTTACTAATTATGACGTACAATATATGAATAATTAATTTGTTCACACTGACAGCGGAACGTCAAATTATGGCGCCAATGGTCTTTGTTTTACTTAAATTGCCATCAGCGCAACAGCCCGGAACACAACAAGCATTTCCAGAACGCTGTGTTTTGCCTATGTTTTGTTTGTAATTAAAAAACTTCATAAAATTATAATTATTTTCACTTTTAATAAACATTGCTCACTGACATACGGAAAATTTGAGGTTGAAGTTCCCCTATAGTGCTCACCACAAATGCTCGCATCGAAAAATTTGTAATTCCGCCTCCCTGCACATAGCCCATAGACAAAGTGAGGTGGAATAACCTGGTTTCCAAAATCCTGTAAAGGGTTGAAGAACTTTATGATGATGATCATGACGATAACTCTCGCCAGACTTAATCGATTTAAACGAAATTTGGTCCACATTTTGGAATACACCACCGCACGAAGCCTATTTAAAATGGGCCTAATCGGGCCATTTTAAGGGTTGTAAAATATTTTTGTGCCCAAAAATACCGAAAACATTCTCAGAATCGTGTAGAATTTGTAATTTAACCGTTTAGTAATTATTAAAACGTGCTGCTAAAATTTTAATAAAATCGGTCCGACAGGACAGGACTTACAAATTTTTTGATAACAAGTTTACTGATATTGATTTACTTACTGAAGGACGTATATAATTTGGTTGAATTGATAATATTATTGAAATATAGAATGAAAATTGTTTTAAGGGGTGTATTAAGGGGTATTTTTTTATTTTGTCCAAAAAACAAAGTTTAAATTCATATAGAACCACACTGCCTATACCTAATAGCAAAGACACTATATTGCCGGGAAGGTTGGCACTGCGACCGGAGTTTTTTTATTTGAGGTTAATGACGTCACGAAAGATTTGCACGAGCACACCTATCGTGAGAGCTGTGTATCCTGGGGCTGGCTTTTTTTTCTAAATGCAGCTTTACTCTGTCTATCTTTCCGTTACAAAAAAGAGAATTGGCTGATACCGTTCGGCGTATCCTGCTATAATGTGTCAGTACCGACCTTGTTATTATCGAATCGGATGTTTATTATGACATCGATAATAATTATTAAAAATATGCTAATTTGGTTTCACTTAATTTGTTGCAAAATGACAAAGTCGTTTAAAAAATTGCGCATTCTGTGCAAATTTTAAAACGGAAAGCGTTAGAAGGATTAAGGGAATTGAAATAATACAAGTCATTTAACTTTAGAATTATTATTTTATTTTGTTCTTATTCACTTGGTGTCATCTGAGTTAATAATATAAAAATGTATCGAAATGAAATTCATTCGTAGGTACAGCATAAAAATGTATACGTGTCATTTTCTTATTAAGCATTACGTTGATAAAAATAATCTCATTAGTTTGATATGTTATGTAGCCGATAAACAATGACTTAATTATGACCAATATTATAATCAATTGAATTGACAAATTTTGTTATGAATGCCAACGCTCCCACTCATAAATTTTGTCAATTCAGTTACTGATATGTTACAAATTTTATTATTTAAGAATAGAATTTGTTAATTGGTTTCTGTCATATACCATGTTCTAAATATTTTTCAGCCTTTAAAATTTTTAGCTCATTAGCTGGGAATAATATGATAAATACTTTTAATGATCCAACATTTGTTGCAAGGACTGGGGAAAAACCCAGCAAAAACCCAATCAGATCATTACAATTTGTTAAACATTTTAATATTATAAACTATGTGTTAAAAACATAATTACAGCTATTGTCTTATTAGATTATTGCACTTGAAATATCTATAGCTATACCTCTTAAATTTTTTAAAAGATACAGCCAATAAATATACTTTCAAGTAAAGTCATATCGAGTATTCAAACTCGGTTAGTGTTTTCCCTTTTTATTTTAATGAATCCTAGAATTTTCAAAAATCTCGATTAAATACTCTATTGTACTTCTATAAAATTATTTTCTAAGTATTATTTACCTATTTACATATTTTTAACTTAATTATTTTCTAATAATCTACATTTAATTATGCATGTTAAAATTGATTTTAATTCCTATTTTAAATCTCATTGTGATGAACCATTGTAGTTTTTCAAAAATCAAACTTTGTTATTTTAATTGTTTATTTATGCAGTTTGTATACTTTATTTGAAGGTACCTATCTGCATTTAGAAAGTTTAATTGATTTTCCACTTGAAATAAACAATAATTTGTTGGAAGGTTTAAATTCAGTTAACAATTATTGTTCAATAATAAAGTAACTTAATATTTCATTCTGTGCACAATGCTCCCACTCACTTTTTACTTCTCTTGCTTAATTTCGTCATAACAAACAATTTTGTAATCGGAATACACCCTGTATAAGATATAGGTATAATATTAATTAAATAATTTATCGTGAACCATTTCATATCTTTTTAACTGTTTATGAAATAAATTAAAATAAATAAAGAAATCTAAGTCTAAATACAAAAGTTCTTGCGCATGATAATAATTATTAATAAATAATGAGTTTATTAGAATATTGTTGATATTTCTGAACCTTATTATTTTTACCGTTTTTGTTTTATTTCTATATATTTATATTGCACTTATAATCTATATTATTTTTATTTGTGGACTTTGGTACTAATTTCATTTTTTATATTATTTACAGAGATAGATTTAAGTCCTTCGTTTACTCCCACTGAATTTTAGGATCCCTGTCTTTCATTTTATTTAAAGAGAGTGGAGCTTTTCACATTAATAGTTGTGCATTATTTTAAAATATTATTATTTTACATATATCATCCTTGTTATAATTGATTTTTGGATATTGTTATTGTTTGGACATTTTGGACATTGTATGTTTTATCTGATTTTGTTGCATCAGATATATTTGATTCTGTTACATCAGAATTGCACTGATTTTATTACCTCAGTTTTATTCTGTTAATTCTATTATCTAATTTAAAACATTATATTTTGAAATTTGAATTGAGTGTGATTATTATCCTCATTTTGTGTTGTGATTTTAACGGTAGTAAACCTTGAAAGTTTAGTTTGTCAACTAGAAAGTCACGTGCGATAATAAACTTTGCTTCCATATTTTATAACCATTTTATTCACAACCGACTAGAATTCGTTTATTTAATTTTATTTATCAAATTTTGTTTTTCTAGTTTTGTTACAAACGGGCCAATTTTAGGTGCTCAATATGTGGTTTACAATATTATTATTCCACATTTCGAATAGCATATTATTTATTTTAACGCTTAAGCTGGTGTTATGTTTATTAAATAGGTGGCTGCTAATATAGCTTATCCCAAAATATTTCATCTAAATTTGAATTGATTTAGCTTTTTCAGCTTTTGTTCGCATCATGCGTTCGGAAACTCCGTTTTGATCAGGTGTATGAGGTACGGTTAAATGATAGGTTATACCTGTTTCATTTTGCACACAAAGCTCTTTAAATTAGTTTGATAAATATTCATGACCATTGTCGCTATAAAGATAAACTATTTTTTAAATCAAATTGTGCCTCAACCTTTTGCCACATAAATTTTTTTTTAAAATATATTAACAAACACTTTTGGATTAACTGTATATAATCATCAATAAAAGTGACAAAGTAATTTTTTTTTTTTTTATTACTTATTACAGAAAGAATGATTGGCTTGCAAACATCGGTATGAACTATGTATAAGGGCCTTTGATATGACTTTTATCTATGTTAATTTATGCAAACGGCAATTTTTCTTGTTTGCCTTACATAAGTCATCTGATGAAAATTTGTGAACTTAGATGTTCATCTTCACCTAATCATATTATATGATTTTAATTTTGAAAATTTTCTTTTTAAATGTGACCCAATCATTCATGCCAAATTTTATAATTATTTGTCCTACTGACTGCATTTACACATTTACTTGATCATAGTATTTCTGGTATTTATTTAATATTTTGAAATTTACGATATATAAATTATTTGAGGGCATTTCAAAATGATTTGTCTCACTTTTTATTTTATACCAGTTTCATTGAAAATTACTACTCTTCCGGCCTTCAGAACTCGACTCACGGAAAGTAAGTTGTATGACGCTTTAGGAACATATAGTACGTTTCTAAAGTTCCATTTATTTCTAGATTTGTCTACAGAAATTATTATTTCTGTCCATGACTAACTAATTTATCTGATTTTTTTTTTTAATCAGTTTTTATTAGTTTTTATTTTGTAACCAATTCTTTAATACTTTCAATTGACGCAGTGTGTTTGAAATTAGTTTCGTCATTAATTAATTACACCACGAGTTTTAATATTTCTATCTATCGCCCTGTGTGTTCATTTGAATCAAATTCAATTAGAATTTGGTCAGTTTTCTTTTATTGACTTTATTATGAACTTATAACAGGCGAGTTCAAAACTTTTAAAGTTTTGCTATCTGGGCTTTTTATTATGCCTCAGTTTATATTGTGGTGTTTTTATTTATATTAATTTTTAATTCAGATGTTAAACTATTGCACTTTTATAGTTCATCTGTTTTACACCATTTTGTTTTGAATTATGTGTTCATTTTTAAATGCAAATAAGTAGGTACATATTGCTTTTCTCATTTCTGACACAACAATGTTTAATTTCATATTTTAATAAATATTCACCTCCATTATCGCAATATAAAATACATTAACTGACAGTTTCGATGTTTTTTTTTTTTTTTTAGCACATTATTTTTTTTTTTTTTTTTTAATTATTTAAACTGGACTAAACAATCAACTGTATATTATCTGTACGTATCGATAAACGCCACAAAATGATTTTATTATCGATAGTAGGAGGTGTAGTGGGAAATTTAGTAACGTTTAATATACATGGTTTTTAGATCTTGATTTTGAAAATGGCAATCTTGTCTGTTTTATAGATTTTATATTTGTAATAATATTATAACATTTTATATCATCAATATATTTTATTCTTTCTACCATTTAATAATTTTGTATTCTTAAAAATATTTGTCATTAACGTTCCCTGAACATTCATACCATATTTGGTGGCTATTGGCATTAATCATATTATTTTGTTTCTATGGTTATTGCCATTTAAGTGCTTACCTGTTGCACTATAATTTCCTTTAGGTTCTTTATATTTACCCATTTTTGTTAAAATAGTTATTGCTCCATTTTTCTTGAATAAACTGATGATTGATAGTTTGGCTCATCTGATATAGGTATAGATACTTGACTTTTCAGTTTTCCTTTGATTGTTACAGTTACAGTTGTATTATTTTATATATATGTATGAGGGTTGTCATATTGAAGAATTCTGAAAAAATATTTTGATTGATTAGTAATGCTAGTAATTTATTTCACCATATTCGACAATAAATGATATTTCTTTATTGCTTTCAATTTTTGTTATTTTTTAAATTTGAATCGTATTATATTTTTCTTCAGATATTTATTTGTAAAATAACAATCTTTTGAAATGATTGCTTCGATCACATATTTCACAATTTTGATTTGGTGATTTATATTATGATATATAATTGTTTAATGTGCTAGTTTTTAATTAACTACTCGCTATAAATGTTGTAATACTTATCTTGTTTCAATTTGACTTCATGGTTCAAAAGTCGAGTTTTAACACATGGCATGAAATATTCAAATTTCCAACTAGGTCCATTCAATCTATTGAAGGTTCAGCTGATAGTAATCCTTTTCCTTAAAATTCTTGTTGAGTAGCAAAACGTCTTTCTTATATTTTGTTTAAAATATTAATTATTTCTTTAATTCTTGTACGAATTCTTAAATGTCTTGTACGTTTTCCAAAAACGAATAATTTAAATACTCAATTAATATGCGTTTAGAATTTAATTCTTATATTTTCACTAATTACTTAAAAGTAATTTCTTCTTCTCTTACGTTTAATAAGTTTAAGTGAGTAAGTTCTCATTATTTAAAAATCGTGTTTAATTCAGCAAGTTTTATTAGTTAACACTATAATACTTTAATATTACACTATAATATTATTTACGTGACCTGGGCCCATAACCCGTTAGAAGGATTAAGGGAATTGAAATAATACAAGTCATTTAACTTTAGAATTATTATTTTATTTTGTTCTTATTCACTTGGTGTCATCTGAGTTAATAATATAAAAATGTATCGAAATGAAATTCATTCGTAGGTACAGCATAAAAATGTATACGTGTCATTTTCTTATTAAGCATTACGTTGATAAAAATAATCTCATTAGTTTGATATGTTATGTAGCCGATAAACAATGACTTAATTATGACCAATATTATAATCAATTGAATTGACAAATTTTGTTATGAATGCCAACGGAAAGAATATTTACAAATACACAAATGTAGATACTTTACTTTTATAATTAAAAAACAAAATTATAATACGCGCTACGAATCTAAAAGGCTCAGAAGTGAGATGCGAATGCGGGTTGCGCTTGTACAGTCTGTTTAAAAACTACAAACTCGCAACTCAACAAAACTAAAATAGCAATAACAACTTGACAATAGCGTACTCGACTGTACTTTAAAGCAGGAAAGCGACAAGTGACGAAGGCAACGAGCGATCATGGCCAAACACCGACGAGCGCACGCTCCGTGCAGGTAGCTGGGAGGTGGTGGGAGTATTTTTTTTGCGATGTGTTAAGAAAGTAGGGGACTCGAAAATAGGCAAGCTCCTCTATTAAAAGCCCCCAGTTCCTAAGTTCTAACTCCGAGAGCTGGTAAAAGTGTCAATTCATATTTTCAATTTATTAATAAAAAAAACTGAATTGGTCCTAAATTCAAATGACCTTGGCTGTTAATCTTTTCGATGACCGAAAAACGACTCTTTTTCAAAGTGTCGCTGTTTATACATTTTTAGGACAAAACAGCCAATTTGTATAGTTTTGTCCGTAATCCTGCAGTGCGAGCTGCAGATTTTGCAGCTCGTTGAATAAAAAAAAAAAATAATAATAACGCGTTTCTTTTGTGAACGTCAGACGAGAATTTAGAGTAAATTACGATGTGCTTCTTGATTGGGTATACGAAACGAAAATTTGAATTGATCGAATAATATGCTGTTCTTCAATATGTGTATGTTTGTAACTCTGTGACTTTACATAATACATACATGTACCTATATCGGTATATGTGTATTTTTATTCAACATATAGTAAACACTACAGGGTTTCATTTGGTTACTTCCACTCTAATCATTTTATACCGTATGTGTGATTAATTGAGTTCCCTCCATATATCAAAATGATCGGATTACAGCGAAATTGTTATAAATACAGTGTAAACTCTATACAGTATGTAAACGCGTAAGGTTTACACATAGGGAAATTAGCATTGGGAAAAAATACTTGGATCATAGTTAGCCATGACTGCATTAATTGTTATTTCTATTGAATTATCGTGGTAATCTTGAGGATTTCTATTTTATTTTGCTTTATTTTTATTTTACTTGGCTTTTTTAATAATAAAAAGCTCTTATAAATAATTATTTTAATTTTTTTGTACAAAAATTTAACACGAATAGGCGGAGATATTTGATCTCGCACCATATTTAAGTATTTTTGGGAATTTAATGTCCCATTAATAAAAAAAGTCCGTTTATGTTGTAATCATTTGAATATTTTCTTCGGTAGTATACACATTCATTTTGCAAAAGAATATTATCTGTCAAATTGAAAAACAAAATTTCAAGGCTCACTCTGATCCAGTCATTTTTCCCAATGTTAATTTCCCTATGTGCACCTTACGTGTTTACATACTGTATAGCGACACTCAAGGGACTGTGCACTTTGTGGCGTTATTGAGAGTTGTCGTTAAACGGAGAGAAGAAATAATCCATTAATATTTTTTCCATATTGTCGATACGGTCGAATGACCGAATCCAGACATCACTTATCTTTTCTCCCGCCTCTATTGCGCGTATTAATATAACTTTTTCGTCAATACACAAAGATTTTCTTTTATACTCGCCATGTTCACAGTTTGCAAGTTTGTGGGCAACTAAGAGAATGATAACTTATTGATAAGCAGCTGAGCTAAACATATGAAAGATAATCCCAACAAACAACAGAACGAATTTCTTAAAATCTTCAGTACGCATGATGCCGACAACAAAGCAACAAAATAACAAACACGTTATTAATGATGACGTATTGTTGTCGATATTTAGAGTGAGTGTGTCGTTATTTAGACTTTAGAGTGCGTATAATTGTATGAGCAACAAGGTAAACCGACTAGAGTTAAGTAATTTCGACGTTTTAAGGAGTTTGTCGTTATATCGAGTGACGTTAAATGGAGTTTACACTGTATTAATTTATCAGGAGAAACCGAAACCTAAAAAGCCTTCTCCGCACCGATTTTCGCGCAGAGAACCATGATAGCAGTTCACGCGGTATGCATGAAGCAACAGCAGCAGCATCTCAAGAGCCTACCGTTGAAAGAGAACACACATGCCTGTGTGTGTGTATGAAATCCAATCAATGGATAACTGTATACCCGGCCACAAAACAATCACTCAAACACAATCCGCTCTGTGCCTACACACACCTCTTGTACGCCCGTTACACAGAGCGTATCAAACTTTTCGGATTCCGAATTGATTTTCCCCATTGTTTACTTAATTTGACCGCGATTTAAGCATTCTTGTAGGGGCAACGTCCAATTAATTACGCGAGGTGTTTTTGATGTGAAACATCTAATGGCGCGTTTGGTCGGGAGTAAAACTGTGCGCAATCGGCGCGACAACTTTTATGGGACGACGTTACGTTTGTGTGCGCTGGATTAAACGTGATTTCAGTTGAAGGGGGCATCTAGATAACAGGGTGAAATTATTTAGTTACCTACTAGTATTTCGTTAGATGGCAGCGCGTAACGCTTGCGTTGTGTATGCGTTGGATTATATAATTTGGCTTTTGTTAAAGGCGACAACTAGATGACGGGGCAAAATTTAGTTACAGGGCGATATTTAGTTACTAGAATTTTTGTTAGTTGACAGGGCAAAATTGAGTTTACAGGACGATGTACTTCGTTACTAGAATTTCGTTAATTGACAGGGCGAAGTTTAGTTTTAGGGCGATATTTAGGTACCAGAATTTTTGTTAGTTGACGGCAAAATTGAGTTACAGGACGATATACTTCGTAACTAGAATTTCGTTAAAATTGACAGGGCGAAATTTAGTAGAGCACGGCAAAATTTAGTTACAGGGCGATATTGAGTTACCAGAATTTTTGTTAGTTCACAAGACCAAATTGAGTTACAGGACGATATAGATACTTCGTTACTAGAATTTCGTTAAAATTGACACGGCAAAATTTAGTTACAGGGCGATATTTAATTACTATGTAGAATTTCGTTTGTTGACAGGGCGAAATTTAGTAATTTTATGAATGCAGTCTTTTTTTCGGCGCGACCTCATAATAGTCGAAACTTTGTTAGCTCCGAAAAAAACGCCCGGAAGATCTTTGAAAGTTTGCGAACGTTCTCGCGCGGTTATGATAATTTTCGAGAAAAAATTTGCAGAACTTCTGCATCGACAGGTTGCGGCCCATATATGCATATAATGTGGTGCCTACAGCTGATATAATCGTTGCGTAATTATCTGTTAGCAAGACGCCGTGCACAGATAACGCTTTCCTCGAGCTGCGGCACCGCGCAGACCCCCACTGGGTCACATCACCACTGCGCGAGCTTTCTCTCTCTCTCTCTCTCTCTTTCGTACCCCGTCTCTCGTTCTGCTCTATGACGGCTTTGTTTTCAGCGGGATTCGAACAACCATTCGTCATATTGTATTGTATGGCCTGTTCCTTCAAACACAAATGTAATACTGTTTATTATGAATTCATTTCATTAAAGTAGTTGCTTTAAGTACACTTGATTCATTCAAAATGGTTCCGTTTTGATGTCAAGAAAATGTTTCAAATTGCGTCTGTTTTATCTTTCGAGTAAAAGTCCTCTCGCATTATAATATTTTATAAAGGGTTTGGAAGTTAGTCACAAACAGCGTCGCAAAGACACATTTTAGAGCCGTTGAGACTCCCACCACCTCCCAGCTACCTGCACGGAACGTGCGCTCGTCGGTGATTGGCCGTGATCGCTCGTTGCCTTTGTTACTTGTCGCTTTCCTGCTTTAAAGTACAGTCGAGTACGCTATTGTCAAGTTGTTATTGTTATTTTAGTTTTGTTGAGTGACCCTTTTTTGAAGGAGGTTACAATTTTTTAAAAGATTTTTTCAGGGAATCCCTGAACATGTTTTTCGCTTTCGTGACAAGATACTGTTTTTTGATTGGTTCTTGGCCAAAACAAGCAGACAAGCCCCGGTTCTAATTTTGAAATCTATCTTGTGAGTCCGCAGTGACGTCATTTCCATCCTCGTAGCCGGCCCGCTGGCCAGCACAAGTACCAGCAGCGGCCTTTATGCTGTCAAACTATTAACTTAATAAATAGAACGAAAACGCTAAAAGATATCAATTCTCGGTACAGCGACGAACCTGAAAAAAATCATTCACTATGCAATCCAATGAAATACAACTAACAATCTCTATAATTATTGAACTAGTTTAATTTTTTACCTGATAGTTATAAAAAAACTTTTTTGATTGTATTAATTTTATATATATTAGATATCGTGTCCATCGAGATAATTATAAATAAAAAATCGCAGGATTGTGGACAAATATTAGATTTATTAATTGTACGACGTTTCGTCTATAAAATTTAGACAATTTTCAAGTACAAGTTGAAAATTATTAAAACTAAATTTTATAGACGAAACGTCGTACAATTAATAAATCTAATATTTGTCCACAATCTTGCGATTTTTTATTTATAATTAATTTTATAGTTTTTCGGACTATTGAAATGACTATATTTTGTTTTTAATTTTTGATACGACAACGTGGCCGTTTTTTCTCAGTCGAGATGTAACAACTTCCTTGCAACAATGATTAAATACTAGAACAAGAACCGATAAATAATAATGTTTTTGTTTTGATTGATTATTTCACCTATGCTCATTTCAATGAATATACAAATATAAATACGGCCATTTTGTATCTATCTTTTCGTGTACTATATTTTTGTATCACGATCATGCAATTAATATGTGACAAGCGTGTGCTTATGGCGTGCAAAGTGTTAAAAAATGATACACATTTTTTATTATTGTTAAGTATATCTTATTAGAATAATGTCAAGGAAAATGCACGGATCGTTTGGTCAAAAAATATTGTTGCCTCATCTTTTCGCGTGCTTGGTAACAAGTTGATTTTCAAAATTAGAACCGGGGCTGTTTTTTGTGTCTCTTTTGAGCAAGAACCAATCAGAAAACAGTATCTTGTCACGTGGAAACGCCCTCAAACAAATATGACGTTATAATGTGTGTTCTGCTCAATAAACGTTTACTTTTGTTAACATTTGAACTTCTGCGCTCGCACCAAACCCATCTACAAAGCTAGCTTCAAAACATGCATCGTGTGAAGCGAAACACATAAAAGGTATTACGAATTCCAACGCCACAGCATGCTTGACACCTAACAGGAATCTAGCGGCAAAACTATAAAGCTTAATTGTACAATAAATCAAAAGTAATAGAAAAATGCTAAATGGTCACTACTTTATTTCCCTCCATATAAAATTAAAGTGACATATAAACTAGCTGAGCAATAAAGAAACTAAATTGTGTATAACTCACAATGAAAAATATTACTTGAGCGCTATTACCATTCCAACCCACAAGTGGGGAATGGTACTAGTTTAGGTCAAAAATCACTTTTCAAAAAATTTAAATTTCTTTCCGTTTTGAGGTCCACCAAATCAAAAAAACATATTTTTGGAAAAACTCTGTGCGTCTGTTAGTCTGTGAACACGATACAGGTCAAACGAATGAACGGATCGAAACCAAATTTTGGAAGGATGTTTGGTATGCAAATATGAAGAGCCCTATTATTTTTGGGGAAAATGGGCGCATGCGCAGAAAAGATATATGCTATAACGGTGTTTTTTATGTAATAATGATATACTTTTCATAACGGCTTATTATTCTATTTATTTTTTGCAAGAAAGTTTCGTTAAAATTTTTTTTTTCTAAACTTTAGTTTCGGAAATATTTTGAAAATAAAAAAAAAATAGCCGTTCTTTTGTTTTATGGATCTGTCAGAAATAAACAAGTTCGGCATGCTTTGATTAATGTTTAACATGTCGTGGAACATTTATTATGGATAGGTAACCATGGCGACGAATAGCAAATATCATATTGAATACTAGCAATTACCCGCGTCACCTCACACGATATTAGAAATTTTATTTTCTTTATTATAATCAAATGTCAACATTTTTGAACTTGGAATGGTCCCGTCGCCCAATTGGCTGGAATTTTTTTTTATGTAATAACAAAGCAACAAACATGTTAAAATATAAAATTATCAACAATTTTGTGTTTCTTTGATGAATTATTACGACTCGCTTGTTTTTATTCTGCTAGACTGCATTCGTGAATAAACTCTCTATATAACATTTTTATTATGGCCAAGTGTCGTCGAAGTTTTATATAAAATTTCACCTGACACATTATTACGGCTTCGCATGTCTTTTAAATGCATTTAATAAATCGTTGGGGTAAGGTTGTCCTCCAGCTGAATACCAACTCATGGACTACAAGTATAATACGCGCCACGAATCTAAAATGCTCGGAAGTTAGATGCGAATCCGGGCTTGCGCATGTAGGTACAGTCTGTTGAAAAACTACAAACTCGCAAGTCAACAAAACTAACATTATAACATAACAATAACAACTTGACATAGCGTACTCGACTGCACTTTAAAGCAGGAAAGCGACAAGTGACAAAGGCAACGAGCGATCACGGCCAATCAGAGACGAGCGCACGTTCCGTGCAGGTAGCTGGGTGGTAGCGGCTCTAAAATGTGCCTTTGCGACGCTGTTTGTGACTAACTTCCGAACCTTTTAGATCCGTGGCGCGTATTACCTATACTGTAAATTTCTTTTTGAAGTCATACTTTTGACACGTTATGAAAAAATGATTTCGGCCTTGGCACGAGCCCCGGTTACGACGCTGATTAAATATACTTCTGAAGAATAAAAAAAATATTTGCATTTGCGAAATTAAGTCCGCCGCACACGATGCTGGATTTGCCGCTGGGTTCCTGCTAACTTTCACTACTAGTTTTCTTGATTGCTATTATGTGCTCGCTTCACACGAGACGTCTTTACAAGCTTGCTCTGCAGGTAGATTCAGTGCGCGCGCAGTGATAGTTAGAACGTTAACAAAGTTGCAAATTTATTGTCTCTGAACAGAACACACACTATGACATAGTGTTTGTTTGTGGGCGTTTGTTCAAGTCGCCTACGTGACAAGATACTGCTTCCCGATTGGTTCTTGCTTATACCTAGAAGCGGACCTAGCAAGAAAAATTGCCCCTGTTCTATAATTTTAATCTTGTGAGCGAGCAGGCGAGCCTGCAGTGACGTCATTTCTAGCTTCGTATACCCAGTCTGCCGGCCAGCAGAAATCCGAGCAATGTTTCTAGCAGCATTTCTGAACTAGTTTGACTTTTGTGCGTTGGATTAGCCTTCTTTTTTGCATCGCGCTCTCTGATTTGGCCCGTCGTGGATCAAGGATCAGCCAACTTTTCTCTCTATTTACATATATTACAGAGATAATTTGCTTGGATAATACGTAGATATAAAACAGCCCCGAGCAGCCTTGGAATGCCTTTCTCTCATTCACACAGGGCGCTTCTGTCTCTGTCGCACGCCATCATCGAACGTTTTCGTCTAACTCAGGTGTGAGAAGAGAGCATCGCATTGCAACAAAACGCACGGAGACACCTGAAGGCCTGTGTAATTATACCTGCAATAATAAAATGATAATAACTGCGCTGCAGCGGAATTACCGAATCGAAGAATGTGAAAACTGCACTAATTGTCTTTGAAGAATTGGCGACGCCATTTTTTTTTTTTAATTTTATTTTAGGACCCAGTGCCCGCATGGTTCTAATCCTGATTTATATAGTAGACCAGCTTGCTCTGAGAATTCTTGCGATTGCGTTTTTCTTTTATACGACTGAACTTGAAGAAGAACGCATTGTTTCAACACACCTCGGTTGTCGAGCGTCTGTAATCTACAATCTCTCTCTTTCTCTCTCTCTCTCTTTCTCTCTCTCTGTGTGTGAACGGAACAATCTTTACTTCACACATAGAATATCAGCGCAGTTGCGTCTAAAGTGCCCGTAGTTTTCGTTCATTTCTGTATTTTCTATAGAAACGTGTCGATTGTTCCGTGCCGTGCCGGGCCGAGTTGATTCAGCCTTGCTTAATCTCAATTCAGATGATTCACTTAAAGAAATTCATGCAAGAAAATCGACGTATTTTTGAGCGTATATTTGAAACTTTTCGTGTTTGATCAAGAGATCGAACATTTCTTGGACTAGCGTCATGAAACAATTCGGAACCCAAAGGAATGGTGAGACCTCTGGTGAGAAATGCGCCGAACTGTCCTAAGAAGGGTTTTTGACAAATGACAGGTAAACATTGATTTACAAAAGCATGATGGAGCCTAACCTAGCCTCCATCATCAATGTTTACCTTATGCCTCCATAGTTTACCTGTCAAAAACTCCCCTTAGGACAGTACGGTGCATTTCTCACCAGATGTTTCACCATTCCTTTGGGTTCCGAATAGCAGTGCTTTCACCAGTTTTAAAACTTGAACCTGGGAGCTTGTAACTTAATCATATCAATTTTTCTTTATTAATACATTATCTAGTGTAAACTTTTATTTTGAAACAATAATAATAATAATTTTATACTATTTCAATATAACTTTTATTTTATAAAAATATGATCACAATTATCTATTTCACTTTAATAGTGAGAAATTAACAATCGTTGGAAATAACGTAGAAATAAAATAACAATTACATAAAAGAATTTAATTATTTACTACAATTCTTAATAAAGATGATATTCAATTTTAAGCAGTTACCTCTACAACAGTTTGTGCAAGAAGAATGTCCTAAAAACAGCACCCCTTTTTCTATCTCATCTGCCGATATTTATCTTATAACACTTAGTTATAGCAGTGAAATATACAAGGGTCTTTTACATAAACACTTATAATTTACTAGTTTATACAATAACAAACGACAACAACAAAACAGAAATGCTAACAATAGGTATATTAAAATTCAAATTTCATTAGAAAACTCGATGGATGAAGATCGATCCAAATCGGGATTTAGACTATTCGTGTAGTGAGCAGTTTTATCTACACTTTCACGTGACCCATCTCCTACAACGCATATAATTAAGCATAAGAATTATCTCTGGACTGGTCAATAAATTATATAAGACGACACCGAATCGGGATTGTGCAAGTGACCACAGAAATTACCAAATCCACGGACATTCGTATACGAACGTAATAATGTGTGTGTGTGCGTTTTTATGCGTGTGTGTGTGCATGTTCTGTCCGGGCATTGAACCTGCGGCCCAACGGCAGCATCCCATCTTACCGCCGGCTAACTGTATCGTGTCCGAATGGACCAAGGCGTATACATACACACATACTTGTAGTACCTACATGTATTAAATTATTATACTATCTACATGCATGCGTCGATTTGTGTGATAAATAAATTGGATAGGTCTGAATTGAATTAGTTGAGACCATATATTTTTATTCTATGACTTCTTCAACATATCTTTCGTTCGAATCTTCAAACCATTCCACTCGTTCTTTGCATCTGTTATCATCATATACTTTTATTCTATAGGTACTGAGCATAGGAATAAAATCGCAATCGAACCATTAGGGTGCAAACATATATACTTCTGTATTTTTTTACGCCGTAAGAACTGGCATATCCAGGAGGGCAAAACAAGCACGGGGAACCCGGCTTAAGAAATTTCTAATTTGCCCCCTCCTGGGCCAAAAGCTGGGTACGCCCATGTTAACGTCATAGAAAAAGACACGGTTTTTGAAACAGAGATACTTTATTCAGATTGAATGCAATCCTATCAACGGAGAAATCAGGGAATTACATCGAAGAAAGAGACGCAGATATATTTTCGATAAGCTTTTTTGCGTACACTCACCGCACATTGAGTAGATAGGCAATGATTCATATAGGTTATTATTAAATATATGGTTGGGACATTGGGCGCGACTATCAATGAACAAGAGTTTGGTAAGTGTCCTTACTTTACTATATCAAATATCAATTATGAAGAGCTTAAGTAAGCAGCACTATGTGTATGGAGAAGTATACAATACTTCCTTTAATTTAAAGGAGGCCGGCAAATCTAATAAATAAAAGATTGATTTGCTTATAATTCAACCGGCAGTCACCTTAGGGTTTCTCCTTTTTTAGGCTTATTTTACTGCACTATTAGTACATGCAGAACGAATGAAGCGTTGTGTACTACCCCTACGTGTATAGAATTGGAGGCAACGTCGGCCATGGTGAACGCGTTCTTACGTAAGGTTGTGGTTGTATTAATTTTAAGAGCCAGGACATATGCTTCGTCTGCTGTCCTGTCAGACAAACAGCAGAAACTAATAAAATATGCTCCATGCTCATTCTCAGAAAAAGATGCTTATATCTGCTGTCGAGCATCTATATAACTTACAATATCTGTGTTTCTAAGAAACAGTTCCCGGCGTAGATTAGGAAGATCAATATTAATTCTTTTGATTACGGCAAAAGATTTCCATCGTCTTTGTATCAATCATCATCTTTGTATCAACCATCATCATCTTTTCCTTTTTCCGTTATCTTTGTAATAATAATAAATTATTCCAATAAAAACTTACTCAAACTTGTCAAGCAGTGTATCCGTATTAATTCTTTTGATTACGGCAGAAGATTTCCGTCGTCTTTGTATCAATCATCCTCTTTGTATTACCATCATCTTTGTATCAATCATCATCTTTGTATTACCATCATCTTTGTATCAATCATCATCTTTGTATCAACCATCATCATCTGTTCCTTTTTCCGTCATCTTTGTAATAATAATAATAATAAATTTATTCCATAAAAAACTTACTAAAAAGTGTGGAACTTGTCAAGGGGTGTGGAACATATCAGTTCGAATGCACAAAATATTCCTCTATTGATGCCCAATTTGCGGTAAGATGGAAGAACCAGTCATCGTCGGTTTCTTCTTCGGCGACGATTGAATTCGGTCGTGCGACATTTCAGCATTGACCAATCGATATCTTCACATTGTGTGTACATCGCGTTGCCTGCGGTTATGCGAGTGTGTAAGGTGGACCCGCAGTCAGTGTGTTGACTGAAGAATGACCTTAAGTGTGCCACGCGCACGTGTAGGTTGGCAGGCCTGTAACGCGCTATTAACCTCACGCAAATTGTACCTACATACTTTTTGTATTTATATGTGGTACGACTTTATTCCTTCACCGACTTCGAATGATTCGGGGAAGAACAGAACAGATTTTGTTGTTCTCTCATCGAATTGGTAATCTTGAATGTTTTCATTTCTGATTGGAAACTGTTGGAGCCCAGACTGATTCGTTACGAAGAAATCACGGAAGAATGTGTCTTGGCGTATTCTCAATGCTCGGGGAAGAACAGAGAAGAGAATGTTGGGTGGTGAACGTTCAAGTTACGATTGCAAACCGTTCGAGAACATCGCAGGTTTGCTCGGGGAAGTACAGAGGAGATGGTGTTTCGTGTTCTTGTGAATGTCTAATTTCTAATTGATTCAATAGGAACTATTCGAGTTACGACTGCAAAAAGTTCCAGAAGAACATCTTGGATTGTTCGAAATGCTCGGGGAAGAACAGAGGAGTAGATGATTGTTTTTATGATCCATACAAGATGTCGTTCCCTCAATTTAGTTATCAGTAGTCATATATTGTAGTTAAAAATATTAAGTCGTATTAAAATTAAAAATATTAATAATAAAAAAGAGCTGTAATCTCATAAAAATATAGAAACTTGATCTTGTTACCAGTTCATACTTTTTTTATCTGGTTGAAGAAGAAAAAAATATAGAAAGCACAGCTTTTCCGATTTGCATGGCATGAAATACTTCACATGTTAACATAATATCGATATTTCAATTTCCTGTATTACCCACTAACGCAAGCTACATTGAAGGAATCTGCAAGCTGTAATGTCCAATCGGTTATGAAAACAATGCCGCACATACGACAAAGACACAACATGCATTTGTAGATGTGTTAAGGTATGCCTGTCTTTATTTCTTAAACTTCACATTTGCGAGACTATTTTAGAAGGCTTCAAAATAAAGATAGTATCATAGTGAGTGAACTGTGAGGATATATTGCAGTTTTTCTAACCTATGTCTAATATATTTTGGCTATCATATGCGGAAAGTGTCGTTGCAGTAGAATACATAAAACGTTTATTTTTCACGATAAAGATTTTGCAAAAGTATGTCGCATGAATACCGAGTGCGTAACAAATTTAAAAAAAACGCTCAGTTTTTTCTAGTCTGTATCAACGTCCACTATAAAAGTGGTTTTTATGTTGATTTTAAGTAAAGAAAAATTAAACCCATGGTAGATTACAAGAAGAACACTCTTGATGCGTCAGTATTGCAAAGGTCTAAAAAAATAATTTTGCTTATCAATCTATACTTCTACACTAATATATAAAGCTGAAGAGTTTGTTTGTTTGTTTGGTTGAACGCGCTAATCTCAGAAACTACTGGTTCGAATTGAAAAATAAATTTTTTGTTGGATAGCCCATTTATCGAGGAAAGCTATAGGCTATATACTATTACGCTATGGCCAATTGGAGCGGAACATCAATGAAAAATGTTGCAAGATGTAGGTATCTCAAAATTAGTCCGTCCGACAAATATTATCAGGTGAAATGCCTTAACTAAATATTGCAATATTAGCGCGTGAAGTTTACAAGCCCAGATAGCTCAATCGGTAGAGCGTAAGACTCTTAATGCCAGGGTCTAGGGTTCAAGCCCCACGTCGGAGAATATGTTTCTATTTTTTTTTTTATTTTCTACATTGCTTTCTTCTAAGGCTTAGGTATATTTCAATTTTTTTAAATTTGATTACGACTAATTAAAATTATATAATTATATATATTAATTATATAATTAATAGCTCATTTGAAAACTGTTACAACTATAGGCATCTACCTATATAAAATAAATTTCCTACAGTGTTTTCAATTAAATATTTATTATATTAAAAGAAAATTACTTAAAAAAAGTATAAAT
The DNA here is from genome assembly GCA_963575645.1 of Xanthostigma xanthostigma. Taxonomy (NCBI): domain Eukaryota; kingdom Metazoa; phylum Arthropoda; class Insecta; order Raphidioptera; family Raphidiidae; genus Xanthostigma; species Xanthostigma xanthostigma. The sequence goes on from OY754473.1 coordinate 36,616,096, forward strand.
ACTGCTTTTTAACGACAAAAACTTTTGAACGGTAACGTCGATCATTATGAAGTTTGGACACAACATTCATCTCGGTAAACTAAGATGAATGTGCGTACTCATGTCCCTTCCTTCCCCATTCGTTCTTTTGCACCCGGATGAAACCGGGCGGGACCGCTAGTAAAAATATAAAATTACAAATTATTAAAACCATTATTGTTCGCGGGGATACCAAATGCTTACTTCAAACTCAGAATGTGTTATTGTATTAATGAAACAAATTGGAGAGTTTTGAAGATTGAGACCTCTAGTTGAAATTTCGCTCCAATAATGAGAGGTTTAGATTTTTAAACTTAGTTTGTCGAAAATATTTTGAAGGCGTCGTTGCCATGTTGACGCCGTTTACGATACGGGAGCAGAAGTCCCAGACGGACCAGGAGGACACATTATGCGCGGTATCTGTACACCTGTACGTGTCACGTGGCCCCAAATAATGTGTTTGGGGACGAGGCGTTCCATTGTTGACGTTATCACTCATGGATGTGCATCAGAGACGTCTGCAGGCGTAGACCTACTGATGTAGAGCCAGAAGCGCGGGTTAAAATTAAAAGAAAACTAGAGATGTCTCTTTTTGGGCTCGAAGATTTTTTTTATGAATTTTGCGAATGTTTAAATGTGTACAACTTTTAAACAGGAAGAGATAGAGACGTTTTCTTGAGCCCACGGTGTAATTTTTTGTACAAGCATGGTGAGTTTGAAAGAGCTCAGAGAGATTTCGATTTTCGTCAAAAATCGCATTTTTTTAGGGCATATGCCTTCAAAAAATAGAAAAAAATCATAGAGATATAAGTACTAGAGTACGCTAGCGGGTATGCTTGCCATAAGTGAAAGTGTCTGCAGTTCAGAGAGAGAACGCTGCATTCGTTCCATATCATTCTCTCTCTCCCTCATGACCGCTCGTTGACAGATCGTTAACTGAAGAGGGGAGGGCGGGGAAAACAATACCCTTATGTAACTAGCCATGTGCTGTTTATATCTTTGGTTACCATAGTAATACGAAATTGTAAGCAGCCTTCTCTCTCTCTTTCAAGGCTCACTCGCGGACTCTAGCTACTTATATCTCTATGAAAAAATCGACATCTCACATATATTTCAATTTGGAAACATATACACAAAAAAATACCTCGATTACAAATGGGTACAAGCCAACCGTATCTCTTTTGGTTTAGAAGTTAAGGGCATTTGAAGATTTTTTTTGCGAATTTTTGGGAAACTTTAAATGTGTATAATGTCTAAAGCAGAATAAATACAAACGTTTGATTGCACTCGTTGGAATCAACGGTCATTATTGTACTCGCATGGTGAATTTTCTCAACAATCTTTTGCTTTTGACGAAGCCGGGTAAAAATCAAGGATATACTCGACAATATAAATAAATTCTTAACTAATTGGAAAGTGGACCAAATGCGCAATATTTAACAACTTCGTCAGGACTCTGTAAATTGGAGAAATAAATACATAATTATTAACCTGTTAACCGGGGAATTCCCTTTTTAATTACGGGAGCGAGCTCTTTCACTAGGACGTGTCAGTACGTCACGCCCGGAGAACGTAATTTCATATTATTATTTTTTTTTATTTATGCTTAAAATCTTAATTATTCTTCTTCTTGAAAAATAAAGTTCCAAAGCTGGTTTTCCAATTATTCCTTGTAAAATTAGGAGTCCTAAAAATCTTCATTTGCATCCTTCCATTTTCGAATTCTCGAACGTGGTTTTAGCACAGGATCACCCGGTCCAGGGCGCAACATATATTTCAAGGACGTATTCATATGTCCTACCCGTACACGCTATTGTTTACGTTTGACGTAATTATACGCCCCGCTCGGTTAAACGGTTGAAAAGTAAAATTGTTACACTTTCCAATTATTTAAGAATTTATTTAAATGAATATTGCGAACGATAAGAATGAAAAATATTAATACTTGACAATATTTTCATTTCATCATATTCTTGGGTGTCTGTAAGTTGATTTGCTCTACTTCCAGTGTGCTACGTGTTTGCTGCTTCTCCTTTTTTTGCTGAATCTGAACTATTATATAATAGTGTGTATATATATCTGCATATATAGTTGTGATAACCCAGTCGTTAAAGAGTCGACCCCCACCCCTTTATACCGAACCCCAACTTGAAAAAGTTATAATAAAGAACGTATTTATGAATCTATAATAGGAATATTTTGCATCGTGCTCTAGTATAAACAGTGTTAACACTTTTGACACTATATTGCGTTTGTTATACAAAAGTGTAAGGTACACTGATCTGTATTTCAGTGTCAGACTTAAAGTGTAAACACTAGCAGTCCCGATTCTCGAGCAAAGCACCGTAATGTATAGATGTTTGCATTTGATAATTACCCTCAAAATGATACTTTTGATAAAGTTTTTCAGTGAATCTTCTAATATATACTACAAGCGTCTAGTACCTATATAGAACTTGAAATTTATACAAAAATATATAGAATAATTGGATTTCCGGCCCGGCTCGAGTTTTGTTGATATGGCAGCTATATGCAAATCAATTTTCTGTAATGCAGAGGTAAAACTCATGTTTTAAATGAAGTTCACTGTGTCTATATGTAACTTACATGTATCTCTTAGTGTCAGAGCACACATGCTATTTTTTGTATTACGATCGTGCGATTGAGTCGCTTATAAATCTCCGTGCTGTTGCCCAATCGCGCCATCCAACGAGAAATTTCGAATACCTGAGGAGTAGTCGTTAAAAAAAACTTTTATCATTAACGGGAATAAACAAAAACGAATCACCGTCCATTTTGAAATTAAAAAAATTCTGAATAGAACTCTTCAAATAAATAAAATTGTCGACCAATTTTTTTTTCTTCAGACCATATATTGACAAAAAATAATAAAAATATAAAACAATATAACAAAAGATGACGTTTCGATCCGGACTTGAATCTTCTTCAGAAATATCTAAAAAATATAAAAATTAATTAGTATTAGTTATTTGTCTAATAGAATGCACGAATGATTGATATTTTTATTATTTTTTGTCAATATATGGTCTAAAGAAAAAAATTGGTCGACAATTTTACTCATTTTGAAATTAATTATTAACAGTCACACCTTAAAATGTTCCTCATTTGCAATTTTTCAAATTGTTTTCGATGAATTATAATGTTGCAAAAATTCTCTTTTTTGTAATAGTTTTATTTTAATTATTATCAGTTTTAATTACTATGTAATTAGTGCATGTTCTCGTTTCGTTAATTGTTATTTAATTACATTGTCTGGTGTTATTAATCAATTTCGTTTTTTTATGCTTAAAATAAAATGACAGAAAACCGTTATTTTAATCGCATTTGTGTCGCAATAAACGAGATGAAAGCGAAGATGAACGTATTTGGACGCGGCGTTTAGTTCCGCAGCATCCCGTGCGGTGGCAGGCTTGTACGGTTTACGGAAACTGTTAGTCAACTGTCTGTTGTATCGACAAGCGACGCGTGTGTACAGAATTCGTGTTTGTGCTTGCTCTCGTAACAGTTCGGGTTTTCGACTAAAGATGACGCAACGATCGTCGCTTACATCAAAATATTGTTTAAGAAGTATACAATATTTAGTTTTAAAAGTTGAATCAAATAATATAAAGCATATTTTTCGCGAACATCGATTTTAGTTTAACATATTTTTTCTCTCTTTTTTTTAATTACTTTAAATCATAACCCTGAACGCCATTTAAAGGGGGGCGCCGCTGAACAAGTCTATATGAATCAGATACGGCCCCAGACTTTTCATAATTTTCGCGAGAAGTTTGTCTCCTTCGTTAAAACAATAAAGTACTATTGGAAACTGTAGACTCTGTAGAGGAATATTTTTTTATATTTACAACTTTCGATTAACGTTTGATTACTCCTCAGTAAATAAAATTAGTGATCAATTTTTCAGAAAAATTGGTCTACAATTTTATTAACTTTTTTTTGTATTTCAAACTCAACCGGAAGTGACATGCATATATTTTTTATATTTTCGAAATCTCTATTTTTTCTCCATAAATTCATATAAAATTTTCATAAGGTTACATAAGAAAATATTCGAGAATAATGTTATTTCTTAATTAAATAAACAGTACCTAATAATTATTTTTCGTAGCACTCTACACACGTGTAAATCATTAATAATAATAATTAATAATAAAAAATCGTAGGATTGTGGACAAAAAGTTATTTATTTAGTGTACGACGTTTCGTCTTTATATTTAGACTTTTTCAAGTACAAATGTGAAAATTTAAAACAATAATATTATGACAAAAGTTAAGGTACATAAGACAAAAACATGGCAACAAGTTTAAAAATAAATAAAAATAAAAATACGAAAGTTAGTTCAATTTCATTACATAGTTATTATATACTGACTACTTAAATTTTGAGTAGGTATCTGTTCTGTTATTACTAGAATTGTTTTTTCTAATAAAACACATTTCACTGATATTGCGTTTCATAATCATTGTTTTAAATTTTCACATTTGTACTTAAAAAAGTCTAAATAAATAAGTACGAAACGTCGTACACTAATAAATAACTTTTTGTCCACAATCCTGCGATTTTTTATTATTAATTATCTCGATGGACACGATATCTAATATATAAAATAATAATAATTACTGTGTATTTAATTAATAAATTGATAACGATTTTGTCAGATATTTTCTTATGTAACCTTATGAAAATTTTACAGGAGTCTATAGAGAGAAAAAAATGGAAAAAAAATTTGTTTATTTTTCCTCTATAAATTCATATAAAATTTTCATAAGGTTGCATAAGAAAATATTCTAGAAATTTATTAATTAAATACACAGTGCAATAATTATTTTTCATAGTACTCTATACATGTGTAAATTTTTAATAACAATTATTATTATGTACTGTGTATTTTAATTAATAAATTGATAGCGTTATTCTCGAATATTTTCTTATGCAACCTTATGAAAATTTTATATGTATTTATAGAGAAAAAAATGGAGATTTCGAAAAAAATGCATGTACCTACACTTCCGGTTGAGTTTAAAGTACACAAAAAAGTATACCTCAGCAGTTTCCGATAGTAAATTTCGAGTTGAACAAAAAACTGTTTCAACTTTTTTTTTGTATCTAATAGGATGCACGACTTTTTCACTATTGCCATTTTCGGTGAACACGCTGTATTGACAGAATTGTTTTAAGATTAAGTTAGTAAGTCATAGAGTTAACTTGATCGTTACGTACCCATGTGTTACAATCGGCCGCCGACAGTGTTTGATGATGAAACGATGGCACAACTCGGAACGACATCACTCGAAACGTTTGCCGGTCTGTGTTTGCTTTACTAATAGAAACTGTTGTTCACAGCTTACCTAGAACAATACGAAACACTAACTTAGCAAAATATGTACGGGATGGTCTGGATTTGGTGGAAGCAAAGTGCTTCGTAAGGTGGCCAGCTTTACAAAACGACCCCCTTAAGGCCGCTGCACACGAGGCTAGGAGTTCTGCTAGCCGTTAGGCTGGGTACGAAGCTGGAAATGACGTCACTGCGGGCTGGCCTGCTAGCTCACGAGATAGGTTTTAAAATTAGAACAGGGGCTATTTTCCCTGCTAGATTTGCTGCTAGGTATGAAAGGCCGCTGCACACGAGGCTTATAGAAACGCTGCTAGGAATTCTGCTAGCCGGCAGGCTGGGTACGAAGCTAGAAATTACGTCACTGCGGGCTGGCCTGCTAACTCAAAAGAAAGATTTTAAAATTAGAACAGGGGCTATTTTCCCTGCTAGATTTGTTGCTAGGTATGAAAGGCCGCTGCACACGAGGCTTATAGAAACGCTGCTAGGAGTTCTGCTAGCCGGTAGGCTGGGTACGAAGCTGGAAATGACGTTACTGCGGGCTGGCCTCCTAGCTCAAAAGATAGGTTTTAAAATTAGAACAGGGGCTATTTTCCCTGCTAGATTTGTGGCTAGGTATGAAAGGCCGCTGCACACGAGGCTAGAAACGCTGCTAGGAGGTCTGCTAGTCGGTAGGTTGGGTACGAAGCTGGAAATGACGTCACTGCGGTCTGGCCTGCTAACTCAAAAGATAGATTTCAAAATTAGAACAGGGGCTATTTTCCCTGCTAGATTTGCTGCTAGGTATGAGCAAGAACCAATCAGGAAGCAGTACATTGTCTTGTGGGCACTTGCTTTGTAGATGGGTTTGGTGCGCGCGCAGTGATAGTTCGAATGTTGACAAAAGTGACCGTTAATTGTCTCTGAACAGAGCACACACTATGACGCCCTGTTTGTTTGTGGGCGCTTGTCCATGTTGCCCACGTGACAAGATACTGTTTTCTGATTGGTTCTTGACCAAAATGAACACGAAAAATAGCCCCGATTCAAATTTTGAAATCCAGCTTGTAACCAGCGCAAGTTCCAGCAACGATTCCAGCCTCGTGTGCAGCTGCCAAGACTCGTTAATAATTTAGTGTATTCAAATCAGTTCATCGATTTTGTGTTATTTTTTAAACTTGTTTAAAAAAAGTTTGTTAAGTGAAATAAAAATGTTTATACACTATCAGGACGACTTTATGACACTAGTGTTAAATGTGACGTTTCGCGTTTTTTTTATAGGGGGGAGTGCATAAAAAAATATTTTCTTGTCCGTCCCCCGACGCTAAAATCCGCCGTTTTGCTTAATGTTTATTTTCGAAGAAACTTTCGCGTATATATAATTTGTGTCAGCGAATTATTAATCGTCATCGGCTGAAATCTTTTCTCATAACTCGTCTGTTGTACATTTTTTTATAATGTGTAGTCGAATTGTTGTTAAAAAAACAACCCTATACTTATTTTATACGAGTTGCCACATATTTTCATTCTTCTAATGAATAAAACATTATACATATTTTTTATATTAATATAGCTTCTGCTTTGCATCGCGATACACTATTGCTGTAAAGCGGCACGTCGACCCTGATATTATACAGGCGGAATCATAACAATAGGCGCGTTTGGTATCGTAATAAATCATTTTTTTTATTCAAATGTACTGAAAAGGGAAAAATATTTTTTAATAATTTAGGTACCTACATAATAATTATGAAAGTAAAATTTCTGTACAAAATTTTCTTGTAAAAATAAATAGACAAATCTTTGATTAACGTCTGATTAGAACTCTTCAATAAATAAAATTATCGACCAATTTTTCAGACAATATATTAACAAAAAATATATAATTAATACATTAACGTTTCAATCCGGATTTGGAACTTCTTCACAATTGATCTAAAAAATATAAAAAATAATTTTTCAGGCAATATATTAACAAAAAATATATAATTAATACATTAACGTTTCAATCCGGATTTGGACCTTCTTCAGAATTGATCTAAAAAATATAAAAAATAATTAATATTTAAATAAATATTAATTATTTTTTATATTTTTTATTTATTTATTTATTTATTTATTTATTTATTTTATTTATTTTATTTTTTATATTTTTTAGATCAATTCTGAAGAAGGTCCAAATCCGGATTGAAACGTTAATGTATTAATTATATATTTTTTGTTAATATATTGCCTGAAAAATTGGTCGATAATTTTATTTATTAAAAAATAAATAGAATAATTAACCGTTATGAAAAGTATATTATTATATAAAAACAACCTTATACCATACCTATATCTCTTATAAAAGCATGGGTCGTGACTAATGATTCATTAGTCACGACCCATGTTTTTATAATATATAGAGCCCTACTGTTTTTGGGGGAAACCGGTGCATGCGCAGAAGAGATATATGCTATAACGTTGTTTTTTTTTAATATAATAATGGTATACTTTTCATAACGGTTAATAATTATTATCTTTTCAAGAAGGATTTGTAAAGAAATTGTTTTTCTAAACTTTATAGTTTCGGAAATATTTTGAAAAAAAATCTGTTTTTCTTTTGTTCTGTAGATCTGTTAGTTTAGTAGTTGACAAGCATGCTTTTGGCGTGTCGTGATAACATATATAGATGCATAATATCATAATATTTAATACTAGTCGTTACCGGCGTCATCGCCCGCGTTAATAGAAATTTTATTTGTCAAATGTCAATATTTTTGAACGGTCCCGTCGCCCAATTGGCTGGATTTTTTAATAGAGAATACTTATTATGAAACACCCACTATACAGACCTATCATAGTAAAATGAACCATTAAATAATATCTAATTGAGGCAAAAAGCAAGGGACATATTAATTTAGATTTTATCTGTTATATACGATGCTAAAAATAAGAACTATAACATTAAAATAAACTAGATATAATATATTTATGGTGATTTTTAATAAAAACAAAGTATTGCCTGAAGGGCCGGAAATTTGTTGCACTTGATTTTGAATAGCTTCATCTTCTTTTCAATGTTCTATTTCAGCGATTTGAGATCATTTATGCGATCTTCTTGTCGTTCCACGAATACGCGTAGTTTTTAATTATTTCTATTATTTATTTATTATACGTATGACTTAACAGAAAAGTACCGCTTTATTTAAATAATTATTTTATGCCGACATATTTGTACTCTAACATAATACCTATTTATGATAAATATCGATGCATCAGTAGCGTTGCATATGTCAGAAAAGTTGCCTCACAAATAATCTATTTACATTAAAAAAAGTGTGCGTGTGTCAGTTCCGACGCACGACTGGAGTTTACTCCTTAGATACGCTGTGTAATGTATTCCATCTCATTCTTTCGCACGTTAAATCCTACAGATATATATGTTTGACTTTTTTGTATTCCACCTCATTCTTTTGCACGTTAAATCCTACAGATATATATGTTTGTCTCTTTTGAAGCGGACGAGCGTAACGCCACACTTGAAGCGGTGGAGCATAACGCCTCACCAATTGATTTTACTACTCATCAAACTTCTGTACCGGGCCTTATAACTCAAAATCGTTTCTTAAGGAGTACACTCCAATAATCCATAGGTATTTATTGCGAAAGTAACTCACTCTGCTACCTTTTTACGCCTAAACCGCTGAACAGATTTCGATAAAATTTGACAAGAAGATAAATTGCATCTTGAGGAAGGACATAAGTTACCTTTTGTCTAAAAAAATAACCTGAAAGGGATGAAAGTTCATTTGGGGAACCCATAATTTCTCAAGTTTGGCATATGAGAAATCATATTTAGGCTTTTGGTATTACATGTTTCAGCGTTTTTCCAAGACTCCTACTGTATACCGTGGTTATATCTGATAGCTTAGCGGTCGTACCGTGCTGCATGCGAGAGTTCCCATAATGTTCGAGTATACTGCTGTATAAACGCACCGTTAGAGGACGCTCGTTTTGTTTTAGAACTGTTCCTGTGTACCTACGTGCGTTGCGGTTTGTGTAATAGAGTCCCTTCGGGTAAGAACCCTAAAAGTGATGAATGACGAATGTTCTGCATTGTATAATTACAATAGTCTAATTTTGTTGTAAATGTATTTTTAACGAGCCGGCCCTGCAACGTTCTACAAGTCGTATACAGGTCCCACTCTATAATTAGCAGCAGCCTTCTTGGTTGGCCAGACATCGTACATACGAAAGCCTGCGATAGTCGTTACTCAATACCTACTGCATAGTTCTCTCTGTATGCAGAAGGGGAGCATTCCAGAGATGCCGCTGTAATTACTGCCAGATATGTGGTAGCGCGCCGTCGGAGCACGCACCCAAAATACTTCTTCGTATCAACTGTAACACGCGGACCCGCGAGACTCGCGCGATATAAGGGCTGACCAACATATACGACTGTTACGCGAGTCACACAACCTAAAGATATCTACCTTTATATACAGTATGTAAACACGTAAGGTGCACATAGGGAAATTAGCATTGGGAAAAAATACTTGGATCAGAGTTAGCCATGACTGCATTAATTGTTATTTCTATTGAATTATCGTGGTAATCTTGAGGATTTCTATTTTATTTTGATTTATTTTTATTTTACTTGGCTTTTTTTAATAATAATAAGCTCTTATAAATCATTATTTAAATTTTTTTGTACAAAAATAAAACAAAAAAACTATACACCATCTGTTTGGAAACATTTCATTCAAAAATTGTCTGACTGGTATGACGTAGGCGCGTCGGTAAATCAGTGACCCAGTGTCTTTAGGTTCAACACGAATAGGCGGAGATATTTGATCTCGCATCCATATTTAAGTATTTTTGGGAATTTAATGTCCCATTAATAAAAAAAAGTTCGATTATGTTGTAATCATTCTTCGGTAGTATACACATTCATTTTGCAAAAGAATATTATCTGTCAAATTGAAAAACAAGATTTCAAGTCTCACTCTGATCCAGTCATTTTTTCCCAATGTTAATTTCCCTATGTGCACCTTACGCGTTTACATACTGTATATGAAAATCTCGTGTCACAATGTTCGTCCGCGCTAATCGCCGAAACCACTGAACCGATTTTAATGAAATTTTATAAATGTGTCTTGTTTGATATAACTTACGCTATGTGATAGTTTTTATTCAATATTAACGAGGCAGACACGATACCAACTCAGCTATAGAACTCTAATGTTTTTTTTTTTTTTTTTTTAACTTTTAATATCACTGGTTCAGCTGTGATTAGCTATTCACAGTGTTGATAATAATAGAAATGAATATCTAGTAATTATGTAACTATCTAGAAAAAATTATGTCAATAGGGTACACCTACTGTTGGTACAGTTTAACATGAACTTTTGATGGCAAGGAGAGAGGAAAAAAAATATAATAATAGTTGACTAGAGCGTTTGGTCCTGAGGTAATCTTGATTTTTTAAGTCTTGGGTTAACCGTTCTTGTACCTATTTTGTAATGTTGCGCACCAGAGCATGAGGGGATTCCTGTGAGAAATTTTTTCGTTATTGTTTTAATATAGCTGTCGACTGTAGGTATAGATAGTTCGCGGTGTATTTGTGAGTTGCGGATGAACCAGGGGGCTTTAATAATTGTTCGTAATGTTTTATTTTGAAATTTCTGGAGGCGTTGTAGGTTGCTCTTTGATGCTGCTTGCCATACTGGACACGCGTACGTGAATAGAGGTCGTATCAGGCTTTTGTACATCAGAAGTCCGCATTCTGTGTTCAAGCTGGATTTTTTGTTTATTAACGGATATAACGAAAATAATCTTACGTTGCTCTCTTTAAGTTTGGTTTTGATGTGAGCACTCCATGTAAGACGTTGATCTAAATGTACACCTAAATATTTAACAGTCTCATTTTTAGCAACGTAAGATATCTCATTATTGTTAATTTTTATTTTTTTAGGTGCACTGTAGGGCCTCAGAGTAAATATCTTGATTTGACATTTTGCAGCGTTGAGCTTGATTCGCCATTTATTTGTCCACTCAGTAAAAGTATCCAGCGATGTTTGGAGTTTGTCGATTGCACTGTCTATATTTGAGCTCTGTGTAATTAGCGCAGTGTCATCAGCGTATAAGGCAATTGATGCATGAGGCAATATAGGGATATCTGACGCATATATATTAAAAAGGATTGGGCCCAGAACAGACCCCTGCGGTACTCCTCCGGTAATTTTTTTAGCAGGTGATAGCTCTGAATTTATTTTAACAGAGAACGTTCTTTGTTCCAGAAATGAGTATATGATGTTATAGATGTAGTCGGGAGGTTCAGATATTTTTATCTTATACAGTAATCCTTCGTGCCATATTTTATCGAATGCCTTTTCTATGTCCAGAAAGGCAATAGAGGTGTGGTTTTTCTTCTCAAATCCGCTGTTTATAGTTTCAGTGAGACGGAGCAGTTGATGAT